>OW388300.1:2543841-4011508 GCA_936450465.1 Gibbula magus | reverse complement strand
GACGATCATTTTGAATAATTTAAACGGCTTCACATTGTTGTTGTTTGTAAACAAACATGGCTGCCAACAGAGTAAAACTTGAACAGTTCCAGACACGAGAATGTTCAATCCATAAATAATTAAGTATCTGCGAAACCATCAACGACAGACAACATCAGAAAATATTGGACAATCTATGCACTATTACTGTTGTTTCTGAATCAGAAAAAGAGTGCAGAATGATATCAAACCGTCGATACGTTTGACATCGGGACTGCAGTTCAATCACGCCACGATCCAAAGAATCTTTCTCCAGGGCGTCCCTTTCCAGGCAGTGTTAATAATTCCCTTGGTACATGGGTCCAATATTTGGTGTTCGTAATCTCAATCGACTTCAGCGTCAGTAAACGTCCGATTAGAGTTATCGTTCTTTGTTGTGGATCTACGGTCGACATGACGTGACGTGAACAGAATCCACATTCCTAAGACGAAATATTGATCAAACCTCAGATTGGTTGATCCTCTTGACATACAAATTTGATTCTATGCATTCGTTGTAGATTCTTCATGTGGGCATTACTACTTTTAAACGTTGTCATTTTAAAAAATTGACAGGTTTTTCCAATTTTCGGTTCAACGCTATGCTGTTCAGTCACTCACCACGTCAGTCATTCATACTGTTGGTACTGCACTGAGGCGTAATGGTGTACTTATTAAATACATTCAGGTTGAATCGTACATGTAATTATAATGTATGTGTACGTCATATATGAAACTATGTTATGGGTTATACAAACAGACTAATAATATATTAGTTTCTCGTTAAATACCTATTTTGTATAGTGTAAACCCACTGGAGATGTTCGGTGTAACACGCGCATGAATACAAATCAGCTGATCATTGTCACTTACTACAGTCTAAAAAATAAAAAGAAACGTTTGTCGTTCGTAAATGTGTATTTATGTAATGAATGTAATGTATGTATGAATGTAATGGGTAATATATAGAACTAGGATTGCCAAGGCAATACTTAGGTCTTCAAGACTTTTGCTTGACCTTGAACTCCATGTTGGCCTCTCGGTTATTCACCAGTTTCTCGGCTTTAAAATGAGCTATCAAACATGTCTCTGTCTTAAGTAGTTTTTTTACAAAAAATATCCAAAGACAATGACCCTCTTAAAATGTAACAATTGCTTATTAATGGACCAATACATGATCTTTCTCAAGATTAAGACAAAATGGTTAGTATTTTCATACTAAGGTGCAACATAGAAAAACTTGTGCTTAAAGTTCCTCTTGAGTAGATGTAATCATCATTAAGATTGCATACATAGGTAATTCGTTATAAGGACATATTTTTGAAATTCTAGGATGAAATTCGAAATTCGGCCGAAACAGTCCTCCCAGGAGTTCATTTATCTTCAAAATGAGCTATCACACAAAGCTGTATGTATTGCCGTGAATAAGGAGAAGATTTTCAAAGACGCGTACCCTCAAAACTGCGAAAGTTATAAGGACATATTTTTGAAATTCTAGGATGAAATTCGAAATTCGGCCGAAACAGTCCTCCCAGGAGTTCATTTATCTTCAAAATGAGCTATCACACAAAGCTGTATGTATTGCCGTGAATAAGGAGAAGATTTTCAAAGACGCGTACCCTCAAAACTGCGAAAGTTCACAAAATTTTCAGTTTTATCGAAATAGCCAAAAAACTATTATTACCGCCATAGGCTAAATCGATGAGGAATGTTGTTGCCCACATAGTGGTGAAAGTTTTGTGCAAATATATTGATTAGTTCTCGAGATATTAAGGTACAAAGTTTTGATTCCAAGGGGAGATAACTCGCGAAAGAAGTCGAAAATCCAAAATCGGCCAAAACAGTCCTCTCAGGAATTCATTTATCCTTAAAAGGAGCTATCACACATAGCTGTATGTATTGCCGTGAATTAGGAGAAGATTTTCAAAGACGCCTACCCTCAAAATCGCGAAAGTTCACAAATTTTTCAGTTTTATCGAAATAGCAAAAAATCTATTACTACGGCCGAAAACCGCTATAGGCTTAATCGATGAGGAATATTGTTGCTCACATAGTGGTACAAGTTTTGTGCAAATATATTGATTAGTTCTCGAGATATTAAGTAACAAAGTTTTGATTTCAAGGGGGGATAACTCGCGAAAGAAGTCGAAAATCCAAAATCGGCCAAAACAGTCCTCTCAGGAATTCATTTATCTTTAAAATGAGCTATCACACAAAGCTGTATGTATTGCCGTGAATAAGGAGAAGATTTTCAAAGACGCGTACCCTCAAAACTGCGAAAGTTATAAGGACATATTTTTGAAATTCTAGGATGAAATTCGAAATTCGGCCGAAACAGTCCTCCCAGGAGTTCATTTATCTTCAAAATGAGCTATCACACAAAGCTGTATGTATTGCCGTGAATAAGGAGAAGATTTTCAAAGACGCGTATCCTCAAAACTGCGAAAGTTCACAAAATTTTCAGTTTTATCGAAATAGCCAAAAAACTATTATTACCGCCATAGGCTAAATCGATGAGGAATGTTGTTGCCCACATAGTGGTGAAAGTTTTGTGCAAATATATTGATTAGTTCTCGAGATATTAAGGTACAAAGTTTTGATTCCAAGGGGAGATAACTCGCGAAAGAAGTCGAAAATCCAAAATTGGCCAAAACAGTCCTCTCAGGAATTCATTTATCCTTAAAAGGAGCTATCACACATAGCTGTATGTATTGCCGTGAATTAGGAGAAGATTTTCAAAGACGCCTACCCTCAAAATCGCGAAAGTTCACAAATTTTTCAGTTTTATCGAAATAGCAAAAAATCTATTACTACGGCCGAAAACCGCTATAGGCTTTATCGATGAGGAATATTGTTGCTCACATAGTGGTACAAGTTTTGTGCAAATATATTGATTAGTTCTCGAGATAT
Source organism: Gibbula magus (assembly GCA_936450465.1). Taxonomy (NCBI): domain Eukaryota; kingdom Metazoa; phylum Mollusca; class Gastropoda; order Trochida; family Trochidae; genus Gibbula; species Gibbula magus. The sequence continues at coordinate 4,008,580 of OW388300.1, read as the reverse complement.
TAAGTAACAAAGTTTTGATTTCAAGGGGGGATAACTCGCGAAAGAAGTCGAAAATCCAAAATCGGCCAAAACAGTCCTCTCAGGAATTCATTTATCTTTAAAATGAGCTATCACACATAGCTGTATGTATTGCCGTGAATTAGGAGAAGATTTTCAAAGACGCGTACCCTCAAAATCGCGAAAGTTCACAAAATTTTCAGTTTTATCGAAATAGCAAAACATCTATTATTACGGCCGAAAACCGATATAGGCCTAATCGATGGGGAATGTTGTTGCCCACATAGTGGTGAAAGTTTTGTGCAAATATATTGATTAGTTCTCGAGATATTAAGGTATAAAGTTTTTACTTCAAGGGGAGATAACTCGTGAAAGAAGTCGAAAATACAAAATCGGGCTTCGTAGTGCACCAATTCAGGTTACAGACTATCACCACTGAAAATTTCATGAAAATCGGTCGAGCGGTTAAGCGGGAATCCTCCGGACAAAAAAAGGTCAAATAATAAAAAAAAAAAACAAAAAACAAAAAAAAACACGATGATAACAATAGGTCTTCCAGACATAGTCTTGAAGACCTAATAACCAACTCGGTACGAGTGATTGCGGGAAACATGCACTCGTCAAAATGATGTTCAGTCGCTCGCCAAGGCTCGCGACAGTGAACATCATTTCAACTCGTGCATATTTCCCGAAATCACTCGCACCTCGTTGGTTATTCTCTAAGAATTGGACGTTGACTCTATAGCTAACATTGCTTCCATGTCCGGCTCCAACCTAAATTGATACGGGTCTTCCTGTAGGAGCTTCAACAATTCTACTGCTCTTTAATTCAGCACTCATTCATCAAAAGCAGATAAAACCATTCAGGTACTGATGAAATAGACTCTAAAATGTAATGTTTAGCTGAAAACATAAAGTATATAATAGCAGATGATAAAAAAAAGAAGATAAAGTGCAGGCTTCCCTTTCACAAAATATATTCAATGGGCCAGACTATTGTTAATCAATCTTCATTCTTCATTGTTAAAGAGTAAGTGTTACTATGATTTGAAACTACAACTTCCACAGTATCATTAACACATTGTAATTTTACCTGTCTTTCCCTTATTTTATGTATTCTCAAGAATTGCATGGTGAAATTATTCTACAAATATCGTGGTTCATATTAGTCTAGGCAAATAGAACCAGTAGACACTGTTGTACTTGCAGTTAGGTTTTGTTGCAATGCTTCCCTAAATGTACCACACACGGTTCAATCATTGTAGCTGATGATTTCAGCACAATACATAACTATGTTACACGCCTCAATCTTACTCATAAATTTGTAACTCACAATCTGCCGTGACATTTCTGTCCCTTTTGGTAGACATCATAGTCCTAAAGTAGATACATTTTTACAGAAAGTGAGTCATCTTCACAGAAAATGAGATGCATCATTATTGCACTGAGAGAGACGTTCAGTATTAAGTAATGTGAGAAAGCTACCAATTAGTTCAACTTCAACATCGATATGTGTATTCTGTTAAGTAATTTTACACTAGGAATCACGACATGTTCTCGATGTTAGTACTAGACAATCTTAATCATGTGTACACATATACGCAGCTGTAGTTAGATGTCTGATGTGATTCAATGTCTGAAACGATTGTCTAACTTTAATGAAAGACGTATTTATAAATACATTTCGCATAACCAAGAAATCTACATATTTCAAATTAATGTATATATCTAAATGTCAAACGTAAAAATGTAAAATCTGATGTCAAACGTGAACAGAGGTGGTTCACCAACTGTCAATTGTATAGTACTTATTCAGTTCTTGCTTCACTAATCCCTTCTCCAATTGATCCAACTTAATTCCATGCAGTCTTCATTGAGTGTCTACTCCGTATTGAACATCATTGCGTACCTTCGTATTGACGTATTACAGGTTTCATGTATTCGCCATAACCAACTACTTGGGACAACAATTCCATTTTGTTATAGAATACAGCCTTTATATTAATTACAAGGTCGTCTACTTTATGGACACCAGTCCATTACGTAAATGACTTAGAGCCTCTCCAGATGTGTGACAGGAGAAATCATTCAAATTCATTTAATAAATCGTTCTCAGGTTGTTGTTGTCAGCCAACTGAAAACAATCATAGTCAACAACTTTCCAACTTTCCAATTGACATTCAATTGACAATTATCTTATATCATACATTGCGGTCCTGGATAGAGTAGTTGGCTTCAGATCAAGAAGCCTAGAGTTCGAATCCCGACAGGGGCGGATCAACTATGTTTTCTGCATGGAAGTTCGGAACTGTTGTACATGCAGTAAGGGCAGTGAGCATTGATTCTTCGGCTTCACTATTTCCATTTGCAGCTCATAGGAGCTCATTTGCAAACGAAATTCACAACATTTGGTCAACCCGCATGGGTTAAAACGAACGATTATGTATTCAAATGTTAAACCCATAGTTTTCAGTTTGCTGACAATACCTACCTGAGAAAGAACATTTGTCAAATGTATTTGAATGATTTCTCCTGTCAAACATCTGTCATTACATGATTAATAACTGATCTCGGTCCCATTGATGTGTGTTCAATTTCAATTCGAGCAAGGGTAGCAAATGAATGACAATTGATATTTGTGATTTATGATGTTGTTTTGTAAGAGTTATTGTTATTCTTTGATCACTAAGCCTTGAAAAGAAGTTGAAAGGGATTCATAACAACACAATGAATCAAAATAACTGTAGAAATAATTCATTTTGATTAGTTTGTCCCATTGTAATGAAAATGTAATAGGAATAATAAGTACGATACATATGCTTCATTTCTCTTTTAATTTGTTTTAGATTATTATTTTGTTTAAACTAAAGCTTTCTAACCTCAGGGCAAGTTATTCTATACCCAATATTAATAATTGATCCTGATTATGATATTGTCATGACTTTCTATTGTTCATTTGTCACAATATTCATTCTGCTGCAGGACTCGTTGGTGACACTGCTTAACAAGTAGTTGTCACTAAGGTGACATGATTCCCCGCCGAAAATTAATACTTCAAAATTGAAAAATAATGTAAAGATCACAAAATAGTATGTCGAACAGTTCAACTGTGACATTGAAAATAATGTCAAGGTCACTAAAATCAGCTCGTCGTCTTGCCTTGGAGATGCTAAATGTGTAAGATATGAAGATATCGCGCTGACAAGGATAAAATGACAAAGTTTCGTTGTGAACTTGAAATGAAGGTCAATGTTACAAACCTCTGTAGGAACATTACTCTTCCTATGGTGAACCCATATGCAAAATAGGAAAAGAATCCAGTTAATAGTATTTGAGTTATTCAATTTCGTATGGACGTACATACGGACGGACGGACGCAGCCGAATACTATATCCCCTGCTTCGCGCTAACCGCGCGGCAGGGGATAATTAAAACTTATTACATGGAAGATAATTTAATATTACCCAAATGGGAAGACAGTCAAGTTAGGTGTTTTCCTGTAAGTGAAATGGGAGTTACACCTTTTCCTAGCTTTTGATTTGTTGTTCGGAAAACAAACTATTTCATTGGTTGCCGGAACTACTTCATGCATCATTCTACTTTTTCCCGACTGTTAACTGTAGAAACTGTCTTATGCATTTAAACGTGTTTTATTTGTTTCTCCTAGTTGAAATTTGATTTTTCTCATCAAATGTCAGAGGAAGCATTTACATGTTCATAAAATTCATACCACTTACAATTACTAATTTACTACATATTACCACAGAAAGCTTCAAGAGCGGCCGCTATCGTTTGAAAAAAATAACTTCAAAGGTGCGAGCGGTTATGACGTCACATTGTTGATCGGTTTGCGCTGACATGCTTTTGAGCTTCGTAAATCTGACGCCGCCTTTTGTATTGGTAATAATTTTTTCCTAGAAGGTTTTGAGAACTCATATATATAACCTCTTACTTATACCCCTGGGGAACTTTTTCGACATGTTCACATTCAAGGTCAAAGGTCAAGGTCACGAGTTAAAAACATCCTTGTAAATACGATAACTTGAAAAATATTTGTGCTATCAGGCTCTTATTTAGTGTATATCAACTATGGAGAAGATTTGAAAATGTTTTCGCTAACATCCGTATAAGGTCAAGGTCAAAGCGAGGTCACGACTTAAGCATGCATTTGCGAACATGCCTAATTTCAACTATTAACACTTTGAATCATTACATGATTGTGATACACATTGAAAAGTGATCACTGATTGTGTGACCTTGAATTTTAAAGGTTAAGGTCGCGAGATAGCGTCAAGGTCACAAGTTCTGAAATCACTAAATAACTTTTTTCCAAGAAGGTATCAACACCTCATATACATAACTTCTTTCTTATACACCAAGGGACTTATTTTGACATGCTCACATTCAAGGTTATGAGCTCTGAAATCACTACACAAATCCTTGTAAACACGATCACTTCAAAACGTTTTGTGCTATCAGGCCCTAACTTGGTATATATCAACTATGGAGAGAGACCGAGATTTGAAAAGGTTTTCGCTTAAATCTGTCAAAGGTCAAGGTCAAAGCGAGGTCACAACTTAAGCATGCATTTGCGAATTTGCCTTATTTCAACTATTAACACTTTGAATCATTACATAATTGTTTTACACAATGAAAAGTGAACATAGACTGTGTGACCTTGAAAATCAAAGGTCAAGGTCACGAGATGTGGTCATGGTGACCAGTTCTGAAATCGCTAAGTACCTTTTTCCAAGAAGGCATTAACATCTCATATGCATAGCTTCTTTCTTATAAAACTGGTGAATGATTTTGACATGTTCACATTCAAGGTCAAAAGTCAAGGTCATGAGTTCTGAAATCACTACAAACAATCCTTGTGAACAAGAAAACATTTGTTGTGCTGTCAGGCTCTTATTTGGTGTATATCAACTATGGAGAAAGACCAAGATTTGTAAACGTTTTCGTTAAAATCTGTCAAAGGTCAAGGTCAAAGCAAGGTCACAACTTAAGTAAGCTTTGTGAATATGCCTTATGTTAACTATGAACACTTTGAGTCAATGCATGATTGTTATACACAATGAAAAGTAATCATTGATGGTGTGACCTTGAAGGTCAAAGGTCAAGGTCATGAGATAGTGGTTAAGGCCATGTTAATCCTTTGATCCAATTTTGAAATCAGAAATAGGTTTTAAGAACAAACTTGTGAAAAGTGACCCCAGTGATGATTCAACTTGTTAGAATAACTTGAATAATGAACAAATTTTTGTTTTAAAAAATTCCAGTTTATTCATGCTGACGAGAAGGTGGAACAGGGAAAGGCGAGACCCAAAGTTTCGGGGCTGCTCTGCAAACCCTCATCTAAGTATCTTCTATATACAGCATATATCAACTTATTTTGGCATAGATAGGGTCAAATGATTGTGCTGCAGAAAACCAGGCGATAACTTACACAATAACTGGTTTGCGCTGACATGCTTTTGAGCTTCGTAAATCTGACGCCGCGTTTTGTATTGGTAATAATTTTTTCCTAGAAGGTTTTGAGAACTCATATATATAACCTCTTACTTATACCCCTGGGGAACTTTTTCGACATGTTCACATTCAAGGTCAAAGGTCAAGGTCACGAGTTAAAAACATCCTTGTAAATACGATAACTTGAAAAATATTTGTGCTATCGGGCTCTTATTTAGTGTATATCAACTATGGAGAAAGGCCAAGATTTGAAAATGTTTTCGCTAACATCCGTATAAGGTCAAGGTCAAAGCGAGGTCACGACTTAAGCATGCATTTGCGAACATGCCTAATTTCAACTATTAACACTTTGAATCATTACATGATTGTGATACACATTGAAAAGTGATCACTGATTGTGTGACCTTGAATTTTAAAGGTTAAGGTCGCGAGATAGCGTCATGGTCACAAGTTCTGAAATCACTAAATAACTTTTTTCCAAGAAGGTATCAACACCTCATATACATAACTTCTTTCTTATACACCAAGGGACTTATTTTGACATGCTCACATTCAAGGTTATGAGCTCTGAAATCACTACACAAATCCTTGTAAACACGATCACTTCAACACGTTTTGTGCTATCAAGCCCTAACTTGGTATATATCAACTATGGAGAGAGACCGAGATTTGAAAAGGTTTTCACTTAAATCTGTCAAAGGTCAAGGTCAAAGCGAGGTCACAACTTAAGCATGCATTTGCGAACTTGCCTTATTTCAACTATTAACACTTTGAATCATTACATAATTGTTTTACACAATGAAAAGTGAACATAGACTTGTGACCTTGAAAATCAAAGGTCAAGGTCACGAGATGTGGTCATGGTGACCAGTTCTGAAATCGCTAAGTACCTTTTTCCAAGAAGGCATTAACATCTCATATGCATAGCTTCTTTCTTATAAAACTGGTGAATGATTTTGACATGTTCACATTCAAGGTCAAAAGTCAAGGTCGTGAGTTCTGAAATCACTACAAACAATCCTTGTAAACAAGAAAACATTTGTTGTGCTGTCAGGCTCTTATTTGGTGTATATCAACTATGGAGAAAGACCAAGATTTGTAAACGTTTTCGTTAAAATCTGTCAAAGGTCAAGGTCAAAGCGAGGTCACAACTTAAGTAAGCTTTGTGAATATGCCTTATGTTAACTATGAACACTTTGAGTCAATGCATGATTGTTATACACAATGAAAAGTAATCATTGATGGTGTGACCTTGAAGGTCAAAGGTCAAGGTCATGAGATAGTGGTTAAGGCCATGTTAATCCTTTGATCCAATTTTGAAATCAGAAATAGGTTTTAAGAACAAACTTGTGAAAAGTGACCCCAGTGATGATTCAACTTGTTAGAATAACTTGAATAATGAACAATTTAAAAAAATTCCAGTTTATTCATGCTGACGAGAAGGTGGAACAGGGAAAGGCGAGACCAAAAGTTTCGGGGCTGCTCTGCAAACCCTCATCTAAGTATCTTCTATATACAGCATATATCAACTTATTTTGGCATAGATAGGGTCAAATGATTGTGCTGCAGAAAACCAGGCGATAACTTACACAATAACTGGTTGATGAGGTGATAGTAACAAATGTAGGTACCAATAAACATGAGAATACCATTTAACATCTAATCAGCCCTGTGTCTTCCCTTGAAGAAGCTATGTGTAAGATATGAAGAGAATCCAGTGAATGGCACGTGAGATATCCCGTGGACAAACGTAAAATGACGTTGAAATGAAGGTCAAAATCAGAAACCCTGTAAGGAACATTACTCTCCCTATGATGAACAATATGCAAAATATGAAAAGAATATAGAGAATAGTATTTGAGTCATCCATTTGACGCTGCCGAATACTATATCCCCGTTTCGCGCTAAATAATCAAATAATGTGTACCCAATGCATGGATGTGAAGGACCAGTATTTCACCGAGAGCAACCATTACACCATCTTTGAATTTTAAATGTTGTCCACAAATGTTCCCCTGCACGTCAATTTGAAAATGTGCCAACTCTAGTTCTAATGGAAGCGGATCAGTATATTTGAATATGTCTTTAGTGTGAATATTTCAATTTGATTCTAAATTTTAATCAAATAAATAGCTTCCAGAAATATCCTTGAAATCATAACATTTCATTAACAGTGATTGCTCTACAAACAATAAATATCCATTTTATAAGACAATCTATTTTTCTAGAAAATAATTTACATCCTCAGAAGATCTAATCTGTAATGTCTCTATTTATCTCGTTGTTATGTTCTATTAATGTTCTTCATCCTGGGCTCTGTTGAATATGTTGATACCAAACTGGAGGTCAATTTGACACACATTCTAATAAAATGTCGAATTAATAAAACAATGATTAATGAATTATCAATTTCTAACACATATAAAAACAAATATTTATTATTACAAACTCATTACGCATTAATAAAACAAAATAAATTTCAAAAGATTCACGTTTGGTCCCTGATCACTTGAATGCAAATTGTATGAGAAAATATATCATGGTCCAACATGAACAATGAAAGAATGCAGGATTTAAATCAGGCATAACATTCAATACCTCCTATGGATGATAGCATGTGACCTCCTTTTTACAATAACGAGTCGGGTCGTCTGATAGTGTGTTATCTCCCTTTGCAGTTGAAACGTCAATTCTCAATATCTCTAACACTAACTAACATAAATTTAGAAGACCAATAAATAATCAAGATCAATTATTGATAGAAATAATACATTTTTATTCCAGGTTTGACGGTTCAGTAATGTCAATACTTACAGTTATAAGTCCCAGGACTATAACTCTTTAATTATGACATAAATAACGTTTACATTTCCATATGAGTAAATGCAAGAAATAGACATGTTTACACCTTAATATCCTAAGTCAATTAACAAAAACAACATTCTGTGAGGTTTATTTTCTGTAGATAATTATGTTCGAAAACAAATGAAGATGAAAACATAATTGAGGAATCATTTTAAAGCCGATATAACAATTAAGTAAGAAAGAGCATCATCTAAATTCTAGAACAGTACATTACATTTTCACAAATAGACATATCATTCATTGATACAATGTGTATACATATTAGTTTAATTATTGTACGTCTGAAAATACCTTTACAGGAGATAATGAGTGTAGTCTCAGTTTTATCGCATACTATACATATATATCAAATATGTGGAATGAACATATAATTCCAGGTATCTTTAAAGGAGATACCGTAGCTTTTATAAGAAACTGTTTAAGATCAAACAATGTGTGTGGCTTGAGGGTATCGATACCTTGATGAAATGAAAATGAGAAGTGCACATTTAAATCTTCTTGAATTATTGCCCTTGTTCCAATTTCTTGGGTCTGGCGAGGGATCAATGGCTTCTTTTTATTTCTGTCAATTAAAATATGAATGTTCACCTGCTAGATACATTCGATTTGCACTATAGGTTACAGTTAATGAGTAAAAGATAATCATTTTCTTCAGTTCATGTGTATGTCGTGAGGCTTCCATCTTAAAAGGAGGGTTCTATCGGGGTATTTTTTTGTGGAAACGAAATTCGAGAGGATATCCCCATTTACACAAATATACTACTAATAAATCATTAAAACACAGTCAAGTTAGTCAATATTAAAATAGAGGTAATATTTTGATGAATTTATTTTTCTCAACTTAATAAAGACAAGCGTACATTTGTTGAAAAATAAAAACAATGAGAACTGAAGTCATTCATCGGTGCTGTGAGTGGGGAAAAGTTTGCTATGGCCTTACAGCAAATTGTTTATTAGTTTTATGACACGCTATGTGTTACTATGTGAACTTGTTATCAGCGTATATCTTTTATCATTAAAATGTTGTAAAATTAGGTAAAATATAGTGTGTTTTCATTTCACGTAATGCACAAACTCCAATATGGCGGATTATTCCGACAGAACGGCCCCTTTAAAAGAGGCATTAAAGTCAGCCTTTAACCTACATCACTAATGATTTATTTATATATCAATGTTACAGTTTCCAATGAGTGCGCATCTATCAATCAGCACAATATTAAACATCTTAAAAGAGGCGTTTAGATTAGGTCAGCCTTCAACTCATCTCATATCAGTCTCACTATTGAAGTATTGATACGTTATGAGATTTCAGATGTTATTCAATGTTACGCTCAAAGTATTTCATTGATCATATTAAAATAAATGGAAACCCTGCATATATATATTTATGAAATAAAGGTTGTATAACTGTATCTGCAATGATATGATGAATGACAAATTGTCTGTAAGATATTTGTTACAATCAGAAATCTCAAATATATGAGGAGGATTAATTATATTTTGCAATCAGAAATAGAAGTACCAGACCAGTGATTAGTCTGCTGTAAAGTATTCTCGGAATAATAAATTTAATAACGACGGGGAAAATCACTATAAAATTAAGCATGTAGATACACCACAAATTTAACACAAGTAACGCATATAGGTTGAGACCTGATCACACTATCACATTTTTCCCACAATTATTACCATGCATGTTAATTTTCCTCCACTCGTTCCACTTGAACCGGGCCAGTGTATTGGAATATGTCTTCAACATGAACATTTCAATGTTATTCTAAATTTTAATCAAATAAATAGCTTCCTGAATTATCTCTGAAACCATAAGATTTCATTAACAGGGATTGCTCTACAAACAATTAATATCGATTTTTATAAGACAATGTATTTTTCAAGAAAATTATTGATTTTCTTGGAAGATTTAATGTCTCTATTTATATCGTCTTTATTTTCTAATAATGTGTTCTCCTGCGCTGTGCTGAATATGTTGAAAGCAAACCGAATGTCAATTTGACATACATGCACACATCCTAATAAAATGTCGAATTAAAAAAGAATGATATGTGAATTATACATTTCAAAATTTAAAAAAAAATGTTGTGTTATTGCAAATATGTTACCAATTAATAACATAATTTCAGAAGATTCGCGTTTAGCATGAACACCTCTTCAATGCAAAATTTTGTGAGAAGGGATATCACGGTCAAGCGTGAACAATGAATGAATGCAAACTTTAAATCTGGCATACACTTCATTACCTACTACCTGTTACTTCCTTTTAAAAAATAACGAGTCGGGTCACCTGATAGTGTGTTATCTCCCTTTCTTTTTGAAACGTCCCAATATCTAGCAAACTGATTAACATAAATTGACAAGACCAATAGATAAATATAACGAATTATTGATTGGAATAATACCTTTTATTTCATGTTTGATGATTCAAGTCTTTAAAAGTTATGTCAGTACTTACAGTTATACTTCAAAGGACTATAACTCTTTCTATTATGAAAGCAACATTAATATTGTTTACATTTCTGTGAGGTTTATTTTGTCTAGAGAATTGTGGTCGAAAACAACTGAAGATGAAAACATAAATGAAAACTCATTTTAAAGCCGATATACCAATTCAGTAAAAAAGAGTATCATCAACCATATATTGATTCTAAATTGAAATTCTAGAACAGTACATTACATTTTCACAAATAGACATAGCATTCATTGATACAATGTGTATATATACTATTTTATTTATTGTAGGTCTGAAAATACCTTTACAGGAGATAATGATTTTGATTTGTAGTCACAGTTTTATCGAATACTATATATATATCGAATATGTGATGAGAACATATCATTATTGACAAAAACAAACATGAATTCCTTCTTCAGAGAAATATTTGATCATGTTGTCTTCTAGAAGGATACACCATCAGGGTCTCAGGCTTTGTCTTGGGGCCTTCAGAACTTCACCAGTTGAAAGCCTTTACGTTGAAGCTGAAGAGCCATCTCTTGAAGATCGGCGCATCAAGCTAGCACTTCAATATATAACCAAATTAAAATCAAACCCTTCAAATCCTGCATACAACTGCGTATTCAATCCTGAATACCAGCAGTTGTATAACTCAAAACCTAAAGCAATTCCACCACTCGGTATCAGACTTCAACAACATGTTGAAGATTGTGATATTGACCTAACAACAATAGCAGAGCACGGTCTGCTTGCCACTCCGCCATGGCAGCTGGTGAGGCCCCGTGTAAACCTCTCTCTATCTACTCATAAAAAATCAAATACAGACCAATTAATATTTCGACAGGCATTTTTTGAACTTCGTAATTTTTTCGCAGATTATAAACCAATTTACACTGACGGTTCTAAAGATGGACCCACAGTTGCAGCAGCAACTGTGAATCCTTCAACAACATATGCTTCAAGGCTGCATGATGGCAGCAGCATCTTTACTGCAGAAGCTAAGGCCATTCTTAAGGCCGTCCATCACATTAAAAACTCAACCCCTAATAATTACATTATTTTTTCCGATTCACTTTCTGGCCTACAAGCAATTAAAAACTGTAAGAGTGATCATCCAATTATCAGGGATATTTTATTACTTCATAATTCTTGTCTCCAATGCGACATCGTCTTCTGCTGGCTTCCTAGCCATATGGGTATAAGAGGTAACAACAAAGCTGACTCAGCTGCTAAATCAGCATTAAACCTCAAACATATTTCTCCTACCAAAGTTCCATATACGGATTCTAAACCTGCTATTAAATCTTACATTAAACAACGTTGGAATTCCCAATGGGACCAACAACATCATAACAAACTTCACACTATTCAACCTCATTTAGGTTACAAATCTCTATCCTCTTTTACCCGGCAGGAAGCTTGTGTCCTACGACGATGTCGTATTGGACACTCTCATCTTACACACTCATATCTTTTAAAGGGGGAAGATCCCCCGGTATGTATACCCTGTCAGTGCCCTCTCACAATCAAACACATTCTCTGTGAGTGTTGGGACACTGCACATATCAGGGAAACTTTTTATCCTTCTATTTCAATCAATCAAGTTTTTACTCATTTCGGTGAGCATCGTGTTTTAGATTTTTTGAAGGCCATACACCTTATTGACAAATTGTAAATTTTAACTTTTCATTATCAGCTTTTATTCAACTTGTGATAATACGCTGATGTTTTTACGGCCTTCGTGCCGTGTTCTGTTTTTCAATAGCAATTTTCTTTTTTTAAATTAGGCTAATAAATTAAATATCTCGCCGCTAATGGCTGCAATACTGCCGAAGCGGCGTTAAACAATAACTCACTCACTCACTCACTCTAGAAGGATATATTTGCAAGAAGTGGTATGTTTATGTGCTCGTTCTTGTTCTTGTTTTTTTCATTGCACAAACACTTAGGCATAACATGTGTGCATTGTGCAAAGTATACTCAAATGCAAAAGAAACGTTCCCATACAAAATACAAGATTTTTCAATCGACGGGCAATAGATACGACTGAAACAACGTTACATCATGTCTTCAGAACCCGATAATGCTAAATATGAGTTTTCAAACCATTTTCTGTTCATATCTCTGAGAAACACACGTTTCAAGTAATGGTCGTTTTGGAATCTCCTTAACTAGACGACATAGAAGCCTCAAAAACAAGTTTTGGCTTGTTTTGTGACGTGACGTCCTGCATTATTTTTGTCGAGGGCATCTTTAATTAATTACATTTTTACTTTTTATTGTTTTTGAACTTTAATACCAAATATCGTGTCCAAAAACCATCTTGAAAAGGCGATTTTAGAACCCCATGTGTATTTGAACAGATGTATCAATTAATGTATCTTACTCTGTATGATGTATGAAATTGTGCAACATCTGGCTATCATAAACATTCAAAATCTACTTTCTCCGACATCAATATTTCATTCTATACTATTTTCAACTATAGATATGGTTTATCAACTTAGCATGACAATTATAGTAGACATATACTGATGCATTGATATAATCTTGAATGTTGAAATTGGTGACATCAACAAATAGACACTGACATGTTGTAAAACAACACCTCCGATATCAAATTGCAAAAAATAATTACAAAATAATCTTCTCAACAACTTTGATTCATGCTGTAAATTTCATAAAACTTTAAACATAAGATTATGTTATACTTCCCATATAACGGTGAATTGGGGATATTCCATAAATGTATTAAGCCCTGTATACGTTTCTTATCTTTAAAATTCAGGTTATACAAATACGTTTCAGAGTTAGGATTTTAATTTTTGGATGACAAATTTTCCTGATTCTCTTCTTTTGATTCATATCATGCACGACCACACATGAAGAGATCACAATCTTTTAGTCCCCTGTCATTATCACCGATTGTGAAACACATGTAATGTGAATGTCGCTTTCCTCTGAGTTCGATAAAAAAAACAGTTCTTTGAAGCATAGAATATTGACAGAAACTAAACAGTTAATTAGATAATGACCAAGACCTATATTTTGGAAGCTCTCTTAGCGCTAAGATAGTTGTGCCATCCCACTAAGAAAATAAGGGCCCGAGGTCTATGTAGACGGCATTTCGACCGTGTGTCCCCTTGTATTACCTATGATTATTCCAATTTTGCGCTGATCGTTATCTGTGAAACTCCTTGTTAAACACGTTCAACCACTCACATCTTCATCATGGTAAATCGAGAAAGAATAGCTATTCAATAAAGTTTGACTAGGAGCAATTAATCAGATCGCATGGATGTGTTACTTATGACAAACGGGGCAATGAAACAAAGGAAAGATTGAGTTTTTTCTTTCTATTTAAGAAGTTCGAAACTCGAAATTCATGATCCAATTATTCACCATTCATCATATGACAGGAATCACTCATTGATGTTCCGTGAATTTGAGCCTTCACAGGTTCCAGTGTCAATTAGCTCTTAGACCCATTTCACACTCAATCAAACTTACAGTTACGCAATTATATGAGCTCTATCCTTTTGTTAACGATCCATTTTTCTGGGTTTTTTATTTTGAGGAAGGTATTGAAGTGATTAATATTTCCAATTAGCTGTTTCTTTGATTTTACACTCAGTATGTTACAACAGTATGGTAATTTTTTTATACGTATTATGTATTATTTATTTTAATACTTTTCAACATTTCTCTTTTAATAATTGATCTATACAATATATGGTACCTAAGATGCCAATAGATTTTGTGTCAGCCACTTCTTTCAAGTTTCCATTTGATATGTATTATGTTTGTGTTTATATTTGATAATATTCATAATGATTATCTCAATATTTGTCAGTAGGAATACACGAGCTGCCTAGAACATAACATTGAGTACACACGGGAGCAATTGAAAATATGCCGACACTTTGTGTATGTTCATATGCAAGAACACATTAGAACTGATATCAATCTATATGACCTGGTGGTGGAGATGGTGAGTACATGCGTTGTCATCAGGAGTAGAACCAAGTGACCGAAGTTCGGACAAGACGTGATTAAAATATTATGGAAGACTTCACAATACATATTTATCTGTAAACAGTTCATTTCGGCAAATCAAAATATTTGATATATCTTATTCGATTCACTCACATCAACAGGCGAAGACCAACACACCTTGTTAGTGCTAACTTCTTTCTTTCGTAATTAATTGTGTTGGCATATGTGAAACTGTCATGCTTATACATAATCATGATAAGTCCTAATTATTTTTTTCTCATTTGAAATGTCTTACAAGTGTTCAATATACAAATATATAAAACTGTATATATAAAACGCCAGAATCGCAGTTTTATATATTCTGGAGCTTCCTATATTTTCTTAGCTTAACACCAACATTTACATCAAACCAAATATTTCGCAAATTTCTTTAATGAAAGAGTAAACTGAAACTAATGCAAAAGCTCATTTTAAAAATGTTCAGCTATCGAGTATTTATCAAAAGAAATTACAAATAGAACATACTGAAAGGAACATTTTGAAAGAAACACATTAGATGTATTGTGTTATTATTTCAAAGATGGCTCTCTTGTGAAAAAACTAAGACTTGTACCAAACGCTGCCCATCTCTACTGTTAGCGTAATCGATGTTTTAAATCAATTGATGAAAAGATTAAGGTAACAAACATCATCAAGATCAATCTTGTATAATGTACTAAAAAGTAAACGCATATCATCAAAATATCAATACTTAACGCCAGAATCCCATTTAGAGTACAACATTCTTATTGGTTGTAATTCATACTTGTTTCCTTCTTGTTTATTTATATATTCTGGAGCTTCCTATTTTTTCTGATTTTTTCTGAGCTTAACACCAACAGTGTCAGTGTTACAGGTGGCAAGACGTGCTTTTGATTGCTCTCCACTCTTTGAGCTATATCACTTGATTCTTTCATCTAAGAGCTTCCAAAACTTGCAACTGCACTGATGATGCTGCTTTCAAAGATCTGCTAAAACATGCAACGATTATGTTTGCATTTTTAATGGGCATTTTGGCCATATTTGTGCAGTTTTTACTGACATATTCTCCCAAACAGTGTATGTTGTTGACAAGCACACCAAAGCCAGGTCCAGCCATACATTGTCTAAGTTTGAGTGGAATAAGCCAGATCATGGACATCATTACATACTCAAGACAAAGACTGATTGAACTCTGTCCCAGCAACAATAGGATCTGGAAGCCACCAACTGATTTCCCATTGTCTCTGCTGAGAAAGGCCACCAGGAGGGGGTGTCGAGGCGGCCGAAGGAAACAAAAGAAAATCAAAGTTATCACTGGACACAAGCCAACAGATCACTTAATCAAAAGTGGAGTAAACTTTGATAATCTAACTCAGTGTCATCCAAAAATTGCCTGTCAACAGCTCAAGGCTTGTGTTTGGAATGCACCATCTGTCCGAAATAAAGCCGAAGATATATGTGAATTTATCAAAGATAACAAATTAGACATTCTTGTTCTCACGGAAACACGGCTCTATGACTCTGGTGATCAATCCATCATTGCTGCCTTAACAACGCCAGGATACCTGTTCAGACAGCGGGCGCGTCCATCACGAGGAGGAGGTATCGCCTTTGTTTGTTGAGATCATCTCAGAATTTCTGAAATTAAACACTCTCACTCAGAAAAATCTTTTGAATTCATGGAAACAACATTGTCGTTTAATGCTACCACAGTTCGCATTATCGGCTTATATCGTCCCCCGGTTTCACGAAAAAACAAGCTGTCAAATACTGATTTCTTCAATGAATTTTCAAAATTTCTGGAAACTGCTATTCAAAAGAAAGGCCATCTGATCATTGCTGGCGATTTCAATGTTCATTATGACATGAGTGACAATTGTGATACAAAGAATTTGTGAATCTTCTCGATGTGCACAGCTGTGTACAGCATGTAAGTGAACCAACACATAAAGCCGGCCATATCCTAGATTGGGTGATCACCAACTGCTCTGATTCATGTGTTCAACGTGTGATTGTACAGGATTTCCAGATGTCTGATCTCTGCCATGTCTTCTTAGACTTGGATCTCTCTATACCAGCCCAAACGACCAAAACTGTTCTCTGTAGAAACTTACGCAGCATGGATAGAGATGCATTCAGAAGTGACTTGCTGAACTCTGATCTTATTCTCAATCCACCCCCTGACCCTGATGATCTAATAGATCTTTACAACAAAGTATTGTCTGAACTTTAAGACAACCATGCACCTGTTAAAGAGAGGAAGATACCAGTTAATGGAAGAAGACTCATTCAGAGATTCATCGCCAGATTTACGCTTCTGCCAGAAATAATGCAAGCATGGTCATCAGAGGAATGAAGCGAAAGCACATCAACTCTAAGATCAAAGAAAATAAGTCCTCCCCCAAGACTCTATTCAAAGTCCTGTTCAATCTCCGTGGTAAGCACTCTGACTGTGCTCTTCCAACATGTGGTGATAAGGATTCTATTGCAAAGTCCTTCTCTAAGTACTTCAATGACAAGGTGCAAGGTATTCGGAATCATATTTCATCAGCTCCTGACAACCAATCAAGCTCCGACTTTCTTCACAAAGAATTTACTGGGACTCCCCTTAAGTACCTCCACAGCTTAACAAATGCTGAGGTTCAAAAACTCCTGAAACCTGTAAAACGAACGACTTTTAGTTTGGATCCAATTCCCACTGAACTTCTCTATGACTGTTTGGACATTCTTCTACCAACTCTATTTGATATTGTAAATTCGTCACTCTCTTTAGGACGCATGCCACAAATCCTCAAGTCAGCGCTCGTCAAACCACACCTGAAAAAAACGAATCTTGACCGTGAAGACCTCAGAAACTATAGGCCAGTATCGAACTTGTCCTTTGTATCCAAGCTCATCGAGAGAGCTGTATCTTTGCGTCTAACAGATCATCTCTCTCGTCATAACCTCTTCCCTGCCAACCAATCAGCTTACAGAGCACAACATAGCAAAGATACCGCTTTACTGAAGATCCTTAATGATCTGCGACGTGGTATTGATATTGGAGGCGTTGCCCTGCTCACTCTGTTGGATCTTAGCAGTACCTTTGACACGATCGACCACCGAAGACTTCTCACTAGACTTGAAACTGAGTTTGGAATCCAGCATTGTGCTCTCTAATTGTTCACATCCTACCTTCAAGATAGATCTCAAACTGTAATCGCTGACAATGTCCCATCAGATGCAGTTCATCTAGCCTATGGTGTACCTCAGGGTTCAGTGTTAGGCCCAGTTCTCTTCAGTCTCTACACAGCCCCACTTGCCACTGTGATAGACAATCACAAACAAGACCATCACCTGTACGCTGATGACACTCAGCTGTGGAATCTATTCCAACCGGAACCTAGCTCGGCTGCTTTAACAGCGAGTATGGCGTCTGACTGCTGCAACTCAATCAAGTCGTGGATTGACACCAATGCTCTAAAACTGAATGAAGAGAAGACTGAATCAATTCTTCTTGGTCAACCTGCAAAACGTGCCAAGTGCAACATCTCCAGTATTTCAGTCTATAACATCCCCATCCAACTTTCATCCACTGTCAAAGATATTGGTGTGATACTTGATCAAGACCTCAATATGGCAGAGCATGTCAAACACATTGCAACTTCCATCTACGGAATATCAGCAGAGTTAGACCATACCTCACCAAGGAGGCTCCCACCACTCTTTGTATGAGTCTAGTGATGTCCCGTATAGACTACTGCAATAGTCTCCTGGCAGGATCTCCAGCATGCATCACAGACCAGCTTCAGCGTGTCCAGAACACAGCCGCTCGTATCACCACTCTCACTGCAAGACACAACCACATCACCCCTGTTCTTAAAGGCCTTCACTGGTTGCCAGTCCAGTACAGAATCCCATTCAAGCTCCTCTTTTTCGCCCATCAATGCAGGACTAACACAGCTCCAGGCTACCTCTCGGAGTTTCTTCATCCCTACGTGCCAACGAGATCACTCCGCTCTGAAAATCAGTGCCTCTTTACCATCCCCAAAGTCAGACTCTCAAAGTATGGAAAATGCTCATTCTCCTTTGCTGCTGCACAAGAATGGAACGCTCTTCCACAAACTATTCGCTTCTGTGCTGACTATCAGACTTTCAAACGCCTCCTGAAAACTCACTATTTCAACCAAGCATTCTTCTGACACTCCTGTGGACTTCTATGACTCTATTTGTGCGCTTTGAGCAGGATATCCAACCTGGAAAAGCGCAATATAAGTGTTCTCATTATTATTTATTATTTACATCAAAAAATATTTCGCAAATTTCTTTAATAAAAGAGTAAACTGAAACTAATGCAAAAGCTCATTTTAAAAATGTTCAGCTATCGAGTATTTATCAAAAGAAATTACTAATAGAACATTTTGAAAGAAACACATTAGATGTATTGTTTTATTATTTCAAAGATGGCTCTCTTGTGAAAAAACTAGTATCAAACGCTGCCAATCTCTACCGTTAACGTAAATCAATGTTTTATATCAATTGATGAACAGATTAAGGTAACAAACATCATCAAGATCAATCTAAGAAGTGAACGCTGCACAATATATCCTCAGTGCAACTAGAGAAACAAAACAAATATTGTTATTATGAAACAGATTCTTAGAAGATAACTAAGTGTTAGGAAGTTTCTTGTTCAAATAATATTTTAATATGAAAATGTAATTTATGCTTTGTACATGTTACACTATATTGTTTGCTCTTGTCTTGTCTTGTCTTGTCTATGTAAAATAAACTCAACAATAAGTGTAGACGCTGTGCAGATAGTCAATTCTTATGAACCGCTAAAATATGCATTCATTAAACACAACGAAACTGGTTTGAGAGAATTCACTTGTTCTTGATTCATATCCTCTATGGAAAAGCTACATAGGTTATTTCTGTTTATATGATCTGAATAAGAGTTGTTGTGTCTGATACATACACCTTGATAATGATAAATCGCTCCTGTATATAGTATCATGTCATCTATACAGCAACGTCTCCCTGCACCATTGACAAGAGAAACATCAAATCTAAGACAGGTCATGCATAATATGTTCAAAGGTAAACTCTCTCCTCTTTGAAGATTTTGATAAACCATTAAGAGATCAACTCATCATATTTGACCACATATTGTGTATTGAATATATAACTTTTGTGGATTCAGCTAAATACGTGGTAACATTAATGCGACACCGTGCCACAAATCGTATTGCTTTCTGGTAGTTATCACATATTTACATACAACATACACAGAACATACTATTACTATGTGTTTCCATGTGTACTTTAATTACATGTATTGCAATAAAGTCGTTTAATATTACTTATCGTGTGGACAGAAGAACGATTTAACACATTCTCATTAAGAACTCATCACTTGGACTGTTAAATGTTTCAAAGGTAATGATAGTCGTTGGACTTTCTTTTAATTTTTTTGTAGGAAGAACATTTTAGTTTTTTCTCCATCACAATATAGCTTGAAAGTTGGAGAAATATGTTAAAAAGCATGTACATTCCTGCAAAATTTATAAATACGGACAAGTGGATTTGTGGTGCTAAGCTAAACTGATGCAGCAAATTCTATAAGAAAGTGACGTGCCCATGCCCGAGAGTTATTTATTTAGTCTTAGTTAAACATGTCTTCAAACTTCAACAACAAAATAACCTGATGTATAGGTTGGGGACAAGACTTCCAACATTTCATTAACTTTGTTATTCACAACAAATCATCATTGTATTCACATGAATATTTAGATTGACACCGTTGCTCCCACGCCAGGTTACGACTCTCTGTGTAAGGTGTTTTATAGAAGCTATAACTATTTAACTGCTCTTTTTAAAAGAAAATAAACCCATTGAAGTTTCCAATGATAGAGCTACTCTGCTTAGTGGATCTCATAAATTCTTTAGAGAACAAAACAACGAAAAATATGTTCTTTTCAAAAGAAACAATTAAAACTAGCCCATCCCTTTAACAAGACCACTTCAAAAGGTGAGTGAATCATGAATCACTCTACATTGTCCCCAGATGGCTTTCTCCTGTCGGTTCACTTCTATTGTTTAAATCTAAGTTGCTTTTATGCATTACGAAGTCGATCTTACCCATTACAATTTCAAAAGTATAGTCACAGTGATGCAATCTTTTCGAAACAGAATTGCAGTTTAATTCACAATTTCTACATTTGAAATAGATTTGTGTTTTCACAAATATTGACACTTTTATTCATTAAATAAGAAATTCATAGCAGTTTTGTAATTTTGCTGATACAGACTAACTTGTTCATAAAATCTGTTTCAATATGACTATGTGCTTTACAAAATCGGTCTCAAACAGACAATCTATGTTGAAGCATTCAACAATTACGTCTTAAACTTATCGTCTATCATTTTTATTTTGATGAAGTGACTAGATATGACCAGAGTATAGAAGATATAAAGTATTCCTGTTGTATCCAGCAGTTTATCGTATTTGCAAATAACAGTTAAATTAGAAAATCTCCCTTTTGTCATCACAAAGTTATGGGGGTATTCTTGATGCTATCGCCAGATGAATGATAACATTCATATAGATGAACAAAGCGAATTTACCTTTCAACTTTCGAAAACATATTTTGACAATAAGTTAAAGTAAAGAAATGGTTAACAAGAAGGTAAAGTAAAGTAATGTTAAACAAGTCATAAAGTTATCGATAGTTAAGCTGATCTGAGTTTACATCAAACGCAATTGCATTTTATGAGGCAAGACATGTAGAAAATTATAGATTTTGGACTATAGAAATAATAATAAGAAGTGTGACAGTTTGGGTAAAGTTGCCGATAGTTTTTGGAAAGATCGCCATATGTACAGAACATGATGCCGAATCCTGAAAGATTGATCTGAGCATGTATATGATGTATTACTGAGATGAAAGAGCAAAAAACTATTTGACCTTTTAGTGTTCTTCTGTATTTCAGACAAAAGTAATTAAATCTTCTGAATGCACAGACTGAAATAATTACAAATGAAACGCACATACAAATAGTTACAAAATAGATAAACCTCATTCTGCTGAGTGTACACGGAGAAGACCTAAGTTTGGTGAATACTGTCCTCAACACCATGGTGAAAACCCATCAGATGATGTGAGAGTCTACATTATATAGATAGCTCAAAACTGCAAAACATTACCAGTAACGGTATATATGATTTACACAGATGAAATATTCTTACTAGATAGAGTTAAAAGTATCTCGTCAATCACAATTTGTTTGTTATAAATTAATCCTGAATTAGATTATATCAACCAAACAGTGTTAAGTCCTGAAGCAAAAACAGATTTATTCTGGCATTATTCGTAAAACATTGATATTATTATTAATTTACCATAGCAGAACGACACTAACTGATTTATTTCTATTTGACTGATAAATAGTGTCTACACTTTAGATGTCAGAAGCAATGTCATAGATCTGTAAGAACCTTATTATTGTATAGTATTATGGATGATTAACTTATGCATCTGTGGTAGGAAATCTGGTGTTTTACGTAAAAACGGCTTTAATAGGGCGATAACTGGTGACGTCTTACCATTGATGCATTGAAGCTTACCACACGTGACATCCCCTCTGTGATGACAAATAGCAGAGGTGATAATTTTGTTCTCAAACAGAGAAAACTCAGTCTCTAACCGTTGAGAATTTGATAAAAGATGCTATTCTGCAGAAAGGTGTTACAATATCGATTAGAAGACACATCACAGATTTTGTTCGAATAAAAGCCCTGTTTTTTTAACTGATTACTTGATATGTTGAATGTCATCACGCTCAAAAATGATAATGCCAATTAAGACAAGAAACTATGCATGAATGTTTTGAAAAATGAAAACTTCACAAAATCAGTTCTGAATGATTTTTTCTTTCTTACACTGCTAGATTATGATTCTCTTATTCTATATGGTTACATTTACTGACACATTGTCTTCTTTCTTATCAAACAATCTTTAATGGTGAAAGAAACATGAACATTTTTAAAAACTAACCCTGCAGTTTCTTCATATTGCACAAGAATGACCCGACATCTTCTTCGTTCGTAAATCTCTGATTAACGACCATTCCTTCTAGTTTATAGTGACTGAACAAAGGAAAACCAAGATAAAGAAATCGGTTTCTCAATCCTGCAGTTACCAATCTCCCCATCGTCTCCCCACAATCGATGTGATAACTACGGAAAATCTGCATTTCCTTGTATGGAAAATGATTTATTTACTTAACACTATATATGTTATATTTTCTAACATGCTGTGACATTGCTGTCAATTATTGGATAAAACATCAGCTAAGAGATAATAAGTAACAGATCACGTTTTCATATGCATGCTGTGCGATCTTAAAAAGAGATAAAGTCACCCTTCACCTGATCTCATCTACATCACTATTGATTTATTGATTATCATGAGATTTCAGAACTTCTTCAATGTTACACTTTTCAATGATTTTTAATCTAACCATACAGCACAATATTTTTGTGTGCGTTTTTTTAAGTTGTAAAATTGAAAAAAAAAGAACAGATTGAAAAACATTTTAAGGAATACCGGTTGTAGGAAAATATAAAGTAGATATTTGTCGTTGCTTAACTAATACCATGCTTACCACATCGAGTGAGTTAGAATTTTCATGAAAGGCACAGCCACGAAAATATGACTCTTTTCTACCTCTATCAAGAGCCATCAGGAGACATGAGTCATCGACCCCCAAGACAAAGTCCAAGTTGTAACCATGGAAACCAACAATTGAAATTTTCAAAAAGGTTGAAACCACTTAAAGGCACTGATGCATGGTTTTGGGAGGCAGAATGCAAAATGTGGTGAAGATTGGTCAAGTAGTGTTCGAGTAATGTTCCGGAAACGATGTGATCACAGACATATGGACAGACAGCCGGACAGGCACACAGACGTGAAACTATCAGATATCGTCACTGTAGCTTGATTACTTCAGTGATAAATGCAGTATTACATTGTTCATTATGTAATAAAAAGGAAATAACTATTTTGTTACATATGTATATAAAAAGAGTGTGATAAATAATCGTAACATTGATTATGAATGATAAATTGTCTCTCGAATAAAAAATGAGGACTAATTATGTTTTTCAATCAGACATTGAAGCACTAGACGAATGATTTGTCTGTAGTTGAGTACTCTCTTGGAATACAATTCAATAATGACCGTCATTATTTATACCTTAATGTTATTTTCATGAACCATTAGGGACATTTCAGCTTTTGTATAAATCAATTAAAAAGAATTATCTGGTGGCTATTAACAGGCACAAATTAGTTCACTTCAGGTATGTGTCTGTTCCTAATTACTCGCACAGTACGATTCCTGGTAGGTGTAGTCTACCGGTTCAGTTTAAGAACGAGACAGCTATTGTCACACAGAGACACTTTTAAAGTGATTGTAGTTAAAAGGTGAGGGGGTAACTGTGGTACTTCTATTTTCAAGTTAATTGTCTTGCGTCCTATAAACGAAACAAATGGACAGACATGTGTATGCAGTCAGGGATATACATTTCCGTAATGCGCAACTTAAGTTCACGTTTCTAACTGAGAGTGATTTTCAAGGCTTGACACTGAGAAACTTCTTGTCGTCGTAATAAATTATTTCAGAATTGCTACATAATTTTAATACTTTTATCATGTCGACCTGTGTTGTAAGTGAGTGTTTCCAGAGATTTGAAACAGTAATACTTTTGAACGCAATTTATTTTAAAAGATATGTGTAAATAAGATTTGGCAAGGCTTTTGAAATTTCAATATTTGATCAGCATGCAACATGGATAGCTGTAACTATCAACGAAAGAATCAATTGACAGGTCTGGATAAATCACATTTTCAATAGTCGATGTCTCAGAAATTCTAATGCTAAATGTACACATAGACTTGTGGAACAATTTTCAATAACCTTATGAACAGCTTGCAATGTAGACAGACCAAGTCCAGCTGAAGTCAAGCACATTCACTGTGCATTGAGGGGGCGGGTGGGCATTGGTTAGCGTGTTCGGCTTCAAAACAAGAGGTTCAGGGGTTCAAATACCGCCAGGGGCACAGCAGATTTGTCTTCTGTAGAGAACTGTTCTACATGCAGTAAGGTTTGCATGCAATGCTATACTGAATTGTATTAAATTGGTTATTCAAATTGTAAGGGTGTACCTGTTAAACAATATTCGTTGAGTTCACATCAAGATTTAAATTGCCATTGTTGCTTCCAAGTCATGTACATCCCCCCAAATAAAGTATTTATACAAAGTTATAACAAAGTTCATCTGCTCGTTCATCAAAAAAGAAAGGAAACTATTCAAAGTGTTAATGAAAGATCCTATCAAAACACAATGCATAGTTGATCTCATAAATTATTTAGAGCATTTGATCCAACGAATAAAGAAATTATGTTCTATTCAAAGGAAACAATCAAAACCAACGCTTCCCTTTAACAAAACCACTTCAAAGGGTGTTTGAATCATGAATCACTTTACATTCTTCCCAAAACGCCATTCTCTTGTCAGTTGACTTTTATTGTTTATACTGAAGTTGTTATAATGTAATGCAAAGTACGATGTTACCCAGTATATTTCCCCCAGTATAGATAATAAGTAGCCATCTGTTCAGTATATACATGTACTTTCAGTTTTTCTCCTCATTGACACCATTGGAGAAAATCTTGACTGTCGAAGCATTTTTAAGTTGAAGATATCGACGGCATGTATACGGTTATTGGCTACTAATATGGAATATATATTATAAAACATTGATGATAATAGTGTAAAAATCAAAATAGATAGATAAGACATTGAAATATATCCCTGTATACATGGAAACGTATCTATGCCTCTTAGTCACCTGTACCGATGTTTTCAGTAATTTCAAAATACACTATCTGCAAAATACTTCTTTTTAAAAACCTAATTAATGTCAGACTCCCGTAAATTGTTGATACCAAGAGTGAGTAGCACTTGAGTCAATTCTGAAATGACGTTAAGATGATGCTGATGCAAAGAGTTTAACTTTGTCACGGTGGAGCAATACTTCTCAGGTGAACGTCCATGTATTAAGAGTGAAGTCCCCCTACACTATGCAACTAGTATTTGTCTATCAGCAGGAATATGTCTGTCCATTTGTTAGTAGGACGCCGACACTTAACCTGAAAAAGGAGCACCACAGTTTTTAGTCACACATGACTCAAAGGAACTGCGACCACTCCATATATTAAGAGTGAAATGTAAGTCCCCCCCACACTATGCAACTAGTATTACACTATCTGTCCATCTGTTAATCCTATAGGAAGCCGACAATTAACCTGAAAATAGGAGCACCACCGTTTCTAGTCAGACATGATCCCTTTAAAAGTGTCTCTATGTGACAATAGCTTCCTCGTTCGTAAACTGAACGGGTAGACTAAACCTATCAAGATTCACACTGTTCGAGTAATTAGCAACTGACCTAATTTGTTCTGGTAATAGATGTCAGATAACACTATAATATAATATTTTGAAAACATGCTAGATTGGAAGGACGATCAAAGTCTTAAAACCAAACTACTTGTCAATTCCTAAAATGCTTAACCAAAATATTACTTCCCTTATACATCAATCCATCTTTCAACTTCAACTTTATGCTCGTGCTCACTTAAGTTTATTCTATGGAAAGGAAATCAATTGTTGTAGAGTATTCAACGCCACACAAAATGCATATTGAAAATAAAACATAAAGATATAAATTGAGAAAACAATTATTTCCTTTGAAACCCTAACTCTTCAAAATAAAATAAAAATTGAATTTGTGAAACGTTTGTTGCCTCGTAAAATTATATTTATTACAAATGGGGTACTGTTGTTAATGAGACTTTGCAGATGCAAGAATATTCAATGCAATAATTCAGTTGAGTGAAGAATCATAACAAAATACTGTAAACACACATCACCATTTCTTCGAGAAACTCAAATAGTTATAAACAACATACAGTTCTGTTGACTATGACTTTAATATTCTCTGTAATGCGACCAACTTAACTATCTCATTCAAGCATTTTACATGGTCTTTTAACAATTTTGCAAAATGTTACAGTCGTCCATCCAGTTATATATATAATTTCTGCTTTTAAACACAGAGATCATGATTAGTTCAACAAACATAGAAATGTTCGTATCCATTCAATAATGATATATGACTCGTATACCTATTCATTTTAAATCGTTTATCTGTTAAAAATGAAAAAACATGATAGGTGATAATGAATACGATGACATAGAATAAAATGATCAAACAAAAGGTGAACATAAAGTCATCTTTTGGATAGTGATAAGTGATAATATATATAATATATATACCATGCAATGATTGAAATATTTTAAAGTATGTTGACTACTTTGGTATTGTCTTATCGTCGTCACGGGAACTGACTTCACATCTAATATACTATGTATAGCACATGGGAGGGAAAGGTAACAGGTATATCTTAAAGGATAGATGAAATGACATATGGTCCAAATCGGATTCATTAAAATGGGATGTCAATTTGACAATTGCTCGATTTTAAATTTCTGAAATCGGTCCATAAATTACTTATATACTGCTTTTTAAAAAACCGCCTGATTTAGCCCCGGCGACCAGAATGAAAGTCTGCAGGGGTGTGACCCGTGAAGGGATGACTTCTTTGACGTATGTGGAGGAATTTGATTTTCGGCGATAGTCACAATTCAACGTAATTTCGCAACATTTTGATTGTTAATTTCACAAAGAAACCTTCAATAAACCAACTTAAATTTCCCATATATCGAATGTTTAGATATCCAACTAAGTAATTCCGCAGATGACAATTACACAATTATTACATAAACATGTCTTTTTGGCGATGTAATACACCTCATAAATTCATTTAGCGACAGTGATAATCATCATTAATTAATTAACGAGACACCGGCGGAGTAGCTATCTACTTGCCCCGCCTGTCGCTAATCACAGTCACGCCTCAGTGAGCATTTTCAAAAGGATTCGCCGAACAAATTGCGGTAGTGTTAAAATGGGTGAATTAAAATCGTCTTAATTATCAATTGCAAGTGTATATTGTCTCGATTTTATGCTCAATTGATTCCGATATACAATATACGTAGAGGTAATCATCTGTCATTCTTGAGAAAAATGCATTTCATCTATCCTTTAACATTGCTGTAGCACGTTGTTCTTACTGCATTAAAGGGATCTCATGAATACCTCGGGAACTCAGAAAAGACCGAATGTACATTCACCAGTTTCACCATGCGAGTCTATTTTCTATCGAGTGGCCATTTTAATGTATTCACATTAGAATGACCGTTCGAAGGTAATACAAGTGATCTGACCGCTGTAGAGATACCTCAACACTCAAAGTAGAGTTTTGAATGTGGTACCATGAAGTAGAAACATTTATAACATGTTCAAACATGGGCAAGTGGAGAACTGGCATCTTCAACATAACGCAGTGTATGCATTAGTTCACTTCATTTATCTATCCTTGAGATAAGTGTATTTAACAATTGCTGTTGAAAATATTTCTGGTTAATGCATCTGATTTGGGGCAAATACGTGCAATGTTCATACTGGAACATACGCTATAATACTTGTTGCTCTCAGAAGCAACAGAGCCGAGCTGTAAGTGGATAATATCCAGTAAACTTGTTCATTGATTTTCTGTGTTGTTGAACCAGAGTATAAACGGTGTTCTTCATCGTATATATGTTTGCTCTAGCTCGGAGTATCAATTAAATCGTTTTACACAAGTTGAGTCGAAACAAACCACAAATACATTGATTAACTAGCTGAGAGATCAGTTAGTTAGGTTTAAGCTATATTTCCTCTTAAAGGATGTTAATAGTTTCTTGTTCATCCGAGGCATGTTGTTGTCTCAGCTCAAGGATATTCCCTGCTTTGAGAGTTTGACTATGTCAGTCAAGTCGGGTTTGTTATTTTCACGTGTTGGCTTGACAGTGTTTAACCACTATGGAACTGTTTGTTAATGTACTTGTTTTATGTTGTACAGGGAGAACACCTGTTGTAAACAAACACAGTCATTGCAATAAAGGAGTAAACAACCTACATCATTCAGTTTCTTGCGTCGCAGCGTGTGTAGACCCAAGTTAGATAGAATAATCTGTATATTGTGACAAAGGCAAGCATTTTCTGTATGAAAACTTACAATTACGAAGTAGTCTTAATAGAAGAACATCAGGCGTGTATTACTTAAAACTGTGGTCAAAATACGATGCCAGACCTGATATACATGAACAAAGTCAATGTATATAGCATTCAAACAAACTTTCAAAGAGATAGTCTAGAATACAGACAGTGATATATAAGATATTACCTAACTGTATTTGGTTCAATCGTTCACAGAATAAAACACAACTTTATCCAATAATACCTAGCATGAATAGTACATTTTAACATAATTTCATCTGAGAGAAACGCACATAAAGACGTATATTCGAAAATTGCATGTATATTTTCCAAGTCAAACGCAATAACCACAGACCTTTACAACTGCAATGTGTATGCTTCTACTCACACACAGGGCAGACAAGTATAATGATGTAACTTCTTCTTCACTTGACTCTGATTAGATCTATGATACACTTGTCTACTTGTCCCTGTTTGTAAAACCAATAAATCAAATCAAACCAGGGGTGAAAGTTCAAATGTATCAGTACACAGATGTGATTACTTTGTTGTATATCGATTATGGAGGTGAGGTGAGATGCGATTTAACGCCGCTTACAAGAGTATTTCACTTATATCGCGGCTGCTTTTATTATGGCAGGGAGAAAGCCCGCAACGCCGTGTGGCTATGCATTGAGGTGAAACCTGCAAGCATTGAGTGGCACTAGCGAACCATTGGTGGTACTGCCATGAAATTCAATGTAGCATTGCTCACAAACATTACTGCGTGTGAACAGTTCTCTACTGCAGACAAAGTTGCCGTGCCTCTGGCGGGATTCGAACCCCGGACCTGTTGATCCGAAGCCGAACAAGCTAAGCACTGCGCTATCCCGCCCCCTATTGATTATGCAGAGTCCCGGCTTAGACTACATCCCGAAAGTATGTTCTCCTATTAGCGTTGCTAAATCAATATGGCTATGACCCGTGTCCCACAGGGATCAGTTTTAGGACCATTGTTATTTTTAATATATATTAATGACCTTGTTGATAATATTGATTGAAACATACGCCTTTTTGCTGATGACACTTCATTGTATGTAATAATTGAAGATCCGGTTTTATCGGCAAACAGTCTAAACAAAGATTTACAAAAAAAATTCTGTGTGGGCAAATAAATGGCAGGTGAATTTTAACCCCGAAAAAACGGAAACTCTTCAATTTAGTAAAAAACGGGTCGCCAGTCCCAAACCGCAGGTATATATGCAAGGGACTCCTATAACTGAAATTGAAGAACATAAACATTTAGGTGCTATGTTTTGTAAGGATTCTAACTGGGCTGCTCACGTTAACAGTATTGTAGATAGAGTTACTCCCATGATAAATTGCTTAAGAAGTTTAAAATATCAATTATCACGCAAAATGCTTCACATTATGTACCAGTCCTTCATTTTACCGCTTTTTGACTATTGTAGCCATGTTTGGGATAACTGTTCTCAGGCTCAAAATACAAATCTGGAAAACTTACAATTAGATACATTAAGGACAATCTGCGGGGCAACAAGAGGCACACGTCATAATGAACTATATGCTGAAACAAATTTCATACCCCTTGTCGAAAGAAGACGTGTGCAGAAATTAACTCTTTTTCATAAAATGATAAACAGCAAAGCACCGAATTACTTATTCAACCTTGTCCCTGACCACGTTTCAGCCACAAATTCGTACGAATTAAGAAACTAATCAAATTAACGAAATCTTCATGTTAAAACATCTGCTTATTCAAAATCTTTTTGTACTGAGTACAGTAGACCTTTGGAATGCATTACCAAACGACACCAAAATTATACAATCTCAAAGATTATTTATTGAAAAAGTAACTCCCCAGTTAGGATACTTATTCGCAGTTGACCTAAATTTTGGAAGTCGTTTTTGTCAAATTATTTATTGTAGGCTCCTTTTAGGCTGCAGTGATTTAAATTATTATAAATTTGAAAGACATATTTCAAACAACCCGTTCTGTTCGTGCGGGTCAAGTCGTGAAGACACATCACATTATCTGCTTGAGTGTACAAACTACTCCTCTATAAGAAATGATGCATTATATTACAAAAATGGTT
Organism: Gibbula magus; assembly: GCA_936450465.1. Taxonomy (NCBI): domain Eukaryota; kingdom Metazoa; phylum Mollusca; class Gastropoda; order Trochida; family Trochidae; genus Gibbula; species Gibbula magus. The sequence continues at coordinate 3,977,453 of OW388300.1, read as the reverse complement.
ATACCCTGAAAACAATTTTTTATGGAAATCGTGAATTGCCTGTAGTTGAAAACTTAGAAATTTTAAAATCCGTTTTTCTCTTTATCATCGTTTCTTGTAGATTTTATAACTATTACAATTGAACAAATGTTAGCTGTATATACATTGGAATGATATATACATTTATTGTTTATTGATTATGTTTTGATTGTACATTAGCCTTGTGGTTGTCACGCGTATGCTTTGATTTGATTTGTTTGTTGAATTTGTGTAATTTTGGAGCGGCATTTACATAAGCTCTCAGCTTGTTTGCCAATCCATTTCATTGATGAATACAATATGTTTAAACCATATATCAATACCTAATGCTTTGGACTGTTTTAACAGTGGTGATTGGTCGCACATTGCAGTGTTGTTGTCATAAACTACGTATAATGATGACCCAAAGGCTATCAGATAGAAGTGAAGGTTGCTAGATCTCTATTCTCAGCATTAAGTGTGATGGAGTGTGGACTCTCTCGGAGATAATTAACACTTGGATATGAGAGCTGTACTTATGGAACGTCTTCAGTGTGAATGAAAGTTACTCTCAGTCTCTCCATCACGTATGAAGCTATTAGAAGGTTCAAGGTGAAGAATTACAACTTGATTAAAGGAATTCGATATGATTTCTATCGTTGCAGGTCAAGTTTATTGGTTTATTCCTTTGATATCCCTTGCTGTTAGCGGATGTGAACTTAATACATTCTTCTAATGAAATAATGCAATATATTAATGACATGTACATTCATCTTTTAACCTTGCACATCACAACTCACAATAACAAAATAGATATTAAGCACAGTTTTGTAAACCAGTTTTAAAAACGGATATCCCTTAGAACTCTGTATTAATTTTAACTTTAATGAATAAGTATTATGGAACAATATTTCAAAATGTTAATAAATGGAGTTGTACCACGACAATTTTCTTAAACCCTGAAAGTTTTAAAAATATAAGTTGAGTAAATAATGGCCATCTTGTGTTTCGATAAGGTTGGAATCACCCAATTTGATTACCATGAGAACTATCATTGGTACTCTGTGGATACGTGTTCTATCAAGATGATGTTTCATTGTATGTACACAACTCAAGTTATAATGTTCCATTGTATCTACACGACTGAAGTTAACATGTTCCATTGTATGTACACGACTGAATTTATAATTTTCCATTTTATGTACACGACTGAATTATAATGTTTCATTGTATGTACACGACTGAAGTTATAATGCCTCACATGTCTCAACTGCTTGTTACTCCATACTCTCTATTTCTTTCCTAAACCCGAATATTCGGGTGTGAATCCTGTTGGAAACCCAAATAAACTGTGTCCTGTGTTCGTTTCCGTTGCATTGGCAAGGTGGTACCTTATTCACAATACATTCAGTCCACCTAGCTGTTGAAGTGGATACCTGGACAAAGAGAATATGAACCTCTAATGTCACGAGGAGGGACACTGAAAGTACAGTTCCCTCCGTGTAACATTGTTACGCTAGTGAACAGTATTGCATTGGATATTACACTTTACAATTATAATTAAATATCATTTCATCATTATGTTTCTAACAACAATTTATAGTTAATTTTAGAACGGATTTTTTCTGGTGCATTCTTTAACAAAAAATGATACACTAACGTATTTTACTGAATTTCGAAATATTATACCATGACCTCTCAGAAATGTTTATGATAAATGTTGTGATATGGAATCCAATCATGTTGTCAACGTTCATAAAACCAGAATTTCTTTTGCACGTGAGTTTACAATCAAAAGTCATCTTCAGAAACTACTGAAACAAATTTTCCGTTTTTCAAGCAAATCAACTTTATATAGCGAAATCAATACATTTTATGCATTACTGGAAGCAGTTCAAACATTAGGTCATTCAATTTTGTAATTCCGTGCTGAAATTTGTTTATGGGAATTGGTTTCGAAAAGTTGTCATTACCTTAATATCTAAATTTATCATAACAGTTAGGAATACAACTTATTTATAACTAAAATGTGAATATTACAAATAAGTTGATTTTTTTTTCCAAACGATGACACACTAGTTAGAGGGAACGAGCCTGTTGCTTGGGTCGACGTTGTGAATCAAAACGCTTTCCAATATACTCAAATTAGGTAGGATGATCCAAATATTATTATTTCTGGAATGATTTTAACAATTTCGTGATTTCTTTCAAACGTTAACGAAATGACATCTCATGTCAGTGTAATATGTAACTATTTTACGTAAATTACAAGGACGACGGACAGAGTATAAACACCAACTTAAATGCTTGCAATAACATAGAAAAAGAGTTTCAATAATGAATGTTGATAGATTTAATAAAATAGAGTATTATGTGACTTTCATGAGGGAGAGATATTTACAATAAATTGTATTGACAGGGTTGGTATTATCTTACTTTGTTCATATATAACCAAAAACAAATTGAATATAAACTACCAGGTGGTAAACTGTTGATAAACTCATTCACCTTGTACTTTTTAGATTATATAAATATGAAAGAAATATAGAATTAAATGTAATACTGATTTAAGAAATTGGTTATGGTAAACTATGTTAAGACGAGAAGAGACATAAAATGTTGAATTTCGCACGGAATTGACAAACACTCCCCTAAAAGAGTGGTCATAACATCACATTTAATGTCCTTAGGTGATAGGCTTGCGTGATATCATCTAGTGAATGGAGTGTAATTGTTATAATGTTGCTGGGAGTCTCATCAGATCTTACTCGATATGATTTATAGAACTTGGCAACATAGCTATTCGCGGTGGAGAGTGGAATAGCATCATGTGAGTACAATGAAATTTTCGGCAATGAGATCAAGTGTATTGCACGTTTTTCCTTCCAGTCTTTAACAGGACATCCCTCCTTTTGATGAAGCCATATGATATACATAATGAAAAGTTATGCATTTTACATGCACTTACTATAGAATTTCAACCCATTGAATGAGTAGATAACATTTTTATTATGACGTCAAACACGCACCTGCAGGCAATTTTGTGATTGAAAATACGTTCAATATTTTTAATTCACCATTTCTCAATAAAATAAAATTGTATATAGATACTAATTACATAATATTAATGTCTATTGATTTCTCATTCGGAAAATGTGAACTTTTTCATGAATCAGGGAACTTTGTCACAGACTTTTGTCGTATTTATGTCAAAGGGTCAGAAGTCACTGACGTATCAATACGTAAATGCCAACAAGCCTGCATATGTGGCCCGCAGCAGCGAGCATCTTTAACAATCTTTAAGAACCTCTGCATAAACATGAATTTAATGAAATATAGAATACACAGTTGTTCATTCATCCCTTTTCAGACAGCATATTTTACACAGTATGAACTTAGGTTAAACCGTTTAACTCATTAACGCCGAGAGACGCGTATAGGCGGGCCGTTAATCTCTCGCTCACAGCGAGGGACGCTTATAGGGGTCAGCTAACTGCCAGTTCCTCACAGCGAGAGACGTGTATTAGGGGTAGCTGATTAACAGCTTCTCACAGCGAGAGACGCGTTTTAGGGGTGCTTGCCTATTGAATCACAAACAAACATCATTTAAAACAATTAGGTATCTATCATGCGAGATGCATGGTTTTTTTAGAGAGTTGCTACATATAGAGTTGATGGCCGGAAGTATTTAAGGTGTTTTGATAGCAGTCAGAAATAGGTATCAAAGGCTTACCTGCAGTAATCGCTTTTTCTATATATCCGTTGAATAGTTTGTGTCTGTTTTACTTTGTGTAAACAAAGGCAATGCCTGAATATGTATTATGCAGTGAGCGTATAGAAAGAATAATTAAAATATTACAATACCTATTGTTTTGCATGTTTACATACGATTATGTAACTATTTCAAAGACGCAACGCACATCTAAGCCAATAGAAGAGTGTTGAAGTATTTTCATTTATCTATAACTTCTGTACTATAACACTTTCCTGGGTTAATATTGTTGTCCACAGTAAACATTCATGTCACTGTGTTATTGATAAGATATACAATGTAGTTTACCTAACTAGTCTGCAAAAACCTATCCATTGTACATGGTTACCGATACTTATTGTACTTGTTACATTGTGTGGCATAATTTGCATCTAATTCATTTCAATGATATTTCATGCAAGGGTATTGAAATATTCGTATTTATTCTACACGTACAACAATGATTCGGTAATCCGTTACAGTTATTAGGTACTTTCATGAATATAAAATGCTTTCATTCAAAAATTAGCTAAACACGTTGACACAATCTGGTATAATCCAATGCCATTGTCATATATATCAATGGATCCGGTACTATGGTAACACAATATTTGAGAAATTCAATTGACCATGAAATGTAAATCCCTTGGGGTAATTCGGCACTCCTGTTTGATCCGTGACACCTGCTAGAATAAACACCTGCAATAGATAGACAACACGATTCAATGTCACGCCCGTGTAATTGTGTGTATATGTCGACATATGTGTATGTTCAAAACAGATTAGAATTTGCGTTACGGCAATTATGCGTGTGAATATTCAATCAATCAAGATCAAGGTAATTTAGCTTGGAAAAACATACTGGTAATTTCGGCAACATTCTGACGTTTCTCCCGTGACATGTGTTATATCATGATGGAGCTTGATTATTGTAGCCACGCCTACGTTAGTTTTATTCATGAGAACATACTTGGTAAATCCTTTCAATATTTCTATACACCTTCAGGTTACTAAATACAATCTTACATTATATGTAAGTAACATAATTGTTATAATTCATTTCAGGTTGTGAACCTGCAAAATATCAAACGTGCTGTTTAGAGATTTGGGCCACGCCCATCACGAGCCACAGTATCGATTGGTTATTGTTAGATCAATCAACTGACCAAGCTGTTCAGCGAAAAATCAAACGAGCTGTTTAGAGATTTTGGCCACGCCCATCACGAGCCCTAACATTGACGGATATCTTATACGATTGGTGAACAAAATTGTTAAATCTCTAGCTATCTTTGCTCATCACAACTGGCTTCTAATCAACTGCTCAATCTCCTCAACAACCTTTGTACATCAACCTATTCAGCTGTATAAACAACTCATCCTAATTTATTGTAACAACAATGTTTGTATATGTTATCTTCCTCTCCATCACAGTATCACTTGCTTGTCAACGACACGACGTTAGTATCTATTTCGAAACGTCGCCTCTACAGAATAAAGAAATTTAATATCCAAAAAAGTTTGCTATTGTTTATAAGTGTTTCATGCATGGAACTTTTCAGCCAAACTCAAGGGATAAAAAACTGAGACTTATGAATATGCTACTTGCAAGTTTCGAACTACTAATTGATTTTTATTTTGAATATGACTTATAAAACGTATGAAAGGATAAATAAGTATTTGATGTCAATAACTTATAATCCCAGCATATTAAAGTTTGATCTGGAAAGGTAAAGCAGAAACAAATATCAGAGATATATGTAACGGGATTACATAATTGATAAGACGACAAAGAGTCGTGCACGTGCAGTTATGTAGAATGATGCAATCTATTCACATTTTTGGCTTTCAATGTCATCTTGCCGTGAATATACAATCAGTTCATTCTACACAATGGACGGAAGCGCTTAACGATAAATACACGTTTGATAACAAGAAATTCCTCTCGCTGAATCAGAGGTGCCAGGCTAATTAGTGTGTCGCTGTGGTACGCTAACCCTGAGGCGTGACGGCCAGGCGTTCAGCTGAAGATCGGTGCTCGGCGTTAATGAGTTAACATTATAAGTTATAACCGTCAAGTCAGTGCAAAAAAACGACGTGGCAAGAGGTTGAGTGCAGTCATAGTCGCAATATACATCAACAGGACATAGACCTAGATAAACAAAGCGCTCTTTGCGCTGTTCGTACAATGTGAGACCCATCAAATATCATTGACTATCAATTTGTTTGTGCCGAGAGAACTTTAAAAATGTATAACTGGAGTCAAGCGAAACTCAGCGTGCACTATGCTCTTAACATCACAAAGAGATGTAAACATGTTGCCACTTGATAGCGTCAAAAGGTGTTACATTAACGTCAAAAGGTGTTACATTAACGTCAAAAGGTGTTACATTAACGTCAAAAGGTGTTGCATTAAGGCATAACAATTGTGATGGTGAAGTCAATAATTAAGATGTTATGTAAAATGATTACCATGAAGCCATATGAACATTCAGCAATTATGAGACTTCAGCTCTGTGTCTTGTAGATCTAAAAGAAAGTAGTTTGTTCTTGTAGCATTTCTTTCTCGCAATCTCACATGTCTTTAATTAATAAATAATAAAGCCTGATTGTTTAAATACATCGTTTACATTACTATCAAGCTAAATATTATGCTGATTGCTATTAGATAATGACTTATTAAATTCAAATCTATGTCAATCAAGTAAAAATGATCCACCCTTAAATTTTAGGAATTCAATCCTCTGCACAATAAACAAAATACGACCAAGACTTGTTTTCCCCTGCAGATCAAACAAATGACAGGTGGTCATACTTTTGATGTTGCAAAGTAAAATGTCAATACTATAAGTAGTTGTGAATATAAAACATGAATAATGACTACCATAGTCACAAAAATATATCTTCAGAAATCTAAAATTCATCAATGAATGCTTTTTGTTAAATTCGTCATTTTACATTCAGTTCATCACAGCATATGACATTGCAGGAATTGATCACACTAAAAAGATGTAAAATGAAATAAACTCTATTTTCATCCAGACTTTAATTCTTCGAAATCTATAAATCCTTTTCTAAAAACTGCATGGTCCTATAATAATAAACTGATCATGGGGCAATCACAGTAAATTAAATGTTGTGGTTTCAGACAATTCTGGCAACACTTTATTTTAGTAAAAAGGTAGCACCATATTGAATTATTCAAGCTGAAGACATATTCCTTCAAATTTATTAGGTTCCATTGGGACTGATGCCATACAGTTTTATTTATTGGACATTAAATATGTTGTTGGAATCACATAAAGTCGAACGTTATAAATGGAGTAAATTTGTACTGACAAATTCAGCTAATTCTCTGAATATTTGATTTGCCGGGGGTAATCTAAATGTTCATCAAATTGTGTTTAATGATTGTCATAGTCAGTGCGTTTGATGATTTTTTTTTAGGTTATTTGTATTGACAATAGGTTTGATAATCAAATGAGTACTAACTGACACTGACCTGTTCTGTATAATGATGTATGTATTTATATGGTTTTTCTATGGAAATGTTTTTGACACGATTACATTATCTTTTTTTATTTATTTTGTAAAAAGTAATGTTATTTTGATATTGTTAATAAATAAAGTGTTGACATCCATTTGCCAACGGAGGATGTCGATATATTTGATTGATGATATAGACGTTTATGCTGTATTCCTGTCTGTTATTGTGTTCTTATAAATATGGTAAAATAAGTTGTGAAGTTTCGGTTAGAATTATATTCTAGTTGTAAAGTTTCGGTTAGAATTACCATTATCATCATGAAGCACGGCACAAATATTTTGGTCTATCAATCAATAAGAAACAAGATTCACACGCAGTGTGGTCAAAGTACAAACAAAAAGAAATGATCCACATGTAACGTACTACATTCTACAAAGCTGTTATATTAATTGTGAATCCGTCCAAGTCATTGCATTCCCCGATTGCATCTGATCAGAACCTTTCTAAGGATATAAAAAGAGTCAAGATCACAAAGTGATACACAGTTAGGATATTTAGATAGATCATTTAGCTCTTGCCAAGATTTTAAAGGGATATTTCCTGAATGCAGACTTTGTCTATGTAAGAAGAGATAGAGTAATACTTGGCGATTTTAGTGTGAAGTTGAATTCTGTAGTTGCATTGTTCCGTAAGATTAACTTTCCTTCATCAACAAATATTTGATTCAGGATCATACACCAAGCTGTTTGGAAATAGGCATAATATTAATCAGCATCGTCAGTGAAGAACTTTTGATCAACTAATGAAAATATCAAATAATAGTTAATATAAGAAATTACTATATTTACACTTGGCTACACCAACTTGGTAACCAGGTAACTGCCAGCCCACCAACATGCTTGAACACTTTTGAATGGTTTTATTCTACTGTATGTATGAAAATTGATGAATCAACAAAATAAATGGAACCATTAAATTAAATATTTTGTCTGCTGGTATAATGTAGTTGTACTGTGTAACGTTGAAAACAAAACAGCACAATCTGACATACATGTATTGTATATGTATTACATGTGTAAGTTCTCATGTTTAGACATTAAGTTCTAAGTGTTGTATAACGTGTGCCCATATCAATAAGATATTTCCTTCAACATAATATTCAATTTGGTATGAACCAATGTTATAGTAAGCATGTTAACATGGCACATAGAACCAAGCAGTATTTCTCTTGATGATTTATCAGCATACCATTACTGTATTAAGGGAAAGATTAAAACTGATATTACCCATACGGGTTGGGATACACAGGTGATTATTTTTGTGATATTCTCACATGTGCTATTTAGTGATTCTCAACGCTGATTGGTCAGTAACCATAGAATGACACGACGATTGGTTGACGGTACTACTTTCTTGTTTCATTGTCAATAGAACGTGCTGAACTTGGTCACACTTTTCGATTTTAAAAATAAAAATAGAGATCAAGAATATACAAATATTTAGTTTATTACATGTTCTGTATTCGAAATTATAATATATTTATTTATCTACATTGTCATTATTATTTTAATTGACACGTTATTGACGATCATTTTGAATAATTTAAACGGCTTCACGTTGTTGTTGTTTGTAAACAAACATGGCTGCCAACAGAGTAAAACTTGAACAGTTCCGGACACGAGAATGTTCAATCCATAAATAATTAAGTATCTGCGAAACCATCAACGACAGACAACATCAGAAAATATTGGACAATCTATGCACTATTACTGTTGTTTCTGAATCAGAAAGAGAGTGCAGAATGATATCAAACCTGTCGATGCGTTTGACATCTGGACTGCAGTTCAATCACGCCATGATCCAAAGAATCTTTCTCCAGGGCGTCCCTTTCCAGGCAGTGTAAATAATTCCCTTGGTACATGGGTCCAATATTTGGTGTTCGTAATCTCAATCGACTTCACCGTCAGTAAACGTCCGATTAGAGTTATCGTTCTATGTTGTGGATCTACGGTCGACATGACGTGACGTGAACAGAATCAACATTCCTAAGACGGAATATTGATCAAACCTCAGATTGGTTGATCCTCTTGACATACAAATTTGATTCTATGCATTCGTTGTAGATTCTTCATGTGGGCATTACTACTTTTAAACGTTGTCATTTTAAAAAATTGACAGGTTTTTCCAATTTTCGGTTCAACGCTATGCTGTTCAGTCACTCACCACGTCAGTCATTCATACTGTTGGTACTGCACTGAGGCGTAATGGTGTACTTATCAAATACATTCAGGTTTTATCGTACATGTAATTATAATGTATGTGTACGTCATATATGAAACTATGTTATGGGTTATACAAACAGACTAATAATATATTAGTTTCTCGTTAAATACCTATTTTGTATAGTGTAAACCCACTGGAGATGTTCGGTGTAACACGCGCATGATTACAAATCAGCTGATCATTGTCAGTTACTACAGTCTAAAAAATAAAATGAAACGTTTGTCGTTCGTAAATGTGTATTTATGTAATGAATGTAATGTATGTATGAATGTAATGGGTAATATATAGAATAACCAACTCGGTACGAGTGATTGTGGGAAACATGCACTCGTCAAAATGATGTTCAATCACTCGCCAAGGCTCGCAACTGTGAACATCATTTCAACTCGTGCATATTTCCCGAAATCACTCGTACCTCGTTGGTTATTCTCTAAGAATTGGACGTTGACTCTATAGCTAACATTGCTTCCATGTCCCGCTCCAACCTGAATTGATACGGGTCTTCCTGTAGGAGCTTCAACAATTCTACTGCTCTTTAATTCAGCACTCATTCATCAAAAAGAAAACGATCTGATCACATCTCCCCAGTTCGCAAATCTCTACACTGGCTGCCCATAAAGCAGCGCATCAGCTTCAAGATCCTCCTTCTTATTCACAACTGCATCTACGATGACCATTCATGTTCCTACCTCAAAGACCTTGTCACTCCCCACACACCATGTCGATCCCTCCGATCTGGCGATCAGTACCTTCTCACCACACCTCTCAGCAAAACAGGAATGGGAGATAGAGCTTTCTCCATTGCAGCCCCCCATCTCTGGAACAGTCTCCCAATATCACTCAGGATGCCAATGACCACAAACCAGTTCAAATCTGATTTAAAGACTTATCTCTTCCGCCAATCCTACCAATAACTCTCTCTTGTGTACAGCGCCACTGAGCACCTTCAAGATGGATTTTCGGCGCTATATAAATTAATTATTATTATTATTATTATTATTATTATTATTATTATTAAAAGCAGATAAAACCATTCAGGTACTGATGAAATAGACTCTAAAATGTAATGTTTAGCTGATAACATAAAGTATATAATAGCAGATGTTAAAAAAAATAAGATAAAGTGCACGCTTCCCTTTCACAAAATATATTCAATGGGCCAGACTATCGTTAATCAATCTTCATTCTTCATTGTTAAAGAGTAAGTGTTACTATGATTTGAAACTACAACTTCCACAGTATCATTAACACATGGTAAGTTTACCTGTCTTTCCCTTATTTTATGTATTCTCAAGAATTGCATGGTGAAATTATTCTACAAATATCGTGATTCATATTAGTCTAGGCAAATAGAACCAGTAGACACTGTTGTACATGCAGTTAGGTTTGGTTGCAGTGCTTCCCTAAATGTACCACACAAGGTTCAATCATTGTAGCTGATGATTTCAGCACAATACATAACTATGTTACACGCCTCAATCTTACTCATAAATTTGTAACTCACAATCTGCCGTGACATTTCTGTCCCTTTTGGTAGACATCATAGTCCTAAAGTAGATACATTTTTACAGAAAGTGAGTCAACTTCACAGAAAATGAGATGCACCATTATTGCACTGAGAGAGACGTTCAGTATTAAGTAATGTGAGAAAGTGACCAATTAGTTCAACTTCAACATCGATATGTGTATTCTGTTACGTAATTTTACACTAGGAATCACGACATGTTCTCGATGTAAGTACTAGACAATCTTAATCATGTGTACACATATACGCAGCTGTAGTTAGATGTCTGATGTGATTCAATGTCTGAAACGATTGTCTAACTTTAATGAAAGACGTATTTATAAATACATTTCGAATAACCAAGAAATCTACATATTTCAAATTAATGTATATATCTTAATGTCAAACGTAAAAATGTAAAATCTGATGTCAAACGTGAACAGAGATGGTTCACCAACTGTCAATTGTATAGTACTTATTCAGTTCTTGCTTCACTAATACCTTCTCCAATTGATCCAACTTAATTCCATGCAGTCTTCATTGAGTGTCTACTCCGTATTGAACAACATTGCGTACCTTCGTATTGACGTATTACAGGTTTCATGTATTCGCCATAACCAACTACTTGGGACAACAATTCCACTTTGTTATAGAATACAGCCTTTATTTTAATAACAAGGTCGTCTACTTTATGGACACCAGTCCATTACGTAAATGACTTAGAGCCTCTCCAGATGTGTGACAGGAGAAATCATTCAAATTCATTTAATAAATGATCTTTCTCAGGTTGTTGTTGTCAGCCAACTGAAAACAATCATAGTTGACAACTTTCCAACTGACATTCAATTGACAATTATCTTATATTATACATTGCGGTCCTGGATACCGTAGTTGGCTTTTGATCAAGAGGCCTAGAGTTCGAATCCCGACAGGGGCCATCAACTATGTTTTCTGCATGGAAGTTGGGAACTGTTGTACATGCAGTAAGGGCAGAGAGCATTGATTCTTCGGCTTCACTATTTCCATTGGAAGCTCATAGGAGCTCATTTACATACGAAATTCACAACATTTGGTCAACCCGCATGGGTTAAAACGAACGATTATGTATTCAAATGTTAAACCCATAGTTTTCAGTTTGCTGACAATATCTACCTGAGAAAGAACATTTGTCAAATGTATTTGAATGATTTCTCCTGTCAAACATATGTCATTACATGATTAATAACTGATCTCGGTCCCATTGATGTGTGTTCAATTTCAATTCGAGCAAGGTTAGCAAATGAATGACAATTGATATTTGTGATTTATGGTGTTGTTTTGTAAGAATTATTGTTATTCTTTGATCACTAAGCCTTGAAAAGAAGTTGAAAGGAATTCATAACAACACAATGAATCAAAATAACTGTAAAAATAATTCATTTTGATTAGTTTGTCCCATTGTAATGAAAATGTAATAGGAAGAATAAGTGCGATACATATGCTTCATTTCTCTTTTAAATTGTTTTAGATTATTATTTTGTTTAAACGAAAGCTTTCTAACCTCAGGGAAACTTATTTTATACCCAATATTATTAATTGTTCCTGATTATGATATTGTCATGACTTTCTATTGTTCATTTGTCACAATATTCATTCTGCTGCAGGACTCGTTGATGGCACTGCTTAACAAGTAGTTGTCACTAAGGTGACATGATTCCCGCCACAAATTAATACTTCAAAATTTAAAAATAATGTAAAGATCACAAAATCGTCTGTCGAACAGTTCAACTGTGACCTTGAAAATAATGTCAAGGTCACTAAACTCAGCTCGTCGTCTTGCCTTGGAGATGCTATGTGTAAGATATGAAGATATCGCGCTGACAAGGATAAAATGACAAAGTTTCGTTGTGAACTTGAAATGAAGGTCAATGTCACAAACCTCTGTAGGAACATTACTCCTCCTATGGTGAACCCATATGCAAAATAGGAAAAGAATCCAGTTAATAGTATTTGAGTTATTCCATTTCGTATGGACGTACGTACGGATGGACGCAGCCGAATACTATATCCCCCGCTTCGGGCTAACCGCGCGGCAGGGGATAATAAAAGCTTATTACATGGAAGATAATTTAATATTACCCAAATGGGAAGACAGTCAAGTTAGGTGTTTTCCTGTAAGTGAAATGGGAGTTACACCTTTTCCTAGCTTTTGATTTGTTGTTACGGAAAACAAACTATTTCATTGGTTGCTGGAACTACTTCATGCATCATTCTACTTTTTCCCGACTGTAAACTGTAGAAACTGTCTTATGCATTTAAACATGTTTTATTTGTTTCTCGTAGTTGAATTTGGTTTTTCTTACATCTACGCATCAAATGGAAGCAGGAAGCAGTTACATGGTCATAAAATTCATACCATTAGCAATTACTAATTTACTACATATTACCACAGAAAGCTTCAAAAGCGACGGCTATCGTTTGAAGACAATGACTTCATTCATGTAATTGCGAGCGGTTATGACGTCTAAATGTTGATCGGTTTGCGCCGACATGCTTTTGAGCTTCCTAAATCTGACGCCGCATTTTGTATTGGCAATAAATTGTTCCTAGAAGGTTTTGAGAACTCATATATATAACCTCTTATTTATACCCCTTGGGAACTTTTTTGACATGTTCACATTCAAGGTCAAAGGTCAAGGTCACGAGTTAAAAACATCCTTGTAAACACGATAACTTGAAAAATATTTGTGCTGTCGGGCTCTTATTTAGTGTATATCAACTATTTGATAATGTTTTCGCTAACATCCGTGAAAGGTCAAGGTCAAAGCGAGGTCACGACTTAAGCATGCATTTGCGAACATGCCTTATTTCAACTATTAACACTTTGTATCATTACATGATTGTGATACACATTGAAAAGTGATCACTGATTGTGTGACCTTGAATTTTAAAGGTTAAGATCGCGAGATAGCGTCAAGGTCACCAGTTCTGAAATCACTAAATAACTTTTTTCCAAGACGGTATCAACACCTCATATACATAACTTCTTTCTTATACACCAAGGGAATTATTTTGACATGCTCACATTCAAGGTTATGAGTTTTGAAATCACTACACAATTCCTTGTAAACACGTTCACTTCAAAACGTTTTGTGCTATCAGGCCCTTACTTGGTATATATCAACTATGGAGAAAGACCGAGATTTGAAAAGGTTTTCGCTTAAATCTGTCAAAGGTCAAGGTCACAGCGAGGTCACAACTTAAGCATGCATTTGCGAACATGCCTTATTTCAACTATTAACACTTTGAATCATTACATAATTGTTTTACACAATGAAAGTGAACATAGACTGTGTGACCTTGAAAATCAAAGTTCAAGGTCACGAGATGTGGTCATGGTGACCAGTTCTGAAATAGCTAAATACCTTTTTCCAAGAAGGCATTAACATATGCATAGCTTCTTTCTTATAAAACTGGTGAATGATTTTGACATGTTCACATTCAAGGTCAAAAGTCAAGGTCATGAGTTTTGAAATCACTACAAACAATCCTTGTAAACAAGAAAACATTGTTTGTGCTGTCAGGCTCTTATTTGGTATATATCAACTATGGAGAAAAACCAAGATTTGTAAACGTTTTCGCTAAAATCTGTCAAAGGTCAAGGTCACAGCGAGGTCACAACTTAAGTAAGCCTTGTGAATATGCCTTATGTTAACTATGAACTTTTTTAGTCATTCCATGATTGTTATACACAATGAAAAGTAATCATTGATGGTGTGACCTTGAAGGTCGAAGGTCAAGGTCATGAGATAGTGGTTAAGGCGAGGTTAATCCTTTGATCCAATTTTGAAATCAGAAATAGGTTTTAAGAACAAACTTGTGAAAAGTGACCCCAGTGATGATTCAAATTGTTAGAATAACTTGAATAAAGAACAAATTTTTGTTTAAAAAAAATCCCATTTTATTCATGCTGACGAGAAGGTGGAACAGGGAAAGGCGAGACCCAAAGTTTCGGGGCTGCTCTGCTTTTGTGGTGTCCCGCAATTCCTCATCTAAGTATCTTCTATATACAGCATATATCAACTTTTTTTGGCATAGATAGGGTCAAATGATTGTGCTGCAGAAAACCAGGCGATAACTAACACAATAACTGGTTGATGAGGTGATAGTAACAAATGTAGGTACCAATAAACATGAGAATACCATTTAACAATTATTCAATAATTTCCTCGGATTTAATGATAATGGAAATGTGGATGAATGATAACATATATAATTTTGCGGAAGATATTACTAGATATGTAGAGCGAGTTACTTTTTTTGAAAGGAAACGTAAGTTTGTACAATGGTGTAAAATCAAAATCTTATCAGCAATGTGTCTTCCCTTGAAGAAGCTATGTGTAAGATATGAAGAGAATCCAGTGAATGGCACGTGAGATATCCCGCTGACAAACGTAAAATGATGTTGAAATGAAGGTCAAAATCAGAAACCCTTGAAGGAACATTACTCTCCCTATGATGAACAATCTGCAAAATATGAAAGAATATAGAGAATAGTATTTGAGTTATTCCATTTGACGCTGCCGAATACTATATCCCCGTTTCGAGCTAAATGTGTGGTGGGGGATAAAAAAAAAGATAATGTTTTGATTTTATAGTGTATTACAGTTGTTTTATTGCACTCAGAGAATATGTTCGTCAGCGTTCATATGCTTGGTGTATTACACTTGATTGATCTTGATAATGTTCGTTATCTATTTCTGTCCATCAATTTAATCACCAAATTGCTTTGGGTCAGATAAGACGATGAGTTCTTTAGTACAAATCGTATTTCTTCACCAGACAGTTTATCATTCGGGATCGGTTTGCACTTTACAGATGTAATTTCTGCACATGTAAAGAGTAAGATTTCAATCAATTTATTCAAACCTTAAACTTTTAGTTGCATTTATATAACCAATTATGAACACATATGCCAAAACTTTACGCACTTACATCGGGCTATATGGTTTTGTTAATATTATAACACTTAGAAGACTATTTTGATAAAATGATTATTCTTTAATTCAATGACTGACAAGGAGCTTTTGTGATATCTGCATTAAACATATCTCTTGAATTGTCTTTAGCTTAACTTGTCTCGGGAGTTGTATGTATAGGAGACCCTTGTCAATTAATTTGTCCATTATAAGAGAAGAACATAATGTAACATAACATAATGTAAATTTGTTTGTTTAAACAAGAAGTGTCCTGTCAGATAGATTAAGCTGTACACACCCATTATCAGTTTTATAGTTAAGCCCCAGCAATTTGTTGATTCAATCGATGAACAGGTTTATATAATGACCGTACATCTGAAAATAATCAAATAATGTGTACCCAATGCATGGATGTGAAGGACCAGTATTGCACCGAGAGCAACCATTACACCATCTTTGAATTTTAAATGTTGTCCACAAATGTTCCCCTGCACGTCAACTTAAAAATGTGCCAACTCTAGTTCTACTGGAAGCGGATCAGTATATTTGAATATGTCTTCAGTGTGAACATTTCAATTTGATTCTGAATGTTAACCAAATAAATAGCTTCCTGAAATATCCTTGACATTATAACATTTCATTAACAGTGATTGCTCTACAAACAATAAATATCCATTTTATAAGACAATCTATTTTTCTAGAAAATGATTTACATCCTCAGAAGATTTAATCTCTCTATTTATCTCGTCGTTATTTTGCATTAATGTTTTCATCCTGGGCTGTGTTGAATATGTTGAAACCAAACTGGAGGTCAATTTGACAATCATGCACATATTCTAATAAAATGTCGAATTAAAAAAACAATGATTAATGAATTATCAATTTCTAACACATATAAAAAAAATTATTATTGCAAATTCATTACGCATTAATAAAACAAAATAAATTTCAAAAGATTCGCGTTTTGCATGAACACTTCATGATAATGATTCCTGATCACTTGAATGCAAATTTTTATGAGAAAATATATCATGGTCCAACATGACCAATGAAAGAATGCAGGATTTAAATCAGGCATAACATTCAATACCTCCTATGGATGATAGAATGTGACCTCCTTTTTACAATAACGAGTCGGGTCGTCTGATAGTGTGTTATCTCCCTTTGCAGTTGAAACGTCAATTCTCAATATCTCTAACACTAGCTAACATACATTTAGAAGACCAATAAATAATAAAGATCAATTATTGATTGAAATAATACATTTTTATTTCAGGTTTGACGGTTCAGTAATGTCAATACTTACAGTTATAATTCACAGGACTATAACTCTTTAATAATTAATTTAAGTAAATGCAAGCAATAGACATTTTTACACCTTAATATCCTAAGTCAATAAACAAAAACAACATTCTGTCAGGTTTATTTTCTGTAGATAATTGTGTTCAAAAGCAAATGAAGATGAAAACATAATTGATAACTCATTTTAAAGCCGATATACAAATTAAGTAAGAAAGAGCATCATCTAAATTCGAGAACAGTACATTACGTTTTCACAAATAGACATATCATTCATTGATACAATGTGTATATATATAAGTATAATTAGTGTCCGTCTGAAAATACCTTTACAGGAGATAATGAGTGTATTCGCAGTTTTATCGCATACTATATATACTGAATATGTCGAGTGAACATATAATTTCAGGTATCTTTAAAGGGGATAGTTTTTATTAGAAACTGTTTAAGATCAAACAATGTGTGTGGCTTGAGGGTATCGATACCTTGATGAAATGAAAATGAGTAGTGCACAATTATATCTTCTTGAATTATTGCCTTTGTTCCAATTTCTTGGGTCTGGCGAGGGATCAATGGCTTCTTTTTATTTCTGTCAATTAAAATATAAATGTTCACCTGCTAGATACATTCGAATTACACTATAATAATAACAATAATAACAGTATATTTATAATGCGCACATATCCATGCACAATGCATGCTCAAGGCGCTACACAATTATTACCCTGAAGGAATCGTACTTTCAGTGCTGCCTATGAAGCGCTCCGCGCGACCGATAAGGTCCATACGTTCCCATATCCAGGTACCCATTTGTACAGCTGGGTGAACTGAGTGCAATGTGGATGAAGTGCCTTGCCCAAGGACGCAACACAGTATTAGACCCAGGTCACAAATGTTTGGTGTCTCCACCGGGATTCGAACCCGGGCCGTTGGCGTGAGAGGCAGACATGCTCACCACTACACCACTGTGCTCCACTATAGGTTACAGTTAATGAGTAAAAGATAATCATTTTCTTCAGTTCATGTGTATGTTGTGATGCGTCCATCTTGAGCGGAGGGTTCTATCGGGGTATTTTTTGTGGAAACGAAATTCGAGAGGATATCCCCGTTTACACAAATATGCTACTAATAAATCATTAAAACACAGTCAAGTTAAAAAATATTAATATGGGTAATATTTTGATGAATTCATTTTTCCCAACTTAATAAAGACAAGCGTATATTTGTTGAAAAATAAAAACAATGAGAACTGAAGTCATTCATCGGTGCTGCGAGTGGGGAAAAGTTTGCTACGGCCTAACAGCAAATTGTTTATTAGTTTTATGACACGCTATGTGTTAATATGTGAACTTTCTAACAGCGTATATCTTTAAACATTAAAATTTTGTAAAATTAGGTAAAATATAGTGTATTTTCATTTCATGTAATGCACAAACTCCAATATGCCGGATTTTTCCGACAGAACGGCCCCTTTAAAAGAGGCGTTAAAGTCAACCTTTAACCTACATCACTAATGATTTATTTATATATCAATGTTACAGTTTCCAATGAGTGCGCATCTATCAATCAGCACAAAATTAAACATCTTAAAAGAGGCGTGTAGATTAGGTCAGCCTTCAACTCATCTCATATCAGTCTCACTATTGAAGTATTGATACGTTATGAGATTTCAGATGTTATTCAATGTTACGCTCACAGTATTTCATTGCTCATATTAAAATAAATGGAAACCCTGCATATATATATTTATGAAATAAAGGTTGTATAACTGTATCTGCAATGATATGATGAATGACAAATTGTCTGTCAGATATTTGTTGCAATCAGAAATCTCAAATATATGAGGAGGATTAATTATATTTTGCAATCAGAAATAGAAGTACCAGACCAGTGATTAGTCTGCTGTAAAGTATTCTCGGAATAATAAATTTAATAACGACGGGGAAAATCACGATAAAATTAAGCATGCAGATACACCTCAAATTAACACCAGTAACGCATATAGGTTGAGACCTGATCACACTATCACATTTTTCCCACAATTATTACCATGCATGTTAATTTTCCATCACTCGTTCCACTTGAACCGGGCCAGTGTATTGGAATATGGCTTCAACATGAACAGTTCAACTTTATTCTACATTTTAATAAAATAAATAGCTTCCTGAAATATCTCTGAAACCATAACATTTCATTAACAGGGCTCTGCAAACAATAAATATCCATTTTATAAGACAATGTATTTTTATAGAAAATTATTTACATCCTCAGAAGATTTAATGTCTCTATTTACCTCGTCTTTATGTTCTATTAATGTGTTCTCCTGCACTGTGCTCAATATGTTGAAAGCAAACCGGATGTCAATTTGACATACATACACAAATCCTAATAAAATGTCCAATTTAAAAAAAAAGGATATATGAATAATAAATTTCTAAAAAATGTGTCATTGCAAATTTTACCCATTAATAACATAAATTTCAAAAGATTCGCGTTTAGCATGAACACGTCTTCAATGCCAAATTTTGTGAGATAGGATATTATGGTCCAGCATGAACAATGAATGAATGCAAGCTTTAAATCTGGCATAAAATCCATTACCTACCACCTGTTACTTACTTTTAAAAATAACGAGTCCGGTCACCTAAAAGTGTGTTATCTCCCTCTCTTGTTGAAACGTAAATTCATAATATCTAGAAAACTAATTTACATAAGTTGGCCAACATAAGACCAATAAATAATTATAACGAATTATTGATTGGAATAATACCTTTTTATTAAATATGCTAAATCCCTTCGGTGAGGCTTATTATGTCTAGAGAATTGTGGTCGACAACAAGAAGATGAAAATATAGATAGTCGTTAGTGCCATACACTAACATTAACTTACACATTAACATATGTTAGCACTAAGACAGCTTCGAAAATAAGTGCCCAAGGACTTTGTAGATGGCAGTTTGGCCGTGTGTTTCCTTGCATTACGAATGATTATTCCAATTTTGCGCTGATCGTTATCTGTTAAACTGCTTGTTAAACACTTTCAACCACTCACATCTTCATCATGGTTAATCGAGAAAGAATAGCTATTCAATCAATTTTGACTAGGAGCAATTAATCAGATCGCATGGATTTGTTACTTATGACAAGCGGGGCAATGAAACAAAGGAAAGATTGAGTTTTTTCTTTCTATTTAAGAAGTTCGAAACTCGAAATTCATGATCCAATTATTCACCATTCATCATATGACAGGAATCACTCATTGATGTTCCGTGAATAAGAGCCTTCACAGGTTCCAGTTCAATAAGCTCTTAGACCCATTTCACACTCAATCAAACATACAGTTATGCAATTATATGAGCTATATCGTTTGTTAACGATCCATTTTTTCTGGGTTTTTTTAATTTGAGGAAGTTATTGAAGTGATTAATATTTCCAATTAGCTGTTTCTTTGATTTTACACTCAGTATATTACAACTATATGGTAAATTTGTTTATATAAGACATTGTACCTTTCAACATTCGTCTTTTAAGAATTGATCTATACAATATATGGTATGTAAGATGCCAATATACTTTGTGTCAACTACTTCTTTCAAGTTTCCATTTGATATGTATTATGTTTCAGTGTGTCTATATTTGATAATAATCATAATGATTATCTCAATATGTGTCAGTAGGAATACAATAGCTGCCTAGATAAACGAATTGAGTACACACGGCAGCAATTGAAGATATGCCGACACGTTGTGTATATACATATGCAAGAACACATTAGAACTGATATCAATATATACGACCTGGTGGTGGAGAGGGTGAGTCCGTGTGTTGTGATCAGGAGTAGAACCAAGTGACCGAAGTTCGGACAAGACGTGATTAAAATATTATGGAAGACTTCACAATATATATTTATCTGTAAACAGTTCATTTCAGCGAATCAAAATATTGGATATAAAGTATCTTACTCGATTCACTCACATCAACAGGCACAGACCAACACACCTTGTTAGTGGTAACTTCTTTCCTTCTTTCGTAATGTTGTCATATGTGAAACTGTCATGATTATGCATATGATAGGCCCTAGTTATTTGTCTTCTCATTTAGAGTATTACAATTGTTTAATATAAACATATATAAAACTGTTCGCACTAGGGCCAATTTAACATATCATTAAAATATCAATACTTAATGCCAGAATCCCATTTAGAGGACAACATTCTTAATGGTTGTAATTCATACTTGTTTATTCTTGTTTATTCATACAATTTTATATATTCTGGAGCTGTAAACAGTTCATTTCAGCAAATCAAAATATTTTATCTATCTTACTCGATTCACTCACATCAATCTTGAACAAATATCCTCAGTGCAACTAGTGAAACAATACAAATATTGTGTTTATGAAATAGATTCTTAGTTTCTTGTTCAAATAATATTTTAATATGAAAATGTAATTAACGCTTTGTACATATTACACTAAATTGTTTGTTCTTGTCTTGAGACAAACAATGCATTATGTAAAATAAACTCAACAATAAGCGTATACACTGTGAGGATAATCAAATTATGTTATTTTATATTTAATAAAATATAGTATATCAAAATGACTACAAGGTTACCCCTTTCACAGTTAGAAACATGTTTTAAATAAATAAGTTTCTTCTAAAACACAGATGTAGTTCAGATTTGATATACAAATTATATTATAATCAGCTTGCAAAACTTCATTGTTTTGACGTCACGATGGACATATCATAAGGAACGTGTATGAACTGTTTATCTAAAGTTATAACAGTGTTTGTTGGAGCCATTGCTTGGTCATAATAATATATCGTCCAGTATTCTTGGTGAAATGTTGATCCAACCACTTATAATTCAAATCTACAAACTGTTTTGTTATCCACCTAATTGTGTCATTTAACATGTTAAATGAAAGCTCTGATTGCAGGCTTTTTTAAAAATGGATAGTTTTATAGAGTTGTGTCCCTCATACATGTGTTTGTTTTTAAATGTTTTGTATTGAAAATACTTAAATTTTAACCATTATCCACTTGTTTATATATGTTACAATTATTCAAATAACTATATCTTAGTTAGTGTTTAATTATTTCCAGAACATTGCGCTGTTTACCTTTTTAAGAAAGACATATTTTAAGCATCAGCTGAGGTCATTCACTAACATTAGTCATTATGTTATATAATAATGTATAATGTGCAGTCATGGCACCGAACAATGTCACAGATATGACGTTTTGATGATGTTCAACACATGTTTTGTTCAGAAGAAAATTATCATATCATGTGTCAATTTTATTAGAAGAAGTCAGTTATGGAAGATCTATCATTGACATTGAGGAAATTCACGAAATGAAATGTCTTTATTTTGATTCATGGAAATGTTTTCAATTCATTGTCCATTCTTTTCAAGTTCCTGAAACTTGTTATCCATTTTCTTCGTCTTGCTCAAATTAAATTTAGAAAACGTCAATGGGAACAAAATATGTATCATATGTGACAGAAAATTCCATTCAAATTCCTTTAACTAATGTGTAATAATCAAAATAAAATACTCTTTATTGAAGATGTCGTTCATGAAATGAATAAGCTTGTGATGTTCAATGGTTTGTGTTTAAGCGTAATTTAAGTGGTTTTTATATAGTCAATTGTCAACACTTTGCAGTTTGAAGGATAAATAAGTATTCATATTAAAAGAAATCAGAGAACAGCAAATCTTTATACACTTTCATAAAATAAAATGTTTTTCAGTGTAATTTAAGCATTTTGAAGAGTACTGGATTTGTCAGAGACATCTTATAAATACTAACTCGATAGAGCGTAAAACCGAAAGTTGGTGAAGTTTGCATTCCCTAAATGCGATCAAGAGTATTCGTATATGCATTCATTAAACCTTTCATCGCAGCGAAACTGGTTTGAGAGAATTCAGTTGTTTTTTATTCATATCCTCTATGAAAAAGCTACAGTGGTAATTTCTGTTTATATTATCTGAATAAGAGTTGTTGTGTTTGATACATACACCTGATAATG
Organism: Gibbula magus; assembly: GCA_936450465.1. Classification (NCBI taxonomy): domain Eukaryota; kingdom Metazoa; phylum Mollusca; class Gastropoda; order Trochida; family Trochidae; genus Gibbula; species Gibbula magus. The sequence goes on along the minus strand of OW388300.1, from coordinate 3,954,135 downwards.
ATAAATCGCTCCTGTATTTAGTATCATCTCATCTATATAGTAACATCTCCCTGCACCAATGACGAGAGAGACATCAAATCTAAGACAGGTAATGCATACTATGTTCAAAGGTTAACTCTCTCTCCTCTTTGAAGATTTTGATAAACCATTTAGAGATCAACTCATCATATTTGACCACATATTGTGTATTGAATATATAACTTTTGTGGATTCAGCTAAATACGTGGTATCATTAATGCGACACCGTGCCACAAATCGTTGCTTTCTGGTAGTTATCAACTATTTACATAAAACATATACATAACATGCTATTACTATGTGTGTCCATGTGTACTTTAATTACATGTATTGCAATAATATCGTTTAATTATAAGATAAATAGTTGCGTTTGTAAAATTTCCGGGATTCATTGCTATTCAACACCCGCAAATTTAGTTTAAAACCGACGGCGTTAGCCGGAGGTTTTAAACGCTGAAATTTGCGGGTGTTGAATAGCAATGAATCCCGGAAATTTTACAAACGCAACTATTTATCGATATTGTAACATGACCGTTAGTTATCAGGCGTTTTGAAACGAACTCTCTTTTTGCGTACCTATCTCCGAGTGGAAAGGACTTTGTAAATACTCGGCGTAATATGTACATTAGCAACAATTTACACATAAGCTCAAACATTGTCACTCAACTATGTTCACTTCGCAATATTCACGTATCATTTTAGATGGCAATAAACATTCATCTACGACATCAACACAGTCAAATACCTAGGAAAAAAAATCTTAAACTTGCCCTAGCCCATTGTGACAATGACGCTAGCATTGTGACGTCAAAACGGTTGATCACTATGACGTCATGCCATGGCAACGGCATTCGGTAAACACGACCGCATGGAAGAAGGCATCAAACTTGGACAAATCTTTCTGGTTGAAAACATTTTAATTACTTGAAATTAATTAATTTTGTGAGTTATGTGTTACCTATACTGGTATACACAAGTTAGAAAATGGCAATGTTACCTGTCAAATTTGATTAAGGGGCACATATTAAGAGAAATAGAAAAATAAAATTTTGAGTCGGGCCGGATCTTGTGAACATGATGTATATGTTCGCGGTGATTCGCCCCAAGTAATTTGCGGGTATTCATTGACATTCAACATAGGCAAATCAACCAATCAGAATCAAGGATCCTACGAAATCATGTTACAATATTACTTATCGTGTGGACAAAAGAACGATTTAACACATTCTCATTAAGAACTCATCATTTGGACTGTTAAATGTTTCAAAGGTAATTAGAGTGGTTGGACTTTCTTTTAATTTTTTTGTAGGAAGAACATTTTAGTTTTATCTCCATCACAATATAGCTTTAAAGTTGGAGAAATATGTTAAAAAGCATGTACATTCCTGCAAAATTTATAAATATGGACAAGTGGATTTGTGGTGCTAAGCTAAACTGATGCAGCAAATTCTATAAGAAAGTGACATGCCAATGCCCGAGAATTATTTATTTAGTCTTAGTTAAACATGTCTTCAAACTTAAACAACAAAATAACCTGATGTATAGGTTGGGGACAAGACTTCCAACATTTCATTAACTTTGTTATTCACAACAAATCATCATTGTATTCACATGAATATTTAAATTGACACCGTTGCTTCCACGTCAGGTTACGACTCTCTGTGTAAGGTGTTTTATAGAAGCTATAACTATTTAACTGCTCTTTTTTAAAGGAGTTAAACCCATTGAAGTTTCCAATGATAGAGCTACTCTGCTTAGTGGATCTCATAAATTCTTTAGAGAACAAAACAACGAAAAATATGTTCTTTTCAAAAGAAACAATTAAAACTAGCCCATCCCTTTAACAAGACCGCTTCAAAGGGTGAGTGAATCATGAATCACTCTACATTGTCCCCAGATGGCTTTCTCCTGTCAGTTCACTTGTATTGTTTAAATCTAAGTTGCTTTTATGCATTGCGAAGTCGATCTTACCCATTACAATTTCAAAAGTATAGTCACAGTGATGCAATCTTTTCGAAACAGAATTGCAGTTTCATTCACAATTTCTACATTTGAAATAGATTTGTGTTTTCACAAATATTGACACTTTTATTCATTAAATAAGAAATTCAGAGCAGTTTTGTAATTTTGCTGATACAGACTAACTTGTTCATAAAATATGTTTCAATATGACTATGTGCTTTACAAAATCGGTCTCAAACAGACAATCTATGTTGAAGCATTCAACAATTACGTCTTAAACTTATCGTCTATCATTTTTATTTTGATGAAGTTACCAGATATGACCAGAGTATAGACGATATAAAGTATTCCTGTTGTATCCAGCAGTTTATCGTATTTGCAAATAACAGTTAAATTAGAAAATCTCCCTTTTGTCATCACAAAGTTTTGGGGGTATTCTTGATGCTATCGCCAGATGAATGATTACATTCATATAGATGAAAAAAGCGAATTTACCTTTCAACTTTCGAAAACATATTTTGACAAGAAGTTAAAGTAAAGTAATGGTTAACAAGAAGGTAAAGTAAAGTAATGTTAAACAAGTTAAAGTTATCGATAGTTAAGCTGATCTGAGTTTACATCAAACGCAATTGCATTTCATGAGGCAAGACATGTAGAAAATTATAGATTTTGGACTATAGAAATAATAATATGAAGTGTGACAGTTTGGGTAAAGTTGCTGATAGTTTTTGGAAAGATCGCCATATGTACAGAACATGATGCCGAATCATGAAAGATTGATCTGAGCATGTATATGATGTATGATGTATTACTGAGGTGAAAGAACAAAACACTATTTGACCTTTTAGTGTTCTTCTGTATTTCAGACAAAAGTAATTAAATCTTCTGAATGCACAGACTGAAATAATTACAAATGAAACGCACGTACAAATAGTTACAAAATAGATAAACCTCATCCTGCTGAGTGTACACGGAGAAGACCTAAGTTTGGTGAATACTGTCCTCAACACAATAAGTGAAAACCCATTAGATGATGTGAGAGTCTACATTATATAGATGGCTCAAAACTGCAAAACATTACCAGTAACGGTATATATGATTTACACAGATGAAATATTCTTACTAGATAGAGTTAAATGTATCTCGTCAATCACAATTTGTTTGTTATAAATTAATCCTGAATTAGATTATATCAACCAAACAGTGTTAAGTCCTGAAGCAAAGACAGATTTATTCTTGCATTATTCGTAAAACATTGATATTATTATTAATTTACCATAGCAGAACGACACTAACTGATTTATTTATATTTGACTGATAAACAGTCTACAATTTAGATGTCAGAAGCAATGTAATAGATCTGTAAGAACCTTATTATTGTATAGTATTATGGATGATTAACTTATGCAACTGTGGTAGGAAATCTGGTGTTTTACGTAAAAACGGCTTTAATAGGGCGATAACTGGTGACGTCTTACCATTGATGCATTGAAGCTTACCACACATGACATCATCCCCTCTGTGATGACAAACAGCAGAGGTGATAATTATTTTCTCAAACAGGGAAAACTCAGTCTCTAACCGTTGAGAATTTGATAAAAGATGCTATTCTGCAGAAATGTGTAACAATATCGATTAGAATCACAGATTGTGTTCCAATAAAAGCCCCGTGATGACCACCTGTATTTTGGAACTGCTTGCTTAGTATGTTCAATATCATCACACTCAAAAATGAGAATTCCCATAAAGACAAGAAACTATGCATGGATATTTTGAAAAACAAAAACTTGTGTCTTTCTTACACTGCCAGATTATGATTCTCATATTCTATAAGGTTACATTTACTGACACATTGTCTTATTTCTTATCAGACAACCTTTAATGGTGAAAAGACATGAACATTTTAAAAAACTTACCCTGTAGATTCTTTATATTGTAAAGAATGACCCGACATCTTATTGAAACCTGTAATTATAGTGTTTCTTCATTCGTAACCCCTCGACTAACGACCAATCCTTCTAGGGCTCAGTTCGAACTGATGCATGTATATTGATATACTCTATGTTAAACCAGTTTAGGTTTACGTTTTATGTATTAACAAGTTAACATGTAAAACCAAGATTAAGAAATCGGTTTCTTAATCCTGCAGTTACCAATCTCCCCATCTTCTTCCCACAATCGATGTGATAACTACAGAAAACCTGCATTTCCTTGTATGGACAATGATTTATTTACTTAACACTATATATGTTATATTGTCTAACATGCTGTGACATTGCTGTCAATTATTGGATAAAACATCAGCTAAGAGATAATAAGTAAAATATCACGTTTTCATATGCATGCTGTGGGGCCTCGATCTTAAAAAGAGATAAAGTCACCCTTCACCTGATCTCATCTACATCACTATTGATTTATTGATTATCAGGAGATTTCAGAACTTCTTCAATGTTACACTTTTCATTGATTTGTAATCTAACCATACAGCACAATATTTTTGTGTGTGTTTTTTTAAGTTGTAAAATTGAAAAAAAACCCAGATTGAATAACGTTTTAAGGAATACCGGTTGTAGGAACATATAAAGTAAATATCTGTCGTTGCTTAACTAATACCATGCTTACCCCATCGAGTGAGTTAGAATTTTCATGAAAGGCACAGCCACGAAAATATGACTCTTTTCTACCTCTATCAAGAGCCATCAGGAGACATGAGTCATCGACCCCCAAGACAAAGTCCATGTTGTAACCATGGAAACCAACAATTGAAATTTTCAAAAAGGTTGATACCCCTAAAAGGCACTGATGCATTGTATTGGGAGGCAGTATGCCAAATTTGGTGAGGATTAGTCAAGTAGTTTTCGAGTAATGTTCCGGAAACGATGTGATCACGGACAGACAGACGGACAGGCACACAGACGTGAAACTATCAGATATCGTCACTGTAGCTTGATTACTTCAGTGATAAATGCAGTATTACAGTGTTCATTATGTAATATAAAGGAAATAACTATTTTGTTACATATGTATATAAAAAGAGTGTGATAAATAATCGTAACATTGATGATATTATGAATGAAAAATTGTCTCTCGAATAAAAAATGAGGATTAATTATGTTTTTCAATCAGACATTGAAGCACCAGACGAATGATTTGTCTGCAGTTGAGTACTTTCTCGGAATACAATTCAATAATGACCGTCATTATTTATACCTTAATGTTATTTTCATGAACCATTTGGGACTTTTCGGCTTTTGTATAAATCAATTAAAAAGAATTATCTGGTGGCTATTAACAGGCACAAATTAGTTCACTTCAGGTATGTGTCTGTTCCTAATTACTCGCACAGTACGATTCCTGGTAGCTGTCGTCTACCGGTTCAGTTTAAGAACGAGACAGCTATTGTCACACAGAGACACTTTTAAAGTGATTGTAGTTAAAAGGTAAGGGGTAACCGTGGTACTTCTATTTTCAGGTTAAATGTCTTGCGTCCTATAAACGAAACAAATGGACAGACATGTGTATGCAGTCAGGGATATACATTTCCGTAATGCGCAACTTAAGTTCACGTTTCTAACTGAGAGTGATTTTCAAGGCTTGACACAGAGAAACTTTTTGTCGTCGTAATAAATTATTTCAGAATTGCTACATAATTTAAATAATTTTATCATGTCGACCTGTGTTGAAAGTGAGTGTTTCCAGAGATTTGAAACAGTAATACTTTTGAACGTAATGGGTTTTTTTTTATAGATATGTGTGAATAAGATTTGGCAAGGCTTTTGAAATTTCAATATTTTATCAGCATGCAACATGGATAGGTGTAACTATCAACGAAAGAATCAATTGACAGTTCTGGATAAATCACATTTTCAATAGTCGATGTTTAAGAATTTCTAATGTCAAATGTACTCATAGACTTGAGGAAACATTTTCAAGAACCTCATGAAAAGCTTGAAATGTAGAGAGACCAAGTCCAGCTGAAGTCAAGTCAAGCACATTCACTGTGCATTGACAGGGCGGTTGCGCATTGGTTAGCCCGTTCGGCTTCAGATCAAGAGGTTCAGGGGTTCAAATCCCGCCAGGGGCACAGCAAATTTGTCTGCTGTAGAGAATTGTTCTACACACAGTAAGGTTTGGATGCAATGCTACGCTGAATTGTATTAACTTGGTTATTCAAATTATAAGGGTGTACCTGTTAAACAATATTCGTTGAGTTCACATCAAGATTTAAATTGCTATTGCTGCTTCCATGTCAGGTACATCCCCCAAATAAAGTATTTATACAAGGTTATAACTATTCATCTGCTCGTTCATCAAAAAAGAAAGGAAACTATTCAAGCTGTTAATGAAAGATCCTATCAAAACACAATGCATAGTTGATCTCATAAATTATTTAGAGCATTTGATCCAACGAATAAAGAAATTATGTTCTTGTCAAAGGAAACAATCAAAACCAACGCTTCCCTTTAACAAAACCACTTCAAAAGGGTGTTTGAATCACGAATCCCATTACATTCTTCCAAGACGGCATTCTCTTGTCAGTTGACTTCTATTGTTTAAACTGAAGTTGTTATAATGTAATGCAAAGTACAATGTTACCCAGTATATTTCCCCCAGTATAGATAATAAGCAGCCATCTGTTCAGTATATACATGTACTTTCAGTTTTTCTCCTTATTGAAACCATTGGAGAAAGTCTTGACTGTCGAAGCATTTTTAAGTTGAAGATATCGACGGCATGTATACGGTTATTGGCTACTAATATGGAATATATATTATAAAACATTGATGATAATAGTGTAAAAATCAAAATAGATAAATAAGACATTGAAATATATTCCTGTATACATGGAAACGTATCTATGCCTCTTAAGTCACCTGTACCGATGTTTTCAGTAATTTCAAAATACACTATTTGCAAAATGCTTCTTTTTAAAAACCTAATTAATTTCAGACTCCCGTAAATTGTTGATAACAAGAGTGAGTAGCACTTGAGTCAATTCTGAAATGACGTTAAGACGATGACGATGCAAAGAGTTTAACTTTGTCACGGTGTAGGAATACTTCTCAGGTGAACGTCCATATATTAAGAGTGAAATGTAAGTCCCCCCACACTATGCAACTAGTATTAAACTATCTGTCCATCTGTTAATCCTATAGGAAGCCGACAATTAACCTGAAAATAGGAGCACCACCGTTTCTAGTCACACATGATCCCTTTAAAAGTGTCTCTATGTGACAATAGCTTCCTCGTTCGTAAACTGAACGGGTAGACTAAACCTATCAAGATTCACACTGTTCGAGTTATTAGCAACTTACCTAATTTGTTCTGGTAATAGATGTCAGATAACACTATAATATAATATTTTGAAAACATGCTAGATTGGAAGGACGATCAAAGTCTAAAAACCAAACTACTTGTCAATTCCTAAAATGCTTAACCAAAATATTACTTCCCTTATACATCAATCCATCTTTCAACTTCAACTTTATGCTCGTGCTCACTTAAGTTTATTCTATGGAAAGGAAATCAATTGTTGTAGAGTATTCAACGCCACACAAAATGCATATTGAAAATAAAACATAAAGATATAAATTGAGAAAACAATTATTTCCTTTGAAACCCTAACTCTTCAAAATAAAATAAAAATTGAATTTGTGAAACGTTTGTTGCCTCGTAAAATTATATTTATTACAAATGGGGTACTGTTGTTAATGAGACTTTGCAGATGCAAGAATATTCAATGCAATTATTCAGTTGAGTGAAGAATCATAACAAAATACTGTAAACACACATCATCATTTCTTCGAGAAACAAAATAGTTATAAAACAGCATACAGTTCTGTTGTCTATGACTTTAATATTGTCTGTAATGCGACCAACTTAACTATCTCATTAAAGCATTTTACATGGTCTTATAACAATTTTGCAATATGTTACAGTCGTCGATCCAGTTATATATATAATTTCTGCTTTTAAACACAGAGATCATGATTAGTTCAACAAACATAGAACTGTTCGTATCCATTCAATGATGATATATGACTCGTATACCTATTCATTTTAAATCGTTTATCTGTTAAAAATGAAAAACATGATAGGTGATAATGAATACGATGACATAGAATAAAATGATCAAACAAAGGGTGAACATAAAGTCATATTTTGGATAGTGATAAGTGATAATATATATCTAAACAACCATGCAATGATTGAAATATTTTAAAGTATGTTGACTACTTTGGTATTGTCTTATCGTTGTCACGGGAACTGACTTCACATCTAATATACTATGTATAGCACATGGGAGGGAAAGGTAACAGGTATATCTTAAAGGATAGATGAAATGACATATGGTCCAAATCGGATTCATTAAAATGGGATGTCAATTTGACAATTGCTCGATTTTAAATTTCTGAAATCGGTCCATAAATTACTTATATACGGCTTTTTAAAAAACCGCCTGATTTAGCCCCGGCGTCCAGAATGAAAGTCTGCGGGGGTGTGACCCGTGAAGGGATGACTTCTGTGACGTATGTGGAGGAATTTGATTTTCGGCGATAGTCACAATTCAACGTAATTTCGCAACATTTTCATTGTTAATTTCACAAAGAAACCTTCAATAAACCAACTTAAATTTCCCATATATCGAATGTTTAGATATCCAACTAAGTAATTCCGCAGATGACAATTACACAATTATTACATAAACATGTCTTTTTGGCGATGTAATACACCTCATAAATTCATTTAGCGACAGTGATAATCATCATTAATTAATTAACGAGACACCGGCGGAGTAGCTATCTACTCGCCCCGTCTATCGCTAATCACAGTCATGCCTCAGTGAGCATTTTCAAAAGGATTCGCCGAACAAATTGCGGTAGTGTTAAAATGGGTGAATTAAAATCGTCTTAATTATCAATTGCAAGTGTATATTGTCTCGATGTTATGCTCAATTGATTCCGATATACAATATACGTAGAGGTAATCATCTGTCATTCTTGAGAAAAATGCATTTCATCTATCCTTTAACGGTGCTGTAGCACGTTGTTCTTACTGCATTAAAGGGATCTCATGAATACCTCGGGAACTCAGAAAAGACCAAATGTACATTCACCAGTTTCACCATGCGAGTCGATTTTCTATCGAGTGGCCATTTTAATGTATTCACATTAGAATGACCGTTCGAAGGTAATACAAGTGATCTGACCGCTGTAGAGATACCTAAACACTCAAAGTAGAGTTTTTAATGTGGTACCATGAAGTAGAAACATTTATAACATGTTCAAACATGGGCAAGTGGAGAACTGGCATCTTCAACGTATGCATTAGTTCACTTCATTTATCTATCCTTGAGATAAGTGTATTTAACAATTGCTGTTGAAAATATTTCTGGTTAATGCATCTGATTTGGGGCAAATACGTGCAATGTTCATACTGGAACATACCCTATAATACTTGTTGCTCTCAGAAGCAACAGAGCCGAGCTGTAAGTGGATAATATCCAGTAAACTTGTTCATCGATTTTCTGTGTTGGTGAACCAGAGTATAAACGGTGTTCTTCATCGTATATATGTTTGCTCTAGCTCGGAGTATCAATTAAATCGTTTTACACAAGTACCACAAATACATTGATTAGCTAGCTGAGAGATCAGTTAGTTAGGTTTAAGCTATATTTCCTCTTAAAGGATGTTAATAGTTTCTTGTTCATCCGAGGCATGTTGTTGTCTCAGCTCAAGGATATTCACTGCTTTGAGAGTTTGACTATGTCAGTCAAGTCGGGTTTGTTATTTTCACGTGTTGGCTTGACAGTGTTTTACCCACTATGGAACTGTTTGTTAATGTAATTGTTTTATGTTGTACAGGGAGAACACCTGTTGTAAACAAACACAGTCATTGCATAAGGGGTAAACAACCTACATCATTCAGTTTCATGCGTCGCAGCGTGTATAGACCCAAGTTAGATAAAATAATCTGTATATTGTGACAAAGTCAAGCATTTTCTGTATGAAAACTTACAATTACGAAGTAGTCTTAATAGAAGAACATCAGGCGTGTATTAGTTAAAACTGTGGTCAAAATACGATGCCAGACCTGATATACATGAACAAAGTCAATGTATATAGCATTCAAACAAACTTTCAAAGAGATAGTCTAGAATATAGACAGTGATATATAAGATATTACCTAACTGTATTTGGTTCAATCGTTCACAGAATAAAACACAACTTCATCCAATAATACCTAGCATGGATAGTACATTTTAACATAATTTCATCTGAGAGAAACGCACATAAAGACGTATATTCGAAAATTGCATGTATATTTTCCAAGTCAAACGCAATAACCACAGACCTTTACAACTGCAATTTGTATGCTTCTACTCACACACAGGGCAGACAAGTATAATGATGTAACTTCTTCTTCACTTGACTCTGATTAGATCTATGATACACTTGTCTACTTGTCCCTGTTTGTAAAACCAATAAATCAAATCAAACCAGGGGTGAAAGTTCAAATGTATCAGTACACAGATGTGATTACTTTGTTATATATCGATTATGGAGGTGAGGTGAGATGCGATTTAACGCCCCTTACAAGAGTATTTCACTTATATCGCGGCTGCTATTATTATGGCAGGGAGAAAGCCCGCAACACCGTGTGGCTATGCATTGAGGTGAAACCTGCAAGCATTGAGTGGAACTAGCGAACCATTGGTGGTACTGCACTGAAATTCAGTGTAGCATTGCACACAAACATTACTGCGTGTGAACAGTTCTCTATTGCAGACAAAGTTGCCGTGCCTCTGGCGGGATTCGAACCCCGGACCTGTTGATCCGAAGCCGAACAAGCTAAGCACTGCGCTATCCCGCCCCTATTGATTATGCAGAGTCCTGGCTTAGACTACATCCCGAAAGTGTGTTCTCCTATTAGCGTTGCTAAATCAATATGGCTATGGCCCGTGTCCCACAGGGATCAGTTTTAGGACCATTGTTATTTTTAATATATATTAATGACATTGTTGATAATATTTATTGTAACATACGCCTTTTTGCTGATGACACTTCATTGTATGTAATAATTGAAGATCCGGTTTTATCGGCAAACAGTCTAAACAAAGATTTAAAAAAAAAATTCTGTGTGGGCAAATAAATGGCAGGTGAATTATAACCCCGAAAAAACGGAAACTCTTCAATTTAGTAAAAAACGGGTCGCCAGTCCCAAACCGCAGGTATATATGCAAGGGACTCCTATAACTGAAATTGAAGAACATAAACATTTAGGTGCTCTATTTTGTAAGGATGCTAACTGGGCTGCTCACGTTAACAGTATTGTAGATAAAGTTACTCCCATGATAAATTGCTTAAGAAGTTTGAAATATCAATTATCACGCAAATCGCTTCACATTATGTATCAGTCCTTCATTTTACCGCTTTTTGACTATTGTAGCCATGTTTGGGATAACTGTACTCAGGCTCAAAATACAAATCTGGAAAAATTACAATTAGATACATTAAGGACAATCTGCGGGGCAACAAGAGGCACACGTCATAATGAACTATATGCTGAAACAAATTTCATACCCCTTGTCGAAAGAAGACATGTGCAGAAATTAACTCTTTTTCATAAAATGATAAACAGCAAAGCACCGAATTACTTATTCAACCTTGTCCCTGACCACGTTTCAGCCACAAATTCGTACGATTTAAGAAACTAATCAAATTTACGAAATCTTCATGTTAAAACATCTGCTTATTCAAAATCTTTTTTTACTGAGTACAGTAGACCTTTGGAATGCATTACCAAACGACACCAAACTTATACAATCTCAAAGATTATTTATTGAAAAAGTAACTCCCCAGTTAGGATACTTATTCGCAGTTGACCTAAATTTTGGAAGTCGTATTTCTCAAATTACTTATTGTAGGCTCCTTTTAGGCTGCAGTGATTTAAATTATCATAAATTTGAAAGACATATTTCAAACGACCCGTTCTGTTCGTGCGGGTCAAGTCGTGAAGACACATCACATTATCTGCTTGAGTTTTTCTCTTTATCATCGTTTCTTGTAGATTTGATAACTATTAAAATTGAACAAATATTAGCTTTATATACATTGGAATGATATATACATTTATTGTTTATTGATTATGTTTTGATTGTACATTAGCCTTGTGGTTGTCACGCGTATGCTTTGATTTGATTTGTTTGTTGAATTTGTGTAATTTTGGAGCGGCATTTACATAAGCTCTCAGCTTGTTTGCCAATCCATTTCATTGATGAATAAAATATGTTTAAACCATATATCAATACCTAATGCTTTGGACTGTTTTAACAGTGGTGATTGGTCGCACATTGCAGTGTTTTTGTCATAAACTACGTATAATGATGACCCAAAGGCTATCAGATAGAAGTGAAGGTTGCAAGATCTCTATTCTCAGCATTAAGTGTGATGGAGTGTGGACTCTCTCGGAGATAATTAACACTTGGATATGAGAGCTGTACTTATGGAACGTCTTCAGTGTGAATGAAAGTTACTCTCAGTCTCTCCATCACGTATGAAGCTATTAGAAGGTTCAAGGTGAAGAATTACAACTTGATTAAAGGAATTCGATATGATTTCTATCGTTGCAGGTCAAGTTTATAGGTTTATTCCTTTGATATCCCTTGCTGTTAGCTGATGTGAAATTAATACATTCTTCTCAAGAAATAATGTAATATATTAATGACATGTACATTCATCTTTTAACCTTGCACATCACAACTCACAATAACAAAATAGATTTTAAGCACAGTTTTGTAAACCAGTTTTAAAAACGGATATCCCTTAGAACTCTGTATTTATTTTAATTTTAATGAATAATTATTATAGAACAATATTTCAAAATGTTAATAAATGGAGTTGTACCACCACAATTTTCTTAAACCCTGAACGTTCTATAAATATAAGTTGAGTAAATTATGGCCATCTTGTGTTTCGATAAGGTTGGAATCACCCAATTTGATTACCATGAGAACTATTATATCGAAATATTAAACCATGACCTCTCAGAAATGTTTATGATAATAGTTTTGATATGGAATCCAATCATGTTGTCAACGTTCATAAAACCAGAATTTCTTTTGCACGTGAGTTTACAATCAAAAATCATCTTCAGAAACTACTGAAACAAAATTTCCGTTTTTCAAGCAAATCAACTTTATATAGCGAAATCAATACATTTTATGCATTACTTGAAGCAGTTCAAACATTAGGTCATTCAATTTTGTAATTCCGTGCTGAAATTTGTTTATATAAATTGGTTTCGAAAAGTTGTCATTACCTTAATCTCTAAATGTATTAGATAGGAATACGACTTATTAATTACTAAAATGTGAATATAACAAATAAGTTGAACATTTTTTCCAAACGATGACACACTAGTTAGAGGGAACGAGCCTGTTTCTTGGGTCGACGTTGTGAAACAAACAACTTTCCAATATACTCAAATTAAGTAGGATGATCCAAATATTTTTATTTCTGGAATGATTTTAACAATTTCGTGATTTCTTTCAAACGTTAACGAAATGACATCTCATGTAAGTGTAACATGTAACTATTTTACGTAAATTACAAGGAAGACAGACAGAGCATAAACACTAACTTAAATGCTTTCAATAACATAGAAAAAGAGTTCAATAATGAATGTTGATAGATTTAATAAAATAGGGTTATATGTGACTTTCATTAGGGAGAGATATTTATAATAAATGGTATTGACAGGGTTGGTATCATCTTACTTTGTTCATATATAACCAAAAACAAATTGAATATAAACTACCAGGTGGTAAACTGTTGATAAAACTCATTCACCTTGTACTTTTTAGATTATATACATATGAAAGAAATATATAATCCAATGTAATACTGATTTAAGAAAGTGGTTATGGTAAACTATGTTAAGACGAATAGAGACATAAAATGTTGAATATCGCACGGAATTGTCAAACACTCCCCTAAGAGAGTGGTCATAACATCACATTTAATGTGCTCAGGTGATAGGCATGCGTGAGATCATCTAGTGAATGGAGTGTAATTGTTATAATGTTGCTGGGAGTCTCATCAGATCTTACTCGATATGATTTATAGAACTTGGCAAAATAGCTATTCCCGGTGGAGACTGGAATATCATCATGTGAGTACAATGTAATTTCCGACAATAAGATCAAGTGTATTGTAAGTTTTTCCATTGTTCAACAGCACGTCCTTCCTTTTGATGAAGTCACGTGATGCAAACGTAATTTTTAGCATTAGAAACGTCAAATGGGATCTAGTCAAAATCGTTTGAATTGAAGATAATCTTCTAGTTAATAATAATGCACTTATATAGCGCCTTATTCCAATTGTAGCTCAATGGCGCTTTACATATGAACATAAAAGATTAAAAATAACACATATATACAAATTTACATGAACAGAAAGAAGATAGTCATTCAGAAAGAGTTCATTTGTCACTGGGAGAAGGCTTGATTGAAGAGAAAAGTCTTTAGGAGGGTCTTGAAGGTTGTTTTTGAAGAAGTGGTCCTGACTGAAATGGGAAGGAGGTTCCAGAGTTTAGGAGCGGCTATGGAGAAGGCTCTTTCGCTGATTGCAGACTTGGATTGGGGAACTTGAAGAACATGTTTGTCATTGGAGCGGAGTGTACGGCTTGATGTTGGTGATTGGAGGAGTTCTTTCAGATAGGCACAAGATAGTTCTTCGAAAAGACAGGAGTGGGTTAGCATGTTGATCTTGTAGATGGAGCGTTGTTTGATAGGTAGCCAGTGAAGTTTCTCAAGGATAGGGGTGATGTGGTCAGACCGACGAGTACGTGAGATGAGGCGGGCAGCAGAATTCTGAATCTTCTGAAGTTTAGAGAGAGTTGATGCAGAGCAGTTGATGAAAAGAGCATTGCAGTAGTCCAGTTTAGAGATAACGAGAGAATGAACAAGGAGCTTTGTGGTTTCTTCATCAAGTAAATAGCGGATCTTGCTAATATTGTGAATTGAAAAATAGCTTGACTTGGAGATGTTTCGGACTTGCTGATCAAGGGACATGTTTGTCTGTAATGTCACACCGAGATTCCTGACATGTTCAGATGGCGTGATGATACTGTCGCCGATGGTGAGATGCGATGCCGAGGGTATCTTTAGCAGCTGTTGTCTTGATCCAATGACTATAAATTCTGTCTTGCTGTCGTTGAGGCGCAGGAAGTTGTGTGTCATCCATGATCTTAATTCAGAAATGCAAGACTCAATGCTATGAATTCCAGAATGGACATGAACTGGTTTCACAGTTACATACAGCTGGTTATCGTCAGCGTAGAGGTGGAATAAGAGAGAGAATTTACGGACTATATCACCAATAGGCAGGATGTAAACACTAAAAAGAAGTGGTCCCAACACAGAGCCTTGGGGTATTCCATAAAGAAGCTCTTTCGGAGAGGATGTGCAACCAGAAACAGAGACAGACTGTGTGCGACCTGTAATGTAGGCTTTCATCCACTGCAGGGCAACTCCTTGTACTCCGAGGCGATGTTCAAGTCTCTCAAACAGAATCTGGTGGTCAATGGTGTCGAACGCTGCAGATAAATCTAACATCACTACAAGCGTCACACACTGGTTGTCCATGCCCATGATGAGGTCATTGTACACACGCACTAGTGCAGTTTCCGTACTGTGTCGCTTCTTGTAAGCAGACTGGAAATATTCAAATAGTTCATTTGAATTGAAGTGACTGACAAGTTGATTGAAAACAACCTTTTCAAGTAGTTTTGAAATGTTACTATGCGCTGAATCCTTTGATCGTCACTTGTGACTATATTTCTTATTTACAATTCTTTTCGAAAAAATGTTATTGATGGAGAAGCATGCATATGTATGTTCATGTTGACTTATGATAAGAAACAGTACGTTGCATGAGATATAAAAAAAATTTACCCAATTCAATTCTCAACTCTTTGTCAATTATTTAGCAGTTTACACGATTTTCTTCCAAGTTAAAAAATAGGATGTAAAAGTAATTGCTGTAATATACATATTATGTAATCACAATGTTATACATGCTATTACCCTATTTGAAGTTTCCTTGATTAATATTTCAATGCTGCATATCTAGGAATTTATGATTGATGGAATAAAATCACTGAGCTTGACAGTTGATCAATCCACAGAAAAAATAACACAATAGATAGGCACTGGTTATTTTAATGAAAGCGTTAATAACTTCATTAGGATAACGCGGTGAGACGATTACATGGATAAACATTCAGAAGATACAAGTTCCCAGAAATTGAACATATATATATGAGCCAATATTGTTTCTAAGTATCACTCATTAACAATGATGTACGGCTTATCTTGTAATTTGAATGCTCTAACACGTTTTAACAATTTCCAAAGTACCCTATGTAATCTGTAAAATAATAACAGCATCGGATTGTTGATGCCACATTGCATTCAAATAAATAATCTAACCAATATCATTCCTTTGACCAGAATCACTCACATTAATAAAGGTCAATTGCACTGACGTAATTTGATGCTAATATCAAAGTTAAGTGCTAGGGCGGCATTTACTGAACACTAGTTGATAACTAGCTAATAGTGCATGGAGACAAGTTAAATGGGTGTAAATGATGAATCCCTAAAACAAAATAAAAATGGTTGAACTTTAACGCAGTTCACATTTGAGTAGTTATTTATCCATACATGAACTTATCTTCATTTTATTGCAAGATCTCCAGTTGTATTATAAGTTTCCACGGGACTTTCATTGTCACAATAAATAGAAGAACTTAACTTCCATTTAGTTTACATGTTGTTCATCCAAATACGATTAATATTACTCATGTACGTCTGCAAATGAGTCCCTAAACGTGCTCGAGAGACTTGATCCCATTTGGTTCATGAAACTTTAATAACTTAATCACGAGTATATGTATGAAAGCACCGTGCATGCACAACAATATTTTCAGGAAACGTAACTTTTAGCGCTATGTACTTGGTTAGTAAGTCCTTCATATAAGTGAGTCACACCAACCTTAACAAATTTAACTGCCTTTGAAACTATCCATTATATCTGATTAAAGAGGCACTGGAGATGTTCACATCCAATTTGTTTTAGTTTATCTTCAATAATGGACAAAAGTTATATGAAACAGGTTTTTAAAAAAACACTTCAAAGGGTCGATACAACACTGTATTGTTCTGTTAAGCAGATGAGTCTGTAATGAGTGCTTTTTTACAATTGTGTCTTTGAATAACTTATCATAAGTCATGAAAGAGAATGGTCTATTTAAAGTATACGCATATCGTGTTTGATAAATACATGTACATAACACATCATCTACCAGAGTGAAAACTGTTCTTACGAGCCAAGCCAAGACTGATGATTGCTTAGAGGCTTCTTTGAATTTATTTACATAATTTACTCCTTCCAGGTCTCATACTCTCAGCGAGTCGAGAATGAAAAAGGAATGATATTGGTCCTTTCTCTGTTATGAGTCCTTTCACACTCTTGTGTCTTTGGAATACTGATCATAAGCCATGAACGAAAATTGTATATTTTAATTATATGCATATCGAGTTTGATACATACATGTATATACCATATATCACATCATCTACCAGAGTGAAAGCTGCTCTTATGAGTCAAGCATATAAAGACTGATGCTTGCTCAGAGGCCTCTTTAAATGTATTTACATATTTTACTCCTTCAAGGTCGAACACTCCCGTAGAGTTGAAATGATAAACGAATTATATTGGTCCTTTCACCAGGGTGCATTGAGCACGTTTCTTCTTGGTGTGGAATGAAGCACGTTATTAATATCTTCCTCCTCCTCCTTCTCATCATCTGTGTTTTTCTTATATGATTTATTACTGGAAGCGGTTTTAGATTCGCTTAGCTGACATCCTAAATTTTCAGATAGAACCGACATTTATTATTTAATCTAAGATTACAAAGATTCACAGGCTGTTTAATGAAACTGTACAGGCAAGCTTTAATAACAATTTAAATACCATTTCACAAATGGTTATTTTCATTTTGTGAACAATCTAATAATGACAAAAGATTGGACTTTGTGTCAGAAATGTGAATGATTCCACCTGTCATAATACGACACATTATGTAATTATCGAACCCACTTTCTCATTGATGTTCGTTTTAATTCAAATCAGGAAGTGGATGATGAGTTTGGTTCAGTGGGAAGTCTTAGAAAAAATATTTGTTGAGAATATGTTTCTAAATGGATTATATGACGCAGGAGAACAAACTCAATGCAGGTCGGTGTATAACGCTCTTGTTGTCTACTTATCCTAGAGCTTTTCAGTTACAAGAAAACTGGTATGTGATATCATGTTTTCAGAGAAATCCTGCATAGCCTTATTTATGTATCCCATTTTTAATAAAAGATTTTCGTGGTGAAGATAACTACCTTAGTTAGATATACTTTCACTTTAGTTTCGCGAATATAAAGTGACAGTGTGAATTGCATCTTAAAATAACTACAAAAAAGATAATATTGGTGACTTCATGATCACTTAAACTAATTAGTTTCAGTATTGACCACCGTGATACACAAGAGGTCAGTGACAAATACCTCTGCATATCCAACTCTGACAATTTATCAATTTGTGCCATTCCTAAATAATAGATTACAATTATAAACTGATACATGTGACTAACAACCAGATGCAAATCAATAGTATTGACAGAAAGAAAAGGAGAAATCTTATTATCCCCAAAACTGCCAAAACTAAAAGATAGCAATACTTGATATGTGTACCTCAATGTGAAAGGAAATGTGACACGTTTGCAATAAATCAAGTGATTGGTATTATTGACAG
Organism: Gibbula magus; assembly: GCA_936450465.1. Classification (NCBI taxonomy): domain Eukaryota; kingdom Metazoa; phylum Mollusca; class Gastropoda; order Trochida; family Trochidae; genus Gibbula; species Gibbula magus. The sequence goes on along the minus strand of OW388300.1, from coordinate 3,935,287 downwards.
AGATCTTCAGGATCAGACAGAGGCGAGGTGAGGTGTAATAGTATTGCACAGAAACTGAAGATTTAAATATCACAAAACAAATTGATTTAATTTGACGTTGACTTTTGTTAAAAGAAATATTGAAGGGAAAAGCTCGCAGAATAGTTTAAATTAGTTTTTGGATCGTAGTTGAAACTTCACTTAATTCCACTGTAGCAGTGCACCACAGCTGCAGAAAGCACAAACTTCTATCCAACTGATAATCATAAATAAATCGGCAAGAGTCGTGAACGAAAACTCACGTGCAAAAGAAACGTCCCCATATAAAATACAAGATATTTCAATCGACGGGCGATAAATGCGACTGAAGCAGCGTTACACCATGTCTTCAGAACCCAACAATAATGAAAATGAATTTTCAAAACATTATCTATTCACAACTCTGAGAAACACAAGTTTTAAGAAATGGTCGTTTTTGAATCTCCTAAAAACTAGACGAGATAGAAGCCTCAAAAAGCCAGTTTTGTCTTGTTTTGTGACGCCCTACAGTAATATGGCGTCAACAAATTTGAATCAAAGAAGGTTATTTATGTCGAGGTTATCTTTAATTTATTAAGTTTCTACTTTTTCAATGTTTTAAACCTAAATACCACATATTGTGGGCCAAAAACATCTTTATAAAGCGATGTTAGCACCCCATGTGTATTTGAACAGATGTAAAAATAAAAGAAGCATACTCTGATGTATGAAAGTGTGAATACTTCTATACAAAAGATGTGGCTACCAAATACATTCAAAATCTACTTTCTCCGACATCAATATTTCATTTTATACTGTTTTCAAAATGTAGGGACGTTTCTTTTGCACGTGAGTTTATATTTAATTTGGCTTTTAATAATAAACAAAATTGTTGCAGGGAAAAGCTACAGTATGGAAGGAATCAGGTGACTTGGGATCATAGTTCGGACTTCAATTAGAACAAACTGACCAAGGTTCGGACAGTGTTCCGATTCAAATATTATGAAAGACTGTGAAATAAATGATTATCTGTAAAATGTCAATTTTAGGAAATCAAAATATCAAATATAAAGTATTTTACTTGATTTTGACATATATAGGCCGAATTGCTGTATATTAACCGAAAAATAACGGTTTAAGCGTATACCAATTCGTCCCAGGTTCGGACAGTTTCGACCTAACTTCGGACAGTACCCCGTTAGTGTTCCATCATTCGTAAATGATTGAAACTATTTATCAAAATGATTCTTAAGTTCCAAAAACACATGATGAAAAGTCCTCGAACAATATTATATCGGTAGATAAACTACTGGAAGTAATTTGTCACTGACACAAAGTATGCTTTCCGATTATAATTTCTTAGCTGACGCACACGTCCTTAGAATATATGACGTCACAATCGAATTCATTGATGCAAAAATAGGTTTTGACCGCTAACCTTCTCATTTTCCAATTTAATGTTTTGTCATATATGAAAATGTAATGTTTCTACATATTTCTAGTATTTTCCCCCTGTCATTTAAAACGATGCAAGTGTTTACAAAGAATATAAAAGTGTCCAAACCATGGTCCAAATTTTCCAAACCATGGTCATATAATCTCAATATTTAACCCGAGAATCGCATTTAAAGTAGCAATATACTTAGTCATTGTAATAAATTATTGTTTCTTTTTCATTGATTTTTTCATTCAATTTGATATATTCTGGAGCGTCCTAGATGTTCTGAACTGTGCGCCAACATTTACATGAAATAAAATATTTTGCAAATTTCTTTCATAAAACCGTTAATTGAGCCTCACGCAAAAGTTGATATTCAAAAAGAAACATTATCAAGTATCAACCGAAATAACAAATAGTACATACCTAAAAGGAACATTTTGAAATAAACATATTATAGTTATTATTGCGTCTGCACCAAGTGAAAAGTGTCCGAAGTTCGGGCGACTTTGGGTGGTGTCCTATCCTTGGTCAGTTTGCCCTAATTCCATAATAGCAGCACGCAACAGATACTGGAAGCACAGATATCCAAGTCATGATCATAATAACATCCGGGAAGATTGAATAACATTGCATTTTACCAGTTCAAATATTATCAAAAGCAACGATGCCAATAGCTCCATTCAATGGCAAGGGTAGGGAGCAACATCAAGTTGAGAAGCTCTCAGAGAGGTAATTGCTACTTTAGAAAGGAATGTGGTAGCATATCCCCCATAATTCATGAACATTAGTTAACACTTTTTGTCAATCAATGAATCAATTGAAGTCAATAATCTGTTTTGTTCTCCTTCGCTTGGATTTCATATTGTATCTCTTCACAAACACTATGCCTTCTTCCAACTGAGGTAGTTCACTTTATTTTCAATTTAGACATGTAGTACTATACCTGTCAATATAAGGGATATTAAAATTGATGCGTCATCACAGTGTGAAAAGGTCTATATTTAAAATTTCAAAAGTTACATATATCCCTTTATATTGTTTATATGTAGTGTAATTAAAAATTAAAAATTGAAATTTGTTTGTATTATCACTATTTTTTGTTGGTGTACACTATGTCGACTGATTGTTTTTACATGGGTCCAACAAAGCGTTAGTTTTATATTCACTACACATTACAGTATTTATTTCCCCAACATGAAATACTGTATATGTTCCTTTCATATCAGGCTACAATTTCTCCAGCAAATGCTGATCACATATCAAATATAACAATTTATGCCTTACGGTGTAAATCACATGCCTTTGGAACTACACATTTATCTGATCAAAGAGGCCCTGGAGATGTTCACATCCAACTGCTCAGTGTTAATTTGAAATAATATACATTAATCATATGAGACAGATTTTTAACAAAACACTTCAAACGGTCGGTGCAACACTTTGGATTCTAGTAGGCAGAAGACTCTGTTGTCATTTCAGTGTTACAAACGTTGGTTTTATTTCCTTTGTAGTTATACTGGTACAGTTTAAAAAATACTTTCCATAAAAACTTCCCGATTATCACAAACCTGGATAGATTTGTTTCTAACCTTCATTCATTCTTTTCTTTGATAAAACTCAAAAGGCGGTAAGGTAAAAAAGCGACACAATGGAGGATAGTAACTTGTCATTGATGTTGCTGAAAAGGGGAAATTCAGAACAATTTAAAAGAACTACCTATTTGAAGTTTGTTTACCGTTTTTAATATAATCAGCTGGGTAGAAGAAGTAATGTATGGCAATCTAATGAATTCAAATTTAAGTAACGTGACATTAGTTTAACCTTCTCTTAACCATATCTAATTTTACTGGGGGAAAGGACTAGAAGCAAGTTAACATTCATGTGTCCATAACAAGGTATCTCTTTCTGAAGCAAATGTAGATAGGACAGTTTAACCATACGATGCATAGGTTGGATTAAAATATGCCCATACATATAGCACAAGTTTGCGAAACATCTAACATATTGAATCCAACAATATGATATTGATTAAGCTACATATTACAAAGTGTTAGAAACTTTTCTATAGTTCCATGTTTTTCCAAGTTGTGAAATTGTGTCCCAAATATCCTCATTCAAGGATATACATATACGTGAGTACTAATGGAGCAAATCTAATGTTCAAGGATATACATATACGTGAGTTCTCATGGAGCAAGTATAATGTTCAAGGATATACACATACGTGAGTTCTCATGGAGCAAATCTTATGTTCAAGGATATACATATACGTGAGTTATCATGGAGCAAATCTAATGTTCAAGGATATACATATACGTGAGTTCTCATGGAGCAAATCTATTGTTCAAGGATATACATATACGTCAGTACTCATGGAGCAAATCTAAAAATTTGCGTTTGAAGACCACTAACTTAGGTTAGAAGTTCATTATCCGTATATTATATATTGTTAATACAATATACAACTCTGAGACAAAACTGCACTGGGGAATAACATATAACAATACTGTAAAACAAAGTTAACTCGAATATTCCCATGAATGACACATTATCTTAAAAATATCAGTCAGTCGGAGGTCACGTTATCAGTATCTAATACTAATGTAGTAAATCTGCTATATTTTTCCATCGTGTTCATCAGTCAACTACTACATGAAAGTGAGAAACAAAAGAACGTGAAATTTAACATTCTATATCTGTATTACTTTTCTGATTATATTATATTATATTTCACATTTAAAGGATTATAATTGTAACTGATAAATAGGAAACAAACAAGAACAGTAGGCTACTGTTTGAAAATGAAATTATTCAAGTCTCCTTTCTTTGATGTATTTTAATCAAAACTTGCAGAAACTTGCAGGAATGGTGAGGAATGCTGAAATAAGTTAATAAACATTAAATCTACATATAAAAGGCTGAATCCAGTTGTCGTCGCTTGCGACTATATTTTATTTTTATTTTCCATATTTAAAGATACAGATACAGAATATTACATGACAAAACAACGGTACATATGTAAAGGTACATAAATCCACAATTGGCTGATACAATTCAATAGAGTTATTTTCCTAGTAACAAGTGTAAAGTTGACCAGTATTAGAAGAACATTTCCTCTGTTCCTGTTGACAGAAAAACAATAGTATCGATATAAGCAGTTCAGGTAGTTTTCAAAGTCTGTTTGTATTTGTTATCATATATAACCTGTATCGTATCTTTACACATCAAAAACAGCTTAAATTTCGATTGCTAAGACAATGGAAAATGTCATCAATATTACATAATTGTACACTTGAAGAATGGTACATCCAATTATATTCTGTTTCTCACCTTCATGAGAATAATGATTGTTACTAATCCACAGAATGCGTTTTAGTTAATGTTTTCTGCATATTCAAAAATGTATGCAAGTCACTATGTCACTCTGCTCTTACCCAAGCTGTCTGATGAGAAAGCTTTAAGCTGACTGGCCATTGTTATCAGTGACTTTTAAATAATGATTATACTTTTTTAGAGCGAGTTTTTTTCATGGAAAGGCTTTTGCATTTCCTTATAAATATTACTTTAGAATTTAAGAAGAAAAAACATTGCTTAATTGGACGAGATTAGCAAGCGCCTACTTTTAACAGACTGCTCTTATAATTTGAATAAAGCAAGAAATGGAAGCAAAGCGGATTGTATTTTTTAACATTTACAAAAATAATATTTTTAATCTTCTGCCTGAATGTTTTGAATAAAAGAACTAAATTGTTTTTGTGACTGATTCAACTTAATTTGAGGGGATTAACTACTTTTTCTTGAATTGAAATGCAACTGAACTCTTAATTTGCTTTCATTTGTTTATTCTTATAATCTAAATCAAGCAAGAAAAGGAAGCAGATTATGATTTGAGTTGTGTTCAATATGTGCTTTAAGAGTATTACATTTGATAAGAAAAATGTGGGTAACAATTCTTAATCACGACAACATAAACACATCAGGCTCATATTCCCTTTATCCTCAAATCACCGAGCCTTCCTTCTGTAGTCATATAATAATAGCAATGAACACTAATCACACATTAAACAACATGTATGACTCACCATGAACTAACTTAAAGACCAAACGAAAGGAGACTGTTAACCTATATTTCAAGAATATTTAATAGAAAGAGCCACTTAGTTGTAACTCCTTCGTTTCTCCATGTAGTATTTTCAATTGAATTGCTAAATGAAAAAAATTCAGCGTTGTGTAGTTCATGCTTTAATTAAACAGGAATGATCATAGACAAAAGTTATAGGATTTTGCATCAACAGCGTCCTTCATATCAATCGTGTTTAAAAATATCCCCTTTGAGGGGAGTTATCTCGTCCAAATAATGAGTTTGTTAAAGTGGAAACTAGTCCAATGTTTCTTCTTCTCAGGAATCAATGAAGAGATCAGGTGCCATCTGAAAACACACAATGTACTCTCGCGGTATAGAACCTTCTTTGTGATGTTTTCTCACAATCAATGAACATCAACAGATTTCATCTGTCATCCAATCAATTCATCAGTTCCATAACGCTGAGGGTAAAAGCTTTCCCTTAAGGAATTGATTTTTATCTCACAGTGAATATTATGAATGAACATGAGCGTCATGGACTATCTTGTCATCCTATAAAGATTCAATGAGACAGCTTCGAAAGTATTTGAGATCTTTAAACATTTTGGTTTCTTCTAGGTATGTACATGGAGTATTCACTGTTGTTGACAAGACATGCATGCCATTTAGATGGTAAACGAGGTGTCGTAGGTTGAATGGGTAAGCTGTTGGCACATTCCGCGCAGGTGATCGTTTTCTGACTCTAACGGTATCAGTTCTAATCACGCAAGTAGCTTGACCAGACAGGGTACAGAAATGTGTACTACTGTAGTCAGTTTGATCCCACACATAACTTCAGATTAGCTTGGTCGTTGTTCTTCTTGGTGTTAAAACTGTTGAAAGAATGTCTTTGAAATTTAAGTAGGTTTCCTTTATTGGTCTCCTTCCAAATCTTAAGGTGTCTCCTAATTCAGTAAAATATAATAGATAGCATCGTTATGTTGTGAGTTATCAACTGAAAATGCATTCACTTTATATAGCGTCAACACACGCATTAGGAGTTCAATATTGCTATAGACTTGAGACACCTGTGATATGTACTAGATATGTGTATGATATATATAAATATATAGTAAAAAGGCCCTTGGGGCCCTGTCACACTTTAACGTATAGGAAGTTCGTATGCGTTTGCGCATAAGAAATATTGTATAATTTGGCTATCGGTGCCAGTCCCCACTGGTTTGTAAAATAGTTGAAATCTAAAGGATGGTACCTGCACATTATTTGAGACTATACAGGAAAATATTGAACCAATGTTTGCACACCTTTGGTTTCAATGTAAATCTTTCCTAAAGTACCAATACCAACAGTATAACAGGAATTGGTCATTATTAATATCGAACATGTGATACTTTGATAAATAGATTTGGGACCGAATTGCACTGGGGATTGAATCAAAACGCAACTATAAAACCAGGTTAACATGACCATTCCCAGGGCAATGATTGTTATCTTCCATTAAATTATTGCTTATTGATGCTGTCAGTCAAAGGTCATATAGTCAATATTCCAGCTATTATAGGATGATTTCTCAAATTAATAGGTTTTGATGTACATTGTTCTGGACAACTGACCCAGGGATATATTGGTACATCAATGAGTATCCCTACCTAAAGTGATCCCTGCTGACCAACAAAGATTCGGAGTATTTAAAGTATAAACTAGTTCTGTGTGTTGATGTAAATATAGTTAGGGACTTGCTCTCTGTTCTGTTTTTATCCCACCGGTATGTAATACCGTGGGATGTAATCATCACCCCCGTCCGTCTGTCCGTCTGTCCGTCCGTAATCATTTCGTTTCCGGAGCAGAACTCGAAAACCTTTCATGATATCTTTCTGAAACTTTCCATGTGTATTACCCTCCAACTGAAGTAGTGCCTTTTGATATTTTCAGATTCCTGAAAATTTTATTTTTGGTCGTTTCCATAGAAACATGTTGAAGTTGGACTTTGTTCAGAGACAGGTTCGTTTCCGGTGCACAGCTCCAAAACCGTTCATCATATCTTCCTGAAACTTTGCATGTGTATTACCACCTAACTGAAGTGGTGCCTTTTGATATTTTCAGATTTTTTCTGAAAAATTAATTTCTTTCTGTTTCCATAGAAACATGAGAGGGATGTTGGTTGTTGTTGATTTTGACTGCTTCTGGAGCAGAAGTCTAAAACCCTTAACATACCTGAAACTCAGCATATGTAATACCCACTAACTGAAGTACGGTAGTAGATACACAAGTATCTGTCAAAGATGTGTTTTACAAATGTTGTTGAACCGGTGGGATATGTCATCTTCTGATGACTCTTGTTTACTGTTAACAATGACCTTTTTAAGAATGTCAAACATTCTGTCAACTGCATAACCTTTCATCCATGACTCCGATGAAGATGAATATCCACATAAGATGAAGTGAATAACTATTGACTGACTTGACTTTAGGAGATTAGAAAATACTAAATCCTAATTAGTAGATATTTAGTCCTAATTAGCAGATACTAAGTCTGAATTAGTAGATATTATGTCCTATTTAGGAGATATTTTGTACCAATTAGAAGATACTATTTTCAAAAACAAAATGTGACCCTGATATGCTTCAGTAATATGGAATTTTTGTAATAAGCTGCATTTAATGTTTCTCTTGGAATACATAATGGTTGCTGACGGATGTAGAAAGGAAGGTATATTTCCAGTCGCATGCTCTGAAGGATCAATGTCCATTCTGTCAGCACTACAGTGACTATGCTTTCCTCCTTGAGTTCTTCGAGTGCTCTTTATTCAACTCGCAGATAACTATTTAGAACATGTTCCAATATAGTGCCCTGTGTCATCATTTAAGATGTCTGCACATTATTTGTACAGTAACTGTATTTCTTAAACAAACTACCGTTCTCTCCTGCATCTTGTAAGGGAGTACAGTGTTCTAAATATGTTTATAATGCACAGGGAAAGCAAAATGACGACGGCCCAGTTTTCCAACAGTACAAGGACATGTGTATATCACATTTATCTCGTTTCCCAAATTCAGTTTCATAATATTGAATTACTCCAGTCCCAAACTGTTAATTACATGTGAGATATACATATCTGACCATTTTCCTAAAACGTGTTATAGTTTTGGAGGAAAGTTAAATGATGTCACCTTTATATCTCGCTACCCGGATTTAGTTTCATAATATTGAATTACTATATTCCAAACATGTTAATTACACTTTGACGAATTAAAATTTAGAGGCATAGGGTTATTCATTTGTAAATAGCATGATGTTGGGAAGACCTATGCATTTATAGTGAACGGATTTAAGCATCAAACAGAGCTGACAAATAGAGAGTTGTCCGTTTAAATGCTTTGAAACATTCATCATTCATGTTTTCTCAAAGATTATTTATATGAAAGCAAAAGCAAAAGAGCATAATTAATCTTAGAGACACTAATGATTTCCCATGTCAAAAGATGACGTAGCATGAAGTTATGGTATCTAATTTTCTAATGTCGATCCGAGGAATACTTGGACACAGATCATAATTCACAATTTTCACTTTTTGAGTATTTTTCATCCATCAGAAGATCCCTTATAGGAAATCCAAAACTTTTGGAAAAACTGTGATGCAGCAATGTTAATGTGAATATCTTCTTTTATCATAATTCTTAAGCATGATCCCATTGATCTTTTTTCATCGATAGTCCTATAATGAGTAGAGAGCATACAATATCCATTCTGGAAATAAATGGTACTTGTTTCGCTCGCTTCACTTTGAAACTAACCCCTGGAATTTCAAAGTGAAGTGAGCAAACAAAATACCCTTGGTTTCCAGGATGACGATATTTGCATGCAAGCATGAAAATACCTTAAACATAAATGGTGAAATATTCCGAACATAAACTTAGCTTTATATATCATTATCTTCTTATTTTCCTACGATAATGTAGTAAGTGACAACGCCCTAACATTCCAATTGGATTGCCATGCTTGACCCACACCCCTACCCTCGCCATGGAACCTCCTGTGACAATGCTATTTTAGTCAACAATTCTGTTTTGGTAAACCAATTTTCGGCTTTCTCTGTGGTTGCCAGTCCAGAGTGTGTCTTGTGACGTTGTATACAGGCTTTCATAGCATGTGATCTATCCTCATTTCCGTGTGCTGATCTCTGTTATCCATGTTCAGATCAGATCAGTTTGTCCCACCTGGTATTGAGGATGTTCAAGAGACAAACCTTAATGAAAATCTGCTTTTTATGTGATATGTCTATCTTAAATAACTTTTGCAGCAAATAGGTGCTTTTTTGTCAAGTAATATATCTATCCAACGTATGAGGTAGAGTTAAGCTGACAGAAGAGTCATCTATATCTATGTTAACATCTGTCGAGAGTGTGATGCGATATAGTTCAGTGAAAGATTCTAGCCGTGTCACTGTTTACATATGTTAAAACTTTTACCAATTTCTAATAAGCTCAATATACATTGGACTAGTTGCAAATCATGTGCTTGATAGACAGTGAATTCACTGATACATCCCAGTTATCGTTGCCCATTATATACTGAGATAAATGAATAAGGGTTTGGTTAGCTCATGAAATTTTAATGATCCTGTCTGAGGTTTGCGTGCTGTACAACGGAAACCTAGAGTCGGAATTTGTCTAAAGCAAGTGTTATGTGTGTCCCTCATGGTTTTTTTAATTACTGCAGCACACCTGTCTGGTAGATTTTGTACGTGTTTCCTGATCACAGCTCTCGCAAAAGTACGCCAAGAACATCATGCAGTAGGTTGACGTTCTGGGGATGTATTTGGCATTTCGAACTCTGCGATCCAAACCATAGTAGCGATTCTATCGCAGGACAAAAAGTGGTAGAATCCATTTGCCAGATCCTTCCGGATTCCTCCAAATATTGGCGAATCCTGAACGATCCGGCAAGCGGATTCCAGCACTTTTTGTCCTGTGTATAGGATTGATGTCTTGACTTTTGGATGACCAAGGCAGTATCCACACATAACGCGATACTGCATTGAAACTCGTGTAGTGTTGGGCCAGCCGTCATCTTGCTGGAACAAAAAGTTACGTGCAACATGCTGATTCAATGGCACCATGAACAGAACAGAACTTTATCCATGTAAGTCTACCTGTAACACGTCATAGTTAAATTCTACCATCGTACACTATCCCTCCACACACCATAATAGAGTCGCCACATACCATATTGAATATATTTGGCAACTATGTAACGCTGACTTGATCAAGGTATGATGTATTGGTAGGCTCGTACCAGACAGAATAGTCATACATATCTACGTTAATTTGATGACATCTCTCAAGAGAGTGATATGAAAGGGTTGGTCTGTTCTTATAGTTCAGTAATAGTTTATGTCTAGCCATGTCACTATTTACATATACGTTACAACTCTTACCAATTTATAATGAGTTCCAAGCATAGTGTACAAGTGTCAGTTGTCAGTTGCATAGAGGAGATTGATAGTCAGTCTATTGTACTGATTAATACCAGTATCTCACTGCTCATTACATAATAACTGACTTTCAATTGTTTCCTGATGAGGAATCTTCAAGCTATCTTTGAGCTTTATCATTATCTGACAAAGTAACACTCAATGCTATAAGGCGGTATGGTAAGTAGAATTGATGTATTGGATTTTGAAATCCAAATATGACTAAAGCAACAGTTCCACAATATGATGTTTTGCTATGAGTTATTTCAACCTATTCTAAACGTATCAGTTCTCTATTTACATCATTAAGTGTGATGGAGTGTGGACACTCACGGAGATAATTAACACTTGGATATGAGAGCTGTACTTGTGGAGCGTCTTCAGTTTGAAAGAAAGTTACTCTTAGTCTCTCCATCACATGTGAAGCAATAAGAAGGTCCAAGGTGACCCATTACAACTTGATTGAAGGAATTCAATAAAATGTTCTCTCTTACATGTTCATGCCAGGTTGATCTCTGTTGTGTCAGTAAGTTGTTTTCATCAATCACAAAGTAATAAATACACGTGATAAAATGTTCAACCTTAAATTCACACCAAATATCAGTAAATGCCAGAATCAAAATTTAATCAGTCAAATTGTTGCAAACTATGAAAGATATTGCATTATTAAAAACTTCGATATGACATGCAACTCGAACAAACGACAAAATCCTATATTGTTGTAGAATCAATATTCTTTCAGCATAAAATGGATGGGGATGTACTCTCTAATTCATCATGGTTAGAGGTTGGAAGCGAAAAAGATGGATGCATGTTTTCTGACAATGTGATTGTCAAAGTGGAAATTTAAAAACTATTTTATTGCTATTTTATTCTTATTTAAACACGGATAGAGAAACAATTCCTAGCAACTAGAAGATTGTTGTGGCTAAAGTATTCAAAATTTTGAAATGTTAAAGATTGTGTAATGGTTGCTCTTGGTGCAGAACTGGTCCTTCAAATCCATGCATTGGGTACACATTGTTTGATTATTTTCTGCGGAACGGTTAACGGCTATTATCTAAATATGTTGATCGATTGAATGAACAAATTGGTAGTGGTTAACAACCCAGTGTACAGGGCAGTGTGTGCGGTTTGTACAGTATATCTATCTATATATTGCATGTTTCAATTCCGTTAGTGTAAACCGACCACCAAAGATAACATATCTGGTGAAGGAGTACGATTTGTACTGTAGAACTGATAATATTATCTGACACAAAGCAATTTGGTGACTACATTGATGGACAGAAATAGATAAGGAACATTATCAAGATCAATCAATTGTAACGCACTAAGCATGTGAATGATGAGGAAGATATCCTCTTAGTGCAACAAATCATCAGAAACTGCTGGTTTGTCTGAAACAAGTATACCAACTGCAATACACTTTATTTCCCTAACCTTATAATTAGGAGATAGACAAACTGTGTTTGAAAATCAGCGGCTTATAACGGAATTACTACAGCTCTAAATTTAAGTTAAAGTCGAGTCTTTAAATGAATAATTTAGAGCTATAGTATAGTGATATGCTGTTTATCTCCATTCTACCATATCAACGATTAAATATTGAACTATATTCGGACGCGTTGACTCGGTAGTGATTTGTCATTCAACGCCATGCAAAAATTCCACGGCCTAACATTTATAAAGGCATGACGCAATTTTGTAATCTAAAAGCGACCTCGGTATTACAACGTGGAGTTTGTAAATAAAGTTTTGGGTAAGTGTAGTTTGCATTCTGACAGTTTTCAGATGATATACCGTACAGTTTTAACTATTTTGTCAACCGAATTGAATTTATTCCAGAACGTTTCTTGATTTCTAGATTTTTACAACTGTATTGTTAAATTTCCCAGTATCAGATCTCATTTTCCGAACTATTTATTTTGTACCATTTTAATCACAACAAAAACTCATTTTGAAAACAACTTCTTACATTCAAGTATTTGTCGAATAAACGCATTTGCTATCATTGCTTGGCAACAAGTGTATTCTTGCGCAAAACTCGAAGTAAACAGAGCACTGTATAATCAAATTAAACAGTCTCTATTATTTATAACAATAGCCAATCAGATACGACTATTCCGCAAAATATTCAAAATAATATTACCAATGTTCTAAGTAATAGATAGAGGACGAGTAGCAGTACATCATCGAGATATAAATGTACGGGTTTGAGAGGGTTGAGAGCCGAGCCTAACCCTCTCAAACTCGTACATATATATATATCCCGATAATGTACTCCTACGAGTTCTATATTTATCTTAGAGCACAGTCAAATGCTTGAGTCGTCAAAAAAATGTCATAAAAAGAATTTATTTCAAATATTTTGTCAACAAATTTGGGAAACATTCTCTCGAACACAACATGTAAAACATTGACATCTCTCATTGTCATATGCACATGTTATGGACATTGACGTCATCTGCGGCACTGTTAGCATTGAATTTCTGAAATTGTTCGAGGTGCATGAGGCGTACATTGTATATAAAGCGTACGAGTCGTGCTTGAATCACGAACATGCATGATTTAAGCACGTTTTTATTCTGCAATATTGAGCAGTTATACATTTCATTGCCTTTAAAGCCTGAGTGGTTTTTGTAATGAATCAGTTCACACAATGGCTTCATCATGGACAGTCCAAGGCCAAGTACACTATTCATTCAGGAAGGGAACTGTTTTACTCCTTACTTATAATTCAAACTAATTTTCATTAAATTGGTTTATTTAATAACAAATTTTGCTTTTTTTTGTATTTCAAATTTTTTACCAACACGTTCAGTTGTTTATTGAGCTGTATTTATCAATATGCGAGTTGTTATGTCTGTTGTTGCATATGCTATTGTGCATCCCGCTTATATTGCATATAAATTATTTCAGGTTCTTGCAGCAAAGGAAATGTCCTCGAACTATCTGTAGGAAAGAATGTAACGTCGTACTGGACATTGCTCGGACGCTGTGACGATACAGGGGTTTCAGTGAGACGACAATGCAGCCTCCATCCTCTAACACTCCCAAGAAGGTAATTTTATATCACTTTCTTATTTCTCATTTTTATGACGTTCTATATAACTTCTGAATATTATTTTTTATATCGTGGATGAAAATATATAAAACATTGTTATCATGGTTTGATGCTTGTCATTGTTCCACTTACTCGTGATATAAAGGAAATACACTTGAAAAATCCCAATTGACCTCACATTACTTGCTTTATTTACATGCTTTTGTTCTTCTTTTAGGAATATTAAGCCCCACCCCCCCCCCCCCCCCCCCCCAAATCGACATAAGCGGCTATTTCCTTTCGGAAAGGGAACACAGCAGATCATTTGTCAATGTAATAAGTGTTTAATGTGTTAAGTGTGTATTATCCACTTACATAAAAAAAATCAGTTGACATTGTTTGTTGTTTTGATAGAAGTCGGTGAACCAGTTTTATGAGCATGATACCCGAACACAACCAGACAACCGTACATCTATCGGGATATAAATGTACTCCACTTGACCAGAATACAATCATATGATTGGACGAAAGCATTTGACTGTGATCTAATTTGTCCATATCATTAACCGGGGAATGATTGAATTTATTGTTCTGCTATAACAGGATATATATGATATGGTGTTATTGATATCATTATTTTATAATCATTCGTCCGGTTTTCTTCAATACAATATACATAAATTGAGGAAACTAAACGATCTTTGAAATAATACAATATTGTCAAATAATTATAATTATTTGCATAGTAATGCATAGACAATATTTGAAATATTATTAGTATGACCGGGTTCCAGATATTCTGATCTGGGTAAAGAAGGTCTGACTCTATTGTTAAACAGTAATCCTGACTATAAACTGTGAGGAAATGAGTTTGTAAATACTGGTATAACAGGATAGTTATCACTATCATTGTTTTCACCCAGTTATTGTATACATATATTTCTGCAATTCAATCATTTAATCCCCTGTGAGCCGTGAGAAATTTAGTTATACTATATTTAGAGGACACCAAATTATTTTCTATGTAATAAAATTTCAATTTCATCAAATGAGTCTCTGCGATCAGCGAAACCATTATTTCAATGTTACAAATGCAAATTACAATCAGGTCCTGTTCACCCGCACGGTTTTGTTACAGTTACAAATCAGTTGCTAATCAGAATTTGCAAAGAAATGCAAGTAGAAGACTTGAAACACTACTAAGTGGATAAACAGGTTTTCAGATATAGGGGGTCTGGTTAAACGAGGTTTTACTGAATTGTTAAACAGGATCACTGATGTGTCCCTTTATAATTAAACGCCCTTGATTCAAACAGCAACAGTCCATGGCTGATTGTAGTTTGAGACTCAAGTACATGTTTACACAATTAATGCAATCATAATCGACAACAGACGTAAAGAACAATTTAGTCTAAAGCTCAAGATAAATTAATATCAAAGCTATGGTACTCAAATAAAAGTAAATCTGAAAAGTTGTTATCGTTCTTATTGAAATACTCATTGTCGTGATATTGCCTACCTTTTTCCTCAATATTTCATTGGCACTGGAATTGGAAAACAATTTTGAAAATCAATAATATTTATTTCTATTCTGATTAATGGTGCTCTTTTGAATTCATTGTTCCTCCCTTCAGCTTCTTACAATGACTTTGTGATCAAAGAATGACACGGGTAATGTTTTGTGAACTCTGACAAAACAACACCATTAATCATAAACATCAATTGTGTTTCATTTTCTAACCTTGTTCGAAATGAAATTGAACACGCATCAATTGGAAGGAGATGAGTTATTAATCATTGCATGGCAGATCTGTAATCGGAACATTCATTCGAATTCATTTGATAAATGTGCTTTCTCTGATTGTTGTTATTAGCCAACTTAAAAGTATGATAGGTGTGACATTGTCATACATTATTTTTAGTTTTAGCGACAGTTCGTTGCCCAAATGTCTCAAATTCCATTTGCAAACATGTCGGCCCGAGTGCAGTGGAAATAGCCAACTTGAACATCAATTGCTCTGAAAGCTGTTCTGCATCAGTTCCCTACTTCCCTACAGCAGACACAGTTGCCGAGCCTATGTCGGGGTTCGAACCCTAGGCTTCATGATCAAATATCAACATGTTAAACAGGGCCTGAGGATGTAAAGAAGGAGTTAATTGAGATGGATATGATTCTTGATGAGTTTCATCATTTATAAACTTGGAGAGTCATTTAATTGCATATTTTTGATTGGGTTGGTGTCCATATTACGAGGACAATCAACTACATATATTGCACTCAACATATTGATCTTTTAACAAAGTTAAAACTCTTTGAGTAAAAAAATTGCTGGTTACAAACTCGATTTGGTTTGCATCTGTCCATTACTATAAGGTACTTACTGAAAGGTAAATGAGCGAGGGAACAATAGAATGACGTTAATTACAAGTATGATTTAATAGAAAGTAAGGGTTATTTCCCTAGGCGTTGATTATGGCCCATGGAAGGGACCATGCCATGAAATATGGTCAATATGAGCAAAGGCAATGCTGTCTATGGGACCTTGACCTGAAATGCTGTCAATGCGCTAATACTGTACAATGTACAACGAATAGTAGATATTCTCTGATTTGGTCTTCTTTATTTATAAACATGTTTATGATCGACAGGTTTCACAACATCAAAAAGCATATTTCGAGAAAAACACAGGAAAACGAGAAAACGTTGGCCTTACGTTTATTTTATCATTATGACGTGTCATTGGCAAATGTCACTTTTACAACGGCGTCGCTGATTGCACAACTAGATTCAATTGCAACCAATCAGAACACTCCCCGTCTGCTCCCGATTTCAAGCGTAAAACAACAGAGGGTAGGATCGGAAATCTGAAGGGAGTAACCTCTGTGGGAAGAGAATGATTCCATAATGAATTGGTAAAACTGGAAAGTGTCAATGATAATGTGGAAGTTGTAACAGATAGCTTTATAGTTTGCGAAACATTATAACAATTTGTCTTTTCACAATAGGGGTCACATGAAAAGAGGACTTATGCCATCTAAAATACATGAAGATAGATTCATGATGATCTTGCCCTTTGATGAGGTTTTGTGAAAACGAAGCGTGGTTGTAACTGTTTCATTTGAAAAGACCAAAGTTAATGCCTTTATCAGATCAGAGCATTTATGTAATGAACTGTTACATGTTTAGAGCCTTTTTCATCACAACTTGAGTGGCTTTATCTCCGTTTGATGAAAGAGCGTTACAGTTAAGAGCAGTTGAATTGTAATAGCTTTGATGAAGAACTTTAGCCTGGGAGTCGGACATGAAAGCAAAGTTAGCTATTGTGTTAAGGTCCAATAAAATGTATACACTTTCATGTAAATACAGTAACGGTATGCCAACAAACAGGATGAATAATACTTGATTCCCTGTGTCCTGTCACATTTTTACTTCATAATTGTTTCATTTGGTGTAGACTATTATCTTTAATGAAATATCCAATTTTACATTTTATACTTTTGTGTAAGTTAATTGTCTGGATAGGAGTTTATACATGAAAACAGAAAATAATACATGCACGAACGTTTGTGCTGTTTTGTTTTCATCAGTTCAGATCTACTTTATACCGGCAGACAAAGGTGAAACTTGTTATTATCCCCCGCCACGAAGTGGAAGGGAGATATGGGTTGTATTATCCCCCGCCACGAAGTGGAAGGGAGATATGGGTTTTAGCTCCGTCCGTCATTGTTTGTGTGCGTCCGTCCGTCCGCGATAAAGGGGACAGCTTTTCTCAGGAACTATTTAAGGTAGGACAACCAAATTTGGTGTGTGGCTTGCAATTGCGGGCATAAATTGCTTGATGGAGTTCGAAAATAAGAAGCATGTTAAAATTTGTCCCGGAGTTATTGCCCTTGATCCGTTTTCGACTTTGTTCCAGGCATCTCCAAATGGGACAGCTTTTCTCAGAAACTATTTAGGATAGGATAACCAAATTTTGTTTGTGGCTTGATGGTATCGATATCTTGATTGATCCTTTGTTCGACTATGTTCCAAGGGGAGAGTTTTTCTCATTCAAGATCAAATCAGTTGTGTGGCTTGAGGGTATCAATACCAATAATCAATGGAATGAAAATGAGAAGCGCATAATTACTTCTTCTCGAGTTATTGCTCTTATTCCGATTTCCTGGGAATGAAAGTGTCTTTTTGTTTAAAATTAACAATAACATTATAATAGCTTATTTAAAAAATTGCTCATACATTCAGTACAATAAAACCATTAAAAAAATTTCAGGCATTGAACTCGTCTGTTTATAGTTGACTTTCCTACAGTGAAGTACAAATATAGTAATTTGTTATGATATATTTAATTAATTATATGATTGTAGGTGAAATACCGGGATCTATCAATGAAAATAAACCGTGTTATCAGTCACTAGTGAAAATAACAATGGAACGTGTTATCAGTCACTAGTGACTGATATAACAATGACCTGTCGTCATTAAACAATGCTCCGACGTCATTACACGTTCATGACGTCACATTGTTGCTGAGGCAACAGGCTCATTCTGGAGCCGACTTAACGTAAATGCAAGTCTATTTCGGTGAATATGCAAAGATTTGGTCATATAATAAACTCGTGAAAATATAACCTTTCTACCTCACTCGATGAGATAAACATGGTATTAGTCAAGAAAAGCCAAATATCCTCTAAAATTGATTGTGAATCAATTACAGTATGACAGAATTGTTCCATGGTAGTTCTCAGTCAGCATTTTACTTTGTTGAAATGTTACATTGCTTCTCAATGTTCTGATCAAAGAAACATTTGTATTGAGATAAAGTGTTTTTGACAAAGTCGGTTGAACAAAAGTGCATGTCACTAACGATGCTGATTAAAATGATTCCTATTTCAATACAACTTGGTGTATGAGGAAAAAAGTTTACATTTCAAACATTGAAAATGTTGATAAGGGAAAACTTTAATCTTTCGGAACAAAGCAGCTACAGAATTCAACCTCAAAATAAAATTTCAAAGAGGAACTCTGTCTCTTCTTATATAGAAAATTTGTTTGGATAATCATTATTCCGTTAATAGTGTGAATTATCCATGAAGTGTCCCTTGGCAACAACTGTAAATGTTCAGATCTATTTAAGTATCGTAACAGTGTATCATTCTCTTTGATCACAACACTTGTTATATCCATGTTAAACAGCTTTTGATGCAATGTAATGTTCAGATAAAGGATTAGAATAACAACTTGTAGACTGTAGTAAGCTAAATTATTTCTCTGTGTTTGCATTGTGTCTGCTTTAATGCACGATCATATATGGTTGACAGAGAGAAACGTTTGTGCTGTAGTTACAGTAGATCATCGTTTAAACATCTTCTTATCTAATTTAGGCATTCTAGTGAATATTTCATGTGAAACATAATTCTAACTGAAACTATAAACCTTTTTTTGTGCATTTATAAGCATGCAAAAAGGGACTATAAGACAGAATAAAGGCCTACTTCATCAATCAGCTGGCATTGTGTGTGTCAACACTATAAAAATCAACAATATCACAAATAATTATTCGATGACTATTGACAAAATTGATTGAAAAATGTAACGCTGTAATCTTGTCAAAAAGGATGTCCATAAGACATATAACAGTTTTGAAAAGGAATGATTCATTACAAATTTTGAAATATCAAATGGTTTAAATGACGAACATGTACAGATAAAGTAAAATAATGTGAAAAGGCGACATTTGATTAAAGGATAATTTAAGTCCTTCTTAGAGAAAGATTTGTACCTGTCCGCATGTTCATTTGTTTTGATTATAATACTCCAGAACAATAACCTTAAAATAGAAGCACCACAATGTCCACTTTCAACTACATTATAGCTAAATGTGCCTCCCACTGCTATCCATTTCTTTTCCTGATCTTAACATATCAGGATTCATGATGAGTGAGTACTTAACAGAGGTAATTGGTCAATAGGAGCATATGATTGGTGTGACTCTTTAACGGTGATCTGTGAGATACTTGGAAAGGGTTTAATGATATTTATGTCATTGGATTTGTGTACATGAATTGACTGTTGAATACAAAACAGGTTTTGTTATTCAACACAATAGAAGTCACGTGAAATCTGTGTCGTGTAAAATGAATGAAGATGGATTCATGATAATCTGATCCTTTGTAGAAATTTTGTGAAAGGGAAGCGTACGTTGTAACTGTTTCATGTGAAAAGAACACTTTTGTTGTTTTTATCGGATCATCCGCTCTTTGAGAATTTATGTGATCAACTATTACATGCTTAGAGCCATTTTCATCACTACTTTAATGGCTTTATCAGCTTTTGATGAAAGAGCAGTTGGGTTCATGGATGAAGAACATTATCCATGGAGTCGGACATGAAAGCAATGTGTTAGCAAATGTTAGCGTCCAATAAAATGTAATCATTTCATGTAAATAATGTCTTGGTATCTCAATAAAAAGGATAGATATTACTTGATTCTCTTTGTCTTGTGCCGTACTTACTCCATATCTGTTTCATAGGGTATGGACTAGTATCTTCAATGAACTATCCAGTTTCACATGATCCCACGATAGAAAACAGTTTGAACTTTTGTGTAAGTCAATTGTCTGGATAGGAAAAGTTATACATGGAAACAGATACAATACAGTGTGTTGTTTTGTTTTCAACAGTACATAACCACATTATACCAGCATACTAAGATTTCAAGTTATTATTTAACTATTATAAAACTATTATTTAATTAACAATATCATATATATAGCTAATTCAAAATTGCTCATACATTCAGTACAATAAAACCATGTGTGTTTAGACATTGTGGTGGTCAGTTATTAGTTTCATTTCGTGCAGTGAATTACGAATATAGTAATTTGTTATGACAATTCTTATTTTATATATTGTTAGTGAATATGATACAGGCATTGTAATAGAACTGTTCTATGGTAGTTATCAGTCAGCATTTGACTTTATGTTGAAATGTTGCATTGTTTCTCAATGTTTTCATCTGAGAAATATGTGTATTGAGATAAATTATTTTGACACAATCGGTTGATCAAAGGTGCTTTTTACTAACAAGTCTGATTAAAATGATCCCTATTTCAATACAACTTGGTGTGTGAGTTAGGGAAAAATAGTTTTCATTTCAAAGATTTAATTTAAAATATTGATTAAGGAAAACATTAATCTTACTGAACAAAGCAGTTACAGACTTCAACTTCAAAATAAAATCTCTGTCTCCACTTATATAGAAAATTGCTTTGGATAACCATTATTCCTTGAATAGTATGAATGATCCATGAAATGTCCCCTGGCAATAACTGTTAATGTTCAGATCTATATAAGTATCCTGATATTGTATCACTCTCTTTGATCGCAACACTTGTAATATCCTTTATGGAAGATTTTGATCAGATGCATTCGTGGAATGCCATGTTCAGATGTGTAATTTAATCTATTTTTCTTTATGATTGACAGAGCAAAGCGTTTGTATCCTGCATTCAATATATGATCGTTTCATCATGTTCTTATCCCTTTTTATAGTGAATATTTCAGGTGGAACATAATTCTAAATGAAACTATACAACTTATTTTAACGTATTTATAAGCAGGCAATACACTAAACCGCAAAAGAATCGTCACAGATAGTAGATTTTGAATGTATTAAAAAAAGACAAGTTAAGTTAATCCATCAGATTATGATATTTATTTTTATGCCAGTTCAAATACACTTGGTGTGCTGATATCAAAATTGTTACCATAGTGTTTGGCATATCAGAAAAATGTGTAACATTTAGAAATTGAATAAATACAATATTTTGCCGACCATAAAAAATCTTCTTAAACTTAAATTTGTTGACGCGTCTTTGCTGTAAGGATCAAACAACAAGCAAAACAAAATTCCTACTTGATTCTCATATCTTGCCCGTTAAGGAGATTTGAAAACGATGATTTTAAACATTCTTAAAACGTGTATTTCTCAGTAATATGAAAAATAACGTTTTGAAATTTCAAGTTTATTTTAGTTGGCTTCTGAAGACATGATGTATCTCTGTTTCAGTTGTGTTGATCACTCGTAGATTGAATTATCTGGCATGGTATGGGACGTTTCTTTTGCGGTTCGGTGTGAGAGACAATTAAATTTCTTGACACACTCCGCTGACAAATGGATGTCAACACGATATTAATCAACATTATCACACTTAGATATTTTTTGACAAAATTGATTGAAAAAGGTCATTCTGTAATCGTGTAAAAAAAATATGTCCATAGAAAATATGGCAGTTTTGAAAGTGAATGATTCATTTCACATTTTGTAATATATCAAAAATAGTTTCGCCATTATTTTTTATTATTTCAGTTTACACTTGCTTTGCTTTGATATACTATTGCCAAATACGTTTCATGAAGAAACAATGAACTTGAAATAACTTAAGACGATGGATATGCACAATCATCTGACATAATGTACAAAAAGATCAAAGTAATTTGAAAAGGCGACCTTTATCAAACATATAACATAAGGATATATTTAAGTCCTTCATAAAGAATGATATGTACCTCTGTTCTCATGTTCATATCTGTCCATTTGTTCTGATTATAATGCCCCACAAAATTAACCTTAAAATAGAAACACAACAATGTCTAGTCACCTTCAACTTCAACATAACTAAACGTGCCTCCATCTGCTTTCCAGTGCTTTTACTGAGCCTGTAGTCTTAACATATCAGGATTCGTGCTGTGTGAGTACTTAACAGCAGACGTATAACCTGAATTGAACTTGCTTATTATTTTATGAATCCATTAGTTTCTACCTCGGGTAACATGATTAACAAGAGTGAATTGCCCTAATGACTTGAGGGGATGACGTCCATTAAACTCTTACACAATTAGGGAGAGAGAGAGAGTTATTGTTTAACGCCGCTTCGGCAGTATTGCAGCCATTAGCGGCGAGATATTTAATTTATTAGCCTAATTTAAAAAAGAAAATTGCTATTGAAAAACAGAACACGGCACGAAGGCCGTAAAAACATCAGCGTATTATCACAAGTTGAATAAAAGCTGATAATGAAAAGTTAAAATTTACAATTTGTCAATAAGGTGTATAGCCTTCAGAAAATCTAAAACACGATGCTCACCGAAATGAGTAAAAACTTGATTGATTGAAATAGAAGGATAAAAAGTTTCCCTGATATGTGCAGTGTCCCAACACTCACAGAGAATGTGTTTGATTGTGAGAGGGCACTGACAGGGTATACATACCGGGGGATCTTCCCCCTTTAAAAGATATGAGTGTGTAAGATAAGAGTGTCCAATACGACATCGTCGTAGGACACAAGCTTCCTGCCGGGTAAAAGATGATAGAGATTTGTAACCTAAATGAGGTTGAATAGTGTGAAGTTTGTTATGATGTTGTTGGTCCCATTGTACACAATTAGGATTCAGCGTTGTGCAGATGCATCAGAGATATTGCTTAAGATCTTAAAGCAGTCATCATTTTGCTTACTATAACAGTTTATGAACCCGGCTATCAGAACCTAGCTATTTTAGTCGCCTTTTCAACAAGCAACGTCTATGTTTTCAATCTCTATCAACTGAAATATATCACACACTTGTCCCAGATCGACCTTTGAAAGAAAAGCTACATTATCCGGCCATGATTTGAAAGGACGGTATTTTGTAATTTGTTTTCAAGGCAAAATTCGAGACACTATTTGCAGGACCAATATATTATCAAGCATTGATTTTAAGAAAGCACACCAATTACAATATTCATAAAACAATAGAAAATGAAAATCTTAGGAAGAATTATATAACTGCCGCCTGTCCAACTACAATAAGGAATAACATTAAGCAAACTATATATCTACTCACAACGTTATACAGAACAGGTCAGTGTCAGTTTATACTCTGACTCATATACTCATTTGATTATCAAACCTAGTGTCATGACAAATAATCTCAAAGGGACCATCAAACGCACTGAATATGACAATCATTACACTCACAACAATGTGTTGAACAGTTGGATTAAATCAATTATTCATTATTCAATTAGCTGAATAATTCAGTGCAAATTTACTTCATATATTGGATCATAACCCTCAGGCGTTTGTAAGGCAGTGGAAACAACGGACAACAATCACCCAATGACAGAGAGATTGTATTTCAGCAATTAACAATAACCTTTAAGATAGGATCAGCTTTTAAGATATTTTACTAGGAAATTGGAAATGATTGATAAAGTGTCATCTAAAGTGCAAACGAACACATCCTCATGCTGTGCATTTCTAATTGTGTTTCAATTAACTAATATATACCGGTGGAAATTAATTAAGCAGCATCCACATTTGTTAACAGCAAAATCGTTCTGATTTGAAAGAAGACGATACTTAGTCATTTTTGTTAGAACAAACATTAAGCAGTGTTGAAACGATATGTTCAAGGAACGGTTCACTGTCTTTTGGATAATGACTGTTACAATACGTTGGTATCTTGGTGTCAAAAGTCAAGTTCCATTATGAAATGAAATGACAGTCAATATTTGTTGCTGTAAAGTGATTAGTGTCATTCCTTAAGTGAGGTGATTTCACTTTGCACTCGTTAAAGCAGTATGTTCATATATTTGTATTCATGTAAATAGTCACTACCATAAAGTCTGAAATATATTTATTGTGTATGGTTTTGTACACGGGCCAATGGCCTCCCTACCGAAAAAAAAAATCATTCATATGCTCCGTTAAACTCACAAAATCACAAATCTGTCAATTACAATAAACTTGTCGTAATGAACAAACAAGGTCACTACTTAGGTTATTGGTTTATCTAAAGTGAGAAGAAGTGTTTAATGAACAGATTGAAATCAATTAATCTCAAATGTATTCACAGATCATATGGCTGTAGGCATTTTCTCAATTATCGTTAAAAAGGGGGACTGGAAGTTTAATGTCTGTCTCGCCTCTTATCATGCATGGTCAAATATGTTTTAGTGTGTGAATGTCAACTTGGTATAAAAAATGTTGTTTACAATGAACCAATTCTAAAGTTTGAAGTGTTGTTTCTCTACTAGGACAATAGTTATTTTGGTAAAAATTCAGTACTTTCACAATGCCCTCACATTTTCATAAGTTTTGCACATGGTGAATTCTTATTTCAGTGAATGAGTCGCTATATTACCAATTGTTATGGCTGGGGTGATACAATATTTCAATTTATCCTAACAATCACAGAGCGGCATATTTCAGTTTACGAACTAGGGTGTTGCTTAATTGATTTCCGAGTATATATTTTATTTATTAGAAATTGTTTCTATTTTTGAGAATATTTTGCAAGTAATGTTGGATAATTAAAAGTGCTTAGCATGATAATTGTGGAGCATGGGGATGTAAGACTACCAACAAGGTTATTAAGGTAAGAAATATCATTTATTGTATTCTAAGGTGTTCTAAAGCATTTTACAAATAATTTGTATTCATTGTTTGAAGATACATATGGTCAGGATTCTAATTACAGTATTTAAATTTAAATTCAGCGAAAGTGTGGAATAAGAGTGAGGTTAATTAATTATCCTTTCAGAAATGCTAATTGATTATTCCACAAACAGGTTCTCATTACTCAAAATTGGAAGTCAGGTGCAAGATCAGTAATTCATCAGTTGTTCAGAGTAGTTCATGACTCATGATGATCTACTTTTTTCAGAAGTTTTGTCAAACTAAACATGAGACATAATTATCAAGGTTTTTTTAATGGTCTGCTGTTATAATAAAAGTGATTACGAAAATCTTACACTGCCAGAGGCTACTTCATTGGGGTTTTTTTTAAAGCAAATAATTGTAATTGCACGTTGTTTCCAAAAGCAGAGTAACAAGATATTAAAGTATTGTTAATTATTGCCCTATGGTCCAATAAGATATACAAATAACTATAAAAAAAACAACACACTTTTTAGTGTAATGCAGGGCTATATCATGCGATACATCCTGGAATATTGGAGGAATCCATCGTCTCAATTGTTCCTCAATTTATATGTTTTGAGTAGAACAATACGTGAACAATACATTATAATTATAGATTTCATCAACGTGTTTTGAGCGTAAAAGACACAGCTTATGACCAACGAAGAACGACTCCGGAATTAAACATAAAAAATTGCGATGGTTAGCAAGAAGTAGAGGTCAAACAATTACATAACTTAATGTATTACCTTACATTGATGGAGCGTGAAATGAGTCACAGCGATAATTGAAACTGGGACCTGTGAAGCATCGTTTTCAGGGAACATCAATGAATGATTCCTGTCAAATGATGAATGGGGAATAATTGGATAATGAATTTTGACTCCATTAAACGCATTCCTACTTTCAACTTTTACACAACAAGATAAAGACACTATTCCTCGGTTTCCCTGGTCCGCCAACTTCCCAATGCAAGGCATAACTCTTGCCAGTTTGCATTACTTGCTGATTTAGGCCTTGCAGTATTTCCTTAAGAAATCTGTGCTTAGAACTCCAGGCCTACTATGTATTTCTGGTGCAGCAATTCACTATCTAGGCACAACAAAGCGAGGGAAATACCACGAGGCTTAAATCAGCAAGTAATGCATACTGGCAAGAGTTATACCTTGCGTTTGGAAGTTGCTGGTCCGCTTGTCATAATGGTGCGGTTGTGATTAGTTCTCTTCTTGTTTCTCTTAACAAAATAGCTTGATTGTAAATGGGTGAAATCGTTTCACAAACGTTCTCCCTTGAAATAATCGTCTTTCAAAAGAATCGTTCCTAAAAAACATTGTTCGTCGATTGAAAGTTTTGATCATCGTGAAGTGAAAGAGACAGATCTTAAATGAGTATCAATAAATTATTACTAAGAAGATCGCGTGGTGGTGTTTACTTATATTAGAAGATAAACCACCAGCTACTAAAGTTAACCTCGTTGGAGAACATGTGAATAGAATCCCTTTTATTTGTCGGTTATTCAGAAGCAAACTAAAAATAGTTATAAGAATTTTGGGGGAATATATAAACATTGCACTGTTACATTCAATGAGTAATGGTATGACCATGTCTAAACGTTATATAATCTAAACGTTAACCACATCAAACCATGTTTATACTTTCTGTTTGGTGATTACCTTTGTACCATACGTTGTGTTTTAATAATATATATAATTAATGTAGGTAAAACAAATTTCTTCCCGACAAAAATAGGTGTCAGTTGTCTTCATGCAAGGCTCGAATAGATCTTACCATTTGATCAAAAATATATTTATTCACATTGAAGACAAAACACATACTTGAGTAACTAATCAAATGCAATATTGTGCATCTTCTTATACAGATAACACTTTACTTGATGGAGCTAGAGTAAGTTATTTCCCTTGATGTATTGTATCAACTGCAACATAAATTGTTTTAGTTTATAATGGAGTTTAAGCAACATGAACTGTTTCGTCAAATAATAACTATAAATTGTTCGGTTTGGAATATCTTACAATATGCACGGTTACTTTTTTATTTTATTTTGTTGGTTTATTAAATGTGTTTCAATTTTTCAAATGAAGTAAATATATACAAGAAGATTTTAAAGATGATATGGATGAGAGTACATGAACAACACTAGTAATGAATACTGATCGAAAGACATTTTGTATGGTTTTTTTCTGGGCGAGGATTTGAAAGATAATCAAGCAGTTTTCCCATTTATGTCTTAAATAACGGCCATGGTATAAACACGAAAATATGCAGATACATGGTATGCTGCTTCCACAATTCAATTCACATCTGACAGCTGATATTCCAGAACCATATACTGACATTTATTCGATTTTCAGTGGTGAAATACGGCATTTATCGGGTAAAATTAAATCCGTATTTTCACTGAGTGAAATAACATGTTATTCTACTCAGTGAAATAACACTTTCAATCATATGACGTCATCGTAACAATATGATGACGTCATAGGATGGCCGTGGAAAGGAAGGTGATCACGGAGGCTCCGTTTATAAAATGAACGTCCTTTACCAACTTTGGTTTGTAAACTCTTATAAATATAATATTTGTCATGTCACGTCGAATACCATGTATAGCTCATATCGTGAAGAAGAAATACTATATTCGTGAAAATATACATTTCTACTTCACTCGATGAGATATACATGGTATTCGACGAGAAATGTCAAATATCCTCTATTTACTGAGTCTAAGAAAACCCTATTTATATACCCACATCATATCTTGAAAGAAACAAAACAATAAGCATTACAAAGCTTCAATTCTGTTCTCACTTTGTTGATTCAATTCATAAGTAATCATGTTCCTCACATGCGTTGCTCATACAAAAGGTCGAAATGTCTATCAAATAACATGGGACATTGATATTACAAACGAATACTTTACACGTTCACAAGGTTTAAACATTAAACATTAAACATTTAAATATATTCCTGAAACATGCTTGATTGGAAAGACGACCACAGCTTTAAAACCAACCCACCTGACAATTCCTAAAATGCTTAACCAAAATATTAATTTCCGTATTCATAATCAATATTTCAACTTCAACTTCAACTGCAGAATGCTCGTGCCCACTTAAGTTTATTCTATGGGGAGGCATATAATTTGTTTTAGAGTATTCAATGCAAATGCACATGCAAATTGAAAATAAAACATAAAGAAGATATAAACAGAGAAAACAATTATTTCCTTGGAAACCTTAACTCTTCAAGATGATAAATTAAATTTGTGAAACATTCGTTGCATCGTAAACTTATATTTATTACAAGTGGGACACTTGCGGTTAATAATACTTTGCAGTTACAGGAATATTCATAGCAATAACTCAATCGAGTGAAGAATCATATTAAAATTCTTCAACTGTATATTTCATCCAGAAACACAATTAGTCATAAAATTATATATACATGTAGTTATTTTGTTAAAGCATTAAAGCATTGTATACGTTCTTTTCAACAATTTGCAGTAAGTAAATTAAAAAGCATTGGTTAAAATGTCATTATTTTCGGTGTATACAAGGAAATCATGATTACTTCAACCATCAATCAACAATGAGATGTTGGTATCATGGACAGTCTGCAATATTTACTTCTCATTCTGTGGTCAGTCAGGCTGGCTATGACTCGTATCCATGTCATCTTAAATCATCTGTAGAACATATAACAACAATACAACACTGCAGGCCATAAAGCATACATTCAACAACATGAATCAAACCTAGTGTACATAAAGGCATTCATAGGAGGTAACCAATTTGATAGGGTCATCGGTAACAGGTATGTTTTAAGTAGAGCATTTTATAAAACAGTAAATATAAACTTGTTACGTGTATTTGGTGTCAAACAGGGGCAAGTGGACACTTGGCATTTCAATCTAATACAGTGTCTATCGAAGTAAGCATTGCATGTTTTATACTCATCTCTCCTTATGAGATTAGTTTATAATTCCGGTAAAAAAAGGTTTAACTGTGGCTGGTGTGGGGCAAAAAGTGCAATTTTCATATTGTAGCATAGGCCTTCATACTTGTTATTCTCACAATCAATGAAGTTGAACTATAAGTGGGTAATATCCAACAAACGTTTTCACTGACCTCCTGAATAACTGAACCGGAGTATGCACATTTAAGGTCGTTTATTTTTCTTCACCGCTTGTATGAGTATCAAGTGAATCGTCTTACATCAAGTGAGTCCAAACAAAGCAAAAAGAGATTAAAGTGGCAAAAAATAGTTGATAGATTAGTAAGTATTATAACTAGTTGATATATTTGCAAGCATTATAACTATTTGATAGATTAGTAAGCATTATAACTAGTTAATGGATTAGTAAGCATCATAACTAGTTGATAGATTAGTAAGCATTATAACTAGTTGATAGATTAGTAAGTATTATAACTAGTTGATCGATTAGTAAGTATTATAACTAGTTGATAGATTAGTGAGTATTATAACTAGTTGATAGATTAGTGGATATTATAACTAGTTGATAGATTAGTAAGCATTATAACTAGTTGATAGATTAGTAAGCATTATAACTAGTTGATAGATTAGTAAGTATTATAACTAGTTGATAGATTAGTAAGTAGTACAACTAGTTGATAGATTAGTAAGCATTATAACTAGTTGATAGATTAGTAAGCATTATAACTAGTTGACAGATTAGTGAGTATTATAACTATTTGATAGATTATTAAGTATTATAACTAGTTGATAGATTAGTGAGTATTATAACTAGTTGATAGATTAGTTGATATTATAACTAGTTGATAGATTAGTAAGCATTATAACTAGTTGATAGATTAGTAAGCATTATAACTAGTTGATAGATTAGTAAGTATTATAACTAGTTGATAGATTAGTAAGTAGTACAACTCGTTGATAGATTAGTAAGCATTATAACTAGTTGATAGATTAGTAAGCATTATAACTAGTTGACAGATTAGTAAGTATTATAACTATTTGATAGATTAGTTAGTATTATAACTAGTTGACAGATAAGTAAGTATTATAAATAGTTGATAGATTAGTAAGTATTATAAATAGTTGATATATTAGTAAGTATTATAAATAGTTGATAGATTAGTAAGTATTATAAATTGTTGATAGATTAGTAAGCATTATAACTAGTTGATAGATTAGTAAGCATTATAACTAGTTGACAGATTAGTAAGTATTATAACTATTTGATAGATTAGTAAGTATTATAACTAGTTGACAGATAAATAAGTATTATAAATAGTTGATAGATTAGTAAGTTGTATAAATAGTTGATATATTAGTAAGCATTATAACTAGTTGATATATTAGTAAGTATTATAGCTAGTTGATAGATTAGTAAGTACTACAACTAGTTGATAGATTAGTAAGCATTATAACTAGTTGATAGATTAGTAAGCATTATAACTAGTTGACAGATTAGTAAGTATTATAACTATTTGATAGATTAGTAAGTATTATAACTAGTTGACAGATTAGTAAGTATTATAAATAGTTGATAGATTAGTAAGTATTATAAATAGTTGATATATTAGTAAGCATTATAACTAGTTGATAGATTAGTAAGTATTATAAATAGTTAATAATAATAATGAGGATACTTATATCGCGCTGAGCTCCACAACACAAAGGGCCGTGCTCAAAGTGCTACACACATTATTACCCTGGTGTAAGGACCAACATCGTTCCTTTTTCATTCTCAACTCCCTTTGGAGTATGCAACCTGGGCTGCCAATGAAGGCCCTCGAAGGTTATCTGTCACATTCCTGCACTTCCAAACCAGGTATTCAATTGTACTGCTGAGTGAACAGAGGCACATTTGGAATAAAGTCCCTTGCCCAAGGTGACACCATGAACCTCTCAACTCAAACTCTCAGTTTTCATTCAGCAATGAGGCGGGTTACCAACCCATCCGGCGAGCCACGCCCGTTGTTGCTGAACTTCACTGAACTATGCACAGGACCACGAGCCACCACTGTATAGATAGTTGATAGAGTAGTAAGTATTATAACTAGTTGATATATTAGTAAGTATTATAACTAGTTGAGAGCTATCATTACACGATGCACGTGGTATGTTCTATTGAAGATGGAGCTTTACAGTTCACTGTTAGAGGAATGTTGTTATCATGGTTCAAGGATATTCACGGCTTTGAAACTGTAACTCTGTTAGGCTTTGGAATACATGTCAGTTAGCTTTGTTATAGACTTGTGATATCTGCATGGCATGGTCCATTTTAATGCCATTATTGTTACACTGCCAGGCCTGATATGCATGAACGAAGATGATGTATATAATATTCAATTAAACATTTGGAACATCTAGTTGATAATATGAATAGGGATATATTGGACTTTACCTAGTCTTATTCAATTAACTCGTTCAAAGAATAAAAAAACATAACTGAAAGCAATAATAACTAAAATGACTAGTGTTATCCTCTTACAGATTAACATATTTGCATTTGAGAGAAACACATATAAAGTCATATATTCGATAAATGCATGTATATTTCCCAAGTCAAACATAATAACCGTAAACCTTTTCAACTGCGAGTTCTTATTCTTCTAATCACACACTGGTCAGACGAGTTTAATAATGTAGTTTCTTCTTCACTAGATTCTTTTTATTTGATCCACGATGCACCTATCTACTTGTGCCTATTTGTAAACCCAATAAACCAAAGAAGGGGTGCAAGTTCATTCTAGCAGATGTGATTACTTTGTTTTGGAATGAGTCCACGTTACAGCTGCATCACGAAAGTTAGTTCACCTATTGGCTTATCTATATCATCTAATATGTGATGCCCTGTGTCGTCTTAGCATTGTGTAAAAAAGACGATATTTTTATGTTTTACACTTGTACAATTGGATGTACCATAACATAGTATAGGTTCATACCCTCAAGTCCACAATATCAGTTTCGATAAATCACTGAAGTGACCAGAGGTAAAATAAATTATCTATAAAATTTCTTTAAATGGGCACGGGTTCAAACATTAGTCATATATTTCCTTAATACTCATTCAGTTAAAATAGTTCATTTAACTTGATAATTAATATTATCACAATTAATTAATCACAATATTGAGCTTTGAGAATGATTATCGGACACATGGACAAATAAAAATCATTTATAAGCGCAGTCAAAATAAATCAATTAAATTCCATATGAAATTCATACACGATTAAGAAAACATAATACTAACATTCCTTCCACTCATGAATGATACAATGGTATCAAAGTCGTGTCCGGTCATTTGAAACCAAATCATTAACCCACGTTATAACAAATGGCATTAAATGAAATGTCATGAATGTTATTCAGTCGTGTTACTTTATTAATACAGTATTAATGTTTGGGTACATGTATAATCTTCATTTCAATTAAGTAGATGTATTTACCACTGTGAAAATGACGGCAAAAACATATATTAAAGATGTATCACTGTTGTTCGTTGAAAATTTAATTTATCAAGAATGTCCTAAAACAATTTCAACGATAACTGTCAACAATAATGTTTTACATTAATGTGTAATATATCACTATCTAATATGCGTTGAACTGTTTTAGCAGTGGTGATTGGTCGTACATTAGGATGTTTTTGTCATGATATAATGATGATTCAAAGGCTATCAGATAGAAGTGATGGTTGCTGGATCTCTATTTACAGCAGAGTGATGGAGTGTGGACTCTCTCGGAGATAATTCACACTTGGATATGAGAGCCGTTCTTGTCGAGAATCTTCAGTGTGAATGGAAGTTACTTTCAGTCTCTCCATCACATGTGAAGTTATTAGAAGGTCCAAGGTGACCAATTACAATTTGAGAAAAGGAATTCTATATGATTTCTATCATTGCAGGTCAGATTTATTTATTCATTCCTTTGATATTCAATGTATTTCATGATTGCGACTTTGATAATACTCCTCTCATAAATCAGTGGAAATAAGTCTATGATATGTAAACTGTTTACATTAATTTTAAATCCTGCACACTACAACTCACAAGAACAAAATAATTATATTAAGCACAGCATTATAAACCAATTTTAAAACTGATATACCATTTAATATCAATGAACTAGTATTAGGGAATAATGTTTTTATTTTATTAACCAGGGTATTGATTGACTGCTATTCAATTCTGGAAAGAAGAGCTTTGCATAGATGATGATGAGAACCATTAATGACGAGTCAGTACAGGTTGTAGAAGAAAGTATCCTACAAAAAGATGTGTAATTATTGCAGGTTTTAACCAAGACCTGGTCATAATCATGGATTACTTCATTTATGACCAAAAGATCATGATACACTACCTTCGAGGTTTCTAACGCTTCTTTGAAGAGAAGAAGCATTGAAATACAAAATAACTTGACTTGAGGGAATAAGAGCAAACGTAAAAGTAGAGCAGTTACGATCCCGGGTCAAATTGTTAAAACATGGAGTTGCACCACTGCAATTCTCTTACATCCTGAACATAAAGATAAGTTGATTAAATTATGGCCACCTTTTTTTTTAATGAGTTTGGCATTAAACAAGACACACAAGGCACAATATAACTGTCAATGATACCTCCTATTCTACTACAAGGATACGACTTCCGTCAATATGATGCTCATTGGTATGTGAGGACGGGAGATATATTGCCTCGACTCATATGTCTCAATTGCGGGTTACTCCTTACTCACTTTAACATTCTGAACTGAACCCAAACATTCGGGTTTGAATCCTGTTGGAAACCCGAATATAGTGTGACCTGGGTCTCAAACTGTGCTGCGTACCTGGGAAAGACACATTATACATTAGTTTCAGTCTAACCTAGCTGTTTTAATCGATACCTTGATAAAAAAAAGTATTGACCTCTAATTTCATGAGGAGTAGCACCAAAAGTACATTTTCTTCAGTGTAATATTATTACGCTGGTGAACAGCATTGTGTTGGATATAAGGCTTTACAATTATAATTTAATTCTCATATAACAAACGTGTTTCTGTGAACAATTTATACTAAATTTAGCACGGAATCTCCCTGGTGCATTTCTAAAGAACAAAAAGATACAAAAAACGTATTTTACTGAAATGCAAAATATCTTCCATGATCCCTCAGAAATGTTTCGTCCGTTTGTGAGAATAGATGTGATGTAGTATCCAATCAACGTTCATAAAACCAGAATGTCTTTTGTACGTGAGTTTAAAATCAGAAGTCATCTACAGAAACTAAAGAAGCATTATTTTCGTTTGTCAAGCATATTCACTTTATATATCAAAATCAATAAATTGTATGCATATATGCAAGCAGTTCAACCATTAGGTCATTCAATTATGTAATTCAGTGACATTCCCTAAATGTCTAAAGTTATTATAACAGTTACAGGAATACGACTTGTGTATAGGATAAAACATGCCAAAGGGTGTTTATGAGATTTAAAACCCGCAACCCGATAAACACGAGGGGCGTTAGCCTCGAGTGTTTATCATGAGGGTAAGGGTTTTCAATCTCATAAACACCCTTTGGCATGTTTTATCAAGCTTACAAACCGACCCCGTGGTTAAATTTTATGTTTAATCTATTCTAATTGATAGTGCGAAAAAGTAAAGGAGACGTCCGTAAAATATCCCCTTTTGGTGAAAGGAAGTAGGGTATAATCTCATAACATCATCAGCCTAGTCCCTGCAGCACAGGTGTGCAGGAGAATGGAGGTTTCGGGTTCGAGACGGGTTATTGCAAAAACATTTAGAGATTGATGTTTGAATTAACAGTTATTTTCCAATTGAGTTAGACATAACATACACTAACTTACATCTTAAACTTAACATCTCAGTATTAAATACAGCTATTTGAAGAGTGGCATTATTGCCCTGGGTAGAGGGAAATTAGGTTAGAATCCCGGGGATTATCACATAATACATAATTCATCCACATAGGAATTTTTGCAGTATAGTGGTGTGACGTCACTGGAGGTTTGTAATTACTACTAAATGTCAATATTTCAAATACTTGAATTTCTTTTTCACATCATGACACAACACTACTAAGAGAGAATGGAACGGTAGCTCAGTTTCCAATATACTAAAATTTAGTCAGATTTTCCAAATATTATTTTTTCTGGATTGATTTTAACAACTTTGTGATTTGTTTTCAAACTTCAACGAATTGATATCTCATGTAAGTGTAACATGTTCTATTTCATGTGAAGATGACGAACAGAACAGAACATAATTTTAACAACAGCTTTATGGTGATGCATTCACATTTTACAAAACATGTTTATATTTACAAATACACAAACATTTTTACTAACTTGATTGCTTGTAATAAAATCGGCAAATAGTTTCGTTATGAATTTAAAAACAAACATTTTAAATGTTACTTTCATGAGGTAGATATTTACAATAAAAAGGTCATTACAGGGTTGGTATTATCTTTTTATTTTATTTATATAAAGCTCAATTCAAATTCGAAAACCAGATTGCATACAAACTACATGAAATAGGCGGTAAACTGATAATAAAAATCATGTACTTTTTAGATCCTATAAATATGAGAGAAATATAAAGTTCAATGTAATACTGATTTAAGAAATGAAATTGGTTATGATGAACTATCCCTCACAGGAGTAGAATCATGAAATGTTGAATATTGTACACGACTGATACACAATCCCCTTAGAGAGTGGTCCTCACTTCAATTTTAATATGCTCAAGTGATAGATATACGTGATATCTTCTACTGAATGGAGTGTAGTCATCTTAAATGTTTCCTGGGAGTCTCATCATACCTTTCTGGTAGTTGATATGATTGAAAGAACTCGACAAAATAGCTATTCCCATTAGAGAGTGAAATGGCATCATGTAATTACAATGTAATTTCCGACAGTGAGATCAAGTGTATTGCACATTTTCCCTTCCAGTGTTTAACAGCACATCCCTCCTAGTTTTGAGATGGAAACGTAATTTGTAGCAGCGTTATAAAACGTCTATTTTGATCTAGTCAACATCTTTTGAATTGAAGGTAATATTCTAGTTTATCATGTGTTCATTGCTAAATAATTATTATTTACAATTATTTTTAGAAATACTTTTCTTGTTGGAATTGTATATTTTCCTTCTGATTTATGAGTAGGAAAATGTGTTACATGAGATCAAATAACTTTAGCAATTCAAGTCATAACTCTTGGCCAATTAAATAGCAGTTTATATACTTTTCTTCCAAGTTATAATAAAAGATGTTTGTTAGAGTTGTTTGCAAAACAAAGTTACAAAACCACTGCTGTTATATAAATTTTATACAAGGTTATCCACGATATAAACATATTTGCAGTTAACTTGATTAATCTTTCAATGATGCATATATAGAGGATGAAAAACGACTTTCTACTCAATACCATGTTTATTAAACGAATTAATGATTTGTATAGAACGAACGAAAGCGTGTTTGTAACAAATCATTCACACGAGTTTAATAAAAATGGTATCAAATATGAAGTTTAGTATTCTGTTTATTACTCGCCCTTCTTTAACCCAGCGAAATAGCCGACCTGACTCTGAAACTATGAATCCCGCAAGTCCGATAGCAGTGTGACGACGTTCCTCCCACTGTGACTGAAAACTATTGTGACGTCATACGTGCAGCGGTATTACACTAGTTTAATATTGCCGTATAAATATTGCACTGCATTATCTTCAACGGGCGACTTCTAACTGAAATGTTGATTGATGTAATAATATTGCTGAGCTTGACATTTGAATGATATATTTGATCCATCCACACAAACAAATAACAAAATAACGTTTAGACATTATACAGACAAGGCGGTGAGTAGCTAACGTGGATTGACATGTTTCAGAAGATATCTACAACATTAAGTTTCATGATAATCAAGAATATCTTAGAGCAAATAGTGTTGTAAATATATGCTCATTAACACAGACATATGACTGAACTACTATCGAGAATGCTTTTTTAATAAGTTTTATTAGTTTCCAAGTTACCCAAAACAAAACGAAAAATTATAACAGAATCTGTATTTAGGTATACAATATATAGGATATCACCTCACCAATATCAATCCTATTATCAAAATATCTAACATTACGAAAGGTTAACTGCAATGACAAAATTTGATAATAATATCAAAGTTAAAGGTACATCATCATGTTTGCGAGGTCACATATATTGCAAATGATAAAATGTGTGTTATTTAATAGAGAATTATCAATTTTAACCGAAAATAACCAGTTTAAGATCAATCAAAGTCGTGGTTATGATCGAAAACCGGACAATACGTGAGATAGAGCCATAATTGTCGGCTACTACACATGTATAAGACCGTTCTTTGGTTTTCATTGAATCATATACAAAATTATATATTTGATATATTACATTTGGGGGTGAATACGAAAGTAGAGTAAGAAGATATAACCTAAAAAAGCCACCATTGTAATACGGTACATTTAGAACCAAATAAAATATCATGCAAAACTGATTATGCATCTTTAAGAGCTAGGGCGGCATTTACCGAACACTTGTCGATAATTAGCTAATAGTGCATGGACATAAGTTAAATGGGTGGAAATGATGAATCCCTAGAACAAAATAAAAACGGTTGAACTTAACTGCAATTCACATTTGAGTAGTTATTTGTTTGGATTTTGTTCTGTATCCATACATGAAATGATGTTCCTTGTATTACAAGTCGCGTCACTATATAGCTTTACTATGATGTTGGAGTTTCCACAGAGACCGTCAATCTTACGGAAGTTAGAGCAATCCATTTCGTTTTCACGTTATTCATCAAACACCGGTAAACTTACTCATGTGTGCCAACAAAGCGAGTCCCTGACAGACTCTACAGACTTGATCACATTTGTCTCGTGCATAATTGATATGTTCTTGAATCTTACTATTTACTGTTCTGAATATCTTGTGATTACTTTCATTGTTTGAAACAAGCTCAAAGGTATTTAACATTAGCTGGTCGAGTGCAACAAACACAGGATAAAGAGTGGTGCAATCTGTCTTCGCAGGTCTTTTCAGATATTATCGGATCCTCCCAATTTGAACCAGATCCGGAAAAATCCAGAAGGACCCGTCAAGCAGATTCCACCACTATTTATGTGTTTGGTGCACTCGATCAGCTAACGACTAAATTGGTGTCGCATTATGGCTT
Source organism: Gibbula magus (assembly GCA_936450465.1). NCBI lineage: Eukaryota > Metazoa > Mollusca > Gastropoda > Trochida > Trochidae > Gibbula > Gibbula magus. Next base: position 3,896,565 of record OW388300.1, on the reverse strand, counting down.
CACTATCGTTGACTAACTTTGAATAACCAAATTTATAATTCTTTTTTATGTATGTTTTCCTATTAATAAACTTGCATCATAATAAATCACAAAATCACAAAATACTTTGCATTGTTTCAGTCTTTGCTTAATTTAGTCTTGGATGTGTTATTTCCCTTTCGTATTTCTCATTATGACTTCACTATCGTTGAATAACTTTGAATAACCAAATTAATCATTCATTTTTAATTTATGTATTTTTTTCCTATTAATAAACTTGCATCATAGCAACAACAGACGTACGAGATGAAAAACAGTGTGCTATCCCATCACAAATATTTCCGAATTAAATCACAAAATACTTTGCATTGTTTAAGTCTTTGCTTGATTTAGTCTTTGAAGCGTTATTTCCCTTTCGTTTACAATGACCGTGTTGTTGTTTTTTTGTTGGTGTTTTGAGTAAAAGCAGATGAACTATTGTGTTGAGGATCGCATTGCAGAATCAGTTTTTAAAATGATCACCGTCCAGTTATGAAAATTCACAGTTACAGATTGCATGAAGGAAAGTTCAGCTAAGACAGTTGAAGACAAACGGCCCATCAAGAATGTCTAGAGCGCCAGTCTTTACAGCTCCAATGCTTGCTAATCTCTGTAATTTAGACACTTTTGGACGTCAAACATTACGATGAGGATTGTTTAAATGTGACATTTTATGTAGAAGCGAACAAGAGCGAAGCAGAAGACGCACAATATTTTACTGTTTTACGTCTCAATACACAGTATAAGTTTTACTATGCAACAACGTCCTAAGACTTTGACAGTTGTCCCAAATGAAGCTCGACTTTCTTATCTGATAAATAGACAACAATACTCGCGACAGTTGAATACAAAAATATAACTCAATTATTTTTAAAGTTTTGATTTCTCCGGAGAAAACTGATCACACACCAACCACAGCAATTTAAGTGTCGTCTATACCTTACACTGTAAAGTAAATGTTTTTTAAAATATCCTTTTATCTGATTAAATAAGCCCTGGAGACGTTCACATCCAACTGCTTAGACTTAATCTGTAAAAAATAACATGTTATTTTATCATATGAAACAGGTTTTTAACAAAACACTTCAAAGGGTCGGTGCAATACTTTGTATTCTTCCAATCAGATGACTCTACTGTCGGTCCATTGTCACAATTGTGACTGAAATAATTGACTTATTTGAGATTATTTGAGTTATTTGAGAGAACCTCTATGAAGATTATATTTTGCCTATACATATCGTTTGTGATTGATACATGTATATGTCATATATCATATGATTTACAAGAGTGAAAGCTGTTCCTACTAGCCAATCATTTTTTAAAGACTGCTGATTGCTTACAGGACTCTATAGATTGTTTGATATTATTTACTCTTTCCATGTTTGATATTATTTATTCTTTCCAATGAGAATGAAAAAGGAATTATATTAATCCTTTTAGCAGCCTTCTTGTTGTGGAGTTTAGCGTGTTATAACTAAACTGCTCCTGCTCCTTCTCCTTCTCCTTCTCCTGCTCCTGCTCCTTCTCCTGCTCCTGCTCCTTCTCCTGCTCCTTCTCCTTCTCCTTCTCCTGCTCCTGCTCCTTCTCCTGCTCCTGCTCCTTCTCCTGCTCCTTCTCCTGCTCCTTCTCCTGCTCCTTCTCCTGCTCCTGCTCCTGCTCCTTCTCCTGCTCCTGCTCCTGCTCCTTCTCCTGCTCCTTCTCCTGCTCCTTCTCCTGCTCCTGCTCCTGCTCCTTCTCCTGCTCCTTCTCCTGCTCCTGCTCCTTCTCCTGCTCCTTCTCCTGTTCCTACTCCTGCTGGAGTTCGTTGTGAGCATCATCCTCCTCCTCCATCATCAGTTGTGTTTTTGTATATGATTTGTTAAAAGTTGTGTATAGCATTTTAAAAAGGCGACGTTCAGATAATACATCTTTTAAATTCATTTTGCCAAAAAAGAATATGAATATTTTGAGTCACTTACTAAGATTAACACATATTTTCAATCAACGACCTATGGACGAGTGACTTCAGTTTGTTTGAAGATTTGATTAATATCATAAGCTTTCAAATAGAATTTCATTTCAGATAGCCACAATTCACATGCAGTTTGATAAAACTGTAAATGTCAGCTCTTAATACAATTTTAAATCCCCTTTCCCAAATGGATATTTTTATTTTGTGAACAATCTAATAATGACAGGAGATAGGAATTTATCACATAGAATCGAATTAATTCACCTGTCATAATGTAACACATTAAATAATGAGCGTATCCGTTTTCTCATTGATCTTCGTTATAATTCAAATCAGAAAGTGGATGATGAGTTTGATTCAGTCGGAAGTATTAATTTATGATGAAAGGTGATGATTTTGAATGGATTATATGAAGCAGGAGAACAAACTCAATCAGGTCGGTGTATTTCGTCCTTGTTATCTGGTTGTATGGAGCATTACAGTAGCATTGCTCATGTGTTTGTTTTATTGTTATGAACAAGACCACTGTGTACATGAACATATAATGCAATGTTTTCAGAGTAAACATAACCATCCTCAACAAAGTGTACTGTAGCTGGCTTGGTACTGGCTGGAAAAGTTGATAAATGCATACTGGCTAACAGTTAAGAACCAATACTGGCTCAAAGCCGTTTTAACGGAAGGTAACATTTAAATGGCCAAGTGCTGGCAATACGATACTGCAGTACCATACTGGGACTGTACTGGCCCAGTTTAGGCATATCATTTCCTGTCTAAATGCATTATGTGATGTTTACAAAGGTTTACATACTGGCCCGGTACTCGCACTTCCTGTTTTGGAATTATGGGGAGTATCATTTGAATGAACTTACATTCTATATAACAAGCTATCTACAAATGTGTTTTATATTAACAACTGCTGCTGTATGTGTTTTTTATAATCATAAGGAAATTAAAGTATGAAAATAATCACAAGTTCCATGTCTTAGCATTGTCTTTGCAGGCCGTTAAATAAATTCTGGCTTGTTTTCAAATAATAAATATTTGACTACGTATTTGACAATATTGACACTATGACTACAATACAAACAATATATAAGTATATATATATATATATATATATATATATATATATATATATATATATAATATAAAAGTAATTTAGAAAATGGAAAAGAAATATTTAATAGCTAAATCAACCTTGATTTATCAGTAAATTTGGATATTGCAAATTTACTGTATACACGAAATATATAAATACCGGGACAGTTAAGGGTAACCTGAATTGGGCCAATATAAGGAATGATATCGTTTAAGTAATAGTTTACAAGTATTGACCCAGTATCACGTCAGTGTGCAAGTTGGTACAAGGCCAATATAGTATGTCTGAATTGGGCGAGTACTGGATATCTGTATCAGCCAATACTGGCCCAGCACTGGCTAATATAGGTCATGTTTACTGGGTGTTTATGTATCCAATTTGACCAATGTAATGATCTTTCTTCCGTGAAAAATGTAGCTGCTTGCATTAGTTATAATTTCACTTCATTTTCGTGAATTTAAAGTGGAAAAAGTGAACTTCATCGTGCCATAACTAGAAAAAAGAAACAATTGGTGGCTTCCCTTCAATAGTTTAGCGAAATTATTTTCAGAATTGATCAATGACAAATATGGCTGTACATGTAAATCTTATATTGAAATCAAATGTGAGGTGAGGTGAGTTGGGGTTTAACGCCGCTTTCAAGAGTATGTCACTTATATCGCGGCTGCTAGTATTATGGCTATGCATTGCGGTGAAATCTGCTAGCGAACCATGGGTGGTACTGCACTGAAATTCAGTGTAGCATTGCACCCAAAACTGACTGCGCGTAGAACAGTTCTCTACTGCAGACAAAGTTGCCGTGCCCCTGGCGGGATTCAAAACCCGAACCTCTTGATCCGAAGGCGAAAGCGCTAACCACTGCGCTATCCCGCCCCCTGAAATCAAATGTCAATTTATCTATTTTAATGAAACTTTCTTGACTTCTGAAATTTTTGGTTGATACATGTTTATGTTAAATTATAACCAGATGATAATCAATAGTATCGACAGAACGAAAGGGAGTAATCTTAATATATCAAACTATAACAGAGCAATAGTTGACGTCAATGTGAAATGAATAGACAATGTGACAATTTTGCAATAAATCAAATGTTTAGGTTGCAGAAGTATTGACAGAGATCTTCAGGTCAGACGAAGGCGTGAGGTGTGATAGTATTTCACGCACAAAAATAACGATTACAAACAAATTGATGGAATATGACTTTGGTTATTAATATAAAAAATATATATTTCATGGAAAAGCTCAGAGTTTGAGTTTGAAGTTTGAGGAGATGCTCATAGGCAACTTTACTCGAGAGGGCTTTTCGGTGTGCCAAATATGTTTCTTTCATGCATATGTGGACAAGTGTAATTATATTTATTCAATCTAATCCTTATCGTAAATCGTCCTCGTAAATTAAACAGTAAATCCTATTCCGCATTCCAATTCCACTTTTTGATAATATTCCGTTTTATTTCACTATGCAACTTTTCGTGGTGACTCGTAGTCGTCTGCCAACGTCAACAGTCATCAACTTAAAGTCAAAACTATAATCGTAAGTATTTAAACAAATTAATCATTTTAACACTTTCTGCAAAGCATATATAGGTCTATGATTACTCTTTCCACATGCTCATGTTTGCTATTGTTGTTTATGATCGTTGTTTAGCCAAATTGTTATTGCAAAGCGTCGACCTTCACAGTAACGATAGTGAAAGGGTCTTGATGTACATCAGTTGGTTATAATGGCATAGATATTGAATACTGTCAAGGAATATTGTATTGAAGTAGTCTCTAGTAGATCAGTACAGTTATTTTAGAATTGATTGACCTTGTGTAAATGATATCTACTGCAGTGTTGCCAGTAAATGAGGCGCGCAGTATTGTAGGTCAGGGGTCACGAGGCAATAGCGCGGCACTGAAGATTTTGATGTTTGAATTAATAACAAGCATTAGTGTGACTGGGTGTTAATGTATTTTAAAGCTACATAGTTTCCTTTCACATTACTTTCAGTAAATAATACCGCTATTCATGTAATTTGGAAGTTATTGGCCACAACTTTCATGAAGTGTCACGACCCCAGAGGTCATAGGTCATAGGTCATCATTGCATAGATTCGGCTGTATGCTGTTTAACACTGTGTCAGCTCTAGCAATCTGTTTTGGTTATTATCTCTTGCCATAGAACAACATGATGTGTTAATCTAACTATAATTATTGTTATTTGGAACAATAATAATTGTTATAGTGCTAGATTATGTCAGTTTTTGCAAAATAGTGTATTATAATTAAAAGGTTAGTTCTATTTGGTAGTTGCATTCAGCAGGTGTTGTTGTGATGAATTCATAATCAGTGTTGAGTCTCATATTGCATTTATATCAGTAAATATAAATGAAGTTTTAATGCAAGTAAAGATGCATTATTGAATTGCTAGGATAAATATTGTTAATTCTCATACTTTCCTATAATTGTTACTTCCAATACTCTGTATAGCATTTCATGATTTTACATTTATCTCAGTAAAGATAAATTGCAGTTATTGTTGCAGAATTGATATGTGCATTATTGATATTGTAAGATAAACATATATTGCTAGTGTTTATCCCATACCTTATTTGATTATTGTTCATGTGCAAATATTGATTTCAACTTTGTTGTGTTGCAGGGCAAACTGTATGCTGTGTGCTAACTGCCGCCCTTTACCTTATCCTTACATTACTGTTATATCATTCTCACAATGAGAATAAAACTTGGTAATATCAAGAACTGGCTTTGTCTTGAATCATGAACCTGTCTACACATAGACGATACATGTTTCATTCAAAAGGTATGAGCTCAATGTGCCAGTACAAGGTGAAGAGAACAGGTTTTCTTAGAAACCCTTTCAGATTTTTGGAGCATACATACCTTCATGGAGGTTGAACATGAGAAGCGTTCAATCAAGTATTTGTTTCATCTGTTATTGCCCTGAGAAAAATGCTTATTGTCCTGATGGTGGTTTTGGGTGTTCCAAGTAGAGAAACATGTTATAGTGTTTGCAAAGACGGTGTTAATAACCTCATAAAATTGTGAAACAGATCACTTTATTATCCTGCTAAATTTCCATCTAGTATGTACATTGTGAGTATATGATTATAGAATTGTACAATCTTGTCTCTAATGATATAATCCGACGTCAATGTCATTCAAATTGGCAGGCAAAGAGATGCTGATAAAGGCCCAATTTCATCAAAAGGGAATGAATATGTATCCGTGTGATCTATAGTTCATTGAGGATATGCATTTTAGCAATATTCCTTTATTATTCCGCAAGCATATACAGTTCAATGCTGTTACCAATGTTGTTTGATAAAATATGTGATATATACCAGGTAGAATGAAAATATATATGCGAATACTTATTGAGCAAATCTAAAACTTGCAATTGAATACCACTAACTTAGATAGTGGTTCATTATTGGTATGGTATATGTTGATAATACGATATACACATAACTGCACTTGGGAACAGACTATGACCAGACTGTAACACCAGATTAACGCGACCATTCTCATGAATGATATATTATCTGAAAAATAGTATGACTTATTTATGATGTCGGTTGAGGGTCACACTATCAATATCTAGTAGTGATCGAGATAAATGTGTGTTACATCCAGTCTATAGAGATTTATGGCGTTTTCATATTCTCAAGGAAATATAGATCACACAGATACATATTCATTCCATTTTGATAAAATAGGTTAAACATCAGTCAACTGTTACATGGAAGTAAGAAGCAACAAAAAGTATCTTATTGGGACAAACAAAACATGATAATAGGATAAAACGATGTTTGTAGCACTAGGAAAAGACAAAATATGCTATTATGTAAACATTCATTCAGACAGTTTCATACTACATTCAGAGATTTCCTTTTTCGGATTTGAGATTCATTAATAATGTTTATCAGTCACAGCATTAAGCCTTTCTCGTTCACCCAGTGAATGGAAAGTTCTAAAGAGATACATTATTATTATAGTTCATGCATACTTTCATAGAGAATGATAAACAATAGGCATGGTCATAGAAAACTTCTTCTGATGATCCTGTTATTTAGTTTTCAAATAACAACATAACAGAATCCACGATAACAAGTGTTATTTTTTTTATATAAGCACCAATTTTCAATCTTCTGTCTGTGTGATATCACACTAACCAGTTCATTCTCTTTAAAGTTGCCATGCTCTTTAAAGCCCCTTTTATATTTTAACATTGCTGTTATGTTAACCACCCATAATTGCTATATGGTAATGAAATAGTCTCCCCTGGTAATAGTTGCGTTCGACAGTGTTATTGTTAGCTAAGTGTTTGAACTTGTTTGAAAATGCCATCATTATAAAGGGTTTATTATAGTGCCCCATGTCACATTACCAAGTGATATTCAATAAGTCCGAAAAAGGTACACATTTCATATGCAGATAAACTGCATATAAAACAACCAGTCTGATGTAAAAATATGTTGAACCTTAAATTAATTTTGAATTTGGAGTCGGTTGAATGTGTCACATGCCAATCACTTGTATAAAACCCAGTCTGACATTACTGCCTCGTTATTCTTCCGTATTTATATAAAATATATTGGCAGTTAATTAATAAATCAATTGTACAGATATATTGACAGAGATCTCCGGGTCAGACGGAGGTTGATGCGTCTTAATAATATCTGATTGAATATGATCCACTACCATCTTGCTAGAAACATTACTGTCTGGGAGGTTAAATATGGCAGACACAAAATTATAGTATTTGCATGACCCAAGTCTGCCACATCCATGATAAACACAAAGAACTAGTTTGTTAGAGACTCGCACGTCAATTACAGAAAGATGTACATCCATGATAAACATTAAAAAACTGACTTCCAGCATGAATACATTTAGTTATTCTGAACATGCATTTAAAACATAAAACAATATTGTTCATTCAAAGTGCTTTATAAAAGCGTATAAGATGTCGTCATATTGGTGTTAACCACTTGTTTGAACTTGATTGAAACAAACAAACTAATCTATTCATAAACAATCACAGTGAAGTATTGTATTATAAAGTCTCCTTTACTAACAGTTTAAAAAACGAACTCACCTTACAAATATTATTCCATGTGTTTGAAAACGTTAAATAGCTTACATGCATATAGACTTGATAACAACCAGTCTGATGTCACAATCCGCTGAACCGTAAATTGCTTTTGACGTTGGGAGAAAGTTGAATATGTCACGTGCAAATAAACTTTATAAATCCCATTCTGATATTACTGTCTGTTTATTCTTACGTATTTATGTATGAGATATTGACAATCAACAGTACAGATATATTGGCAGAGATCTCCAGGGCCAGACGGAGGCAGATATGACTTAACAACATCTGATTTGAAGAATATATTAAATATTATTCATTACATCCTCGCCAGGAACATTCTCGTGTGGTAGATTAAATATTGCAGACACAATATCTGGTATAGTGGAGTGTCGCAAGTCACTCACATCCATGATAAACATCAGCCAATAGAAAACTAACATCCAGGAAAAATAAATGCACCTTGATGTGTTCTAAACGTACATTTAAAAGCGCTGTAGCTCAATTGTGTAAATATTTGAAATGGAAAAAAAACTCCCAATACGATCACTTGCCTTAAAGGCACTGTAGCACGGCGTTCTTACTAAGATAAACTGTTCACAAAAATTAAATAGGTTTTTAGCACCGGCTAAATGATACTCATAAATCAATTAAAAGAGTTCTAAAATAATGTACATGGTTCGTTTACACATTAAAATGGCAGTTCGAAGGTAGTACAAGTGATCTGACTGATGTAGTGATACCTAATCACTCAAAGTAGAGCTCTAATTATGTCACTATAATGGAATGGTAAGCCATCTTGCTGTCGGAACGCTCAAATTGTAATGTGACCTGACAATATACTTTGCACTATTTATTTTTCGAATACTGATAGTCAATTTCTGTTGATACGGCTTATCTGATCGTGTAATGAGATGTTTTACCCATTAACGCACCAATATATTGTATAAATATGAATAACAAAAGACGTGCTACAGGGCTTTTGAAACATAAAGCAACACTGTTCCTTCAATGCAATGTATTATACACACAATCATATTACAAGTATATATTGATATGCTGTACATTCGATTCATATTTTCATTGAAAAACTAAAGGTTTAATTTAATAATTTAATAACATTAAGTTTCATGTTGAACAATACAGCTTTGTTCTAACATGAGTATACAATAACTTGAACATCACTGTTGATCATCCTACGTGTCATGCTTTGGTTTTCCCTACCGCGGTATTCTAAACTTGTGTTATTCTTTCAACATCATTTATAGTACACCAGCAAGGAGATAACATAACATTCATCAATAAAAGTGGTTGTCTCTGAAACAAAATCACTCCGACTTGTGCAATACATGACAAGTTGATGACCTTTACCATCTGCCCTGATCGTCCCTCTCACATTAACATCAGACAAGTTGACAGTTCTATAATAACACAACATGTTGTGTGAATGTATTGAGTACTTGCTCTGGGGGTGATATAGTTTGAAACTATATTTAACGACCTTTTTCTTTGAAATAAATCTTGCAAGTCTTGCATTTCCATATTATGTAACCGCCATGACATATACGAGACAAGATGCAGATGCATGGTCTACTATCTAAGAACAGATTTTCCATATAAATGCTGTTGTGCAAACACTCATGTGGTCAACTTGATGATCGTTAACATTTGCGTAATTGTACACTCATGTTAGAAGATGTAACATCAAAGCTGTATTGTTTAACATGAAACATTGATAACAATGTATCATATGTAATCATGTTGCATGTCAGGTTGCAGTTTCCCCAGAGAACGTCGACAACACACCGGCCAAAAAAACTTAACTGTCATTTATTCCTTACGTTGTTCATCAAATGCCTATGAAACTACCCATTTGTTTATGATTTATGAGACCCTGGACATGCTAAACGCAGTTGATCACATCCCTCTGCTTAGAGCATATCTGTAAAAAGACATTAATAGATATTATGTTCTTTTATCATATGAAACCGAAGAGAGTAACATTTTAAAAAACCTACTTCAAAGCTTTCGATTGTCGAGAATGACTATTTTAGATCCCCAGTTGTCCAATGATAAAGCTATCAGCTGACAATCCATTGTTATCTGTGACTTTCCACAACTAGTTATTGTTTTAGAGCACATCTTTTGGGCAAAGTTGTCGCATTTACTTATAAATATTACTTTGAAAATTTAAGAAAAAAACAGTGAATTGGACGTTATTAGCAAGGCACCTGCTATTACCGGACTGCATAAATCAAGGAATTGAAGTTTTTGTTTTCAATGTATACATATTATATCCTTTAAACATTTTTTTAAAAAAGCTCCGCTTCAAATAATTGAATAAAGCAATTAAATTATTTTTGTTTCAAAATTACTTCAAAGCTTTCGATTGTTAAGATTTATATTGCTTTTATACCAGTCGACCGATGAGAAAGCTTTCAGCTGACAATGCATTGTTATCAGTGACTTTTAAAAATATGATTACATTTTTTAATGCAATTCGTTAAGAGCAGAGCTTAAACATTTGCTTATAAATGTGAAAATCAAGAAAAAACATCACTTAATTGGGCTAGATCAGCAAGGCACCTGCATGTTATTGGTATAAAGCAAAGGATGTAACTGGATTGTATTGTTTTTCAATCAATGTGTTCAGAAATATTTTGAAAAGAGTACTGCTTCAGATTTTGGAATAAAACAACTAAATTTGTTTTGTTTCCTGGTTGATCGATTTCTGTGAATGGAAATACAACAAAAATCTTAATTTGCTTTCACCTGTATGTTTTTAATATTTAAACCAAGCAAGAAAATGAAGAAGATTATGATTAGGTTTTCGTTCAATGTGGGCTTAAAGAGTATTATATATTTGATTAGAAAATCCTGGGTAAAAATAATTAACAATTCTTAAAATTAAAGTGACATGTTTCACTCTCCGAAAGTAGTCATGACTACATTTTTGTACAACAATTGTTGTATAAATTGTATGAATTGATAATAGTTGTATACTAACATTATGGTGAGCATTGCTTCAGATTTTAGAATAAAACAACTAAATTAGTTTTGTTTCTTGGCTGATGCAACACAAATCTTAATTTGCTTTCAACTGAATATTTTTAATATTTAAACCAAGCAAGAAGCAGAAGGAGCAGATTATGATTAAGTTTTCTTTCCTTGTGGGCTTAAAGAGTATTGTATTTGATTAGACAATCCTGGGTAAAAAATCTAACAACTCTTAAAATTAAAGTGACATGTTTCAGTCTCCGAAAGTAGTCATGACATTTTTTGTACAATAATTGTTGTATACATTGGTGATGCCTTGTATAGTTACATTATGGTGGGCAATTACTAAACAACCTGCCATTAGATACCATTTCATTTATCGAGTTAACCATTTGGTACGAATGGGCATTTTTGAGTTTGAAACCAAATCAAAAACTTGTAGAAACTTTATTTTGATATCAACATGGCAGATCACCTATCCACATAACGTTTAGATCATCTCATATTTGAAATTGAATTAATTAATCAGACCTTAATAAATCTATTTTAAAAACATTTAATCAGTCTTCGTTTTTCCCTGTTACATCCACATGAAATAATTTTTCAATTTGCATACCAACTTCACCAATCGATACACTGCAAATCGGTTAAAATATAAAGTTTCATAGCAATCAACTATATTACATCCAGTCTGATGTCACAAGTCAACTTGCAAAAGTGTTGACAGGGATCGCCAGGGTCAGACAAAACAAGAAGGCGTTTTACAGCACATACTTGGGAAAAGCGTTTTTTTAAAATATTTGTGCAAAAGGGAATGTTAAATTAGCCATGCATTCAGTGGGTCAGATTCTATAACAATGTATAACACTACATTTCATTTCATGCTGAACTATAACACCAATATCAACAGTAATTTGTTATTTGTAATTAATTGAACACTAATTCATCTATTATGAAAAAAACATCATAAACTAACTTATTTCAATGTTTCTCATTTCACTCTTACTTCGATTCCATATACAAATACTTATCAAACTGAAATTCTGCAACTCGGATAAAATTGAATATTACATTTCACCGATGAGAACTGAACGTCACATCCCCTGTTCCTTGAATTAAAATGAAAGACATTGACATTTCCATATGAAATCAACTGTACGCAAGTATTGATAGATATCTTAAGGGTCAGAGAGCGGCTTACATCAAATTACTGAAATAAATATAATAACTTAAATTTCAAGGTTCATTAATAGCAATTGGCCTTTAAGAGCCATATACACTCCTTCATTCACTCAATGGATGGAGACGTATTTTCATTACAATTTCTAAAAGAATATAATCTTATTTCAACTTAATTATCGTTATTGTTCATGATAACATTATAACATGATAACTGAAATAATCATAGAAAAATAGAGCCAGGGGCTCTGTAGCTCATTAGGATCTGTATTGTTTGCAAAACCGAAATAAATTGTTTTCAGCTTGTTTAAGAGTCTTTCACCTTTTGGTAATGGGGAAGAAGATACAAATAGGTGTTTAAGGTAGTGACCCCTGTAACCCTATTTGGGGTCACGGGGTCACGAAATCTACAGTTTAGAATCCCCATTGGCCAAGGAGTCTGCACATCAAATTTCAGTTCTTTAGTATTATTGGTTCTGAAGAAAAAGTAAAAAAATCGAAAAGTTTACAGACGGACGGATGGATTGATCAGCTAAAAATTACCAAAACGATTTTGCATCAACAGCGCCCTTCATCATCATGGTTGTTTAAAGATATCACCTTGTGGGAAGAGATGAAATCTCGTCCAAATAATGAGTCGGATAAAGTGGCAAATATCCCAATGTTTCTACTTCTCAGGAATCAATGAACAGACCAGGTGCCATCTGAAAACCCACAATGTCCACTCGCAGAATAGAACCCTCGTTGTGATGTTTCTTCAAAATCAATGAACATCAACATATTTCATCAGTCATCCAATCAATACATCAGTTCCATAACGCTGAGGGTGAAAGCTTTCACTTTAGGAATTGATTTTATTTGACAGTGCATACTATGAATGAACTTCCATGAACTATTTTGCCACCCTAAAAATATCCAATGAGGCAATTACAAAGGTGTTTGAGATCTTACATTTAATATTTGGGTTTCATCTGGGTAGCAACTTTTTTCTCGTGACATGAATTATGTTTTTGATTTATCATTTACGAACATTTGTTATGGAATGGACAATGTCTCATGAAGCTAACGGGGGCGGGCTAGAGCGGTGGTTAGTCTGTTTGGCTTCGGATAACGAGGTTCGAATCCCGGCAGGAGAACTGTTCAACTTGCAGTTAGGTTTGTGTTAAATGCTACACTGAATCTCACTGTATGAATATTTACAGGACTTTTATTCATCTTCTATATCTCTCTATAGCATCTGTGCAAATCATAACAGTGTATTTAACTCTGTTACACTAGATGAACATTTACAGGACCTTTATTTCTTCTATATCTTTCAATAGCATCTCCTACATAGAGTAAATTCACTGTTGCTGACTAAACAGACATGTCATTTGGATCAAGTTGACATTTTCAAATAAACAGTCTAAAATGAATTGGTCATTATTGATATCGAATATTGTGATACTATGATAGACAGATTTGGGACAGACCTGCACTGGAGAATATGACCCTACTATTTAATAAGGTTAACATGACCATTCCCAAGGTAATAATTGTTATATGCCACCAAATTATTGCTTATTGATGTTGTCAGTCAAAGGTTATATAGTCAATATCCCGGCTATTATTGGATTATTACTCAGCTTAATAGGCTTTGGTGTACCTTATTCTGGACAATTGACCTACGGTTTACGATTCTGATTATTTAAAGTATGAACTAGTTCTGTGTTTAAATGCCATTTATATCTAAGTCAGCCAAACATTCTGTAACTGCAAGCCAGACATGAAATATGTTCATAGAATATTTTCCTTCATTCCAACGATGATTAAAAACAATATTAAGTGAAATGAGTTACTATTGATTGACCGCCCCTTTTAGAGGATCAGGAAATATTGAGTTCTAATAAGTAGATGTTATGTCCAATATAAGAGATACTGTATCCTAATTTGGATATATGAAGTCTCAATTATGAGATACTAAGTTCTTATCAGGATAAACGAAGTTTTGATTTATTAATCAAAAGTACTTATAATATCACAACTATGTTACAGTGAACCTTATGCGTTTCCATGAAGGATTCTGCAATAAGCTTCATTTAACTTTTCTCTTGGGAGTCAATATTGATTGCCGACGGATGTACGAAGAGTCAGGCAAAGCGAAAGGCTTTTTCCATTGTGTGCTCTGAACATCAATATCAATTCCATCCATTCGACTACAGTGACAATTTTTTAAATAGGCTGTAGAACATTTTAAGATAATTTTATTTTTGAATATTTTCAATTTATAATGATAGTTTATGCCATTTATAATTACTTTAGAGGATTAAACATCCTATTTCACAAACCAAATATCCGTAGTGGTAATAATGGTGTTGTGTAAAAAGCAAAAGTCATTTCATTTTGAACACATTTTATTATTTCATTATTATGACAAAAATTATTCCCATGGCTTTACTGAACCGTGTACACTCATTTTTAAGTTGATTTTCGAACAGAGAAGTGTGTTTTACTATTTGCAACATTATTTTTCAAATACATTTCATCAACTTATTTGAGCGAAAAATGTGCTATTGTCCCTTTTATGCTTCCCGCGTTGAACTCTTCGAATGTCCTTTATCACAGAGAACTATTTAGAACTATTCCAACATGATGTCCTGTGTCATCGTTTACGATGTCTGTTGATTCACGGTACTACCTCAACTATAATTATGTCATACATCTTATAAAGGAGTACAGCGTTCTAAATATTGTTTTAATGCGCACGGCAAAATTATGATGGCCCAGTGTACTAGTACAAGAACATGTGTATATCACTCTTTTCGCCCCTATTCAGATTCATACTATTGAATTACTACACTCCCAAACTGTTTCTTACACTCAAACGAGTTATATAATTGTAAAAAGCATGACGTTTGGATTGGAATGTGCATTTATATATCATACATGAACAGATTTAAGCATCAAACAGAGTTGACCAAAACAGGATTGTCCGTTTAAATGCTTTGATACATTCATCATTTATGTTTTGTCAATTTGAGTATTTATGAGAAAGCAAAATATTATAATAAATCATACAGACACTAATTATTTCCGATGTCAAAATATGACATAGCATGAAATTAAGGTATCTGATGTTTTAATTTCGAGCTGAGGAATACATGGAAGCCCTTCATAATTCGCAGTTTGATGCAGCACTGTCAATGCGAATATCTTCTCTTTATCATCTTTCTGAAGCATGAACCCATGTATTATGTTTTCCATCGATAGTTCTATAATTATTATAAAACTATAATGAGAAGAAATCATACAATATCGTGCATGCAAAGACATGAAACTATCTTAAACATAAACCGTGAAATATTCTGAACTTGAACCAGCCTCATATACCACTATCTTGTTATTTTTTCATAAGGTGAGGAAGAAAGTCACGATGCCTTCGATTGGATTACCACACTTGACTGACAACTGTAATCTTGTCATGGGAGATCCTGTGACAATTCTGTTTCGGTCGACAATTCTCTTTGGGATACCAACTTTCCGTTTTATCTGTGGAAACCAGTCCAGAGTGTGTCTGGTGACGTTGTGTGTGATCCATCCTCATTTCCGTGTGCTGATCTGGTGTTGAGGATGTTTTACAGACATACCTTAATCAATGTCTGGAGCATACAGGCGCTTTTTTCAAGTGACGCGTCCATTTTGAAAAACTTGATTACTTAAATTACCCCTGAATTGATCCACCATATGACGTACATGTAACCGGATATCAGAGTCAAGAGTGTGATACAAAAGAATTATAGTTCAGAGAAAAAGTACGTCTAGCCATGTCATATATATATGACAATCAAATGAAATTAATACATAATGAACCCTTGAAAGTTAGTGAAAGTCGTGAGACGTATATGCTCCCATTTCCAGAGTTACATTGCAATCAAATGATTCCATCTGACTCCCTACAGGGAAAAGACGCTGTGACGAGTTCAATAAACCATATCAGCTACCAGCAAGAAAGTATCATCAATATATATGACAACAAGAATTCATCTTGAGATAAGATCACCTCAAGGGGCATTATTGCTGATATTATGATCACAGTCTGAGGGAACATTATATTCATTCCTTTTCAAAATGAACACAACATACTTAAACAATAAACTGCAACATTTAATCTTATAGACTTCAATTATTTAACAATTTCAAATAAAATCACTCCCTCGTCTGTTACAGTCCCGGCCCTTAATTATTAGATATGCCAATATTATTTGAGACCCGGCTCTTATTTCAGCTTTTAGATATGACCAAATATGACGCAAATACTAATATGCTTGAAGCATGCAACGATCTATTAGAGACTTCTGCACGTGAATAACATAGCATATTGCTAACATATACCATATGGGTTTCTTTGATCTTTTGTGGCTAACGTATTCACAATATTGAAATGTTTAAGATGCTGTTATGTTTGCGCTCAGTGCAGTACAAGTCCTTCACATCCATGCATTAGGTACACATTAGTTGAGTATTCTCTGCAGAACAGCTATTATCTAAATATGTTCATCTATTGAATGCACACATTGCTTAAAAGCTGATAATGGGTTCTTACAACCCAATGTACAGGACAAATTCTTTTGAGAAATTGTGCGGTTTCTACAGTAAATCTCACATTTTCACATTTTCTCCTCTCATGAACTTTGAGGAAATGTTTGAGTTTTTAAGCACCGGTATAACAGGATAGTTAATACTAATGTTGTTTTTACCAGTTATTGAGAAATATAATAATACTATATTTAGAGGATACCAAACTATCTTCTATGTAATAAAATTTCATCAAATGACTGTCTGCAATCAGTGAATCCAGTCGTTCGATGTCACAAATGCAAAACACAGTCAGGCCCTGTTTACCACCACGATTTTGTTACAGTTAAAAATCGTTGTGTTGCTAGGCTAATCATAATTTGCAAAGAAATGCAAAGAGGAGACTTGAAATACAACTAAGTGGATGAACAGGTTTTCAGATTTAGAGGGTCTGGTTACACGAGGTCTGACTTTATTGTTAAACAGATAAGGATATATGTTAGAATCATTGCAGGGTCCTAATTAGGAGCACTAATATGTCACTTCACAATTGCTCCTAACATCAATTTGTCCAAAATCCATTAATTCTAATATGAGACTCCATTACAGGTTTTATTGGATTGTGAACGTGTCCAATTACAAGACAACTAATGCAGTCATAATCGTCAACAGCCATGTATTTTACGTAAAGAACAATTTAATCTAAGGTAAAAAAAAGTTCAAGATAAATATAAAAACTATGGTTATCAAATATAAATATATCTAAAAACCTTTGATCCTACTTATTGATATATTCATTGTTTTGATATTGCCTCCTCAGTATTTCATTGAAATTGGACAAAATAATGAAAATCAATATTGTTTATTTCTATTCTGATTTATGGTGCTGTTTTGAATTCATTGTTTCGCCTTTCAGCTCATTGAAATGAATTTATGATCAAAGAATAACATGGGTAATATTTTGAGAACTCTGACAAAACAACACCATTTATCATAAACATCAATTGTTTTTCATTTGCTAACTTTCCTCGAATTGGAATGGAACACACATCAATTAGACCGAGATCGGTTATTAATCATTTTATGACAGATATGTGATAGGAAAATCATTCAAATTCATTTGATAAATGTTGTAGATTGTTGTATTAGCTAACTGAAAAGTAGGATGGTGTGACGTGTTCACATAGTATTGTTAGTTTTAGTTGATGTTTGTTACCCAAATATCTCAAATTCCATTTGTAAACAGATCGGCCAGAATGCAATGCAACTAACAAACCTGAAACTTAATTGCTCTCAAACCTAACTGCATGTACTGCGGCAGTTTCCTACTTCCCTACAGCGGACACAGATCAATAGCTGAACTAGGGCATTACTGTATAAAGAAGGAAGTCATTGTTAAATAAGCATAAAATATATATGATTCTTGAATAGTTGTCTATTTTGATCATAAATAAACATGGACAGGCTTTACGTCATTGGATGGGTGTTAATATTACAAGGGCATTAAACTACCTAAATTACACTCAAAGTATTGCTTTCTTAAAAAATTACTTTAAAACCTAAAAGAAAGTAAATTTCTTGTTACTAACTTGTGAAAAATTTAGGAGCGAGAGAACAAGAAGACAGCGTCACAAGTGTAATTTAAATAGAGATGCTTATGGTCGATAAAAGGGACAATTTCTGTAATGTTGCCAATATGGACATACAGTAAATAGTAGATACGCAAAAAAGAAGGCATGTGAGTTGGATCAATTTAAGAAGAAATTTAAGAAAGAGGAAGCAAGACCTGAATAAGTCCAATACAATTGACAGTTGATGAAGCGTCTATACATACACTTCTGTCATCAGATTTGTTCGCAAAACTATCAGAACTATTATTAAAAGATAGAGCCAGCCACTACTACACTACTATATGCTAAAAGTGTGATCAATTAGCCTCCAATTAGGCTTAGACAGTGAACCACAAGCAGCTGTCTCCGTTTAATTATGACCGCTTCTATGTGTAGAGATGACTGTGATTGTCTTGTACTTAAATTATTAAATTCTTGTTTATGCAAATTGTTTTTATCAATTATTCTCCCATTAAACTTTTAAATTAAATTAAATCTTTTGAGACAGTGAACCACATCAAGCTGTCAGCTTCGAACTATGACCTCGTCTATGTGTACAGATGACTGTGATTGTCTAGTACTTAAATTATTAAATTCTTGTTTATGCAAATTGTTTTCATCAATTATTCTCCCATTAAACTTTTAAATTAAATTAAATCTTTTGAGACAGTGAACCACATCAAGCTGTCAGCTTCGAACTATGGCTTCGTCTATGTGTACAGATGACTAAGATTGTCTAGTACTTTCATGGAGCCATAAGTAGAACATGTCGTGATTCCTAATGTGAAATTACTTAACAGAAGACACATATCTGAGTTGAAGTGAACTAATTGGTCGCTTTTTCATACAACTGAATGTTGAATGTCTAAGTGCAATAATGGTGCATCTCATTCTCTATATGAATGCATCTACTTTAGGCCTATAATGAGTATCACAATGGATGGAAAGTGACACAGACTATGGTGTCCTCACATTTATGAAATCAACCCACACTTTTTGTCAATTTCTGTGTGTGCAACAATAACGTGTATCAATATAAACATAGCTGAACAACAGAACGAAAAGAACATGAGGATTGTGTAAAATATTACTGAAATATCCTGTGATAATATTTTGCCAATGTTATCCAAACAAAATGTGTCTTTATTTAATGAATTATCTAATTATCACTACACATTTAGAGAAAATGCATGTCATAATCTATCTCGATGTATTTCAGCAATGCTGTGAACGTTCTGATGGGCAGCATTATAGCTTGTGAAACAATTAATCTTTTACCAATTGGGATCCAATGAAAAGAGAATATATGTCATCTAGGAAGAATGAAGATTGATTCATGGCAGTCTCACCCTTTGAAGAGGTTTTGTGAAAGGGAAGCGTTTTAACTGTTTCATTTGAAAAGAACATATTTATCGTGTCTGTAGCATCTGTTCTTATCGAATTAACTAAACATAACATGTTTAGAGTCTCTTTCATCAGCACCTGAATGGCTTTATCTGCTTTTGATGAAAGAGCGCTAAAGTAAAGAGCAGAAGAATTGTTCTAGCTCCTGCATGAAGAACATTATCCATGGAGGTTGGAGCCGGTCATGAAGCAATGTTAGCTATAGAGTTAACATCCAGTAAAAGGTAGAAATCGTTTTGTAAATTTAGTAACGGAATGTTGTGGAGAAGCAAGTTGATGTAATGTAATCGACTTCATAAGAAGCCTCCCTACCCCACCCAAGATTAAGATTGCTTAGAACATGCACGTTAGTTTCTGCTGTTTTGTTTTGTTTTGTTATCAATATTACAGATTTACTGTCAACATGCAGACAATTTTAAATTTGATATGTACTCAACTTCAAAAGAAATGCGACAATTGAATCTACAAGATACTGAAATAAAATATGGAAGATATATATCATGCCAACGGCATAACCTATAAAACTACTTTTGTACAACATAACAGTGTGTTCGTTAACATTACATTCTGTGTGGAAGAGTGTTGTGCATTTCCAAGAACATTGTTAATACAATGTATGTCCGCCATTGATGTTGACAGCATAGAACATGAACAGGCATTATAATATCAATCTTTTACGAATAATCACAGCATAAATCTGCCTGTGCTTTAAGACTTAACACTGTTTGGTTTGTCTCATGGATTCATTTATAACAAACGACTTATAATTGACGAGATCCATATAATAATTTTATCCTATATACATTGTAACAGTTAATGTTTTGCATGTTTGACCCATCTATATAACTTCTTTCATCATCACATGTTTTTCTCTTGTTGTTTTGAGGAACATATTCAACAAGCTCCATATGCACTCGCAAGAATAAGGTTGTAACATGACGTGACATTGTCAATTTATATCTGCATGTGATGCAATGGTGGTTTGTTGTGAATAACATTGTTAATGAAATGTATTGAACTTGTTTGGAAGTCTTGTCCCTTTTGCAAGTGAGTTATGTACATCATAACACGTATAAACAGAAATAATTATAAAATTATACAAGGGGCTGACCGCCTGACATAAAAACAACGATGCCAAATATCTTAACACCCAGTTGACAGATTAAATTATTATGCGAATTATGGTTTGGTACGGAAATGCAGTAAACATTATGATAAGAACTGGAGAAGAACTTTTTCTCCGTTATCTCCAGATTCTATCACAATAGTCTGTATGTTTTCAGTTCATTTGGAACAATGTTATGCGGAAGCACATTAGTCAAAGGTATTTTAATGGCATCTACTGTCACACATTTGACATGAAGAATAAATATCTTGTTCCCAATGACGTTTTTTTTAAATTTCAATGCGAGCAAGACCGAGGAAATGGACAACATTTTTGTTATGTTTGGATCACAAAATCATTGCAGAGAACGTGAAAAGAAAACAATGAACTGAAGACAGTGCCATGAATCAAAATTCACAACCACCAACTACACATTTCTCCTAATTTGTCCTCTTCGAAATAATTGAAACACAAACGACTAAATGATAATTTACTTCCGAAGTTTCTATTTTACTCAAAGCTAAAAAATTACGAAATGTTGTCCATGTCAATTGTTTAAGGTGAAATGGGACGAAACCATTATGTTAGAATGTGTTAATTTTCTTTTTCATGGTACCATTGCTCCATATCTCAAGTTGGGGACACTTAAGTATCTATGTTAATGTGCTGTTTACTAAATATTGTCCGTGCTTTTGCATTTTTTTAATAACTTAACCTTATATATATATCATACCTTCTTTTATTAACACCAGCATTGATACTTGTAAAACCTAAGTCTAATACATACATCTCAAAGCTACAAATATAACTTTTTGCCAATGTTTGGACGATGGGTCCACGCAACTGTATATCATTATGGACCAGCAATTGCTGTTAAAGACACTGTTTTAGAGAAGTTTAGAGAAAGAGTTGAAGTTATATATGATACAGCCATAGTAATACATTAGTACCTAGTTCGAACTAATCAGTTTTTGCTGGCTGATTTCATTAGATACCCACTAATATAAATTGTACATTAAATATGAACTACATCTTTGTGTGTTTGTGAATACATACTAGACTTGGGTTGAGAAGAAAGACAATTATTTCAAAGAATTAAAGGGATAATCTCCTAGAAATATAAATATAATTACATTAGATGATACCAACTAATCTCATTGTTAATCACAAGAAAAGCACATTTATGTAGTTTAATATCTAATAAGTGTTAATGTCATTTTCAAAATTAAATCACATTGGAATCTGAAATTCTGTTACACTTTTTATCCTCTACAGTTTCAAAGTAACAAGATTTGTATTTTCTGCACTGATAATATTGTGTTCAGCTTTCATGTGCTACGTACATTATACTTTATTGATAATCATTGTTGTATACAAAGTAAAATGACATTAATTCTAGTGTGGGCATGTGTTCGATTTCCGTACAACATTAATTTTAATCAGGAACCTGTTGTGTTCCCCTGACAAATATTGGAAACATTATTATGATTATTATCAAATATATACCTACTGCAATAATTGATTGGCATAAGTAGGACTTTAACTTTAAATAACTGTTTGTATATGAATTTCGCAATAGTATTTATTACGTTTAATGTTCCTCTCTCAAGTTGACATGTAAATGTAGTTTGTAGATCAATACTTAACAGACTGATATTGAAATGTATTTGAAGTTTCTATCATACTGATGTAACATGTTGTGTGTAAAATCAAAGAAACAGCTTATGGAAAATATTCAAATCACGTTAATACTTCCCTCAAAATAACACAGCAGAAACATGGATCATTAACAAAACGATAAAGCTCCTATAATTGCATAACAGTAAGTTTGATTGAGTGTGAAGAGAGTCAAATAGATAATTGAAACATGAACCTATGAATCCTCGGTTTCAGGGAACATCAATGAGATATTCCTGTCACATGATGAATGGGTAATAATTGGATGAGTTCATTCGATAGCAAAGTCTACTTGCAACTTCTTAAATCAAAAGGATAAAGACAATCGTTCCTTTGTTTCATGACCCACCTTGTCATAAGTTTATCAAACCCATGTGATTTGATAAATTGATGCTAGTCCATGTATTCAAATTGTTTTTCTATCTCGATAAAACATAAAGAACGTGTTGAACAAGGAATCCTGTTCAGTTCAAGATCAGGATAACTATTGGTAATAAAATTAAACACATGCCAAGCCGCAATATCATTCGATTGTAACTTTCCACTTAATAATATGACTTTCATTAAATGCTCATATGAGAACTTTATTAAGGATTAAGCCATTAGGCTGAATCCTTATTGTTATTGGCGTGTTTATTATTTGTATTTGTATTATTTCAAGATTCTTGTGGAATCGACTTCTACAAGAAGTATTGCAGCTACAGCAACCAAACTTTACAGGTCGATAGCCCTTACTATGTAGTTGTGCAGAGTATCTTTTGGGCCCAATTGGTTCAGCCATTTAGGGTCCAGTTCGAATCTAAATGTCAATTTTTAACATGGGAAAAAAATGAAAAATGAGCTAGAACGCTAGAGACTTGAAACTTTGTTTAAAAGATGCGCAACAACCATACAAACAAATAAGTAAATCATGACGAGTATGTAGGTCACGTGGTTTCGCCGCCATCTTGATTTTAAAAACTTTTTAAAATCTTCGGACCCCATGCACCTTTCACGATCTTCTCCTCTGAAGATATAAGATCTACAGAGCTGCTATTTGCACATAATGTAACTGAAGCATTATTTATATTGGGAATCCCCTCACGGGTACTTAATGGCAATACTCTTTTCACAGTGAGTACTTGAAATCTGGCATTTTTGAAAAAAGTTTAAATTTCAAAACTCAATAACTCGAAAACTTAACAAGATAATTTCATAAAACTTTCACAAAATGTGGGCAACAACATTCTCGATCGATGAGGCCCATAGCAGTTTTCGACCGTGAATTTTCGCAAATTTGGGGGTACGCGTCTTCAACAATATTCTACTAAATAACCGCAACATGTACAGATACATAGTATAGCCCATCTTAAAGCTGACTTACTGCTGTTTATATGAATCTATAAACCGAAGCTCTATATTTAATAGTTTATGAGATACAGCATTTTATAAATTTAACTTTAAAAAAAAAGAATGTTCGGCCTTTGATTCTAAAGGGACATAACTCTGTCAGAAATTGTTTGATTAGTAATCTTTTTCTTGCAATCTGTTTGACATAGTTACCTTTACAACTCCATTACAGAACGTTATCATAGAAAGTTCATAGTTTGAACATAATTTAAGCAGTTTTAATAACATTTGAAATTTGATGATTTTGCGACTTTTTGAAGTGCATTTTCTTTGGAGAATTATTTTTCTTCAACCAATAAAGATACGAACATGAATCTTATATCATATCAAAGCGGAAAGATATTATATTATGCACACTATTTTTCAAGCATGGATCTATAAAGGTTTCCATGTTACAATCCATTGAATATAATCATTTTTCGAAAATCGTAATTTTCGACAAAATTCAAACGTACACAAGTGCTTAACTATATGAAGAAGTGACACATTATTTATACGTTCGTATGCACAATTTCAAGAGCAACAACTTTTGTATTGAACCCTTTCAGCAAAAAGTTGATAGTTAAGCTTCAAGCATCGCAAATGTCGTATAGGGGTCCGAAAATAAGCATTTTTTATAATTTTTTTGAATATTTAAAACAACATTACTCATAAATTATGTATTTAATCTATATGATGATTATATCTACTTAAGTGGAAATACAAGCACATCATTTCCTATGTTACACCTTAGTATGAAAATATTAACCGTTTTATCATAATCATGAGAAACACAATGTAGGGGTCAATTAGTGTGTGACTTTTCGATTTTCACTTAGAGACATGGGTAAACCTTTTAAAATAACTCTACAGACTTGCAACTTGTTTTGAAAGATGGACAATGCCTTTGACATTCAATATAAGTGTCTCATGTATGCGCTGAATCCTTTTATCGTCACGTGTGACTATATTTTATTCTTATTTTTCGTGAATTTTTTTATATATCGTAGCAATAACTACATGTACTAATAGGGGAGGTAGAGCTGAATACATCTTAAAATGATAAAGACAATGTGCTGTCTTGAAAACAAAAGGAAACACATGTCAGCCTATTGTTTTTCATTTATTGATGTAGATTAATGTATTAGTCGATTATAAAACATTATTCGTCTGTCACACAGGAGAGTGGGTAACGTTTAGATATGTTGTAAGGAAAAGCCTGAAATCAAACAGTTCTTGTGTGACAGTGGATATAATCTATCATTTTCTATTTATCTCAAAGAAAACTTCATTGATCAAACTTAAAGGAAAGTGCAATTCATTTTATGATTCACCTTATGTGTATCACGATTGGTGAAAATAACAGGAAACTAAACAAAAGGCAATCTTTTCAGGTGTGATCGTGCATGAAATGAGTAAAAAGGATAGACAATTCAGTCAGACCTTTGATGGCAAAGTTAGTAGGTTGATTTAATTTTATTGACATTGATATAACAGACTGCAATGATAAACCTTATGGAAATCGGCCAACGTTTTTAGATCTTATACAAAGTTGTAAAACCTATCTATGAATAAAAAGAAGAATTGTACACTAAGGCTGAATACATTATGGAATTTTGTGAAAGGGAAGCGTGCGTTTTACTTTCTTTCTAAAATAACATATTTATTGTTGTTGTGGATCATCCACTTTTATAGAATGTATGTGATCAACTGAACATTACATATGTAGAATCTCTTCCATCAGGATTTAAATGGAATTATTTGCTTTTGACGTAAGCTAACTGAAGTAAAGTGCAGTTGAGTGGTTAAAGCTTCTGCATAAAAACATTATTACCCATATGGTTGAAAATAACCGAGTTAATATTATTGATATGAGTACATGTGCACATATCACGTTTGCCTAGCAACGATTGTTTCATCGCGGCTTCCCGTATTACGTCGCCTGTGACGTCATAAAATGATTATTCGTGACGTCACTATAGCTTGCCGTCGCAAGGGAAGTGGGCCGTTTCCTGACTATTTTAACCCTTTCAAATGGAATAAAATGGGTAATAAAGAAATTATTACACTCGAAAGTGTGCCATATGATTTTTACGAAACTCATGCAAATTTATGTATAACCCTCGCTCTCGCTCGGGCAATACAAAAATTCACACTCGTTTCGTAAAAGTCACATGACACACTTCCTCGGGTAATAATCTCTATGTATCAAGGGAGGTTGGAACCGGGCATGTTGTGAATAAGCGCGTGTATGTAATGTTACAGGAATTTAAGCCAAACCCCTCACCAAAGCAGTGTTCAAGCATTGTGGTGGTCTTTGAATACTTTACTTTCATGCAGTGAAGTAAAAATAGTGTAGTTCTTATGATAGTTATGATTTGATATATTGGCAGTGAATCAATTGTCTTTAATAGACATCTGTTCCACTGTAGTTCCAATCCAAAGCTACCCTTTGTGTTCTTCAATGTTCTCATCTGAGAAATAGTTGTATTGAAATAACTTATTTAATCAAAAGTGCTCGTTCGTGATGATGATGATTGATTCTAATTAAATGATTTCTGTTGGTGTTGGTGTTGGTGTTGGTGTTTGTGTACCTTGGTGTATGAGGTTAGGAAAATAGTTTTCTTTTTTTTAAATTTAATTGAAAAATTGGATTTAGGAAAACATTACATGGATCAAAGAACTACAGAATTCCACTTCAAAATAAAAATCACCCAGTATAAACCTGTCCCCTTGTATATGGAAATGGTTTTGATAACCATTTATATTTTAATATTTCTGCATTGATGTGAATTTTCCAGAAAATATCCCTTTAAAATCGTGGCTACAACTATTACTGTTCAGATCTATTCGCCTATCCTAAAAATTGTACCACTCTCCTTTGATCTTAACACATAGTGTATCCATTAGAAAGCTTTTGATCATATGCAGTCGAGGAATGCAATGGCTTGTTCGGATTGATAAGTCTCTCAGCTTTGTTGACTAAAGTAAGTAAGATAATTTCTTTGTGTTTGTACTTTGACCACACTGCGTGTGTGCTTTAATCTCTGTTCATATCTGATTGCTGGAGCAAAACGTTTGTGCTGCCTAACTGTAGATGATCCTCTCAAACGTGGTCTTATCTTTTTCAGGAATTCTAGTGAATATATCAGGGGGAACATGCTTCTAACCGGAGCAATACACGTTATTTTAGCATATTGATTTGCATAGAATAAGAAACAGTAAGACAAAATATAGTCGGAAGCGACGATAAAATGATTCATTCATGATTCATGAGTTATCTGTTGTCATTGGAAGCAATATCCTTAACATTGTGTAATGAAAAAGGAAGGAGGAACAATGTCTCTGAGCGTGTGAGGCCTTCAAAAGTAACAGTTACTTCGTTTGGAGTCGAAAACATAGGAGAAACGTTATCGTGCTATGCTCCTTTTGCAGCAGCAAAATGGGTTTGTGAAATTTTCCTTTGCAATTTTCCAACAAAACTAAATATCACATGTCGACAGCATTCCGGATGAGAGGGAATCCATGTGCAAAGTTAACACTTGCATCAACCGATCTCACACCCACTCGAGTCAAACTGACTTCAGGTACAATACCAAAAAAAACCTTTTACATAATTAATATAAAATAGCTTAGCTTAGCTTAGTGAAGCAAGCAAGCAAGCTTTTTTGCCCGTTACTATGCCCTTGTGTTTGGTACACTTGTGCGTACGTATGGTCATACATACATACATCAGTAGGGTCTTGTCGTATCGCGACCAAATCTTCGTATTTGAAGATTTATGCTGCAAAGAGCAAGCTCATCATATAGATACTGTAAAGAACAGGTTTTCCTTGTGTTTCCGTCCTTTATTTGATTGAGAGGGAAGGGGGGGGGGTGCATTTTAGTCTCTAGAATGTCTCTAACATTAATTGAAATAGTCCCCATTTTAAAATCGGAAGAAAAAGGTTAAAATTCAATAAGGCGTCAAAACTTCATGACCTACGACTTCGCCATGGAAACATATTTTGCTTGTCTAGTTATTAAGCATATTTAAAACAAGTTGCGAGTCTCTAGTATGTCCCTTGGATTATTTAGACTCAAATTTAACACGTCAAAATCACATCAATTTAAAGAAAATCAAAATGACGACTAAAACACGTGACTAACGAATTCGTCATGTTTACTAGTTTATGTCATTGTGTATTGTTATTGTGTATCATTTAGAAATAGTTTTAAGTCTCTAAGTTCATTTTGAATTTTTTTTTAAATGTTAAAAATTCGAGACCCTATTGTACCCTAATATTTTGTAAAGTTGTCCTGAAAATATCATGCACCAAAACCTCCAGGTTAATGAAATATATTTAAAGTTGGTACATTTTTAAAAGTCCCCAAATTCTGAAAGGTCACTGTGAAGAAAGTATTAAGAGTTCATTAAAAAAGAACAACCTTGTTATTCCCCAATGCTTCAGCTATATGTAAATAAAGTTTCAGCTCTTATGTTCCAATATCTTCGGAGTGGTGTCTCCGCAAAGATACACGGGGTCCGCAAATTTGAAAAAGTTGTTTAAAAAAGTGACTGACGACTTCGCCATGATTTACTTTATTGTTCGCAAGGTCATTGCGGATCTTTCGGAGAAGGTTTCAAGTCTCTAGGTGCATTGTTAAAAATCGGTATTTGGATTCGAACTGGACCTGTAATGGGTGAACTGATTGGGCCCAAAAGCTTCGCGGCAAAACTACATAGTAAGGGCTATCAGCCTATATAGTTTGGTTGCAAAAGCTGCATTCCTTCTTGCCAAAGTGGTTGAGACAAAATCGGTGCAAATAATGATAAAAACAAACAAACAAGCCAATAACAATAAGGATTCTGCCCCAAAGGGCTGAATCCTTAAATATAAGTATATGTCCTTAGTCAAATATTGAGACACCATTCTCTGGAAAATGGATGTCAACATTAAATTAATCAACACTATCACAATGGGGTGACTTTTGACAAAATCGATTGACAAAGGTGACCCTGTAATCGTGTCAAAAAGATGTCCACAGAGATACGGCAGTTTTGTAAGTGAACACTTTATTTAAAATATTGTAACGTGCAAAAAAAGTCGCCATTATTTTCATTATTTCAACAATATCAACACTTGGTATGCTTTGATATATCATTGTCAATTACGTTAGAAGAAGTAACAATGAATTGTGAAATGAAATAATACGACGAAAATGCAAATGTGTTTGGTCTGTCACAATGTACGGATAGAGATAGATCGCAGTAAGGTGAAAAGGCGACCTTTGTCAACCTTTTGAAACTGAGAATTCAAGTCCTTCATAAAGAAAGATGTCTATCTCTGTCTGCATATGTCTATCCCTTTGTTCCAATATAACCTGAACATAGAAGCACTGCTATGTCTAATCACCTTTCAGCTAAAATATCGATAAACGTGTCTCCCTCTGCTATCCAGTTCATAATACTGAAGCTGTAGTCATAACATATCAGGATCGTGCTGTGCGAGTACTTAACAGCAGACATATAACCTGACATGAACTTACTTATTAATTGTATAAATCTACCTCGGATTACCTGGTTAACAACATTGAATTGCCCGTAATGATTTGGGAGAATGACGTCCATTAAACTGTTACACAATTAGGATTCAGCGTTGTGCAGATACATTAGAAGTTAAACATCTTAAAGCAGTCACCCTTTACTTACTAAAACATTTCACGAACCTAGCTATCAGTTTAAGTATTTCAGTCGCCCGTTTAACATCATAAAGCCGCCACAAAACATTTCCGGAACGTAGCTAGTACATCAATCACGTTTTTAAGAAAACAATATATCTTTGCAATCTCTATCAATTACAATTCCCTTCTACTTGTCACACGTCGATCTTTGAACATAAAGCTACAATCTGGATGATTTAAAAAGACTATTATTTTGTTAACTTTTTTAGAAAATTAAAAGAGGCTATAAATTATCCATTATTGTAATTTATATAAATAACATTTCTAATTCTCTAAACTAATTGGAAGAAAATGGATCGATGCTAGTTATGAAAGAGGATGTATTCATTAAAATGATCTATTCTGGTCCTAGTGGAAATAGATGCGGCTTCACACGAAGCTTGTTTTGTTGAAATAACAGTTTGACTTGTATTCATAATTAATTTTGAGTCCCTGTCATTTAAATCAAATATAATTCATTGTTGAGACACTTAAAGTGAATCCATTTTGACTCTTTAATATGATTTTTGAAATGTATACCCATTGCATGTTCTTAGAAAAATGAAAATTATAAATCTTAGGAAGAAGTATATAAGTGCCGCCTGTCCAACTGCAATCATTGATAACAACGACATTAAACTACATAACCCGTTATACAGAACAGGTCAGTACCGGCTAGGACACAGGTTTGATTGTTGAACCTACAGTCATTACAAATTACATCAAAGTGAATGTAAAACACACTGAATATGACCAGCATTAACCTCAAAACAAATTTAGTATAGAGGCAATTTTCTGGATAAACAACTTCTTTATTCTTTGAAGGGAAGTTTTGACATCGATTCTAATTCTGTCGTTGTCAGGCAGGTGATATCAAAACACTTTGTTGAACAATTAGATTACCCTAGGGAAATCAATTATTCAGAAAATTAGCTGAATGATTCAGTACAAATTCACTTGATATGTTGGACTATAGCCCTTAGGTGTTTGTTAGAAAATGCCAAAAGTGGACAACGGACAACCAGTGGCAGACAAACATTTCAACGATTAATAATTATATATATATAAATAATTATAGGGTTTTGTTGTGAAGATGCAGGGCTATATCATGTGATAAAAATTGAAGCCTTCGTCTCAGTTGTTCTTCAGTATCTAAATGTGTTATGTAGACGGAATGAGGAAAAGACATTGTGAACATAAAATCAAAGACACAGCTAATGACCAGTGTGAGAAACGACTCCAGAAAACATCAGAGGTTATACAATTACATGACTGTAAGTTAGATGACGTGTGAAGTGAGTCAAAGAGATAATTGAAACAGGAACCTGTGAAACCTCAGTTTCAGGGAACATCAATGAGAGTACTCCGTCACACGATGAATGGTGAATAATTGGATGATAAAGTTTGACTCCATTTAAAAGCATTCCTACTTTTACATAAAAAAGATAAAGACAATGTTCGCTTCGTTTCCCTGGTCCACTTGTCATAAGAAACATAATGGTGGAAGTTTGATTAATTCATTTCTTGTTTCTCTTAACAAAATAGATTGATGGTGAATGGGTGGAATCGTTCTTCAAATAAAATAATCTTCTGTCAATAGACGTGTTCCTCAAAGAAAGCTTGTTCGTTGATTAAAGCGTTTCCATTGGTGCAATCATCATGAAATCAAAGAGAGAGACTACACAATCACGAACACCTCTGATCAGTATTGCTCAATGATTACTGTAGGTTTAATTAGTATAAGAGGATCATTTTATGGGTTCTACTTATATTACATAAGATATTACAAGCTCCAATTACGAACCTTGTACAAGAAGATTAATAAATGCCCTTAGTTATTCAGAATAACATTCAAGAAATTATAACCACTTTAGGGGAATATTTGTATTATACTGCTGCCGCATTCAATAAGTACAATTCAGATGTAAACACGTTATGATCTAAATGTAAATTGACAAACCATTGTTAAAAGGGTGTTTTGTAATGTGAATACCTTTATACCAAACAAGGGGAATGTAGTTAAAACAAATTTCTTCCAGTAAAATACAAAGGCTTTAGTTGTCCTAATGCAAGTTGACGTTGTTCAGTATTCAAGACGCACACATGCATCCTTAGTACAACATGTCTCCAATAGTTTTCTATCCATTGACATGAGACTCTTGAGAATACACATCTACATCAATAGATTGCTACATGTACATTATGGCATACCGTCTTAACACAAACAGATGTCCAGGGTTATATCACTCATTATTTTCATCTAAAAATTTATCTTTAAAATGCAGTTAAACTCTAATTACATGTAGCAGCCTCGTCTAAGCTATCAGTTTTTGCGCAGTTTCCATATTTTGCATTTTCCAAGAAGGTTTTGAGAACTCATATACATAACTCCTTTGGTATTGTTTTGACATTATCATATTGATGGTCTCAGGTAAAGGTGACGAGTTCCGAAATCACTAAAACAATCCTTGTAACTACGATAACTTGAAAATTATGTGTGCCATCATGCTGTCATTTGGTAAATATCAACTATGGAAAAAGGCCAAAGGTGTTTGAAAGGTTTTCACCAAAATCCGTCAAAAGGTCAAGATCGCGCGGATGTCACTACTTAAGGATACATTTGCGAAAATGCCTTATTTCAACTATTTCACTTTGAATCATTACATGATTGGTATACACAATGAACAGTGATCATTGTTTCATGTCCTTGAAGGTCAAAGGTCAAGGTCAAGGTCCTGTGGAGAAGGCGGAACAGGGAAAGGCAAAACCCTCAGTTTCCGGACTGCTGTGTCTAACAAACGCTAACCTAGGTGCAAAAGGATTAGATTATATAGCAGGATTCTAATCAACACTGCAGTACAGAAGGACACTATGTTTCCCCCCAATTCCAAAGTGTATTCGATCATCATAGGTATAATCCAATTAACTTTTATGTTGCATATTTGACATATTTCTTTGCACCGAATCAAATTTTCAAGGAACTATCATTATAAAAATAAAACTCATCGCCCCTAATAACAAAATCAATTAGGAGTATAAGGTGTCATGGAGTATTCAGCATCAAAGTGATAATAGATTCTTCAGGAACATCACCTGATTCAATGTTCGTCTCGTGTTTAACACAAGGAAATTGCGTGTCAAAAAGCTACACTTCATTTGATTAATTCCCAACATCAATATATGTGAATATGTCATATACATAGTTCTTCATATTTTAAAACTATCTTTTAAGAGGATGATCACAGCTTAAAAACCAATCCACCTTACAATTCCCAGAACTCCTAACCAAAATATTAATTTCCTAATGCATTACTCCGCTTGTGCTCACTTAAGTTCATTCTATGGAAGGAAAATTCATTAGTGTTAGGGTGTTCAAGCAAACATAGATTGGAAATTGAAATAAGAACATAAACATAAAAAAACGGGAAAACAATTAATTCTTTGCGAACCTTAACTCTTCAAGATAATAATTTAAATTTGAAAAACATTTGTTGCATCGTAAAATTACATTTATTACAAGAGGGGCACTTGTTGTTAATGAAACCTTGCAGTTACAGGAATATTCATAGCAATACTTCAATCAAGTGAAGAATCATATTAAAATCCTTCAACTGTATATACACATCACCATCGACAGGGAAATTCAATTAGTCATAAAATGTTACTTAGTTGTGTGATGTAGGACTTGGCCATTTTCTCTAATTGAACCAACTCTCTTATTAAATCTCGTTTTACGTTTTTTTTAGTTTACAATATGTTACAGTCGCCCATCCAGTTAGTAAAATACAAAAAAACAAAATCAATATTTGAATTAAATTTAATTGTCTTCGCTTTTAAACAATTATCAATTCCACAATAAATCACAATAGAAATGTTGGTATCCATTACACTGACGAAATTCCCATCTTGTAGTCACAAATTTGACCCTGGACCCATGTAAAGTCTGCAATATGTCCTCACATTAGTGTTTATTCAGTAAACACAGTTTCCTAATTCAACATCCATAAATCATCATAATAATTTCTCATTTTGTTCAATCCTCATGTATAAAAGTGGCAACAATTACTTACATATTATTGTGGTCACCTATCAATTATTATTTGCAATTGATTTTAGAAAACTAATGTATTTCATTATATAACGAGCAATTAAATACGTGGACGTATCAGTGAAATCAAGTGTGTATAAAGCTATAGTGAATATATCTGTTTTTTCCCTGTAGCCAGTGACTGATATAATTTCACGTCATAAAACAATAGTCTCACGTAAAGAATTGTCTTATTACGTCAAATTGTTTCTGTGGTTTCAGGCTGTTATGTAGTGTTTAAAGGTTTCCATCATGTCATGTGTATCTTATCTCGTGAAAATATGAAATGTCTACCTCAGTCTATGAAATAAATTTGGAAATGACAGATCTCCTCTATATAAAAAAATCCGTCCTGGCTAAAGAATGTGTTTAAATTTTCCCTATTTCCATTTCAATTGATTACCATTTTAATTGCATTTTAACTTCACAAATGACGGATATGTAACTCGAATAAAATGTTATATTTCATACCATATATATAATATATATATATATATATATAATCAAGTCTGATGCCACTGTCTGCTGAACTCATCTGAACCTCAACTCAATACTTTATATCAGTTGTGTAGTTAATCAAGTGTACAGAGGTATTGAAAGAGATCTCCAAGGTCAGACAGAGTTGGATGCAGCTTAATAATATATATGCAGAAATACAAAGGTGTTCTCGCGTTATTGTGAGTATTTGTTAACAATTATAATATTAAATATGCCTCGTTTTACATCGGTCGGAAAAATGCTTTTCATGTGAAACTAGATTTCAATGTGTCATTGGTCAAATATGCTATGTGTATATAGCAACACTTTTTTTAATTTATGTGTATGTGTATGTTATTAGTAACATGAACATGACATCTATGAATCATATGCTTCAGAAGAGTGCCCCTTCAGTTCTTCTCTCTTTAATAGAAAGTGTCCCCCTAGTCTAGTCATCCAAATCAAGACCATGATCAAATAACCGTTGTTATGACATGAAAGCTCAATACATCAGTGAAGGATCTTGACTTCTATAACAATGAAGTTTAAACATCATTCCATTTCGGAATTGAGCTCGCCTCATAGTGTGTGTTATCAGTGTACTTCATTATTATTGTTCTCAATTAACAAGTTGTCATACCGAAAAATTCACAATTCCGCTGTGACAAGATCTAATCACCTCTTTGTCTTCTCCAGAAACATAACAGAAGATATGAAGAGAATCAATAGATTGCCAAGGGTTAAATAGCAAAGTATTGGAATGAAGGTCAAGGTCACACACACTGAATGACTGAAGGGCAACGTCAAAAACCCTCAATTACTTTACTTGAGTTGTATTAATCCATTCGTCTGTATGTATACAGGTATGGACGGACACTAAGTGACAAATAGTGACACTACTGGAATACGAACTCATATCTTTCAGAGGTTTCGTCACAAAGCAAGACGTCCAACAAAAACTTTCGGTGTGAGAAGCTAGGGGCATATAACTCAAAACAGCTACCTTTTCATCTGTGCCAAATGCTTTCAAAACAGCGACCGTTAAAACACTATGATTTGCTTGGTCAGCTATTTGACTGGGCTTTGATTGTGCTTAACTGGTTCAGAACACACGCCTATACAGGGTGTTCTCAGACCTTGTGGTGAGGAATCTACAGAACAAGTTCGTATCCCGGTAGATGCATTATTTTGCAAGTTTATTCCTCGGAACAAGGTCGATTTTAATCAGACTGCAATAATAAATAAAATCATATCATAAAAATAATATGACTTGTTCGGGTTGCCATTATAACATCTTCATTTGTGAAAGTGTCACATGCTTTGTCTATCATAATGCACTTTTTACTTTTTATATATTATTTTCCCGTTGAATTTATACTCTTTAGTTCAACATGTCCAATTTAATTTTAAAAGAAATGCCAATAACGATTCTCTAAATGCCAATACTACTTTTTTAAATGATTTTTCCATTAAAGATGCACCATATAAACATCCATTGTCACAATAAATATTAACTCCCTTTTCATAACGCTTTAAACTTTCATCCATGAAGTTTCATCATTATTCAGCTTTAAGATTGCAATTTCAAATGCTTTGATACATCCATTACGAAATCACAATCTTCGTGTTTTGTCAATGGAACATTCAAATGAAAGCGAATTACTTTAATTTATTATAGATACACAAATGATTTCCAATGTCAAAATATTACATAGCATGAAGTTAAGTTACCTGATTATCTAATGTCGAACTAAGAAATATTTGGAAGCAGATCATAACTAAAACATTTTGCTTTTTAAGTATTTTCCATCCATCATAATTCCCCATAAGGAAACCGTAAAAAGTTTTAAAAAACTGTGATGCAGCAATGGTATTGTAAATATATATCTGAAGCATGAACCCATGTTTCTGTTTTCTGATAGTCCAATAATTATTATGAAACTAAAATGATGAGAACGCATGCAAGAACATTAAAATCTCTCACATTAATAATGGTGAAATATTACGAATGTTGACTTACTCTCATATACCATTATTGTGTTATTTTTCATAAGGTGAGGTATACATTGAAGATGCCATATAACTTCAATTGGTTTCCAACGATTGACCCACGACCCAAGCCTTGGCTTGGAAGCTGTAACGACAATTCTCTTTTAGTGGACAATTCTGTATTTTTCGACCCACTATCCACTGTCGTTGCTGGTGCCAGTCCAGAGTGAGTCTGGTGACATTGTATACAGGCTTTCATAGCATGTGATCCATCCTCATTTGCGTGTGCATATCTCAGTTATCCAAGTTCAGTTTGTCCCACCCATATATACCCACACATAAAGTTCACTATCAGAAGATTATCTAACTCTCAAATAGTAAATATGGAAAGAATCCATTATAATTTAGATCAGTGACAGATTATACGTCCAGTCACTGCATCCATATAATTATGTTATAAAAATTAACCACATCTAATATTTCAATATACAATATACTAGTTCTAAGTCTGTTTTGAATGTATAAATATGGATTGTTTCCTGATGAGTTAGTGACCTTCATCGATGTTATTGGGCTAACAAACGTTGTAATATTCACTGATGTAAGTATTAAACGGTGAGTATGACTGATTTTCAAATCCAAAACTGTCTTAAGCATTAGTTACACAATATGACGTTTTGTAATGCGCTACGTTTGAACATCTTCTAAATGTTATCCGTTATCAATAATAGTTGTTGGATCTCTATTTACAGCATAACGTGTGATGGAGTGTGGACACTCATGGAGATAATTAACTCTTGGGTATGAGAGCTGTACTTGTGGAGCGTCTTCAGTTTGAAAGAAAGTTACTCTCAATCTCTCCATCACATGTGAAGCAATTAGAAGGTCCAAGGTGACCAATTACAACTTGATTGAAGGAATTCAATAACATGTTCTCGCATACATGTTCCTGTCAAATTGATTTCTTCTATTACTGTTCTGATTTGTATTTCAGTGTTTTTGGAAGGCATAAGACACACTATAATATGACTCATGAATCATTCAAAAAAATTTGATATGCAATACCACATTCAAATCCGTGCCCAACAATACATAGCCTCGATGTCTATCTCCAATAAGAAATTCTACAGTATTTAAAAGTTTTATATTTGAAATTGTTTAATGATTGTTACATATTTTAACTGTATGGATTGAGAAACCATACGATCGAAAATAGAAATGAAGCATACCTATGAAAAGTAATCTCTCATAGTTCTTTCTGTGATTTTCGGGGTATATTGTTTTACACCTGTCTTGTTGTTTTGTATGTTTGTCCTTTAACCCTGTGCACTCATTGCCATGACGTGTTTCAGATCCTAAATCCTAATAGTATTGCTTAGTGATCAAGCGTTGTTACTGTACGGATCAAGGTTTATTAATACTCATACTTTCATATACTTATTGCAAACTTTGCTAATATCCGGAAATATCCGTGTTTACCAAACACATCCTGTTCTTTATTGTGGCCCTGAGCTTGTAAAAGATTGGATGTGGCATTCAACATTACTGTTGTGTCAGTAAGATATTTTTCATCAATCACAAAGTAATACATACAACCGATAAAAGTTTATATTGCTCAACCTTAAATTCACACCAAAAATCAGTAAATGCCAATATCAAAATTTAATCACTCAAACTGCTGCAACGGTCAGGGATTTTGTTATATAAAGCTTCCATGTGATACGCAACTAGAACAAACAGCAAAATCATATTTATAGGATATCTAAAGAGCTTCCCCTTTCATATCAAGTTTGTGTCCCGAGTGAAATAATTTTGCTTTGCCTCGAGCCTTGGGACATAAGCGTGATATGAAATGGGAACGAGTTATGTATCCTATTTATTACCAACTTGTATTTCAAAAGATTTATTGAGTTTTAAACTGTATTTGTGTTGTCCCTATAAAAGAACGGAACAGAGGAGTAATAGCAACCATATCAATCATCTAACCATTCTATAATTCGTGATGTTCGGTATACCAAACCAGTTGCACTGGTCATTCTGAAGGAAGTGTATGCAATATTAAAAAAAACCCTGTTTGAAGACTTGCGATGAGAGTTATCTGTCCTTTGAATAACGTCATGTCGTTACGGACGTAATTCGCATTTCTCGTCGTCAAAATGTGTAAACAAGTTACCGGTAGAACAACCTCATTGAATGAAAGTTTTAGATGAACATCACCATTGAAATGCTTCTGAGTATAAATTACCTTACGAACACATTGTTTTCATCACGGGACTAACAGAAGCATTTGTTGCATGGTCATTCCCGCCTGTAAGAGAGTAAAAACTCCTACTGCATTTTCAACTTTTTTCTTACTAGTTCTTCTCTAGTCAGGATGTATTTTGTAATAATTCATGAAAAGCAATAATTGTGGTCATTGAGATTTCGTGAATTAACTCAAGAAGTGTTGTCGTAAATTACTAGCAATTTCATGAATGAATTCAAGTTCGTTTTATGAATGAATATGTAGTCCAGGCAGTGTCAAAGTTGAGCATTAGCCAATCAAATTGCTTGTAGGTGTTATGACAGATATGTGTCATAAGAGTGTGTTATGAAACCTCTTTAAGAAGTACCACGTGGGTAATAAATTGTCATATATCCTACATTGTCCTATATTTACAGATAATGAAACCAGTGAGACGTTCATTCCATTAGTCCCATTTCCTGAGTTACATTGTAATCAAATGATTCCATCTGAGTTTCTACAGGGAAAAGAAGCTGTGACGAGTTCAATAAATCATATCAACTACCAGGAAGAATATATATTTCTGATAACAAGAATTCATCTTTGAGACAATATCACCTGAAAAGTCTATCAGTGGGGCATTATTGCTGATATTGTGACCATTGTCTAGGAGGACATTGTAATTAAACTGAACACGTTTGTCTTAGACACAGACCACGATGTATAAAATAAAAATATCATATTGGCCAAATGATCAAATGATGCAATGTCATAGATGGCAAAATATATCATTTGCCACATCATTTTAAAAACTTAAGATATTTGACAATTTCTCATACATTTTCATTTTATCGTTGAAACAAAGTGTCAGACACTGACTGACATGTTTTGAGATGTTCAATATCTGCTGTGATTGTAGTGTCAGCTTTAGCACTTATTTCAAAGTTATGATGTGATGTATTACTGAGGACTCACCTCCCTGATTCACATGACAAATTGACACACTTTGAGAATGATAAATTGACCACACGAAGTTCAAGCAGGAAGTGTTAATACAGTAAATAGGATTGGTTGCTCCACTGCTTGCAAGACCTGCTTGTAGTGATGCGTTTCATCGAATCGTTTATATTTTGGCACATATTATTGTATGATCATATTTTATTCTTATATATTCATAACTTAAGTCATTACCATTTCATTGAATAAACAAATCTATATGAAAAGGTATATGATAATGAAACATTTGGTCATTGTTCTTTTCAATCAAAATCATGTGATGTTATTAAGTATAAATAATAATGGAGATTTATCAAACAGCGATATCTTCAATGACAGAGTAATACATTGGGTAATTTGTAGGCTAATTTGTCATTTATATGAATGTACATGTATATAACCAAGGCCAATCAAATAAAAACAATCCAAAAAGGATGCAATCGATTGATATCACATTCAATAAAACAGTGTCTCGTACATCTCGTACGACTTATAACAGTGGCATAAGGATGTCTTTTCACATTTCTACAGTCCGAGGCTGTTACATGTTTTAAGATTCTAATTGGAAAATAGCTTTTTGGGATGAACACAGCCAAGATCTGCAATCATACATCGTGCTTTTATACTGAGACTGTCAATATACATTGGAAGAAAATACCGATTCTAAGTTTGTATTCACTTTTGAAATTAAAGTAAATGCTACTTGATCAAATCAATCTTGCTTGTAGAGTGTTTAATTCCCACAATAAGTAATACACCTTCCAAAAATATTTTCATTATACAAATTTTGTCAAATTTGGTCAAAGTTTGTAACATTTTGATGCAAAACTATAAATATATACTTCATATAATCTTCACACCTACGTCGAGAACTTGAATGTGTATTATGTTCCTGAATAAGACAATTACTTTCATCTTGAATACTTCTTTTAAAGTCCACAAGCTTTCACTCACAGCAAAAGGTAGCGACTTTGAATGTCATGTCTATGTTAATGAAGGTCAACTGCAGCATCTTGGAAGAACGAACTCTGATTGTGTGAATGTGAATGCTGCGAAACGAATTTAAATTTGCTTTCCTTTTTTTGAAGGTTTCATCATTTTATTTGCATTTCAGTCATTTATTTTTGTTTATAATAAGCTGCTATTTTTCATAATAAATGTTGATGATTTAGATTTATGAAATATTTAAGAAAAAAGTTTGTAGATTTTGTGAGTATGGGGGGTTGTTTTACATGGTTTGTGCCTCAATCGAAGTAAAGCAACTATACATTATGTATAATATAATGTATTGCTGTTCTATAAAGGAACAAAACATGTAGAGCATGATACAATTAGGTGATACAATTAGCTTCACAGACATGTAGTGGCAATCAGAGTGCTTTCATTCAAGTATATAGATAATACTCATTTACTCACAAAATGGTCATGCGTGAATCATCCAGGCATTAATTTATTTTTAAAAACATGTCATACATATGCTCCCAAATCAAAGCTGTTATACTTATAAGTCACCAATGCCTTATTCAGTACTCATGTATCCATGACCATTGTTAGAAAATCTAATTGATCTTTATCAACTTCAAGTTATTAAAATTCATAACATGTAACTTATTAACATAATTTCAAACCTTATAACTGTATCAGAATTATAACCATAATTCATTATTTATTTCTTATGTCACTGGAAAATAGGTGTTTATTTCTTCTTGCATTTTGTTACAGAGTGCGTCCACTGACATATTGACGAATGGCTCAAAAGAGGCAAGAGTAAACGGCATATCGAAATCATTTAACCATGTTGTAATTGTTAATCCCGAAACCTCTGATTGCTTCACCTGTTATAATTGGATTGAGAGTAACTTTCATTCACACTGAAGACGTTCCACAAGTACAGCTCCCATATCCAGTGTTAATCATCTCCGTGAGTCTCCACACTCAATCACGCTCAAAGGTAAAACATATTTTATCTTATATCCTTTGAATCTGTTTGACAAATATGTATGACAAATGTTGAGCTGACAGATTTGTTGTATTCCAAATTGCAATGTTAAATTTGCAACGCACCATTATTATAAATGTTTTGTTTTGGTTCACTACGCATAAACTGAAATTTATTCACATGTTTTATCTTTGTCTAATGTCGTTTTACAGTAGGGTCATATTTCATTACCCAGTGCAAGTCGATCAAATATCTATCAATATAATTATGACAACACTCGATATCAAGAATGACTAATTCATTTTAGGACATACGGCCATAGGACATTTAAAACAGTATTGGTCAACATATAGTGAGTGTATGGAATTTCTTATTTTCTGATAATTCAAAAAATTATTTTTGGGTATATATTTACACAAAATACTCCCCAAAATAGTTGCTCAATGAGCGAATAAGAATGTGTTTATAAATATTTAGAATATTATTTAAACTATGTTAAGATGTCAGTTAATTATATGTCATCACATTCTTCAAACTAATAATTGTATTCGTTTGTATGTTAAAATACATTAGGGGTTCAGGAATCGTGTTTTTTTTTACAAAGATGTATAGCCAGCAGGATGCATTTAAGTTAAAATAATGTTAAAGATTAATTTATAAAATATTTTGTCAACATAACCTTCTTGGACTGAACTTACAATACATTACTGTAAGACGACATAATACAGGACAAACAACCTTCTTTCTTGTCTATTCAAGGAGATTAGAAAACGATGATTTCTTAAAAAGTGTTCTTCTCAGAAATATGAATAGATAATGTTTTGACATTTCAAATTTAGTTTAGTTAGCTTCGGTAGATGGAGTGTACATCGTGCTCAATCGTATGTATTGTCCTTGTATTTGAATATATTATATTTTGAAAGCTATGTTTCTTTTTTAATGAAGTTAAGTTAATATTTAAATACTCAGCATCGTAAACAGCTTGTCAGTTGTCCAGAATAAGGTACATAAACACCTTTATACTAGGGTATTATGCTATAATAGCTGGAATATTGAAAATATGACCTTTGACTGACAACATAAATAAGCAATAATTTGGTGGCAGATAACAATTATTACCCTGGGAATGGTCATGTTAAGCTTATTATATAGTAGGGTCATATTTCATTCCCAAGTGCAAGTTTGTCCCTGATCTGTATATTTGGGTATCACAATATTTGATATCAATAATGACCAATTCATTTAGACTGTGTATTTGAGCTTTGAGTTACAGTTTATATGACTCAAAAAGGCCAAATACTATTAATGAAGCTTGAAATTTAATATCGTTATTTCAGTAGTTTGCTGTAAAGCCGTTGTCTGACCCTTACGATCTCTATCAATACTTGTGTACAGTTGATTTCATACGGAACTGAAAATGTCTTTCATTTTGATTCAAGGATCAGGGGATGTGACGTTCAGTCCTCATCGGTGAAACGTAATATTCAATTTCATCCCAGTTGCAGATTTCAGTTTGATAAGTATTTGTATATGGAATCGGATAAAGGATGAATTAAGGTTTAATTAATTACAAATAACGACTTACTGGTGATATTAGTGATATATTTCAGCATGAAATGAAATGTAGTGTTATACATTGTTATCGAATCTGAACTACTGAATGCATGGCTAATTTAACATTCCCTTTTGCACAGATACTCACTGTTTAGTAATAAAATTAATTTCCCCAAGTATGTGCTGTAAAACCCAATCTTGTTCTGTCTGACCCTGACGATCTCTGTCAATACTTTTGCAAGTTGACTTTTGACATCAGACTGGATGTTACAAAGTTGATTGCTATGTTATCGATTGGTGAAGTTGGTATGCAAAATGAGAAATGATTTCATGTGGATGTAACAGGAACAAGTGAAGACTGTATTAAATGTTTTCAAAATATGTGTATTAAGGACTGATAAATTAAGTCACTTTCAAACATGATATGATATATACAACACGTGGATATTTGCGACTGCTCTGCCATGTTGATGTCACAATGCAAGTTTGAACAAGTTTTTTTATTTGGTTTCAAACTCGATAATGCCCGTTCATACCAAATGGTTAACTCGATAAATGAAATGGTATCTAATGGCAGGTTGTTTAGTCATTGATCACCATAATGTTAGTATACAAGGCATTACCAATGTATACAACAATTATTGTAAAAAAATGTCACAAAACATGTCACTTAAAAGAGAATTGTTAGATGTTTTACCCAGGATTGTCTAATCAAATATAATACTATTTAAGCCAACATTGAACGAAAAATAATTCATAATCTGCTTCTTCTGGTTCTTGCTTTGTTGAAATATCAAAAATATTCAGGTGAAAGCAAATTAAGATTTGCGTTGCATAGGCCAAGAAACAAAACTAATTTAGTTGTTTTATTCCAAAGCAAATCTGAAGCAATACTCTTTTCAAAATATTAATATATAAAATTGATTGAAAAAAAAAATACAATCCGGTTACATTCCTTGCTTAATACCAATTACATGCAGGTGCCTTGCTGATCTAGCCAAATTAAGTGATATTTTTCTTGATTTTCAGAGTCATATTAATAAGCATATGTAAAAGCACTGCTTTTAACGGATTAAACATTTAATCATATTTTTAAAAATCACCGATTACAATGCATTGTCAGCTGAAAGCTTACTCATCGGACAACTGGGGAAAAAGCATCGTAATTCTCAACAATCCAAAGCTTTGATGCGATTTCGTTAAAAACAATACTATTCTCTAATGATTAAAAAAAAAACATATCTATTAATGTCATTTTACAGATATGCTCTAAGCAGATGGATGTAATCAACAGCGGTTAGCATGTCCAGGGTCTCATGAATCAGAAACAAATGGGTAGTTTCA
Source organism: Gibbula magus (assembly GCA_936450465.1). Classification (NCBI taxonomy): domain Eukaryota; kingdom Metazoa; phylum Mollusca; class Gastropoda; order Trochida; family Trochidae; genus Gibbula; species Gibbula magus. The sequence continues at coordinate 3,852,188 of OW388300.1, read as the reverse complement.
TTGGCATTTGATGAACAACGTAAGGAGTAAATGACAGGTAAGTTGTTTTGGCTGGTGTGCTGTCGACAGTCCCTGGGGAAACTGGCATGAAAGATGACTACATATGATACATTGTTATCAAAGTTTTAAAGTTTCATGTCAAACAATACAGCTTTGATGTTGCATGTTCCAGTGTGTAATTATGCAGATGTTAACGATCATTAAGTTGATCACATGCGTGTTTGCACGACAGCATTTATATGGAAAATTTTTGTGTATATGTCATGGCGGTTACATAATATGTGAATGCAATACTTTTTTTCAAAGCAGCAAATCGTTAAATCTAAACCATTTCTCCGGCGGAGGACAGTTACATACAAGAACAGGTTGATTTATTACAGAATTGTCAACTTGTCAATTGTTGATGTTTACGTGTCAACATATTATGACAGATGATTTTGACTAATGGTATAGGTCATCAGCGTGTCATATAATGCACAATGTTTTAAAGACAACCACTTAGATTGTTATGTGATCTTATAAACGCATTCTCCTATAAATGATTAATAATGTTGGAAACAATAACGCAGGTTTGCAGGAGGGACAACCAAAGAAGGAAACGTAGGATGATCAACCTTCAAGCTCAAATCAAGAAGTTTTGAGTAAACAGGTCGATTTTTTTCTTTCATTCACACTGCTTTAATTTGTATGTGAACTGCCATATTCTTGCTTCCAATGTGCTAAAGCGGAATGACGGTTCATTCACATCATAGGTACACGTGGATATGGCGGTTTGTTTTAAACTACAATGCGGGTACCTCATTTGATGTAAATTCATCATTATAAAGTAATAAATATACGTGATTTGAAACCTGTTTGACAACTGATTGAGATCTGAAACATGGTTGACAACTGATTGGGATCTGAAACTTGGTTGAAACTTGATTGACAACTGATAGGGATATTAAACTTGTTGACAACTGATTGGGATGTTTATAGACACGTATTCCGAATTGCCAATGATCATGACAAAAGAATATTCTAAGGGTAATCATAGATTTACATTAACACAAACCAATTTATGCATGCTTCCAAAGACAATCTCTGTATAATACAGGAGAAATACATTGTATACCTTTATGTTACACTTTTACAATTGGGGATCCTATACACGTCATATTGGGATGTAATGTTATGATCTGTTGTGATTCGTAACTATGGCACTGAAATAATTTAGTCATATGATACCAAGTGTCATGATGACATTTTGGAAATTTAAAATAATATATTCTGTCGCAGGTAGCGAATAATAGAACTATTTAAATGGAATCAAATCAAACAGTTTTTGTTACATAAAAGTCGCCTTAGTCAGAAGAATGTTTCCGTAGTAATATGCAAAAGTAATTGTTGCACTGCATAACGTTCAGAAAGAGCACTCAATTTAGTTGATTTTATTGATTTTATTCAATTGATTAATTTCAATAACTATTCATAACAACAAACTTTTATTGCTCGACTTGTGCCATTGTGTTTAAAGATATCAACTTTTCGGAAGAGATGAAATCTCGTCCAAATAATGAGTCGGATAAAGTGGCAAATAGTCCAATGTTTCTACTTCTCAGGAATCAATGAATAGAGCAGGTGCCATCTGAAAACACACAATGTCCCCTCGCGGAATAGAACCCTCTTTGTGATGTTTCTTCAAAATCAATGAACATCAACAGTTTTCATCAGACATCCAATCAATACATCAGTTCCATAACGCTGAGGGTGAAAGCTTTCATTTTAAGAATTGATTTTATCTGACAGTGCATATTATGAATTAACTTCCATGAACTTTTTTGCCACCCCAAAAATATCCAATGAGACAATTACAAAGGTGTTTGAGATCTTACATTTAATATTTGGGTTTCATCTGGGTAGCAACTTTTTTCTCATGACATGAATTATGTTCTTGATTGACCATTTACCAACATTTGTTATGGAATGGATAATGTCTCATGAAGCTAACGGGGGCGGGCTAGAGCGGTGGTTAGTCTGTTTGGCTTCGGATAAAGAGGTTCGAATCCCGCCAGGAGAACTGTTCAACTTGCAGTTAGGTTTGTGTTAAATGCTACACTGAATCTCACTGTATGAATATTCACAGGACTTTTATTCATCTTCTATATCTCTCTATAGCATCTGTGCAAATCATAACAGTGTATTTAACTCCTACATAGAGAACTGTTACACTAGATGAACATTTACAGGACCTTTATTTCTTCTATATATTTCAATAGCATCTCCTACATAGAGTAAATTCACTGTTGCTGACTACACAGATATGTCATTTGGATCAAGTTGACATTTTCAAATAAACAGTCTAAAATGAATTGGTCATTATTGATATCGAATATTGTGATACTATGATAGACAGATTTGGGACAGACCTGCACTGGGGAATGAAATATGACCCTACTATGTAAAAAGGTTAACATGACCATTCCCACGGTAATAATTGTTATCTGCCACCAAATTATTGCTTATTGATGTTGTCAGTCAAAGGTTATATAGTCAATATCCCGGCTATTATTGGATAATTACTCAGCTTAATAGGCTTTGGTGTACCTTATTCTGGACAATTGACCAGCGATTTACGATTCTGAGTATGTAAAGTATGAACTAGTTCTGTGTTTCTAAGTCAGCCAAACATTCTGTAAACTGCAAGCCAGACATGAAATATGTTCATAGATTATTTTCCTTCATTCCAACGATGATGAAAAACAATATTAAGTGAAGTGAGTTACTATTGATTGACCGCCCCTTTTAGAGGATCAGGAAATATTGAGTCCTAATAAGTAGATGTTATGTCCAATATAAGAGATACTGTATCCTAATTTGGATATATGAAGTCTCAATTATGAGATACTAAGTACTAATCAGGATAAACTAAGTTTTGATTTATTAATCAAAAGTACTTATAATATCAAAACTATGTTACAGTGAACCGTATGTGTTTCCATAAAGGATTCTGCAATAAGCTTCATTTATTTTTTCTCTTGGGAGTCAATATTGATTGCGGACGGATGTACGAAGGGTCAGGCAAAGTGAAAGGCTTTTTCCATTGTGTGCTCTGAACATCAATATCCATTCCATTCATTCGACTACAGTGACATTTTTTTAAATAGGCTGTAGAACATTTTTAGATAATTTTATTTTTGAATATTTTCAATTTATAATGATAGTTTATGCCATTTATAATTACTTTAAGTATTACTATTACTATTACACAAACCAAATATCCGTAGTGGTAATAATGGTGTTGTGTAAAAAGCAATTTTTGCATGGCAGTCATTTTATTTTGAACACATTTTATTATTTCATATGACAAAAATGATTCCAATGGCTTTACTGAACCGTGTACACTCATTTTAAAGTTGATTTTCGAACAGAGAAGTGTGTTTTACGATTGGCAACATTTATTTTCAAATACATTTCATCAACTTATTTGAGCGAAAAATGTGCTATTGCCCCTTTTATGCTTCCCTCGTTTAACTCTTCGAATGTCCTTTATCACAGAGAACTATTTAGAACTATTCCAACATGATGCCCTGTGTCATCGTTTACGATGTCTGTTGATTCACGGTACTACCTGAACTATAATTATGTCATACATCTTATAAAGGAGTACAGCGTTCTAAATATTGTTTTAATGCGCACGGCAAAATTATGATGGCCCAGTGTGCAAGTACAAGGACATGTGTATATCACTCTTTTCGCCCCTATTCAGATTCATACTATTGAATAACTACACTCCCAAACTGTTTCTTACACTCAAACGAGTTATAGAGTTGTAAAAAGCATGACGTTTGGATTGGAATGTGCATATATATCATACGTGAACAGATTTAAGCATCAAACAGAGTTGACCAAAACAGGATTGTCCGTTTAAATGCTTTGGTACATTCATCATTTATGTTTTGTCAATTGGAGTATTTATGAGAAAGCAAAATATTATAATTAATCATACAGACACTAATTATTTCCGATGTCAAAATATGACATAGCATGAAATTAAGGTATCTGATGTTTTAATTTCGAGCTGAGGAATACATGGAAACACTTCATAATTCGCAGTTTGATGCAGCACTGTCAATGCGAATATCTTCTTTTCATCATCTTTCTGAAGCAAGAACCCATGTATTATGTTTTCCATCGATAGCTCTATAATTATTATAAAACTATAATGAGAAGAAAGCATACAATATCGTGCATGCAAAGACATGAAACTATCTTAAACATAAACCGTGGAATATTCTGAACTTGAACCAGCCTCATATACCACTATCTTGTTATTTTTCATAAGGTGAGGAAGAAAGTCACGATGCCTTCGATTGGATTACCACACTTGACTGACAACTGTAATCTTGTCATTGGAAATCCTGCGACAATTCTGTTTATGGGATACCAACTTTCCGTTTTATCTGTGGATACCAGTCCAGCGTGTGTCTGGTGACGTTGTGTGTGATCCATCATCATTTCCGTGTGTTGATCTCAGTTCAGATCAGATCAGTTTGTACCACCTGGTGTTCAGGAGGTTCTACAGACATACCTTAATCAATACCTGGAGCATACAGGCGCTTTTTTTCAAGTGATATGTCCATATCCACCATATGACGTACATGTTACCGGATATCAGAGTCAAAAGTGTGATTCAAAAGAATTATAGTTCAGTGAAAAAGTACGTCTAGCCATGTCATATATATATGACAACCAAATAAAATTAATACATAATGAACCCTTGAAAGTTAGTGAAAGTCGTGAGACGTATATGCTCCCATTTCCAGAGTTACATTGTAATCAAATGAATCCATCTGACTCCCTACAGGGAATAGACGCTGTGACGAGTTCAATAAATCATATCAGCTACCAGAAGAAAGTATCATCAATATATATGACAACATGAATTCATCCTTGAGATAATATCACCTCAAATGACTACCATAGGGGCATTACTGCTGATATTATGATCACAGTCTGAGGGGACATTGTATTTATTCCTTTTCAAAATGAACACAAACTACTTAAACAACTAGAAGAGTATTTGCGGGACACCGCAAAAGCAGAGCAGCTCCGAAACTGTGGGTCTCGCCTTTCCCTGTTCCGCCTTCTCCTCAACATAAATAAAATGGAAATTTTGTTTGACAAATTTTTTTTTCATTATTCAAGTTATTCTAACAAGTTGAATCATCACTGGGGTCACTTTTAACAACTTTGTTCTTAAAACCTATTTCTGATTTCAAAATTGGATCAAAAGATTAACATGGCTTTAACCAATATCTCATGACCTTGAACTTTGACCTCAAGGTCACACCATCAATGATTACTTTTCATTGTGTATAACAATCATGCAATGACTCAAAGTGTTCATTGTTAACATAAGGCATATTCACAATAGCACGCTTAAGTTGTGACCTTGCTGTGACCTTGACCTTTGACAGATTTTAGCAAAAACGTTTTCAAATCTTGGTCTTCCTCCATAGTTGATATATACACCAAATAAGAGCCTGACAGCACAAACATGTTTGAAGTTATCATGTTTACAAGGATTATTGTAGTGATTTAAGAACTCATGACCTTGACCTTTGACCTTGAATGTGAACATGTCAAAATCATTCACCAGATTTATAAGAAAGAAGCTATGTATATGAGATGTAAATACCTTTTTGGAAAAAAAGTTACTTAGAGATTTCAGAACAGGTCACCATGACCATATCTCGTGACCTTGACCTTTGATCTTCAAGGTCACACAGTCAATAATCACTTTTCATAGTGTATAACAATTATGTAATGATTCAAAGTGTTAATAGTTAAAATAAGGAATTTTCGCAACTGCATGCTTAAAGTTGTGACTACGCTGTGACCTTGACCTTGGACAGATTTTAGCGAAAACCTTTTCAAATTTCAGTCTTTCTCCATAGTTGATATATACACCAAATAAGAGCCTGACAGCACAAAAATGTTTGAAGTTATCGTGTTTACAAGGATTTTTGTAGTGATTTCAGAACTCATGACCTTGACCTTTGACCTTGAATGTGAGCATGTCAAAATACTTCCCCAGGTGTGCAAGAAAGAAGCTATATATATGAGGTGTTAATACCTTTTTGGGAAAAGATTATCTGGCAATTTAAGAACTAGTGACCTTGACCATCTTTCGTGACCTTGACCTTTAAAATTCAAGGTCACATAATCAGTGATCACTTTTCATTGTGTATAACAATCATGTAATGATTCAAAGTGTTAATAGTTGAAATAAGACATTTTCGCAAAAGCATGCTTAAGTCGTGCCCTCGCTGTGACCTTGACCTTTGACGGATGTTAGCGAAAACCTTTTCAAATCTTAGCCTTTCTCCATAGTTGATGTACACCAAATAAGAGCCTGATAGTACAAACCTTTTTTTAAGTTATCGTGTTTACAAGGATTTTTTTAGTGATTTCAGAACTCGTGACCTTGACCTTTGACCTTGAATATGAACATGTCAAACAAATTCCCCAGGGGCATAAGTAAGAAGTTATGTTTATGAGTTCTCAAAACCTTGTAGGAAATTTGTTTATAGCGAATACAAAACGCGCAGGCGGCTACGGAAACTGCACAAAAACTGATAGCAGCTCCGACTTAGTCGGAGCTGCTAATAAACTACAACGTTTAATCTTATAGACGTCAATTATTTAACAATTTCAAATAAAATCACTCCCTCGTCTGTTACCCTCCCGGCCCTTAATTATTAGATATGCCAATATTATTTGAGACCCGGCTCTTATTTCAGCTTTTAGATATGACCAAATATGACGCAAATACTAATATGCTTGAAGCATGCAACGATCTATTAGAGACTTCTGCACGTGAATAACATAGCATATTGCTAACATATACCATATGGGTTTCTTTGATCTTTTGTGGCTAACGTATTCACAATATTGAAATGTTTAAGATGCTGTTATGTTTGCTCTCAGTGCAGTACAAGTCCTTCACATCCATGCATTAGGTACACATTGTGTGAGTATTCTCTGCAGAACAGCTTTTATCTAAATCTGTTCATCTATTGAATGCACACATTGCTTAAAAGCTGATAATGGGTTCTTACAACCCAATGTACAGGACAAATTCTTTTGAGAAATTGTGCAGTTTCTACAGTAAATCGCACATTTTCACATTTTCTCTTCTCATGAACTTTGAGGAAATGTTTTAGTTTGTAATTACCGGTATAACAGGATAGTTAATACCAATATTGTTTTCGACCAGTTATTGAGAAATATAATAATACTATATTTAGAGGATACCAAACTATCTTCTATGTAATAAAATTTCATCAAATGAGTGTCTGCAATCAGTGATGCCAGTCGTTCGATGTCACACATGCAAATCACAGTCAGGCCCTGTTTACAGTTAAAACTCGTTGCTTTGCTAGGCTAATCATAATTTGCAAAGAAATGCAAAGAGAAGACTTAAAATACAACTAAGTGGATGAACAGGTTTTCAGATTTAGAGGGTCTGGTTACACGAGGTCTAACTTTATTGTTAAACAGATAAGGATATATGTTAGAATCATTGCAGGGTCCTAATTAGGAGCACTAATATGTCACTTCACAATTGCTCCCAACATCAATTTGTCCAAAATCCATTAATTCTAATGTGAGACTCCATTACAGGTTTTATTGGATTGTGAACGTGTCCAATTACAAGACAATTAATGCAGTCATAATCGACAACAGCAATTTATATTTCGTAAAGAACAATTTATTCTAAAGTAAAAAAGTTCAAGATAAATATCAGAACTATGGTAATCAAATATAAATATATCTGAAAACCTTTGATCCTACTTATTGATATATATTCATTGTTTTGATATTGCCTCCTCAGTAGTTGATTAAAATTGGACAAAATAATGAAAATCAATATTGTTTATTTCTATTCTGATTTATGGTGCTGTTTTGAATTCATTGTTTCGCCTTTCAGCTCATTGAAATGACTTTATGATCAAAGAATAACATGGGTAATATTTTGAGAACTCTGACAAAACAACACCATTAATCATAAACATCAATTGTTTTTCATTTGCTAACTTTCCTCGAATTGAAATGGAACACACATCAATTGGACCGAGATCGGTTATTAATCATTTTATGACAGATATGTGATAGGAAAATCATTCAAATTCATTTGATAAATGTTCCTTCGGAGATTGTTGTATTAGCCAACTGAAAAGTAGGATGGTGTGACGTGTTCACATAGTATTGTTAGTTTTAGCGGATGTTTGTTACCCAAATATCTCAGATTCCATTTGTAAACAGATCGGCCAGAATGCAATGCAACTAACAAACCTGAAAATGAATTGCTCTTAAACCTTACTGCATGTACTGCGGGAGTTTCCTACTTCCCTACAGCGGACACAGATCAATAGCTATACTAGGGCATTACTGTATAAAGAAGGTAGTCATTGTTAAATTAGCATAAAATATATATGATTCTTGAATAGTTGTCTATTTTGATCATAAATAAACATGAAAAGGCTTTACGACATTGGATGGGTGTTCATATTACAAGGACATTACACTACCCAAATTACACTCAAAGTATTGCTTTCTTAAAAAATTACTTTAAAACCTAAAAGAAAGTAAATTTCTTGTTACTAACTTGTGAACAATTTAGGAGCGAGAGAACAAGAAGACAGCGTCACAAGTGTAATTTAAGTAGAGATGCTTATGGTCGATAAAAGGGACAATTTCTGTAATGTTGCCAATATGGACATACAGTAAATAGTAGATACGCAAAAAAGAAGGCATGTGAGTTGGATCAATTTAAGAAAGAATTTAAGAAAGAGGAAGCAATACCTGAATAAGTCCAATACAATTGACAGTTGATGAAGCGTCTATACATACACTTCTGTCATCAGATTTGTTCGCAAAACTATCGGAACTATTATTAAAAGATAGAGCCAGCCACTACTACACTACTATATGCTAAAAGTGTGACCAATTAGGCTCAAACAGTGAACCACAAGCAGTTGTCTCCTTTTAATTATGACCTCGTCTATGTGTAGAGATGACTGTGATTGTCTAGTACTTAAATTATTAACTTTTTGTTTATGCAAATTGTTTTTATCAATTATTCTCCAATTAAACTTTTAAATTAGATTAAATCTTTTGAGACAGTGAACCACATCAAGCTGTCAGCTTCGAACTATGACCTCGTCTATGTGTACAGATGACTGTGATTGTCTAGTACTTAAATTATTAAATTCTTGTTTATGCAAATTGTTTTTATCAATTATTCTCCCATTAAACTTTTAAATTAGATTAAATCTTTTGAGACAGTGAACCACATCAAGCTATCAGCTTCGAACTATGACCTCGTCTCTGTGTACAGATGACTGTGATTGTCTAGTACTTAAATTATTAAATTCTTGTTTATGCAAATTGTTTTCATCAATTATTCTCCCATTAAACTTTTAAATTAAATTAAATCTTTTGAGACAGTGAACCACATCAAGCTGTCAGCTTCGAACTATGACTTCGTCTATGTGTACAGATGACTAAGATTGTCTAGTACTTTCATGGAGCCATAAGTAGAACATGTCGTGATTCCTAATGTGAAATTACTTAACAGAAGACACATATCTGAGTTGAAGTGAACTAATTGGTCGCTTTTCCATACAACTGAATGTTGAATGTCTAAGTGCAATAATAGTGCAATAATGGTGCATCTCATTCTCTGTAAGATTGCATCTACTTTAGGCCTATAATCAGTATCACAATGGATGGAAAGTGACACAGACTATGGTGTCCTCACATTTATGAAATCAACCCACACTATATGTCACTTTCTGTGTGTGCAACAATAACGTGTATCAATATAAACATAGCTGAACAACAGAACGAAAAGAACATGAGGATTATGTAAAATATTACTGAAATATCCTGTGATAATATTTTGCCAATGTTATCCAAACAAAATGTGTCTTTATTTAATGAATTATCTAATTATCACTACACATTTAGAGAAAATGCATGTCATAATTTATCTCGATGTATTTCAGCAATACTGTGAACGTTCTGATGGGCAGCATTATAGTTTGTGAAACAATTAATCTTTTACCAATTGGGATCCAATGAAAAGAGAATATATGTCATCTAGGAAGAATGAAGATTGATTCATGGCAGTCTCACCCTTTGAAGAGGTTTTGTGAAAGGGAAGCGTTTTAACTGTTTCATTTGAAAAGAACATATTTATCGTGTCTGTAGCATCTGTTCTTATCGAATTAACTAAACATAACATGTTTAGAGTCTCTTTCATCAGCACCTGAATGGCTTTATCTGCTTTTGATGAAAGAGCGCTAAAGTAAAGAGCAGAAGAATTGTTCTAGCTCCTGCATGAAGAACATTATCCATGGAGGTTGGAGCCGGTCATGAAGCAATGTTAGCTATAGAGTTAACATCCAGTAAAAGGTAGAAATCGTTTTGTAAATTTAGTAACGGAATGTTGTGAAGAAGCAAGTTGATGTAATGTAATCGACTTCATAAGAAGCCTCCCTACCCCACCCAAGATTAAGATTGCTTGGTTAAACTTAGAACATGCACGTTAGTTTCTGCTGTTTTGTTTTGTTTTGTTATCAATATTACAGATTTACTGTCAACATGCAGACAATTTTAAATTTGATATGTACTCAACTTCAAAAGAAATGCGACAATTGAATCTACAAGATACTGAAATAAAATATGGAAGATATATATCATGCCAACGGCATAACCTATAAAACTACTTTTGTACAACATAACAGTGTGTTCGTTAACATTACATTCTGTGTGGAAGAGTGTTGTGCATTTCCAAGAACATTGTTAATACATTGTAGGTCCGCCATTGATGTTGACAGCATAGAACATGAACAGGCATTATAATATAAATGTTTAACGAATCTGCCTGTGCTTTAAGACTTAACACTGTTTGGTTTGTCTCATGGATTCATTTATAACAAACAACTTATAATTGACGAGATCCATATAATATTTTTATACTATATACATTGTAACAGTTAATGTTTCGCATGTTTGACCCATCTATATAACGTCTTTCATCATCATATGTGTGTCTCTTGTTGTTTTGAGGAACATATTCAACAAGCTCCATATGCACTCGAAAGAATAAGGTTGATCTATCTCATTGTTAAATACACATACGTTTTATTTTTCTGTAAATTAATAACATTCAATTACTAGTTTCCGATCTATTACACATGACATACACTAAAAGGTCCCGTAGTTCTATGTACTTTCATCTGAGTAATACATCAGATATGTTTAGATATTTTTTGCAGTTTCCTGTTCAATTCAAATCAGAATCCATAAAGTCAATGAAAGGATATACTTAATATAAATCAATTGCATTAGTTTTGACAAACTTAGATCAACTAAACTCCCGAAAAAACTTGCAATCATTACTATGTCTCCTTTTCGACGAATAGACCTTAAAATGCAGTGACGACAAAAGCAAGATTTTCTAATGTAACTTTCATTTGCCAATATATTAAAATGTAGGCTATATAATAAGGGGTTACGTATACGTTCATACGTTCTATACTCTAGTGGCACCATGGTGAAATGTTCACTTCCATCCAAATCCTAATGATAGGCGACATAATTGTTGAATGATTAAAGAGAGCATGTCGGTCTTAGACCAGTTTTGGAAAGCACAAACTCAGTCATATTGAATCATACATGTACATGTATCAGATTGCTAATATGCTAAATTTGATTTTTCAAATGCATGTCTATTCAGTGAATCATATTATCAAGAGTTGCGGAAGCACAAACCTTTTTCTCAAATGTAGAAATTATAAAAGACGGAAAGAAACTGCAATGTTGTTACGAATAGATGGCACCATATTTAATGAATTATCTAAATTCAACAAATTATATTTTGGAAGATGTAATTGGTAACATCTGGGAAGAATGCAGAGAGAGTTATGATTCATTTGCCCTTTGAAGTGGTTTTGTTCAAGGGAGGGCTACTTTTAATTATTTCTTTTGGAAACATATTTTTCGTTGTTTTGTTGGATCAAATGCTCTAAAGAATCTATGAGATCAACAAACCATAGAGGCTCTTTCATTGGACACCTGAATGGTTTATATAAAGGAGCTCTTAAAAGAGCAGTTAAATAGTTATAGCTTCTGTGAAAACACGTTATCCGGGAGTTGTAACATGACATGACATTGAAAATGTATATCTGCATGTGATGCAATGGTGGTTTGTTGTGAATAACATTGTTTATGAAATGTATTGAACTTTGTTGGAAGTCTTGTCCCTTTTGCAAGTGAGTTATGTACATCATAACATGTATAAACAGAAATAATTATAAAATTATACAAGAGGCTGCCCGCCTGACATAAAATAGTCTGTATGTCTGGAACAATGATATGCGGAAGCACATTAGAAAACAATGAACTGAAGACAGTGCCATGAATCAAAATTCACAACCACCAACAACAGATTTCTCCTAATTTGTCCTCTTCGAAATAATTGAAACACAAACGACTAAATGATACTTTACTTCCGAAGTTTCTATTTTACTCAAAGCTACAAAATTACGAAATGTTGTCCATGCCAAATGTTTAAGGTGAAATGGGACGAAACCATTATGTTAGAATGTGTTAATTTTCTTTTTCATGGTACCATTGCTCCGTATCTCAACTTGGGGACACTTGAGTATCTATGTTAATGTGCTGTTTACTAGATATTTTCCGTGCTTTTGCATTTTTTTAATAACTTTACCTTTTATATATATCATACCTTCTTTTATTAACATCAGCATTGATACTTGTAAAACCTGTTAAGTCTAATACATACATATCAAAGCTACAAATATAACTTTTTGCCAATGCTTGGACGATGGGTCCACACAACTGTATATCATTATGGACCAGCAAGTGAGAGATATACCCATACTTTTCCGATGTATCGAATGATACCCTACACTTTTCCCCGTGGGGCCCTTAGGAGGCGGAGCATCATTTGATACACGAGGAAAAGTATGGGTATATCTGTCTTATACCCCACTTATCGGCTAATACACCTACACTTGTAACAAAAGAAACCATAGCAACGAGACCGGAAGTGGGGTATAATGGCTGTTAAAGACACTGTTTAAGAGAAGTTTAGAGAAAGAGTTATATATGATACAGCCATAGTAATACATTAGTACCTAGTTCGAACTAATCAGTTTTTGCTGGCTGATTTCATTAGATACCCATTAATATAAATTGTACATTAAATATGAACTATATCTTTTTGTGTGTTTGTGAATACATATTAGACTTGGGTTGAGAAGAAAGACACTTATTTCAAACAATTAAAGGGATAATCTCCTAGAAATATAAATATAATTACATTAGATGATGCCAACTAATCTCATTGTTAATCACAAGAAAAGCACATTTAAATTTTTTAATATCTAATAAGTGTGAATGTCATTTTCGAAATTAAATCACATTAGAATCTGAAATTCTGTTACACTTTTTATCCTCTACAGTTTCAAAGTAACAAGATTTGTATTTTCTGCACTGATAACATTGTGTTCAGCTTTCATGTGCTACGTACATTATACTTTATTGATATTCATTGTTGTATACAAATTAAAATGACATTAATTCTAGTGTCGGCATGTGTTCGATTTCTGTACAACATTAATTTTAATTAGGAACCTGTTGTGTTCCCCTGACAAATATTGGAAACATTATTATGATTATTATCAAATATATACCTAGTGCCATAATTGATTGGCATAAGTAGGACTTTAACTTTAAATAACTTATTGTATATGCATTTCGCAATAGTAATTCTTACGTTTAATGTTCCTCTCTCAAGTTGACATCTATATGTAATTTTTAGATCAATACTTAACAGCGTGATATTGAAATGTATTTGAAGTGTCTATCATACTGATGTAACATGTTGTGTGTTAAATCAAAGAAACAGCTTATGGAAAATATTCAAATCACGTTAATACTTCCCTCAAAATAACACAGCAGAAAACATGGATCATTAACACAACGATAAAGCTCCTATAATTGCATAACAGTAAGTTTGATTGAGTGTGAAGAGAGTCAAAGAGATAATTGAAACTGGAACCTATGAATCCTCGGTTTCAGGGAACATCAATGAGATATTCCTGTCACATGATGAATGGGTAATAATTGGATGAGTTCATTCGATAGCAAAGTCTACTTACAACTTCTTAAATCAAAAGGATACAGACAATCGTTCCTTTGTTTCATGACCCGACTTGTCATAAGTTTATCAAACCCATGTGATTTGATAAATTGATGCTAGTCCATGTAATCAAATTGTTGTTCTATCTCGATAAAACATAAAGAACGTGTTGAACAAGGAATCCCGTTCAGTTGAAGATCAGGATAACTATTGGTAATAAAATTAAACACATGCCAAGCCGCAATATCATTCGATTGTAACTTTCCACTTAATAATATGACTTTTATTAAATGAGAACTTTATTAAGAGAACTTTATTAAGGGTTATTGTTATTGGCGTGTTTATTATTTTTATTTGTGTTATTTCAAGATTCTTGTGGAATCGACTTCTACAAGAAGGATTACAGCTACAGCAACCAAACTTTACAGGTCGATAACCCGTACTATGTAGTTGTGCAGAGTATCTTTTGGGCCCAATTGGTTCAGCCATTTAGGGTCCGGTTCGAATCTAAATGTCAATTTTTAACATGGGAAAAAAATGAAAAATGCAGCTAGAGACTTGTTTAAAAGATGCGCAATAACCATACAAACAAATAAGTAAATCATGACGTGTCTGTAGGTCACGTGGTTTCGCAGCCATCTTGATTTTAAAAACTTTTAAAAATCTTCGGACCCCATGCACCTTTGACGATCTTCTCCTCTGAAGATATAAGATCTACAGAGCTGCTATTTGCACATAATGTAGCGGAAGCATTATTTATCTTGGGAATCCCCTCACGGGTACTTATTGGCAATACTCTTTTCACAGTGAGTACTTGAAATCTGGCATTTTTGAAAAAAAGCGTAAATTTCAAAACTCAATAACTCGAAAACTTAACAAGATAATTTCATAAAACTTTCACAAAATGTGGGCAACAACATTCTCCATCGATTAGGCCCATAGCAGTTTTCGGCCGTGAATTTTCGCAAATTTGGGGGTACGCGTCTTCAAAAATATTCTACTAAATAACCGCAACACGTACAGATACATAGTATAGCCCATCTTAAAGCTGACTTACTGCTGTTTATATGAATCTATAAACCGAAACTCAATATTTAATAGTTTATGAGATACAGCATTTTACAAATTTAACTTTTTAAAAAAGAATTTTCGGCCTTTGATTCTAAAGGGAAATAACTCTGTCATAAATTGTTTGATAAGTAATATTTTTCTTGCAATCTGTTTGACATAGTTACCTTTACAACTCCACTATAGAACGTTATCATAGAAAGTTCATAGTTTGAACATAATTTAAGCAGTTTTAATAACATTTGAAATTTGATGATTTTGCGACTTTTTGAAGTGGATTTTCTTTGGAGAATTATTTTTCTTCAACCAATAAAGATACGAACATGAATCTTATATCATATCAAAGCGGAAAGATATTATATTATGCACAATATTTTTCAAGCATGGATCTATAAAGGTTTCCATGTTACAGTCCATTGAATATAATCATTTTTCGAAAATCGTAATTTTCGACAAACTTCAAACGTACATAAGTGCTTAACTATATAAAGAAGTGACACATTATTTATACGTGCGTATGCACAATTTCAAGAGCAACAACTTTTTTATTGAACCCTTTCAGCAAAAAGTTAATAGTTAAGCTTCAAGCATCGCAAATGTCGTATAGGGGTCCGAAAATAAGCATTTTTTAGTATTTTTTTGAATATTTAAAACAACATTACTCATAAATAATGTATTTAATCCATATGATGACTATATCTACTTAAGTGGAAATACAAGCACATCATTTCCTATGTTACACCTTAGTATTAAAATATTAACCGTTTTATCATAATCATGAGAAACACAATGTAGGGGGCAATTAGTGTGTGACTTTTCGATTTTCACTTAGAGACATGGGTAAAACTTTTAAAATAATTCTACAGACTTGCAACTTGTTTTGAAAGATGGACAATGCCTTTGAAATTCAACATAAGTGTCTCATGCATGCGCTGAATCCTTTTATCGTCACTTGTGACTATATTTTATTATTATTTTTCG
Organism: Gibbula magus; assembly: GCA_936450465.1. Classification (NCBI taxonomy): domain Eukaryota; kingdom Metazoa; phylum Mollusca; class Gastropoda; order Trochida; family Trochidae; genus Gibbula; species Gibbula magus. The sequence goes on along the minus strand of OW388300.1, from coordinate 3,835,918 downwards.
TGAATTTTTGTATATATCGTAGCAATAACTACATGTACTTATAGGAGAGGTAGAGCTGAATACATCTTAAAATGATAAAGACAATGTGCTGTCTTGAAAACAAAAGGAAACACATGTCAGCCTATTGTTTTTCATTTATTGATGTAGATTAATGTATTAGTCAATTATAAGACATCATTCGTCTGTCACACAGGAGAGTGGGTAACGTTTAGATATGTTGTAAGGAAAAGCCTGAAATCAAACAGCTCTTGTGTGACAGTGGATATAATCTATCATTATCTATTTATCTCAAAGAAAATTTCATTGATCAAACTTAAAGGAAAGTGCAATTCATTTTATGATTCACCTTATGTGTATCACAATTGGTGAAAATAACAGGAAACTAAAAAAAGGCAATCTTTTCAGGTGTGATCGTGAATGAAATGAGTAAAAAGGATAGACAATTCAGTCAGACCTTTGATGGCAAAGTTAGTAGGTTGATTTAATTTTATTGACATTGATATAACAGACTGCAATGATAAACCTTATGGAAATCGGCCAACGTTTTTAGATATTATACAAAGTTGTAAAACCTATCTATGAATAAAAAGAAGAATTGTACACTAAGGCGGAATACATTATGGAATTTTGTGAAAGGGAAGCGTGCATTTTACTTTCTTTCTAAAATAACATATTTATTGTTGTGGATCATCCACTTTTATAGAATGTATGTGATCAACTGATCATTACATATGTAGAATCTCTTCCATCAGGATTTAAATGGAATTATTTACTTTTGACGTAAGCTAACTGAAGTAAAGTGCAGTTGAGTGGTTAAAGCTCCTGCATAAAAAACATTATTACCCATATGGTTGAAAATAACCGAGTTAATATTATTGATATGAGCACATGTGCACATATCACGTTTGCCTAGCAACGATTGTTTCATCGCGGCTTCCCGTATTACGTCGCCTGTGAAGTCATAAAATGATTGTTCGTGACGTCACTATAGCTTGTCGTTGCAAGGGAAGTGGGCCGGTTCCTGACTATTTTAACGCGTATCAAATGGAATAAAATGGGTAATAAAGAAATTATTACACTCGAAAGTGTGCCATATGACTTTTACGAAACTCGTGCAAATTTATGTATAACCCTCGCTCTCGCTCGGGCAATACAAAAATTCACACTCGTTTCGTAAAAGTCATATGACACACTTCCTCGGGTAATAATATCTATGTATCAAGGGAGGTTGCAACCGGGCATGCTGTGAATAAGCGCGTGTATGTAATGTTACAGGAATTTAAGCCAAACCCCTCACCAAAGCAGTGTTCAAGCATTGTGGTGGTCTGTGAATACTTTACTTTCATGCAGAGAAGTAAAAATAGTGTAGTTCTTATGATAGTTATGATTTGATATATTGGCAGTGAATCAATTGTCTTTAATAGACATCTGTTCCACTGTAGTTCCAATCCAACGCTACACTTTGTGTTCTTCAATGTTCTCATCTGAGAAATAGTTGTATTGAAATAACTTATTTAATCAAAAGTGCTCGTTCGTGATGATGATTGATTCTAATTAAATGATTTCTGTTGGTGTTGGTGTTGGTGTTGGTGTACCTTGGTGTATGAGGTTAGGAAAATAGTTTTCTATTTTAAAAATTTAATTGAAAAATTGGAGTTAGGAAAACATTAATCTCATGGATCAAAGAACTACAGAATTCTACTTCAAAATAAAAATCACCAAGTATAACCCTGTCCCCTTGTATATGGAAATGGTTTTGATAACCATTTATATTTTAATATTTCTGCATTGATGTGAATTTTCCAGAAAATATCCCTTTAAAATCGTGGCTACAACTATTACTGTTAAGATCTATTCACCTATCCTAATAATTGTACCACTCTCCTTTGATCTTAACACATAGTGTATCCATTAGAAAGCTTTTGATCATATGCAGTCGAGGAATGCAATGGCTTGTTCGGATTGATAAGTCTCTCAGCTTTGTTGACTAAAGTAAGTAAGATAATTTCTTTGTGTTTGTACTTTGACCACACTGCGTGTGTGCTTTAATCTCTGTTCATATCTGATTGCTGGAGCAAAACGTTTGTGCTGCCTAACTGTAGATGATCCTCTCAAACGTGGTCTTATCTTTTTCAGGAATTCTAGTGAATATATCAGGGGGAACATAATTCTAACCGGAGCAATACACGTTATTTTAGCATATTTATTTGCATAGAATAAGAGACAGTAAGACAAAATATAGTCGCAAGCGACGATACAATTATTCATTCATGATTCATGAGTTATCTGTTGTCATTGGAGGCAGTATCCTTAACATTGTGTAATGCAAAAGGAAGGAGGAACAATGTCAGTGAGCGTGTGAGGCCTTCAAAAGTAACAGTTACTTCGTTTGGAGTCGAAAACATAGGAGAAACGTTATCGGTGCTATGCTCCTTTTGCAGCAGCAAAATGTGTTTGTGAAATTTTCCTTTGCAATTTTCCAACAAAACTAAATATCACATTGTCGACAGCATTCCGGATGAGAGGGAATCCATGTTCAAAGTTAACACTTGCATCAACCGATCTCACACCCACTCGAGTCAAACTGACTTCAGGTACAATACCAAAAAAAACCTTTTACATAATTAATATAAAAATAGCTTAACTTAGCTTAGTGAAGCAAGCAAGCAAGCTTTTTTGCCCGTTATTATGCCCTTGTCATGAGGGTTTGGTACACTTGTGCGTACGTATTCGAGTTTCCGAAAAGTGTTGTTATCTCCCTTTAAAATACGACCAAGAGTTATCTTTCCTGATGACTGATCACTTCCGGTCAGTACTGATCAACATGGCTGACGTGGAAAGTGACGGAAATGAAATGGATTTTGAGAGCATGACAACCAAAACTTTGCGTACTTACTTAAGAGAGCGCAATCAAAAGGTCACCGGTGTAAAAAGTGAACTAATTGCAAGAGCAAAAGGAGCTTATGACCTGAAGTTGGAGAAGGTTACGTGTTCTAAAATCAGCCCGTGTGAACAGACTGAGAGGTTGCGTACCCCGAGTGGAATGCAGATGCCTCATCCGAATAATTTGCATACTGGGTGGACTTGTGATTTGGCTGTTTTACCTGGATTCACTGAAAAGGATATATACAACTATCTTGTTCTTAGTACTCATAGAACTGTTGATTCACGTCCCATGCAGGCGATTAGGCAGTTGAAAGCTGCAGTGTTTTACCAAGACGGACATGTTCATAGCGTCACCGCTAACGTCATTTCTGAGGATTGTGATCATATGTTTGTGAGGTGTGCTGTTATTCCTTCTCTCCCCACTACCAACATTCGAGATAACCCGGATCATAAAGTGTGGGTGTGTTTGTCAAAGGTGACAGGCCGTGTCCACTCGGCCTTCTGTACATGTGCTGCCGGGTTAGTTATTATCTAAAAAAAAGTCATTTTAGTTAAAAAGATAAAAGTTGAAAAATAATATTGTTTTCAGTAAAACAAGACTCACTTTAAACAACTATATTTATTTATTTATTTTTCACTTTATAGTACCTAAAATGTGCATAAGGTCCACCCGGCAAAATAGCCCATTTTGATTTTAAAATTTAACAATGATTCAGAATAAATAGCCCAATGTACTTCCATTATCAAATAATTGAATACATTTAATTACCAATTTATGACTGCCTTGATGTTGTACAGTTGCTTGTTAATGAGTAATTTATTATCTATTTTATCAATACAATTGTAACTTTTATTGTTGGACAAGTCAAGTCAGGGGTTTGACTTAAATGAATGCTATCAACAGGGAGTAGAACATGTATTTTGACTGACATTTATTACTGTTTCACTAGCATGTAATATTATAATATCATTACTAAATAGTCTGTTTGATTTTTTTCAGTGCTGGTGAAGCTTGTAATCATATTGCTGCACTTTTATTTGGGCTTGTTGATATCACAAATAAGAAGGAAAGTGGAACCCTATCATGTACATCAACAACGTGTAAGTGGCAGATTCCAAGGCAGAGGAAGCTTGCCCCTTTGACCTCGGACCAATTACATTTGATGTCCAACGGAAGGAAGAGTAAAAGAAAAAGGGAAGAAACTGAGACGAGTGACACAAGTTCAGCATCAACGAAAACAACTAAAATTCAAATGCAAGAACACGAATTAAATCCCAACACTGGCATGCCTAAATCAACCTTGGATGTTGACAGATTTCGAAAAAATTTATGTGAAAACCAAAGCAAAAAGAAATGTGGATGGGTAGTTAATTCAGAAAGTGTAATTGATACACAGTGTGTACAAAAGTGTCTCCCTCATTTAGTTGTGCCAAAGTTCTGTTACAGTGATGATGTAGACTTACGGTCAGAGACATGTGCAACTGAATTCGATCAGTTTTTCAGAACTGTAAACGTTTCACAAGATGATGCAGAAGTCATCAATGATCTTACTAGGGGTCAAGCCAGTCAACAAACATGGACAGAAGCAAGGAGAGAACGAATCACAAGCTCTAACTTTGGAAAGATGTGTTTACGTAGACCATCTACTGAGCCAGACAAGTTGATTCGTAACATTCTTGGATACAATGACGGATTTACATCAGTACACACCAGATGGGGTATCTCTCATGAACCCGCTGCAAGACGACTTTATTGTCTTGAGAAGTCCAAGACCCACCCCAACATCCAAGTCACACAGTGTGGACTGTTAGTCAACCCTGATTTTCCATATTTAGGAGCAAGCCCAGACGGTTTGGTGTCATGTATTAACTGTGAACATTGTGATTCCCCCGAGGGTCTTGTAGAGATCAAATGCCCTTCAGTTTTCAGAAATATGACACCTATAGAAGCTGCATCAAATTCAGACTTTTTCTGTGCCTTAGATGAGGAGAATAATATAAGACTAAAGGAGAACCATCATTACTTTTTTCAAGTACAAGGTCAGATGGCAGTAGCTCAGAGGCAATGGTGTGATTTCGTAGTGTGGACCTTGAAGGGCATTGCTGTGCAAAGAATAACGTTTGATCGAAAAAAATGGGAGGACATGCTCAAAAAGCTTAAATCATTTTATGTATCTGCCATTATTCCTGAATTGTTTACCAGACGTGTGCATCGTGGACTCCCATTGTATAACATTGACATTTCGGTGTAGTCTACTCCATTCAACCCAAAGATAAAACACATTTTAAAAGTAAATTGGGTAACAGATAAATGTTGATCCAGTCTGGTAACATCATGTGCTGATTTATATAGACAAATGTTCCTTATAATATTAAATAAATAAGAGTACAAACAAAGAGAGTGAATAATATTTTATTATTGTAAAAAAGATGATTGTATATTCATTTCAATTCTGTACAAACCTTGTATTCATATTATTAATCTTTATCTATTTCTAGGTAATTCACGACAATAGGAAATAGATGACTTCAAATGTAAATTTTGAATGTAATTCAGATGTCAAGTTCAGCATGATTTTTCAACAAAAAAACATGATCATTTTGAAACATTTTCAACTTTTAGATATAGCAATACAGTATATTCAATCATTTTATTGTGTATATTAATTTACACAATCAAGTCTTCAGATTCCTGATCATGGGGATACAATGGAGGCAGCAATGTTGTTAAGCAATTACAAATTTTCAAAATTTTGTTGACAGAATTGGATATGGTAATTGGTATAACACCTTGTAAAATTCTGAAATTCTTTACTCTTTCCATATGCCTTTCGACGTGTATCCTTAAATTTGCTATTCTCCTTGTCTTTTGTATCTCTTCTAAACATAACTGCTTTCTTTTCCTCTTCAAAGGAGGAATTATGAGATGGAAACCTTTAGGTGTTGTTAAGTCAGATATCAAAAATCCCTTGTCTGCCATTATACCATCACCGAATTCACATAAATTTAATAAACCAGATTTAACAACTATTTGTCTGTCACTTATTGCCCCAGACCACAAGTCAGAAACAAAACTGACGACTCCATTAGGAGTTACTCCTATTAATCCCTTGTATGTAATGTGACTCTTGTAATGATTGTACATTTGAGATTGTCTGATCAGAGAATATGGTTTTTCAGTAAATAATTCTGTACAATCAATCACCACCCTTGTTTGTGGATACAGTTCTCGAAATCCCCTTGGCATTTTGGCATCTATCACATTTCTCCCAGGCCAAGAAATTAAAAATGACAAATTATTGTACATAAGATCAATCCATCTGTTGATAATGTCTGCACATGTTGACCTCGAAACATTGAACCTGTTAGCCAAATCTACAATTAGTAGACCTAATCTAAGTCTCATGAGTACCATCAGAAACTGGTCAATTATTGACAGTGATTTTGGCCTGCCAAACTTAGATGGAGGATAGTCTTTATCGTATGCATCAGAAAGTTCGTCGAACAAACACTGAAATGTTTTATCATCTCCGACACCTGTATAAAAATTTACTAATTCTGGGTCTTTTTTTATGTCACGGTATGTCATTGATGACAGTGTTACTTGTGTACTTTGCTCAAACATTTGCATATTACTGGTTTGTACACAGACGCTATTCTGGCAGGCTGTCCGTTTTTCCTGTGAGTACAAAGCCAGGAGAAAACTTTCATCAGTCTGAGTTGAAGTTGTACACATGCTCACATTCACTGTTTGGCAAAATGTGTTTCTGTGAGTGGCTATGCAGGTTTCCTCAATAGGTCCACAGTAATCATGGAAAAGCACTGACATCACATCAAAGGACCTGTGAATACATAAACAATACACATCTTACAAATACAAATACAAAAACAGTACAAATTTAATAATCTGCAAAGGGTAAACCTATGATCCACAATTGATTTAATCTGCAAGTCCTAATTTGTAATCATACTTTAAAAAAAAAAAATTCAAATTGTTAAAAACACGATATTACATGTCTAAAATAGGAGTACAGGTGAGGCCACCGAGTCTCAACCAACACGTGACAAAATGCGCAATGGTTCGAGATTAGCACTTCTCAGAAAAACATATCATGTGACCACATTTTCAAGTAAATCAACATGTGGAAAAATACACATTGGTTCGAGATTATCATTTCTTGGAAACACAAGTGATGTGACCTACATTTTGTGAGATGATTGTGAATTCAATCAGCGAGTATTTATTGAAATGAATGTGATATCACTCATTACTTTTCAATGTAAAAGTGTGCATCTCTGAGCACATCTCTGCTAGTTGACTTCCAATAAGGTGATGTCAATGCGTTGTGACGTTATCATGTTTCTGACGTGAAAGCATTGTGATGTCATTACTTGATGATGTAAAAATCATTGTGATGTCATGTAGTTGACGGTGACATGGCATTGTGCAAAATCTACTGCCAAAGGGGATATCGCTTGATCTCACACAAGCGATATCTCCTGTTGAACACAGTTTTGGATGATAAATGTTGTTTCTGCAGACAATTAATTTACTCGATTTAATATTATCGTGTGAATATACTGTAATTTCCTGTCAATACTATTGCTTGTTTATACTGGTTCAGTTGCAATCATTTGGATATTATTTACTTCTCACTGATCTCATGAATGGAAAACTGTATGGTTCAAGGTAGGTTAATTAGTACCTGTTATTTTGTTTAATGGGGAGGCCATCAGTTTCAACAGGTTCGTCCTCAGTCTCCAAAACATCTGGATTTTCTGTCTGATTGGATCCAGTTAGTCCTATCTGGAAATATGAACAAAAACCATAATCACTGTAGTTTAATAGTTGGTACAAAACCGATAATAAATAGTAATTGACATTGGGTACATGAAATAAATGAAGCTATGTTGTTATACTAAAAAAATATCAACATACAATACGTTCCAATAGTTCATTGGCACAAGATAGATATCTCCAGATCTGAAATTAATTATATTATATAATATTAATATATGACAGGAATGACAACAGGATAGGATAGAAAAAAACAACATACAATTCATAAATTTGGAAAATCTTTACATGAACGGAAATGAAAATTATTGCTAAATTCAAGTAAACATAATGTATTTTCTTATTAAAGTGTAAACAAATTCAAGGTCATACTGACTCGGACGTAAGGTGTCTGAACTAACTAATAAACGACTTTGTGCGGCAGTGCTATATCTAAAAATCTTTTTTTTTTCTATCGAATTTGTATAAATAATTACTGATTATTTATGAAAACTTACCTCAGAAGTTGTGAAGGACTTGTTTGGAAACAGAGAGGGTACGTTGACCTCTGACGTCGGTCCTGCCAATCCGACAAAGTGATCGGAACACAGTCGTGTTTGATTTGTTGCCGTAAAATCTTTTCTGATCAAGTTCAATCTTCGGATCCATGCTCTTCTGATAGATATACGACTTGGTAATCGATGGAGAGAAATCGTCCTTGATCCAATCTGCTTAGCTCTATGATTAGAGCAAACACAACAATAGTGTTTTCCCATTTTAACGTTAGCTTGCGTGACGTCGCTAGAACAGTACTGACCGGAAGCGCTATCTCCACGATTGAAGAAGGAAATCCAAGAAGGATAACTCTAATTTACTAGACTTTTCGGAAACTCGAATAGTCATACATACATACGTCCGTAGGGTCTTGTCGTATCGCTACTAAATCTTTGTTTTTGAAGATTTATGCTGCAAAGAGCAAGCTCATCATATCGATACTGTAAAGAACAGGTTTTCCTTGTGTTTCCGTCCTTTATTTGATTGAGAGGGAGGGGGGGGGGGGGGGGGGGGGGTGCATTTTTGTCTCTAGAATGTCTCTAACATTAATTGAAATAGTCCCCATTTTAAAATCGGAAGAAAAAGGTTAAAATTCAATAAGGCGTCAAAACTTCATGACCTACGACTTCGCCATGGAAACATATTTTGCTTGTCTAGTTATTAAGCATATTTAAAACAAGTTGCGAGTCTCTAGTATGTCCCTGGGATTATTTAGACTCAAATTTAACACGTCAAAATCACAACAATTTAAAGAAAATCAAAATGACGGCTAAAACACGTGACTAACGAATTCGTCATGTTTACTAGTTTATGTGTATTGTTAGTGTGTATCATTTAGAAAAAGTTTCAAGTCTCTAAGTTCATTTTGAATTTTAAAAAAAAAGGTTAAAAATTCGAGACCCTATTGTACACTTATATTTTGTAAAGTTGTCCTGAAAATATCATGCACCAAAATTTCCAGGTTAATGAAATATTCGCCTTTAAAGTTGGTACATTGTTAAAAGTCCCCAAATTCTAAAAGGTCACTGTGAAGAAAGTATTAAGAGTTCATTAAAACAAGAACAACCTTGTTATTCCCCAATGCTTCAGCTATATGTAAATAAAGTTTCAGCTCTTATGTTCCAATATCTTCGGAGTGGTGTTTCCGCAAAGGTACATGGGGTCCGAAAATTTGAAAAAGTTTTTAAAAAAATTGACTGACGACTTCGCCATGATTTACTTTATTGCTCGCAAGGTCATTGCGGATCTTTCGGAGAAGGTTTCAAGTCTCTAGGTGCATTGATAAAAATCGGTATTTGGATTCGAACTGGACCTGTAATGGGTGAACTGATTGGGCCCAAAAGCTTCGCGGCAAAACTACATAGTAAGGGCTATCAGCCTATATAGTTTGGTTGCAATAGCTGCATTCCTTCTTGCCAAAGTGGTTGAGACAAAATCGGTGCAAATAATGATAAAAACAAACAAACAAGCCAATTAAATTAATCAACACTATCACAATGGGGTGACTTTTGACAAAATCGATTGACAAAGGTGACCCTGTTATCGTGTCAAAAAGATGTCCACAGAGATACGGCAGTTTTGTAGGTGAAAACTTTATTTAAAATATTGTAACGTGCACAAAAATTCGCCATTATTTTCATTATTTCAACAATATCAACACTTGGTATGCTTTGATATATCATTGTCAATTACGTCTTCAATTAGAAGAAGTAACAATGAATTGTGAAATGAAATAATACGACGAAAATGCAAATGTGTTTGGTCTGTCACAATGTACGGATAGAGATAGATCGCAGTAAGGTGAAAAGGCGACCTTTGTCAACCTTTTGAAACTGAGAATTCAAGTCCTTCATAAAGAAAGATGTCTATCTCTGTCTGCATATGTCTGTCCCTTTGTTCCAATATAACCTGAACATGGAAGCACTGCTATGTCTAATCACCTTTCAGCTAAAATATCGATAAACGTGTCTCCCTCTGCTATCCAGTTCATATACTCAAGCTGTAGTCTTAACATATCAGGATCGTGCTGTGCGAGTACTTAACAGCAGACATATAACCTGAAATGAACTTACTTATTAATTGTATAAATCTACCTCGGATTACCTGGTTAACAACATTGAATTGCCCGTAATGATTTGGGAGAATGACGTCCATTAAACTCTTACACAATTAGGATTCAGCGTTGTGCAGATACATTAGAAGTTAAACATCTTAAAGCAGTCACCCTTTACTTACTAAAACATTTCACGAACCTAGCTATCAGTTTTAGTATTTCAGTCGCCCGTTTAACATCATAAAGCCGCCACAAAACATTTCCGGAACGTAGCTAGTACATCAATCACGTTTTTAAGAAAAAAATCTATCTTTGCAATCTCTATCAATTACAATTCCCTTCTACTTGTCACACGTCGATCTTTGAACATAAAGCTACAATCTGGATGATTTAAAAAGACTGTATTATTTTGTTAACTTTTTTAGAAAATTAAGAGAGGCTATAAATTATCCATTATTGTAATTTATATAAATAACATTTCTAATTCTCTAAACTAATTGGAAGAAAATGGATCGATGCTAGTTATGAAAGAGGATGTATTTATTAAAATGATTCATTCTGCTCCTAGTGGAAATAGAAGATGCATCACACGAAGCTTGCTTTGTTGAAATAACAGTTTGACTTGTGTTCATAATTTGAGTCCCTGTTATTTAAATCAAATATAATTCATTGTTGAGACAATTAAAGTGAATCAATTTTGACTCTTTAATATGATTTTTGAAATGTATACCCGTTACATGATTATTAGAAAAATGAAAATTATAAATCTTAGGAAGAAGTATATAAGTGCCGCCTGTCCAACTGCAATCATTGATAACAACGACATTAAACTATATAACCCTTTATACAGAACAGGTCAGTACCGGCTAGGACACAGGTTTGATTGTTAAACCTACAGTCATTACAAATTACATCAAAGTGAATGTAAAACACACTGAATATGACCAGCATTAACCTCAAAACAATTTAGTACACAGACAATTTTCTGGATAAACAACTTCTTTATTCTTTGAAGGGAAGTTTTGACATCGATTCTAATTCTGTCTTTGTCAGGCAGGTGAAAGCAAAACACTTTGTTGAACAATTACATTACCCTAGGGAAATCAATTATTCAGAAAATTAGCTGAATGATTCAGTACAAATTCACTTGATATGTTGGACTTTAGCCCTTAGGTGTTTGTTAGAAAATGCCAAAAGTGGACAACGGACAACATTTCAACGATTAATAATTATATATATATATATAAATAATTATAGGGTTTTGTTGTGAAGATGCAGGGCTATATCATGTGATAAAAATTGAAGCCTTCGTCTCAGTTGTTCTTCAGTATCTAAATGTGTTATGTAGACGGAATGAGGAAAAGACATTGTGAACATAAAATCAAAGACACAGCTAATGACCAGTGTGAGAAACGACTCCAGAAAACATCAGAGGTTATACAATTACATGACTGTAAGTTAGATGGCGTGTGAAGTGAGTCAAAGAGATAATTGAAACAGGAACCTGTGAAACCTCAGTTTCAGGGAACATCAATGAGAGTATTCTGTCACACGATGAATGGTGAATAATTGGATGATAAAGTTTGACTCCATTTAAAAGCATTCCTACTTTTACATAACAAAGATAAAGACAATGTTCGCTTCGTTTCCCTGGTCCACTTGTCATAAGAAACATAATGGGGGAAGTTTGATTAATTCATTTCTTGTTTCTCTTTACAAAATAGATTGATGGTGAATGGGTGGAATCGTTCTTCAATAAAATAATCTTCTGACAATAGACGTGTTCCTCAAAGAAAGCTTGTTCGTTGATTAAAGCGTTTCCAGTGGTGCAATCATCATGAAATCAAAGAGACAGACTACACAATCAAGAAAACCTCTGATCAGTATTGCTCAATGATTACTGTAGGTTTAATTAGTATAAGAGGATCATTTTATGGGTTCTACTTATATTACATAAAATATTACAAGCTCCAATTACGAACCTTGTACAAGAAGATTAATAAATGCCCTTAATTTTTCAGAATAAAATTCAAGAAATTATAACCACTTTAGGCGAATATTTGTATTATACTGCTGCCGCATTCAATAAGTACAATTCAGATGTAAACACGTTATGATCTAAATGTAAATTAACAAACCATTGTTAAAAGGGTTTTTTGTAATGTGAATACCTTTATACCAAACAAGGGGAATGTAGTTAAAACAAATTTCTTCCAGTAAAATACAACGGCTTCATGTGTCTAATGCAAGTTGATGTTGTTCAGTATTCAAGACGCACACATGCATCCTTAGTACAACATGTCTCCAATAGTTTTCTATCCATTGACATGAGACTCTTGAGAATACACATCTACATCAATAGATTGCTACATGTACATTATGGCATACCGTATTAACACAAACAGATGTCCAGGGTTATATCATCATTATTTTCATCTTAAAATTGATCTTTAAAATGCAGTTACACTCTAATTAGCAGCCTCGACTAAGTTATCAGTTTTTTAGCAGTTTCCATATTTTGCATTGGCTACAACATTTTCCAAGAAGGTTTTGAGAACTCAAATACATAACTTCTGACTTATACCCTTTGGGAATTTTTTTTGAAATTATCACATTGATGGTCTCAGGTAAAGGTGACACGTTCCGAAATCACTAAAAAAAATCCTTGTAACTACGATAACTTGGAAATTATTTGTGCTATCATGCTGTCATTTGGTAAATATCAATTATGGAGAAAGGCCAAAGGTGTTTGAAAGGTTTTCACTAAAATCCGTCAAAAGGTCAAGATCGCACGGATGTCACTACTTAAGGATACATTTGCGAAAATGCCTTATTTCAACTATTTCACTTTGAATCATTACATGATTGGTATACACAATGAACAGTGATCATTGTTTCATGTCCTTGAAGGTCAAAGGTCAAGGTCAAGGCCCTGTGGAGAAGGCGGAACAGGGAAAGGCAAAACCCTCAGTTTCCGGACTGATGTGTCTAACAAACGCTCACCTAGGTGCAAAAGGATTAGATTATATAGCAGGATTCTAATCCACACTGCAGTACAGCAGGACACTATGTTCACTTTGAATCATTACATGATTGGTATACACAATGAACAGTGATCATTGTTTCATGTCCTTGAAGGTCAAAGGTCAAGGTCAAGGCCCTGTGGAGAAGGCGGAACAGGGAAAGGCAAAACCCTCAGTTTCCGGACTGATGTGTCTAACAAACGCTCACCTAGGTGCAAAAGGATTAGATTATATAGCAGGATTCTAATCCGCACTGCAGTACAGCAGGACAATATGTTCCCCCCCCCCCCCCAAACAAAATCAATTAGGAGTATAAGGTGTCATGGAGTATTAAGCATCAAAGTGATAATAGATACTTCAGGAACATCACCTGATTCAATGTTCGTCTCGTGTTTAACACAAGGAAATTTTTTTTTGCGTGTCAAAAAGCTACACTTCATTTGATTAATTCCCAACATCAATATATGTGAATATGTCATATACATAGTTCTTCATATTTTAAAACTATCTTTTAAGAGAATGATCACAGCTTTAAAACCAATCCACCTTACAATTCCCAGAACTCCTACCCAAAATATTAATTTCCTAATGCATTAATCCATTTTCTCGACTTCAACTTCAGAACGCTCGTGCTCACTTAAGTTCATTCTATGGAAGGGAAATTCATTAGATTTAGGGTGTTCAAGGCAACATAGATTGGAAATTGAAATAAGAACATAAACATATAAAAACGGGAAAACAATTATTTCCTTGCGAACCTTAAGTCTTCAAGATAATAATTTAAATTTGAAAAACATTTGTTGCATCGTAAAATTACATTTATTACAAGAGGGGCACTTGTTGTTAATGAAACTTTGCAGTTAAAGGAATATTAAAATCCTTCAACTGTATATACACATCACCATCGACAGGGAAATTCAATTAGTCATAAAATGTTACTTAGTTGTGTGATGTAGGACTTGCACATTTTCTCTAATTGAACCAACTCTCTTATTAAATCTCGTTTTACGTTTTTTTTAGTTTACAATATGTTACAGTCGCCCATCCAGTTAGTAAAATACAAAAAAAACAAAATCAATATTTGGATTAAATTTAATTGTCTTCGCTTTTAAACAAATATCAATTCCACAATGAATCACCATAGAAATGTTGATATCCATTACACTGACGAAATTCCCATCTTGTAGTCACAAATTTGACCCCGGACCCATGTAAAGTCTGCAATATGTCCTCACATTAGTGTTTATTCATAAACACAGTTTCCTAATTCAACATCACACTCCATAAATCATCATAATAATTTCTCATTTTGTTCAATCCTCATGTATAAAAGTGGCAACAATTACTTACATATTATTGTGGTCACCTATCAATTATTATTTGCAATTGATTTTAGAAAACTAATGTATTTCATTATATAACGAGCAATTAAATACGTGGACGTATCAGTGAAATCAAGTGTGTATAAAGCTATAGTGAATATATCTGTTTTTCCCTGTAACCAGTGACTGATATAATTTCACGTCATAAAACAATAGTCTCACGTAAAGAATTGTCTTATTACGTCAAATTGTTTGTGTGGTTTCAGGCTGTTATGTAGTGTTTAAAAGTTTACAATCATGTCATTTGTATCTCATCTCGTGAAAATATGAAATGTCTACCTCAGTCTATGAAATAAATTTGGAAATGACAGATCTCCTCTATATAAAAAAATCCGTCCTGGCTAAAGAATGTGTTTAAATTTTCCCTATTTCCATTTCAATTGATTATCATATGAATTGCATTTTAACTTCACAAATGACGGATATGTAACTCGAATAAAATGTTATATTTCATACCATATATATATATATATATGTATATATATATATATATATATATATATATATATATATATATATATATATATATATATATATATATATATATATAATCAAGTCTGATGCCACTGTCTGCTGAACCAATCTGAGCCTCAAATCAATATGAGAAATATTGACAGTTGTGTAGTTAATCAAGTGTGAAGAGGTATTGAAAGAGATCTCCAAGGTCAGACAGAGTTGGATGCAGCTTAATAATATATATGCAGACATACAAAGGTGTTTTCGCGATATTGTGAGTTTTTGTTAAAAAAAAAGAATATTAAATATGCCTCGTTTTTCATCGGTCGGAAAAATGCTTTTCATGCTAAACTTGATTTCAATGTGTCATTGGTAAAATATGCTATTTGTAAATAGCAACACTTTTTTTAAAAAATATATGTGTATGTGTATGTGTATGTTATTAGTAACATGAACATGAAATCTATGAATCATATGCTTCAGAAGAGTGCCCCTTCAGTTCTTCTCTCTTAAAGTAACTATAATAGAAATTGTCCCCCTAGTCTAGTCATCCAAATCAAGACTTTAATCAAATAACCTCTGTTATGACATGAAAGCTCAAGACATCAATGAAGGATCTTGACTTCTATAACAATGAAGTTTAAACATCATTCCATTTCGGAATTGAGCTCGTGTACTTCATTATTATTGTTCTCAATGAACAAGTTGTCATACCGAAAAATTCACAATTCCGCTGTGACAAGATCTAATCACCTCTTTGTCTTCTCCAGAAACATAAAAGAAGATATGAAGAGAATCAATAGATTGCCAAGGGTTAAATAGCAAAGTATTGGAATGAAGGTCAAGGTCACACACCCTGAATGACTGAAGGGCAACGTCAAACACCCTCAATTACTTTACTTGAGTTGTATTAATCCATTCGTCTGTATGTATACAGGTATGGACGGACACTAAGTGACAAATAGTGACACTACTGGAATACGAACTCATATCGTTCAGAGGTTTTGTCACAAAGCAAGACGTCCAACAAAAACTTTCGGTGTGAGAAGCTAGGGGCATATAACTAAAAACAGCTACCTTTTCATCTGTGCCAAATGCTTTCAAAACAGCGACCGTTAAAACACTATGATGCGATTGGTCAGCTATTTGACTGGGCTTTGGCTGCGCTAAACTGGTTCGAAACACACGCATATACAGGGTGTTCTCAGACCTTGTGGTGAGGATTCTACAGAACAAGTTCGTATCCCGGTAGATGCAAGTTTATTTTGCAAGTTTACTCCTCGGAACAAGGTCGATTTTAATCAGACTGTAATAATAAATAAAATCATATCATTAAAATAATATTACTTGTTCGGGTTGCCATTATAACATCTTCATTTGTGAAGGTGTCACATGCTTTGCCTATCATAATGCACTTTTTACTTTGTATATATTATTTTCCCGTTGAATTTATACTCTTTAGTTCAACATGTCCAATTTAATTTTAAAAGAAATGCCAATAACGATTCTCTAAATGCCAACACTATTTTTTTAAATGAATTTTCCATTAAAGATGCACCATATAAACATCCATTGTCACAATAAATATTAACTCCCTTTTCATAACGCTTTAAATTTTCATCCATGAAGTTTCATCATTATTCAGCTTTAAGATTGCAATTTCAAATGCTTTGATACATCCATTACGAAATCACAATCTTCGTGTTTTGTCAATGGAATATTCAAATGAAAGCGAATTACTTTAATTTATCATAGATACACACATGATTTCCCATGTCAAAATATTACATAGCATGAAGTTAAGTTATCTGATTTATCTAATGTCGAACTAAAAAATATTTGGAAGCAGATCATAACTAAAACATTTTGCTTTTTATGTATTTTCCATCCATCAGAATTCCCCATAAGGAAACCGTAAAAAGTTTTAAAAAACTGTGATGCAGCAATGTTATTGTAAATATATTTTTCATCATATTTCTGAAGCATGAACCCATGTTTCATGTTTTCCTATCGATAGTCCAATAATTATTATGAAACTAAAATGATGAGAAAGCATGCAAGAACATTAAAATCTCTCACATTAATAATGGTGAAATATTACGAATGTTGACTTACCCTCATATACCATTTTTGTGTTATTTTTCATAAGGTGAGGTATACATTGAAGATGCCATATAACTTCAATTGGATTCCAACGATTGACCCACGACCCAAGCCTTGGCTTGGAAGCTGTAACGACAATTCTCTTTTAGTGGACAATTCTGTATTTTTCGACCCACTATCCACTGTCGTTGCTGGTGCCAGTCCAGAGTGAGTCTGGTGACATTGTATACAGGCTTTCATAGCATGTGATCCATCCTCATTTACATGTGCATATCTCAGTTATCCAAGTTCAGTTTGTCCCACCCATATATACCCACACATAAAGTTCCCAATCAGAAGATTGTCTAACTCTCAAATAGTAAATATGGAAAGAATCCATTATAATTTAGATCAGTGACAGATTATACGTCCAGTCACTGAATCCATATAATTATGTTATAAAAATTAACCACATCTAATATTTCAATATACAATATACTAGTTCTAAGTCTGTTTTGAATGTTGATATATGGATTGTTTCCTGATGAGTTAGTGACCTTCATCGATGTTATTGGGCTAACAAACGTTGTAATATTCACTGATGTAAGTATCAAACGGTGAGTATTACTGATTTTCAAATCCAAAACTGTCTTAAGCATTAGTTACACAATATGACGTTTTGTAATGCGCTACGTTTGAACATCTTCTAAATGTTATCCGTTATCAATAATAGTTGTTGGATCTCTATTTACAGCATAACGTGTGATGGAGTGTGGACACTCACGGAGATAATTAACTCTTGGGTATGAGAGCTGTACTTGTGGAGCGTCTTCAGTTTGAAAGAAAGTTACTCTCAATCTCTCCATCACATGTGAAGCAATTAGAAGGTCCAAGGTGACCAATTACAACTTGATTGAAGGAATTCAATAACATGTTCTCGCATACATGTTCCTGTCAAATTGATTTATTCTATTACTGTTCTGATTTGTATTTCAGTGTTTTCGGAAGGCATAAGAGACACTATAATATGACTCATGAATCATTCCAAAAAAATTGATATGCAATACCACATTCAAATCCGTGCCCAACAATACATAGCATCGATGTCTATCTCCAATAAGAAATTCTACAGTATTTAAAAGTTTTATTTTTGAAATTGTTTAATGATTGTTACATATTTTAACTGCATGGATTGAGAAACCGTACGATCGAAAATAGAAATGAAGTATACCTATGAAAAGTAATCTCTCATCGTTCTTTCTGTGATTCTGGGGGTATATTGTTTTACACCTGTCTTGTTTTTTTTTATGTTTGTCAAAAAAGCTTTAACCGTGTGCAGATCCTAAATCCTAATGTTATTGCTCACTGATCCAGCTTTTTTCTGTACGGATTATTGACAAAGTTTATTAATACTCACACTTTCATATTCTAATTCCAAACTATGCTAATATCCGGAAATATCAGTGTTTAACAAACACATCCTATTCTTTATTGTGGCCCTGAGCTTGCAATAGATTGGATATGACATTCAGTGTTACTGTTGTGTCAGTAAGATATGTTTCATCAATCACAAAGTAATACATACAACCGATAAAAGTTTATATTGCTCAACCTTAAATTCACACCAAAAATCAGTAAATGCCAATATCAAAATTTAATCACTCAAACTGCTGCAACGGTCAGGGATTTTGTTATATAAAACTTCCGTGTGATACGCAACTAGAACAGACAGCGAAATCATATTTATAGGATATCTAACTCGTTCCCCTTTCATATCAAGTTTATGTCCCGAGTGAAATAATTTTGCTTTGTCTCGTGCCTTGGCGAGAGAAAAACCAAAATTATTTCACGAGGGACATGAACTTGATATGAAAGGGGAACGAGTTATGTATCCTATTTATAAACAACTTGTATTTCAAACGATTTATTGGGTTTATATATATTTGTGTTGTCCCTATGAAGGAACGGAACAGCGGAGTAATAGCAACTTTGTCACAGCATCTAACCATTCTAAAATTTGTGATGTTTAGTATAGCGAAACCAGTTGCACTGGTCATTCTGAAGGAAGTGTACGCAATATAAAATCTCCCTGCTTGAGGACTTGCGATGAGAGTTATCTGTCCTTTGAACAACGTCATGTCATCACGGACGCAATTAGCATTGTCGAAATGTGTTAACATGCTGCTGGTACAACAACCTCATTGAATGTAAGTTTTAGATGAACATCACCATTGCAATGCCTTTCCGTTTGTTTATTTTTGTATTTTGAGTATAAAGTCACCGTGTACCTTACGAACACGTTGTTTTTATCGAGGGACTGAACATAGCGTTTTGTTGCATTGTCATTCCCACCTGTAGGAGAGTAAAACTCCTACTGCATTTTTAACTTTTGTCTTACTAGTTCTGCTCTCGTCATGATGTATTTGGTAATTATTCATGAAAAGCAATTATTGTGGTCATAACGAGTTCATGAATTAACTGCAGAAAGAGATAAGTATCAATCATAAGGAAGTGTTGTCGTAAATTACTAGCAATTTCATGAATGAATTCAAGTTCGTTTTATAAATGAAAACAGTAGTCGAAGCAGTGTCAAAGTTCATTGTTAGCCAATCATATTGCTTGTAGATGTTATGACACATATGTGATATAACAGTTTGTTATGAAACCTCTTTACGAAGTACCACGTGGGTAATAAATAGAGATTATTAACCAAGTGTGTTTCCGTATCATTAATATCATATTTTTGGAATAAAAATGTTATTATGCGAGCCTTTGGCGAGCATAATACATTATTTTTTATTCCAAATATATGATATTAATGATACGGAAACACACGAGGTTAATAATCTCTTTATCATATATGTCATTATTAAAATAAGCGTGTTTTTTGTTGTAAAATTGGAAAGAGAATTGACCTAGTTTTAGCGTAGTAATATCATAGACGGTACATCAAAGTGATGGTCACGACAACGGCTGTGAAGTGCCTAGAAATAGTTCTTAATTAAAAAATAAAATAAAACACGATGTGCGCGTTTATTAAAAAATCAACAATTGGTCGCTGATTTCTTATTCATGGAGATATTTTCAATCAATTCATATGCACCTATCTAATAATTAAAAAGCACTCATCACTTGGTCACGTCGCTAGAACAAGGGAAGTAACTCTAGTTTCAACGTTTTGGAAGCTGCGTTGCAGGGTTGATTCGGATTGCTGCATAACAGTATCTTTCACACTTAAACGGTAATTATTTGTGGGATGAGGTTGTTTCTTTCGTTTATGACAATAAGTACCTATAAATGTATCTAATACCGTATGCTCAGCCCTCAAGAACTGCCGAAACGCTAGTGCGATCGACGGGGCGTGTCGGTTTGACGCTGACACATCAAATTCATTTTGTACACAGGACACTGCAGCTACTTGCTGATTCTGTTGGCCAATAGCGCACTGAAGTTTTGAATGATTCTTAGATTAAATCTACAATTATCTTTACTTTGTTAAAACTAAAAATGCACAGTTTCATATCAGATGAATTTTTTTTTCGAATGTCCATTCTTTCAGGCGGAAATACACGGATAAACTCCCGGTTACGCTTTCCAATGATTCGTAAACAGTTTTAGGATTCGCATGAAAGATTGGAATTTTTCCGAAAGTAGTTCGTGTAATTGACCTTTGACCTGTTTTGCATATTTATCAGATTTGGATACCAAGTTTATCAGATTGCTTTATTGCATCGATAACACCCGCCATTATATGATAAATTGTCATATATCCTGATGATTTAGATTTATGAAATATTTTAAGAAAAAAGTTCGCAAACAAGTAGATTTTGTGAGTATGGGGGTTGTTTTACATGGTTTGTGCCTCAATCGAAGTAAAGCAATTATACATTATGTATAACATAATGTATTGCTGTTCTATAAAGGAACAAAACATGTAGAGCATGATACAATTAGGTGATACAATTAACTTCACAGACATGTAGTGGCAATCAGAGTGCTTTCATTCAAGTATATAGATAATACTCATTCACTCACAAAATGGTCATGCGTGAATCATCCAGGCATTAAGTTATTTTTAAAAACATGTCATACATATGCTCCCAAATCAAAGCTGTTATACTTATAAGTCACCAATGCCTTATTCAGTACTCTTGTATTCATGACCATTGTTAGAAAATATAATTGATCTTTATCAACTTCAAGTTATTAAAATTCATAACATGTAACTTATTAACATAATTTCAAACCTTATAACTGTATCAGAATTATAACCAAAATTCATTAGTTCTTTCTTATGTCACTGGAAAATAGGTGTTGATTTCTTCTTGCATTTTGTTACAGAGTGCGTCCACTGACATATTGACGAATGGCTCAAAAGAGGCAAGAGTAAAAGGCATATCGAAATCATTTAACCATGTTGTAATTGTTCATCTTGAAACCTCTGATTGCTTCACCTGTTATAATTGGATTGAGAGTAACTTTCATTCACACTGAAGACGTTCCACGAGTACAGCTCTCATATCCAAGTGTTAATCATCTCCGTGAGGGTCCACACTCAATCACGCTCAAAGGTAAAACATATCTTATTTTATATCCTTTGAATCTGTTTGACAAATATGCATTACAAATGTTGAGCTGACAGATTTATTGTATTCCAAATTGCAATGTTAAATTTGCAACGCACCATTATTATAAATGTTTTGTTTTGGTTCACTACGCATAAACTGAACTTTATTCACATGTTTTATCTTTGTCTAATCTAGTTTTACAGTAGGGTCATATTTCATTACCCAGTGCAAGTCGATCAAATATCTGTCAATCTAATTATGACAACACTCGATAACAAGAATGACTAATTCATTTTAGGACATACGGCCATAGGACATTTAAGACATTATTGGGCAACTATGGAAGCGCATTGCTGCCAGCAGTGAGAAAAAATTTACACAACGTCTAATTAGATGATAGTGTCATCTAATTAAAAGATAGTTTTATCTAATTAGAGGATAGTTTAATCTAATTTGATGATAGTTTTATCTAATTAGAGGATAGTTTAATCTAATTAGATGATAGTTTCATCTAATTAGACGATAGTTTAATCTAATGAAGTATTTTTTTAAATGTCTAATTAGATGATAGTTTCATCTAATAAGATGATAGTTTCATCTAATTAGATGATAGATTCATCTAATTAGATGATACTTCGTCTAATTAGATGATACTTTAGGTCTAAGTAGATGATACTTTCGTCTAATTAGATGATATTTTCGTCTAATTAGATGATACTTCGTATAATTAGATGATACTTTAGGTCTAAGTAGATGATACTTTCGTCTAATTAGATGATACTTTCGTCTAATTAGATGATACTTTCGTCTAATTAGATGATACTTTCGTCTAATTAGATGATACTTTCGTCTAATTAGATGATAATTTCGTCTAATTGGATCATACTTTCGTCTAATTAGATCATACTTTCGTCTAATTAGATCATACTTTCGTCTAAATAGATGATACTTTCGTCTAATTAGATGATAATTTCGTTTAATTAGATGATATTTTTGTCTAATTAGATTATACTTTCGTCTAATTAGATCATACTTTCGTCTAAATACTAATTACATGTATGGTTGTGGCTACTATGTCAACAGAGATAACTACATTAATGATTGTGGCTGCTATGTCAACATAGATAACTACATTAATGGTTGTGGCTACTATGTCAACAGAGATAACTACATTAATGATTGTGGCTGCTATGTCAACATAGATAACTACATTAATGATTGTGGCTGCTATGTCAACAGAGATAACTATATTAATGATTGTGGCTAATATGTCAACAGAGATAACTACATTAATGATTGTGACTGCTATGTCAACAGATATAACTACATTAATGATTGTGGCTGCTATGTCAACAGAGATAACTACATTAATGGTTGTGGCTACTATGTCAACAGAGATAACTACATTAATGATTGTGGCTGCTATGTCAACATAGATACTACATGTATGGTTGTGGCTACTATGTCAACATAGATAACTACATTAAGCTATTTTTTTATGAAGTTTAGTTAATATTTAAATACTCAGCATCGTAAACAGCTTGTCAGTTGTCCAGAATAAGGTACACCAAAGCCTATTAAGCTGAGTAATTATCCAATAATAGCCGGGATATTGACTATATAACCTTTGACTGACAGCATCAATAAGCAATAATTTGGTGGCAGATAACAAGTATTACCCTGGGAATGGTCATGTTAAGCTTATTAGATAGTAGGGTCATATTTCATTCCCCAGTGCAAGTTTGTCCCTGATCTGTATATCTGGGTATCACAATATTTGATATCAATAATGACCAATTCATTTAGACTGTGTATTTGAGCTTGAGTTACAGTTTATATGACTCAAAAAGGCCAAATACTATTAATGAAGCTTGAAATTTAATATCGTTATTTCAGTACTTTGCTGTAAAGCCGTTGTCTGACCCTTGAGATCTCTATCAATACTTGTGTACAGTTGATTTCATACGGAACTGAAAATGTCTTTCATTATAATTCAAGGATCAGGGGATGTGACGTTCAGTCCTCATCGGTGAAACGTAATATTCAGTTTCATCCCATTATTTGTATATGGAATCGGATAAAGGATGAATTAAGGTTTAATTAATTACAAATAACGACTTACTGGTGATATTAGTGATATATTTCAGCATGAAATGAAATGTAGTGTTTTACATTGTTATCGAATCTGAACTACTGAATGCATGGCTAATTTAACATTCCCTTTTGCACAGATACTCACTGTTTAGTTATAAAATTAATTTCCCCAAGTATCTGCTGTAAAACCCCATCTTGTTCTGTCTGACCCTGACGATCTCTGTCAATACTTTTGCAAGTTGACTTTTGACATCAGACTGGATGTTACATAGTTGATTGCTATGTTATCGATTGGTGAAGTTGGTATGCAAAATGAGAAATGATTTCATGTGGATGTGACAGGAACAAGTGAAGACTGTATTAAATGTTTTCAAAATATGTGTATTAAGGACTGATTAATTAAGTCACTTTCAAACATGAGATGATATAAACATCACGTGGATATTTGCGACTGCTCTGCCATGTTGATGTCACAATGCAAGTTTGAACAAGTTTTTGATTTGGTTTCAAACTCGATCATGCCCGTTCATACCAAATGGTTAACTCGATAAATGAAATGGTATCTAATGGCAGTTTGTTTAGTAATTGATCACCATAATGTTAGTAAACAAGGCATTACCAATGTATACAACAATTATTGTACGAAAATGTCACGAAACATATCACTTTAAAGAGAATTGTTAGATGTTTTACCCAGGATTGTCTAATCAAATATAATACTATTTAAGCCAACATTGAACGAAAAATAATTCATAATCTGCTTCTTCTGATTCTTGCTTTGTTGAAATATTAAAAATATTCAGGTGAAAGCAAATTAAGATTTGCGTTGCATCGGCCAAGAAACAAAACTAATTTTGTTGTTTTATTCCAAAGCAAATCTGAAGCAGTAATCTTTTCAAAATATTAATATATAAAATTGATTGAAAACAAAAAATACAATCGGGTTACATTCCTTGCTTAATACCCATTACATGCAGGTGCCTTGCTGATCTAGGCAAATTAAGTGATATTTTTCTTGATTTTCAGAGTCATATTTATAAGCATATGTATAAGCCCTGCTTTTAACGGATTAAACATTTAATCATATTTTTAAAAATCACCGATTACAATGCATTGTCAGCTGAAAGCTTACTCATCGGACAACTGGGGGAAAAGCATCGTAATTCTCAACAATCCAAAGCTTTGATGTAATTTCGTTAAAAACAATACTACTCTCTAATGATTAAAAAAAATCCATATCTATTAATGTCATTTTACAGATATGCTCTAAGCAGATGGATGTAATCAACAGCGGTTAGCATGTCCAGGGTCTCATAAATCAGAAACAAATGGGTAGTTTCATTGGCATTTGATGAACAACGTAAGGAGTAAATGACAGGTAAGTTGTTTTGGCTGGTGTGCTGTCGACAGTCCCTGGGGAAACTGCAAACTGGCATGAAAGATGACTACATATGATACATTGTTATCAAAGTTTTAAAGTTTCATGTCAAACAATACAGCTTTGATGTTGCATGTTCCAGTGTGTAATTATGCAGATGTTAACGATCATTAAGTTGATCACATGCGTGTTTGCACGACAGCATTTATATGGAAAATTTGTGTGTATATGTCATGGCGGTTACATAATATGTGAATGCAAAACTTGCAAGATTTCTTTCAAAGCAGCAAATCGTTAAATATAAACCATTTCTCCCGCGGAGGACAGTTACACACAAGAACAGGTTGATTTATTACAGAATTGTCAACTTGTCAATTGTTGATGTTTACGTGTCAACATATTATGACAGATGATTTTGACTAATGGTATAGGTCATCAGCGTGTCATATAATGCACAATGTTTTAAAGACAACCACTTAGATTGTTATGTGATCTTATAAACGCATTCTCCTTTAAATGATTAATTATGTTGGAAACAATAACGCAGGTTTGCAGGAGGGACAACCAAAGAAGGAAACGTAGGATGATCAACCTTCAAGCTCAAATCAAGAAGTATTGAGTAAACAGGTCGATTTTTTTCTTTCATTCACACTGCTTTAATTCGTATGTGAACTGCCATATTCTTGCTTCCAATGTGCTACATAATGTACATTTCCTCTGAGAACGATACGAACAATACTGAAGAAATCAGCATACATCTTTGACAAATCTAATCACTTGCCTTGATCAATCCCTCTATTCCAAAAGCACTGATAACTAGGAATGGGAAATTCATTTTAAACTGATGCATAATCATCAAACATGATGTAAGCGATTGTGTTAGAAGTGTTAAATTCAAGTAGTTCAATTTATAAAGGATGATATCCATTAGTGATTTATTACTAAGCAAATAGGTGTGCTCAACTGAGAAGAACATGTTAAGATACTACTTTATCAGCAAACAGGAGTAGGTGTGTTGTCATTCAATAAACAGTGTGAACTAAATTATAGTTTGTGATTATATCTGCTGTATCATTAAGATGCTCAAGGGATATTACACTCCTAAAGCGGAATGACGGTTCATTCACATCATAGGTACACGTGGATATGGCGGTTTGTTTTAAACTACAAAGCGGGTACCTCATTTGATGTAAATTCATCATTATAAAGTAATAAATATACGTGATTTGAAACCTGTTTGACAGCTGATTGAGATCTGAAATTTGGTTGACAACTGATTGGGATCTGAAACTTGGTTGAAACTTGATTGACAACTGATAGGGATATTAAACTTGTTGACAACTGATTGGGATGTTTATAGACACGTATTCCGAATTGCCAATGATCATGACAAAAGAATATTCTAAGGGTAATCATAGATTTACATTAACACAAACCAATTTATGCATGCTTCCAAAGACAATCTCTGTATAATACAGGAGAAATACATTGTATACCTTTATGTTACACTTTTACAATTGGGGATCCTATACACGTCATATTGGGATGTAATGTTATGATCTGTTGTGATTCGTAACTATGGCACTGAAATAATTTAGTCATATGATACCAAGTGTCATGATGACATTTTGGAAATTTAAAATAATATATTCTGTCGCAGGTAGCGAATAATAGAACTATTTAAATGGAATCAAATCAAACAGTTTTTGTTACATAAAAGTCGCCTTAGTCAGAAGAATGTTTCCGTAGTAATATGCAAAAGTAATTGTTGCACTGCATAACGTTCAGAAAGAGCACTCAATTTAGTTGATTTTATTGATTTTATTCAATTGATTAATTTCAATAACTATTCATAACAACAAACTTTTATTGCTCGACTTGTGCCATTGTGTTTAAAGATATCAACTTTTCGGAAGAGATGAAATCTCGTCCAAATAATGAGTCGGATAAAGTGGCAAATAGTCCAATGTTTCTACTTCTCAGGAATCAATGAATAGAGCAGGTGCCATCTGAAAACACACAATGTCCCCTCGCGGAATAGAACCCTCTTTGTGATGTTTCTTCAAAATCAATGAACATCAACAGTTTTCATCAGACATCCAATCAATACATCAGTTCCATAACGCTGAGGGTGAAAGCTTTCATTTTAGGAATTGATTTTATCTGACAGTGCATACTATGAATTAACTTCCATGAACTATTTTGCCACCCCAACAATATCCAATGAGACAATTACAAAGGTGTTTGAGATCTTACATTTAATATTTGGGTTTCATCTGGGTAGCAACTTTTTTCTCGTGACATGAATTATGTTCTTGATTTATCATTTACCAACATTTGTTATGGAATGGATAATGTCTCATGAAGCTAACGGGGGCGGGCTAGAGCGGTGGTTAGTCTGTTTGGCTTCGGATAAAGAGGTTCGAATCCCGCCAGGAGAACTGTTCAACTTGCAGTTAGGTTTGTGTTAAATGCTACACTGAATCTCACTGTATGAATATTTACAGGACTTTTATTCATCTTCTATATTTCTCTATAGCATCTGTGCAAATCATAACAGTGTATTTAACTCCTACATAGAGAACTGTTACACTAGATGAACATTTACAGGACCTTTATTTCTTCTATATATTTCAATAGCATCTCCTACATAGAGTAAATTCACTGTTGCTGACTACACAGACATGTCATTTGGATCAAGTTGACATTTTCAAATAAACAGTCTAAAATGAATTGGTCATTATTGATATCGAATATTGTGATACTATGATAGACAGATTTGGGACAGACCTGCACTGGGGAATGAAATATGACCCTACTATGTAAAAAGGTTAACATGACCATTCCCACGGTAATAATTGTTATCTGCCACCAAATTATTGCTTATTGATGTTGTCAGTCAAAGGTTATATAGTCAATATCCCGGCTATTATTGGATAATTACTCAGCTTAATAGGCTTTGGTGTACCTTATTCTGGACAATTGACCAACGATTTACGATTCTGAGTATTTAAAGTATGAACTAGTTCTGTGTTTAAATGCCATTTATATCTAAGTCAGCCAAACATTCTGTAAACTGCAAGCCAGACATGAAATATGTTCATAGAATAATTTCCTTCATTCCAACGATGATGAAAAACAATATTAAGTGAAATGAGTTCCTATTGATTGACCGCCCCTTTAAGAGGATCAGGAAATATTGAGTTCTAATAAGTAGATGTTATGTTCAATATAACAGATACTGTATCCTAATTTGGATATATGAAGTCTCAATTATGAGATACTAAGTTCTAATCAGGATAAACTAAGTTTTGATTTATTAATCAAAAGTACTTATAATATCACAACTATGTTACAGTGAACCTTATGCGTTTCCATAAAGGATTCTGCAATAAGCTTCATTAACTTTTCTCTTGGGAGTCAATATTGATTGCCGACGGATGTACGAAGGGTCAGGCAAAGCGAAAGGCTTTTTCCATTGTGTGCTCTGAACATCAATATCCATTCCATCCATTCGACTACAGTGACAATTTTTTAAAAAGGCTGTAGAACATTTTTAGATAATTTTATTTTTGAATATTTTCAATTTATAATGATAGTTTATGCCATTTATAATTACTTTAGAGGATTAACATCCTATTTCACAAACCAAATATCCGTAGTGGTAATAATGGTGTTGTGTAAAAAGCAAAAGTCATTTCATTTTGAACACATTTTATTATTTCATATGACAAAAATGATTCCCATGGCTTTACTGAACCGTGTACACTCATTTTTAAGTTGCTTTTCGAACAGAGAAGTGTGTTTTACTATTGGCAACACAGTTCATCAACTTATTTGAGCGAAAAATGTGCTATTGCCCCTTTTATGCTTTCCTCGTTGAACTCTTCGAATGTCCTTTATCCAACCAACTTCCAAACGCAAAGCATAACTCTTGCCAGTCTGCATTACTGGCTGATTTAACCCTTGCGGTATTTCCCTAGCTTTCTTATGTCGAGGCAGTGAATCGCTGCACTGGAAATGCATAGCGGGCCTGGATTTCTAAACACAGATTTCTTAAGGAAATACTGGAAGGCCTAAATCAGCCAGTAATGGAGACTGGCAAGAGTTATGCCTTGCATTGGGAAGATGTTATCCAACTCACAGATAACTATTTAGAACTATTCCAACATGATGTCCTGTGTCATCGTTTACGATGTCTGTTGATTCACGGTACTACCTGAACTATAATTATGTCATACATCTTATAAAGGAGTACAGCGTTCTAAATATTGTTTTAATGCGCACGGCACAAGTATGATGGCCCAGTGTGCAAGTACAAGGACATGTGTATACCACTCTTTTCGCCCCTATTCAGATTCATACTATTGAATTACTACACTCCCAAACTGTTTCTTACACTCAAACGAGTTATAGAGGTGTAAACAGCATGATGTTTGGATTGGAATGTGCATTTAGATATCATACATGAACAGATTTAAGCATCAAACATAGTTGACCAAAACAGGATTGTCCGTTTTGAATGCTTTGGTACATTGATCATTTATGTTTTGTCAATTGGAGTATTTATGAGAAAGCAACAGATTATAATTAATCATACAGACACTAATTATTTCCGATGTCAAAATATGACATGGCATGAAATTAAGGTATCTGATGTTTTAATTTCGAGCTGAGGAATACATGGAAGCACTTCATAATTCGCAGTTTGATGCAGCACTGTCAATGCGGATATCTTCTCTTTATCATCTTTCTGAAGCATGAACCCATGTATTATGTTTTCCATCGATAGTTCTATAATTATTATAAAACTATAATGAGAAGAAAGCATACAATATCGTGCATGCAAAGACATGAAACTATCTTAAACATAAACCGTGAAATATTCTGAACTTGAACCAGCCTCATATACCACTATCTTGTTATGTTTTCATAAGGTGAGGAAGAAAGTCACGATGCCTTCGATTGGATTACCACACTTGACTGACAACTGTAATCTTGTCATGGGAGATCCTGTGACAATTCCGTTTCGGTCGACAATTCTCTTTGGGATACCAACTTTCCGTTTTATCTGTGGAAACCAGTCCAGAGTGTGTCTGGTGACGTTGTGTGTGATCCATCCTCATTTCAGTGTGCTGATGTCAGTTCATATTAGATCAGTCTGTACCACCTGGTGTTGAGGATGTTTACAGACATACCTTAATCAATATTTGGAGCATACAGGCGCTTTTTTTTCAAGTGATATGTCCATTTTGAAAAACTTAAATTACCCTTGAATTGATCCACCATATGACATACATGTAACCGGATATCAGAGTCAAGAGTGTGATTCAAAAGAATTATAGTTCAGTGAAAAAGTACGTCTAGCCATGTCATATATATATGACAATCAAATGAAATTAATACATAATGAACCCTTGAAAGTTAGTGAAAGTCGTGAGACATATATGCTCCCATTTCCAGCGTTACATTGTAATCACATGATTCCATCTGACTCCCTACATGGAATAGACGCTGTGACGAGTTCAATAAATCATATCAGCTACCAGCAAGAAAGTATCATCAATATATATGACAACAATAATTCATCCTTGAGATAATATTACCTCAAGGGGCATTATTGCTGATATTATGATCACAGTCTGAGGGGACATTATATTCATTCCTTTTCAAAATGAACACAACATACTTAAACAATAAACTACAACATTTAATCTTATAGACTTCAGTTATTTAACAATTTCAAATAAAATCACTCCCTCGTCTGTTACCCTCCCGGCCCTTAATTATTAGATATGCCAAGCTTATTTCAGACCCGGCTCTTATTTCAGGTTTTAGATATTACCAAATATGACGCAAATACTAATATGCTTGAAGCATTCAACGATCTATTAGAGTCTACTGCACGTGAATAACATAGCATGTTGCTAACACATACCATATGGGTTTATTTTGTGGCTAACGTATTCACAATATTGAAATGTTTAAGATGCTGTTATGTTTGCTCTCAGTGCATTACAAGTCCTCCACATCCATGCATTAGGTACACATTGTTTGAGTATTCTCTGCAGAACAGCTATTATCTAAATCTGTTCATCTATTGAATGCACACATTGCTTAAAAGCTGATAATGGGTTCTTACAGCCCAATGTACAGGACAAATTATTTTGAGAAAGTGTGCGGTTTCTACAGTAAATCGCACATTTTCACATTTTCTCTTCTCATGAACTTTGAGGAAATGTTTTAGTTTGTAATTACCGGTATAACAGGATAGTTAATACTAATATTGTTTTTACCAGTTATTGAGAAATATAATTATACTATATTTAGAGGATACCAAACTATCTTCTACGAATAAAATTTCATCAAATGAGTGTCTGCAATCAGTGAATCCAGTCTTTCGATGTCACAAATGCAAATCACAGTCAGGCCCTGTTTACAGTTTAAACTCGTTGCTTTCCTAGGCTAATCATAATTTGCAAAGAAATGCAAAGAGAAGACTTGAAATACAACTAAATGGATGAACAGTTTTTCAGATTTAGAGGGTCTGGTTAATCGAGGTCTTACTGTATTGTTAAACAGATAAGGGTATATGTTAGAATCATTGCCTGGTCCTAATTAGGAGCACTAATATGTCACTTCACAATTGCTCCCAACATCAATTTGTCCAAAATACATAATTCTAATGTGAGACTCCATTACAGGTTTTATTGGATTGTGAACGTGTCCAATTACAAGACAATTAATGCAGTCATAATCGACAACAGCCATTTATATTACGTAAAGAACAATTTAATCTAAAGTAAAAAAGTTAAGATAAATATCAGAACTATGGTAATCAAATACAAATATATCTGAAAACCTTTGATCATACTTATTGATATACTAATTGTTTTGATATTGCCTCCCTTTTTCCTCAGTATTTCATTGAAATTAGACAAAATAATGAAAATCCATATTGTTTATCTCTATTCTGATTTATGGTGCTGTTTTGAATTCATTGTGACTTTGTGATCAAAGAATAACACGGGTAATCTTTTGAGAACTCTGACAAAACAACACCATTAATCATAAACATCAATTGTGTTTCATTTGCTAACTTTCCTCGAATTGGAATGGAACACACATCAATTAGACCGAGATCGGTTATTAATCATTTTATGACAGATATGTGATAGGAAAATCATTCAAATTCATTTGATAAATGTTCCTTCGGAGATTGTTGTATTAGCTAACTGAAAAGTAGGATGGTGTGACGTGTTCACATAGTATTGTTAGTTTTAGCGGATGTTTGTTACCCAAAATTCTAAAATTCCATTTGTAAACAGATCGGCCAGAATGCAATGCAACTAACAAACCTGAAAATTAATTGCTCTCAAACCTTGTACTGTACTGTACTGCGGCAGTTTCCTACTTCCCTACAGCGGACACAGATCAATAGCTAAACTAAGGGATTTCTGTATAAAGAAGGAAGTCATTGTTAAATTAGCATAACATATATATGATTCTTGAATAGTTGTCTATTTTGATCATAAATAAACATGAAAAGGCTTTACGTCATTGGATGGGTGTTCATATTACAAGGACATTTAACTACCTAAATTACACTCAAAGTATTGCTTTCTTAAACAATTACTTTAAAACCTAAAAGAAAGTAAATTTATTGTTACTAACTTGTGAAAAATGTATGAGCGAGAGAACAAGAAGACAGCGTCACAAGTGTAATTTAAGTAGAGATGCTTATGGTCGATAAAAGGGACAATTTCTGTAATGTTGCCAATATGGACATACAGTAAATAGTAGATACGCAAAAAAGAAAGCATGTGAGTTGGATCAATTTAAGAAGGAATTTAACAAAGAGGAAGCAAGACCTGAATAAGTCCAATACAATTGACAGTTGATGAAGCGTCTATACATACACTTCTGTCATCAGATTTGTTCGCAAAACTATCATAACTATTATTAAAAGATAGAGCCAGCCACTACTACACTACTATATGCTAAACGTGTGATCAATTAGCCTCCAATTAGGCTTAGACAGTGAACCACAAGCAGTTGTCTCCGTTTAATTATGACCGCGTCTATGTGTAGAGATGACTGTGATTGTCTAGTACTTAAATTATTAAATTATTGTTTATGCAAATTGTTGTTATCAATTATTCTCCCATTAAACTTTTAAATTATATTAAATCTTTTGAGATAGTGAACCACATCAAGCTGTCAGCTTCGAACTATGACTTCGTCTATGTGTACAGATGACTAAGATTGTCTAGTACTTTCATGGAGCCATAAGTAGAACATGTCGTGATTCCTAATGTGAAATTACTTAACCGAAGACACATATCTGAGTTGAAGTAAACTAATTGGTCGCTTTCTCATACAACTGAATGTTGAATGTCTAAGTGCAATAATGGTGCATCTCATTCTCTGTAAGATTGCATCTACTTTAGGCCTATAATGAGTATCACAATGGATGGAAAGTGACACAGACTATGGTGTCCTCACATTTATGAAATCAACCCACACTATATGTCAATTTCTGTGTGTGCAACAATAACGTGTATCAATATAAACATAGCTGAACAACAGAACGAAAAGAACATGAGGATTATGTAAAATATTACTGAAATATCCTGTGATAATATTTTGCCAATGTTATCCAAACAAAATGTGTCTTTATTTAATGAATTATCTAAATACATCACTACACATTTAAAGAAAATGCATGTCATAATCTATCTCGATGTATTTCAGCAATACTGTGAACGTTCTGATGGGCAGCATTATAGCTTGTGAAACAATTAATCTTTTACCAATTGGGATCCAATGAAAAGAGAATATATGTCATCTAGGAAGAATGAAGATTGATTCATGGCAGTCTCACCCTTTGAAGAGGTTTTGTGAAAGGGAAGCGTTTTAACTGTTTCATTTGAAAAGAACATATTTATCGTGTCTGTAGCATCTGTTCTTATCGAATTAACTAAACATAACATGTTTAGAGTCTCTTTCATCAGCACCTGAATGGCTTTATCTGCTTTTGATGAAAGAGCGCTAAAGTAAAGAGCAGAAGAATTGTTCTAGCTCATGCATGAAGAACATTATCCATGGAGGTTGGAGCCGGTCATGAAGCAATGTTAGCTATAGAGTTAAGATCCAGTAAAAGGTAAATTGTAAATTTAGTAACGGAATGTTGTGAAGAAGCAAGTTGATGTAATGTAATCGACTTCATAAGAAGCCTCCCTCCCCCGCCCAAGATAAAGATTGCTTGGTTAAACTTAGAACATGCACGTTAGTTTGTGATGTTTTGTTTTGTTTTGTTATCAATATTACAGATTTACTGTCAACATGCAGACAATTTTAAATTGTATATGTACTCAACTTCAAAAGAAATGCGACAATTGAATCTACAAGATACTGAAATAAAATATGGAAGATATATGTCATGCCAACGGCATAACCTACAAAACTAATTTTGTACAACATAACAACGTGTTCGTTAACATTACATTCTGTGTGGAAGAGTGTTGTGCATTTCCAAGAACATTGTTAATACAATGTATGTCCGCCATTGATGTTGACAGCATAGAACATGAACAGGCATTATAATATCAATGTTTTACGAATAATCACAGCATGAATCTGCCTGTGCTTTAAGACTTAACACTGTTTGGTTTGTCTCATGGATTCATTTATAACAAACGACTTATAATGGACGAGATCCATATAATATTTGTATCCTATATACATTGTAACAGTAAATGTTTTGCATGTTTGACCCATCTATATAACGTCTTTCATCATCACATGTTTTTCTCTTGTTGTTTTGAGGAACATATTCAACAAGCTCCACATGCACTCGCAATAATAAGGTTGATCTATCTCGTTGTTATATACACATACGTTTTATTTGAATTTCAGTCTGTAAATTAATAACATTCAATTACTAGTTTCCGATCTATTACACATGACATACACTAAAAGGTCCCATAGTTCTTTGTACTTTCATCTGAGTAATACATCAGATATGTTTAGATATTTTTTGCAGTTTCCTGTTCAATTCAAATCACAATCCATAAAGTCAATGAAAGGATATACTTAATATAAATCAATTGCATTAGTTGTGACAAACTTAGATCAACTAAACTCCCGAAAAAACGTGCAATCATTACCATGTCTCCTTTTCGACGAATAGACCTTAAAATGCAGTGACGACAAAAGCAAGATTTTCTAATGTTACTTTGATATGCCAATACATTAGAATGTAGGCTATATAATAAGGGGTTACATATACGTTCATACGTTCTATACTCTAGTGGCACCATGGTGAAATGTTCACTTCCATCCAAATCCTAATGATAGGCGACATAATTGTTGAATGATTAAAGAGAGAATGTCGGTCTTATACCAGTTTTGGAAAGCACAAACTCAGTCATATTGAATCATACAGTTACATGTACATGTATGAGATTGCTAATATGCTAAATTTGATTTTTCAAATGCACGTCTATTCAGTAAATCATATTATCAAGAGTTGCGGAAGCACAAACCTTTTTTTTCAAATGTAGAAATGATAAAAGACGGAAAGAAACTGCAATGTTGTTACGAATAGATAGCACCATATTAAATGAATAATCTAAATTCAACAAATTATATTTTAGAAGATGTAATTGGTAACATTGTACTTCGCAATGCATTATAGCAACTTATGTTTAAACAATGGAAGTCAGCTGACAAGAGAAACCCATCTGGGAAGAATGCAGAGAGATTTATGATTCATTTACCCTTTGAAGTGGTTTTGTTCAAGGGAGGGCTACTTTTAATTGTTTCTTTTGAAAACATATTTTTCATTGTTTTGTTGGATCAAATGCTCTAAAGAATTTATGAGATCAACAAACCATAGAGGCTCTATCATTGGACACCTGAATGGTTTATATCCTGTCTGATGAGGGAGCTCTTAAAAGAGCAGTTAAATAGTTATAGCTTCTGTAAAAACACGTTATCCGGGAGTTGTAACCTGACGTGACATTGTCAATTTATATCTGCATGTGATGCAATGGTGGTTTGTTGTGAATAACATTGTTAATGAAATTTATTGAACTTTGTTGGAAGTCTTGTCCCTTTTGCAAGTGAGTTATGTACATCATAACATGTATAAACAGGAATAATTCTAAAATTAAACAAGAGGCTGCCCGCCTGACATAAAAACAACGATGCCAAATATCTTAACACCCAGTTGACAGATTAAATTATTATGCGAATTATGGTTTGGTACGGAAATGCAGTAAACATTATGATAAGAACTGGAGAAGAAGTTTTTCTCCGTTATCTCCAGATTCTATCACAATAGTCTGTATGTCTGGAACAATGATATGCGGAAGCACATTAGAAAACAATGAACTGAAGACAGTGCCATGAATAAAAATAATTCACAACCACCAACAACAAATTTCTCCTAATTTGTCCTCTTCGAAATAATTGAAACACAAACGACTAAATTATAATTTACTTCCGAAGTTTCTATTTTACTCAAAGCTAAAAAATTACGAAATGTTGTCCATGCCAAATGTTTAAGTTGAAATGGGACAAAACCATTATGTTAGAATGTGTTAATTTTCTTTTTCATGGTACCATTGCTCCATATCTCAAGTTGGGGACACTTAAGTATCTATGTTAATGTGCTGTTTACTAGATATTTTCCGTGTTTTTGCATTTTTTTAATAACTTTACCTTTTATATATATCATAACTTCTTTCATTAACATCAGCATTGATACTTGTAAAACCTAAGTCTAATACATACATCTCAAAGCTACAAATATAACTTTTTGCCAATGTTTGGACGATGGGTCCACGCAATTGTATATCATTATGGACCAGCAATGGCTGTTAAAGACACTGTTTTAGAGAAGTTTAGAGAAAGAGTTGAAGTTATATATGATACAGCCATAGTAATACATTAGTACCTAGTTCGAACTAATCTGTTTTTGCTGGCTGATTTCATTAGATACCCATTAATATAAATTGTACATTAAATATGAACTACATCTGTTTGTGTGTTTGTGAATACATACTAGACTTGGGTTGAGAAGAAAGACAATTATTTCAAACAATTAAAGGGATAATCTCCTAGAAATATAAATATAATTACATTAGATGATACCAACTAATCTCATTGTTAATCACAAGAAAAGCACATTTATGTAGTTTAATATCTAATAAGTGTTAATGTCATTTTCAAAATTAAATCACATTGGAATCTGAAATTATGTTACACTTTTTATCCTCTACAGTTTCAAAGTAACAAGATTTGTATTTTCTGCACTGATAATATTGTGTTCAGCTTTCATGTGCTACGTACATTATACTTTATTGATATTTATTGTTGTAAAAAAATTAAAATGACATTAATTCTAGTGTCGGCATGTGTTCGATTTCTGTACAACATTAAGTTTAATTAGGAACCTGTTGTGTTCCCCTGACAAATATTGGAAACATTATTATGATTATTATCAAATAAATACCTAGTGCAATAATTGATTGGCATAAGTAGGACTTTAACTTTAAATAACTTATTGTATATGAATTTCGCAATAGTATTTCTTACGTTTAATGTTCCTCTCTCAATTTGACATGTATACGTAGTTTGTAGATCAATACTTAACAGACTGATATCGAAATGTATTTGAAGTTTCTATCATACTGATGTAACATGTTGTGTGTAAAATCAAAGAAACAGCTTATGGAAAATATTCAAATCACGTTAATACTTCCCTCAAAATAACGCAGCAAAAAACATGGATCATTAACAAACCGATAAAGCTCCTATACTTGCATAACAGTAAGTTTGATTGAGTGTGAAGAGAGTCAAAGAGATAATTGAAACATGAACCTATGAATCCTCGGTTTCAGGGAACATCAATGAGATATTCCTGTCACATGATGAATGGGTAATAATTGGATGAGTTCATTCGATAGCAAAGTCTACTTACAACTTCTTAAATCAAAAGGATAAAGACAATCGTTCCTTGTTTCGTGACCCAACTTGTCATAAGTTTATCAAACCCATGTTATTTGATAAATTGATGCCAGTCCATGTAATCAAATTGTTTTCCTATCTCGATAAAACATAAAGAACGTGTTGAACAAGGAATCCCGTTCAGTTCAAGATCAGGATAACTATTGGTAATAAAATGAAACACATGCCAAGTCGCAGTATCATTGGATTGTAATTTTCCACTCAATAATATGACTTTCATTAAATGTTCATATGAGAACTTTATTTATTATTATTTTCCGTGAATTTTTATTTATATCGTAGCAATAACTACATGTACTTATACGGGAGGTTGAGCTGAATACATCTTAAAATGATAAAGACAATGTGCTGTATTGTTTTTCATTTAGTGGTGTACATTAATGTATCGTCTGTCACACAGGAGAGTGGGTAACGTTTAGATATTTTGTAAGGAAAAGCCTGAAATCAAACAGCTCTTGTGTGACAGTGGATATATTCTATCATTATCTATTTATCTCAAAGAAAACTTCATTGATCAAACTTAAAGGAAAGTGCAATTCATTTTATGATTCACCTTATGTGTATCAAGATTGGTGAAAATAACAGGAAACTAAAAAGAAGGCAATCTTTTCCGGTGTGATCGTGCATGAAATGAGTAAAAAGGATAGACATTTTAATCAGACCTTTGATGGCAAAGTAAGTAGGTTGATTTAATTCTTTTGACATTGATATAACAGACTGCAATGATGAACCTAATGGAAATCTGCCAATGTTTTCAAATCTTATACAAAGTTGTAAAACCTGTTTATGAAAAAAAGAAAAATTGTACAAATTGATGAACTGAACATTACATATGTAGAATCTCTTCCATCAGGATTTAAATGGATGTATTTGCTTTTGACGAAAGAGAACTGAAGTAAAGAGCAGATGAGTGGTTAAAGCTCCTGCATGAAAAACAGTATCAAGGGAGGTTGGAACCGGGCATGCTGTGAATAAGCGCGTTTATGTAATGTTACAGGCATATAAGCCAAACCCCTCACCAAAGCAGTCTTCAAGCATTGTGGTGGTCTGTGAAGTCTTTCCTTTCATGCAGCGAAGTAATAGTAGTGTAGTTCTTATGATAGTTATGAATTGATATATTGGCAGTGAATCAATTGTCTTTAATAGACAACTGTTCCGCCATAGTTCAAATGCAACGCTTCACTT
Source organism: Gibbula magus (assembly GCA_936450465.1). NCBI lineage: Eukaryota > Metazoa > Mollusca > Gastropoda > Trochida > Trochidae > Gibbula > Gibbula magus. The sequence goes on along the minus strand of OW388300.1, from coordinate 3,796,444 downwards.
TGTGTTCTTCAATTGTCTCATCTGAGAAATATTTGTATTGAAATAACTTATTTAATCAAAAGTGCTTGTTCGTGATGGTGATGCTTGATTCTAATTAAATGATTGCTGTTGATGTTGGTGTTGGTGTACCTTGGTGTATGAGGTTAGGAAAATAGTTTTCATTTAAAAAATTTAATTAAAAAAGTTGATTAAGGAAAACATTAATCTCATGGATCAAAGAACTACAGAATTCCACTTCAAAATAAAAATTACCAAGTACAACCCTGTCCCGTTGTATATGGAAATGGTTTTGATAAACCTTTATATTTTAATATTTCTGCATTGATGTGAATTTTCCAGAAATATCCCTTTAAAATCTTGGCTACAACTATTACTGTTCAGATCTATTTAAGTATCATAATATTGTACCACTCTCCTTTGATCGTAACACATAGCGTATCCATTAGAAAGCTTTTGATCATATGCAGTCGAGGAATGCAATGGCTTGTTCGGATTGATAAGTCTCTCAGCTTTGTTGACTAAAGTAAGTAAGATAATTTCTTTGTGTTTGTACTTTGACCACACTGCGTGTGTGCTTTAATCTCTGTTCATATCTGATTGCTGGAGCAAAACGTTTGTGCTGCCTAACTGTAGATGATCCACTCAAACGTGGTCTTATCTTTTTCAGGAATTCTAGTGAATATATCAGGGGGAACATAATTCTAACCGGAGCAATACACGTTATTTTAGCATATTGATTTGCATATAATAAGAGACAGTAAGACACAATATAAGTATATATCCTTAGTCAAATATGTAGACACCATTCTCTGGAAAATGGATGTCAACATAGAGAATACTGAATAAACATACAAACGAGTGGATGGTTTCGCTCGTTAGATACCAAAACCATCCACTCGTTTCATGAATATGTTATTAAACGGGACGGAGTTTTTTTATTCATATATCTTGATATTGTATTCTATAACAACAGACAGACATGAACAATGACTCAACAACCTGGAAAACGTACGTGTCGACCCGAAGCTACATTTTTACATTCTAAACAATCAAACCCATTCCTCAAAAAGCGAAGTAAATATCAAAATGTACATATAACGATTACAATGTAGTCGCAATAATACTCAACTTACGACTGTCAAGCGATTCGTGGGCTCAACATGAGAATTTTATTTCGTGTGAATTTAGAATCTACAAACTAGATATAAGGTTACGTCGAGTTGCTTGACGAAGCCTTGCAAATGGCTGTCAAATCGCGAGAACCCTCACGAGATAACATGTCAAGGGAACTTAACTCTGAATCAACCAAGTGATACTGATTGTGATAGAAGCGTCCGTTTAATATAATCATAAGACTTTGTGATAAAACGTGTCCGTAGAAATCCATGCGATCCTGAAAGCCATGTGACTACTGGAAACTAGTTGTGACTGCGATCGCTTTTACTTGCAACGAAAAACATTTCAATGTTTCAGAAAGAAGAAGAAAGGTTTATTTCGTATAAAGGCCGTGAGACCCATCGTACAAAGATTAATTTAATTTGAGTTACCTTTCAATGTTTCACAACAGTAGTATCTTCAACAAGAGTGTAATAAATTAAATTAATCAACAATATCACAATGAGATGACTTTTGACAAAATCGATTGACAAAGGTAACCCTGTAATCGTGTCAAAAAGATGTGCACATAGATATGGCTGTTTTGAAAGTGAATGATTTATTTAACATCTTGTAACATGTGCCACAAAAGTAGTCATTATTTCCATTATTTCAACAATATTAACATTTGGTATGATATATCATTGCTAATTACGTTAGAAGAAGTAACAATGAATTGTGAAGTGAAATAAGACGATGAAAATGCAAGTTTGGTCTGTCACAATGTACAGATAGAAGTAGATCACAGTAATGTTAAAAGGCGAACTTTGTCAACCATTTGATAAACTGAGAATTCAATTCCTTCTTAAAGAAAGATGTATATCTCTGTCTGCATATTCGTGTCTGTCCCTTTGTTCCAATATAATACCCAATAAATAACCTTAACACAGAAGCACTGCTATGTCTAATCACCTTCCAGCTACAAAAGCGCTAAACATGTCACCCTCTGTTCAGTTCATCCAGTTCATATACTCAAGCTGTCGTCTTAACATATGTGCTGTGCGAGAACTTTACAGCACACATATAACATGACATGAACTTACCTATTAATTGTATACATCTAACTAGGATTACCTGATTAATAACAATGAATTGCCCGTAATGATGTGGGAGAATGACGTCCATTAAACTATCATACAAATAGGCTTAAACATTGTGCAGATACATTATAAGTTAAACATCTTAAAGCATTCATCCTTTTACTTACTAAAATATTTCATGAGCCTAGCTATCAGTTTTAGCTGCGTATTTCAGTCGCCCTTTTAACATCACAAAGCCGCCACAAAACTTTTCTGGAACGTAGCTAGTACATCAATCACGTTTTTAAAAAGCAAAACCTATCTTTGCAATCTCTATCAATTACAATCCCCTTCTACTTGTCACACGTCGATCTTTAAACATAAAGCTAACATAAAGCTACAATCTCGCAGGATGATTTGAAAAGACTAAACTTAAAAGAGTAAATTATCCATTATTGTAATTAATAATAATAACATTTCCAGTTCTCTAAACTAATTGGAAGAAAATGGAACGATGCTAGTTATGAAAAGGATGTATTTATTAAAACGATTCATTCTGCTCCTAGTGGAAATAGATGATGCTTCACACGAAGCTTGCTTTGATGAAATAACAGTTTTACTTGTATTCATGATTGGAGTCCCTGTTATTTAAATCAAATATAATTCATTGTTGAGACACTTAAAGTGAATCCATTTTGACTCTTTAATATGAGTTTTTAAATGTATACCCGTTGCATGATTCGTAATTATAAATCTTATGAAGAAGTATATAAGTGCCGCCTGTCCAACTGCAATCATTGATAACAACGACATTAAACAACATAAACCGTTATACAGAACAGGTCACTACCTACAGTCATTACAAATTACATCAAGTGAATGTAAAACGCACTGAATATGACAAGCATTAACTTCAAAACAATTTAGGTATAGAGACAATTTTCTGGATAAACAACTTCTTTGTTCTTTGAAGGGAAGTTTTGACATCGATTTTAATTCTGTCTTTGTTAGGCAGGTGATATCAAAACACTTTGTTGAACAATTAAATTACCCTAGGGAAATCAATTATTCAGAAAATTAGCTGAATGATTCAGTACAAATTCACTTGATATGTTGGACTATAGCCCTTAGGTGTTTGTTAGGCAATGCCAAAAGTGGACAACGGACAACCAGTGGCAGACAAACATTTCAGCGATTAACGATCACCTTCAAGAGAGGATCAACTTTCCGGAGACTTTCCTGGGAATACACTTGAATATTCGGGAAATTGGAAATGATTAAAATATTTTACAACAAAACTAGCTTAAAAAACACCTGGTATGAACACTGCATTAATTGTTTGAAGATTATTAATTATTTTCAGGATTTTAATTATTTATTGTAATTATTTTTTCCATTCATTGAAGGGGTGTATTAAGAGTTGAGTGAAACAATTTTTTTAATTTAAAAATGGGTGTTGATCAAAAGGGTTCCATAAGTCAACAATAGAATTCAGGTACAAGACGAATAAATGAATAAATCGTCAGTTGCTGAGTGATTCACGGTGATCTGTCTGAAATGGTTAGTCGATGTAAACATGAAACATAATTATTCAAGGTTTTGCATCACCTGCTCTTGTACAATTCACCTTTCCAGAGACTTTTACATTAATTGTAAAAGGTTTTGTTTTCCAAGAGCAACTTAATCAGGTATGGGGGTATTGTTAACTTTAAAATTGGTTAAATATTCAAATAACGGTAAATAATTATAGGGTTTTGTTGTGAAGATGCAGGGCTATATCATGTGATTAAAATTGAAGCCTTCGTCTCAGTTGTTCTTCAGTATCTAAATGTGTTATGTAGACAGAATGAGGAAAAGATATTGTGAACATAAAATCAAATACACAGCTAATGACCAGTGTGAGAAACGACTCCAAAAAACATCAGAGGTTATACAATTACATAACTGTAAGTTATATGGAGTGTGAAGTGAGTCAAAGAGATAATTGAAGCAGGAACCTGTGAAGCCTCAGTTCTGTCACACGAACATCAATGAGAGTATTCTGTCACACGATGAATGGTGAATAATTGGATGATAAATTTTGACTCCATTTAAAAGCATCCCTACTTTCAACTTTTACATTACAAAAATAAAGACAATGTTCGCTTCGTTTCCCTGGTCCACTTGTCATAAGAAACCTAATGGTGGAAGTTTGATTAATTCATTTCTTGTTTCTCTTAACAAAATAGATTGATGGTGAATGGGTGGAATCCTTCTTCAAATAAAATAATCTTCTGTCAGTAGACGTGTTCCTCAAAGAAAGCTTGTTCGTTGATTAAAGCGTTTCCATTGGTGCAATCATCATGAAATCAAAGAGACAGACTACACAATCACGAATATATATAATCAAGTCTGATGCCACTGTCTGCTGAACTCATCTGAACCTCAAATCAATATGAGAAATATTGACAGTTGTGTAGTTAATCAAGTGTACAGAGGTATTGAAAGAGATCTCCGAGGTCAGACAGAGTTGGATGCAGCTTTATAATATATATGCAGAAATACAAAGGTGTTCTCGCGATATTGTGATTTTTTGTTAAAAAAAAGAATATTAAATATGCCTCGTTTTTCATCGGTCGGAAAAATGCTTTTCATGTGGAACTAGATTTCAATGTGTCATTGGTCAAATATGCTATTTGTATATAGCAACACTTTTTTTTAATTTATGTGTATGTGTATGTTATTAGTAACATGAACATGAAATCTATGAATCATATGCTTCAGTAGAGTGGCCCCTTCAGTTTATCTCTCTTTAATAGAAAGTGTCCCCCTAGTCTAGTCATCCAAATCATGACCATAATCAAATAACTTCTGTTATGACATGAAAGCTCAAGACATCAGTGAAGGATCTTGACTTCTATAACAATGAAGTTTAAACATCATTCCATTTCGGAATTGAGCTCGCCTCACAGTGAGTGTTATCAGTGTACTTCAGTATTATTGTTCTCAATTAACAAGTTGTCATACCGAAAAATTCACAATTCCGCCGTGACAAGATCTAATCACCTCTTTGTCTTCTCCAGAAACATAAAAGAAGATATGAAGAGAATCAAGAGATTGCAAAGGGTTAAATAGCAAAGTATTGGAATGAAGGTCAAGGTCACACACCCTGAATTACTGAAGGGCAACGTCAAAAACCCTCAATTACTTTACTTGAGTCGTATTAATCCATTCGTCTGTATGTATACAGGTATGGACGGACACTAAGTGACAAATAGTGACACTACTGGAATACGAACTCATATCGTTCAGAGGTTTCGTCACAAAGCAAGACGTCCAACAAAAACTTTCGGTGTGAGAAGCTAGGGGCATATACAATGTAACTCAAAACAGCTACCTTTTAATCTGTTCCAAATGCTTTAAAAACAGCGACCGTTAAAACACTATGATTTGATTGGTCAGCTATTTGACTGGGCTTTGAGTGTGCTTAACTGGTTCAGAGCACACGCCTATACAGAGTTTTCTCAGACCTTGTGGTGAGGAATCTACAGAACAAGTTCGTATCCCGGTAGATGCATTATTTTGCAAGTTTATTCCTCGGAACAAGGTCGATTTTAATCAGACTGCAATAATAAATAAAATCATATCATAAAAATAGTATGACTTGTTCGGGTTGCCATTATAACATCTTCATTTGTGAAGGTGTCACATGCTTTGTCTAGCATAATGCACTTTTTACTTTTTATATATTATTTTCCCGTTGAATTTATACTCTTTAGTTCAACATGTCCAATTTAATTTTAAAAGAAATGCCAATAACGATTCTCTAAATGCCAACACTATTTTTTAAAATGAATTTTCCATTAAAGATGCACCATATAAACATCCATTGTCACAATAAATATTAACTCCCTTTTCATAACGCTTTAAACTTTCATCCATGAAGTTTCATCATTATTCAGCTTTAAGATTGCAATTTCAAATGCTTTGATACATCCATTACGAAATCACAATCTTCGTGTTTTGTCAATGGAATATTCAAATGAAAGCGAATTACTTTAATTTTTCATAGATACACAAATGATTTCCGATGTCAAAATATTACATAGCATGAAGTTAAGTTATCTGATTATCTAATGTCGAACTAAGAAATATTTGGAAGCAGATCATAACTAAAACATTTTGCTTTTTATGTATTTTCCATCCATCAGAATACGCCATAAGGAAACCGTAAAAAGTTTTAAAAAACTGTGATGCAGCAATGGTATTGTAAATATATTTTTCATCATATTTCTGAAGCATGAACCCATGTTTCTCTTTTTCCATGGATAGTCCAATAATTATTATGAAACTAAAATGATGAGAAAGCATGCAAGAACATTAAAATCTCTCATATTAATAATGGTGAAATATTTCGAATGTTGACTTACCCTCATATACCATTATTGTGTTATTTTTCATAAGGTGAGGTATACATTGAAGATGCCATATAACTTAAATTGGATTCCAACGATTGACCCACGACCCAAGCCTTGGCTTGGAAGCTGTAACGACAATTCTCTTTTAGTGGACAATTCTGTATTTTTCGACCCACTATCCACTGTCGTTGCTGGTGCCAGTCCAGAGTGAGTCTGGTGACATTGTATACAGGCTTTCATTGCATGTGATCCATCCTCATTTACATGTGCATATCTCAGTTATCCAAGTTCAGTTTATCCCACCCATATAAACCCACACATAAAGTTCACTATCAGAAGATTGTCTAACTCTCAAATAGTAAATATGGAAAGAATCCATTATAATTTAGATCAGTCACTGCATCCATTTAATTATGTTAACAAAATTATCCACATCTAATATTTCAATATACAATATACTAGTTCTAAGTCTGTTTTGAATGTTGATATATGGATTGTTTCCTGATGAGTTAGTGACCTTCATCGATGTTATTGGGCTAACAAACGTTGTAATATTCACTGATGTAAGTATCAAACGGTGAGTATGACTGATTTTCAAATCCAAAACTGTCTTAAGCATTAGTTACACAATATGACGTTTTGTAATGCGCTACGTTTGAACATCTTCTAAATGTTATCCGTTATCAATAATAGTTGTTCGATCTCTATTTACAGCATAAAGTGTGATGGAGTGTGGACACTCACGGAGATAATTAACTCTTGGGTATGAGAGCTGTACTTGTGGAGCGTCTTCAGTTTGAAAGAAAGTTACTCTCAGTCTCTCCATCACATGTGAAGCAAGTAGAAGGTCCAAGGTGACCAATTACAACTTGATTGAAGGAATTCAATAACATGTTCTCGCATACATGTTCCTGTCAAATTGATTTCATCTATTTCTGTTCTGATTTGTATTTCAGTGTTTTTAGAAGGCATAAGAGACACTATAATATGACTCATGAACCATTAAAAAAAAAATTGATATGCAATACCACATTCAAATCCGTGCCCAACAATACATAGCATCGATGTCTATCTCCAATAAGAAATTCTACAGTATTTAAAAGTTTTATATTTGAAATTGTTTAATGATTGTTACATATTTTAACTGCATGGATTGAGAAACCATACGATCGAAAATAGTGATTTCTGTGATTTTCGGGGTATATTGCTTTACACCTGTCTTGTTGTTTTGTATGTTTGTCCTTTAACCGTGTGCACTCATTGTCATAACGTGTTTCATATCCTAAATCCTAATAGTATTGCTTAGTGATCAAGCTTTGTTACTGTACGGATCAAGGTTTATTAATACTCATACTTTCATATACTTATTGCAAACTTTGCTAGTATCCGGAAATATCCGTGTTTACCAAACACATCCTGTTCTTTATTGTGGCCCTGAGCTTGTAAAAGATTGGATGTGGCATTCAACGTTACTGTTGTGTCAGTAAAATATTTTTCATCAATCACAAAGTAATACATACAACCGATAAAAGTTTATATTGCTCAACCTTAAATTCACACCAAAAATCAGTAAATGCCAATATCAAAATTTAATTACTCAAACTGCTGCAACGGTCAGGGATTTTGTTATATAAAGCTTCCATGTGATACGCAACTAGAACAAACAGAAACATCATATTTATAGGATATCTAAAGAGCTTCCCCTTTCATATCAAGTTTATGTCCCGAGTGAAATGATTTTGCTTTGCCTCGAGCATTGGGACATAAGCTTGATAAGAAATGGGAACGAGTTATGTATCCTATTTATTACCAACTTGTATTTCAAAAGATGTATTGGGTTTTAAAATGTAATTGTGTTGTCACTTTAAAAGAACGGAACAGAGGAGTAATAGCAACCATATCAAGCATCTAACCATTCTATAATTCGTGATGTTCGGTATACCAAACCAGTTGCACTGGTCATTCTGAAGGAAGTGTATGCAATATAAAAACTCCCTGTTTGAAGACTTGCGATGAGAGTTATCTGTCCTTTGAATAACGTCATGTCATTACGGACGTAATTCGCATTTCTCGTCGTCAAAATGTGTAAACAAGTTACAGGTAGAACAACCTCATTGAATGCAAGTTTTAGATGAACATCACCATTGAAATGCTTCTGAGTATAAATTACCTTACGAACACATTGTTTTCATCACGGGACTGACAGAAGCATTTGTTGCATGGTCATTCCCGCCTGTAAGAGAGTAAAAAACTCCTGCATTTTCAACTTTGTTCTTACTATTTCTTCTCTAGTCAGGATGTATTTTGTAATTATTCATGAAAAGCAATAATTGTGGTCATTGAGATTTCTTGAATTAACTGAAGAAGTGTTGTCGTAAATTACTAGCAATTTCATGAATGAATTCAAGTTCGTTTTATGAATGAATATGTAGTCCAGGCAGTGTCAAAGTTGAGCATTAGCCAATCAAATTGCTTGTAGGTGTTATGACACATATGTGTCCGAAGAGTGTGTTATGAAACCTCTTTAAGAAGTACCACGTGGGTAATAAATTGTCATATATCCTACATTGTTCTATATTGACAGATAATGAAACCAGTGAGACGTTCATTCCATTAGTCCCATTTCCTGAGTTACATTGTAATCAAATGATTCCATCTGAGTTTCTACAGGGAAAAGAAGCTGTGACGAGTTCAATAAATCATATCAACTACCAGGAAGAATATATATTTCTGATAACAAGAATTCATCTTTGAGACAATATCACCTGAAAAGTCTATCAGTGGGGCATTATTGCTGCTATTATGACCATTGTCTAGGAGGACATTGTAATTAAACTGAACACGTTTGTCTTAGACACAGACCACGATGTGGTCATAAAAACAGATCATATTGGCCAAATGATCAAATGATGCAATGTCATAGATGGCAAAATATATCATTTGCCACATCATTTTAAAAACTTAAGATATTTGACAATTTCTAATACACTTTCATTTTATCGCTGAAACAAACTGTCAGACACTGACGGACATGTTTTGAGATTTTCAATATCTGCTGTGGTTGTGTGTAGTGTCAGCTTTAGCACTTATTTAAAAGTTATGATGTGATGTATTGAAATCCTGAGGAGTCACCTCTCTCATTCATATGACAAATTGACACACTTTGAGAATCATCAATTGACCACACAAAGTTCAAGCAGGAAGTGTGAATACAGTAAATATGATTGGTTGCTCCACTGCTTGCAAGACATGCTTGTAGTGATGCGTTTCATCGAATCTAATTATATTTAGGCATGTATTCTTGGAGTATGATCATATTTTATTCTTATATAATCATAACTTAAGTCATTACCATTTCATTGAATAAACAAATCTATATGAAAAGGTATATGATAATGAAACATTTGGTCATTATTCTTTTCAATCAAAATCAGGTGATGTTATTAAGTATAAATAATAATGGAGATTTATCAAACAGCGCTATCTTCAATGAGAGAGTAATAAATTGGGTAATTTGTAGGCTAATTTGTCATTTATATGTATGTACATGTATATAATCAAGGCCAATCAAATAAAAACAATCCAAAAAGGATGCAATCGATTGATATCACATTCAATTAAACAATGGCTCGTACATCTCGTACGACTGATAACAGTGGCATAAGGATGTCTTTTCACATTTCTACAGTCCGAGGTTGTTACATGTTCTAAGATTCTAATTGGAAAAAAAGCTTTTTTGGATGAACACATGCATTTAAGTTAAAATAATGTTAAAGATTAATTTATAAAATATTTTGTCAACATAACCTTCTTGGACTGAACTTACAATACATTACTGTAAGACGACATAATACAGGACAAACAACCTTCTTTCTTGTCTATTCAAGGAGATTAGAAAACGATGATTTCTTAAAAAGTGTTCTTCTCAGAAATATGAACAGATAATGTTTTGACATTTCAAATTTAGTTTACTTAGCTTCGGTAGATGGAGTGTACATCATGCTCAATCGTATGTATTGTCCTTGTATTTGAATATATTATATTTTGAAAGCTATGTTTCTTTTTTAATGAAGTTTAGTTAATATTTAAATACTCAGCATCGTAAACAGCTTGTCAGTTGTCCAGAATAAGGTACATAAACACCTTTATACTGGGGTATTATGCTATAATAGCTGGAATATTGAAAATATGACCTTTGACTGACAACATCAATAAGCAATAATTTGGTGGCAGATAACAATTATTACCCTGGGAATGGTCACGTTAAGCTTATTAGATAGTAGGGTCATATTTCATTCCCCAGTGCATGTTTGTCCCTGATCTGTATATCTGGGTATCACAATATTTGATATCAATAATGACCAATTCATTTAGACTGTGTATTTGAGCTTTGAGTTACAGTTTATATGACTCAAAAAGGCCAAATACTATTAATGAAGCTTGAAATTTAATATCCTTAAGATCTCTATCAATACTTGTGTACAGTTGATTTCATACGGAACTGAAAATGTCTTTATAATTCAAGGATCAGGGGATGTGACGTTTAGTCCTCATCGGTGAAACGTAATATTCAATTTCAACCGAGTTGCAGAATTTCAGTTTGATAAGTATTTGTATATGGAATCGGATAAAGGATGAATTAATGTTTAATTAATTACAAATAACGACTTACTGGTGATATAAGTGATATATTTCAGCATGGAATGAAATGTAGTGTTATACATTGTTATCGAATCTGAACTACTGAATGCATGGCTAATTTAACATTCCCTTTTGCACAGATACTCACTGTTTAGTAATAAAATTAATTTCCCCAAGTATGTGCTGTAAAACCCCATCTTGTTCTGTCTGACCCTGACGATCTCTGTCAATACTTTTCCAAGTTGACTTTTGACATCAGACTGGATGTTACATAGTTGATTGCTATGTTATCGATTGGTGAAGTTGGTATGCAAAATGAGAAATGATTTCTTGTGGATGTAACAGGAACAAGTGAAGACTGTATTAAATGTTTTCAAAATATGTGTATTAAGGACTGATTAATTAAGTCACTTTCAAACATGAGATGATATAAACATCACGTGGATATTTGCGACTGCTCTGCCATGTTGATGTCACAATGCAAGTTTGAACAAGTTTTTGATTCGGTTTCAAACTCGATAATGCCCGTTCATACCAAATGGTTAACTCGATAAATGAAATGGTATCTAATTGCAGGTTGTTTAGTAATTGATCACCATAATGTAAGTATACAAGGCATTACCAATGTATACAACAATTATTGTACAAAAATGTCACGAAACATGTCACTTTAAAGAGAATTGTTAGATGTTTTACCCAGGATTGTCTAATCAAATATAATACTATTTAAGCCAACATTGAACGAAAAATAATTCATAATCTGCTTCTTCTGGTTCTTTCTTTGTTGAAATATTAAAAATATTCAGGTGAAAGCAAATTAAGATTTGCGTTGCATCGGCCAAGAAACAAAACTAATTTAGTTGTTTTATTCCAAAGCAAATCTGAAGCAGTACTCTTTTCAAAATATTAATATATAAAATTGATTGAAAACAAAAAATACAATCCAGTTGCATTCCTTGCTTAATACCAATTACATGCAGGTGCCTTGCTGATCTAGCCAAATTAAGTGATATTTTTCATAGTCATATTTATAAGCATTTGTATAAGCCCTGCTTTTAACGGATTAAACATTTAATCATATTTTAAAAAATCACCGATTACAATGCATTGTCAGCTGAAAGCTTACTCATCGGACAACTGGGGAAAAAGCATTGTAATTCTCAACAATCCAAAGCTTTGATGTAATTTCGTTAAAAACAATACTATTCTAATGATAAAAAAACCCCATATCTATTAATATCATTTGACAGATATGCTCTAAGCAGATGGATGTAATCAACAGCGGTTAGCATGTCCAGGGTCTCATGAATCAGAAACAAATGGGTAGTTTCATTGGCATTTGATGAACAACGTAAGGAGTAAATGACAGGTAAGTTGTTTTGGCTGGTGTGTTGTCGACAGTCCCTGGGGAAACTGCAAACTTGCATGAAAGATGACTACATATGATACATTGTTATCAAAGTTTTAAAGTTTCATGTCAAACAATACAGCTTTGATGTTGCATGTTCCAGTGTGTAATTATGCAGATGTTAACGATCATTAAGTTGATCTCATGCGTGTTTGCACGACAGCATTTATATGGAAAATTTGTGTGTATATGTCATGGCGGTTACATAATATGTGAATGCAATACTTGCAAGATTTCTTTCAAAGCAGCAGATCGTTAAATATAAACCATTTCTCCCGCGGAGGACAGTTACACACAAGAACAGGTTGATTTATAACAGAATTGTCAACTTGTCAATTGTTGATGTTTACGTGTCAACATATTATGACAGATGATTATGAGTCATGGTATAGGTCCTCAGCGTGTCATATAATGCACAATGTTTTAAAGACAACCACTTAGATTGTTATGTGATCTTATAAGCGCATTCTCCTTTAAATGATTAATAATGTTGGAAACAATAACGCAGGTTTGCAGGAGGGACAACCAAAGAAGGAAACGTAGGATGATCAACCTTCAAGCTCAAATCAAGAAGTATTGAGTAAACAGGTCGATTTTTTTCTTTCATTCACACTGCTTTAATTTGTATGTGAACTGCCATATTCTTGCTTCCAATGTGCTACATAATGTACATTTCCTCTGAGAACGATACGAACAATACTGAAGAAATCAGCATACATCTTTGACAAATCTTATCACTTGCCTTGATCAATCCCTCTTTTCCAAAAGCACTGATAACTAGGAATGGGAAATTCATTTTAAACTGATGCATAATCATCAAACATGATGTAAGCGATTGTGTTAGAAGTGTTTAATTCAAGTATTTCAATTTATAAAGGATGATATCCATTAGTGATTTATTACTAAGCAAATAGGTGTGCTCAACTGAGAAGAACATGTTAAGATACTACTTTCTCAGCAAACAGGAGTAGGTGTGTTGTCATTCATTAAACAGGGTGAACTAAATTACAGTTTGTGATTATATCTGCTGTATCATTAAGATGCTCAAGGGATATTACACTCCTAAAGCGGAATGACGGTTCATTCACATCATAGGTACACGTGGATATGGCGGTTTGTTTTAAACTACAAAGCGGGTACCTCATTTGATGTAAATTCATCATTTTAAAGTAATACATATACGTGATTTGAAACCTGTTTGACAACTGATTGAGATCTGAAACTTGGTTGACAACTGATTGGGATCTGAAACTTGGTTGAAACTTGATTGACAACTGATAGGGATATTAAACTTGTTGACAACTGATTGGGATGTTTATAGACAAGTATTCCGAATTGCCAATGATCATTACAAAAGAATATGCTAAGGGTAATCATAGATTGAAATTAACACAAACCAATGTATGCATGCTTCCAAAGACAATCTCTGTATCATAACAGGAGAAATACATTGTATACCTTTATGTTACACTTTTACAATTGAGGATCCTATACACGTCATATTGGGATGTAATGTTATGCTCTGTTGTGATTCGTAACTATGGCACTGAAATAATTTAGTCATATGATACCAAGTGTCATGATGACATTTTGGAAATTTAAAATAATATATTCTGTCGCAGGGAGCGAATAATAGAACTATTTAAATGGCATCAAATCAAACAGTTTTTGTTACATAAAAGTCGCCTTAGTCAGAAGAATGTTTCCGTAGTAATATGCAAAAGTAATTGTTGCACTGCATAACGTTCAGAAAGAGCACTCAATTTAGTTGATTTTATTAATTTTATTCAATTGAATAATTTCAATAACTATTCATAACAACAAACTTTTATTGCTCGACTTGTGCCATTGTGTTTAAAGATATCAACTTTTCGGAAGAGATGAAATCTCGTCCAACTAATGAGTCGGATAAAGTGGCAAATAGTCCAATGTTTCTACTTCTCAGGAATCAATGAATAGAGCAGGTGCCATCTGAAAACACACAATGTCCCCTCGCGGAATAGAACCCTCTTTGTGCTGTTTCTTCAAAATCAATGAACATCAACAGTTTTCATCAGACATCCAATCAATACATCAGTTCCATAACGCTGAGGGTGAAAGCTTTCATTTTAGGAATTGATTTTATCTGCATACTATGTATTAACTTTCATGAACTATTTTGCCACCCCAAAAATATCCAATGAGACAATTACAAAGGTGTTTGAGATCTTACATTTAATATTTGGGTTTCATCTGGGTAGCAACTTTTTTCTCGTGACATGAATTATGTTCTTGATTTATCATTAACCAACATTTGTTATGGAATGGATAATGTCTCATGAAGCTAACGGGGGCGGGCTAGAGCGGTGGTTAGTCTGTTTGGCTTCGGATAAAGAGGTTCGAATCCCGCCAGGAGAACTGTTTAACTTGCAGTTAGGTTTATGTTTCTAACACTCAAACGAATTAGAGTTGTAAAAAGCATGACGTTTGGATTGGAATGTGCATTTATATATCATATGTGAACAGATTTAAGCATCAAACAGAGTTGACCAAAGCAGGATTGTCCGTTTAAATGCTTTGGTACATTCATCATTTATGTTTTGTCAATTGGAGTATTTATGAGAAAACAAAATATTATAATTAATCATACAGACACTAATTATTTCCGATGTCAAAATATGACATAGCATGAAATTAAGGTATCTGATGTTTTAATTTCGAGCTGAGGAATACATGGAAGCACTTCATAATTCGCAGTTTGATGCAGCACTGTCAATGCGAATATCTTCCTTTTATCATCTTTCTGAAGCATGAACCCATGTATTATGTTTTCCATCGATAGTTCTATAATTATTATAAAACTATAATGAGAAGAAAGCATACAATATCGTGCATGCAAAGACAGGAAACTATCTTAAACATAAACCGTGAAATATTCTGAACTTGAGCCAGCCTCATATACCACTATCTTGTTATTTTTCATAAGGTGAAGAAGAAAGTCACGATGCCTTCGATTGGATTACCACACTTGACTGACAACTGTAATCTTGTCATTGGAAATCCTGCGACAATTATGTTTATGGGATATCTGTGGATACCAGTCCAGAGTGTGTCTGGTGACGTTGTGTGTGATTCATCATCATTTCCGTGTGCTGATCTCAGTTCAGATCAGATCAGTTTGTACCACCTGGTGTTCATGATGTTCTACAGACATACCTTAATCAATACCTGGAGCATACAGGCGCTTTTTTTCAAGTGATATGTCCATATCCACCATATGACGTACATGTAAACGGATATCAGAGTCAAGAGTGTGATTCAAAAGAATTATAGTTCAGTGAAAAGGTACGTCTAGCCATGTCATATATATATGACAACCAAATAAAATTAATACATAATGAACCCTTGAAAGTTAGTGAAAGTCGTGAGACGTTTATGCTCCCATTTCCAGAGTTACATTGTAATCAAATGAATCCATCTGACTCCCTACAGGGAATAGACGCTGTGACGAGTTCAATAAATCATATCAGCTACCAGCCGGAAAGTATCATCAATATATATGACAACATGAATTCATCCTTGAGATAATATCACCTCAAATGACTACCATAGGGGCAGTATTGCTGATATTATGATAACAGTCTGAGGGGACATTGTATTCATTCCTTTTCAAAATGAACACAAAATACTTAAACAACTAGAAGAGCATTTGCGGGACACCGCAAAAGCAGAGCAGCTCGGAAACTTTGGGTCTCGCCTTTCCCTGTTCCGCCTTCTCCTCAACATAAATAAAATGGGATTTTTTTTTGACAAAAATTTGTTCATTATTCAAGTTATTCTAACAAGTTGAATCATCACTGGGGTCACTTTTCACAACTTTGTTCTTAAAACCTATTTCTGATTTCAAAATTGGATCAAAAGATTAACATGGCCTTAACCAATATCTCATGACCTTGAACTTTGACCTCAAGGTCACACCATCATTGATTACTTTTCATTGTGTATAACAATCATGCAATGACTCAAAGTGTTCATTGTTAACATAAGGCATATTCACAATAGCACGCTTAAGTTGTGACCTTGCTGTGACCTTGACCTTTGACAGATTTTAGCAAAAACGTTTTCAAATCTTGGTCTTCCTCCATAGTTGATGTATACACCAAATAAGAGCCTGACAGCACAAACATGTTTGAAGGTATCATGTTTACAAGGATTATTGTAGTGATTTAAGAACTCATGACCTTGACCTTGAATGTGAACATGTCAAAATCATTCACCAGATTTATAAGAAAGAAGCTATGTATATGAGATGTAAATACCTTTTTGGAAAAAAGTTACTTAGAGATTTCAGAACAGGTCACCATGACCATATCTCGTGACCTTGACCTTTGATCTTCAAGGTCACACAGTCAATGATCACTTTTCATAGTGTATAACAATCATGTAATGATTCAAAGTGTTAATAGTTAAAATAAGGAATTTTCGCAACTGCATGCTTAAGTTGTGACCTCGCTGTGACCTTGACATTGGACAGATGTTAGCGAAAACCTTTTGAAATCTCAGTCTTTCTCCATAGTTAATATATACCAAGTAAGGGCCTGATAGCAGAGAAGTTGTTGAAGTTATCGTGTTTACAAGGATTTTTGTAGTGATTTCAGAACTCTTGACCTTGACCATTGACCTTGAATGTGAGCATGTCAAAATACTTCCCCAGGTGTGCAAGAAAGAAGCTATATATATTAGGTGTTAATACCTTCTTGGGAAAAGGTTATTCAGTAATTTCAGAACTAGTGACCTTGACCATATTTCGTGACCTTGACCTTTTAAATTCAAGGTCACATAATCAGTGATCACTTTTCCTTGTGTATAACAATCATGTAATGATTCAAAGTGAAATAGTTGAAATAAGGCATTATTTGCAAATGTATCCTTAAGTAGTGACATCCGTGCGATCTTGACCTTTTGACGGATTTTAGTGAAAACCTTTCAAACGCTTTTGGCCTTTCTCCATAATTGATATTTACCAAATGACAGCATGATAGCACAAATAATTTCCAAGTTATCGTAGTTACAAGGATTTTTGTTAGTGATTTCGGAACTCGTCACCTTTACCTGAGACCATCAATGTGATAATTTCAAAAAAAGTTCCCAAAGGGTATAAGTCAGAAGTTATGTATATGAGTTCTCAAAACCTTCTTGGAAAATGTTGTAGCCAATGCAAAATATGGAAACTGCTAACAAACTGATAACTTAGTCGAGGCTGCTAATTAGAGTGTAACTGCATTTTAAAGATTAATTTTAAGATGAAAATAATGAGTGATATAACCCTGGACATCTGTTTGTGTTAATACGGTATGCCATAATGTACATGTAGCAATCTATTGATGTAGATGTGTATTCTCAAGAGTCTCATGTCAATGGATAGAAAACTATTGGAGACATGTTGTACTAAGGATGCATGTGTGCGTCTTGAATACTGAACCACATCAACTTGCATTAGACACATGAAGCCTTTGTATTTTACTGGAAGAAATTTGTTTTAACTACATTCCCCTTGTTTGGTATAAAGGTATTCATGTTAAGAAAAACCCTTTTAACAATGGTTTGTTAATTTACATTTAGATCATAACGTGTTTACATCTGATTTGTACTTATTGAATGCGGCAGCAGTATAATACAAATATTCCTATAAAGTGGTTATGATTTCTTGAATTGTAGTTAATAGTTGAAATAAGACATTTTCGCAAAAGCATGCTTAAGTCGTGCCCTCGCTGTGACCTTGACCTTTGACGGATGTTAGCGAAAACCTTTTCAAATCTTAGCTTTTCTCCATAGTTGATGTACACCAAATAAGAGCCTGATAGTACAAACCTTTTTTTAAGTTATCGTGTTTACAAGGATTTTTTTAGTGATTTCAGAACTCGTGACCTTGACCTTTGACCTTGAATATGAACATGTCAAACAAATTCCCCAGGGGCATAAGTAAGAAGTTATGTTTATGAGTTCTCAAAACCTTGTAGGAAAAAAGTTATAGCGAATACAAAACGCGCAGGCGGCGGCGGCGACGGAAACTGCACAATAACTGATAGCAGCTCCGACTTAGTAGGAGCTCCTAATAAACTACAACGTTTAATCTTATAGACGTCAATTATTTAACAATTTCAAATAAAATCACTCCCTCGTCTGTTACCCTCCCGGCCCTTAATTATTAGATATGCCAATATTATTTGAGACCCGGCTCTTATTTCAGCTTTTAGATATGACCAAATATGACGCAAATACTAATATGCTTGAAGCACTCAACGATCTATTAGAGACTTCTCCACGTGAATAACATAGCATATTGCTAACATATACCATATGGGTTTCTTTGATCTTTTGTGGCTAACGTATTCGCAATATTGAAATGTTTAAGATGCTGTTATGTTTGCTCTCAGTGCAGTACAAGTCCTTCACATCCATGCATTAGGTACACATTATTTGAGTATTCTCTGCAGAACAGCTATTATCTAAATCTGTTCATATATTGAATGCACACATTGCTTAAAAGCTGATAATGGGTTCTTACAGCCCAATGTACAGGACAAATTCTTTTGAGAAATTGTGCGGTTTCTACAGTAAATCGCACATTTTCACATTTTCTCTTCTCATGAACTTTGAGGAAATGTTTTAGTTTGTAATTACCGGTATTACAGGATAGTTAATACTAATATTGTTTTCGACCAGTTATTGAGAAATATAATAATACTATATTTAGAGGATACCAAACTATCTTCTATGTAATAACATTTCATCAAATGAGTGTCTGCAATCAGTGAATCAGGCCGGCCCTGTTTACCCACACGATTTTGTTACAGTTAAAAATCGTTGTGTTACTAGGCTAATCATAATTTGCAAAGAAATGCAACGAGAAGACATGAAATACAACTAAGTGAATGAACAGGTTTTCAGATTTAGAGGGTCTGGTAACACGAGGTCTGACTTTATTGTTAAACAGATAATGATATATGTTAGAATCATTGCAGGGTCCTAATTAGGAGCACTCATACGTCACTTCACAATTGCTCCCAACATTAATGTGTCCAAAATACATTAATTCTAATGTGAGACTCCATTACAGGTTTTATTGGATTGTGAACGTGTCTAATTACAAGACAATTAATGCAGTCGTAATCGACAACAACCATTTATATTCCGTAAAGAACAATTTAATCTAAAGTAAAAAAAGTTCAAGATAAATATAAGAACTATGGTAATCAAATATAAATATATCTGAAAACCTTTGATCCTACTTATTGATATATTCATTGTTTTGATATTGCCTCCTCAGTATTTCAATGAAATTGGACAAACTAATGAAAATCAATATTGTTTATTTCTATTCTGATTTATGGTGCTGTTTTGAATTCATTGTTTCGCCTTTCAGCTCATTGAAATGACTTTATGATCAAAGAATAACATTGCTAATATTTTGAGAACTCTGACAAAACAACACCATTAATCATAAACATTTTCATTTGCTAACTTTCCTCGAATTGAAATGGAACACACATCAATTGGACCGAGATCGGTTATTAATCATTTTATGACAGATATGTGATAGGAAAACATTCAAATTCATTTGATAAATGTTCCTTCGGAGATTGTTGTATTAGCGAACTGAAAAGTAGGATGGTGTGACGTGTTCACATAGTATTGTTAGTTTTAGCGGATGTTTGTTACCCAAATACCTCAAATTCCATTTGTAAACAGATCGGCCAGAATGCAATGCAACTAACAAACCTGAAAATTAATTGCTCTCAAACCTTACTGCCTGTACTGCGGCAGTTTCCTACTTCCCTACAGCGGACACAGATCAATAGCTAAACTAAGGGATTTCTGTATAAAGAAGGAAGTCATTGTTAAATTAGCATAAAATATATATGATTTTTTAATAGTTGTCTATTTTGATCATAAATAAACATGAAAAGGCTTTACGTCATTGGATGGGTGTTCATATTACAAGGGCATTTAACTACCTAAATTACACTCAAAGTATTGCTTTCTTAAAAAATTACTTTAAAACCTAAAATAAAGTAAATTTCTTGTTACTAACTTGTGAACAATTTAGGAGCGAGAGAACAAGAAGACAGCGTCACAAGTGTAATTTAAGTAGAGATGCTTATAGTCGATAAAAGGGACAATTTCTGTAATGTTGCCAATATGGACATACAGTAAATAGTAGATACGCAAAAAAGAAGGCATGTGAGTTGGATCAATTTAAGAAAGAATTTAAGAAAGAGGAAGCAAGACCTGAATAAGTCCAATACAATTGACAGTTGATTAAGCGTCTATACATACACTTCTGTCATCAGATTTGTTCGCAAAACTATCAGAACTATTATTAAAAGTATAGAGCCAGCCACTACTACACTACTATATGCTAAAAGTGTGATCAATTAGCCTCCAATTAGGCTTAGACAGTGAACCACAAGCAGTTGTCTCCGTTTAATTATGACCGCGTCTATGTGTAGAGATGACTGTGATTGTCTAGTACTTAAATTATTTAATTCTTGTTTATGCAAATTGTTTTTATCAATTATTCTCCCATTAAACTTTTAAATTAAATTAAATCTTTTGAGATAGTGAACCACATCAAGCTGTCAGCTTCGAACTATGACTTCGTCTATGTGTACAGATGACTAAGATTGTCTAGTACTTTCATGGAGCCATAAGTAGAACATGTCGTGATTACTAATGTGAAATTACTTAACAGAAGACACATATCTGAGTTGAAGTAAATTAATTGGTCGCTTTCTCATACAATTGAATGTTTAATGTTTAATGGTGCATCTCATTCTCTGTAAGATTGCATCTACTTTAGGCCTATAATGAGTATCACAATGGATGGAAAGTAACACAGACTATGGTGTCCTCGCATTTATGAAATCAACCCACACTATATGTCAATTTCTGTGTGTGCAACAATAACGTGTATCAATATAAACATAGCTGAACAACAGAACGAAAAGAACATGAGGATTATGTAAAATATTACTGAAATATCCTGTGATAATATTTTGCCAATGTTATCCAAACAAAATGTGTCTTTATTTAATGAATTATCTAATTATCACTACACATTTAGAGAAAATGCATGTCATAATTTATCTCGATGTATTTCAGCAATACTGTGAACGTTCTGATGGACAGCATTATAGTTTGTGAAACAATTAATCTTTTACCAATTGGGATCCAATGAAAAGAGAATATATGTCATCTAGGAAGAATGAAGATTGATTCATGGCAGTCTCACCCTTTGAAGAGGTTTTGTGAAAGGGAAGCGTTTTAACTGTTTCATTTGAAAAGAACATATTTATCGTGTCTGTAGCATCTGTTCTTATCGAATTAACTAAACATAACATGTTTAGAGTCTCTTTCATCAGCACCTGAATGGCTGTATCTGCTTTTGATGAAAGAGCGCTAAAGTAAAGAGCAGAAGAATTGTTCTAGCTCCTGCATGAAGAACATTATCCATGGAGGTTGGAGCCGGTCATGAAGCAATGTTAGCTATAGAGTTAACATCCAGTAAAAGGTAGAAATCGTTTTGTAAATTTAGTAACGGAATGTTGTGAAGAAGCAAGTAATGTAATCGACTTAATAAGAAGCCTGCTTCCCCCACCCAAGATAAAGATTGCTTGGTTAAACTTAGAACATGCACGTCAGTTTGTGCTGTTTTGTTTTGTTTTGTTATCAATATTACAGATTTACTGTCAACATGCAGACAATTTTAAATTCTATATGTACTCAACTTCAAAAGAAATGCGACAATTGAATCTACAAGATACTGAAATAAAATATGGAAGATATATATCATGCCAACGGCATAACCTATAAAACTATTTTTGTTCTACGTGTTCGTTAACATTACATTGTGTGTGCAAGAGTGTTGTGCATTTCCAAGAACATTGTTAATACAATGTATGTCCGCCATTGATGTTGACACCATAGAACATGAACAGGCATTATAATATCAATGTTTTACGAATAATCACAGCATAAATCTGCCTGTGCTTTAAGACTTGACACTGTTTGGTTTGTGTCATGGATTCATTTATAACAAACAACTTATAATTGACGAGATCCATATAATATTGTTATCCTATATACATTGTAACAGTTAATGTTTTGCATGTTTGACCCATCTATATAACGTCTTTCATCATCACATGTTTGTCTCTTGTTGTTTTGAGGAACATAATCAACAAGCTCCATATGCACTCGCAAGAATAAGGTTGATCTATCTCATTGTTAAATACACATACGTTTTATTTGAATTTCAGTCTGTAAATTAATAACATTCAATTACTAGTTTCCGATCAATTACACATGACATACACTAAAAGGTCCCATAAATCTTTGTACTTTCATCTGAGTAATACATCAGATATGTTAAGATATTTTTTGCAGTTTCCTGTTCAATTCAAATCAGAATCCATAAAGACAATGAAAGGATATACTTAATATAAATCAATTGCATTAGTTGTGACAACTTAGATCAAATAAACTCCCGAAAAAACTTGCAGTGACGACAAAAGCAAGATTATCTAACTTTGATTTGCCAATACATTAGAATGTAGGCTATATAATACGGGGTTACTTATACGTTCATACGTTCTATACTCTAGTGGCACCATGGTGAAATGTTCACTTCCATCCAAATCCTAATGATAGGCGACATAATTATTGAATGAGAATGTCGGTCTTAGACCAGTTTTGGAAAGCACATACTCAGTCATATTGAATCATACATGTACATGTAACAGATTGCTTATATGCTAAATTTGATTTTTCAAATGCATGTCTATTCAGTGAATCATATTATCAAGAGTTGCGGAAGCACAAACCTTTTTTTCAAATGTAGAAATTATAAAAGACGGAAAGAAACTGCAATGTTGTTACGAATGGATGACACCATATTAAATGAATTATCTAAATTCAACAAATTATATTTTGGAAGATGTAATTGGTAACATTGTACCTCGCAATGCATTATAGCAACTTATGTTTAAACAATGGAAGTCAGCTGACAAGAGAAACCCACCTGGGAAGAATGCAGAGAGATTTATGATTCAATTGCCCTTTAAAGTGGTTTTGTTCAGGGGAGGGCTATTTTAATTGTTTCTTTTGAAAAGAACATATTGTTCGTTGTTTTGTTGGATCAAATGCTCTAAAGAATTTATGAGATCAACAAACCATAGAGGGTCTATCATTGGACACCTGAATGGTTTATATCCTGTCTGATGAAGGAGCTCTTAAAAAAACAGTTAAATAGTTACAACTTCTGTAAAAACACGTTATCCGGGAGTTGTAACCTGACGTGACATTGTCAATTTATATCTGCATGTGATGCAATGGTGGTTTGTTGTGAATAACATTGTTAATGAAATGTATTGAACTTTGTTGGAAGTCTTGTCCCTTTTGCAAGTGAGTTATGTAAATCATGACATGTATAAACAGAAATAATTCTAAAATTATACAAGGGGCTGCCCGCCTGACATAAAAACAACGATGCCAAATATCTTAACACCCAGTTGACAGATTAAATTATTATGCGAATTATGGTTTGGTACGGAAATGCAGTTAACATTATGATAAGAACTGGAGAGGAACTGTTTCTCCGTTATCTCCAGATTCTCCCACAATAGTCTCTATGTTTTCAGTTCATTTGGAACAATGATATGCGGAAGCACATTAGTCAAAGGTATTTTAATGGCATCTCCTGTCACACATTTGACATGAAGATAAATATCTTGTTCCCAATGACGTTTTTTAAAAATTTCAATGCGAGCAAGACCAAGGAAATGGATAACATTTGTTTATGTTTGGATCACAAAATCATTGCAGAGAACGTGAAAAGAAAACAATGAACTGAAGACAGTGCCATGAATCAAAATTCACAACCTCAAAATTCACAACCACCAACAACAGATTTCTCCTAATTTGTCCTCTTCGAAATAATTGAAACACAATCGACTAAATGATAATTTACTTCCGAATCTACTACTCAAAGCTAAAAAATTACGAAATGTTGTCCATGCCAAATGTTTAAGGTGAAATGGGACGAAACCCTTATGTTAGAATGTGTTAATTTTCTTTTTCATGGTACCATTGCTCCATATCTTAACTTGGGGACACTTGAGTATCTATGTTAATGTGCTGTTTACTAGATATTTTCCGTGCTTTTGCATTTTTTAAATAACTTTACCTTTTATATATATCATACCCCCTTCTTCTATTAACATCAGCATTGATACTTGTAAAACCTGTTAAGTCTAATACATACATCTCAAAGCTAAAAATATAACTTTTTGCCAATGTTTGGACGATGGGTCCACGCAACTGTATATCATTATGGACCAGCAATGGCTGTTAAAGACACTGTTTTAGAGAAGTTTAGAGAAATAGTTGAAGTTATATATGATACAGCCATAGTAATACATTAGTACCTAGTTCGAACTAATCAGTTTTTGCTGGCTGATTTCATTAGATACCCATTAATATAAATTGTACATTAAATATGAACTACATCTGTTTTTGTGTTTGTGAATACATACTAGACTTGGGTTGAGAAGAAAGACAATTATTTCAAACAATTAGGGATTATAATCTCCTAGAAATATAAATATAATTACATTAGATGATACCAACTAATCTCATTGTTAATCACAAGAAAAGCACAATAATGTAGTTTAATATCTAATAAGTGTTAATGTCATTTTCAAAATTAAATCACATTGGAATCTGAAATTCTGTTACACTTTTTATCTTCTACAGTTTCAAAGTAACAAGATTTGTATTTTCTGCACTGATAATGTTGTGTTCAGCTTTCATATGCTACGTACATTATACTTTATTGATATTCATTGTTGTATACAAATTAAAATGACATTAATTCTTGTGTGGGCATGTGTTCAATTTTTGTACAACATTAACTTTAATTAGGAACATGTTGTGTGCCCCTGACAAATATTGGAAACATTATTATGATTATTATCAAATATATACCTAGAGCCATCATTGATTGGCATAAGTAGGACTTTAACTTTAAATAACGTATTATATATGAATTTCGCAATAGTATTTCTTACGTTTAATGTTCCTCTCTCAATTTGACATGTATATGTAGTTTGTAGATCAATACTTAACAGACTGATATTGAAATGTATTTGAAGTTTCTATCATACTGATGTAACATGTTGTGTGTAAAATCAAAGAAACAGCTGATGGAAAATATTCAAATCACGTTAATACTTCCCTCAAAATAACACAGCAAAAAACATGGATCATTAACAAAACGATAAAGCTCCTATAATTGCATAACAATACGTTTGATTGAGTGTGAAGAGAGTCAAAGAGATACTTGAAACTGGAACCTATGAATCCTCGGTTTCAGAGAACATCAATGACTTATTCCTGTCACACGATGAATGGGTAATAATTGGATGAGTTCATTCGATAGCAAAGTCTTCTTACAACTTCTTAAATCAAAAGGATACAGACAATCGTTCCTTTGTTTCATGACCCACCTTGTCATAAGTTTATCAAACCCATGTGATTTGATAAATTGATGCTAGTCCATGTAATCAAATTGTTGTTCTATCTCGATAAAACATAAAGAACGTGTTGAACAAGGAATCCCGTTCAGTTCAAGATCAGGATAACTATTGGTAATAAAATTAAACACATGCCAAGCCGCAATATCATTCGATTGTAACTTTCCACTTATTAATATGACTTTCATTAAATGAGAACTTTATTAAGAGAACTTTATTAAGGATTATTGTTATTGGCGTGTTTATTATTAGGTCTTCAGACGAAAGTCTGGAAGACCTACTGTTATTATCCTGATTATTATTAGGTCTTCAGACTTTAGTCTGAAAGACCTATTGTTATTATCTGATTTTCCTTATTATTATTATTTTCGGTAATTTTGTGTCAACTGTACAGTCAAAACTACTTATGCCAATTACATGAAACGTTCAGGGGTGATAGCCTTTGGTCTGAAATTGATACATATCAGTATAAATCCTGACTTTCGGCTTCCGTTATTGTGCTAGAGCCCCTTTAAATTTCGATTTTTAACATGGGAAAATTTTTCAAAATGCAGTTAGAGACTTGCAACTTTTTGCAAAAGATGCATAATCATATTCCAAGCAAAAAAGTAAATCATGTAAAAGTCGTACGTAACATGACTTGGACGCCATTTTGATTTTAGTGCTTTTTCAGCCTTTCCGACCCAACCGGTCTTAAAAAATCTTCTCCTCTGAACATACTGGTACTACAGAGCTGAAACTTTCACAGAACGTAGCTGATGCATTGTACTGAAAACGTATCGAAACAGAATTTGCAAAATCGATCTATTCTTTTCACAGTGCCCATTCAAATATGTCTGAAAATTAACAAAAGTGAAAAAATGCAAACTTCAAGGGCAGATTACTCAAACACCTAGCACGGCAACTTCAAGATTTTTTCAGAGAAGGAAGATACATATGTTGGGTACAATAATCAATAATGAAATAGCATGCGTACAGTCATTTACGGTCTGTGGAAATGTCTAAAAACTGTCATTTTTCTAAACTAAATTTTTTAACATGGGCAACATTTTCAAAAGAGGGCTAGGAACTTTCAACTTTGTTCAAACGATAGCTAATGTCCTTGTGACAAAAAAAGTAAATCATGACGAAATCGTAGGTCACGTGGTTTCTATAGTATAATGCATTTCCTTTGTTTCCCTTCGAAGGCCTGCTTTTGGCGGCATGCTCCTTGGCAAGAGGTTGCGGGAACCTTGCATCGTTTCACTATTTTCATTGTATCTTTTTTAAATATCCACTTAGAGACGTGTAACTTGTTTAAAAGATACACAATAACATTGCCTGCAAATAAGTAAAGTTTTTAATATTCCTAACAGGGGTAAACTTTTTATAATTCAACATTTCCGTCGTTCTACAGCCTGGTCTGCTTTTGGCGACATGCACCTTGTCAGGAGTACAACGTGGACAAGAAGCAAATATTGCTCTGGCTACAATGCAGCAGTCTGAAGACCGTCAGTACTGCCCTGGCAGTCCTAGTTATACTTATTATTATTCCACATGAATTTTGTGGAATTTCTATAAAATAAATGGCTGAGCCGATTTTCATGAAACTTTCAGGGATGATAGCATCTCGGATGAACTTGATACATTTTTAAGGAATTCCGATTTCCGGTTCCGGTTTCTGAGTTACGGCCCTTGGAAAATTCGAATTTTAACATGGGAAAATTTTCATGTAAAAGTCGTACGTCACATGACTTGGACGCCATTTTGATTTTAGTGCTTTTTCAGCCTTTCCGACCCAACCGGTCTTAAAAAATCTTCTCCTCTGAACATACTGGTACTACAGAGCTGAAACTTTCACAGAACGTAGCTGATGCATTGTACTGAAAACGTATCGAAACAGAATTTGCAAAATCGATCTATTCTTTTCACAGTGCCCATTCAAATATGTCTGAAAATTAACAAAAGTGAAAAAATGCAAACTTCAAGGGCAGATTACTCAAACACCTAGCACGGCAACTTCAAGATTTTTTCAGAGAAGGAAGATACATATGTTGGGTACAATAATCAATAATGAAATAGCATGCGTACAGTCATTTACGGTCTGTGGAAATGTCTAAAAACTGTCATTTTTCTAAACTAAATTTTTTAACATGGGCAACATTTTCAAAAGAGGGCTAGGAACTTTCAACTTTGTTCAAACGATAGCTAATGTCCTTGTGACAAAAAAAGTAAATCATGACGAAATCGTAGGTCACGTGGTTTCTATAGTATAATGCATTTCCTTTGTTTCCCTTCGAAGGCCTGCTTTTGGCGGCATGCTCCTTGGCAAGAGGTTGCGGGAACCTTGCATCGTTTCACTATTTTCATTGTATCTTTTTTAAATATCCACTTAGAGACGTGTAACTTGTTTAAAAGATACACAATAACATTGCCTGCAAATAAGTAAAGTTTTTAATATTCCTAACAGGGGTAAACTTTTTATAATTCAACATTTCCGTCGTTCTACAGCCTGGTCTGCTTTTGGCGACATGCACCTTGTCAGGAGTACAACGTGGACAAGAAGCAAATATTGCTCTGGCTACAATGCAGCAGTCTGAAGACCGTCAGTACTGCCCTGGCAGTCCTAGTTATACTTATTATTATTCCACATGAATTTTGTGGAATTTCTATAAAATAAATGGCTGAGCCGATTTTCATGAAACTTTCAGGGATGATAGCATCTCGGATGAACTTGATACATTTTTAAGGAATTCCGATTTCCGGTTCCGGTTTCTGAGTTACGGCCCTTGGAAAATTCGAATTTTAACATGGGAAAATTTTTCAAAATGCGCCTAGAGACTTGAAACCTATTCCAAAAGATGCGCAATATCATTCTTAACAAAAAAGTAAATCATAGCGAAATCGTACGTCACGTGACTTAGACGCCATTTTGATTTTAGTGACTTTTCGTGAATTTTGACCCCATGCACCTTTAAAAATCTTCTCCTCTGAAAGTACTTGGGGTAGACAGCTGTAAGATACATTTCCTTGAAGCAGATGCATTGTAGTATCTGGCTATCTCATGGGAAGTGCGAACTCATTGTATTTTTATCACAGTCAGCTTTCAAAGTTGTCTAAAAATGAGAAAATCAGAAAAATTGCCAACTTCAAGGGCAGATAACTCAAAAACCTGGAAAGGGAACTTTATGATATTTTCAGGGAAGGAAGATACATATGTTCTGTATAAGAATCAATAATAAAATGGCTCGCGTACAGTCATTTCCGGTCTGTAGGAATTTTGAAAAAAATGACATTTTTCAAAATGTAAATTTTTAACATGGGCAAAATTTTCAAAATATACTTAGAGACTTGCAACTTAATTTAAACGATAGCTTATATCGTTGTGACCAAAATTGTAAACCATGACGACTTCGTAACTCACATGGTTTAGCCGCCATTTTCATTTTCTGTATTATAATGTTTTTTCATCGGTTAACTTGGAAGCCCTGCCTTTGGCATGCTCCTTGGCAAGAGGTTGCGGGAACCTGGCATCTCATCTGTTTAGTGTAATTGTCATTGTATTGTTTCTAAATATCTACTTTAAGACATGTAACTTGTTTTAAAAGAATCACAATAGTATTTCATGCAAATAAATAATGCTGATGTATTCGTAGTAGTTTACAAATATTTAAAATTCAACATTCCTTCCTTTTAACCCCTGGTCTGCTTATGGCTGCATGCACCTTGGCAAGAACTTGCGGAAATTGTAATTTCTTCTTAGGACACTGCAGGTATCGGTGAAAGATTTTAAAACAAGGGTAAATTTTCAAATGGAACTAGAGACTGTCCTATTGTATAGTATTATTTTTTAAAATCCACTTACAGATTACCAACTTGTTGTAAAAGATTGACAGTATACCGGTTCTATAAAAACATAAAGCTGATACATTCGTTGGAAAGGGCAAATTTTAAATATCAACCTAGAAACTTATTTTTTCACAGTGCAAATAAAAACAAAAAAGTAAATAATGGCATATATGAAGGTCACGTGGTTTTCTTGATATTATCATTCATAATATAATTTCGAAATTTTCACAGTTTTGTTGGTATGAGATATACATGTTACATTGGTAGTTTAAGCAGAACAGTATCAGTGACATTCTTCGATCAAACACGGAGGTGAAG
The DNA here is from genome assembly GCA_936450465.1 of Gibbula magus. Lineage (NCBI taxonomy): Eukaryota > Metazoa > Mollusca > Gastropoda > Trochida > Trochidae > Gibbula > Gibbula magus. The sequence continues at coordinate 3,766,104 of OW388300.1, read as the reverse complement.
GTCAAGCAGAAGTCTGAAGACCTAAGTACTGCCGCGGCAGTCCTAGTTTTTATTTTTATTATTTCAAGATTCTTGTGGAATCGACTTCTACAAGAAGGATTGCAGCTACAGCAACCAAACTTTACAGGTCGATAGCCCCTACTATGTAGTTGTGCAGAGTATCTTTTGGGCCCAATTGGTTCAGCCATTTAGGGTCCAGTTTGAATCTAAATGTCAATTTTTAACATGGGAAAAAAATGAAAAATGCAGCTAGAGACTTGTTTAAAAGATGCGCAATAACAATACAAACAAATAAGTAAATCATGACGTGTCTGTAGGTCACGTGGTTTCGCAGCCATCTTGATTTTAAAAACTTTTAAAAATCTTCGGACCCCATGCACCTTTGACGATCTTCTCCTCTGAAGATATAAGATCTACAGAGCTGCTATTTGCACATAATGTAGCTGAAGCATTATTTATCTTGGGAATCCCCTCACGGGTACTTTTTGGCAATACTCTTTTCACAGTGAGTACTTGAAATCTGGCATTTTTGAAAAAAAGTGTAAATTTCAAAACTCAATAACTCGAAAACGTAACAAGATAATTTCATAAAACTGTCACAAAATGTGGGCAATAACATTCTCCATCGATTAGGCCCATAGCAGTTTTCGGCCGTGAATTTTCGCAAATTTGGGGGTACGCGTCTTCAACAATATTCTCCTAAATAACCGCAACACGTACAGATACATAATATAGCCCATCTTAAAGCTGACTTACTGCTGTTTATATGAATCTATAAACCGAAACTCAATATTTAATAGTTTATGAGATACAGCATTTTACAAATTTAACTTTTTAAAAAAGAATTTTCGGCCTTTGATTCTAAAGGGACATAACTCTGTCAGAAATTGTTTGATAAGTAATCTTTTTCTTGCAATCTGTTTGACATAGTTACCTTTACAACTCCACTATAGAACGTTATCATAGAAAGTTCATAGTTTGAACATAATTTAAGCAGTTTTAATAACATTTGAAATTTGATGATTTTGCGACTTTTTTAAGTGGATTTTCTTTGGAGAATTATTTTTCTTCAACCAATAAAGATACGAACATGAATCTTATATCATATCAAAGCGGAAAGATATTATATTATGCCCAATATTTTTCAAGCATGGATCTATAAAGGTTTCCATGTTACAGTCCATTGAATATAATCATTTTTCGAAAATCGTAATTTTCGACAAAATTCAAACGTACATAAGTGCTTAACTATATAAAGAAGTGACACATTATTTATACGTGCGTATGCACAATTTCAAGAGCAACAACTTTTTTATTGAACCCTTTCAGCAAAAAGTTAATAGTTAAGCTTCAAGCATCGCAAATGTCGTATAGGGGTCCGAAAATAAGCATTTTTTAGTATTTTTTTGAATATTTAAAACAACATTACTCATAAATTATGTATTTAATCCATATGATGACTATATCTACATGTACTTAAGTGGAAATACAAGCACATCATTTCCTATGTTACACCTTAGTATTAAAATATTAACCGTTTTATCATAATCATGAGAAACACAATGTAGGGGGCAATTAGCGTGTGACTTTTCGATTTTCACTTAGAGACATGGGTAAAACTTTTAAAATAACTCTACAGACTTGCAACTTGTTTTGAAAGATGGACAATGCCTTTGACATTCAACATAAGTGTCTCATGCATGCGCTGAATCCCTTTATCGTCACTTGTGACTATATTTTATTATTATTTTTCGTGAATTTTTGTATATATCGTAGCAATAACTACATGTACTTATAGGAGAGGTAGAGCTGAATACATCTTAAAATGATAAAGACAATGTGCTGTCTTGAGAACAAAAGGAAACACATGTCAGCCTATTGTTTTTCATTTATTGATGTAGATTAATGTATTAGTCAATTATAAGACATTATTCGTCTGTCACACAGGAGAGTGGGTAACGTTTAGATATGTTGTAAGGAAAAGCCTGAAATCAAACAGCTCTTGTGTGACAGTGGATATAATCTATCATTATCTATTTATCTCAAAGAAAATTTCATTGATCAAACTTAAAGGAAAGTGCAATTCATTTTATGATTCACCTTATGTGTATCACAATTGGTGAAAATAACAGGAAACTAAAAAAAGGCAATCTTTTCAGGTGTGATCGTGAATGAAATGAGTAAAAAGGATAGACAATTCAGTCAGACCTTTGATGGCAAAGTTAGTAGGTTGATTTAATTTTATTGACATTGATATAACAGACTGCAATGATAAACCTAATGGAAATCGGCCAACGTTTTTAGATATTATACAAAGTTGTAAAACCTATCTATGAATAAAAAGAAGAATTGTACACTAAGGCGGAATACATTATGGAATTTTGTGAAAGGGAAGCGTGCATTTTACTTTCTTTCTAAAATAACAGATTTATTGTTGTGGATCATCCACTTTTATAGAATGTATGTGATCAACTGAACATTACATATGTAGAATTTCTTCCATCAGGATTTAAATGGAATTATTTACTTTTGACGTAAGCTAACTGAAGTAAAGTGCAGTTGAGTGGTTAAAGCTCCTGCATAAAAAACATAATTACCCATATGGTTGAAAATAACCGAGTTAATATTATTGATATGAGCACATGTGCACATATCACGTTTGCCTAGCAACGATTGTTTCATCGCGGCTTCCCGTATTACGTCGCCTGTGACGTCATAAAATGATTGTTCGTGATGTCACTATACCTTGTCCTCGCAAGGGAAGTGGGCCGGTTCCTGACTATTTTAACGTGTATCAAATGGAATAAAATGGGTAATAAAGAAATTATTACACTCGAAAGTGTGCCATATGACTTTTACGAAACTCGTGCAAATTTATGTATAACCCTCGCTCTCGCTCGGGCAATACAAAAATTCACACTCGTTTCGTAAAAGTCATATGACACACTTCCTCGGGTAATAATATCTATGTATCAAGGGAGGTTGCAACCGGGCATGCTCTGAATAAGCGCGTGTATGTAATGTTACAGGAATTTAAGCCAAACCCCTCACCAAAGCAGTGTTCAAGCATTGTGGTGGTCTGTGAATACTTTACTTTCATGCAGAGAAGTAAAAATAGTGTAGTTCTAATAATAGTTATGATTTGATATATTGGCAGTGAATCAATTGTCTTTAATATACATCTGTTCCACTGTAGTTCCAATCCAACGCTACATTTTGTGTTCTTCAATGTTCTCATCTGAGAAATAGTTGTATTGAAATAACTTATTTAATCAAAAGTGCTCGTTCGTGATGATGATGATTGATTCTAATTAAATGATTTCTGTTGGTGTTGGTGTTGGTGTTGGTGTACCTTGGTGTATGAGGTTAGGAAAATAGTTTTCTTTTTTAAAAATTTAATTGAAAAATTGGATTTAGGAAAACATTAATCTCTTGGATCAAAGAACTACAGAATTCCACTTCAAAATAAAAATCACCAAGTATAACCCTGTCCCCTTGTATATGGAAATGGTTTTGATAACCATTTATATTTTAATATTTCTGCATTGATGTGAATATTCCAGAAAATATCCCTTTAAAATCGTGGCTACAACTATTACTGTTAAGATCTATTCACCTATCCTAATAATTGTACCACTCTCCTTTGATCTTAACACATAGTGTATCCATTAGAAAGCTTTTGATCATATGCAGTCGAGGAATGCAATGGCTTGTTCGGATTGATAAGTCTCTCAGCTTTGTTGACTAAAGTAAGTAAGATAATTTCTTTGTGTTTGTACTTTGACCACACTGCGTGTGTGCTTTAATCTATGTTCATATCTGATTGCTGGAGCAAAACGTTTGTGCTGCCTAACTGTAGATGATCCTCTCAAACGTGGTCTTATCTTTTTCAGGAATTCTAGTGAATATATCAGGGAGAACATAATTCTAACCGGAGCAATACACGTTATTTTAGCATATTGATTTGCATAGAATAAGAGACAATAAGTCAAAATATAGTCGCAAGCGACGATAAACTGATTCATTCATGATTCATGAGTTATCTGTTGTCATTGGAAGCAGTATCCTTAACATTGTGTAATGAAAAAGGAAGGAGGAACAATGTCTGTGAGCGTGTGAGGCCTTCAAAAGTAACAGTTACTTCGTTTGGAGTCGAAAACATAGGAGAAACGTTATCGGTGCTATGCTCCTTTTGCAGCAGCAAACTGTGTTTGTGAAATTTTCCTTTGCAATTTTCCAACAAAACTAAATATCACAATGTCGACAGCATTCCGGATGAGAGGGAATCCATGTTCAAAGTTAACGCTTGCATCAACCGATCTCACACCCACTCGAGTCAAACTGACAGGTACAATACCAAAAAAACCCTTTTACATAATTAATATAAAATAGCTTAGCTTAGCTTAGTGAAGCAAGCAAGCAAGCTTTTTTGCCCGTTACTATGCCCTTGTCATGAGGGTTTGGTACACTTGTGCGTACCTATGGTCATACATACATACGTCCGTAGGGTCTTGTCGTATCGGGACCAAATCTTCGTTTTTGAAGATTTATGCTGCAAAGAGCAAGCTCATCATATAGATACTGTAAAGGAACGATGTTGGTCCTTACACCAGGATAATAATGTGTGTAGCGCTTTGAGCATGGCCCTTTGTGTTATGGAGTTCAGCGCGATATAAGTATCCTCATTATTATCATTATTATTTAAAGAACAGGTTTGCCTTGTGTTTCCGTCCTTTATTTGATTGAGAGGGAGGGGGGGGTGCATTTTAGTCTCTAGAATGTCTCTAACATTAATTGAAATAGTCCCCATTTTAAAATCGGAAGAAAAAGGTTAAAATTCAATAAGGCGTCAAAACTTCATGACCTACGACTTCGCCGTGGGAACATATTTTGCTTGTCTAGTTATTAAGCATATTTAAAACAAGTTGCGAGTCTCTAGTATGTCCCTTGGATTATTTAGACTCAAATTTAACACGTCAAAATCACATCAATTTAAAGAAAATCAAAATGACGACTAAAACACGTGACTAACGAATTCGTCATGTTTACTAGTTTATGTGTATTGTTATTGTGTATCATTTAGAAATAGTTTTAAGTCTCTAAGTTCATTTTGAATTTTTTTTAAATGTTAAAAATTCGAGACCCTATTGTACCCTAATATTTTGTAAAGTTGTCCTGAAAATATCATGCACCAAAACCTCCAGGTTAATGAAATATATTTAAAGTTGGTACATTTTTAAAAGTCCCCAAATTCTGAAAGGTCACTGTGAAGAAAGTATTAAGAGTTCATTAAAAAAGAACAACCTTGTTATTCCCCAATGCTTCAGCTATATGTAAATAAAGTTTCAGCTCTTATGTTCCAATATCTTCGGAGTGGTGTCTCCGCAAAGGTACACGGGGTCCGCAAATTTGAAAAAGTTGTTTAAAAAAGTGACTGACGACTTCGCCATGATTTACTTTATTGTTCGCAAGGTCATTGCGGATCTTTCGGAGAAGGTTTCAAGTCTCTAGGTGCATTGTTAAAAATCGGTATTTGGATTCGAACTGGACCTGTAATGGGTGAACTGATTGGGCCCAAAAGCTTCGCGGCAAAACTACATAGTAAGGGCTATCAGCCTATATAGTTTGGTTGCAATAGCTGCATTCCTTCTTGCCAAAGTGGTTGAGACAAAATCGGTGCAAATAATGATAAAAACAAACAAACAAGCCAATAACAATAAGGATTCTGCCCCAAAGGGCTGAATCCTTAAATATAAGTATATGTCCTTAGTCAAATATTGAGACACCATTCTCTGGAAAATGGATGTCAACATTAAATTAATCAACACTATCACAATGGGGTGACTTTTGACAAAATCGATTGACAAAGGTGACCCTGTAATCGTGTCAAAAAGATGTCCACAGAGATACGGCAGTTTTGTAAGTGAACACTTTATTTAAAATATTGTAACGTGCAAAAAAAGTCGCCATTATTTTCATTATTTCAACAATATCAACACTTGGTATGCTTTGATATATCATTGTCAATTACGTTAGAAGAAGTAACAATGAATTGTGAAATGAAATAATACGACGAAAATGCAAATGTGCTTGGTCTGTCACAATGTACGGATAGAGATAGATCGCAGTAAGCTGAAAAGGCGACCTTTGTCAACCTTTTGAAACTGAGAATTCAAGTCCTTCATAAAGAAAGATGTCTATCTCTGTCTGCATATGTCTATCCCTTTGTTCCAATATAACCTGAACATAGAAGAACTGCTATGTCTAATCACCTTTCAGCTAAAATATCGATAAACGTGTCTCCCTCTGCTATCCAGTTCATAATACTGAAGCTGTAGTCATAACATATCAGGATCGTGCTGTGCGAGTACTTAACAGCAGACATATAACCTGACATGAACTTACTTATTAATTGTATAAATCTACCTCGGATTACCTGGTTAACAACATTGAATTGCCCGTAATGATTTGGGAGAATGACGTCCATTAAACTGTTACACAATTAGGATTCAGCGTTGTGCAGATACATTAGAAGTTAAACATCTTAAAGCAGTCACCCTTTACTTACTAAAACATTTCACGAACCTAGCTATCAGTTTAAGTATTTCAGTCGCCCGTTTAACATCATAAAGCCGCCACAAAACATTTCCGGAACGTAGCTAGTACATCAATCACGTTTTTAAGAAAAAAATCTATCTTTGCAATCTCTATCAATTACAATTCCCTTCTTCTTGTCACACGTCGATCTTTGAACATAAAGCTACAATCTGGATGATTTAAAAAGACTGTATTATTTTGTTAACTTTTTTAGAAAATTAAAAGAGGCTATAAATTATCCATTATTGTAATTTATATAAATAACATTTCTAATTCTCTAAACTAATTGGAAGAAAATGGATCGATGCTAGTTATGAAAGAGGATGTATTTATTAAAATGATCTATTCTGGTCCTAGTGGAAATAGATGCGGCTTCACACGAAGCTTGTTTTGTTGAAATAACAGTTTGACTTGTATTCATAATTAATTTTGAGTCCCTGTCATTTAAATCAAATATAATTCATTGTTGAGACACTTAAAGTGAATCCATTTTGACTCTTTAATATGATTTTTGAAATGTATACCCATTGCATGTTCTTAGAAAAATGAAAATTATAAATCTTAGGAAGAAGTATATAAGTGCCGCCTGTCCAACTGCAATCATTGATAACAACGACATTAAACTATATAACCTGTTATACAGAACAGGTCAGTACCGGCTAGGACACAGGTTTGATTGTTGAACCTACAGTCATTACAAATTACATCAAAGTGAATGTAAAACACACTGAATATGACCAGCATTAACCTCAAAACAATTTAGTATAGAGGCAATTTTCTGGATAAACAACTTCTTTATTCTTTGAAGGGAAGTTTTGACATCGATTCTAATTCTGTCGTTGTCAGGCAGGTGATATCAAAACACTTTGTTGAACAATTAGATTACCCTAGGGAAATCAATTATTCAGAAAATTAGCTGAATGATTCAGTACAAATTCACTTGATATGTTGGACTATAGCCCTTAGGTGTTTGTTAGAAAATGCCAAAGTGGACAACGGACAACCAGTGGCAGACAAACATTTCAACGATTAATAATTATATATATATAAATAATTATAGGGTTTTGTTGTGAAGATGCAGGGCTATCTCATGTGATAAAAATTCAAGCCTTCGTCTCAGTTGTTCTTCAGTATCTAAATGTGTTATGTAGACGGAATGAGGAAAAGACATTGTGAACATAAAATCAAAGACACAGCTAATGACCAGTGTGAGAAACGACTCCAGAAAACATCAGAGGTTATACAATTACATGACTGTAAGTTAGATGGCGTGTGAAGTGAGTCAAAGAGATAATTGAAACAGGAACCTGTGAAACCTCAGTTTCAGGGAACATCAATGAGAGTACTCCGTCACACGATGAATGGTGAATAATTGGATGATAAAGTTTGACTCCATTTAAAAGCATTCCTACTTTTACATAAAAAAGATAAAGACAATGTTCGCTTCGTTTCCCTGGTCCACTTGTCATAAGAAACATAATGGTGGAAGTTTGATTAATTCATTTCTTGTTTCTCTTAACAAAATAGATTGATGGTGAATGGGTGGAATCGTTCTTCAAATAAAATAATCTTCTGTCAATAGACGTGTTCCTCAAAGAAAGCTTGTTCGTTGATTAAAGCGTTTCCATTGGTGCAATCATCATGAAATCAAAGAGAGAGACTACACAATCACGAACACCTCTGATCAGTATTGCTCAATGATTACTGTAGGTTTAATTAGTATAAGAGGATCATTTTATGGGTTCTACTTATATTACATAAGATATTACAAGCTCGAATTACGAACCTTGTACAAGAAGATTAATAAATGCCCTTAGTTATTCAGAATAACATTCAAGAAATTATAACCACTTTAGGGGAATATTTGTATTATACTGCTGCCGCATTCAAAAAGTACAATTCAGATGTAAACACGTTATGATCTAAATGTAAATTGACAAACCATTGTTAAAAGGGTTTTTTGTAATGTGAATACCTTTATACCAAACAAGGGGAATGTAGTTAAAACAAATTTATTCCAGTAAAATACAAAGGCTTCAGTTGTCTTAATGCAAGTTGACGTGGTTCAGTATTCAAGACGCACACATGCATCCTTAGTACAACATGTCTCCAATAGTTTTCTATCCATTGACATGAGACTCTTGAGAATACACATCTACATCAATAGATTGCTACATGTACATTATGGCATACCGTCTTAACACAAACAGATGTCCAGGGTTATATCACTCATTATTTTCATCTAAAAATTTATCTTTAAAATGCAGTTAAACTCTAATTACATGTAGCAGCCTCGTCTAAGCTATCAGTTTTTGCGCAGTTTCCATATTTTGTATTTTCCAAGAAGGTTTTGAGAACTCATATACATAACTCCTTTGGGAATTGTTTTGACATTATCATATTGATGGTCTCAGGTAAAGGTGACGAGTTCCGAAATCACTAAAACAATCCTTGTAACTACGATAACTTGAAAATTATGTGTGCCATCATGCTGTCATTTGGTAAATATCAACTATGGAAAAAGGCCAAAGGTGTTTGAAAGGTTTTCACTAAAATCCGTCAAAAGGTCAAGATCGCGCGGATGTCACTACTTAAGGATACATTTGCGAAAATGCCTAATTTCAACTATTTCACTTTGAATCATTACATGATTGGTATACACAATGAACAGTGATCACTGTTTCATGTCCTTGAAGGTCAAAGGTCAAGGTCAAGGTCCTGTGGAGAAGGCGGAACAGGGAAAGGCAAAACCCTCAGTTTCCGGACTGCTGTGTCTAACAAACGCTAACCTAGGTGCAAAAGGATTAGATTATATAGCAGGATTCTAATCCACACTGCAGTACAGAAGGACACTATGTTTCCCCCCAATTCCAAAGTGTATTCGATCATCATAGGTATAATCCAATTAACTTTTATGTTGCATATTTGACATATTTCTTTGCACCGAATCAAATTTTCAAGGAACTATCATTATAAAAATAAAACTCATCGCCCCTAATAACAAAATCAAATAGGAGTATAAGGTGTCATGGAGTATTCAGCATCAAAGTGATAATAGATTCTTCAGGAACATCACCTGATTCAATGTTCGTCTCGTGTTTAACACAAGGAAATTGCGTGTCAAAAAGCTACACTTCATTTGATTAATTCCCTACATCAATATATGTGAATATGTCATATACATAGTTCTTCATATTTTAAAACTATCTTTTAAGAGGATGATCACAGCTTTAAAACCAATCCACCTTACAATTCCCAGAACTCCTAACCAAAATATTAATTTCCTAATGCATTAATCCATTTTCTCGACTTCAACTTCAGAACGCTCGTGCTCACTTAAGTTCATTCTATGGAAGGAAAATTCATTAGTGTTAGGGTGTTCAAGGCAACATAGATTGGAAATTGAAATAAGAACATAAACATAAAAAAACGGGAAAACAATTAATTCCTTGCGAACCTTAACTCTTCAAGATAATAATTTAAATTTGAAAAACATTTGTTGCATCGTAAAATTACATTTATTACAAGAGGGGCACTTGTTGTTAATGAAACTTTGCAGTTACAGGAATATTCATAGCGATACTTCAATCAAGTGAAGAATCATATTAAAATCCTTCAACTGTATATACACATCACCATCGACAGGGAAATTCAATTAGTCATAAAATGTTACTTAGTTGTGTGATGTAGGACTTGGCCATTTTCTCTAATTGAACCAACTCTCTTATTAAATCTCGTTTTACGTTTTTTTTAGTTTACAATATGTTACAGTCGCCCATCCAGTTAGTAAAATACCAAAAAAAACAAAATCAATATTTGAATTAAATTTAATTGTCTTCGCTTTTAAACAATTATCAATTCCACAATGAATCACAATAGAAATGTTGGTATCCATTACACTGACGAAATTCCCATCTTGTAGTCACAAATTTGACCCTGGACCCATGTAAAGTCTGCAATATGTCCTCACATTAGTGTTTATTCAGTAAACACAGTTTCCTAATTCAACATCCATAAATCATCATAATAATTTCTCATTTTGTTCAATCCTCATGCACATGTATAAAAGTGGCAACAATTACTTACATATTATTGTGGTCACCTATCAATTATTATTTGCAATTGATTTTAGAATACTAATCTATTTCATTATATAACGAGCAATGAAATACGTGGATGTATCAGTGAAATCAAGTGTTTATAAAGCTATAGTGAATATATCTGTTATTTCCCTGTAACCAGTGACTGATATAATTTCACGTCATAAAACAATAGTCTCACGTAAAGAATTGTCTTATTATGTCAAATTGTTTCTGTGGTTTCAGGCTGTTATGTAGTGTTTAAACATTTACCATCATGTCATGTGTATCTTATCTCGTGAAAATATGAAATGTCTACCTCAGTCTATGAAATAAATTTGGAAATGACAGATCTCCTCTATATAAAAAAATCCGTCCTGGCTAAAGACTGTGTTTAAATTTTCCCTATTTCCATTTCAATTGATTACCATATGAATTGCATTTTAACTTCACAAATGACGGATATGTAACTCGAATAAAATGTTATATTTCATACCATATATATAATATATATATATATATATATATATATATATACACTGGGAAAACAGATGATATTTAATCATTTACTCCTATTTACTCCCGGAGTAAATATCATCTTTAGTCATATTTAATCCTGGAGTAAATATCATATTTAGTCTTATTTAACCCGGAGTAAATATTTGTAAAGTTTTGTAAAGTTTTGTAAAGTTTTGTAAATGTCTTATTTAATTCATTAAATGTTTGTAAATATAATGTTTATATACGATTCAATATTTGCAAATATAATGTTAAATGATATTAAATATGTGTAAATATTGTCTTTAAACGAAATGTAGCACGCCGTTCTTACGGACATAAAGAGCTCTATCACGGGAAGGAAGTGCAGCCAGTTGCTTAATAATACTGTCCAATCAATGAAAACAGTTGTTAAATAAATGTACTTGATTCGAATGAAACACTCCCTAAACTGAATTATGTAAAGGTGTAAAAAAGTAAATATCCATCATGTCTTTGGAGGGAATTTACAAGTTGAATACATAAAAATCAATATTCTATTACAAGTTTTTATTGTGAACTTATATCGGAGTAAATGATCATTACCAGATACAAAAAAAACCCCTCAAATTTACGTTAAATGCGATCTCTCCTCTCATAAGTATATGAAACACTCATTGAGTTACTTATTAATTCAAGAAAATAAAAGTTGCATCCATAACCACGGATAGACGGACAAGACAAGACAAGACTTTATCCCACAGTATTGCATGCCATTGGGATAAAATAATAGTTTTATTTGCCCACAAATATGATAACATGTTATGCAATAGACAATTTCAGTTGAAGCAATTGCATTTTGGAACAAATTAATATTTTCCCTCGTTATAATGCCAATCATCAGAAAACCGTTTATGCCATCTATATGACATAATTCTCTTTACGATGTTGATTTAACTATTTACACTGTGAATGTAAATTTTTTTCGTGGTTAATCAAACACTTAGTCTCTGAAATAAAAACATTGAAAAGGAGGTTCTTTTAAAATTCCATTTCTTACAGTCTACTTTTCAATATTTGATAAAATGGTGATATTTTCAGAATACATACTTTTTCTGAGTCTGAGTGTAAGACTATCATGCACTCAACCGCAAAAGAAATGTCACCAACCCCTAAATGTTGCTGTCTGAGAAAGTAGATTTTGAATGTATATGATGGACACATATTCAATAAAGAAGTACTCACAATTTCACACGTTAGAGAATGAGGCTTTTCTTTTAATGTCAGTTCAAATACAGTTGCAGTGTTGAAATCGCTTTTTCAAAATGTTTTTGGGTCAGAGTGTTTGGCATTTAAGTCAAATGTATAAAGTATAAAATGTAGAAACTACATAAGATACAATAAAATATGGTGTCGACATGAATAACCTTCTTGAACTTTAATTTGATGACGTGTCTTTACTGTAGGATGTCGTAAAATGCCAAAAAAGCCCTTTTAGACTCCCCTACGTCATCTAGTTACGGAAATTCGAAAACGTGGATTTTGAGAATTGCCAATTCTTAAAAGGTGTTTCTCAGAAATATGCATATATAATGTTTTGAAATTTCAGGTTTAGTTAAGTTTTCCTTCTGAAGACATGATGTATCTCTGTTTTAGTCGTGAGTATCACACTTGGAAGGGATTATCTTGTATTTTGTATGGTGACGTTTCTTTTGCGGTTGAGTACAGAATACACAAGCTAAATTTTACTGTTGATTACATAAATCAAATCAAATCAAATCCCGACGAACAGCCTGCGTAAGCTATGTAAGAGAAAGCATGGGGGTAAGTGACGCCTGAACACACAGTTGTGTAGATGTTTATCTATAACATAGTCTTCATTCTCTCCAAACATATTATATATGCAAAGAACGAAAGTGTTTCCATTTGTCCAACCTGGTTACAACACAATAACAGGTGACATTATATTAAGGGTATACTATTTAACATTACAAGGGTCAAACATATCAGTATAGAAACAACATTTTCGATTGCTACCTTGCTAAACCAGACTTGCCGTTATGAAGTGGACCATAAATGTGTGAATTACAGTAAAACATGGAACTACTGACGTGCCTAATTATGATCAATCAATCCTCCTAGAAAGCGATAAGTATTTAGTCTGCTGTGAGTTATGCAAAATGACAGACAGAAATATAATTTATGCAAATGCAATCGCTGGTTAAAGATTTAATTAATGTTACCTCCCTTGCATGTTGAGACATTTACGTTTAAAATCGATTATTTCAAGAAATAGTTAAAACATCCAAATGAATTACGAGGATGATGATTAACATAAAAAGAAATGAACAATCATTATTTCAAGCAAACATTATCCTTGTTACACAGAATGGAATAAAATGAAATACAAATATAAACGTCTAAAAATAATCTAGCGGTCTGAAATGAGACGGGCGGACAGACGGATTCGCGCCACGACATGGACACCTTTGGGTTTCACCCGGGGGTTATGAACTGTACTTGTACAACAAACACACATCTAAAAGGTATTTACATTCAACTTTTCTTTACAGTCATCTCTTAAGAAATAATCTTTTATGAAACAAAAATGTATTTTATGTGTGGGGGGTTGTTGTGGGCGTTGTGTGTGTGTGTGTGGGTGGGGGGCGGAGGGGGGGGGGTGTGTGGTGGTTGTTGGCGTTGTTTGTGTGTGTGTGTGTGTGTGTGTGTGTGGGGGGGGGGGGGGGGGGGGGGGGGGGGTTCGGGTGTCGGGATGTAGATGTTGAAAGTGAGGGGGGGGGGGGGGTTGTTATGTGTCGATGTTTCTTAACAATTATATGTGTGTGACGAAATAATTCATTGTAAAATCGATAATTTTATATGTGGTTCATGTGAGGAAGTGTGAGGTGTGTGGGTGGACGGACAGATGGTGGTTGAATGTAAGAGTGGTTTGGTGAAAGTGCGGGTATAGGAGGGTGGGTGTATATAAATATATTCCTTATTTTATTTTCACTTCTTTAGTTCATATAACATTTATATTGCCTTCTGTATAGCCTTCTGTTCTGGTGGCTCATAGATTTTATTGAATCAAACGTCTGTCTGTCTGTCTGTCTGTCTGTCTCTCTGTCTCTGTCTCTGTGTCTCTCTCTCTCTCTGACACAACAAGTATGTAATCAATACAGCATAATAAGTACACCATTCTCATTCACTCTTCTAATTTAAACAATATCATTGCATAAACTATCTAAAACTGCGCTGTTGGAACCGTAATTCTTTGTTATATTTTACCCTTTTCGCATTTCTTCTTATGAGTTGATTAACTCAATTAGGGCTCATTAACAAGATACCAAACAGGTGTAAGTCATTAACTGCCGAAACTGCACCGGCTCGTTAACAACGGTGAGAATGACCGACGGTTGAGAAGGCATAAGCCGAATACACAAAGAATTCGATAATACACACTTGTGTATTCAGAACCTCTTTAGGTCATAAATGTTGTAAGATTGACGCTTGCTTTAAAAACTAAGGGAGTATTTTTGGTGCATTGTGTGAAATAAGGAGTAGATGGTATATTTTTACTGATTTAACAACTTTGCAATATAAAATGTACCCATTGATTTGATTTACCAGCGAGTAATAAACTACATTTACAAGTTTGTTAGCGGGTATTGCACTTGCAGTTGGTTTTATATTCCGATATGGATGACATTTATTGAATTGATTGTTTCCATAGGATACATGTTGGCTATCAGCCCGTGTAACATACATCTTAGTTTCACAGAATTGCAATATTAACTGGCATATAGCACAGGTAATCATTTACAGTATTGGTTAACAAGAGGCTACAGCTATGAATTGTGGGGTTTGCGGTATACTTATGAGATAAATTAGTTTTTTTTCTAAAATGACTATAGGCATTACAAACAATCCCTTTGACTCCTATGAATCTTTTAGTACGTTCATGTGACCTGTACCCACTCACGTCAGGCAGGTAATAGTTTATCCACGGACGTGACCGTTACATGTATATAGAAAGTATATGGTAAAGGATTAAAGTTTGTTGTAATACGCTGTTCTTATCATTCGGTCTTGAATGGTTATGTACATTCATGTGTTATTCATGTCTACTGAGAAAGCTTTAAGTATTATTGAGAAAGCTTTCTCGTTAACGCATTATTTTGACAATAACAACAGTATACGCACCCACAGGAGTTGTTCAACTATATATGTGTGTAACATTCATTTTAAACAATTGGTTTTCTTGTGGAATCAGATTTTATACAAAGTCTTCATGTTTGGTAGTCTGTGCTGTAGGGAATATCCCATATGTGCCACAATACCATATTACTTAAAGTTGAGTTACGTTTTCATACATGTACATGAAGTCGCATTTGTGGACCCATTTTACGTATCTATAGGACATAGTAGTAAACCAACTTTGTCTTCTTTAGATAAGTTTCCAAAATAACATTGATTTGCGCGCACGCCTATCTTGATGCATTGTAGTTATTCTCACTATTCTCACTTACTGAACGGGGGAAAATAGTTATTTTCAGTAGCTGTCAGTTGAGCTCGATATATATCATCGATGATAACGACATATGGGAACAACAAACTCAATGTAGAGAATCTAGGAAGGTTTAAAAAATATAACACATTAATACAACATCATATATTCAAGATTTATTGATATATCAACATAAAAATATACCTCGGCGCAATCATGTGTCCTGTCATCATAAATCTTTTATTACTCAAAAAAGATCCACCATCGGTGGTACATGAGTAAATAAAGTAATATACATAGAATGTACAGCAATATAGCTGCATATATAAGATAATTAAATCAAATTGTTTTCAAACAATCCTAATAAACTTAGCTAGTTGTTTCAGAGCAGAAATCTTACTTGAAAATAATTCACGAAATTTTAGCAATCTTGGCCAGGAACAATAATATTCTTTTAACAATAACTTACGTAAATCCATAAACAAAGTTCTTCGGCCATCGGTCATCGGCCGGTTTCAATTGGAGGTTTGTAATTGCTTGTTCTAAATTTAAGGATTGGTTTGGATATATGGTCATGGAGGAGTAGATATTGCTAAAATTCAGGAGATCGCTTCTGAATTGTAAAAACCACAGAGGAACAGTAGATGGCGTTTACCACTGGGCTACCCCGCCCCTTATTTTAAAAAAAATACGTCATTTGTTCAAATCATAAACATTTATAACAAGAAAAGTTTTACCTTTGGTTTTACCTTTTATTATAATATCGGTTTTATTGCCGGAAACGCTTTTATAGTTTACATTTTATTAAGATAGGTGTAACCGTCTGTCTGTATTTCTGAACAGAACAGGGTAATTAAAGAGTTGTGATCACGGCCCGTGCACAGTGTGTTGTGTAATGCCAGCCTGAATCTCCTTTGGCTGCCGCTAATTAGGGGCAATAAATTAATTTCGGTTTAGCTTTGCATTGTCTGACAAAGGCGTTATATGTTTAACGGCATGTATATTCCAATACATTCAAGAAGTGAATTTGTGATGACATTTTACTTAGGAGATATAATTGTGTTTTGTCACCATTGAACCATGTTTTAATTGTACCCTTCCGCCGACTCCCCACATATTGTATATATAACGACACCAGACTGTGTGACGCCAATTTGATTAGCTAGGGATCTCAAGATTTAATCAACAATTATGACGAACAATACCTATGTCTACGCAACATGTGATTGTGAAAATTTGCTTTTATTGCGTTTTGTTCTTTTTAGTTGAATGAGTTAGAATTCAAATCACTTTTATTCAATGGTAAATGCATTGTAAATAAATAATGCCAATACAATTACTTCAAACATAATTGATATATTATAATATACAGAGCATCCTGGAAAATATTATTTGTAAATCTTATTCATTAAAAACCTCATATGTTGTTAAATAATGGTGTCTCATAATCAGCTGTGCATACGATTTTAGACGTTTAAAATGCATTATTCTAGTCCAAACTGTCCAATGATAGGATTTAAACACGCGATATCGCATTACATTATTTCAGGTTTGTAACATTAAGAACCACCCTTTGTTGGCTTGAACATTAGGTTTATTTAATGGATAATGACACTAGTTATGATGATACTGAATATTTCTATAAACTCAAGGCTACAACAGAGCATTATAAGGTTAACATATATTGCCAAAATGTGTATAACTTAACACGTGGTGACATCATATGGATAGTTTGATAGGTAGCGACATTTTCTGTTTGAAGTAAAGTATTAATATTAAATATTGAAGGCTGTATACGATGGACTTTTTAAAAATAAATTGATAAAGTGTGATGAAGTTATAAAACAAAATATGAGATAAATATTTGTCAAGATCACATATTTCCCTCTGTCATTATTTTAAGCTGAATCAATATTACCAATAATTTTTAACGAGGAATAGTTAAACTACATCCGTCTGTAGGTAAGTGATTTCATAATACATTAAGGTAATATTAATGTCACTGGATATTAGATGCTATACCAATGCATTATAATATCTAGCTACCAAAGACAAGAAAACGGTAAGCACCAGTAAACCTATCTTGAAAGTAAAAAGATGTTGCCTATATCATCTTGGAGTATTTTTGTATTCCAAGATCGTATAACAAATCAGTCCCCTTTAACAGTTAATAGTGTATGTATCGCATTCGTGGTGATAATTAAGTTTAAGTCTAGTGGTGAAGGTGATGTGATGGGAGGTTACCCGATGTCGTGTATAGCGTTTTAGGATTTCATTGAAGTGTGATAAGTAATCAATCGTCATGAGTTTCATAACTACCTGTCGCAAATGGAATATTATACTCAAATAGTACACTTATATCAACATCTAATTATATTCAATGCAACAGGTACTGAATATGTATGTTATAATCACAACTTTGTATATGAACTATATGGTATGTGAATAATCCTCTCTCAAATAAATTGCCACACAATCATGGAATATCTATTGAATATCTATCGCAAGTCGTGTAATACTCAAAATGGACATAAATCAGCTTCTCACATATCCTTACATCCTATGCATCATATATTGAATGTATGTTAAAATCACATCTTTGTGAGTAAACCTAGTATATTGTGAATATAAGTCCCCCAAGATGTAATACTCATATAACACAATTAAAACAACTCTTTATATTAATACTATATATATATATAAAATACTTCAGACGACACTTGCTGTAGATATCATTTTAATGATGACTGGATGCGCCGCATTTCGACTTGTTTACAAGTACTTTCAACATGGCGAATACATAGGTAGCTTAAACAATGTACAATAGACGTTGATTGATTGATAAGTGGCAATTAGTTAGCTTGATTATCACAAAACTATTTACGAGGGATTAAAATTTGAGTCATTGCAGGTCTCACATCCTGGCCCACAGTTGCATAATTGGGGGGCGGGATAGCGCAGTGGTTAGCGCGTTCGGCTTCGGATCAAGAGGTCCGGGGTTCGAATCCCGCCAGGGGCACGGCAACTTTGTCTGCAGTAGAGAACTGTTCTACACGCAGTAAGGTTTGGGTGCAATGCTACACTGAATGTCAGCGTATGGTTAGCTAGTTCCAGCCGATGCTCGCAGGTTTCATCGCAATGCATAGCTACATGGCGTTGCAGGCTTTCTCCCTGCCATAATACTAGCACCCGCGATATAAGTGAAATACTCTTGAAAGCGGCGTAACCCAAACTCACTCACTCACTCAATTGCATAATTGACATTTCTCGCATACATGTAGTTTCGGGGAGTATACGATTTTGTGCTTCTTGAAAACGTTCTTCTTATTAAATCAAATTAACTCCAAAGACCTTTTTTCATGGTGTTTGGAGAGGAATCTAAAGAGGTGTTATTAAAGTCAATGTTTGTTGTTTCTGTTGGTGACACAGTGGTTTGGTCGGTTGCACTTGTGTTGGTTTGTCTAAGTCATCCCCTCTTTTGAGAAGGACCCATCTGATTCGTAGTGATGATAATCAGTTTGATCTATATATTTGGAACTGCAAGTGGTCTTCTGTTACGATTTCCTCTCTACTTGCGAATTCTGTGGTTTCCGACCTGCTTACTTCCGTTGTATGCAATGTTTCTTTTCTTCTTCTGTACATTTGATTTGATATGTATATAGCAAGACTCCATGCCATTAGAGCGTAGATTTTGTAGATTTTGTCAAAATTTTGTGAAAACTGAAGTTCATTTTATTTCAGAATGCCACTTTTACAACGATCTCAGAAGTAATTTAATCAAGATGTTTATAATGTATTGGGACCTTTAGATCTTTTTATCAAACTGTTAACGGAAAATAGCCCCAAACGCATAAAATGAATCTGTACAACCATAAGAAATATGTTTTATAAATGGGAATTAATTTTTATAACTCTTATATACATTGACTTACTTTATTATTTATATTTATTTAATGACTATTATAAATCTGTACCATTCCTATTTTACATACCTATATTTACGAATATATTGTACACTGTTTTTTTGTTGTAAAGTGTCTCATTAGCCAAAAGATGGCTGGTTGTTTAATGTCTTTTAAACATGCTTTTTACAATGTATATTTAACTTTTGACACTGTAATCAAATGTATATGTCTGTCTGCCTGTATATATCTATCATAACTGTGTATCTGAACTGCTATATCGAATCACAAAGTGATTACAATGTAACAATCAAATGACAATCTAAATAATCAAAACGTTATGGCTCTTTTAATAATTCCCCGTCACCTCGCTAAATGTTGCTATCACAGTTCGATTCTGTAACATTTCACACTTCACAAAGAATGGCCATGCAATCTAGCATTATGAAGTGTATGTCTGTCGTAAATGTGTATGTTATTTAAATGAATACAATTATAGGAAATTATATATGTTCAATAACCTCCAAGAAATACTCACACCATATTGTTATATCCAATGTAAATCTGCCGTAAATGGTAACTAATAAAGTGAATTGCTTCACCAATTGCCAAACTCATCAAAAGATTTACTATATTTATTTTTATGTATATTTTCATGAGATGATACTTATGATATCTCTGTAAGTTACTCAATCATGTTAGTCATTATGCCGAATTGGTCATATTTTCATCAAAGTCATATTTTTCTATTAAAGACATTCTTATCTTCAAAGTAGTTTATTTTCACCAAAACAATTTTTTCATTAAATTAAATTTTATTATCAAAATCAATTTGTTCATCAAATTCAATTTTTGAATTAACATTTATGTTTTGAAAGTAATTTTTTTCCCATCAAAGTAATTTTTTTCATCCAAGTAATTTTCATCATCAAGGTTAACTTTTTCATCCGAGTAATGTTTTTCATTAAAGTCAATTATTTCATCAGTCAAATACTTTGTCAAAGTAATTTTTTTCTTTTAAGTCAAATATATCATCAAAGTAACATTTACCACCAAAGTAAATTTTTCATCAAAGACAATTGTTTTCATCACAGTCATTTGTACCATCAAAGTCAATTTCTTCATCAAAGTAGGTTTTTTTTCATCAAAGTAATTTTTTTCATCAAACTCTATTCGCTATTTTGGTTTTAAAAAATACATTTAATATTAATTTATCCATTAAAGCAAATATTTTCAAAAAATCTTTTTTCAGCAAAGTTTTTTTTCCCATCAAAGTCAATATCTTCATCAGTATCATTTTTGTCTTCATCAAAGTCAATTTCTCCATTCAAGTCACTTTCTCTTTAAAAGCATTTCTTTTCATCATAGTAGTTTTTCATTAGAGTAATGTTTTGTCGGCAATGTTCAAAGCAACTTTTGTCAAATTTATGAAATCATTTTATTTTTATTACAACATAGCAAAAACTTGTCTGAATATTTACAAAACTTTAATCTTATTTAATCACCTTTACAAATATTTAATCTCAGAGTAAATATGGAGTAAATATGGATTAAATGTGATATTTACTCCCCTTTACTCTGTTGTAAATTGTTTCTTTAATCCGGAGTAAAGGGGAGTAAAGGGGATTAAATGACATCTTTAATTCATATTTAATCCGGATTAAATAGGACTTTTTCATCCAGTGATATATATATATATATATATATATATATATAATCAAGTCTGCTGAACTCATCTGAACCTCAAATCAATATTAGAAATATTGACAGTTGTGTAGTTAATCAAGTGTACAGAGGTATTGAAAGAGATCCCCGAGGTCAGACAGAGTGGGATGCAGCTTAGTAATATATATGCAGACATACAAAGGTGTTCTCGCGATATTGTGAGTTTTTGTTAAAAAAGAGAATATTAAATATGCCTCGTTTTTCATCGGTCGGAAACATGCTTTTCATGTGAAACTAGATTTCAATGTGTCATTGGTAAAATATGCTTTTTGTAAATAGCAACACTTTTTTTTAAAAATGTATGTGTATGTGTATGTTATTAGTAACATGAACATGAAATCTATGAATCATATGCTTCAGAAGAGTGGCCCCTTCAGTTCTTCTCTCTTAAAGTAATTTAATAGAAAGTGTCCCCCTAGTCTAGTCATCCAAATCAAGACTATAATCAAATTACCTCTGTTTTGACAAGAAAGCTCAAGACATCAGTGAAGAAACTTGACTTCTATAACAAGTTTAAACATCATTCCATTTCGGAATTGAGTTCGCCTCATACTGTGTGTTGTCAATGTACTTTATTATTATTGTTCTCAATTAACAAGTTGTCATACCGAAAAATTCACAATTCCGCTGTGACAAGATCTAATCACCTATTTGTCTTCTCCACAAACATGAAATAAGACATGAAGAGAATCCAGATATTGCCAAGGGTTACATGGCAAAGTATTGAAATGAATGTCAAGGTCACACACCCTGAATGACTGAAGGTCAACGTCACAAACCCTGGATTTCTTTACTTGAGTTGTATAATTCCATTCATACATGTATGGACGGACGCTGCCGAATGTTAACGAAGTATTGCAGTACTTCATTTGAGTAAATATATTCGAATTATTTTGAATTTATTCAAATAAGTCAATATCTCGCAAAGTTCATTTTGAAAGATTACAAATCTGTTTTCAGACAATTATTTTTATATTAAAACCAATTATTTAAACTTTTAAGTAGACACCTGTATAATACAGTATCTTCATTTCAGGAAACCTTATCTTTTATAGTGTGAAGCTGTCCCATAAAACTGGATATTTATGTATATTTCAAAACCTTAGTTGCTTCTCATAACCACCGACAGTAAGAATAATTACAGTCTGATTAAAACGACGGTTTTCCGAGGAATAAAAATGGCAAAATAGTGACACTACCGGAAAACGAACTTATATCGTCCAGAGGTTTCCTCGCAAAGCAAAACGACCAACAAAAGCTTTCGGTGCGAAAAGCCAGGGGTCGGGGTAGATAACTCAAAACAGTTTTCCGTTCATCTGTTCTGAATGCTTTCAAAACAGCGACCATTTAAAAAACTATGGTCAGCTATTTGACTGGGCTTTGGCTGCGCTTAACTGGTTCAGAACACACACCTATACAGGGTGTTCTCAGACCTTGTGGTGAGGAATCTACAGAACAAGTTCGTATCCCGGTAGATGCATTATTTTTTAATTATGCATTATCATGTTGTATTCCTCGGAACAAGGTCAATTTTAATCAGTCCGCAATAATAAAATCATATCATAAAAATAATATGACTTGTTCGGGTTGCCATTATACCATCTTCATTTGAGAATGTGTCACATGCTTTGTCTATCATAATACACTGTTTACTTTTTATATATTATTTTCCCGTTGATTTTATACTCTTTAGCTCAACATGTCCAATTTAATTTTATAAGAAATGCCAATAACGATGATCTAAATGACAAAACCATTTTTCAAAAATGAATGTTCCATTAAAGATGCACCATATAAACCTCCATTGTCAATATAAATATTTACTCCCTTTTCATAACGCTTTAAACTTTCATCCATTATTCAGCATTAAGATTGCAATTTGAAATGCTTTGATACATTCATCACGAAATCACAATCTTCATGTTTTGTCAATGGAATGTTCAAATGAAAGCGAAATACTTTAATTAATCATAGATAGACAAATGATTTCCATTTCAAAATATGACATAGCATGTAATTAATTTATCTGATCATCTAATGTCGAACCAAGAAATAGTTGGAAGCAGATCATAACTAATAAAGTGATTTTTATGTATGTTCCATCCATCAGAAAATCCCCATAAGGAAAATGATTTTTTTTTTAAATTGTGATGCAGCAATGTTATTGTAAATATATTTTTCATCATATTTGTGAAGCATGAACCCATGTAAATTTGGAAAGAATCCATTATAACTTAGATCAGTGACATATTATACGTCCAGTCACTGCATCCATATAATTATGTTATAAAAATTAACCACATCTAATGAGTTCAATGTACAATATACTAGTTCTAAGTCTGTTTTGAATGTTGATATATGGATTGTTTCCTGATGAGTTAGTGACCTTCATCGATGTTATTGGACTAACAAACCGTGTAACATTTACTGATGTAAGTATCAAACGGTGAGTATGACTGATTTTCAAATCCAAATGTCTTAAGCATTAGTTACACAATATGACGTTTTGTAATACGCTACGTTTGAACATCTTCTAATGTTATCCGTTATCAATAATAGTTGCTGGATCTCTATTTACAGCATAAAGAGTGATGGAGTGTGGACACTCACGGAGATAATTAACTCTTGGGTATGAGAGCTGTACTTGTGGAGCGTCTTCAGTTTGAAAGAAAGTTACTCTCAATCTCTCCATCACATGTGAAGCAATTAGAAGGTCCAAGGTGACCAATTACAACTTGATTGAAGGAATTCAATAACATGTTCTCGCATACATGTTCCTGTCAAATTGATTTCTTCTATTACTGTTCTGATTTGTATTTCAGTGTTTTTGGAAGGCATAAGAGACACTATAATATGACTCGTGAATCATTCAAAAAAATTTGATATTCAATACCACATTCAAATCCGTGCCCAACAATACATAGCATCGATGTCTATCTCCAATAAGAAATTCTACAGTATTTAAAAGTTTTATATTTGAAATTGTTTAATGATTGTTACATATTTTAACTGCATGGATGGAGAAACCATACGATCGAAAATAGAAATGAAGCATACCTATGAAAAGTAATCTCTCATCGTTCTTTCTGTGATTTTCGGGGTATATTGTTTTACACCTGTCTTGTTGTTTTGTATGTTTGTCCTTTAACCGTGTGCACTCATTGTCATGACGTGTTTCAGATCCTAAATCCTAATAGTATTGCTTAGTGATCAAGCTTTGTTACTGTATGGATCAAGGTTTATTGATACTCATACTTTCATATACGAATTGCAAACTTTGCTAATATCCGGAAATATCCGTGTTTACCAAACACATCCTGTTTTTTATTGTGGCCCTGAGCTTGTAAAAGATTGGATGTGGCATTCAACGTTACTGTTGTGTCAGTAAGATATTTTTCATCAATCACAAAGTAATACATACAACAGATAAAAGTTTATATTGCTCAACCTTAAATTCACACCAAAAATCAGTAAATGCCAATATCAAAATTTAATCACTCAAACTGCTGCAACGGTCAGAGATTTTGTTATATAAAGCTTCCATGTGATACGCAACTAGAACAAACAGCAAAATCAGTTTTATAGGATATCTAAAGAGCTTCCCCTTTCATATCACGTTTATGTCCCGAGTGAAATAATTTTGCTTTGCCTCGAGCCTTGGGACATAAGCTTGATATGAAATGGGAACGAGTTATGTATCCTATTTATTACCAACTTGTAGTTCAAAAGATTTATTGGGTTTTAAAATGTATTTGTGTTGTCCCTATAAAAGAACGGAACAGAGGAGTAATAGCAACCATATCAAGCATCTAACCATTCTATAATTCGTGATGTTCGGTATACCAAACCAGTTGCACTGGTCATTCTGAAGGAAGTGTATGCAATATAAAAACTCCCTATTTGAAGACTTGCGATGAGAGTTATCTGTCCTTTGAATAACGTCATGTCGTTACGTAATTCGCATTTCTCGTCGTCAAAATGTGTAAACAAGTTACCGGTAGAACAACCTCATTGAATGAAAGTTTTAGATGAACATCACCATTGAAATGCTTGTGAGTATAAATTACCTTACGAACACATTGTTTTCATCACGGGACTGACAGAAGCATTTGTTGCATGGTCATTCCCGCCTGTAAGAGAGTAAAAACTCCTACTGCATTTTCAACTTTTTTCTTACTAGTTCTTCTCTAGTCAGGATGTATTTTGTAATTATTCATGAAAAGCAATATTCAATTCAATTCTTTATTCTCCAAAAACCACCATGGTGGTACAAGAGCATATTTACAAAATATGATATAATATAAATACAAATTTTGATTCAAAACAACAGATAGGCGAAATCTAAATAGTGACATGGTTCGTTCTAACAAAAGAGGAGAGATGTACAATATATTTTGATAAATTTACTAAGTCTTGGGTATTTTTAGTAGATAACATTTGTATGAACTTTGTTATAGTCGGAAATGATGTTAAAATACTAGGTAAATATTGTGTTCTCAAATTATGAAGGGCTACACAATTAAACATGTAATGAAACTCATCTGCAATGTTTTTAGAATAAGTGTGGTCATTGAGATTTCTTGAATTAACTGAAGAAGTGTTGTCGTAAATTACTGGCAATTTCATGAATGAATTCAAGTTCGTTTTATGAATGAAAATTTAGTCCAGGCAGTGTCAAACTTGAGCATTAGCCAATCAAATTGCTTGTAGGTGTTATGACACATATGTGTCTTAAGAGTGTGTTATGAAACCTCTTTAAGAAGTACCACGTGGGTAATAAATTGTCATATATCCTACATTGTCCTATATTGACAGTGAGACGTTCATTCCATTAGTCCCATTTCCTGAGTTACATTGTAATCAAATGATTCCATCTGAGTTTCTACAGGGAAAAGAAGCTGTGACGAGTTCAATAAATCATATCAACTACCAGGAAGAATATATATTTCTGATAACAAGAATTCATCTTTGAGACAATATCACCTGAAAAGTCTATCAGTGGGTCATTATTGCTGTTATTGTGACCATTGTCTAGGAGGACATTGTAATTAAACTGAACACGTTTGTCTTAGACACAGACCACGATGTGGTCATAAACAACATATCATATTGGCCAAATGATCAAATGATGCAATGTCATAGATGGCAAAATATATCATTTGCCACATCATTTTAAAAACTTAAGATATTTGACTATTTCTCATACATTTTCATTTTATCGTTGAAACAAAGTGTCAAACATTGACTGACATGTTTTGAGATTTTCAATATCTGCTGTGGTTGTAGCACTTATTTCAAAGTTATGATGTGATGTATTACTGAGGACTCACCTCCCTGATTCACATGACAAATTGACACACTTTGAGAATGATAAATTGACCACACGAAGTTCAAGCAGGAAGTGTTATACAGTAAATATGATTGGTTGCTCCACTGATTGCAATACCTGCTTGTAGTGATGCGGTTCATCGAATCGTTTATATTTTGGCACATTGTATGATCATATTTTATTCTTGTATATTCATAACTTAAGTCATTACCATTTGATTGAATAAACAAATCTATATGAAAAGGTATATGATAATGAAACATTTGGTCATTATTCTTTTCAATCAAAATCATGTGATGTTATTAAGTATAAATAATAATGGAGATTTATCAAACAGCGATATCTTCAATGACAGAGTAATAAATTGGGTAATTTGTAGGCTAATTTGTCATTTATATGTATGTACATGTATATAATCAAGGCCAATCAAATAAAAACAATCCAAAAAGGATGCAATCGATTGATGTCACATTCAATTAAACAATGCCTCGTACATCTCGTACGACTTATAACAGTGGCATAAGGATGTCTATTCACATTTCTACAGTCCGAGGTTGTTACATGTTTTAAGATTCTAATTGGAAAATAGCTTTTTTGGATGAACACAGCCAAGATCTGCAACCATACCTCGTGCTTTTATACTGAGACTGTCAATATACATTGGAACAAACTACCGATTCTAAGTTTGTATTCACTTTTGAAATTAAAGTAAATGCTACTTGATCAAATCAATCTTGCTTGTAGAGTGTTTAATTCCCAAAATAAGTAATACACCAGCCAAAAATATTTTCATTATACAAATTTTGTCAAATTTGGTCAAAGTTTGTAATATTTTGATGCAAAACTATAAATAGATACTTCATATCATCTTCACACCTACGTCGAGAACTTGAATGTGTATTATGTTCCTGAATAAGACAATTACTTTCATCTTGAATACTTCTTTTAAAGTCCACAAGCTTTCACTCACAGCAAAAGGTAGCGACTTTGAATGTCATGTCTAATGTTAATGAAAGTCAACTGCAGCATCTTGGAGGTAAGAACTCTGATTGTGTGAATGTGAATGCTGCGAAACGAATTTAAATTTGCCTTCTTTTTTGTTGAAGGTTTCATCATTTTATTTTCATTTCAGTCATTTATTGTTGTTTATAATAAGCTGCTATTTTTCATAATAAATGTTGATGATTTAGATTTATGAAATATTTTAAGAAAAACGTTCGCAAACAAGTAGATTTTGTGAGAATGGGGGGTTGTTTTACATGGTTTGTGCCTCAATCGAAGTAAAGCAACTATACATTATGTATAATATAATGTATTGCTGTTCTATAAAGGAACAAAACATGTAGAGCATGATACAATTAGGTGATACAATTAGCTTCACAGACATGTAGTGGCAATCAGAGTGCCTCATTCAAGTATATAGATAATACTCATTCACTCACAAAATGGTCATGCGTGAATCATCCAGGCATTAAGTTATTTTTAAAAACATGTCATACATATGCTCCCAAATCAAAGCTGTTATACTTATAAGTCACCAATGCCTTATTCAGTACTCTTGTATCCATGACCATTGTTAGAAAATCTAATTGATCTTTATCAACTTCAAGTTAATAAAATTCATAACATGTAACTTATTAACATAATTTCAAACCTTATAACTGTATCAGAATTATACTCATAATTCATTTCTTTCTTATGTCACTGGAAAATAGGTGTTTATGTCTTCTTGCATTTTGTTACAGAGTTCGTCCACTGACATATTGACGAATGGCTCAAAAGAGGCAAGAGTAAAAGGCATATCGAAATCATTTAATCATGTTGTAATTGTTAATCCCGAAACCTCTGATTGCTTCACCTGTTATAATTGGATTGAGAGTAACTTTCATTCACACTGAAGACGTTCCACAAGTACAGCTCTCATATCCAGTGTTAATCATCTCCGTGAGTCTCCACACTCAATCACGCTCAAAGGTAAAACATATCTTATCTTATATCCTTTGAATCTGTTTGACAAATATGTATGACAAATATTGAGCTGACAGATTTGTTGTATTCCAAATTGCAATGTTAAATTTGCAACGCACCATTATTATAAATGTTTTGTTTTGGTTCACTACGCATAAACTGAAATTTATTCACATGTTTTATCTTTGTCTAATCTAGTTTTACAGAAGGGTCATATTTCATTACCCAGTGCAAGTCGATCAAATATCTGTCTATCTAATTATGACAACACTCGATAACAAGAATGACTAATTCATTTTAGGACATAGGACATTTAAGACATTATTGGTCAACATATAGTGAGTGTATTGAATTTCTGATTTTCTGATAATTCAAAAAATTATTTTTGGGTATATATTTACACAAACGACTCCCCAAAATAGTTGCTCAAAGAGCGAATAAGAATGGATATAAATATTTAGAATATTATTTAAACTATGTTAAGATGTCAGTTAATTATATGTCATCACATTCTTCAAACTAAGAATTGTATTCGTTTGTTTGTTAAAATACATTAGGGGTTCAGGAATCTTTTTTTTTACAAAGATGTATGGCCAGCAGGATGCATTTAAGTTAAAAAAATTTTAAAGATTAATTTATAAAATATTTGGTCAACATAACCTGCTTGGACTGAACTTACAATACATTACTGTAAGACGACATAATACAGGACAAACAACCTTCTTTCTTGTCTATTCAAGGAGATTAGAAAACGATGATTTCTTAAAAAGTATGCTTCTCAGAAATATGAATAGATAATGTTTTGACATTTCAAATTTAGTTTACTTAGCTTCGGTAGATGGAGTGTACATCATGCTCAATCGTATGTATTGTCCTTGTATTTGAATATATTATATTTTGAAAGCTATGTTTCTTTTTTAATGAAGTTTAGTTACTATTTAAATACTCAGCATCGTAAACAGCTTGTCAGTTGTCCAGAATAAGGTACATAAACACCTTTATACTGGGGTATTATGCTATAATAGCTGGAATATTGAAAATATGACCTTTGACTGACAACATCAATAAGCAATAATTTGGTGGCAGATAAGAATTATTACCCTCGGAATGGTCATGTTAAGCTTATTAGATAGTAGGGTCATATTTCATTCTCCAGTGCAAGTTTGTCCCTGATCTGTATATCTGGGTATCACACTATTTGATATCAATAATGACCAATTCATTTAGACTGTGTATTTGAGCTTTGAGTTACAGTTTATATGACTCAAAAAGGCCAAATACTATGAATGAAGCTTGAAATTTAATATCTTTATTTCAGTAGTTTGCTGTAAAGCCGTTGTCTGACCCTTAAGATCTCTATCAATACTTGTGTACAGTTGATTTCATACGGAACTGAAAATTTCTTTCATTATAATTCAAGGATCAGGGGATGTGACGTTCAGTCCTCATCGGTAAAACTTAATATTCAATTTCATCCGAGTTGGAGAATTTCAGTTTGATAAGTATAGTGTATATGGAATCGGATAAAGGATGAATTAATGTTTAATTAATTACAAATAACGACTTACTGGTGATATTAGTGATATATTTCAGCATGAAATGAAATGTAGTGTTATACATTGTTATCGAATCTGAACTACTGAATGCATTGCTAATTTAACATTCCCTTTTGCACAGATACTCACTGTTTAGTAATAAAATTAATTTCCCCAAGTATGTGCCGTAAAACCCCATCTTGTTCTGTCTGACCCTGACAATCTCTGTCAATACTTTTCCAAGTTGACTTTTGACACCAGACTGGATGTTACATAGTTGATTGCTATGTTATCGATTGGTGAAGTTGGTATGCAAAATGAGAAATGATTTCTTGTGGATGTAACAGGAACAAGTGAAGACTGTATTAAATGTGTATTAAATATATGTGTATTAAGGACTGATTAATTAAGTCACTTTCAAACATGAGATGATATAAACATCACGTGGATATTTGAGACTGCTCTGCCATGTTGATGTCACAATGCAAGTTTGAACAAGTTTTTGATTCGGTTTCAAACTCGATATGCCCGTTCATACCAAATGGTTAACTCGATAAATGAAATGGTATCTAATGGCAGGTTGTTTAGTAATTGATCACCATAATGTTAGTATACAAGGCATTACCAATGTATACAACAATTATTGTACAAAAATGTCACGAAACATGTCACTTTAAAGAGAATTGTTAGATGTTTTACCCAGGATTGTCTAATCAAATATAATACTATTTAAGCCAACATTGGACGAAAAATAATTCATAATCTGCTTCTTCTGGTTCTTGCTTTGTTGAAATATTAAAAATATTCAGGTGAAATCAAATTAAGATTTGCGTTGCATCGGCCAAGAAACAAAACTAATTTAGTTGTTTTATTCCAAAGCAAATCTGAAGCAGTACTCTTTTCAAAATATTAATATATAAAATTGATTGAAAAAAAAATACAATCCAGTTACATTCCTTGCTTAATACCAATTACATGCAGGTGCCTTGCTGATCTAGCCAAATTAAGTGATATTTTTCTTGATTTTCAGAGTCATATTTATAAGCATTTGTATAAGCCCTGCTTTTAATGGATTAAACATTTAATCATATTTTAAAACATCACCGATTACAATGCATTGTCAGCTGAAAGCTTACTCATCGGACAACTGTGGAAAAAGCATCGTAATTCTCAACAATCCAAAGCTTTGATGTAATTTCGTTAAAAACAATACTACTCTCTAATGATAAAAAAAAACCCATATCTATTAATGTCATTTGACAGATATGCTCTAAGCAGATGGATGTAATCAACACCGGTTAGCATGTCCAGGGTCTCATGAATCAGAAACAAATGGGTAGTTTCATTGGCATTTGATGAACAACGTAAGGAGTAAATGACAGGTAAGTTGTTTTGGCTGGTGTGCTGTCGACAGTCCCTGGGGAAACTGCAAACTTGCATGAAAGATGACTACATATGATACATTGTTATCAAAGTTTTAAAGTTTCATGTCAAACAATACAGCTTTGATGTTGCATGTTCTAGCATGAGTGTGTAATTACGCATTAATTAACGATCTAATAGTTGATCACATGCATGTTTCCACGGCAGCATTTATATAGAAAATCTGTTCTCAGATAGAAGACCATGCATCTGAATCTTTGTGTGTATATGCCGTGACGGTTACATAATATGTGAATGCCAGACCTTCAAGATTTCTCTCTAAGCAGAAAATCGTTAAATATACTTCAAACCATGTCTCACGCGGAGGACAGATACACACAAGAACAGGTTGATTTATTACAGAATTGTCAACTTGTCAATTGTTGATGTTTACGTGTCAACATATTATGACAGATGATTTTGACTAATGGTATAGGTCATCAGCGTGTCATATAATGCACAATGTTTCAAAGACAACCACTTAGATTGTTATGTGATCTTATAAACGCATTCTCCTTTAAATGATTAATAATGTTGGAAACAATAACGCAGGTTTGCAGGAGGGACAACCAAAGAAGGAAACGTAGGATGGTCAACCTTCAAGGTCAAATCAAGAAGTATTGAGTAAACAGGTTGATTTTTTTTCTTTCATTCACACTGCTTTAATTTGTATGTGAACTGCCATATTCTTGCTTCCAATGTGCTACATAATGTACATTTCCTCTGAGAACGATACGAACAATACTGAAGAAATCAGCATACATCTTTGACAAATCTAATCACTTGCCTTGATCAATCCCTCTATTCCAAAAGCACTGATAACTAGGAATGGGAAATTCATTTTAAACTGATGCATAATCATCAAACATGATGTAAGCGATTGTGTTAGAAGTGTTAAATTCAAGTATTTCAATTTATAAAGGATGATATCCATTAGTGATTTATTACTAAGCAAATAGGTGTGCTCAACTGAGAAGAACATGTTAAGATACTACTTTATCAGCAAACAGGAGTAGGTGTGTTGTCATTCAATAAACAGGGTGAACTAAATTATAGTTTGTGATTATATCTGCTGTATCATTAAGATGCTCAAGGGATATTACACTCCTAAAGCGGACTGACGGTTCATTCACATCATAGGTACACGTGGATATGGCGGTTTGTTTTAAACTACAAAGCGGGTACCTCATTTGATGTAAATTCATCATTATAAAGTAATAAATATACGTGATTTGAAACCTGTTTGACAACTGATTGAGATCTGAAACTTGGTTGACAACTGATTGGGATCTGAAACTTGGTTGAAATTTGATTAACAACTGATAGGGATATTAAACTTGTTGACAACTGATTGGGATGTTTATAGACACGTATTCCGAATTGCCAATGATCATTACAAAAGAATATGCTAAGGGTAATCATAGATTGACATTAACACAAATCAATTTATGCATGCTTCCAAAGACAATCTCTGTATCATAACAGGAGAAATACATTGTATACCTTTATGTTACACTTTTACAATTGAGGATCCTATACACGTCATATTGGGATGTAATGTTATGCTCTGTTGTGATTCGTAACTATGGCACTGAAATAATTTAGTCATATGATACCAAGTGTCATGATGACATTTTGGAAATTTAAAATAATATATTCTGTCGCAGGTAGCGAATAATAGAACTATTTAAATGGCATCAAATCAAACAGTTTTTGTTACATAAAAGTCGCCTTAGTCAGAAAAATGTTTCCGTAGTAATATGCAAAAGTAATTGTTGCACTGCATAACGTTCAGAAAGAGCACTCGATTTAGTTGATTTTATTGATTTTATTCAATTGAATAATTTCAATAACTATTCATAACAACAAACTTTTATTGCTCGACTTGTGCCATTGTGTTTAAAGATATCAACTTTTCGGAAGAGATGAAATCTCGTCCAAATAATGAGTCGGATAAAGTGGCAAATAGTCCAATGTTTCTACTTCTCAGGAATCAATGAATAGAGCAGGTGCCATCTGAAAACACACAATGTCCCCTCGCGGAATAGAACCCTCTTTGTGATGTTTCTTCAAAATCAATGAACATCAACAGTTTTCATCAGACATCCAATCAATACATCAGTTCCATAACGCTGAGGGTGAAAGCTTTCATTTTAGGAATTGATTTTATCTGACAGTGCATACTATGAATTAACTTCCATGAACTATTTTGCCACCCAAAAAAATATCCAATGAGACAATTACAAAGGTGTTTGAGATCTTACATTTAATATTTGGGTTTCATCTGGGTAGCAACTTTTTTCTCGTGACATGAAATATGTTCTTGATTTATCATTTACCAACATTTGTTATGGAATGGATAATGTCTCATGAAGCTAACGGGGGCGGGCTAGAGCGGTGGTTAGTTTGTTTGGCTTCGGATAAAGAGGTTTGAATCCCGCCAGGAGAACTGTTCAACTTGCAGTTAGGTTTGTGTTAAATGCTACACTGAATCTCACTGTATGAATATTTACAGGACTTTTATTCATCTTCTATATCTCTCTATAGCATCTGTGCAAATCATAACAGTGTATTTAACTCCTACATAGAGAACTGTTACACTAGATGAACATTTACAGGACCTTTATTTCTTCTATATCTTTCAATAGCATCTCCTACATAGAGTAAATTCACTGTTGCTGACTAAACAGACATGTCATTTGGATCAAGTTGACATTTTCAAATAAACAGTCTAAAATGAATTCGTCATTATTGATATCGAATATTGTGATACTATGATAGACAGATTTGGGACAGACCTGCACTGGGGAATGAAATATGACCCTACTATTTAATAAGGTTAACATGACCATTCCCAAGGTAATAATTGTTATCTGCCACCAAATTATTGCTTATTGATGTTGTCAGTCAAAGGTTATATAGTCAATATCCCGGCTATTATTGGATAATTACTCAGCTTAGTAGGCTTTGGTGTACCTTATTTTGGACAATTGACCAACGGTTTACGATTCTGATTATTTAAAGTATTAACTAGTTCTGTGTTTAAATGCCTTTTATATCTAAGTCAGCCAAACATTCTGTAAACTGCAAGCCAGACATGAAATATGTTCATAGAATATTTTCCTTCATTCCGACGATGATGAAAAACAATATTAAGTGAAATGAGTTACTATTGATTGACCGCCCCTTTTAGAGGATCAGGAAATATTGAGTTCTAATAAGTAGATGTTATGTCCAATATAAGAGATACTGTATCCTAAATTGGATATATGAAGTCTCAATTATGAGAAACTAAGTTCTAATCAGGATAAACTAAGTTTTGATTTATTAATCAAAAGTACTTATAATATCACAACTATGTTACAGTGAACCTTATGCGTTTCCATGAAGGATTCTGCAATAAGCTTCATCTAACTTTTCTCTTGGGAGTCAATATTGATTGCCGACGGATGTACGAAGGGTCAGGCAAAGCGAAAGGCTTTTTCCATTGTGTGCTCTGATTATCAATATCCATTCCATCCATTCGACTACAGTGACAAATTTTTAAATAGGCTGTAGAACATATTTAGATAATTTTATTTTGGAATATTTTCAATTTATAATGATAGTTTATGCCATTTATAATTACTTTAGAGGATTAAACATCCTATTTCACAAACCAAATATCCGTAGTGGTAATAATGGTGTTTTATTATTTCATATGACAAAAATGATTCCCATGGCTTTACTGAACCGTGTACACTCATTTTTAAGTTGATTTTCGAACAGAGAAGTGTGTTTTACTATTGGCAACATTATTTTTCAAATACATTTCATCAACTTATTTGAGCGAAAAATGTGCTATTGCCCCTTTTAAGCTTCCCTCGTTGAACTCTTCGAATGTCCTTTATCACAGAGAACTATTTAGAACTATTCCAACATGATGTCCTGTGTCATCGTTTACGATGTCTGTTGATTCACGGTACTACCTGAACTATAATTATATCATACATCTTATAAAGGAGTACAGCGTTCTTAATATTGTTTTAATGCGCACGGCAAAATTATGATGGCCCAGTGTGCAAGTACAAGGACATGTGTATATCACTCTTTTCGCCCCTATTCAGATTCATACTATTGAATTACTACACTCCCAAACTGTTTCTTACACTCAAACGAGTTATAGAGTTCTAAAAAGCATGACGTTTGGATTGGAATGTGCATTTATATATCATACATGAACAGATTTAAGCATCAAACAGAGTTGACCAAAACAGGATTGTCCGTTTAAATGCTTTGGTACATTCATCATTTATGTTTTGTAAATTGGAGTATTTATGAGAAAGCAAAATATTATAATTAATCATACAGACACTAATTATTTCCGATGTCAAAATATGACATAGCATGAAATTAAGGTATCTGATGTTTTAATTTCGAGCTGAGGAATACATGGAAACACTTCATAATTCGCAGTTTGATGCAGCACTGTCAATGCGAATATCTTCTCTTTATCATATTTCTGAAGCATGAACCAATGTATTATGTTTTCCATCGATAGTTCTATAATTATTATAAAACTATAATGAGGAGAAAGCATACAATATCGTGCATGCAAAGACATGAAACTATCTTAAACACAAACCGTGAAATATTCTGAACTTGAACCAGCCTCATATACCACTATCTTGTTATTTTTTCATAAGGTGAGGAAGAAAGCCACGATGCCTTCGATTGGATTACCACACTTGACTGACAACTGTAATCTTGTCATTGGAAATCCTGCGACAATTCTGTTTATGGGATACCAACTTTCCGTTTTATCTGTGGATACCAGTCCAGAGTGTGTCTGGTGACGTTGTGTGTGATCCATCATCATTTCCGTGGGCTGATCTCAGTTCAGATCAGATCAGTTTGTACCACCTGGTGTTCAGGATGTTCTACAGACATACCTTAATCAATACCTGGAGCATACAGGCGCTTTTTTTCAAGTGATATGTCCATATCAACCATATGACGTCAAGTAACCGGATATCAGAGTCAAGAGTGTGATTCAAAAGAATTATAGTTCAGTGAAAAAATACGTCTAGCCATGTCATATATATATGACAACCAAATAAAATTAATACATAATGAACCCTTGATAGTTAGTGAAAGTCGTGAGACGTATATGCTCCCATTTCCAGAGTTACATTGTAATCAAATGATTCCATCTGACTCCCTACAGGGAATAGACGCTGTGACGAGTTCAATAAATCATATCAGCTACCAGCCAGAAAGTATCATCAATATATATGACAACATGAATTCATCCTTGAGATAAGATCACCTCAAATGACTACCATAGGAGCATTATTGCTGATATTATGATAACAGTCTGAGGGGACATTGTATTCATTCCTTTTCAAAATGAACACAAACTACTTAAACAACTAGAAGAGCATTTGCGGGACACCGCAAAAGCAGAGCAGCTCCGAAACTTTGGGTCTCGCCTTTCCCTGTTCTGCCTTTTCCTCAACATAAATAAAATGGGAATTTTTTTTGACAAAAATTTGTTCATTATTCAAGTTATTCTAACAAGTTGAATCATCACTGGGGTCACTTTCAACAACTTTGTTCTTAAAACCTATTTCTGATTTCAAAATTGGATCAAAAGATTAACATGGCCTTAACCAATATCTCATGACCTTGAACTTTGACCTCAAGGTCACACCATCAATGATTACTTTTCATTGTGTATAACAATCATGCAATGACTCAAAGTGTTCATTGTTAACATAAGGCATATTCACAATAGCACGCTTAAGTTGTGACCTTGCTGTGACCTTGACCTTTGAAAGATTTTAGCAAAAACGTTTTCAAATCTTGGTCTTCCTCCATAGTTGATATATACACCAAATAAGAGCCTGACAGCACAAAAATGTTTGAAGTTTACATGTTTACAAGGATTATTGTAGTGATTTAAGAACTCATGACCTTGACCTTTGACCTTGAATGTGAACATGTCAAAATCATTCACCAGATTTATAAGAAAGAAGCTATGTATATGAGATGTAAATACCTTTTTGGAAAAAAGTTACTTAGAGATTTCAGAACAGGTCACTATGACCATATCTCGTGACCTTGACCTTTGATCTTCAAGGTCACACAGTCAATGATCACTTTTCATAGTGTATAACAATCATGTAATGATTCAAAGTGTTAATAGTTAAAATAAGGAATTTTCGCAACTGCATGCTTAAGTTGTGACCTCGCTGTGACCTTGACCTTGGACAGATTTTAGCGAAAACCTTTTCAAATCTCAGTCTTTCTCCATATATACTAAGTAAGGGCCTGATAGCACAGAAGTTGTTGAAGTTATCGTGTTTACAAAGATTTTTGTAGTGATTTCTGAACTCATGACCTTGACGTTTGACCTTGAATGTGAGCATGTCAAAATACTTCCTTAGGTGTGCAAGAAAGAAGCTATATATATGAGGTAATAATACCTTCTTGGGAAAAGGTTATTTGGATATTTCAGAACTAGTGACCTTGACCATATTTCGTGACCTTGACCTTTTAAATTCAAGGTCACATAATCAGTGATCACTTTTCATTGTGTATAACAATCATGTAATGATTCAAAGTGTTAATAGTTGAAATAAGACATTTTCGCAAAAGCATGCTTAAGTCGTGCCCTCGCTGTGACCTTGACCTTTGACGGATGTTAGCGAAAACCTTTTCAAATATTAGCCTTTCTCCATAGTTGATGTACACCAAATAAGAGCCTGATAGTACAAACCTTTTTTTAAGTTATCGTTTTTACAAGGATTTCTTTAGTGATTTCAGAACTCGTGACCTTGACCTATGACCTATGACCTTGAATATGAACATGTCAAACAAATTCCCCAGGGGCATAAGTAAGAAGTTATGTTTATGAGTTCTCAAAACCTTGTAGGAAAAAAGTTATAGCGAATACAAAACGTGCAGGCGGCGGCTGCGGCGGCGACGGAAACTGCACAAAAACTGAAAGCAGCTCGGACATAATAAACTACAACGTTTAATCTTATAGACGTC
Organism: Gibbula magus; assembly: GCA_936450465.1. Classification (NCBI taxonomy): domain Eukaryota; kingdom Metazoa; phylum Mollusca; class Gastropoda; order Trochida; family Trochidae; genus Gibbula; species Gibbula magus. The sequence goes on along the minus strand of OW388300.1, from coordinate 3,727,528 downwards.
AATTATTTAACAATTTCAAATAAAATCACTCCCTTGTCTGTTACCCTCCCGGCCCTTAATTATTAGATATGCCAATATTATTTGAGACCCGGCTCTTATTTCAGCTTTTAGATATGACCAAATATGACGCAAATACTAATATGTTTGAATCATGCAACGATCTATTAGAGACTTCTGCACGTGAATAACATAGCATATTGCTAACATATACCATATGGGTTTCTTTGATCTTTTGTGGCTAACGTATTCACAATATTGAAATGTTTAAGATGCTGTTATGTTTGCTCTCAGTGCAGTACAAGTCCTTCACATCCATGCATTAGGTACACATTATGTGAGTATTCTCTGCAGAACAGCTATTATCTAAATATGTTCATCTATTGAATGCACAACTTCCCAATGCAAGGCATAACTCTTGCCAGTCTCCATTACTGGCTGATTTAGGCCTTGCAGTATTTCCTTAAGAAATCTGTTTAGAAATCCAGGCCCGCTATGCATTTCCAGTGCAGCGATTCACTGCCTCGACACAAGAAAGCTAGGGAAATACCACAAGGGTTAAATCAGCCAGTAATGCAGACTGGCAAGAGTTATGCCTTGCGTTTGGAAGTTGTTGAATGCACAGATTGCTTAAAAGCTGATAATGGGTTCTTACAGCTCAATGTACAGGACAAATTCTTTTGAGAAATTGTGCGGTTTCTACAGTAAATCGCACATTTTCACATTTTCTCTTCTCATGAACTTTGAGGAAATGTTTTAGTTTGTAATTACCGGTATTACAGGATAGTTAATACTAATATTGTTTTCGACCAGTTATTGAGAAATATAATAATACTATATTTAGAGGATACCAAACTATCTTCTATGTAATAAAATTTCATCAAATGAGTGTCTGCAATCAGTGAATCCAGTCTTTCGATGTCACAAATGCAAATCACAGTCAGGCCCTGTTTACCCACACGATTTTGTTACAGTTAAAAATCGTTGTGTTGCTAGGCTAATCATAATTTGCAAAGAAATGCAAAGAGAAGACTTGAAATACAAGTAAATGGATGAACAGGTTTTCAGATTTAGAGGGTCTGGTTACACGAGGTCTGACTTTATTGTTAAACAGATAAGGATATATGTTAGAATCATTGCAGGGTCCTAATTAGGAGCACTAATATGTCACTTCACAATTGCTCCCAACATCAATTTGTCCAAAATCCATTAATTCTAATGTGAGACTCCATTACAGGTTTTATTGGATTGTGAACGTGTCCAATTACAAGACAATTAATGCAGTCATAATCGACAACAGCCATTTTATTTCGTAAAGAACAATTTAATCTAAAGTAAAAAAGTTCAAGATAAATATCAGAACTATGGTAATCAAATACAAATATATCTGAAAACCTTTGACCATACTTATTGATATACTCATTGTTTTGATATTGCCTCCCTTTTTCCTCAGTATTTAATTGAAATTGGACAAAATAATGAAAATCAATATTGTGTATTTCTATTCTGATTTATGGTGCTGTTTTGAATTCATTGTTCGCCTTTCAGCTCATTGAAATGACTTTATGATCAAAGAACAACAGGGTAATCTTTTGAGAACTCTGACAAAACAACACCATTAATCATAAACATCAGTTGTGTTTCATTTGCTAACTTTCCTCGAATTGAAATGGAACACATCAATTGGACCGAGATCGGTTATGAATCATTTTATGACAGATATGTGATAGGAAAATCATTCAAATTCATTTGATAAATGTTCCTTCGGAGATTGTTGTATTAGCGAACTGAAAAGTAGGATGGTGTGACGAGTTCACATAGTATTGTTAGTTTTAGCGGATGTTTGTTGCCCAAATATCTCAAATTCCATTTGCAAACAGATTGGCCAGAATGGAATGCAACTAACAAACCTGAAAATTAATTGCTCTTAAACCTTACTGCATGTACTGCGGCAGTTTCCTACTTCCCTACAGCGGACACAGGTCAATAGCTAAACTAGGGCATTACTGTATAAAGAAGGAAGTCATTGTTAAATTAGCATAAACTATATATGATTCTTGAATAGGTGCTAACATTAAAAAGACATTAACTTACCTAAATTACACTCAAAGTATTGCTTTCTTTAAAACAAATACTTTAAAACCTAAAAGAAAGTAAATTTCTTGTTACTAACTAGTGAAAAATTTAGGAGCGAGAGAACAAGAAGATAGCGCCACAAGTGTAATTTAAGTAGAGATGCTTATGGTCGATAGAAGGGACAATTTCTGTAATGTTGCCAATATGGACATACAGTAAATAGTAGATACGCAAAAAAGAAGGCATGTGAGTTTAAGAAGGAATTTAAGAAAGTGGAAGCAAGACCTGAATACGTCCAATACAATTGACAGTTGATAACGCGTCTATACATACACTTCTGTCATCAGATTTGTTCGCAAAACTATCGGAACTATTATTAAAAGATAGAGCCAACCACAAACTACTATAATGCTAAACGTGTGATCAATTAGGCTCCCATTAAGCTAAGACGGTGAACCACAAGCAGTTGTCTCCGTTTGATTATGACTGCGTCTATGTGTAGAGATGACTGTGACTTAAATTATTATATTCTTGTTTATGCAAATTGTTTTTATCAATTATTCTCCCATTAAACTTTTAAATTAAATTAAATCGTTTGAGATATTGAACCACATCAAGTTGTCAGCTTCGAACTACATGTATGACTTCGTCTATGTGGACAGTTGACTGAGATTGTCCAATATTAACATTGAACCAAAGTAGAACATGTTGTTATTCCTAATGTGAAATTACTTAACAGAAGACACACATCTGAGTTGAAGTGAACTTATTGGTCGCTTTCTCATACAACTGAATGTTGAATGTCTAAGTGCAATAATGGTGCATCTCATTTTCTAAAGGAATGCATCTACTTTAGGCCTATAATCAGTACCACAATGGATGGAAAGAGACACAGGCTATGGTGTCCTCGCATTTATGAAATCAACCCACACTATATGTCACTTTCTGTGTGTGCAACAATTAACGTTTATCAATTAAAACTAAACAACAGAACGAAAAGAATATAAGGATTATGTAAAATATTACTGAAATATCCTGTGATAATATTTTGCCAATGTTATCCAAACAAAATGTGTCTTTATTTAATGAATTATCTAAATACATCACTACACATTTAGAGAAAATGCATGTCATAATTTATTTCGATTTATTTAAGCAATACTGTGATCGTTGTGATGGGCAGCATTATAGCTTGTGAAACAATTAATCTTTTACCAATTGGGATCCAATGAAAAGAGAATATATGTCATCTAGGAAGAATGAAGATTGATTCATGGCAGTCTCACCCTTTGAAGAGGTTTTGTGAAAGGGAAGCGTTTTAACTGTTTCATTTGAAAAGAACATATTTATCGTGTCTGTAGCATATGTTCTTATCGAATTAACTAAACATAACATGTTTAGAGTCTCTTTCATCATCACCTGAATGGCTTTATCTGCTTTTGATGAAAGAGCGCTAAAGTAAAGAGCAGAATAATTGTTCTAGCTCTTCCATGAAGAACATTATCCATGGAGGTTGGAGCCGGTCATGAAGCAATGTTCGCTATAGAGTTAACATCCAGTAAAAGGTAGAAATCGTTTTGTAAATTTAGTAACAGTATGTTGTGAATTAGCAAGTTAATGTAATGTAATCGACTTCATAAGAAGCCTCCCTCCCCCACCCAAGATAAAGATTGCTTGGTTAAACTTAGAACATGCACGTTAATTTGTGCTGTTTTGTTTTGTTTTGTTTACAATATTAAAGATTTACTGTCAACATGCAGACACTTTTAAATTTGATATGTACTCAACTTCAAAAGAAATGCGACAATTTAATCTACAAGATACTGAAATAAAATATGGAAGATATATATCATGCCAACGGCATAACCTATAAAACTACTTTTGTACAACATAAAGTGTGTTCGTTAACATTACATTCTGTGTGGAAGAGTGTCGGCATATCCAAGAACATTGTTAATACAATGTATGTCCGCCATTGATGTTGACAGCATAGAACATGAACAGGCATTATAATATCAATGTTTTACGAATAATCACAGTATAAATCTGCCTGTGCTTTAAGACTTAACACTGTTTAGTTTGTCTCATGGATTCATTTATAACAAACAACTTATAATTGACGAGATCCATATAATATTTGTATCCTATATACATTGTAACAGTTAATGTTTCGCATGTTTGACCCATCTATATAACGTCTTTCATCATCACATCTCTTGTTGTTTTGAGGAACATATTCAACAAGCTCCATATGCACTCGCAAGAATAAGGTTGATCTATCTCATTGTTAATTACACATACGTTTTATTTGAATTTCAGTCTGTAAATCAATAACATTCAATTACTAGTTTCCGATCAATTACACATGGCATACACTGAAAGGTCCCATAGTTCTTTGTACTTTCATCTGAGTAATACATCAGATATGTTTAGATATTTTTTGCAGTTTCCTGTTCAATTCAAATCACAATCCATAAAGTCAATGAAAGGATATACTTAATATAAATCAATTGCATTAGTTGTGACAAACTTAGATCAACTAAACTCCCGAAAAAACTTGCAATCATTACTCTGTCTCATTTTCGACGAATAGACCTTAAAATGCAGTGACGACAAAAGCAAGATTTTCTAATGTAACTTTGATTTGCCAATACATTAGAATGTAGGCTATATAATAAGGTATTACTTATACGTTCATACGTTCTATACTCTAGTGGCACCATGGTGAATGTTCACTTCCATCCAAATCCTAATGATAGGCGACATAATTGTTGAATGATTAAAGAGAGAATGTCGGTCTTAGACCAGTTTTGGAAAGCACAAACTCAGTCATATTGTATCATACATGTACATGTATGAGATTGCTAATATGCTAAATTTGATTTTTCAAATGCATGTCTATTCAGTTAATCATATTATAAAGAGTTGCGTAAGCACAAACCTTTTTTTCAAATGTAGAAATTTTAAAAGACGGAAAGAAACTGCAATGTTGTTACGAATAGATGGCACCATATTTAATGAATTATCTAAATGCTACAAATTATATTTTGGAAGATGTAATTGGTAACATTGTACTTCGCAATGCATTATAGCAACTTATGTTTAAACAATGGAAGTCAGCTGACAATAGAAACCCATCTGGGAAGAATATACAGAGATTTATGATTCATTTGCCCTTTGAAGTGGTTTTGTTCAAGGGAGGGCTACTTTTAATTGTTTCTTTTGAAAACATATTTTTCGTTGTTTTGTTGGATCAAATGCTCTAAAGAATTTATGAGATCAACAAACCATAGAGGCTCTATCATTGGACACCGGAATGGTTGATATCCTGTCTGATGAAGGAGCTCTTAAAAGAGCAGTTAAATAGTTATAGCTTCTGTAAAAACACGTTATCCGGGAGTTGTAACCTGGCGTGACATTGTCAATTTATATCTGCATGTGATGCAATGGTGGTTTGTTGAGAATAACATTGTTAATGAAATGTATTGAACTTTGTTGGAAGTCTTGTCCCTTTTGCAAGTGAGTTATGTAAATCATGACATGTATAAACAGAAATAATTCTAAAATTAAACAAGAGGCTGCCCGCCTGACATAAAAACAACGATGCCAAATATCTGAACACCCAGTTGACAGATTAAATTATTATGCGAATTATGGTTTGGTACGGAAATGCAGTAAACATTATGATAAGAACTGGAGAAGAAGTTTTTCTCCGTTATCTCCAGATTCTATCACAATAGTCTGTATGTCTGGAACAATGATATGCGGAGGCACATTAGAAAACAATGAACTGAAGACAGTGCCATGAATAAAAAAAAATTCACAACCACCAACAACAAATTTCTCCTAATTTGTCCTCTTCGAAATAATTGAAACACAAACGACTAAATGATAATTTACTTCCGAAGTTTCTATTTTACTCAAAGCTAAAAAATTACGAAATGTTGTCCTTGCCAAATGTTTAAGTTGAAATGGGACGAAACCATTATGTTAGAATGTGTTAATTTTCTTTTTCATGGTACCATTGCTCCATATCTCAAGTTGGGGACACTTAAGTATCTATGCTAATGTGCTGTTTACTAGATATTTTCCGTGTTTTGCATTTTTTAAATAACTTTACCTTTTATATATATCATAACTTCTTTTATTAACATCAGCATTGATACTTGTAAAACCTAAGTCTAATACATACATCTCAAAGCTACAAATATAACTTTTTGCCAATGTTTGGACGATGGGTCCACGCAACTGTATATCATTATGGACCAGCACTGGCTGTTAAAGACACTGTTTTAGAGAAGTTTAGAGAAATAGTTGAAGTTATATATGATACAGCCATAGTAATACATTAGTACCTAGTTCGAACTAATCAGTTTTTGCTGGCTGATTTCATTAGATACCCATTAATATAAATTGTACATTAAATATGAACTACATATTTTTGTGTGTTTGTGAATACATACTAGACTTGGGTTGAGAAGAAAGACAATTATTTCAAAGAATTAAAGGGATAATCTCCTAGAAATATAAATATAATTACATTAGATGATACCAACTAATCTCATTGTTAATCACAAGAAAAGCAAATTTATGTAGTTAAACATCTAATGTGTTAATGTCATTTTCAAAATTAAATCACATTGGAATCTGAAATTATGTTACACTTTTTATCCTCTACAGTTTCAAAGTAACAAGATTTGTATTTTCTGCACTGATAATATTGTGTTCAGCTTTCATGTGCTACGTACATTATACTTTATTGATATTCATTGTTGTTTACAAATTAAAATGACATTAATTCTAGTGTCGGCATGTGTTCGATTTCTGTACAACATTAAGTTTAATTAGGAACCTGTTGTGTTCCCCTGACAAATATTGGAAACATTATTATGATTATTATCAAATATATACCTAGTGCAATAATTGATTGGCATAAGTAGGACTTTAACTTTAAATAACTTATTGTATATGAATTTCGCAATAGTATTTCTTACGTTTAATGTTCCTCTCTCAAGTTGACATGTATATGTAGTTCGTAGATCAATACTTAACAGACTGATATTGAAATGTATTTGAAGTTTCTATCATACTGATGTTGTGTGTAAAATCAAAGAAACAGCTTATGGAAAATATTCAAATCACGTAAATACTTTGCTCAAAATAACACAGCAGAAAACATGGATCATTAACAAAACGATAAAACGATAAAGCTCCTATAATTGCATAACAGTAAGTTTTATTGAGTGTGAAGAGCGTCAAAGAGATAATTGAAACTAGAACCTATGAATCCTCGGTTTCAGGGAACATCAATGAGTTATTCCTGTCACATGATGAATGGGGAATAATTGGATGAGTTCATTCGATAGCAAAGTCTACTTATAACTTCTTAAATCAAAAGGATAGAGACAATCGTTCCTTTGTTTCATGACCCAACTTGTCATAAGTTTATCAAACCCATGTGATTTGATAAATTGATGCTAGTCCATGTAATCAAATTGTTTTTCTATCTCGATAAAACATAAAGAACGTGTTGAACAAGGAATCCTGTTCAGTTCAAGATCAGGATAACTATTGGTAATAAAATTAAACACATGCCAAGCTGCAATATCATTGGATAGTAATTTTCCACTCAATAATATGACTTTCATTAAATGCTCATATGAGAACTTTATTTATTAGTATTTTACGTGAATTTGTATATATATCGTAGCAATAACTACATGTACTTATAGGGGAGGTAGAGCTGAATACATATTAAAATGATAAAGACAATGTGCTGTCTTGAAAACAAAATGAAACACATGTCAGCCTATTGTTTTTCATTTATTGATGTAGATTAATGTATCAGTCGATTATAAGACATTATTCGTCTGTCACACAGGAGAGTGGGTAACGTTTAGATATGTTGTAAGGAAAAGCCTGAAATCAAACAGCTCTTGTGTGACAGTGAATATAATCTATCATTATCTGTTTATCTCAAAGAAAACTTTATTGATCAAACTTACAGGAAAGTGCAATACATTTTATGATTCACTTTATGTGTATCACGATTGGTGAAAATGACAGGAAACTAAAAAGAAGGCAATCTTTTCAGGTGTGATCGTGCATGAAATGAGTAAAAAGGATAGACAATTCATTCAGACCTTTGATGGCAAAGTTAGTAGGTTGATTTAATTTTATTGACATTGATATAACAGACTGCAATGATGAACCTCATGGAAATCTGCCAATGTTTTCAAATCTTATACAACGTTGTAAAACCTGATTATGAAAAAAAGAAAAATTGTACAAATTGATGAACTGAACATTACATATGTAGAATCTCTTCCATCAGGATTTAAATGGATGTATTTGCTTTTGACGAAAGAGAACTGAAGTAAAGAGCAGTTGAGTGGTTAAAGCTCCTGCATGAAAAACAGTATCAAGGGAGGTTGGAACCGGGCATGCTGTGAATAAGCGCGTTTATGTAATGTTACAGGCATATAAGCCAAACCCCTCACCAAAGCAGTCTTCAAGCATCGTGGTGGTCTGTAAAGACTTTCCTTTCATGTAGCGAAGTAATAGTAGTGTAGTTCTTATGATAGTTATGAATTGATATATTGGCAAATAATCAATTGTCTTTAATAGACAACTGTTCCGCCGTAGTTCAAATGCAACGCTTCACTTTGTGTTCTTCAATGGACTCATCTGAGAAATATTTGTATTGAAATAACTTATTTAATCAAAAGTGCTTGTTCGTGATGGTGATGCTTGATTCTAATTAAATGATTGCTGTTGATGTTGGTGTTGGTGTACCTTGGTGTATGAGGTTAGGAACATAGTTTTCATTTCAAAAATCAAAAAAGTTGATTAAGGAAAACATTAATCTCACGGATCAAAGAACTACAGAATTCCACTTCAAAATACAAATTACCAAGTACAACTCTGTCCCGTTGTATATGGAAATGGTTTTGATAAACCTTTATATTTTAATATCTCTGCATTGATGTGAATTTTCCAGAAAATATCCCTTTAAAATCTTGGCTACAACTATTAATGTTCAGATCTATTTAAGTATCCTAATATTGTACTCTCCTTTGATCGTAACACATAGCGTATACATTAGACATCTTCTGATCATATGCAGTCAAAGAATGCAATGGCGTGTTAGGATTGACAAGTCTCTCAGCTTTGTTGACTATAGTAAGTTAGATCATTTCTTTGAGTTTGTACTTTGACCACACTTTGTGTGTGCTTTAATCTCTGTTCATATCTGATTGCTGGAGCAAAACGTTAGTGCTGCCTTGCTGTAGCTGATCGTCTCAAACTTGGTCTTATATTTTTTCAAGAATTCTAGTGAATATATCAGGGGGAACATAATTCTAACCGGAGCAATACAAGTTATTTTAGCATATTGATTTGCATATAATAAGAGACAGTAAGACACAATATAAGTATATATCCTTAGTCAAATATGTAGACACCATTCTCTGGAAAATGGATGTCAACATAGAGAATACTTAACGACGTCCCGTTTAATAACATATTTAAAAAACGAGTGGATGGTTTCGCTCGTTAGATACCAAAACCATCCACTCGTTTCATAAATATGTAATTAAACGGGACGGAGTTTAGTATTTTATTTATTACACACTCTTAATTAATGAAATATGTAATTAAAGTTCACTCTTCATTCACGCAGATGTGCGTAGGGATACATCTCTTACCATAGACACATAACGCCATCTCCCTAAACACAAAAAATAGACCAAGAAAATTTGACGAGTACAAAAAAACATTGTATATTAATGTCACTAGATCTTATGAATGATGTCAGGTGATTGTGAATTGGAATGCGACTGTTTTAAAAGCGCGATTCAACCATTGCTTTGCCCAAATAGGCTCTGTAACACCCTGACGACAATGATACTTGGGAGAGAGGTTACATAAAGTTCTGCAGCTAGTTTTATCGAGTGAACTTTAAAGAAGCATTGTGAGTGAGTGAGTGAGTGAGTGAGTGAGTGAGTGAGTGAGTGAGTTATTGTTTAACGTCGCTTGCAGCCATTAGCGGCGAGATATTTAATTTATATGCCTAATTTAAAAAAGGCATGAAAGCCGCAAAAACATCAGCATATTATCACATGTTGAATAAAAGCTGATAATGTAAAGTTAAAATTTACAATTTGTCAATAAGGTGTATAGCCTTTAGAAAATCTAAAACACGATGCTCACAGAAATGAGTAAAACCTTGACTGATTGAAATAGAAGGATAAAAAGTTTCCCTGATATGTGCAGTGTCCCAACACTCACATAAAACGTGTTTGATTGTGAGAGGACACTGACAGGGTATACATACCGGGGGATCTTCCCCTTTTAAAAGTAAGATGAGAGTGTCCAATACGACATCGTCGTAGGACACAAGCTCCCTGCCGGGTAAAAGATGATAGAAATTTGTAGCCTAAATGAGGTTGAATAGTGTGAAGTTTGTTATGATGTTGTTGGTCCCATTGGGATTTCCAACGTTGTTTAATATAAGATTTAATAGCAGCTTTAGAATCCAGAGAAGCATTGTCCTTGCTGCCGATGAAGTTAACATTGACGGCACACATTGCTAACAGAACCGCCTAAAGTTCCAACATTTTTAGCAAAGGTTGAAACTTTATATCAACATTGACAGTTACCTTGAGGAAGTTTTTATTCATATATCTTGATATTGTATTCTATAACAACAGACAGACATGAACAATGACTCAACAACCTGGAAAACGTACGTGTCGACCCGAAGCTACATTTTTACATTCTAAACAATCAAACCCATTCCTCAAAAAGCGAAGTAAATATCAAAATGTACATATAACGATTAACTCAACTTACGACTGTCACGCAATTCGTGGGCTCAACATGAGAATTTTATTTCTTGTGAATTTAGAATCTACAAACTAGATCTAAGGTAACGTCGAATTGCATGACGAAGCCTTGCAAATGGCTGTCAAATCGCGAGAACCCTCACGAGATTACATGTCAAGGGAACTAACTCTGAATCAACCAAGTGATACTGATTGTGATAGAAGCGTCCGTTTAATATAATCATAAGAATTTGTGATAAAACGTGTCCGTAGAAATCCATGCGATCCTGAAAGCCATGTGACTAATGGAAAGTAGTTGTGACTACGATCGCTTTAACTTGCAACAGTGTTGAATAACATTTCAATGTTTCACAACAGTAGAATCTTCAACGAGAGTGTAATAAATTAAATTAATCAACAATGTCACAATGGGATGACTTTTGACAAAATCGATTGACAAAGGTAACCCTGTAATCGTGTCAAAAAGATGTCCACATGGATATGGCTGTTTTGAAAGTGAAAGATTTATTTAAAATCTTGTAACATGTGCCAAAAAAGTAGTCATTATTTCCATTATTTCAACAATATCAACGTTTGGTACGCTTTGATATATCATTGCTAATTACGTTAGAAGAAGTAACAATGAATTTTGAAGAGAAATAAGACGATGAAAATGCAAGTTTGGTCTGTCACAATGTACAGATAGAAGTAGATCACAGTAATGTTAAAAGGCGAACTTTGTCAACCATTTGATAAACTGAGAATTCAATTCCTTCTTAAAGAAAAATGTGTATCTCTGTCTGCATATTCGTGTCTGTCCCTTTGTTCCAATAAATTACCCAATAAAGAACTTTAACACAGAAGCACTGCTATGTCTAATCACCTTCCAGCTACAAAAGCGCTAAACATGTCTCCTTCTGTTCAGTTCATCCAGTTCATATCCTCAAGCTGTCGTCTTAACATATCAAGATTATGCTGTGCGAGTACTTAACAGCAGACATATAACCTTACATGAACTTACTTATTAATTGTATAAATCTAACTAGGATTACCTGATTAACAACATTGAATTGCCCGTAATGAGTTGGGAGAATGACGTCCATTAAACTATCATACAAATAGGCTTAAGCATTGTGCAGATACATTATAAGTTAAGAATCTTAAAGTAGTCACCCTTTTACTTACTAAAACATTTCACGAACCTAGCTATCAGTTTAAGCTGAGTATTTCAGTCGCCCTTTTAACAGCATAAAGCCGCCACAAAACATTTCCGGAACGTAGCTAGTACATCAATCACGTTTTTAAAAAAAAGCAAAATATATCTTTGCAATCTCTATCAATAACAATCCCCTTCTACTTGTCACACGTCGATCTTTGAACATAAAGCTAACATAAAGCTACAATCTCGCAGGATGATTTGAAAAGACTGTATTATTGTGTTAACTTGTTTAGAAACTTAAAAGGGTTTATAAATTATCCATTATTGTAATGTATAATAATAACATTTCTAGTTCTCTAAACTAATTGGAAGAAAATGGATCGATGCTAGTTGTTAAAGAGGATGTATTTATTAAAATGATTCATTCTGCTCCTAGTGGAAATAGAAGATGCTTCACAATAAGCTTGCTTTGTTGAGATAACAGTTTGACTTGTGTTCATAATTTGAGTCCCTGTTATTTAAATCAAATATAATTCATTGTTGAGACAATTAAAGTGAATCAATTTTGACTCTTTAATATGAGTTTTGAAATGTATACCCGTTACATGATTATTAGAAAAATGAAAATTATAAATCTTAGGAAGACGTATATAAGTGCCGCCTGTCCAACTGCAATCATTGATAACAACGACATTAAACTATATAACCCGTTATACAGAACAGGTCAGTACCGGCTAGGACACAGGTTTGATTGTTGAACCTACAGTCATTACAAACTACATCAAAGAGAATGTAAAACACACTGAATATGTCAAGATTTAACCTCAAAACAATTTAGTATACCGACAATTTTCTGGATAAACAACTTCTTTATTCTTTGAAGGCGAATTTCTTACATCTATTCTAATTCTGTCGTTGTCAGGCAGGTGATATCAAAACACGTTGTTGAACAATTAGATTACCCTAGGGAAACTAATTATTCAGAAAATTAGCTGAATGATTCAGTACCAAATTCACTTGATACGTTGGACTTAGGTGTTTGGTAGGCAATGCCAAAAGTTGACAACGAACAACCAGTGGCAGACAAACATTTCAGCGATTAACAAGTGAGGATCAGCTTTCCGGAGACTTTCCTTGGAATACACTTGAATGTTCGGGAAATTTGAAATGATTAACATATTTTACAACGAAACAAGCTTAAAACCACCTGCTATGACCATTAAATGCATTAATTGTTTGAAGATATCTATTTTCAGGATTCTATTTATTGTAATAATAGTTTAAATTCATTGAATTGAAGGGGTGTATTAAGAGTTGAGTGAAACAAATTTTTAAATTTAGAAATGGTTTTTGATCAAAAGGGTTCCATAAGTCAACAATAGATTTCAGGTACAAGACGAATGAATGAATAAATCGTCAGTTGCTGAGTGATTCACGGTGATCTGTCTGAAATGGTAAGTCGATGTAAACATGGAACATAATTATTCAAGGTTTTCTTGCATCACCTGCTCTTGTACAATTCGCCTTTCCAGAGACTTTTTCATTAATTGTAAAAGGTGTTGTTTTCCACGAGCAACCTTATCAGGTATGGGAGTATTGGTAACTTTAAAATTAGTTAAATATTCAAATAACGGTAAATCATTATAGGGTTTTGTTGTGAAGATGCAGGGCTATATCATGTGATAAAAATTGAAGCCTTCGTCTCAGTTGTTCTTCAGTATCTAAATGTATTATGTAGACGGAATGAGGAAAAGACATTGTGAACATAATATCAAAGACACAGCTAATGACCAGTGTGAGAAACGACTCCAGAAAACATCAGAGGTTATACAATTACATGACTGTAAGTTAGATGGCGTGTGAAGTGAGTCAAAGAGATAATTGAAACAGGAAACTGTGAAACCTCAGTTTCAGGGAACATCAATGAGAGTATTCCGCACACGATGAATGGTGAATAATTGGATGATAAGGTTTGACTCCATTTAAAAGCATTCCTACTTTTACATAAAAAAGATAAAGACAATGTTCGCTTCGTTTCCCTGGTCCACTTGTCATAAGAAACATAATGGTGGAAGTTTGATTAATTCATTTTGTGTTTCTCTTAACAAAATAGATTGATGGTGAATGGGTGGAATCGTTCTTCAAATAAAATAATATTCTGTCAATAGACGTGTTCCTCAAAGAAAGCTTGTTCGTTGATTAAAGCTTTTCCATTGGTGCAATCATCATGAAATCAAAGAGACAGACTACACAATCACGAACACCTCTGATCAGTATTGCTCAATGATTACTGTAGGTTTAATTAGTATAAGAGGATCATTTTATGGGTTCTACTTATATTACATAAGATATTACAAGCTCCAATTACAAACCTTGTACAAGAAGATTAATAAATGCCCTTAGTTATTCAGAATAAAATTCAAGAAATTATAACCACTTTAGGGGAATATTTTTATTATACTGCTGCCGCATTCAATAAGTACAATTCAGATGTAAACATGTTATGATCTAAATGTAAATTAATAAACCATGATTGTTAAAAGGGTTTTTTGTAATGTGAATACCGTTATACCAAACAAGGGGAATGTAGTTAAAACAAATTTCTTCCAGTAAAATACAGAGGCTTCATGTGTCTAATGCACGTTGATGTGGTTCAGTATTCAAGACGCACACATGCATCCTTAGTACAACATGTCTCCAATAGTTTTCTATCCATTGCCATGAGACTATTGAGAATACACATCTACATCAATAGATTGCTACATGTATATTATGGCATACCGTATTAACACAAACAGATGTCCAAGGTTATATCACTCATTATTTTCATCTTAAAATTGATCTTTAAAATGCAGTTAAACTCTAATTAGCAGCCTTGACTAAGCTATCAGTTTTTGCGCAGTTTCCATATTTTGTATCTGCTACAACATTTTCCAAGAAGGTTTTGAGAACTCATTTACATAACTTCTGACTTATACCCTTTGGAAATTGTTTTGACATTATCACATCGATGGTCTCAGGTAAAGGTGACGAGTTCCGAAATCACTTTTAAAAAAATCCTTGTAACTACGATAACTTAAAAATTATTTGTGCTATCATGCTGTCATTTGGTAAATATCAATTATGGAGAAAGGCCAAAGGTGTTTGAAAGGTTTTCACTAAAATCCGTCAAAAGTTCAAGATCGCACGGAAGTCACTACTTAAGGATACATTTGCGATACATTTCACTTTGAATCAGTACATGATTGGTATACACAATGAACAGTGATAATTGTTTCATGTCCTTGAAGGTCAAAGGTCAAGGTCAAGGTCCTGTGGAGAAGGCGGAACAGGGAAAGGCAAAACCCTCAGTTTCCGGACTGATGTGATTTTGCAGTGTCTAACAAACGCTAACCTAGGTGCAAAAGGATTAGATTATATAGCAGGATTCTAATCCACACTGCAGTACAGCAGGACACTATGTTTCCCCCCAATTTCAAAGTGGTATAATCCAATTAACTTTTATGTTGCATATTTGACATATTTCTTTGCACCGAATCAAATTTTCAAGGAACTACCATTATAAAAATAAAACTCATCGCCCCTAATAACAAAATCAATTAGGAGTATTAGGTGTCATGGAGTATTAAGCATCAAAGTGATAATAGATACTTCAGGAACATCACCTGATTCAATGTTCGTCTCGTGTTTAACACAAGGAAATGTTTTTTTGCGTGTCAAAAAGCTACACTTCATTTGATTAATTCCCAACATCAATATATGTGAATATGTCATATACATAGTTCTTCATATTTTAAAACTATCTTTTAAGAGGATGATCACAGCTTTAAAACCAATCCACCTTAATTCCCAGAACTCCTAACAAAAATATTAATTTCCTAATGCATTAATCCATTTTCTCGACTTCAACTTAACAACGCTCGTGCTCACTTAAGTTCATTCTATGGAAGGAAAATTCATTAGTTTTAGGGTGTTCAAGGCAACATAGATTGGAAATTGAAATAAGAACATAAACATAAAAAAACGGGAAAACAATTATTTCCTTGCGAACCTTAACTCTTCAAGATAATAATTTAAATTTGAAAAACATTTGTTGCATCGTAAAATTACATTTATTACAAGAGGGGCACTTGTTGTTAATGAAACTTTGCAGTTACAGGAATATTCATAGCAATACTTCAATCAAGTGAAGAATCATATTAAAATCCTTCAACTGTATATACACATCACCATCGACAGGGAAATTCAATTAGTCATAAAAGGTTACTTAGTTGTGTGATGTAGGACTTGCACATTTTATCTAATTGAACCAACTCTCTTATTAAATCTCGTTTTACGTTTTTTTAGTTTACAATATGTTACAGTCGCCCATCCAGTTAGTAAAATACAAAAAAAACAAAATCAATATTTGGATTAAATTTAATTGTCTTCGCTTTTAAACAATTATCAATTCCACAATGAATCATAGAAATGTTGGTATTCATTACACTGACGGAATTCCCATCTTGTAGTCACAAATTTGACCCCGGACCCATGTAAAGTCTGCAATATGTCCTCACATTAGTGTTTATTCAGTAAACACAGTTTCCTAATTCAACATCACACTCCATAAATCATCATAATAATTTCTCATTTTGTTCAATCCTCATGCACATGTATAAAAGTGGCAACAATTACTTACATACTATTGTGGTCACCTATCAATTATTATTTGCAATTGATTTTAGAAAACTAATGTATTTCATTATATAACGAGCAA
This sequence comes from Gibbula magus, assembly GCA_936450465.1. Taxonomy (NCBI): domain Eukaryota; kingdom Metazoa; phylum Mollusca; class Gastropoda; order Trochida; family Trochidae; genus Gibbula; species Gibbula magus. Next base: position 3,710,712 of record OW388300.1, on the reverse strand, counting down.
TTAAATACGTGGATGTATCAGTGAAATCAAGTGTGTATAAAGCTATAGTGAATATATCTGTTTTTTCCCTGTAGCCAGTGACTGATATAATTTCACGTCATAAAACAATAGTCTCACGTAAAGAATTGTCTTATTACGTCAAATTGTTCCTGTGGTTTCAGGCTGTTATGTAGTGTATAAAAGTTTACCATCATGGCATGTGCATCTTATCTCGTGAAAATATGAAATGTCTACCTCAGTCTATGAAATAAATTTGGAAATGACAGATCTCCTCTATATAAAAAAATCAGTCCTGGCTAAAGAATGTGTTTACATTTTCCCTAATTCCATTTCAATTGATTACCATATGAATTGCATTTTAACTTTACAAATGACGGATATGTAACTCGAATAAAATGTTATATTTCATACCATATATATAATATATATATATATATATATATATATATATATATATATATATAATCAAGTCTGATTCCACTATCTGCTGACAGGTCAGACAGAGTTGGATGCAGCTTTATAATATATATGCAGAAATACAAAGGTGTTCTCGCGATATTGTGAGTATTTGTTTAAAAAAAAAAGAATATTAAATATGCCTCGTTTTTCATCGGTCGGAAAAATGCTTTTCATGTGAAACTAGATTTCAATGTGTCATTGGTCAAATATGCTATTTGTATATAGCAACACTTTTCTTTAATTTATGTGTATGTGTATGTTATTAGTAACATGAACATGAAATCTATGAATCATATGCTTCAGAAGAGTGGCCCCTTCAGTTTATCTCTCTTTGATAGAAGGTGTCCCCTAGTCTAGTCATCCAAATCAACTCCATAATCAAATAACCTCTGTTATGACATGAAAGCTCAAGACATCAGTGAAGGATCTTGACTTCTATAACAATGAAGTTTAAACATCATTCCATTTCGGAATTGAGCTCGCCTCATAGTGTGTGTTATCAGTGAACTTCATTATTATTGTTTTCAATTAACAAGTTGTCATACCGAAAAATTCACAATTCCGCTGTGACAAGATCTAGTCACCTCTTTGTCTTCTCCAGAAACATAAAAGAAGATATGAAGAGAATCAATAGATTGCCAAGGGTTAAATAGCAAAGTATTGGAATGAATTTCAAGGTCACACACCCTGAATGACTGAAGGGCAACGTCACAAAGCAAGACGTCCAACAAAAACTTTTTTTGGTGTGAGAAGCTAGGGGCATATACATTTTGTAACTCAAAACAGCTACCTTTTCATCTGTGCCAAATGCTTTCAAAACAGCGACCGTTAAAACACTATGATTTGATTGGTCAGCTATTTGACTGGGCTTTGATTGTGCTTACCTGGTTCAGAATACACGCCTATACAGGGTGTTCTCAGACCTTGTGGTGAGAAATCTACAGAACAAGTTCGTATCCCGGTAGATGCATTATTTTGCAAGTTTATTCCTCGGAACAAGGTCGATTTTAATCAGACTGCAATCATAAATAAAATCATATCATAAAAATAATATGACTTGTGCGGGTTGCCATTATAACATCTTCATTTGTGAAGGTGTCACATGCTTTGTCTATCATAATGCACTTTTTACTTTTTATATATTATTTTCCCGTTGAATTTATACTCTTTAGTTCAACATGTCCAATTTAATTTTAAAAGAAATGCCAATAACGATTCTCTAAATGCCAACACTATTTTTTAAAATAAATTTTCCATTAAAGATGCACCATATAAACATCCATTGTCACAATAAATATTAACTCCCTTTTCATAACGCTTTAAACTTTCATCCATGAAGTTTCATCATTATTCAGCTTTAAGATTGCAATTTCAAATGCTTTGATACATCCATTACGAAATCACAATCTTCGTGTTTTGTCAATGGAATGTTCAAATGAAAGCGAATTACTTTAATTGATCATAGATACACAAATGATTTCCCATGTCAAAATAGTACATAGCATGAAGTTAAGTTATCTGATTATCTAATGTCGAACTAAGAAATATTTGGAAGCAGATCATAACTAAAACATTTTGCTTTTTATGTATTTTCCATCCATCATAATTCCCCATAAGGAAACCTTAAAAAGTTTTAAAAAAACTGTGATGCAGCAATGGTATTGTAAATATATTTTTCATCATATTTCTGAAGCATGAACCCATGTTTCTCTTTTTCCATGGATAGTCCAATAATTATTATGAAACTAAAATGATGAGAAAGCATGCAAGAACATTAAAATCTCTCACATTAATAATGGTGAAATATTACGAATGTTGACTTACCCTCATATACCATTATTGTGTTATTGTATATAACTTCAATTGGATTCCAACGATTGACCCACGACCAAAGCCTTGGCTTGGAAGCTGTAACGACAATTCTCTTTTAGTGGACAATTCTGTATTTTTCGACCCACTATCCACTGTCGTTGCTGGTGCCAGTCCAGAGTGAGTCTGGTGACATTGTATACAGGCTTTCATAGTATGTGATCCATCCTCATTTACATGTGCATATCTCAGTTATCCAAGTTCAGTTCGTCCCACCCATATATACCCACACATAAAGTTCACTATCAGAAGATTGTCTAACTCTCAAATAGTAAATATGGAAAGAATCCATTATAATTTAGATCAGTGACAGATTATACGTCGAGTCACTGCATCCATATAATTATGTTATAAAAATTAACCACATCTAATATTTCAATATAAAATATACTAGTTCTAAGTCTGTTATGAATGTTGATATATGGATTGTTTCCTGATGAGTTAGTGACCTTCATCGATGTTATTGGGCTAACAAACGTTGTAATATTCACTGATGTAAGTATCAACCGGTGAGTATGACTGATTTTCAAATCCAAAACTGTCTTAAGCATTAGTTACACAATATGACGTTTTGTAATGCGCTACGTTTGAACATCTTCTAAATGTTATTCGTTATCAATAATAGTTGCTGGATCTCCATTTACAGCATAAAGTGTGATGGATTGTGGACACTCACGGAGATAATTAACTCTTGGATATGAGAGCTGTACCTGGGAGCGTCTTCAGTTTGAAAGAAAGTTACTCTCAATCTCTCTATCACATGTGAAGCAATTAGAAAGTCCAAGGTGACCAATTACAACTTGATTGAAGGAATTCAATAACATGTTCTCGCATACATGTTCCTGTCAAATTGATTTCTTCTATTACTGTTCTGATTTGTATTTCAGTGTTTTCGAAGGCATAAGAGACACTATAATATGACTCGTGAATCATTCAAAAAAATGTTATATGCAATGCCACATTCAAATCCGTGCCCAACAATACATAGCATCGATGTCTATCTCCAATACGAACTTCTACAGTATTTAAAAGTTTTATATTTGAAATTGTTTCAATATCTGCTGTGGTTGTAGTGTCAGCTTTAGCACTTATTTCAAAGTTATGATGTGATGTATTACTGAGGACTCACCTCCCTGATTCACATGACAAATTGACACACTTTGAGAATGATAAATTGACCACACGAAGTTCAAGCAGGAAGTGTTAATACAGTAAATATGATTGGTTGCTCCACTGCTTGCAAGACCTGCTTGTAGTGATGCGTTTGATCGAATCGTTTATATTTTGGCACATATTATTGTATGATCATATTTTATTCTTATATATTCATAACTTAAGTCATTACCATTTCATTGAATAAACAAATCTATATGAAAAGGTATATGATAATGAAACATTTGGTCATTATTCTTTTCAATCAAAATCAGGTGATGTTATTAAGTATAAATAATAATGGAGATTTATCAAACAGCGCTATCTTCAATGACAGAGTAATAAATTGGGTAATTTGTAGGCTAATTTGCCATTTATATGTATGTACATGTATATAACCAAGGCCAATCAAATAAAAACAATCCAAAAAGGATGCAATCGATTGATATCACATTCAATAAAACAACGTCTCGTACATCGCGTACGACTTATAACAGTGGCATAAGGATGTCTTTTCACATTTCTACAGTGCAAGGTTGTTACATGTTTTAAGATTCTAATTGGAAAATAGCTTTTTTGGATGAAGACAGCCAAGATCTGCAATCATACATCGTGCTTTTATACTGAGACTGTCAATATACATTGGAACAAACTACCGATTCTAAGTTTGTATTCACTTTTGAAATTAAAGTAAATGCTACTTGATCAAATCAATCTTGCTTGTAGAGTGTTTAATTCCCACAATAAGTAATACACCTTCCAAAAATATTTTCATTATACAAATTTTGTCAAATTTGGTCAAAGTTTGTAATATTTTGATGCAAAACTATAAATAGATACTTCATATCATCTTCACACCTACGTCGAGAACTTGAATGTGTAATATGTTCCTGAATAAGACAATTACTTTCATCTTGAATACTTCTTTTAAAGTCCACAAGCTTTCATTCACAGCAAAAGGTAGCGACTTTGAATGTCATGTCTAATGTTAATGAAGGTCAACTGCAGCATCTTGGAAGAACGAACTCTGATTGTGTGAATGTGAATGCTGCGAAACGAATTTAAATTTGCCTTCTTTTTTGTTGAAGGTTTCATCATTTTATTTTCATTTCAGTCATTTATTGTTGTTTATAATAAGCTGCTATTTTTCATAATAAATGTTGATGATTTAGATTTATGAAATATTTTAAGAAAAAAGTTCGCAAACAAGTAGATTTTGTGAGTATGGGGGGTTGTTTTACATGGTTTGTGCCTCAATCGAAGTAAAGCAACTATACATTATGTATAATATAATGTATTGCTGTTCTATAAAGGAACAAAACATGTAGAGCATGATACAATTAGGTGATACAATTAGGTTCACAGACATGTAGTGGCAATCAGAGTGCTTTCATTCAAGTATATAGATAATACTCATTCACTCACAAAATGGTCATGCGTGAATCATCCAGGCATTAAGTTATTTTTAAAAACATGTCATACATATGCTCCCAAATCAAAGCTGTTATACTTATAAGTCACCAATGCCTTATTCAGTACTCTTGTATCCATGACCATTGTTAGAAAATCTAATTGATCTTTATCAACTTCAAGTTATTAAAATTCATAACATGTAACTTATTAACATAATTTCAAACCTCATAACTGTATCAGAATTATAATCATAATTCATTATTTCTTTCTTATGTCACTGGAAAATAGGTGTGTATTTCTTCTTGCATTTTGTTACAGAGTGCGTCCACTGACATATTGACGAATGGCTCAAAAGAGGCAAGAGTAAAAGTCATATCGAAATCATTTAATCATGTTGTAATTGTTCATCTTGAAACCTCTGATTGCTTCACGCGTTATAATTGGATTGAGAGTAACTTTCATTCACACTGAAGACGTTCCACAAGTACAGCTCTCATATCCAGTGTTAATCATCTCCGTGAGTCTCCACACTCAATCACGCTCAAAGGTAAAACATATCTTATCTTATATCCTTTGAATCTGTTTGACAAATATGTATGACAAATGTTGAGCTGACAGATGTGTTGTATTCCAAATTGCAATTTTTAATTTGCAACGCACCATTATTATAAATGTTTTGTTTTGGTTCACTACGCATAAACTGAAATTTATTCCCATGTTTTATCTTTGTCTAATCTAGTTTTACAGTAGAGTCATATTTCATTACCCAGTGCAAGTGGATCAAATATATGTCGATAACAAGAATGACTAATTCATTTTAGGACATACGGCCATAGGACATTTAAGACATTATTGGTCAACATATAGTGAGTGTATGGAATTTCTTATTTTCTGATAATTCAAAAAATTATTGTTGGGTATATATTTCGCAAAATACTCCCCAAAATAGTTGCTCAATGAGCGAATAAGAATGTGTATGTAAATATTTAGAATATTATTTAAACTATGTTAAGATGTCAGTTAATTATATGTCATCACATTCTTCAAACTAATAATTGTATTCGTTTGTATGTTAAAATACATTAGGGGTTCAGGAATCTTTTTTTTTTACAAAGATGTATGGCCAGCAGGATGCATTTAAGTTAAAATAATTTTAAAGATTAATTTATAAAATATTTGGTCAACATAACCTGCTTGGACTGAACTAACAATACATTACTGTAAGACGACATAATACAGGACAAACAACCTTCTTTCTTGTCTATTCAAGGAGATTAGAAAACGATGATTTCTTAAAAAGTATGCTTCTCAGAAATATGAATAGATAATGTTTTGACATTTCAAATTTAGTTTACTTAGCTTCGGTAGATGGAGTGTACATCATGCTCAATCGTATGTATTGTCCTTGTATTTGAATATATTATATTTTGAAAGCTATGTTTCTTTTTTAATGAAGTTTAGTTAATATTTAAATACTGAGCATCGTAAACAGCTTGCCAGTTGTCCAGAATAAGGTACATAAACACCTTTATACTAGGGTATTATGCTATAATAGCTGGAATATTGAAACTATGACCTTTGACTGACAACATCAATAAGCAATAATTTGGTGGCAGATAACAATTATTACCCTGGGAAGTTTGTCCCTTATCTGTATATCTGGGTATCACAATATTTGATATCAATAATGACCAATTCATTTAGACTGTGTATTTGAGCTTTGAGTTACAGTTAATATGACTCAAAAAGGCCAAATACTATTAATGAAGCTTGAAATTTAATATCGTTATTTCAGTAGTTTGCTGTAAAGCCGTTGTCTGACCCTTAAGATCTCTATCAATACTTGTGTACAGTTGATTTCATACGGAACTGAAAATGTCTTTCATTATAATTCAAGGATCAGGGGATATGACGTTCAGTCCTCATCGGTGAAACGTAATATTCAATTTCATCCGAGTTGCATAATTTCAGTTTGATAAGTATTTATATATGGAATCGGATAAAGGATGAATTAAGGTTTAATTAATTACAAATAACGACTTACTGGTGATATTAGTGATATATTTCAGCATGAAATGAAATGTAGTGTTATACATTGTTATCGAATCTGAACTACTGAATGCATGGCTAATTTAACATTCCCTTTTGCACAGATACTCACTGTTAAGTAATAAAATTAATTTCCCCAAGTATGTGCTGTAAAACCCCATCTTGTTCTGTCTGACCCTAACGATCCCTGTCAATACTTTTGCAAGTTGACTTTTGACATCAGACTGGATGTTACATAGTTGATTGCTATGTTATCGATTAGTGAAGTTAGTATGCAAAATGAGAAATGATTTCATGTGGATGTAACAGGAACAAGTGAAGACTGTATTAAATGTTTTCAAAATATGTGTATTAAGGACTGATTAATTAAGTCACTTTCAAACATGAGATGATATAAACATCACGTGGATATTTGCAACTGCTCTGCCATGTTGATGTCACAATGCAAGTTTGAACAAGTTTTTGATTTGGTTTCAAACTCGATAATGCCCGTTCATACCAAATGGTTAACTCGATAAATGAAATGGTATCTAATGGCAGGTTGTTTAGTAATTGATCACCATAATGTTAGTATACAAGGCATTACCAATGTATACAACAATTATTGTACAAAAATGTCACGAAACATGTCACTTTAAAGAGAAATGTTAGATGTTTTACCCAGGATTGTCTAATCAAATATAATACTATTTTAGCCAACATTGAACGAAAAATAATTCATAATCTGCTTCTTCTGGTTCTTGCTTTGTTGAAATATTAAACATATTCAGGTGAAAGCAAATTAAGATTTGCGTTGCATCGGCCAAGAAACAAAACTAATTTAGTTGTTTTATTCCAAAGCAAATCTGAAGCAGTACTCTTTTCAAAATATTAATATATAAAATTGATTGAAAACAAAAAATACAATCTGGTTACATTCCTTGCTTAATACCAATTACATGCAGGTGCCTTGCTGATCTAGCCAAATTAAGTGATATTTTTCTTGATTTTCAGAGTCATATTAATAAGCATATGTATAAGCCCTGCTTTTAACGGATTAAACATTTAATCATATTTTTAAAAATCACCGATTACAATGCATTGTCAGCTGAAAGCTTACTCATCGGACAACTGGGGAAAAAGCATCGTAATTCTCAACAATCCCAAAGCTTTGATGTAATTTCGTTAAAAACAATACTACTCTCTAATGATTAAAAAAAACATATCTATTAATGTCATTTGACAGATATGCTCTAAGCAGATGGATGTAATCAACAGCGGTTAGCATGTCCAGGGTCTCATGAATCAGAAACAAATGGGTAGTTTCATTGGCATTTGATGAACAACGTAAGGAGTAAATGACAGGTAAGTTGTTTTGGCTGGTGTGTTGTTGACAGTCCCTGGGGAAACTGCAAACTGGCATGAAAGATGACTTCATATGATACATTGTTATCAAAGTTTTAAAGTTCCATGTCAAACAATACAGCTTTGATGTTGCATGTTCCAGTGTGTACAATGTAATTATGCCGATGTTAACGATCATTAAGTTGATCACATGCGTGTTTGCACGACAGCATTTATATGGAAAATGTGTGTGTATATGTCATGGCGGTTACAAAATATGTGAATGCAATACTTGCAAGATTTCTTTCAAAGCAGCAAATCGTTAAGGTTGAAATAATGACCGCAGACCGAGTGAATATCTGTGATAACCATCGAGCGGTACGCGAGATGGTTATCACAGATATTCACGAGGTCCAGGTCATTATTTCACATACACCACATGGTTATGTTTGATTAAACGCCAAGTCGTTTCTATTTACATTAATTTAAATACAAAATAGTTACTTTATATGAACGTTTTGAAATAGTTGTAATGGTGTAATGCTTGAGTGAACTCTGCTCCAAACATTGCTTCAACTTCACGTGTACACTGCGCGAAATTCACGTGCAAATCGATTCGTGTACATTCATTGTTGTCAAACAAAATTTCCAAGCATGTGACCAACTGTTTCTTTTAGTTTTTACTTCAGAAATTACATCAGCTCTACCTTGAATATATTTGAAATAAAGATGAACAATTTTAATAAAACGTTTTTAAGATTGTTTATAACAACATATATTGTTTTAACTAGCCAGTCAGTCCATGACCATCTATCTATTGGCGTTAAGCGAAAACCTTGGCTGCACGGACGTTGTTCATTTCATCTTGTGATGCACGGACATCATGAATGTCATGTTGCCAAGCTAAGTTTCTAACTTCACGTGCTGCACACAATCAAAAGCGCGTGGTTGCGAGGAAGTAACCAAAATGAAGTGGTCTGATGTTTCGAACAATAGTACACATAATACGTGTTTCAAGGTCTATTCGGAGCAAAATGAAGGTGAGTTTCATTGTATATGACACTAATTCATTTGCCGTGTAACCGTATTTTATATGTTAGCTCATTTGATATATTAGATCATGTAATAGGGCGTTTTCAAGTGACCAAACGAAATATCAACACGTTCATGATAGTGTTCTATTCATAGTATCATACAACTTTGCTTGACGAATAATTCAAATGGAAATAATGATTTGCAATAGGGCGTGAGATGATTGTCTTTACCATTCTGACATTCCCGTCTCATATACTTTTGCAATAAATAGCTCGTTCGATAATCAATATCGAGTGTTAAATTAATATTGTTGATTTTGTTGCTATCAACATTTTACTTTAATCATTTAGATATTTCTAGATATACTGCTATTAAAGATGCATGATCTAGTATCGTTTCAAAATATTTTACAATATTACAATATTATTATTTATAATATTTTTACCATAACGGCGGATTTAAGTTCAAATAATTTCACTCAACTTGCATATCCATCCCCAATCGTGAAATATATCATAATTACTAGTTTCCAATTTAAATCGAGCAATGTCATTATACATGTGTAGAAACAGAAACTACACATCCCATATTCATGTACAGTAGTTATGACCTATTCAATATTATCAACCATAATTTGTCCTGATGTATGTTGTAAATAAGTTTCCAAAATTACGTTTGACTAATTGACGCACGTCAATCGCGCTGCATTTTATGATTTTCAAACAGAAAGAACTACTTTTAGCTTTATTTCGTCACTATTTTAAGTCGACTATCTTTGAAATAGCAATTTTCTGCAACAGTCAGCACTTCCAGATAAAATAACACCATTTATAACCTTTGGCATATGTGACCCCAAACGACACAATGGATGCACCTTTAGAATAAAGTTACAGTTAGTAGCCAAAATTACACAAAATACAAGTCTACAAAACTAAATTCAAGATGAGACATCAGAAACACACCCATACCCGTCCCCCACAAAAAAATATTCATTCATCACGAGTCTGTTACTAATGTGTCACTTTTGCTTGTTTCAGGGACAACCAAACGAATTTATCTGGAGTCGTCATCAAGGATAGTATGCTGCAAATACAGCATCAATGTTGACGATCAAATGGATTGATTGAAAGGGGATATTTCGGTGTTACTGACCTATCACCATTGTTCTGTGCTATTTCCTGCAGTTGCAGAGAGGACCACCATGGAAACTGTGTGCTAAATTACGGGGATGTTAACAGATGAAGTGATTCGTTGTATTTATAACAAGGATTTGTGTGAACATGTATTATGAAATTAAAATGATGGTAAATAAATTATGTGGCTTCTGTCTCATGTTTTCTTTCATCTACACGTATTTGCGATCTTTGATATTCTTTAAATCAGCGTATTGGTTATATTTTGTGTAAACTAAACGAAAATATTGGCATGACAAAACTGCCTGGGAAAAAAATGATTTAGAGAATGTCGAAAGTCACAAATAGACGCAAAGGGTCATTTAGACCCGCAAGCCGAGGGTAAGTTTTTTTCGAGGTGCGATATGGTGAACATGGCGAGGCGAAGCCGAGACATGTTCACCATATCGAACCCAGAGGTCGGTTATCACGAGGTTGGTTATCTGATAACCAACCTCTTGATAACCGACCTCTCGGTAGCTTGGAGGTCGGTTACCTAAAAATAACTACCTCTGATATTGACCTGATAACCACGCCACGTGGTGTATATATATACATTTTCTCCCGCGGAGGACAGTTACATACAAGACAGGTTGATTTATTACAGAATTGTCAACTTGTCAATTGTTGATGTTTACGTGTCAACATATTATGACAGATGATTATGAGTCATGGTATAGGTCATCAGCGTGTCATATAATGCACAATGTCTCAAAGACAACCACTTAGATTGGTTATGTGATCTTATAAACGCATTCTCCTTTAAATGATTAATAATGTTGGAAACAATAGCGCAGGTTTGCAGGAGGGACAACCACAGAAGGAAACGTAGGATGATCAACCTTCAAGCTCAAATCAAGAAGTATTGAGTAAACAGGTCGATTTTGTTCTTTCATTCACACTGCTTTAATGTGTATGTGAACTGCCATATTCTTGCTTCCAATGTGCTACATAATGTACATTTCCTCTGAGAACGATACGAACAATACTGAAGAAATCAGCATACATCTTTGACAAATCTAATCACTTGCCTTGATCAATCCCTCTATTCCAAAAGCACTGATAACTAGGAATGGGAAATTCATTTTAAACTGATGCATAATCATCAAACATGATGTAAGCGATTGTGTTAGAAGTGTTAAATTCAAGTATTTCAATTTATAAAGGATGACATCCATTAGTGATTTATTACTAAGCAAATAGGTGTGCTCAACTGAGAAGAACATGTTAAGATACTACTTTATCAGCAAACAGGAGTAGGTTTGTTGTCATTCAATAAATGGGGTTAAATAAATTACAGTTTGTGATTATATCTGCTGTATCATTAAGATGCTCAAGGGATATTACACTCCTAAAGCGGAATGACGGTTCATTCACATCATAGGTACACGTGGATATGGCGGTTTGTTTTAAACTACAAAGCGGGTACCTCATTTGATGTAAATTCATCATTATAAAGTAATAAATATACGTGATTTGAAACCTGTTTGACAACTGATTGAGATCTGAAACATGGTTGACAACTGATTGGGATCTTAAACTTGTTTGGGATGTTTATAGACACGTATTCGGAATTGCCAATGATCATTACAAAAGAATATGCTACGGGTAGTCATAGATTGACATTAACGAAAACCAATTTATGCATGCTTCCAAAGACAATCTCTGTATCATAACAGGAGAAATACAGTGTATACCTTTATGTTACACTTTTACAATTGAGGATCCTATACACGTCATATTGGGATGTAATGTTATGCTCTGTTGTGATTCGTAACTATGGCACTGAAATAATTTAGTCATATGAAACCAAGTGTCAAGATGACATTTTGGAAATTTAAAATAATATATTCTGTCGCAGGTAGCGAATAATAGAACTATTTAAATGGCATCAAATCAAACAGTTTTTGTTACATAAAAGTCGCCTTAGTCAGAAGAATGTTTCCGTAGTAATATGCAAAAGTAATTGTTGTACTGCATAAGGTTCAGAAAGAGCACTCAATTTAGTTGATTTTATTGATTTTATTCAATTGAATAATTTCAATAACTATTCATAACAACAACTTTTTATTGCTCGACTTGTGCCATTGTGTTTAAAGATATCAACTTTTCGGAAGAGATGAAATCTCGTCCAAATAATGAGTCGGATAAAGTGGCAAATAGTCCAATGTTTCTACTTCTCAGGAATCAATGAATAGAGCAGGTGCCATCTGAAAACACACAATGTCCCCTCGCGGAATAGAACCCTCTTTGTGATGTTTCTTCAAAATCAATGAACATCAACAGTTTTCATCAGACATCCAATCAATACATCAGTTCCATAACGCTGAGGGTGAAAGCATTCATTTTAGGAATTGATTTTATCTGACAGTGCATACTATGAATTAACTTCCATGAACTATTTTGCCACCCCAAACATATCCAATGAGACAATTACAAAGGTGTTTGAGATCTTACATTTAATATTTGGGTTTCATCTGGGTAGCAACTTTTTTCTCGTGACATGAATTATGTTCTTGATTTATCATTTACCAACATTTGTTATGGAATGGATAATGTCTCATGAAGCTAACGGGGGCGGGCTAGAGCGGTGGTTAGTCTGTTTGGCTTCGGATAAAGAGGTTCGAATCCCGCCAGGAGAACTGTTCAAATTGCAGTTAGGTTTGGGTCAAATGCTACACTGAATCTCACTGTATGAATATTTACAGGACTTTTATTTCTTCTATATATTTCAATGGCATCTCCTACATAGAGTAAATTCACTGTTGCTGACTACACAGACATGTCATTTGGATCAAGTTGACATTTTCAAATAAATAGTCTAAAATGAATTGGTCATTATTGATATATCCCACGGTAATAATTGTTTTCTGCCACCACATTATTGCTTATTGATGTTGTCAGTCAAAGGTTATATAGTCAATATCCCGGCTATTATTGGATAATTACTCAGCTTAATAGGCTTTGGTGTACCTTATTCTGGACAATTGACCAACGATTCTATGTATTTAAAGTATGAACTAGTTCTGTGTTTAAATGCCATTTATATCTAAGTCAGCCAAACATTCTGTAAACTGCAAGCCAGACATGAAATATGTTCATAGATTATTTTCCTTCATTCCAACGATGATGAAAAACAATATTAAGTGAAGTGAGTTACTATTGATTGACCGCCGCTTTTAGAGGATCAGGAAATATTGAGTTCTAATAAGTAGATGTTATGTCCAATATAAGATATTCTGTATCCTAATTTTGATATATGAAATCTCAATTATGAGATACTAAGTACTAAGTACTTATAATATCACAACTACATGTATGTTACAGTGAACCTTATGCGTTTCCATAAAGGATTCTGCAATAAGCTTCATTTAACTTTTCTCTTCGGAGTCAATATTGATTGCTGACGGATGTACGAAGGGTCAGGCAAAGCGAAAGACTTTTTCCATTGTGTGCTCTGAACATCAATATCCATTCCATCCATTCGACTACAGTGACAATTTTTTTAATAGGCTGTAGAACATTTTTAGATAATTTTATGTTTGAATATTTTCAATTTATAATGATAGTTTATGCCATTTATAATTACTTTAGAGGATTAAACATCCTATTTCACAAACCAAATATCCGTAGTGGTAATAATGGTGTTGTGTAAAAAGCAATTTTTGCATGGCAGTCATTTCACTTTGAACACATTTTATTATTTCATATGACAAAAATGATTCCCATGGCTTTACTGAACTGTGTACACTCATTTTAAAGTTGAATTTCGAACAGAGAAGTGTGTTTTACTATTTGCAACATTATTTTTCAAATACATTTCATCAACTTATTTGAGCGAAAAATGTGCTATTGCCCCTTTTATGCTTCCCTCGTTGAACTCTTCGAATGTCCTTTATCACAGAGAACTATTTAGAAATATTCCAACATGATGTCCTGTGTCATCGTTTACGATGTCTGTTGATTCACGGTACTACCTGAACTATAATTATGTCATACATCTTATAAAAGAGTACATCGTTCTATATATTGTTTTAATGCGCACGGCAAAATTATGATGGCCCAGTGTGCAAGTACAAGGACATGTGTATATCACTCTTTTCGCCCCTATTCAGATTCATACTATTGAATTACTACACTCCCAAACTGTTTCTTACACTCAAACGAGTTATAGAATTGTAAAAAACATGATGTTTGGATTGGAATGTGCATTTATATATCATACGTGAACAGATTTAAGCATCAAACATAGTTGACCAAAACAGGATTGTCCGTTTAAATGCTTTGGTACATTCATCATTTATGTTTTGTCAATTGGAGTATTTATGAGAAAGCAAAATATTATAATTAATCATACAGACACTAATTATTTCCGATGTCAAAATATGACATAGCATGAAATTAAGGTATCTGATGTTTTAATTTCGAGCTGAGGAATACATGGAAACACTTCATAATTCGCAGTTTGATGCAGCACTGTCAATGCGAATATCTTCTTTTCATCATCTTTCTGAAGCAAGAACCCATGTATTATGTTTTCCATCGATAGTTCTATAATTATTATACAACTATAATGAGTAGAAAGCATACAATATCGTGCATGCAAAGACATGAAACTATCTTAAACATAAACCGTGGAATATTCTGAACTTGAACCAGCCTCATATACCACTATCTTGTTATTTTTTCATAAGGTGAGGAAGAAAGTCACGATGCATTGGATTACCACACTTGACTTACAACTGTAATCTTGTCATTTGAAATCCTGCGACACTTCTGTTTATGGGATACCAACTTTCCGTTGTATCTGTGTTTACCAGTCCAGAGTGTGTCTGGTGACGTTGTGTGTGATCCATCCTCATTTCCGTGTGCTGATCTCAGTTCAGATCAGATCAGTTTGTACCACCTGGTGTTCAGGATGTTCTACAGACATACCTTAATCAATACCTGGAGCATACAGGCGCTTTTTTTCAAGTGATACGTCCATATCCACCATATGACGTACATGTAACCGGATATCAGAGTCAAGAGTGTGATTCAAAAGAATTATAGTTCAGTGAAAAAGTACGTCTAGCCATGTCATATATATATGACAACCAAATAAAATTAATACATAATGAACCCTTGAAAGTTAGTGAAAGTCGGGAGACGTATATGCTCCCATTTCCAGAGTTACATTGTAATCAAATGATTCCATCTGACTCCCTACAGGGAATAGACGCTGTGACGACTTCAATAATCATATCAGCTACCAGCCAGAAAGTATCATCAATATATATGACAACATGAATTCATCCTTGAGATAATATCACCTCAAATGACTACCATAGGGGCATTATTGCTGATATTATGATCACAGTCTGAGGGGACATTGTATTCATTCCTTTTCAAAATGAACACAAAATACTTAAACAACTAGAAGAGTATTTGCGGGACACCACAAAAGCAGAGCAGCTCCGAAACTGTGGGTCTCGCCTTTCCCTGTTCCGCCTTCTCCTCAACATAAATAAAATGGGAATTTTGTTTGACAAAAATTTGTTCATTATTCAAGTTATTCTAACAAGTTGAATCATCACTGGGGTCACTTTTCACAACTTTGTTCTAAAAAAACCTATTTCTGATTTCAAAATTGGATCAAAAGATTAACATGGCCTTAACCAATATCTCATGACCTTGAACTTTGACCTCAAGGTCACACCATCAATGATTACTTTTCATTGTGTATAACAATCATGCAATGACTCAAAGTGTATATTGTTAACATAAGGCATATTCCCCATAGCACAATTAAGTTATGACCTTGCTGTGACCTTGACCTTTGACAGATTTTAGCAAAAACGTTTTCAAATCTTGAAAGTCTTCCTCCATAGTTGATATATACACCAAATAAGAGCCTGACAGCACAAACATGTTTGAAATTATCATGTTTACAAGGATTATTGTAGTGATTTCAGAACTCATGACCTTGACCTTTGACCTTGAATGTGAGCACCTTGAATGTGAGCATGTCAAAATACTTCCCCAGGTGTGCAAGAAAGAAGCTTTATATATGAGGTGTTAATACCTTCTTGGGAAAAGGTTTTTTGGTAATTTCAGAACTAGTGACCTTGACCATATTTCGTAACCTTGACCTTTTAATTTCAAGGTCACATAATCAGTGATCACTTTTCATTGTGTATAACAATCATGTAATGATTCAAAGTGTTAATAGTTGAATAATAAGACATTTTCGCAAAAGCATGCTTAAGTCGTGCCCTCGCTGTGACCTTGACCTTTGGCGGATGTTAGCGAAAACCTTTTGAAATCTTAGCCTTTCTCCATAATTGATGTACACCAAATAAGAGCCTGATAGTACAAACCTTTTTTTTAAGTTATCGTGTTTACAAGGATTGTTTTAGTGATTTCAGAACTCGTGACCTTGACCTTTGACCTTGAATATGAACATGTCAAACAAATTCCCCAGGGGCATAAGTAAGAAGTTATGTTTATGAGTTCTCAAAACCTTGTAGGAAAAAAGTTATAGCGAATACAAAACGCGCAGGCGGCGGCGGCGACAGAAACTGCACAAAAACTGATAGCAGCTCCGACTTAGTCGGAGCTGCTAATAAACTACAACATTTAATCTTACAGACGTCAATTATTTAACAATTTCAAATAAAATCACTCCCTCGTCTGTTACCCTCCCGGCCCTTAATTATTAGATATGCCGATATTATTTGACACCCGGCTCTTATTTCAGCTTTTAGATATGACCAAATATGATGCAAATACTAATATGCTTGAAGCATGCAACGATCTATTAGAGACTTCTGCACGTGAATAACATAGCATATTGCTAACATATACCATATGGGTTTCTTTGATCTTTTGTGGCTAACGTATTCAAAATATTGAAATGTTTAAGATGCTGTTATGTTTGCTCTCAGTGCAGAACAAGTCCTTCACATCCATGCATTAGGTACACATTATTTTAGTATTCTCTGCAGAACAGCTATTATCTAAATATGTTCATCTATTGAATGCACACATTGCTTCAAAGCTGATAATGGGTTCTTACAGCCCAATGTACAGGACAAATTCTTTTGAGAAATTGTGCGGTTTCTACAGTAAATCACACATTTTCACATTTTCTCTTCTCATGACTTTGAGGAAATGTTTTAGTTTGTAATTACCGGTATAACAGGATAGTTAATACTAATATTGTTTTCGACTAGTTATTGAGAAATATAATAATACTATATTTAGAGGATACCAAACTATCTTCTATGTAATAAAATTTCATCAAATGAGTGTCTGCAATCAGTGAATCCAGTCGTTCGATGTCACAAATGCAAATCACAGTCAGGCCCTGTTTACAGTTTAAACTCGTTGCTTTGCTAGGCTAATCATAATTTGCAAAGAAATGCAAAGAGAAGACTTGATATACAACTAAATGGATGAACAGGTTTTCAGATTTTGACGGTCTGGTTAATCGAGGTCTGACTGTATTGTTAAACAGATACGGGTATATGTTAGAATCATTGCAGGGTCGTAATTAGGAGCACTTATATTTCACTTCATAATTGCTCCAAACATCAATTTATCCAAAATCCATTAATTCTAATGTGAGACTCCATTACAGGTTTTATTGGATTGTGAACGTGTCCAATTACAAGACAATTAATGCAGTCATAATCGACAACAGCCATTTATATTACGTAAAGAACAATTTAATCTAAAGTAAAAAAGTTAAGATAAATATCAGAACTATGGTAATCAAATACAAATATATCTGAAAACCTTTGATCATACTTATTGATATACTCATTGTTTTGATATTGCTTCTTTTTTTCCTCAGTATTTCATTGAAATTAGACAAAATAATGAAAATCCATATTGTTTATCTCTATTCTGATTTATGGTGCTGTTTTGAATTCATTGTTTCGCTTTTCAGCTCATTGAAATGACTTTGTGATCAAAGAATAACACGGGTAATCTTTTGAGAACTCTGACAAAACAACACCATTAATCATAAACATCAATTGTGTTTCATTTGCTAACTTTCCTCGAATTGAAATGGAACACACATCAATTGGACCGAGATCGGTTATGAATCATTTTATGACAGATATGTGATAGGAAAATCATTCAAATTCATTTGATAAATGTTCCTTCGGAGATTGTTGTATTAGCGAACTGAAAAGTAGGATGGTGTGACGAGTTCACATAGTATTGTTAGTTTTAGCAGATGTTTGTTACCCAAATATCTCAAATTCCATTTGTAAACAGATCGGCCAGAATGCAATGCAACTAACAAACCTGAAAATTAATTGCTCTCAAACCTTACTGCCTGTACTGCGGCAGTTTCCTACTTCCCTACAGCGGACACAGGTCAATAGCTAAACTAGGGGATTTCTGTATAAAGAAGGAAGTCATTGTTAAATTAGCATAAAATATATATGATTCTTGAATAGTTGTCTATTTTGATCATAAATAAACATGAAAAGGCTTTACGTCATTGGATGGGTGTTCATATTACAAGGGCATTAAACTACCTACATTACACTCAAAGTATTGCTTTCTTAAAAAATTACTTTAAAACCTAAAATAAAGTAGATTTCTTGTTACCAACTTGTGAAAAATTTAGGAGCGAGAGAACAAGAAGACAGCGTCACAAGTGTAATTTAAGTAGAGATGCTTATGGTCGATAAAAGGGACAATTTCTGTAATGTTGCCAATATGGACATACAGTAAATAGTAGATACGCAAAAAAGAAGGCATGTGAGTTGGATCAATTTAAGAAGGAATTTAAGAAAGAGGAAGCAAGACCTGAATAAGTCCAATACAATTGACAGTTGATGAAGCGTCTATACATACACTTCTGTCATCAGATTTGTTCGCAAAACTATCAGAACTATTATTAAAAGATAGAGCCAGCCACTACTTCACTACTTTATGCTAAAAGTGTGATCAATTAGCCTCCAATTAGGCTCAGACAGTGAACCACAAGCAGTTGTCTCCGTTTAATTATGACCGCGTCTATGTGTAGAGATGACAGTGATTGTCTAGTACTTAAATTATTAAATAATTGTTTATGCAAATTGTTTTTATCAATTATTCTCCCATTAAACTTTTAAATTAAATTAAATCTTTTGAGATAGTGAACCACATCAAGTTGTCAGCTTCGAACTATGACTTCGTCTAAGTACTTACATGGAGCCAAAGTAGAACATTTTGTGATCCCTAATGTGAAATTACTTAACAGAAGACACACATCTGAGTTGAAGTGAACTTATTGGTCGCTTTCTCATACAACTGAATGTTGAATGTCTAAGTGCAATTATGGTGCATCTCATTCTCTGTAAGAATGCATCTACTTTAGGCAAATACTGAGTATCACAATGGATGGAAAGTGACACAGACTATGGTGTCCTCATTTATGAAATCAACCCACACTATAAGTCACTTTCTGTGTGTGCAACAATTAACTTGTATCAAGAAAAACTGAACAACAGAACGAAAAGAATATAAGGATTATGTAAAATATTACTGACATATCCTGTGATAATATTTTGCCAATGCTATCCAGACAAAATGTGTCTTTATTTAATGAATTATCTAAATACATCACTACACATTTAGATACAATGCATGTCATAATTTATCTCGATTTATTTCAGCAATACTGTGAACGTTCTGATGGGCAGCATTATAGCTTGTGAAACAATTAATCTTTTACCAATTGGGATCCAATGAAAAGAGAATATATGTCATCTAGGAAGAATGAAGATTGATTCATGGCAGTCTCACCCTTTGAAGAGGTTTTGTGAAAGGGAAGCGTTTTAACTGTTTCATTTGAAAAGAACATATTTATCGTGTCTGTAGCATCTGTTCTTATCGAATTAACTATGCATAACATGTTTAGAGTCTCTTTCATCAGCACCTGAATGGCTTTATCTGCTTTTGATGAAAGAGCGCTAAAGTAAAGAGCAGAAGAATTGTTCTAGCTCCTGCATGAAGAACATTATCCATAGAGGTTGGAGCCGGTCATGAAGCAATGTTAGCTATAGAGTTAACATCCAGTAAAAGGTAGAAATCGTTTTGTAAATTTATTAACGGAATGTTGTGAAGAAGCAAGTTAATGTTATGTAATCGACTTCATAAGAAGCCTCCCTCCCCCACCCAAGATAAAGATTGCTTGGTTAAACTTAGAACATGCACGTTAGTTTGTGTTGTTTTGTTTTGTTTTGTTATCAATATTACAGATTTACTGTCAACATGCAGACAATTTTAAATTTTATATGTACTCAACTTCAAAAGAAATGCGACAATTGAATCTACAAGATAGTGAAATAAAATATGAAAGATATATATCATGTCAACGGCATAACCTATAAAACTACTTTTGTACAACATAACAACGTGTTCGTTAACATTACATTCTGTTTGGAAGAGTGTTGTGCATTTTCAAGAACATTGTTAATACAATGTATGTCCGACATTGATGTTGACAGCATAGAATATGAACAGGCATTAACATATCAATGTTTTACGAATAATCACAGCATAAATCTGCCTGTGCTTTAAGACATGGATTCATTTATAACAAACAACTTATAATTGACGAGATCCATATAATACTTTTATCCTATATACATTGTAACAGTTAATGTTTTGCATGTTTGACCCATATAACGTCTTTCATCATCACATGTTTTTCTCTTGTTGTTTTGAGGAACATATTCACCAAGCTCCATATGCACTCGCAAGAAGAAGGTTGATCTCCCCATTGTTAAATACACATACGTTTTATTTGAATTTCAGTCTGTAAATTAATAAAATTCAATTACTAGTTTCCGATCTATTACACATGACATACACTAAAAGGTCCGATAGTTCTTTGTACTTTTATCTGAGTAATACATCAGATATGTTTAGATATTTTTTGCAGTTTCCTGTTCAATTCAAATCAGAATCCATAAAGTCAATGAAAGGATATACTTAATATAAATCAATAGCATTAGTTGTGACAATCTTAGATCAACTAAACTCCCGAAAAAACTTGCAATCATTACTCTGTCTCCTTTTCGAGGAATAGACCTTAAAATGTAGTGACGACAAAAGCAAGATTTTCTAATGTAACTTTGATTTGCGATTACATTAGAATGTAGGCTATATAATAAGGGGTTGCTTATACGTTCATACGTTCTATACTCTAGTGGCACCATGGTGAAATGTTCACTTCCATCCAAATCCTAATGATAGGCGACATAATTGTTGAATGATTAAAGAGAGAATGTCGGTCTTAGACCAGTTTTGGAAAGTACAAACTCAGTCATATTGAATCATACATGTACATGTATCAGATTGCTAATATGCTAAATTTGATTTTTCAAATGCATGTCTATTCAGTGATTCATATTATCAAGAGTTGCGGAAGCACAAACCTTTTTTTTCAAATGAAGAAATTATAAAAGAAGGAAAGAAACTGCAATGTTGTTACGAATAGATGGCACCATATTTAATGAATTATCTAAATTCAACAAATTATATTTTGGAAGATGTAATTGCTAACATTGTACTTCGCAATGCATTATAGCAACTTATGTTTAAACAATGGAAGTCAGCTGACAAGAGAAACCCATCTGGGAAGAATGCAGAGAGATTAACGATTCATTTGCCCTTTGAAGTGGTTTTGTTCAAGGGAGGGCTCCTTTTAATTGTTTCTTTTGAAAAGAACATATTTTTCGTTGTTTTGTTGGATCAAATGCTCTAAAGAATGTATGAGATCAACAAACCATAGAGGCTCTATCATTGGACACCTGAATGGTTTATATCCTTTCTGATGAAGGAGCTCTTAAAAGAGCAGTTAAATAGTTATAGCTTCTGTAAAAACACGTTATCCGGGAGTTGTAAGCTGACGTGACATTGTCAATTTATATCTGCATGTGATGCAATGGTGGTTTGTTGTGAATAACATTGTTAATGAAATGTATTGAACTTTGTTGGAAGTCCCTTTTGCAAGTGAGTTATTTAAATCATAACATGTATAAACAGAAATAATTATAAAATTATACAAGGGGCTGCCCGCCTGACATAAAAACAACGATGCCAAATATCTTAACACCCAGTTGACAGATTAAATTAGTATGCGAATTATGGTTTGGTACGGAAATGCAGTAAACATTATGATAAGAACTGGAGAAGAACTTTTTCTCCGTTATCTCCAGTTTCTATCACAATAGTCTGTATGTTTTCAGTTTATCTGGAACAATGATATGTGGAAGCACATTAGTCAAAGGTATTTTAATGGCATCTCCTGTCACACATTTGACATGAAGATAAATATCTTGTTCCCAATGACGTTTTTTTTAAATTTCAATGCGAACAAGACCAAGGAAATGGATAAAAAAAAATGATGTTTGGATCACAAAATCATTGCAGAGAACGTGAAAAGAAAACAATGAACTGAAGACAGTGCCATGAATCAAAATTCACAGCCTCAAATTCACAACCACCAACAACAGATTTCTCCTAATTTGTCCTCTTCGAAATAATTGAAAAACAAACGACTAAATGATAATTTACTTCCGAATCTACTACTCAAAGCTAAAAAATTACGAAATGTTGTCCATGCCAAATGTTTAAGGTGAAATGGGACGAAACCATTATGTTAGAATGTGTTAATTTTCTTTTTCATGGTACCATTGCTGCATATCTCAAGTTGGGGACACTTAAGTATCTATGTTAATGTGCTGTTTACTAGATATTTTCCGTGCTTTTGCATTTTTAAAATAACGTTACCTTTTATATATATCATAACTTCTTTTATTAACATCAGCATTGATACTTGTAAAACCTAAGTCTAATACATACATATCAAAGCTACAAATATAACTTTTTGCCAATGTTTGGACGATGGGTCCACGCAATTGTATATCATTATGGACCAGCAATGGCTGTTAAAGACACTGTTTTAGAGAAGTTAAGAGAAAGAGTTGAAGTTATATATGATACAGCCATAGTAATACATTAGTACCTAGTTCGAACTAATCAGTTTTTGCTGGCTGATTTCATTAGATACCCATTAATATAAATTGTACATTAAATATGAACTACATCTTTTTGTGTGTTTGTGAATACATACGAGACTTGGGTTCAAACAATTAAAGGGATAATCTCCTAGAAATATAAATATAATTTCATTAGATGATACCAACTAATCTCATTGTTAATCACAAGAAAAGCACATTTATGTAGTTTAATATCTAATAAGTGTTAATGTCATTTTCAAAATTAAATCACATTTGAATCTGAAATTCTGTTACACTTTTTATCCTCTACAGTTTCAAAGTAACAAGATTTGTATTTTCTGCACTGATAATATTGTGTTCAGCTTTCATGTGCTACGTACATTATACTTTATTGATATTCGTTGTCGTATACAAATTAAAATGACATTAATTCTAGTGTGGGCATGTGTTCGATTTCTGTACAACATTAATTTTAATTAGGAACCTGTTGTGTTCCCCTGACAAATATTGGAAACATTATTATGATTATTATCAAATATATACCTAGAGCCATAATTGATTGGCATAAGTAGGACTTTAACTTTAAATAACGTATTGTATATGAATTTCGCAATAGTAGTTATTACGTTTAATGTTCCTCTCTCAAGTTGACATGTATATGTAGTTTGTAGATCAATACTTAACAGACTGATATTGAAATGTATTTGAAGTTTGGGCCTAAGAGTAATTGAAGGGTCCAAATTACGGGGGCTCCATAATGATGTTTAAATGCTACTCAAGTAAGAGAAACTGATCATACAAAGTGATCAAAATAGCAGAGATAATTTTCTATAACATAACATATATCTGACATCAGAAAATTTGGTTGCAGGACAGAAATGTACTTGAAACATCGTATTTAGTGAATTTGGTTGCAGTCCCCTATAGGGATCTGCAACCAAATTTATTTACAGCAATTATTCATCATTATTCCTACCTTGGCAAATAAATATTTGGTTGCAGAGAAAAAAATAGTGTGTTGACAAGCACATAGGATTAGTTTGGTTGCAGAGGTTTTCAAATTTACTAAATTTGACAAAAATACGATGACATTTTCTGAATCATTTCGGCAAGTTCTCTCTCGCTAAGTGTATGACGTAATGAAACTAATGTATGTAACGCATCCTCCCATTGGCCTATTCCGTATCAACCATTTCTAACAACAACAACAAAATTCATGTTTATTAATTCTGGTTGCTTTTATTCACGTTTCTAGATAGAAACTATTCATTAAAATAACCTAATGCTGTTTATTTCCTATAAAACTAATTTAGCAATCAAAGATATCTATGACAACCAATCAGAATTGTGATAAGATTTGACAACAATTCGAATTCACCTCGCGGCCACGTTGTCAGCTGGTTGTAAACAAAAACGTAAATTAATGCTTAAATTTGGACAAAATGTTTCAAAAGTACCTACCAAGACATGCCTTATGGTAGGAAATGTTAAATTAACAAGGTTAGTGGGTAGTTTCTATCTATAGCATTAGAAATGACAGCAACAGGATAATCGATGGCATGATCGAAAACCGGACTCGATAACGATCGCTAAGAAGTTTCCGCTAACTGTAAATATTGAAATAAAAGGCAAGGTAAGTTCCAACATTCGTCAGATCATGATATTTTCATTCTGCAACCAAATTGTGTCAAGTCAAGGCTGTTCTGTTTGATGAAAACATGTATTTTGATGGTTTAAAAAGTTTGGTTGCAGTTGCCTATAGGGGACTGCAACCAAATTGCGAAATGACCCGATTTCCATGTAAAGTTATAACCTGCAACCAAATTCAAAGATATCATGTTATATATCATGCTATAGATAATTAGTTCAGCTATCAGAAAAACGTAATCTGAGCACATTTGAAGAGTTTGGTTGCATTTGATGGCTATTTTAGACACCTCGTCATTTGGACCCTTCAATTACTCTTAGGCCGAAGTTTGTATCATACTGATGTAACATGTTGTGTGTAAAATCAAAGAAACAGCTTATGGAAAATATTCAAATCACGTTAATACTTCCCTCAAAATAACACAGCAGAAAACATGGATCATTAACAAAACGATAAAGCTCCTATAATTGCATAACAGTAAGTTTGATTGAGTGTGAAGAGAGTCAAAGAGATAATTGAAACATGAACCTATGAATCCTCGGTTTCAGGGAACATCAATGAGATATTCCTGTCACATGATGAATGGGTAATAATTGGATGAGTTCATTCGATAGCAAAGTCTACTTACAACTTCTTAAATCAAAAGGATAAAGACAATCGTTCCTTGTTTCGTGACCCAACTTGTCATAAGTTTATCAAACCCATGTTATTTGATAAATTGATGCCAGTCCATGTAATCAAATTGTTTTTCTATCTCGATAAAACATAAAGAACGTGTTGGAAGGAATCCCGTTCAGTTCAAGATCAGGATAACTATTGGTAATAAAATGAAACACTTGCCAAGCCACAGTATCATTGGATTGTAATTTTCCACTCAATAATATGACTTTCATTAAATGTTCATATGAGAACTTTATTTATTATTATTTTCCGTGAATTTTTATATATATCGTAGCAATAACTACATGTACTTATAGGGGAGGTAGAGCTGAATACATCTTAAAATGATAAAGACAATGTGCTGTATTGTTTTTCATTTAGTGATGTACATTAATGTATCGTCTGTCACACAGGAGAGTGGGTAACGTTTAGATATTTTGTAAGGAAAAGCCTGAAATCAAACAGCTCTTGTGTGACAGTGGATATCATCTATCATTATCTATTTATCTCAAAGAAAACTTCATTGATCAAACTTAAGGAAAGTGCAATTCATTTTATGATTCACCTTATGTGTATCACGATTGGTGAAAATAACAGGAAACTAAAAACAAGGCAATCTTTTCAGGTGTGATCATGCATGAAATGAGTAAAAAGGATAGACAATTCAATCAGACCTTTGATGGCAAAGTTAGTAGGTTGATTTAATTTTAATGACATTGATATAACAGACTGCAATGATGAACCTAATGGAAATCTGCCAATGTTTCCAAATCTTATACAAAGTTGTAAAACCTTTTTATGAAAAAAAGAAAAATTGAACAAATCCATCAGGATTTAAATGGATGTATTTGCTTTTGACGAAAGAGAACTGAAGTAAAGAGCAGTTGAGTGGTTAAAGCTCCTACATGAAAAACAGTATCAAGTGAGGTTGGAACCGGGCATGCTGTGAATAAGCGCGTTTATGCAATGTTACAGGCTTGTTACAACCCCTCACCAAAGCAGTCTTCAAGCATTGTGGTGGTCTGTGAAGACTTTCCTTTCATGCAGCGAAGTAATAGTAGTGTAGTTCTTATGATAGTTATGAATTGATATATTGGCAGTGAATCAATTGTCTTTAATAGACAACTGTTCCGCCATAGTTCAAATGCAACGCTTCACTTTGTGTTCTTCAATGGTCTCATCTGAGAAATATTCGTATTGAAATAACTTATTTAATCAAAAGTGCTTGTTCGTGATGGTGATTATTGATTCTAATTAAATGATTGCTGTTTATGTTGGTGTTGGTGTACCTTGGTGTATGAGGTTAGGAAAATAGTTTTCATTTAAAAAAATTAATTAAAAAAGTTGATTAAGGAAAACATTAATCTTACGGATCAAAGAACTACAGAATTCCACTTCAAAATAAAAATTACCAAGTACAACCCTGTCCCGTTGTATATGGAAATGGTATTGATAAACCTTTATATTTTAATATTTCTGCATTGATGTGAATTTTCCAGAAAATATCCCTTTACAATCTTGGCTAAAACTATTACTGTTCAGATCTATTTAAGTATCCTAATATTGTACCACTCTCCTTTGATCGTAACACATAGCGTATCCATTAGAAAGCTTCTGATCATATGCAGTCGAGGAATGCAATGGCTTGTTCGGATTGACAAGTCTCTCAGCTTTGTTGACTATAGTAAGTTAGATCATTTCTTTGTGTTTGTACTTTGACCACACTTTGTGTGTGCTTTAATCTCTGTTCATAACTGATTGCTGGAGCAAAACGTTAGTGCTGCCTTGCTGTAGATGATCGTCTCAAACGTGGTCTTATATTTTTTCAGGAATTCTAGTGAATATATCAGGGGGAACATAATTCTAACCGGAGCAATACAAGTTAGTTTAGCATATTGATTTGCATATAATAAGAGACAGTAAGACACAATTTAAGTATATAAGTATATACCCTTAGTCAAATATGTAGACACCATTCTCTGGAAAATGAATGTCAACATAGAGAATACTAAACGACGTCCCGTTTAATAACATAGCGGATGGTTTCGCTCGTTAGATACCAAAACCATCCATTCGTTTCATAAATATGTTATTAAACGGGACGGAGTTTAGTATTTTATTTATTACACGCTCTAAATTAATGAAATATGTAATTAAAGTTTAATCTTCATTCACGCAGATGTGCGTAGGGATACATCTCTTACCATAGACACATAACGCCATCTCACTAAACACCAAGAATAGACCAAGAACATATCCGTTAAAAGCAGTTTCTATTTTGGACAAATCAATTTCAAAAGACTCATTTCATGGTCTTTATGTTGAAACTATAAGAAGCGCAATTTGGCGAGTACAAAAATTCATTGTATATTAATGTCACTAGATCTTATGAATGATGTCAGGTGATTGTGAATCGGAATGCGACTGTTTTCAAGCGCGATTCAACCATTGCTTTGCCCATATAGGCTCTGTTACACCCTGACGACAGTGATACTTGGGAGAGAGGTTACATACAGTTCTGCAGCTAGTTTTATCGAGCGAACTTTTGAGAAGCATTGTGAGTGAGTGAGTGAGTTATTGTTTAACGTCGCTTGCCATTTGCGGCGAGATATTTAATTTATATGCCTAATTTAAGAAAAGAAAATTGCAAAAGAAAAACAGAACAAGGCACGAAAGCCGCAAAAACATCAGCATATTATCACAAGTTGAATAAAATCTGATAATGAAAAGTTACAATGTGTCAATAAGGTGTATAGCCTTTAAAAAATCTAAAACACTATGCTCACCGAAATGAGTAAAAACTTGATTGATTGAAATAGAAGGATAAAAAGTTTCCCTGATATGTGCAGTGTCCCAACACTCACAGAGAATGTGTTTGATTGTGAGAGGACACCTTTATGGGTTCTACTTATATTACATAAGATATTACAAGCTGCAATTAAGAACCTTGTACAAGAAGATTAATAAATGCCCTTAGTTATTCAGAATCAAATTCAAGAAATTATAACAACTTTGGGGGAATATTTGTATTATACTGCTGCCACATTCAATAAGTACAATTCAGATGTAAACACATTATGATCTAAATGTAAATATTGGCTACAACTCTTTTTGAGAACTCATATACATAACTTCTTACTTATACCCTTTGGCATTTTTTTTGAAATTATCACATTGATGG
The DNA here is from genome assembly GCA_936450465.1 of Gibbula magus. Taxonomy (NCBI): domain Eukaryota; kingdom Metazoa; phylum Mollusca; class Gastropoda; order Trochida; family Trochidae; genus Gibbula; species Gibbula magus. The sequence goes on along the minus strand of OW388300.1, from coordinate 3,681,738 downwards.
TCTCAGGTAAAGGTGACGAGTTCCGAAATCACTAAAAAAAAGCCTTGTAACTTGAAAATTATTTGTGCTATCATGCTGTCATTTGGTAAATATCAACTATGGAGAAAGTCCACTAAAATCCGTCAAAAGGTCAAGATCGCACGGAAGTCACTACTTAAGGGTGCATTTGCGAAAATGCCTTATTTCAACTATTTCACTTTGAATCATTACATGATTGGTATACACAATGAACAGTGATCATTGTTTCATGTCCTTGAAGGTCAAAGGTCAAGGTCATGTGGAGAAGGCGGAACAGGGAAAGGCTAAACCCTCAGTTTCCAGACTGCTGTGCTTTTGCAGTGTCTCACAAACGCTAACCTAGGTGCAGAAGGATTAGATTATATAGCAGGATTCTAATCCACACTGCAGTACAGAAGGACACTATGTTTCCCCCCCAATTCCAATTTTAAGGAACTATCATTATAAAAATAAAACTCATCGCCCCTAATAACAAAATCAATTAGGAGTATTAGGTGTCATGGACTATTAAGCATCAAAGTGATAATAGATACTTCAGGAACATCACATGATTCAATGTTCGTCTTGTGTTTAACACACGGAAATGTTTTTTTGCGTGTCAAAAAGCTATACTTTATTTGATTAATTCCCAACATCAATATATGTGAATATGTCATATACATAGTTCTTCATATTTTAAAACTATCTTTTAAGAGGATGATCACAGCTTTAAAACCAATCCACCTTACAATTCCCAGAACTCCTAACCAAACTATTAATTTCCTAATGCATTAATCCATTTTCTCGACTTCAACTTCAGAACGCTCGTGCTCACTTAAGTTCATTCTATGGAAGGAAAATTCATTAGTTTTAGGGTGTTCAAGGCAACATAGATTGGAAATTGAAATAAGAACATAAACATAAAAAAACGGGAAAACAATTATTTCTTTGCGAACCTTAACTCTTCAAGATAATAATTTAAATTTGAAAAACATTTGTTGCATCGTAAACTTACATTTATTACAAGAGGGGCACTTGTTGTTAATGAAACTTTGCAGTTACAGGAATATTCAAAGCAATACTTCAATCAAGTGAAGAATCATATTAAAATCCTTCAACTGTATATACACATCACCATCGACAGGTAAATTCAATTAGTCATAAAATGTTACTTAGTTGTGTGATGTAGGACTTGCACATTTTCTCTAATTGAACCAACTCTCTTATTAAATCTCGTTTTAGGTTTTTTTAGTTTAAAATATGTTACAGTCGCCCATCCAGTTAGTAAAATACACACCAAAAAAATCAATATTTGGATTAAATTTAATTGTCTTCGCTTTTAAACAATTATCAATTCCACAATGAATCACCATAGAAATGTTGGTATCCATTACACTGACGAAATTCTCATCTTGTAGTCACAAATTTGACCCCGGACCCATGTAAAGTCTGCAATATGTCCTCACATTAGTGTTTATTCAGTAAACACAGTTTCCTAATTCAACATCACACTCCATAAATCATCATAATAATTTCTCATTTTGTTCAATCCTCATGCACATGTATAAAAGTGGCAACAATTACTTACATACTATTGTGGTCACCTATCAATTATTATTTGCAATTGATTTTAGAAAACTAATGTATTTCATTATATAACGAGCAATTAAATACGTGGATGTATCAGTGAAATCAAGTGTGTACAAAGCTATAGTGAATATATCTGTTTTTTCCCTGTAACCAGTGACTGATATAATTTCACGTCATAAAACAATAGTCTCACGTAAAGAATTGTCTTATTATGTCAAATTGTTTCTGTGGTTTCAGGCTGTTATGTAGTGTTTAAAAGTTTACCATCATGTCATTTGTATCTCATCTCGTGAAAATATGAAATGTCTACCTCAGTCTATGAAATAAATTTGGAAATGACAGATCTCCTCTATATAAAAAAAATCCGTCCTGGCTAAAGAATGTGTTTAAATTTTCCCTATTTCCATTTCAATTGATTACCATATGAATTGCAATTTAACTTCACAAATGACGGATATGTAACTCGAATAAAATGTTATATTTCATACCATATATATAATATATATATATGTATATATATATATAATCAAGTCTGATGCCACTATCTGCTGAACCCATCTGAACCTCAAATCAATATGAGAAATATTGACAGTTGTGTAGTTAATCAAGTGTACAGAGGTATTGAAAGAGATCTCCGAGGTCAGACAGAGTTGGATGCAGCTGAATAATATATATGCAGAAATACAAAGGTGTTCTCGCGATATTGTGAGTTTTTGTTAAAAAAAAGAATATTAAATATGCCTCGTTTTTCATCGGTCGGAAATATGCTTATCATGTGGAACTAGATTTCAATGTGTCATTGGTAAAATATGCTATTTGTAAATAGCAACACTTTTTTTTTTAAATGTATGTGTATGTGTATGTTATTAGTAACATGAACATGAAATCTATGAATCATATGCTTCAGAAGAGTGCCCCTTCAGTTCTTCTCTCTTTAATAGAAAGTGTCCCCCCTAGTCTAGTCATCCAAATCAAGACCATAATCAAATAACCTCTGTTATGACATGAAAGCTCAAGACATCAGTGAAGGATCTTGACTTCTATAACAATGAAGTTTAAACATCATTCCATTTCGGAATTGAGCTCGCCTCATAGTGTGTGTTATCAGTGTACTTCATTATTATTGTTCTCAATTAACAAGTTGTCATACCGAAAAATTCACAATTCCGCTGTGACAAGATATAATCACCTCTTTGTCTTCTCCAGAAACATAACAGAAGATATGAAGAGAATCAATAGATTGCCAAGGGTTAAATAGCAAAGTATTGCAATGAAGGTCAAGGTCACACACACTGAATGACTGAAGGGCAACGTCAAAAACCCTCAATTACTTTACTTGAGTTGTATTAATCCATTCGTCTGTATGTATACAGGTATGGACGGACACTAAGTGACAAATAGTGACACTACTGGAATACGAACTCATATCTTTCAGAGGTTTCGTCACAAAGCAAGACGTCCAACAAAAACTTTCGGTGTGAGAATTAAGCTAGGGGCATATAACTCAAAACAGCTACCTTTTCATCTGTGCCAAATGCTTTCAAAACAGCGACCGTTAAAACACTATGATTTGATTGGTCAGCTATTTGACTGGGCTTTGATTGTGCTTAACTGGTTCAGAACACACGCCTATACAGGGTGTTCTCAGACCTTGTGGTGAGGAATCTACAGAACAAGTTCGTATCCCGGTAGATGCATTATTTTGCAAGTTTATTCCTCGGAACAAGGTCGATTTTAATCAGACTGCAATAATAAACAAAATCATATCATGAAAATAATATGACTTGTTCGGGTTGCCATTATAACATCTTCATTTGTGAAGGTGTCACATGCTTTGTCTATCATAATGCACTTTTTACTTTTTATATATTATTTTCCCGTTGAATTTATACTCTTTAGTTCAACATGTCCAATTTAATTTTAAAAGAAATGCCAATAACGATTCTCTAAATGCCAATACTACTTTTTTAAATGATTTTTCCATTAAAGATGCACCATATAAACATCCATTGTCACAATAAATATTAACTCCCTTTTCATAACGCTTTAAACTTTCATCCATGAAGTTTCATCATTATTCAGCTTTAAGATTGCAATTTCAAATGCTTTGATACATCCATTACGAAATCACAATCTTCGTGTTTTGTCAATGGAACATTCAAATGAAAGCGAATTACTTTAATTTAGTATAGATACACAAATGATTTCCAATGTCAAAATATTACATAGCATGAAGTTAAGTTACCTGATTATCTAATGTCGAACTAAGAAATATTTGGAAGCAGATCATAACTAAAACATTTTGCTTTTTAAGTATTTTCCATCCATCATAATTCCCCATAAGGAAACCGTAAAAAGTTTTTAAAAACTGTGATGCAGCAATGGTATCGTAAATATATATCTGAAGCATGAACCCATGTTTCTGTTTTCTGATAGTCCAATAATTATTATGAAACTAAAATGATGAGAAAGCATGCAAGAACATTAAAATCTCTCACATTAATAATGGTGAAATATTACGAATGTTGACTTACCCTCATATACCATTATTGTGTTATTTTTCATAAGGTGAGGTATACATTGAAGATGCCATATAACTTCAATTGGTTTCCAACGATTGACCCACGACCCAAGCCTTGGCTTGGAAGCTGTAACGACAATTCTCTTTTAGTGGACAATTCTGTATTTTTCGACCCACTATCCACTGTCGTTGCTGGTGCCAGTCCAGAGTGAGTCTGGTGACATTGTATACAGGCTTTCATAGCATGTGATCCATCCTCATTTACATGTGCATATCTCAGTTATCCAAGTTCAGTTTGTCCCACCCATATATACCCACACATAAAGTTCACTATCAGAAGATTATCTAACTCTCAAATAGTAAATATGGAAGGAATCCATTATAATTTAGATCAGTGACAGATTATACGTCCAGTCACTGCATCCATATAATTATGTTATAAAAATTAACCACATCTAATATTTCAATATACAATATACTAGTTCTAAGTCTGTTTTGAATGTATAAATATGGATTGTTTCCTGATGAGTTAGTGACCTTCATCGATGTTATTGGGCTAACAAACGTTGTAATATTCACTGATGTAAGTATTAAACGGTGAGTATGACTGATTTTCAAATCCAAAACTGTCTTAAGCATTAGTTACACAATATGACGTTTTGTAATGCGCTACGTTTGAACATCTTCTAAATGTTATCCGTTATCAATAATAGTTGTTGGATCTCTATTTACAGCATAAAGTGTGATGGAGTGTGGACACTCACGGAGATAATTAACTCTTGGGTATGAGAGCTGTACTTGTGGAGCGTCTTCAGTTTGAAAGAAAGTTACTCTCAATCTCTCCATCACATGTGAAGCAATTAGAAGGTCCAAGGTGACCAATTACAACTTGATTGAAGGAATTCAATAACATGTTCTCGCATACATGTTCCTGTCAAATTGATTTCTTCTATTACTGTTCTGATTTGTATTTCAATGTTTTTGGAAGGCATAAGAGACACTATAATATGACTCATGAATCATTAAAAAAAAATTGAAATGCAATACCACATTCAAATCCGTGCCCAACAATACATAGCATCGATGTATATCTCCAATAAGAAATACTACAGTATTTAAAAGTTTTATATTTGAAATTGTTTAATGATTGTTACATATTCTAACTGCATGGATTGAGAAACCATACGATCGAAAATAGAAATGAAGCATACCTATGAAAAGTAATCTCTCATCGTTCTTTCTGTGATTTTCGGGGTATATTGTTTTACACCTGTCTTGTTGTTTTGTATGTTTGTCCTTTAACCGTGTGTACTCGTTGTCATGACGTGTTTCAGATCCTAAATCCTAATAGTATTGCTTAGTGATCAAGCTTTGTTACTGTACGGATCAAGGTTTATTAATATTCATACTTTCATATACTTATTGCAAACTTTGCTAATATCCGGAAATATCCGTGTTTACCAAACACATCCTGTTCTTTATTGTGGCCCTGAGCTTGTAAAAGATTGGATGTGGCATTCAACGTTACTGTTGTGTCAGTAAGATATTTTTCATCAATCACAAAGTAATACATACAACCGATAAAAGTTTATATTGCTCAACCTTAAATTCACACCAAAAATCAGTAAATGCCAATATCAAAATTTAATCACTCAAACTGCTGCAACGGTCAGGGATTTTGTTATATAAAGCTTCCATGTGATACGCAACTAGAACAAACAGCAAAATCATATTTATAGGATATCTAAAGAGCTTCCCCTTTCATATCACGTTTATGTCCCGAGTGAAATAATTTTGCTTTGCCTCGAGCCTTGGGACATAAGCTTGATATGAAATGGGAACGAGTTATGTATCCTATTTATTAACAATTTGTATTTCAAAAGATTTATTGGGTTTTAAAAGGTATTTGTGTTGTCCCTATAAAAGAACGGAACAGAGGAGTAATAGCAACCATATCAAGCATCTAACCATTCTATAATTCGTGATGTTCGGTATACCAAACCAGTTGCACTGGTCATTCTGAAGGAAGTGTATGCAATATAAAAACTCCCTGTTTGAAGACTTGCGATGAGAGTTATCTGTCCTTTGAATAACGTCATGTTGTTACGGACGTAATTCGCATTTCTCGTCATCAAAATGTGTAAACAACACTGGATGAAAAAGTCCTATTTAATCCGGAGTAAATATGGATTAAAGATGTCATTTAATCCCCTTTACTCCCCTTTACTCCGGATTAAAGACACAATTTACAACAGAGTAAAGGGGAGTAAATATCACATTTAATCCATATTTACTCCATATTTACTCTGAGATTAAATATTTGTAAAGGTGATTAAATAAGATTAAAGTTTTGTAAATATTCAGACAGGTTTTTTACCATGTTGTAATAAAAAATAAAATAATTTCATCAAAACGTAACTTTATTTAAAAAAGTTTCTATTAACATTGCTAACAAAACATTACTCTAATTAAAAACTATTTTGATAAAAAGAAATGCTTTCAAAGAAAAAGTTACTTGAATGGAGAATATGACTTTGATGAAGACAAAAATTATATTATGAAGATTTGGACTTTGATGAAAACATTATTTTGATGAAAATATTTGCTTTAATGGATAAATTAATATTAATTGCAAAAAGTTACCTAAATAGAGAATACATTTTGATGAAAAATGTTATTTTGATGAAAAATTTTACTTTGATGAAAAAAAATTACTTCAATGAAAAAAAATTACTTTGATGAAAAATGTTACTTTGATGGTATATTTTACTTAAAAGAAAGAAATTACTTTGATGAAGAATTTGACTTTGATGAAATAATTGATTTTAATGAGAAAAATCACTCTGATGAAAAAGTTAACTTTGATGATAAATATGACTTTGATGAAAAGATTGACTTTGATGGAAAATTACTTTGATAACATAAATGCTGTTAATTTAAAAATTTAATTGTTCTTGATAATAAATTGACTTTAATGAAAAATTTACTTTGGTGAAGAAATTGACTTTGGTAAAAACAAACAAATTACTTTGATGATAAAAATGTCTTTAATGGAAAAAATTACCTTTGATATGACCAATTCCGCATACTGACTAACATGATTTAGTAACTTATACAGATATTATAAGTATCATCTCATGAAAATATCTACTTACATAAAAATGAATATAGATGGATCTATTGTTTGGCAATTGTTGAACCAATTCACTTTATTAGTTACCATTTACAGCAGTTTTACATTTTTTGCCAGTCAGAAAAAGCTGAAAATATTACAAAATTCAACTGCGATAGCAACATTTAGCAAGGTGACGGGGACATATTAAAGGAACCATAACGTTTTGATTATTTAGATTGCTATTTGATTGTTAAACATTGTTCATTAATGCCATATTGTAACATTGTAATCACTTTGTGATTCGATATAGCAGTTCAGATACACAGTTATGATAGATATAGACAGGCAGACAGACAGATATATTTTATCATAATGTCACAATACATTGTAAAAAGCATGTATAAAAGACATAAACTATAAATTAAACAACGAGCCAAGTTTTGGCTGATGGGACACTTTACAAGATAAAACAGTGAACAACATATTCGTAAATATAGGTAGGTAAAATAGCAATGATACGGGTTTATAATAGTAATTAAATAAGTAAGTAAATAGATATAAGAATGATAAAAAATAATTTCCATCTATAAACCATATTTCTTATGGTTGTACAGATGCATTTTATGCGTTTGGGGCTATTTTCCGTTAACATTTTGATAAAAAGATCTAAAGGCCCCGTTACATTATAAACATCTTGATTAAATTACTTCTGAGGTCGTTGTAAAAGTGGAATTCTGAAATAAAATGAACTTTAGTTTCCACATTTTGACAAAATCTACAAAATCTACGCTCAAATGGCGTAGGGCCTTGGTGTATATATATATATATATATATATATATATATATATATATATATATATATATATATATATGCATAGCATGTAAGTGAAAGTATTAATATAAATAGTTGATTTAATTGTGCTATATGAGTATTACATCATGTGAGACATATATATAGGCATAGCATGTAAGTGAAAGTATTAATATAAAGAGTTGTTTAATTGTGCTCTATGAGTATTACATCATGTGCGACATATATTCACAAGATACTAGGTTTACTCACATACCATATAGTTCATAAACAAAGATGTGATCTTAGCATACATTCTTTACATGATGCATAGGATGTAAGGATGTGTGACAAGCTGATTTAATGTCCTTTTGAGTATGACACGACTTGCGACAGATATTCAATATATATTCCATGATTGTGTGGCAATTTATTTGAGAGAAGTTTATTCACATACCATATAGTTCATATACAAAGTTTTAACAAATATTTTAAAATACATATTCAGTACCTGTTGCATTGAATGTAATAAGATGTTGATATAAGTGTACTATTTGAGTATACTATTCCATTTGCGACAGGTAGTTATGAAACTCATGACGATTGATTACTTATCGCACTTCAATGAAATTCTATAATGCTATACATGACAGCCGGTAACCTCCCATCACAGCACCTTCATCACTGGACTTTAACTCAGGACGTTTCACTACTCAATGTACTAGCATGGTAAGTGTCACACCGAATGCGATATCTACACTATTAAGTGTTAAAGGGAACTGATTTGTTATACGATTTTGGAATAAAAAATACTCCAAGATGAAAGGCAAAATCTTTTTGCTTTCAAGATTGTATAAAACAGGTTTACTCAGGTGCGTACCGTTTTCTTGTCTTTGGAAGCTATAGCTAGACATTCTAATGCATTTGTATAGCATCTAATATCCAGTGACATTAATATTACCTTAATGTATTGTGAACTCACTTACCTACATACCGGTGTAGTTTAACTATGGGTTATATTGATTCAGCTTAAAATAATGATAAAGGGAAATATATGATCTTGACAAATATCTTTCTCATATTTTGGTTTATACCATCACCACACTTTAACAATTTATTTAAAAAACGTTCATCGTATAGCCTTCAATATTTAATATTAATACTTTATTTCAAACAGAAAATATCGCTACCTAGATCAAACTATCCATATGCTGTCACCACGTGATAAGTTGTACACTTATTGTCAATATATGTAACTCTTGTTAACCTTATTATGCTCTGTTAGCAGCCAAGCCAAGTAGCCTTGAGTTTATAGAAATATTCAGTATCATCATAACTAGTCATTATCCATTAAATAAACCTAATATTCAAGCCAACTAAGGGTACTTCTTCATGCTACAAACCGGAAATAATGTAAAGCGTGTGTTTAAATCCTATCAGATTGGACTAGAATAATGCATTTTAAACGTCTAGAATCGTATGCACAGCTAATTATGAGAGACCATTATTTAACAACATATAAGGTTCTTAATGAATTAGATTTACAAATAATATTTTCCAGGATGCTCTGTTTATTATAATATATCAATTATCTTTGAAGTAATAATATTGGCATTATATATTTACAATTCACTTACCATTGAATACATATGATTTGAATTCATTCAACTAAAAAGAACAAAACGCGATAAAGGCAAATTTTCACAATCACATGTTGCGTAGACATAGGTATTGTTCGTCATAATTGTAGATTAAATCTTGATACCCCTAGGTAATCAAATTGGCGCCACCCAGTCTGGTGTCGTTATATATACAAAATGGCGGGATGGTACAATTAAAACATGGTGACAAAACACAATTATCGTAAAATGTCATCAGAAAATTCAGTTCTTGACTGTAATGGAATATACATGCCGTTGAACAAATAACGCCTTTGTATGACAATGCAAAGCTAAACCGAAATTAATTTATTACCCCTAATAAGCGGCAGCCAAATGAGATTCACTGGCATTACACAACTCAATACACGCTGTGCACCGCCCGTGATGATCACAACTCTTTGATTAAGATATTCTGTTCAGACACACAGACATAGGTTTCACCACACATAACAAATATATATAGATATACAACCATCTTTTTGGGTTATGAGAGATTGGATAAATATAAACATGGAAAGTTAATGCTATCTATTTGAGTATAAATGTACTTACATAAGAGATACATCTATCCAAATAAAATGCAAAATATAAACTCAGTTTCTGGCAGTAAAACAGATATTGTAAAAATGTAAAACTAAAGGTAAAACCTTTCTTGTTATAAATGTTAATGATTTGAACAAATGACATAACTTCAAGATCAAATCAACATGTAATTTGTATTTTAAAAATAAGGGGCGGGTAGCGGGTGGTAGACGCCTTCGGCTTCGGATCCGTAGTTCAAACCCCGCCAAGATCACAGCAGCTCTGTCTGCAGTAGAGAACTGTTCTATACGCAGTGAGGTTTGGGTGCAATGCTACACTGAATTTCAGCGTAGTACCATGGTTCGCGGGCTTTCTCCCTGCCATAATACAAGCAGCCTTAAAATACTCTTGAGAGGGGCGTTAAAATCCAAATCACTTCACGTCCCCCTTTTTAAAATATTTGCTGCATAATGCACATGCTATGGTGAGATACTAACAGAATATTCGGAATTATCTAGATGGCGGGAGGGTATAATTAAAACATGGTTCAATGATGACAAAACACAATTATTTCTCCTAAGTAAAATGTCATCAAAATTCAGTTCTTGAATGTATTGGAATATACATGCCGTTACACAAATAACGCCTTTGTCTGACAATGCAAAGCTAAACCGAAATTAATTCATTACCCCTAATTAGCGGCAGCCAAAGGAGATTCACTGGCATTACACAACTCAATACACGCTGTACACGGGCCGTGATGATCACAACTCTTTAATTAAGATATTCTGCTCAGATACACAGACAGACGGTTAAGGTCTCAGCTCACATAACAAATATATATAGATATACAACAATATTTTAGGGTTCTGAGAGACTGGATGATATACAAACATGGAAAGTTAATGCTATATATTTGAGTATAAATGTACATACATAAGAGACACAGATATCCTAATAAAATGTAACATATAAAATCATTTTCTGGCAGTAAAACAGATATTGTAAAAAAGTAAAACTAAAGGTAATTTTTTTTTGTTATTAATGTTTATGATTTGAACAAATGACTTATTTTTTTTTAAAATAACGGGCGGGGTAGCGCAGTGGTTAACTCCATCTACTGTTCCTCTGTGTACCCATGATTTCTGTCAGGTATATTTTCATGTCGATATATCAACAACTCTGGAATAAATGCTGTTGTATTAATGTGTTATTATGTCTAAACCTCCCTAGATTCTCTACATTGAGTTTGTTGTTCCCATATGTCAAATGTTATCATCGATGATATATATCGAGCACAACTGACATCTACTGAAAATAACTATTTTTCCCCGTTCAGTATAGTGAGAATAACTACAATGCACGTAGACAGGCGTGCGCGCAAATCAATGTAATTTTGGAAACTTATCTAAAGAAGACACAGTTGGTTTACTAGTGTGTCCTATAGATACGTAAAATGGGTGCACAAATGCGGCTTCATGTACATATGTGAAAACGTAACTCAACTTTAAGTAATTGTGAAATATGTGGCCTTTTGGGATATATATTCAAGTCGAGTGAGATTATGTGAACTCAAATCATCACATATGGTATTTTGGCACATCAGATTTTATGAAATATACTCTATTCCAGTCTATAATGGTACACAGAAAAGTCACTATAATAAACATCAACATGTAATTTCACATCTGTATTGTTACTGTTTGCTCATGGTGAGTGCATCTGTTTTTGTTCTATACCATACGCCTAATATATTGTTGTATAGAAGCAAGATGTGTTTGTCAGGCAATAAAAGCAACATGAATGATTATGGCGACCTTCAATACACAGGTGTATTCTGAACCTCTGTGTATTTGATTTTTGACCCCTTTGGTATTTCAATCTTTATCAGTCAAATTGCACACCTCGTTAACGAGCTCGAACGGTTGTCCCCGGTTTGGCAGTCTCCTTAATTGATTTGGGGGGGGGGGGGGGGGGGGGGGGGGGGGGGGGGGGGGGGTATAGTTGAACAACTCCTGTGGGTGCGTGTACTGTTGTTATTGTGAAAATAATGCGCTAACGAGAAATATATTATAAATTTCCTTTTCCTTTTCTCATTGTATGTAACGCCTATAGTAATTTTAGAAAAATAATTTATAATTTACACCGGAAACCCCACAATTCATAGCTGTAACCTCTTGTTAACCAATACTGTAAATAATACCTGTGCTATATGCCAGTAAATATTGCAATTCTGTAAAACTAAGATGTATGGCACACGGGCTGATAGCCAACATGTATCCTATGGAAACAAGCAATTCAATAAATGTCATCCATGTCGGAATACGAAACCAACTGCAAATGCAATACCTCGCTCTCAAACTTGTATATGTTGTTTATTACTCGCGGGTAAATCAAATCAACGGGTACCTTTCATTATTGCAAAGTTGTTAAATCTGTAAAAACAAATACCATCTGCTCCTTATTTCACGTAATGCATTACACCAAAAATACTCCTTTAGTTTAGGCAATCGCCAATCTTTCAACGTTTATAACCTAAAGAGGTTCTGAATACCCAAGTGTGCATTCTCTAATGTTTATAATGGTGTGCGTGAAGATCTTTTAGTTAAATGTAATGATGTTTGGCCTGAATTGTACCAACAAAGTGATGATGTTAAATTATGTTTTATCCTGGCCAGCCCAAGTATTGTACATGCAAGTGCCAAAACCTGCAAGGCAATTTTAAATTTACGTAAGGATATTTTATTTACGCATTAGACTCTTGTCTTTTTTACCAGTGTACTGTTTATCCTATATTTGTAATGCTGAGTGACTTTTTAATATATATTTGTAATATTGTTTTTTTTAATTTTTTAATACATATTTCTAATATTTACTGTACTGTTATATATATATATATATATATATATATATTCGTAATATTTACTGTACATTGTAATACCGTTCGTCTCTCGTAACTCCAAAAGGAGTGGCTCTTTTAATGTTGTATATATTTTTTTATGTAACATTTTGAGGTGAGACGTTAATAAACAATCTGTCTGTCTGTCTGTTTTTGTGTATTCGGCTTATGCCTTCTTAACCGTCGGTCATTCTCACCCTTGTTAACGAGCCGGAGCAAATTCGACAGTTAATGACTTACACCTGTTTGGTATCTTGTTAATGAGCCCTAATTTAGTTAATCAAGAGGAAAAATGCGGAAATGACACAGAGAGAGAGAGAGAGAGAGAGAGAGAGAGAGAGAGAGAGAGAGAGAGAGAGAGAGAGAGAGAGAGAGAGAGAAGGAAGAGAGAGAGAGAGAGAGAGAGAGAGAGAGAGAGAGAGAGAGAGAGAGAGAGAGAGAGAGAGAGAGAGAGACAGACAGACAGACAGACAGACAGACAGACAGACAGACATATTCAATAAAATATATGAGCCACCAGAACAGAAGGCTATACAAGATAAATATAAATTTATATGTATGAAATATACAAATGAAAATAAAATAAGATAACCACTCTTAAATTCAACCACCATCTGTCCGTGCACCCACACACCTCACACTTCCTAATCACCTTAACAACATACATAAATTATGGATTTTACAATGAATTATTTCTTCACACACAAATAATTGTTAACAAACATGGACACATATACACAAACTCTCACATTCAACCTGTACATTGTTGCACAAGTACAGTTCATAAGCCCCGGGTGAAACCCAAAGGGGTCTATGTCGTGGCGCGAATCCGTCTGTCCACCCGTCTTGAAAAATGTACCTGTGTTCTGAAATCAACTCCTCCCACAGATTTTGATCAATCTTTCTGAAACTTAAATTTACACATGCTTTGGATATACATAGGTGTTACGCATGTGCTTTTTGGGACCAATCGGACCTGTGTATTTAGAGTATTGACCATTGATAAGAGCATTTGACTTTCTCATTTCAGACCGTGGGTTAAAACTGAAGTTATAGCTTGGCTAAGACGTTTTATTTATCAATGATATGTCTTTGAAACTTGCTAAATGTGTTTTAATTTGTCAGGATAGGCCTATGAAAATGTTGTTTCTGATGACACACACTGAGGTCATAACCTTTGACATTGTGACCTTGTGACCTTGGTGTAGGATGTATTTTCTGAAAGACGTAACTATGGTCATCGGGTTATAGTGATAGGCCTTCAATATTTGACATGTATATTTATTGTCACTAGATCATTCAGACCTGAATTGTCATACTTTACAAGTTAATCAAAGAAAATCTCATATGAAATGCAGATCAAGATGTTAAGATGTAATCTAATCGTAAATTACACTTACATTTAAACTGCTTATTTGGAGGGAAGTTTGTGCATCAAACCCTGGGCGTTCATGTTGCATCAGGCCACTCTAGTATTGCATTGTGGTGATACTGAATTAAAGGTTACTGATTGTTAATCGTTTATAGACTTTTTGCAGTACACGTATTTAAACTACTCACATATGACAACACCTGCAGCTCACTCAACTGCTTTCACGCTTTGACGCTTTTCACGTATAGATGCGGTACAAAATCGTACACTAAAGTTTTCCTTGATTAACGAAAACATTTTCAAATTATGTTGTGTGTTGTAATAATATGAGTTAGTAATCAGCGATGAAGTGTCGCTAGATTATTTTTAGACATTTACATTTGTATGCCATTTAATTCCTTTCTGTGTAACATGTGTAATTTTTGTTTGAAAAAATGATTATTCTTTTAATGAAACAGCAGTTTAGAGCACATTTCTTCTTATTCATTTGGATGTTTTAACTATTTCTGAAAAGAATATATTCTTAACGTAAATGTCTTATCATGAAAGGAAGGTTACATAAATTAAATTTTTAACTAGCGATTGCATCGGCATACATTATATTCCTGTCTGTCATTTTGCATAAATCACGGCAGGCTAAATACTGATTGCTTTATAGGAGGCTTGATTGATCATAATTAGGCAGGTCAGTAGTTCCAGTTTTTACTGTAGGTCACGCATTTATGGTTCACTTCATTACAGCAAATCTGATTAAGCAAGGTAGCAATCAAGAATATTGTTTATTTACTGATATGTTTGATCCTTGTAATATTAAATAGTATACCCTAAATATAATGTCACCTGCTATTGTATTGTAACCAGGTTGAACTAAAGGAAACACTTTCGTTCTTTGCATGTATATGTTTGGAAAAAATGAAGACTATGTTATAGATAAACATCTGCACAACTGTGTGTTCAGGTGTCACTTACTCTCATGCTTTCCCTTACATAGCTTACGCAGTCACTTAACAGGATGTTCGTTGGGATTTAAATGTCTATACACTCAACAGTAAAAGTTAGCTGGTGTATTCTGTACTCAACCGCAAAAGAAACGTCACCATACAATATACAAGATAATTCATTCCACGAGTGATACTCACGACTGAAACAGAGATACATCATGTCTTCAGAAGGAAAACTTAACTAAACCTGAACTTTTAAAACATTATCTATGCATATTTCTGAGAAACACACTTTTAACAATTGGCAATTCTCAAACTCCACGTTTTCGAATATCCTTAACTAGATGAAATAGGAGAGTCCAAAGGGGCTTTTTTGGCATTTTTATGACATCCTACAGTAAAGACGGGTCAACAAATTTAAGTTCAAGAAGGTTATTCATGTCGACACCATATTTTATTGCATTTTATGTAGTTTCTACATTTTAAATGCCAAATACTCTGGCCCAAAAACATTTTGAAAAAGCGATTTCAACACTGCAACTGTATTTGAACTGACATTTAAAAAAAAGTATCATTCTCTAACGTATGAATTTGTTACTACTTCTTCAATAAATATGTGTCCATCATAAACATTCAAAATCTACTTTCTCAGACAGAAATATTTAGGGGCTGGTGACATGTCTTTTGCGGTTGAGTACATGATAGTCTTACACTCAGACTCTGAAAAAAGTATGTATTCTGAAAATATCACCATTTTATCAAATATTGAAAAGGGACTGTAAGAAATGGAATTTTAAGAGAGCCACCTTTTCAAAGTGTTTGATTAACCTTGACAAACATTCACAGTGTAAACAGCTAAATCAACATCGTAAATAGTATTATATCATATATATGGCGTAGACGGTCTTCTGATGATTGACATTATAACCAGGGAAAATATTAATTTGTTCAAAAATGCAATTGCTTGCTACTGAAATTGTCTATTTCATAAAATGTTATCATATTTGCGGGCTTCATGTTTTGGCAAGTAAAAATATTATTTTATCCCACCGGCATGCAATACTGTGGGATATATAGTCGTGTCTTGTCCGTCTATCCGTGATTATGGATACAACTTTTATTTTCTTGAATTATAAATAACTCAATGAATGTTTCATATACTTATGACAGGAGAGATCGCATTTAAAGTAGATTTGAGTCTTTTATCCGGTAATGATCATTTACTCCGATATATAAAAACCTATGATAAGATATTGATTTTTATGTATTCAACTTGTAAATTCCCTCCAAAGACATGATAAATATTTACTTTTTTTACACCTTGACATAATTCAATTTAGGGAGTGTTTCATTGCTTAAACGAATCAAGTTTATTTATTTAACAACTCTTTTCATTGATGGAAAGTATTATTAAGCCACTTCTTACACTTCCTTCCCGTTATAGAGCTCTTTATTTCCGTAAGAACGGCGTGCTACATTCCGTTTAAAGACAATATATTTAATATCATTTAAAATTATATTTGCAAATATTGAATCTCATATAAACATGATATTAACAAACATTTAATCTTGATTAACTATGATATTTACAAATATTTTATCTTAATTAAAGATGATATTTACAAACATTGAATCTGAATTAAATAACATTTTTATAAACATTTAATCTGAATTAAATAGCATATTTACAAAACTTTACAAATATTTACAAATATTTACAAATATTTAATCCGGATTAAATATGACTAAATATGATATTTACTCCGGGATTAAATATGACTAAAGATGATATTTACTCCGGGACTAAATAGGAGTAAATGATTAAATATCATTTGTTTTCCCAGTGCAAGTTACCGGTAGAACAACCTCATTGAATGAAAGTTTTAGATGAACATCACCATTGAAATGCTTCTGAGTATAAATTACCTTACGAACACATTGTTTTCATCACGGGACTGACAGAAGCATTTGTTGCATGGTCATTCCCGCCTGTAAGAGAGTAAAAACTCCTACTGCATTTTCAACTTTGTTCTTACTAGTTCTTCTTTAGTCAGGATGTATTTTGTAATTATTCATGAAAAGCAATAATTGTGGTCATTGAGATACAGAATTAACTGAAGAAGTGTTGTCGTAAATTACTAGCAATTTCATGAATGAATTCAAGTTCGTTTTATGAATGAATATGTAGTCCAGGCAGTGTCAACGTTGAGCATTAGCCAATCAAATTGCTTGTAGGTGTTATGACACATATGTGTCATAAGAGTGTGTTATGAAACCTCTTTAAGAAGTACCACGTGGGTAATAAATTGTCATATATCCTACATTGTCCTATATTGACAGATAATGAAACCAGTGAGACGTTCATTCCATTAGTCCCATTTCCTGAGTTACATTGTAATCAAATGATTCCATCTGAGTTTCTACAGGGAAAAGAAGCTGTGACGAGTTCAATAAATCATATCAACTACCAGGAAGAATATATATTTCTGATAACAAGAATTCATCTTTGAGACAATATCAACTGAAAAGTCTATCAGTGGGGCATTATTGCTGCTATTGTGACCATTGTCTAGGAGGACATTGTAATTAAACTGAACACGTTTGTCTTAGACACAGACCACGATGAGGTCATTAAAAACATATCATATTGGCCAAATGATCAAATGATGCAATGTCATAGATTGCAAAATATATCATTTGCCACATCATTTTAAAAACTTAAGATATTTGACAATTTCTCATACATTTTCATTTTATCGTTGAAACAAAGTGTCAAACATTGACTGACATGTTTTGAGATGTTCAATATCTGCTGTGATTGTAGTGTCAGCTTTAGCACTTATTTCAAAGTTATGATGTGATGTATTACTGAGGACTCACCTCCCTGATTCACATGACAAATGACAAACTTTGAGAATGATAAATTGACCACACGAAGTTCAAGCAGGAAGTGTTATACAGTAAATATGATTGGTTGCTCCACTGCTTGCAAGACCTGCTTGTATTGATGCGTTTGATCGAATCGTTTATATTTTGGCACATATTATTGTATGATCATATTTTATTCTTATATATTCATAACTTAAGTCATTACCATTTCATTGAATATACAAATCTACATGAAAAGGTATATGATAATGAAACATTTGGTCATTATTCTTTTCAATCAAAATCATGTGATGTTATTAAGTATAAATAATAATGGAAATTTATCAAACAGCGCTATCTTCAATGAGAGAGTAATAAATTGGGTAATTTGTAGGCTAATTTGTCATTTATATGTATGTACATGTATATAATCAAGGCCAATCAAATAAAAACAATCCAAAAAGGATGCAATCGATTGATATCACATTCAATTAAACAATGGCTCGTACATCTCGTACGACTTATAACAGTGGCATAAGGATGTCTTTTCACATTTCTACAGTCCGAGGTTGTTACATGTTTTAAGATTCTAATTGGAAAATAGCTTTTTTGGATGAACACAGCCAAGATCTGCAAACATACCTCGTGCTTTTATACTGAGACTGTCAATATACATTGGAACAAACTACCGATTCTAAGTTTGTATTCACTTTTGAAATTAAAGTAAATGCTACTTGATCAAATCAATCTTGCTTGTAGAGTGTTTAATTCCCACAATAAGTAATACACCAGCCAAAAATATGTTCATGTAGAGCATGATACAAGGTGATACAATTAGCTTCACAGACATGTGACAATCAGATCAATAGTGGCAATCAGAGTGCTTTCATTCAAGTATATATATAATACTCATTCACAAAATGCTCATGCGTGAATCATCCAGGCATTAAGTTATTTTTAAAAACATGTCAAACATATTCTCCCAAATCAAAGCTTTTATACTTCTAAGTCGCCAATGCCTCATTTGGTACTCTTGTATCCATGACCATTGTTAGAAAATCTAATTGATCTTTTTCAACTTCAAGTTATTAAAATTCATAACATGTAACTTATTAACATAATTTCAAACCTTATAACTGTATCAGAATTATAACCATAATTCGTTATTTCTTCTTTATGTCACTGGAAAATAGGTGTTTATTTCTTCCTGCATTTTGTTATAGAGTGCGTCCACTGACATATTGACGAATGGCTCAAAAGAGGCAAGAGTAAAAGGCATATCGAAATCAGTTAACCATGTTGTAATTGTTCATCTTGAAACCTCTGATTGCTTCACGTGTTATAATTGGATTGAGAGTAACTTTCATTCACACTGAAGACGTTCCACGAGTACAGCTCTCATATCCAAGTGTTAATCATCTCCGTGAGGGTCCACACTCAATCACGCTCAAAGGTAAAGAATATCCTTTGAATCTGTTGGACAGATATCCATGACAAATGTGAAGCTGACACATTTGTTGTATTCCAACTTGCAATGTTAAATTTGCAACACATCATTATTAAAAATGTTTTGTTTTGGTTTTGGTTCACTACACATAACAACTGAAATTTATTCACATGTTTTATCTTTGTCTAATCTAGTTTTACAGTAGGGTCATATTTCATTACCCAGTGAAAGTCGATCACATAACTGTCTATTTAATTATGACAACACTCGATAACAAGAATGACTAATTCATTTTAGGACATACGGACATAGGACATTTAGGACCTTATTGGTCAACATATAGTGAGTGTATGGAATTTCTTATTTTCTGATAATTCACAAAAATATTTTTGGGTATATATTTACACAAAATACTCCCCAAAATAGTTGCTCAATGAGCGAATAAGAATTTTAAGAATATTATTTAAACTATGTTAAGATGTCAGTAAATTATATGTCATCACGTTCTATAATTGTATTCGTTTGTATGTTAAAATACATTAGGGATTCAGACATTTTTACAAAGATGTATAGCCAGCAGAATGCATTTTAGTTAAAATAATTTTAAAAATTAATTTATAAAATATTTTGTCAACATAACCTGCTTGGACTGAACTTAGTTGACAATACATTACTGTAAGACGACATAATACAGGACAAACAACTTTCATTCTTGTCTAGTCAAGGAGATTAGAAAACGATGATTTCTTAAAAAGCTTCTCAGAAATATGAACAGATAATGTTTTGACATTTCAAATTTAGTTTAGTTGGCTTCGATAGATGGAGTGTTCATCATTCTCAGTCGTATGTATTGTCCTTGTATTCGAATATCTTATATTTTGAAAGCTAATATTTATGAAGTTTAGTTAATATTTAAATACTCAGCATCGTAAACAGCTTGTCAGTTGTCCAGAATAAGGTACATAAACACCTTTAGACTAGGGTATTATGCTATAATAGCTGGAATATTGACAATATGACCTTTGACTGACAACATCAATAAGCAATAATTTGGTGGCAGATAACAATTATTACCCTGGGAATGGTCACGTTAAGCTTATTAGATAGTAGGGTCATATTTCATTCCCCAGTGCATGTTTGTCCCTGATCTGTATATCTGGGTATCACAATATTCGATATCAATAATGACTAATTCATTTTAGACTGTGTATTTGAGCTTTGAGTTACAGTTTATATGACTCAAAAAGGCCAAATGAACCTTGAAATGTATTATCGTTATTTCAGTAATTTGCTGTAAAGTCTTTGTCTGACCCTTAAGATCTCTATCAATACTTGTGTACAGTTGATTTCACACGGAACTGAAAATGTCTTTCATTATAATTCAAGGGTCAGGGGATGTGACGTTCAGTCCTCATCGGTGAAATGTATTCAATTTAATCCAAGTTGCAGAATTTCAGTTTGATAAGTATTTGAGAGTGAAGTGAGAAACATTGAAATAAGTTAGTTTACGATGTTTTTTTCATAATAGATGAATTAATGTTTAATTAATTACAAATAACGAATAACTGTTGATATTGGTGTTATAGTTCAGCATGAAATGAAATGTAGTGTTATACATTGTTATAGAATCTGAACTACTGAATGCATGGCTGATTTAACATTCCCTTTTTCACAGATACTCACTGTTTAGTAATAAAATTACTTTCCCCAAGTATGTGCTGTAAAACCCCATCTTGTTCTGTCTGACCCTGGCGATCCTTGTCAATATTTGTGGAGTTGAAATGTGAATCAGACTGGATGTTACATAGTTGATTGCTATGTATCGATTGGTGAAGTTGGTATGCACATTGAGAAATGATTTCATGTGGATGTAACAGGAACAAGTGAAGACTGTATTAATTTTTTTCAAATTATGTGTATTAAGGTCTGCTTAATTAATTCAATTTCAAACATGAGATGATATAAACGTCATGTGGATATTTGCGACTGCTCTGTCATGTTGATGTCACAATGCAAGTTGGAACAAGTTTTTGATTTGGTTTCAAACTCAATAATGCCCGTTCATACAAAATGGTTTACTTGTTACATGAACTGGTATCTAATGGCAGGTTGTTTAGTAATTGCGCACCATAATGTCAGTATACAAGACATTACCAATTTATACAATAATTCTTGTACAAAAATGTCATGACTACTTTCGGAGACTGAAACATGTCACGTTAATTTTAAGAATTGTTAGATTTTTTACCCAGGATTGTCTAATACTCTTTAAGCCCACAAGGAAAGAAAACTTAATCATAATCTGCTCCTTCTGCTTCTTGCTTGGTTTAAATATTAAAACTATTCAGTTGAAAGCAAATTAAGATTTGTGTTGCATCAGCCAAGAAACAAAACTAATTTAGTTGTTTTATTCCAAAATCTGAAGCAGTACTCTTTTCAAAATATTTTTGAAAACATTGATTGAAAACAAAAATAAATACATTCCAGTTACATCCCTTGCTTTATACCAATTACATGCAGGTGCCTTGCTGATCTAGCCCAATTAAGTGATATTTTTCTTGATTTTCAGAGTCATATTTATAAGCAAATGTATAAGCCCTGCTTTTAACGAATTGCTCTTAAACATTTAATCATATTTTTAAAAGTCACCGATTACAATGCATTGTCATCTGAAAGCTTACTCATAGGACAACTGGGAAAACATATCGCAATTCTCAACAATCCAAAGCTTTGATGTAATTTCGTTAAAAACAATACTACTCTCTAATGATAAAAAAAACATATCTATTAATGTCTTTTTACAGATATGCTCTACGCAGATGGATGTGATCAACTGCGTTAAGCATGTCCAGGATCTCATAAATCAGAAACAAATGGGTAGTTTCATAGGCATTTAATGAACAACATAAGGAATAAATGTCAGTTAAAATAGATTTGGCTGGTGTGCTGTCGACAGTCCCTGGGGAAACTGCAACCTGACATGAAAGATGACTACATATGATACATTGTTATCAAAGTTTTAAAGTTTCATGTCAAACAATACAGCTTTGATGTTGCATGTTCTAGCATGAGTGTGTAATTACGCAAATGTTAACGATCATCAAGTTGATCACATGCATGTTTCCACGGCAGCATTTATATAGCACAGGACAAAAAGGGGTGGAATCCGACTTGGCGGATCTTGCCGGATCCTGCCGGATCCCACCTTAATTTGGATACAGGGATCCGACGGCATATACCTTGCCATATCCAGGATCCGCCCGGATACCACCAGATCTCTCACCGGATCCTTGCTGGGTCAAAATATTGGTATATTCCCCCGGATCCCCCGGATCTCTTGTCTGATCCTCATGAGGTGTGGATACTAGGATCCGCCGCCGGATCCTCAACCTAATCTCTAAAGGCAAGGATACATGGATCCGCCCCCCGGATCCTCACCAGATCCTATTCTTATGACCAAACAATGTTATGGTAGAAGAAACACTCATCTAAATTCATTTATGGTACAATTAGTTAACAAATAACATAGACATTTATATTTGAACAATTATTTATTTCATTATATTGCATATCAAGATACATTTAAAATATGGCATTCATCATTAAAATCATTTACTAAAAGAATAACAAATTCCTATGAATAGATAAACATAGCATTTCATTAACTCATACTTGGAACTAGAACCTGTGCTACTTGGCATCCCCTCAAATCTCTACTTAACTGCAAAATCACCAATAATGCAATGTCTTAATGTCTTAAGTTTCAATTAGGAAAGTAAATGGACACAAAATAAGGAGCATGATAATATTACAGGATAATTCTTTAAAAACAGAATTTAAATCACAACTTAACAATAGTAATAGGTATATTTTGACTTTAAGTTGTAGTATTTGATGTCACATTAGGTTTGTACATTCACTGCCCTATTTAACAACATGTAAAGCAATTGAAAACTAATAAATAATAAATCTGCATAATCATATAAAGTGAGTCATCACAATTGTTGTAAGAATGCATTTAGTTTTTGGTTATTTTTATCACACAGCTAGGGCATCTATATATAATGTTTCATCTTTCTGACTTATGATAATATAACACTTGGATTTTTAAAACTTTTTCAACCAAAGACCGCCATGCTAAATCTGTAAGCATGTTGTACTATATGTTTAAATTAATAAAACAGTCTTCTCATAAAAAAAAAGCCCAAAGTAAATTAATGAGAATGTGTATTTGTAATTGAGATGATTTTCCAATTTGAAAAATATATTCAGAAAGCAATTATCAAAACAATCTAAATTATTTTTGTTTTTTCTTTTACCCTCTGACCTTTTCAGATTGCTCTATGCACATCACTACAATAACGACTTTAGATTTGACTGTATAAACAGGAATGTCCCCTCTTTTTTATTCTCCACAAAAAATACCCTGACAGAACTCTCCCTGTACTGATCCTGCTCTTAAGGTCTGAGAGACACACAAACCTCCACACCATGATAAGGTACTGGGTCACGTGGAAGAACCCCTTGAAGGAACACGTAATATAATCTACAATTGTACACTGTGGGAATACATTTAAACAACTCCATTACCGTATTCGATGTATTTAGCACCCACTGCTAACATAATGTACAAATAGGTTTCAGAAATCATTTATACCAAATTCTCACATTTGTAAATATATACGTTCAATCAATTGGATTTTAAGTGAATGGTCTTTTATGCCTGCTCTATCTTTCTATCATCTATATACAGCTGTACTTTAACTGGAGAACTTGACGTGATATAAAATAAAAATTCCCTGAATGAATATAACTCAAAACGTAAGAAGCAGCTCATCTCCAAGCCTTTGTGTATACTTTCCTCTTACGTCTTTTAATGTTTGAAATGTTATTTTGAAAATCAAGTTTTCAAAACATTTTACTTGTGTGAAGGAAATACACACTACATTAGCAAGCGCCCCTCTCTCATAATTGTATTCGTGTCAGGGGGTTTAACACGTCAAAAACAGTATTTCAATTGTACTGTAGATTGGAGCATTACAATACAATCACAATCTAAACATTTATATCATGTTATATTATCCAATATACAATGTTCAGAGGAGAGGGTTCTTGTTTCTTCTCTGTTCCTGGGTCATTAACATTGCTGTCAAAGAGATCTTCATGTTGGGGCGCAGTTCCATTTGACTGAAGGGACAAAATGAATAAAACATTCACTGTTATACTGCAAAGGTAGATGGTTATTTCAGGGTTGCTACAGTTTAAACATATAAACTTGGTTAAGCTTTCAGATCATATTTTGAACTAGAATACACAAATTGTCTTGATAATAAAAATAAAGGTCTTGATATAGAAAGAAAACTTTCATCAGTTTTAGTCTCATGTGGTCTTCCCTAGTTTGAATGTTGATATGTATGTCCTTTTCATCATGGATTGAAAATCGTTTCCACCTCATTAAGTCCACAACTTCCGGCAGTACTTTGTCAATGAGTTTTGTGAAACCAATGATGATATGAATTGTTGTTAAAGGCAAGTTAGTGACTTTTTGGTAAACTTTGAAATGAATTCAAGCAAAAGTCTGGTATGTCAGTGACCTAGGACTTAACATTTTTTTAACCCAAGGTTCATTTAATAATCTATTTATTACTTTATGGTAGTAAGCCGTAATCAAACAAAATGCTTTATTTAAGGGGATCTGGTCAAATGGGCTGAAGGATGAAAAGGCCGATAAGAAAAGTAAAAAAGGCCGAGTGAAAAAGTCAAAGGGCTGAAGTAAATGGTCACATAGCCCATAGGAAAAGGGGCTGAAAATAACAAAATTATATATTCATTGTATTCAACCTACATTTGATAGTTGTAATATGCTTACTAGCCAAGTGATCCCAATCAATTCCAAAATTAATCCTTGGTTTGTCCTATGTTTTTTTTTTTTGAAGTGATTGGATATATAATATCATAACTAAGTAAGTTTGTTTTCCTTGTTAAGTATCTGAACTCAATGTCATGACAAATCAACTCAATTTAATACTGTCATGGTATCTATACATGTACATTTCTCCTAAACATACATGTTCACTTCTTACACTCTGGTTGTCCATTGTGTAAAGTGTGACAAAACTGTTTACAGCAATATACAACAAAGTATGTATTATTATACCAAAGGATTTGATGTAAAATCAGTTCTGTTTGGAAATTAAAGTAAAATGTATCCTATTATTAGTCAGTCTGTGCTTATTAAAAGAGATGATATAACCAAAAAAAACAACAGAAAAGAAAAAAGTGAGCATGGCTATCCGTCCATTGAGAATTATAGTTGTGAAGGTTACTATGTTTAAAAAACAGCTTCAAGCATCAAAATGTTGTCCAAAATAATTTAAGGAACTAACTGTTTTCATTCACCCAGATGTAATATTTTTCAGGTAACTTAATTTTTCCCATTAGAGCATCACACCGAGAATTTGTACCAAGTTCAATTACAGATTCAAGGGCTTCATAACGCAAAAAATAATATTTCGGAACTGGACTGTGAACTCGATGAAGAGTATGATCTGGACTACCTACATGTAACATTTCATTCACCTAGATGTAATAGTTTCCGAGAAAACTTGTCCTCATTGGAGCATCACAGTTCTTTTGGTACTAAGTTAAATTTCGGATTCAAGGGCCATAACTCTGTAACAAATAATATTTCGGAACTGGTTTTCGAAGTTGATGAAAAGTATCATTTGGACTACCTCCATATTAAATTTCATTCACCTAGATGTAATAGTTTCCCAGAAAACTTGTCCCCATTGGAGCATCACAGTTCTTTTGGTACTAAGTTAAACTTCGGATTCAAGGGCCATAACTCCGTAAAAACTAATATTTCGGAACTGGTTTTTCGAACTGGATAAAGAGTATGGTCATGAGTACTCACAACCAAAATTTCATTCACCTAGGTTGAACAGTATCCGAGAAAACTTGTCCCCATTGAACACAATAAAACTAAATCCAAAAAGTGATGTTTCCATGGAAACGACAACAAATTCAGATATTGAAAATTGTCTGTGCGCTATCGGAAGAACATGGCTAACAACTGTACAAAGTTTGGTTGATGTACCTTTGACAGTTTTTGAGAAAATTGACCGGACGGATGGAAGGACTGACGGAATGACCGCTATATACCCCCGCTTACTTCGTAGCGGGAGTATAATTATTGTCAAGACATTATGTAGATACCCACACACTGATAACATAAAGAAAACAATCCAGATATATCGATTCATCACTCATTAGTCACAGTCAGGGATTGGGAAAGCCAGGGGCCATGGGCCATTTTGCACATTGGATGAAAAAATGGCCAATGACCCATTTGAAATACTATAAGTCATAAAAATGGTCCATTGTCAAAGGTGTCTTTCCCAATCCCTGCACAGTATTTTAAAAATACCTATATTTTCACACTAATCAGAACATGGTACAAAAGGATAGATGAAATATCTTTAAAACAAATTTATTTTTTAAAAACAGGCAATATTAATTTCTTTTGACCTTTCATTAGATCTAATATCACAGATAAAATTTTTAAAAAAGATGAAACCTAAATTTTTGCTGTGTTATTTTTTGAGTTCGACCCTTCTGACTTCGAACACGGCTCATTTGACTAAATGGCTCGGACCTTTTGACTTTCACCTCGGCCCTTTTGACTTTCACCTCGGCCCTTTTTACTACATCCCTATTTAAGTAGGTAGGGACATTATAAACCAATTTACTCGACTATTTTCATGTTTGAAATCGGATTAGGTTTAAGTATCCCATGAATGAGCAATACCAACAGTAAATGATAACATGGAGTAGTATTGTGAAAAAAAGTACCATAGATAAAGTAGATTCACCTTCACATGTGGCAAATGTGTTTCGTCATCTAAACTTGATGATTACTCTACATAACAAGTCATCCCCCCCTCCCTTGTTGTGTTGTGGGTAAAAAACAAACCAGTCATATGCATAGGGAATTCCCATCTGAATTTTGTTTCCACAAAAATACCCTGATAGGGCCTACTTCATATAGGTAGTCAATATGTTTAATTAAATCATCATGTCGTCATGGTAAATATTTTATAAATAAAATCATAAAAAGCCCAAATTTGTCAAGTTTAGAGGTTCATAATACTACTTTTTAATCATGAAGATATCAATAATTCAATACATAACTTTTATACTCACATGATTATGTTATTTCTTATGTGTCTGCATCTGCAACATCTGCATCTGTAAATATAGCAGATAATTTCACAATATAATATTTGATGAAATAGCTTTCTTCTCTATTCATGGCCTGGCTATAGCACACTCTCTGACAATTATATAGATATAGAATGCCTCAAAATTCAAAATAGTGAATACAATGTTTCGGAAATTTAAGATGATATTTAAATGTTGTCAACGGATTAAGAGACTAAAGGATGTTGAATAACCCTCGTCTATGAGACCCCACAGAATTTCTGAGACAAATGATACAAAATGTTCACAAATGTTAACCAATGCTTACTCAGCTGTATTTGTTGGAAGTATACATATTTTGAAATGATCCTGACCAAGAAAATTGGACGAAAATAATAGTTTGTTTCGTTTTTGAGGGTGGGTCTCTTTGAACCAGATATATTCTTTAAATATAAAACATTTGATTGAAAACCAAATTGTGAAATTGTAGTTGAAACATTGCTTTATACACACACAACAAATTTGATTGATTTTGGATGATTGGGACTCATTATCAATTATCATTTTACACACCATTGTTTAAACTTTTTGGGCATAATTAAAAATGGTTAATTTTTCATTCAATAATAATTTCAAATCATTTAAGAGATATATAAGAAAGGCATCGTGAAGTTTCTTAATGAATATTGGGTTCTAATATATTCGTGACCATCCGTGACCTTTTTAATGCTGGGGTCCACTAAACCCCACCTGGTGGGAAATATATAAAAATAATAATATAAAACCATGTACATTTGTCAGTAATAAAGATAAACAATCAATGATATTTTTTCTTGTGTAAATATGGTTAATTTGATCATACACAAAAACAGGTTAAATTAGATGATTTTATTTATGTATTACAGGTAAAAGCATTCAGCTTGGGTCCAATAGACCCCCTTTAAGTCGTTCGAGGGTTAAACAACTTGATGACAATTTACTGACAAACAAGACAGAAATCAGCAAAATTCACACCCCAATGTCAATAATGGCACATGGTTCTTACTGTTACAGAATTTCCTGACCACAACTTAAGGCAAAAGGTATTTAAGCAGTTTAATAAGCTAATCAAATGAAAATAATAAGACTCCTAAACGCTAAGGTTTTATCTGAATGAATGATATCAAATTCATTGGCCTGAATCACACTCTGTAATGATTTATTGCTACATTGATACTATACAGTGATATTTTAAAGTCTAATACAATGTGCAGTAACTCCAAGTTAGTGTTGCATCAAATAACTGCCAAAAAAATACCAACTATCATAAGGGCCGTGAATTCAGAGCTTTTCCCAGGTGTTTTAGTCATTTTCCAGGCTTTTCAAAAGCTTAAATAGATTTTCCAAAGTTTTTTTTAGGAGAAATGGCTTTATTCCAGGCTTTCAAGGCTTGTTGTAGCAATTACAGGCAATATACAGTATCTTTTGAACAATAAACATAGTCCTGAGGTAAGATCTCTTAACCTACCGAGATTATATGTATTTTAATGGTGAAACAATCATACATAGTCTGTGTCTACTTTGCCTTCAAGCTGTCAATTTTAATGAATTCACATTAAAATGGCTTCTCGAAGGTAGTTCAAGTGATATGACCACTGTAACGATACCTAAACACTCAGAGTAGAGTTTTGAATATGGTAGCATGTATGATGATATAATGTTCAATTATCTTGCCGTCAGAACTCTCAAATTTGCATGAAACTTACAAATCTATGTCTCACACAGAAGACTTCCACATCAATGTCTAGTCGCAACATCTTCTTTCAATACGGATAACCGTAACTATGGATACGGCTTATCTGGTCATATAATGAGATGTTTTACCCTCTAACATAACAACATAGTGTATAAACTTTCAGGATAAAAAGCAAATTTGAGAAAACAAAATATGCAAAGATACGGGCTACAGTGCCATTAAAGTTTACAATTAGTAATTTGAATACATGGTATTTGTCTTTAGCATACACTATTTGACCTAATCAAACATAAGGACAGTTGATTACGTTAAGTGCCAAAGAATTGATCGTTTTTACTTATACTTTCTGCATTCACCTTATTCCTGAAACTTCCATCTTCAGATAGATTATCATTATTCACAGGTGAAATATTTCACATTATAAATGGTATTTTATCGCTTGGGTGCAAAGTTCCACCTGACAGCACTGCATGTCTCAATATATGCAACGGTATCCAAAATTGGATAACTTGTTCCCAATTGGATAGCTTGTTCCCAATTCGTTTCATCATGAATTAAAATATGTTTAAATCAATGACATCTGCAATGGATCACTGCTGATTTATGACTATCAGATGTTTTTGATAATGTATTTACTTTAGACATTCTTATATTAAAAACTCAAAGTTCTGTTTGAGAAAACCAAAATAAATAAACTCAAAGCAATTACATACCAAGCATTTCAAATTGATGTTTCCTCCTCGCATACTTCGAGAGAGGCTAAGCTGGAACAGTATTCTGAGTCTCTGTAATCTTGTGCTTGTATTTTGTTCCTGGATCACTGGAACGCTCACAAAATACTTTGTCCTGATGTTGTAAATCTATCCTGAAAACTAATAATGAATGAAGTGTGAAAAAAAAACATTTATCCAGAAGCAAACTGTCATTTTTTCATTAACCTTTGCAAGTACTCAATTCAAATGAAAATTGAAAATATTTACAAACTCATCCAACACTGCAACAGCCCACAACACTGCCTTACACTGTATACTAATTTCCATCAATTATTTCAGACCTCAAACGGGCATTGCGTCTTTTCGAGACCTGCGCATATGGTAGTAGGCTTTTGGTCAGGGTTGGAAACTTTAACAGGAAAATTAGCTTATTTACAAGCAAGGATAACAAATCTTTGAGGGGAAAAAGGGATATCAGGTCGCATGAATTTACACAACCATGTATCATTTTAGAATTCTTTATGTTTATTTAGAAGTATTATCTATCCATGATTGGTACAATAATTTGTTCTTAAGAACCAGTGCTTTGCATAATTTTGGGACCCATTGGGTAATATCCTTTGTTTTGGTTACCATTGAGTTATGATAGTGTATTCAGTAAAATGGTACTCCTCAGATTTCTAAAAATTAGGAACTTTATACAAAAACAAACTTTACACTCATGGTTCTATATGATTTGGTTATTCTCTACTGCATAACATTACCTTACATGCATTGAACATGCTTAAAGCAATGAATGTACTTCTTTCATCTTGTAATGTCATTTTAATTTATAAGAATTAATGTTAATTATTAGTATGTGTTGAACTTGTTAATTTCTCAGAACAATTAGACAAAGTCTACCAGACTTATTTTATATTGTCATCTCATACCTGTATAACAACTATACAGTATATTTCAATAAGAACGATGTGATAAAGTGCCTTTAATACCAGGGAAATAGGAAACATACACTCAAGTAACCTGTTTTCTTGATATTACATAATGATATGACCTCATTTCACCCTACCTGCTCAATGATCAATCAGCACCTATTTTGTCAATCAGTTGAATTGCATACAGAATTTGAGGTAACATTATATTCAAGCAGCCAAGCTAGAAAGTTTTCTGTTCGTCTACTTTCTATACAAGTAGGTGCTGACTTCAAATATGATATAAATTTTGGAGTCACCGGGCGATTTCAAGAGTTAAAACCCATTTGAAGTTTAGCAGAATGAAAAAATAAATGCCATTGTTTACTAGTAATTTGTTTGTAATGCATACACACAGTTAATTAACATGCAGCTCAGTGGCTTTAATAATTATCGTAATACTAGGTCTTGAATAATCTCTGATTGACATCGGTGTGTGAAATATTGTATTATTCAAGGATTTATAGGGGATGTCAATGTTACTCAGATATACACAAGATCTGCTATTACAGTTATTATTTCACAATAAACCAAGGTGTCTTCAACAGATCAAGTCAATATTATCATGCACTCTCTTTGAAGCTTTCCTCACTATTTGTCGCTGTGAGTTATGGTTTTGATCAAGGAAAACTACCATCGTTTAACAA
Organism: Gibbula magus; assembly: GCA_936450465.1. Classification (NCBI taxonomy): domain Eukaryota; kingdom Metazoa; phylum Mollusca; class Gastropoda; order Trochida; family Trochidae; genus Gibbula; species Gibbula magus. Next base: position 3,649,747 of record OW388300.1, on the reverse strand, counting down.
TTTAAGCAATTTAATAATGTTGCATGGTAGTATTTATATATAGCCAGAGCGTTTAAGTCGTATTATAACGTGAAAATGTCGTATGGGCTGGTAGCGTCCCAAATTAGTTTCATTTACCTTCGTTATGATGTACTTCTCCAATAGTATTTCTCTGCATGTTACAAATGATGACCTGACATTTTTTACACTTATATTTAATATTTTATTTAAAACTGATGTCGATTCCACCCCCCCCCCCCCCCCCCCCCCCCCCCCCGGCCCTTAATTCTCGCCACTTCTTTTCGTTGGTCATGGTTGGTTGACTACAGTGGACTGATCGCCGACTGATCCGTTTATGGACACCGAAATTAGTTATCCAGTCTGCCGCCCGACAATATACGGCGGCACAGGTGTTTTATTGCCCCCTTTGAACTAATTGGATTGGAAATGAGCGGCAAGATAACAACAAGTCATGATAGAGGCGGGATCATTTGACATCATATGAGTAAGAAATTATATATACACAAATGATAAAAAAAAGGTTACGTACGTATTTCGAATCAATATACCACCATATGTGGCGTTGTCTGGAAATGTACTCCACATTTAGCCTACACAAAGATATACCACCACAATTTCGAAACAATTCTAACATGTACATTCCACATCTAAATTCCCTTCAAAGACATCCCTATGTTGCAGCCTATTTGAAACATTTAATTTTTAATTTAATGTTCAAATAAATTCGTGGTCAAAATCGAAAACCGGACAATGGATCTAGGTTTGCTGCAACCATTAAGACAAACTTAATATTGGAAAGTTTAAATCAAATAAATATGAAGACAGAATTGCTTCTATAAAGCGTTTAATCGGTCTTAAAACAAATACAAACCTAAGATAGCGATAGGGACATATGCCTATAGTGCCTTAAGTGTCGACCGTTCATTAATTGGTTGTCTTTGAAACATCTATTTATCATATAACTAGTAATGGAATATGTGATAATAATGAAAATATAATCCATATTTGTACATAAGCAATATAAAGTCATATTTTCACTGCGCCACTCGTGAAAATATCACTTACTCACTCCACTCGATGAGATAGAAATGATATTCGGCAAAAACAATGACATAGTCTTATATGTATTTGATATTTTAAGCGTTTGCATGGGGGTGAATATGAAAGTTGAGTAAGAATTAAACAAGCACCTTTTGTAATATGGTACATTTTAGAACCGAATAAAATATGCAAAACTTAACATGCATTTTTAATGAAATGGAACTGAAAGTAAGGTAAGTCATTTTTCAGAAATGTGGTTATTAAAATGCCCGACCGAGATATAGAAAAGGCCACGCCCACGGCCTGCAACAGCAACACCGAAAATTACCGAGAAGTTACGAGAACCTATCTACCCATGATTCCGTTGCAATACACAAGTTGGATATAAAAGGGCTTGGTTCCAAGATTCATGATGTCAGCATGTAGTTTTCCTACAAGTAAGAACACCAACAGTACAATGGAGAATCTCAGAAGACTCGAGAGGATGGAAAAGACGATCAGTGACACAAATTCCATCGTCAAGGATCTACAATAAGTTGACATCGAAATCTGGGCCTTCGGTAGCAGAACCCTTGTCACCAATGTCAGTAAGTAGAATCTACTTGTGTTCACATTAAAACAACTAGGCCTATTTCTTAGAGGAGTTAGTAGTAATTATACACCACTTTTTAAACATTTTGGTTTTCATATGTCGCGTGAAACGATTTGTGGAGCTTTATTGATAAGATTTAGGCCTATCCCCCAACACTATAATCTCGAGTGCTTGGTGTTCGGACACAAACCAATGTTGACAATAAACTTGTTTTAAAATTAATATAAATACACTTCACCACTTTTGCATATGATCTTTATCCAAATTGAATTGGAGATAATTCGTTGAGGAGAATGTTTTGATGCCTTGTCTTGTCTCATTTAGCCTAGTGAATCGGAATTTCGACAGTCAGCGAGTGTATGCCGTTTTCGGACATCTCATTGGTTGATACCAACAAGGGATATCCCAAGCTATTTATGGAAGTTCCGTTCCAGCTTTAGCATATCCATCTGTGTTTGGAAATCTAAGTAAAAGATCTAACATTGTGGCATACATTTTATTGTGTAACTTATATCTGACCAAACAAAATACCATGATAAAATAATTTGGTATCTGTAAGAATATTGATAATCAAAATCAACATAAATGAAATAACTCAATATTTGGTATCAAATGTTTGTTGTCTATCACTTTATGATGTTTATGATGATGCTCATTTGCGCTCAAGTTCATAGAAGTTTCATAATGAGCTGACAAAATGTTCAAGTCTTGAATTTTCATGATTATGTAACTAGCCTACATGCTAATGTCTTGTTCATTGTTTGTTTGTACAATTTGACAACACAGCCAAATTTTTAGCTAACAAATCCATCTTATTTCCAGACAGAATGCTGTCAAGAACATGATGAGCCTGTTTAGCAAGCGTTTACAGCCAGTCATACTAAGCTATGAAGCGTAAGTTACCATCTCTTTATTGTAATAATAACTGATCTGTAGAACATTACCTTGTCTCTCACAGTTGTCAAGTAAGCTTCTTTATCTGTTTATATCTAAAGACTTAATTTCAAATTTGTGTTACTCAGTGATTAATCTACAATATGACTTTTAGAGTACAGGGACTCACTATCACCAGCTTTTATGATTCCCATAAAATAAACACTCCATAGTCCCTCCATAGTAATCCTATTACGGTAGTATAAATGAAACCTTGCATCTCAGGGACTCGCAGTTAAATTTTTTATGAGTCCTTTTCAAATTGTGTGAGTAAATGAAGCAAGACTCACAGGTAAATTTGCTTAATGTATGATATTTGTCTAAATAATCTTAAAACCATCATTGACAATGAAAACCAATGCATTATTGTCTTCCTTTCAAAGTTATTGAAAGTTATGTTGTTATTATCACGTCGTTTTCATAATATGTTATCAATGTCAATGATGCATTGTTGTAAACAGATGCTTCAATCAAATAACCTACCGGTAATTAAGATAAGTGTTCATACCGGTCATGGAATCTAGCTATTAGTTTCATGACCTTGAAGGAAATACTATGAAAAAAGTAAACCGGCATAAATACAAATGTTAATTGATTTTATATTTCGTTTTACAATTCTGCTCATGTACTTACTTTCCGTCTTATTTTAACTTAAAAAATGTATACAAATCCTGCATCAAAGTTATCATACCTTGCTTCGTTTCTTATGGAAAAATCTAGGACCATCCTTGAAAGTCATGGAAAAGTCATTGAAATTGTGTTGCTTCATAGTGTTTGAATGAGGAAGATTCTTATACCGCACTGAAAAAACACAAATACAAATACACTGTTACCCTATAATAACCATGATCATTTCTTTTTCTATCCTAAGTCAATTAACTAGGAGTATATATACCTGTCAGCTACCAGCTACGGTTTTGTAAGTTTATCTTTCATTGGTATTGAACTAATGTTTTATGTTTGTTCCAGATATGATGATGATGTGACGGCAGCCCGTGACAAGATTGTTAAAGAGATCATCCTCAACAAGACCGACCAACTTTGGGCAACTGAAGTCATTCTTGATGGTAATTATGAATAATTTAATGGAAATTATTATTGCAGTGAATGGTCCAAAAATCTGTTCCTGTTAAAGTCTACATATTAACTGACAGGCAAACAAAGTACATACAAAATGTACCTCATTTAAAAAAAAGAGATGTATTTGATTATAGCATGATACAATACCACTTATCTGCAGATGTTTTAATGAATTAATTGGCGATTGCTTACGTTTTAGTTATAATATCTTTGTTTAATAACATGAACCCTACCATGTTTAAAATATTGTAAATGTGAACTGAATTAAGCAGATTAAATGATTTGTGCATAGAATATGTCTTGTATAATATGTCGATTAACATTTGTTTTCTATCCAAATTATTTTTAAATTTTAAAAAAAATGACGTAGTTCTTTGACTGATGACTTAAAGGCCTACACTATTCAGTTTTAGAGTATGATGTTGAAAACTGTAGATATTTGTATTTAAAAATCATACATATGATAAAACCAACTATGGTGTATACTTCTTTTGCCTGGTAGTTTACATTTACTCTGTTTTGAGAATAGTTAAACATGTGATAGTCTGTTAGAGTAGAGGGTTTAGTGTTTAGTATCCCATAATGTCTATTAGGTTTTGATCAGTGTTTCTGTCCTAATGTCATATTAATATTGATGTTTCATGTTTTCATATATAATACATTGTTGATAGAAAACAAAAACCAGTTATGATCATAATGACTAAGGCATTTTACAACCTCCCATGCAGTCTGATTAAAATAGACACTTTTCTGAAGAATACGAGTTGCAAAAAAGTACATAAATTTAATCGGGATACAAACTCATATTGTTTGGAGGTATGATAACAGCCCACTGTGCTTGGGCAGATAACTCCAAACAGCTATCCTTTCGTCTGTTCTGAATACTTTCAAAACGGCGACTGTTTAAAGAGTATGCTGTGATTCGTCAGTTATTTGACTGGGCTTTATCTGTGCTAAACTGGTACAGAACACGTGCCTGTACGGGGTGTCCTCAGACATTGCCAGGCGAGGAATCATAGTATAGATATGAACTATTTTGCAGATTTAATTCCTCGGAATAGTCAATTTCAATCAGATGAATAGTATCCATGTTTAGTTAGTTAAGTAAATATAAGTAAATATAATAGTTAGGCCAAAGCACGTGTTAATTCTAGCGTTGCCTTCAGTTCTGCATTAATGATTTTTGTTACAGATGCTTTCCGCCAATTCTGGTGCAATCAACCACATGATCTCGGCAGAGAGTTAAGTGGAAAGGGGGGCCATCGGGCCGCCAACAGATGAAACAAGAGAATGATAAGGGTAGGTGTTAGTTGTTTGTTCATTAACAGAATAAGTTTTATTCAATCTGGTTAAATATTGCTTATCCAATTTGTATTTGTGAAAGTGATAAGTATATTGTCTGAAGCAGTGTAGTTATCCTTTAAATCTTGACATAACATATAAGGATGTCAATATATTAACCAAAACAATACCTGACAAAGAAATTGAAATAAATGCAATGTGAAGTTAGTTGTCATTCTTCTTAAAAGTGAGGGGCGGGATAGCGCAGTGGTTAGCGCGTTCGGCTTCGGATCAGGAGATCCGGTGTTCGAATCCCGCCAGGGGCATGGCAACTTTGTCTGCAGTAGAGAACTGTTCTGCAAGCAGTAAGGTTTGGGTGCATGCTAAACTGAATTTCAGCATAGTACCACCCAATGTTCGCTAGTTCCAACTGAGGCTCGCAGGTTTCACCGCAAAGTATAGCCACATGGGGTTGCGGGCTTTCTGCCTGCCATAATACTAGCAGCCGTGATATAAGTGAAATACGCTTGAAAGCGGCGTTAAACTCCAACTCACCTCACCTCTTAAAAGTGATGAGCTACAGAAAATTTTGCTTAAATGACATCAAGAAATCAAGTATATTACCTAACTAAAAATGTGATGGAATGTCTGTGGCAACAGTGTGGCATATGTTGTTGCTCTGTATCAAATAATTTTGTCAATGTTACAGATATGCTAAGATGTCTTTTTGTGTTACAGAAAATGAAAAGAGTTGCAGCCGTTGAGAAGTCGAGACGAACTACTGAATGGAAAACCAGGGCCCTGACAGTATTGACCAGAGAGTGCACGTCACAAGATATGACGGATGACGAGAATGAAGAGCGACTAGTCTTGCCTCTCATCTGGGAGTCTCAGCAGCTGAGGGAGCTAAAGGAGATCCTCGACCAACTAGGGGGAGTCATGGAACTGGAAGACCACCCTGCAAATTATTCAAGGTTCAAGCCTTCATCTAAGGTCCCAGCTTGTGCCATAAGAGCAAAGTATCATCATACTTCGGGTATGTTTCTTGTTTTGGACTTGATAATACTGTTCAGTGCATATTACCATAAGCATGTCATAATGTGAAATTAATTTATGCCCTGAGTAAATTTCATATTTACGAGTAAATTTCCCTCTGTTTTCCCTCTGAAATTAAATGATCAGAGCGAAGATTCTTCATGAAATCATATTGGAATAAAAAATGTATTTGTTCTGTTATATTAGCCCAGCTAATATTATTAGCCCTACAAATGTTTGATAAATTTAGTCATTTTAATTGTGTTTTATTCTTACTTTTTAGATAACTACCTTGACAAGCCTACCTTGCCCCCTACCACATCATCATCATCATTATCATCTCTAACTTCACCATCTTCACCAGAAATTTCTGTTTCCCCCTCTTCTCTACCATAGTCAACACCAGTCTCCAGATCAACAAAAGGACGATCACTACAATAATGCACCCGCCAAAAAAACAGAAGTGAGCCCTCCCTGTGTCTTTTGTGTTTCTCAATGTACCAATAACCCAGTTTACCTACAGTTTAATAGTGGTTTGTGTATTGGTGTCCTCTATATATATATCACTCAGCATTTGAGCTCTTTCATTTGATGAATAAGAAAAGTGAAGTTTATTTGATAAAAGTAAGCCATTAAAGGTATTATGATAATGATAAATATTGTTTTTAGGTATATAACATGATAAACAGTACTAAACACATTACACATTGTACAGCAGACTTGAGTCGCCTATAATCACAGAAGTCTGTCTTGATGACCCCCAGCATTGATAAACTACATCATGTTTTCAGTGACAACTTTTCCTCTAACCAGTAACTATTTGACTAATAATAATTAATGAAAGTAAACATGTACTATATATTATATAGCATATTCAAATAAAGTAAAGTAAGTAAATAGGGACGGAGGCACATTGAGAACAAATCGGTTAGTTTCTTGGTTCGCTCATTACTTCAGAACTTAATAAATTTATAAAATAATAAAATCTTAATTTGTAGATTTACAATTTGTATATTGTGGTCTTCCACCCTTTTAATCATCCTCGGTTACCAAGGGTTTTATATACGCTCCATTTCTTTCCACTATATCACCCCTGGGAAACTCTATCAGAGAAATCAGTACTAAAATTACCCGCCCTTGGCCGGCGTGACGAAGTCAGTGACCAAAGAAAAAGGCTCAATAGGATAAGACAGAAATGGTCAAGGGAGATAACCGGTGACGGATGGCTAACAAAATGACCTCGCGTGTTTTGCAACGTGATATAAATTGTCATTGGCTCGAAAGGTCCAAGCTGCGTAGTAGTTTGATTGGCTCATGCCGGCCAAGGGCGGGTATTTTGAGTACAGATTTCTCTGATCAAGTTTCCCAGGGGTGATATAGCTAAGAAATAACGGAGCACATATAAAACCCTGGGTAACCGAGGATGCCTTTTAATTTATTATACATTTTCTTCATTATGAGGAAGTAATTTCTTTTCCCTTCATATCTCTGACATATGTTGAGCCGTTTAGGAACCTAACACATTAAATCGATCAATAATGTAGATATCCTAGTTGTATTTGGGTTATGTAACCTTGTAACATAGATTTGTAACTATGAGTATCTCCCAAAGTATACATGTAAGTTAATTTTAACCAGCTGCAATATATCTAACCTTATTATATCACTTTGATAAGAATGGTATGAGAGAGCTATGCTCATTATTTACCTTGTTTTCTTTGTTGATAACATCTTTATTTTCATTATTTGATAACAGATCTCTATGTATTTCTGGTATAATTGTCAACTTTCTCAGTAAATAGCATATAATGGTACCAGGAATATCACTTAGTATCATAATATGGTATTACAACTATGAAATTCAATATTTTAACATTTTAACAAGACAACATATTTCATAAACAGTCAGGCATTTGATACTATCTGCATTCAATGAATCATGATTACCGTATGTGTATAGAGATTGACTCAATTAACATGATTATCCACATTTATTGGTTTTCAATTGCCTTACATTTTGTTAAATTGGGCACTGAATGTACAAATGTAATGTGACAGCAAATGTGGCAACTAAAAGTCAAAAGATACCTATTAATTGTTGATTAATTGTGATATAAATTCTGATTTTACAGAATTATTCTGTAATATCACTATACTCCTTATTTTATGTACATTTTCTTTCCTAATTGAAACCTAAGACATTAAGACATTGTATTATTGGTGAATTGCAGTTTGTGTGGAACATAGCGCTCAGTAGCACAGGTTCAAGTTTACTGCTCCCATTATGATTTAATGAAATGCTACGTTTATCTATTCACATGAATTTGTTATTGTTTTGATGAATGATAACGAATGCCTTATTCAAAAATGTATCTTGATATGCAATATAATGAAATAAATAATTGTTCAAATATAAATGTCTATGTTATTTGTTAACTAATTGTACCATAAATGAATTTAGATGAGCGTTTCTTCTACCATAAAATTGTTTGGTCATAAGAATAGGATCTGGTGAGGATCCGGGGGGCGGATCCATGTATCCTTGCCTTTTGAGATACTGTTGAGGATCCGGCGGCGGATCCTAGTATCCACACCTCATGAGGATCCGACAAGAGATCCGGGGGATCCGGGGAAATATACCAATATTTTGGCCAAGCAAGGATCCGGTGAGAGATCTGGTGGTATCCGGGCGGATCCTGGATATGGCAAGGTATAAGCCGTCGGATCCCTGTATCCCAATTAAGGGGGGATCCGGCAGGATCCGGCAAGATCCGCCAAGTCGGATTCCACCCCTTTTTGTCCTGTGTAGAAAATCTGTTCTCAGATAGTAGACCATGCAACTGAAGCTTTGTGTGTAATTGTCGTGACGGTTACATGATATGTGAATGCCAGACCTTCAAGATTTCTCTCTAAGCAGAAAATCGTTAAATATACTTCAAACCATGTCTCACGCGGAGGACAGTTACACACAAGAACAGGTTGATTTATTACAGAATTGTCAACTTGTCAATTGTTGATGTTTACGTGTCAACATTATGACAGAGGATTATGAGTCATGGTATAGGTCCTCAGCGTGTCATATAATGCACACTGTTTCAAAGACAACCACTTAGATTGGCTATGTGATTTTATAAACGCAATCTCCTTTCTTGTGTACCATTTTTTTAATGATAAATAATGTTGGAAACAACATATCAGGTTTTCAGGTTGGACAACCAAATATAGGAAAAACGTAGGATGCCCAAATAAAGAAGTATTGAGCAAAATGTTCATATATGTTCTTCGCTATTTCATTCAGATTGCTGTGTACGTGAACTGCCATCTTCCTTTTCTATGTGCTACATACAGTCCATTTCCCATGACAACGATACGAACAATACTGAAGAAGTTAGCATACAAGTAAACATTTCTAAATCATTGCATAGATAAAATAAACTGGTTTATTAAATTCTAACGTTTGTATTTGTAAAAGTTGAAGAGTTACAAGTAACTTGAGAATGTCCATTAAAGAATTTTATGTACATGTTTACAGCATTCACTTGTTTTAGAATCCTCAATAATGAATATAATGAAATACATATATTGATTATATAATTTAGAGTGAGATACTCAATTCTATCAGTGAAATAAACATCTATCAAGCTACAGTGGCGATTGTGTTAGAAGTGTTAAATTCAAGTATTTCTATTTTTAAAGGATCATATCTACTGGTGTTTTATTCCTTAACAAATAGGTGTTCTCAACAGAGTATGCCATGTTTAGAGACTCTTTTATCAGCAAACAGGAGTAGATGTGTTGTCATTCAATAAACAGGGTGAAATGAATGACAGTTAATGATTATATATAAATCATTAGGATGCTCAAAGGATATTACAATCCTAAAGCTGAATAATGGTTCATACACATGTTTGAAACTACAACGCGGGTACCTCATTTGATGGAAATACATCATTGTAAAGTAATAAATACACATGATTTGAAACCTGTTTGACAACTGATGTGTATCTGAAACTTGGTTGACAACTGATTGGGGATTTTAGGGGCACTTATTCCGAATTGCCTATTGTTCATTACAAAGGAGAATGCAGACTTAGATTGACATTAACACAAACCAATATATACTACTAACAAAAGAAACGCACAGCACAGATATTCAGGTCTAGTTACTTGAGGTTAAATCGCATGTATATATGAGTTCAATAGTCATCTTCTTTACCACTTTTCGAGTTTGAATCTCCTGTCGAAGAATTTGTTCACCCAAACACAACCAAAATTGATTTTTTTAATTAAATGCCACAAAAGACAGGGATTCATTCATTTCCCCTTTGCACGTGCACTTCGTGCATGATTACCAATAACATCCCTGGGTTCTCGCCATGCCAATGTCAGTATTTACAAGTGTAGTGAGTTGTAAAGTCATGCCTAGACTTACTGAGGCTCAACGGAACAATGCAATTGGTCATTTGGAGGCTGGTGAATCACAGTCAGCGGTGGCAAGGCGACTACACGTATCCCCGAGTACAATAGGAAGACTATGGCATTGTTATCAACAGCAAGGAAACACAAGGGATAGAGCCCTGTACGGTAGACCACGTCTCACCACACCCGCCCAAGACAGATTCATCCGCTTACTGCATTTACGTGACAGATTCCTTACTGCTTCCTCTACCACAAACTCAGTGCCTGGGCTCAAGAGAATCTCGGACCAGACCGTTAGAGACCGTCTACGTGAGGTCGGTATTCGTCCCCGGAGACCAGTGCGAGGAACCATTCTCACACATCAACATCACCGGATCTTAACCCAATTGAACACTTGTGGGACGAACTGGATAGACGTGTGCGCCGACGTTATCCACAGACACAGACACAGACACCTCCAGGACTGTTTTTGGCATTGCGAGAGGAGTATCGAAACATTCCCAGGCCTGTCATCCGAACTCTGATTCTGTCCATGGGTAGACGTTGTCAGGAAGTGATTGACTCTAATTGTGGACATAATCGTTACTGATTTCCTCTGACCTTGACCTTCATTAACAGTGAAATGTATTGCCTACCTTATCTACACTATCTAGTGTATTCATTGCAGTAACTTTACATCGTGTGTATTCCATGTGTTCTCATATTACTGTATTAAAATTTGACAAAGTCAGGAAGGGTTCTATTCCTGAAGAATCACTGAGTGTTCTTTCACTCTTTATCAAACTCAGGTCATTGATATCAGCATTATTTTTAAATAATAGGAATGGTCATTGATAGGAAAGACTCATGCGATTTTAGCAAATGAGTCTATTAATAAACCGAAAATGTGATGACATCGTGTTGTCGTTGATATTCTTAAATATAAATATTACTATTACCCTCCATTAAGGTTTGGCTGATTAATCACAAATTTGGGTATTAAAATGTTCGAATGAATTGTCAGTCGAAAAGTTGAATGTTATGATGTTTGAGTTATAAGTTATAATAACATCAGCGCCTGTGAATCATTATGAGTTTATTGTGAATGTTGATAATACTGTACCAGTTTCTACATCTCTCGCATTGAAATACAATACCTCTCGTATGTCTGTTGATTTGAATTCTCGCCGCTAATGGCTGTGATCGTGCTGAAGAGGCTTTAAACAATAACTCACTCACAGTTTGTTTTACAAACACAAATATTGAAAAAAGGTCTTGATTTTAGTAATTCAATATACAATGCAACTAGAATAAAATAAAAAGAACTATGGTTACATTCATTGATATTTATATTGAGAATATCCATCTATGTCCAGTTATGCTGAAGTATCTAATGAATATAACGATTTATTTCTAAGACGGGGATTATATATATATATATATATATATATATATATATATATATATATATATATATATATATATATATCTGAATGTATCATAGGACCCCCATCTCTCCAAGTCTAAGTTTGAAATGTCATATTTATTTGACGGAATGAGCTGAAGTATGTATTCTTATGTACTTATTGTGATGATACTTTTCAGATGATGTCCTAGTGTTATTGGTTATTGATCCAGCGTTGATACTAAACCATATCATTTGCATGAGGTTTTAATCGTTCATACTTTGATCCCATTCTCTTCTACAGTGTGGCTCTGAGCTTGAAATAGATTAGATGTGACATTCAATGTCAGTGATGGGTCGGGAAGTTATTTTCATCAATCATTAAGTAATAAATACAACCGAGAACATTTTATAATGCTCAACCTTTATATTCACACCAAAAATCAGTAAATGCCAATATCAAAATTTAATCAGTGGAAATACTGCAACTGTCAGGGATAGTGTTATATTAAACTTCTGTATGACAAACGGCTATAATGCTATATTGTCCTTTTTAACCCACTTCCGGTCCCGTTGCTATGGTTGTATTAGACTACACACCTACACTTTTTATGATATACCTATACTGTTTCTGATATACCTACACTTTTTTGATATACCTACACTTTTCTAATATACCTACATGTACACTTTTCAACAACTGAGAAATTAATGGAGTCAATTTTCTAAATTTCCAAATTTAAGTGATGATACTTTATAAAATGTCAGATATAAGACACAAGGGATCGAACCTGTGTCCTGTTGCTTTCTGGCCGAACGTACTAACCAATTGACCACGAGGCCAGTGGAAACTTCCAAAAAAAAATCATAACCAAATGAATAAGGTTCTTATAATGCGTGATATAATATCACAAATTTCTGTAATTATTTTTATTAAGAAAGTTATTCAATTTTGGGTGAACATCCTGAAAGTTGCTTCTGATTTCTCTATTTGGCCATGTTGACATTAGCCATGCAGTTTATGGCGTTAGCTATACATTTCAGCGAGATGCACGTGCGTCTGCGTTGACAATACCGTCAATGGGCCATATCAATTAGATTTCGAGCTCCAAACATGGGCAACCATACACCACAGCAGGGGTTGAGCGTGAGGCCGTATTTTGGTTGTGCGTTTCATACACAAGCTTGTTTACAGCTGTATTTGTTTAGAAATATTATGAAATAGTATCCGTTTTCACTCGACTGTAAGTGGGGTATAAGACAAATATACCCATACTTTTCCTCGTGTATCAAATGATAGCCTACACTTTTCCCCGTGCGGCCCTTACTCGGCTTGCGCCTCGGAAAAGTATGGGTATATCTCTCACATGTCCTATTTTGAAAGATTATGAAACCTGTGAGACGTCCACTCCATTACTCCCATTCTTACATTGTAATCAAATTATTCCATATGACCCTCTGTAGGGAATAGACGCTGTGACGAGTTCAAAATCATATCAACTACTGGGAGGAGAAGACATTTATGATGACAAGAATACATCCTTGAGATAATATCACCTCAAATGTCTATCAGTGGGGCATTTATTATTACCATTATGACCATTGTCTAGTGGGGCATTGTAATCAAACTGAACACAACGTTTGTCTTAGATGCAACACATTGAAATCCGGGCCAACTACATATCATCCTTGACTATCCCCAATAAGTAGTTCAACAGTGTTTAAAATCTTGTTACCAATTTTAACTGCATTCAATGAAAAACCGTATGATAAAACAAGAAATGACGCATACCTATGAAAAGTAGCCTCCTATAGTTATTTTATGACCCAAAAGCCGTAATATTGTTTTACACCTGTCGGACTGTTTTTCTGTTTGTCCGAAAAGCTTTAACTGTGCCATGTGCACCCATTGTGATGAGATCTTTCAAATGAATTCCTAATATTATTGCTCAGTGATCCATATTTGATACTTAACGAAATAATTTACAGGGTTTAATTATTCATACTTTTATATTCTAATACCAAACTAAGCTAATATCCGGAGATTAGTATTGTTCTGATATGTATTCCAGTGTTTTTGGAAAGCAAAAGATACACTATAATATGGCTCATTAATTATTCAAAACAAAATGATATGCAATAACACATTCAAATCCGTGCCCAACAATACATAGCATCGATGTCTATCTCCAATAAGAAATTCTACACTATTAAAAAGTTTTATATTTGAAATTGAAATCTCTCATCGTTATTTCTGTGATTTTCGTGGTATATTGTTTTACACCTGTCTTGTCTTTTGTATGTTTGTCCAACAAGCTTTAACCGTGTGTAGATCCTAAATCCTATTATTATTGCTCAGTGATCCAGCTTTGTTATGTACGGATCATTTACAAGGTTTACTAATACTCATACTTTCATATTCTAATTCCAAACTATGCTAATATCCGGAAATATCAGTGTTTAACAAACACATCCTATTCTTTATTGTGGCCCTGAGCTTGCAATAGATTGGATGTGACATTCAATGTTACTGTTGTGTCAGTAAGATATTTTTCATCAATCACAAAGTAATACATACAACCGATAAAAGTTTATATTGCTCAACCTTAAATTCACACCAAAAATCAGTAAATGCCAATATCAAAATTTAATCACTCAAACTGCTGCAACGGTCAGGGATTTTGTTATATAAAACTTCCGTGTGATTTGCAACTAGAACAGACAGCGAAATCATATTTATTGGATATCTAACGAGCTTCCCCTTTCATATCAAGTGTATGTCCTGAGTGAAATAATTTTGCTTTGTCTCGAGCCTTGGCGAGACATAAACTTGATATGAAAGGGAAATGAGTTATGTATCCTATTTATAAACAACTTGTATTTCAAACGATTTATTGGGTTTTAAAATATGGTTGTGTTGTCCCTATGAAGGAACGTAACAGCGGAGTGTTAGCAATTTTGTCACAGCATCTAACCATTCTAAAATTTGTGATGTTTAGTACAGCGAAACCAGTTGCACTGGTTATTCTGAAGGAAGTGTACGCAATATCAAATCTCCCTGCTTGAGGACTTGCGATGAAAGTTACCTGTCCTTTGAATAACGTCATGTCATCACGGACGCAATTAGCATTGTCGAAATGTGTTAACATGCTGCTGGTACAACAACCTCATTGAATGTAAGTTTTAGATGAACATCACCATTGCAATGCCTTTCCATTTGTTTATTTTTGTATTTTGAGTATAAAGTCACCGTGTACCTTACAAACACGTTGTTTTTATCGACGGACTGAACATAGCGTTTTGTTGCATTGTCATTCCCACCTGTAGGAGAGTAAAACTCCTACTGCATTTTTAACTTTTGCTTACTAGTTCTGCTCTCGTCATGATGTATTTGGTAATTATTCATGAAAAGCAATTATTGTGGTCATAACGAGTTCATAAATTAACTGCAGAAAGAGATAAGTATCAATCATAAGGAAGTGTTGTCGTAAATTACTAGCAATTTCATAAATGAATTCAAGTTCGTTTTATAAATGAAAACAGTAGTCGAAGCAGTGTCAAAGTTCATTGTTAGCCAATCATATTGCTTGTAGATGTTATGACACATATGTGATATAACAGTTTTTTATGAAACCTCTTTACGAAGTACCACGTGGGTAATAACTTGTCATATATCCTGATGATTTAGATTTATGAAATATTTTAAGAAAAAAGTTCGCAAACAAGTAGATTTTGTTTTACAAGGTTTGTGCCTCAATCGAAGTAAAGCAACTATACATTATGTATAACATAATGTATTGCTGTTCTGTAAAGGAACAAAACATGTGGAGCATGATACAATTAGGTGATACAATTAACTTCACAGACATGTAGTGGCAATCAGAGTGCTTTCATTCAAGTATATAGATAATACTCATTCACTCACAAAATGGTCATGCGTGAATCATCCAGGCATTAAGTTATTTTTAAAAACATGTCATACATATGCTCCCAAATCAAAGCTGTTATACTTATAAGTCACCAATGCCTTATTCAGTACTCTTGTATTCATGACCATTGTTAGAAAATATAATTGATCTTTATCAACTTCAAGTTATTAAAATTCATAACTTGTAACTTATTTACATAATTTCAAACCTTATAACTGTATCAGAATTATAACCAAAATTCATTAGTTCTTTCTTATGTCACTGGAAAATAGGTGTTGATTTCTTCCTGCATTTTGTTTCAGAGTGCGTCCACTGACATATTGACGAATGGCTCAAAAGAGGCAAGAGTAAAAGGCATATCGAAATCATTTAACCATGTTGTAATTGTTCATCTTGAAACCTCTGATTGCTTCACCTGTTATGATTGGATTGAGAGTAACTTTCATTCACACTGAAGACGTTCCACGAGTACAGCTCTCATATCCAAGTGTTAATCATCTCCGTGAGGATCCACACTCAATCACGCTCAAAGGTAAAACATATCCTATTTTATATCCTTTGAATCTGTTTGACAAATATGCATTACTAATGTTGAGCTGACAGATTTGTTGTATTCCAAATTGCAATGTTAAATTTGCAACGCACCATTATTATAAATGTTTTGTTTTGGTTCACTACGCATAAACTGAACTTTATTCACATGTTTTATCTTTGTCTAATCTAGTTTTACAGTAGGGTCATATTTCATTACCCAGTGAAAGTCGATCAAATATCTGTCAATCTAATTATGACAACACTCGATAACAAGAATGACTAATTCATTTTAGGACATACGGCCATAGGACATTTAAGAAATTATTGGTCAACATATAGTGAGTGTATGGAATTTCTTATTTTCTGATAATTCAAAAATTATTTTTTGGTATATATTTACACAAAATACTCCCCAAAATAGTTGCTCAATGAGCGAATAAGAATGTGTATATAAATATTTAGAATATTATTTAAACTATGTTAAGATGTCAGTTAATTATATGTCATCACATTCTTCAAACTAATAATTGTATTCGTTTGTATGTTAGAATACATTAGGGGTTCAGAAATCGTTTTTTTTACAAAGATGTATGGCCAGCAGGATGCATTTAAGTTAAAATAATTTTAAAGATTAATTTATAAAATATTTTGTCAACATAACCTTCTTGGACTGAACTTACAATACATTACTGTAAGACGACATAATACAGGACAAACAACCTTCTTTCTTGTCTATTCAAGGAGATTAGAAAACGATGATTTCTTAAAAAGTGTTCTTCTCAGAAATATGAATAGATAATGTTTTGACATTTCAAATTTAGTTTAGTTGGCTTCGATAGATGGAGTGTACATCATTCTCAGTGGTATGTATTGTCCTTGTATTTGAATATCTTATATTTTGAAAGCTATGTTTCTTTTTTAATGAAGTTAAGTTAATATTTAAATACTCAGCATCGTAAACAGCTTGTCAGTTGTCCAGAATAAGGTACATAAACACCTTTATACTAGGGTATTATGCTATAATAGCTGGAATATTGAAAATATGACCTTTGACTGACAACATCAATAAGCAATAATTTGGTGGCAGATAACAATTATTACCCTGGGAATGGTCACGTTAACCTTATTATATAGTAGGGTCATATTTCATTCCCCAGTGCAAGTTTGTCCCTGATCTGTATATCTGGGTATCACACTATTTGATATCAATAATGACCAATTCATGTAGACTGTGTATTTGAGCTTTGAGTAACAGTTTATATGACTCAAAAAGGCCAAATACTATTAATGAAGCTTGAAATTTAATATCGTTATTTCAGTAGTTTGCTGTAAAGCCGTTGTCTGACCCTTAAGATCTCTATCAATACTTGTGTACAGTTGATTTCATACGGAACTGAAAATGTCTTTCATTATAATTCAAGGATCAGGGGATGTGACGTTCAGTCCTCATCGGTGAAACGTAATATTCAATTTCATCCGAGTTGCAGAATTTCAGTTTGATAAGTATTTGTATATGGAATCGGATAAAGGATGAATTAATGTTTAATTAATTACAAATAACGACTTACTGGTGATATTAGTGATATATTTCAGCATGGAATGAAATGTAGTGTTATACATTGTTATCGAATCTGAACTACTGAATGCATGGCTAATTTAACATTCCCTTTTGCACAGATACTCACTGTTTAGTAATAAAATTAATTTCCCCAAGTATGTGCTGTAAAACCCCATCTTGTTCTGTCTGACCCTGACGATCTCTGTCAATACTTTTCCATGTTGACTTTTGACATCAGACTGGATGTTACATAGTTGATTGCTATGTTATCGATTGGTGAAGTTGGTATGCAAAATGAGAAATGATTTCTTGTGGATGTAACAGGAACAAGTGAAGACTGTATTAAATGTTTTCAAAATATGTGTATTAAGGACTGATTAATTAAGTCACTTTCAAACATGAGATGATATAAACATCACGTGGATATTTGCGACTGCTCTGCCATGTTGATGTCACAATGCAAGTTTGAACAAGTTTTTGATTCGGTTTCAAACTCGATAATGCCCGTTCATACCAAATGGTTAACTCGATAAATGAAATGGTATCTAATGGCAGGATGTTTAGTAATCGATTACCATAATGTAAGTATACAAGGCATTACCAATGTATACAACAATTATTGTACAAAAATGTCACGAAACATGTCACTTTAAAGAGAATTGTTAGATGTTTTACCCAGGATTGTCTAATCAAATATAATACTATTTCAGCCAACATTGAACGAAAAATAATTCATAATCTGCTTCTTCTGGTTCTTGCTTTGTTGAAATATTAAAAATATTCAGGTGAAAGCAAATTAAGATTTGCGTTGCATCGGCCAAGAAACAAAACTAATTTAGTTGTTTTATTCCAAAGCAAATCTGAAGCAGTACTCTTTTCAAAATATTAATATATAAAATTGATTGAAAACAAAAAATACAATCCAGTTACATTCCTTGCTTAATACCAATTACATGCAGGTGCCTTGCTGATCTAGCCAAATTAAGTGATATTTTTCTTGATTTTCAGAGTCATATTTATAAGCATTTGTATAAGCCCTGCTTTTAACGGATCAAACATTTAATCATATTTTAAAAAATCACCGATTACAATGCATTGTCAGCTGAAAGCTTACTCATCGGACAACTGGGGAAAAGCATCGTAATTCTCAACAATCAAAAGCTTTGATGTAATTTCGTTAAAAACAATACTAATCTCTAATGATAAAAAAAAAACCCATATCTATTAATGTCATTTTACAGATATGCTCTAAGCAGATGGATGTAGTCAACAGCGGTTAGCATGTCCAGGGTCTCATGAATCAGAAACAAATGGGTAGTTTCATTGGCATTTGATGAACAACGTAAGGAGTAAATGACAGGTAAGTTGTTTTGGCTGGTGTGCTGTCGACAGTCCCTGGGGAAACTGCAAACTGGCATGAAAGATGACTACATGTGATACATTGTTATCAAAGTTTTAAAGTTTCATGTCAAACAATACAGCTTTGATGTTGCATGTTCCAGTGTGTAATTATGCAGATGTTAACGATCATTAAGTTGATCACATGCGTGTTTGCACGACAGCATTTATATGGAAAATGTGTGTGTATATGTCATGGCGGTTACATAATATGTGAATGCAATGCTTGCAAAATTTCTTTCAAAGCAGCAGATCGTTAAATATAAACCATTTCTCCCGCGGAGGACAGTTACACATAAGAACAGGTTGATTTATTACAGAATTGTCAACTTGTCAATTGTTGATGATTACGTGTCAACATATTATGACAGATGATTTTGACTAATGGTATAGGTCATCAGCGTGTCATATAATGCACAATGTTTTAAAGACAACCACCTAGATTGTTATGTGATCTTATAAACGCATTCTCCTTTAAATGATAAATAATGTTGGAAACAATAACGCAGGTTTGCAGGAGGGACAACCAAAGAAGGAAACGTAGAATGATCAACCTTCAAGCTCAAATCAAGAAGTATTGAGTAAACAGGTCGATTTTTTTCTTTCATTCACACTGCTTTAATTTGTATGTGAACTGCCATATTCTTGCTTCCAATGTGCTACATAATGTAAATTTCCTCTGAGAACGATACGAACAATACTGAAGAAATCAGCATACATCTTTGACAAATCTAATCACTTGCCTTGATCAATCCCTCTATTCCAAAAGCACTGATAACTAGGAATGGGAAATTCATTTTAAGCTGATGCATATTCATCAAACATGATGTAAGCGATTGTGTTAGAAGTGTTAAATTCAAGTATTTCAATTTATAAAGGATGGTATCTATTAGTGAATTATTACTAAGCAAATAGGTGTGCTTAACTGAGAAGAACATGTTAAGATACTACTTTATCAGCAAACAGGAGTAGGTGTGTTGTCATTCAATAAACAGGGTGAACTAAATTATAGTTTGTGATTATATCTGCTGTATCATTAAGATGCTCAAGGGATATTACACTCCTAAAGCGGATTGACGGTTCATCCACATCATAGGTACACGTGGATATGGCGGTTTGTTTTAAACTACAAAGCGGGTACCTCATTTGATGTAAATTCATCATTATAATGTAATAAATATACGTGATTTGAAACCTGTTTGACAACTGATTGAAATCTGAAACTTGGTTGACAACTGTTTGGGATCTGAAACTTGGTTGAAACTTGATTGACAACTGATAGGGATATTAAACTTGTTGACAACTGATTGGGATGTTTATAGACACGTATTCCGAATTGCCAATGATCATTACAAAAGAATATGCTAAGGGTAATCATAGATTGACATTAACACAAACCAATTTATGCATGCTTCCCATGACAATCTCTGTATCATAACAGGAGAAATACATTGTATACCTTTTTGTTACACTTTTACAATTGAGGATCCTATACACGTCATATTGGGATGTAATGTTATGCTCTGTTTTGATTCGTAACTATGGCACTGAAATAATTTAGTCATATGATACCAAGTGTCATGATGACATTTTGGAAATTTAAAATAATATATTCTGTCGCAGGTATCGAATAATAGAACTATTTAAATGGCATCAAATCAAACAGTTTCTGTTACATAAAAGTCGCCTTAGTCAGAAGAATGTTTCCGTAGTAATATGCAAAAGTAATTGTTGCACTGCATAACGTTCAGAAAGAGCACTCAATTAGTTGATTTTATTGATTTTATATTGAATAATTTCAATAACTATTCATAACAACAAACTTTTATTGCTCGACTTGTGCCATTGTGTTTAAAGATATCAACTTTTCCGAAGAGATGAAATCTCGTCCAAATAATGAGTCGGATAAAGTGGTAAATAGTCCAATGTTTCTACTTCTCAGGAATCAATGAATAGAGCAGGTGCCATCTGAAAACACACAATGTCCCCTCGCGGAATAGAACCCTCTTTGTGCTGTTTCTTCAAACTCAATGAACATCAACAGTTTTCTTCAGACATCCAATTATACATCAGTTCCATAACGCTGAGGGTGAAAGCTTTCATTTTAGGAATTGATTTTATCTGACAGTGCATACTATGAATTAACTTCCATGAACTAGTTTGCCACCCCAACAATATCCAATGAGACAATTACAAAGGTGTTTGAGATCTTACATTTAATATTTGGGTTTCATCTGGGTAGCAACTTTTTTCTCGTGACATGAATTATGTTCTTGATTTATCATTTACCAACATTTGTTATGGAATGGATAATGTCTAATGAAGCTAACGGGGGCGGGCTAGAGCGGTGGTTAGTCTGTTTGGCTTCGGATAAAAAGGTTCGAATCCCGCCAGGAGAACTGTTCAACTTGCAGTTAGGTTTGTGTTAAATGCTACACTGAATCTCACTGTATGAATATTTACAGGACTTTTATTCATCTTCTATATCTCTCTATAGCATCTGTGCAAATCATAACAGTGTATTTAACTCCTACATAGAGAACTGTTACACTAGATGAACATTTACAGGACCTTTATTTCTTCTATATATTTCAATAGCATCTCCTACATAGAGTAAATTCACTGTTGCTGACTTAACAGACATGTCATTTGGATCAAGTTGACATTTTCAAATAAACAGTCTAAAATGAATTGGTCATTATTGATATCGAATATTGTGATACTATGATAGACAGATTTGGGACAGACCTGCACTGGGGAATGAAATATGACCCTACTATTTAATAAGGTTAACATGACCATTGCCAAGGTAATAATTGTTATCTGCCACCAAATTATTGCTTATTGATGTTGTCAGTCAAAGGTTATATAGTCAATATCCCAGCTATTATTGGATAATTACTCAGCTTAATAGGCTTTGGTGTACCTTATTTTGGACAATTGACCAACGGTTTACGATTCTGATTATTTAAAGTATGAACTAGTTCTGTGTTTAAATGCCTTTTATATCTAAGTCAGCCAAACATTATTTAAACTGCAAGCCAGACATGAAATATGTTCATAGAATATTTTCCTTCATTCCAACGATGATGAAAAACAATATTAAGTGAAATGAGTTACTATTGATTGACCGCCCCTTTTAGAGGATCAGGAAATATTGAGTTCTAATAAGTAGATGTTATGTCCAATATAAGAGATACTGTATCCTAATTTGGATATATGAAGTCTCAATTATGAGATACTAAGTTCTAATCAGGATAAACTTAGTTTTGATTTATTAATCAAAAGTACTTATAATATCACAACTATGTTACAGTGAACCTTATGCGTTTCCATAAAGGATTCTGCAATAAGCTTCATTTAACTTTTCTCTTGGGAGTCAATATTGATTGCCGACGGATGTACGAAGGGTCAGGCAAAGCGAAAGGCTTTTTCCATTGTGTGCTCTGAACATCAATATCCATTCCATCCATTCAACTACAGTGACAATTTTTTTAATAGGCTGTAGAACATTTTTAGATAATTTTATTTATGAATATGTTCAATTTATAATGATAGTTTATGCCATTTATAATTACCTTAGAGGATTAAACATCCTATTTCACAAACCAAATATCCGTAGTGGTAATAATGGTGTTGTGTAAATAGCAAAAGTCATTTCATTTTGAAAACATTTTATTATTTCATATAACAAAAATGATTCCCATGGCTTTACTGAACCGTGTTCACTCATTTTTAAGTTGATTTTCGAACAGAGAAGTGTGTTTTACTATTGGCAACATTATTTTTCAAATACATTTCATCAACTTATTTGAGCGAAAAATGTGCTATTGCCCCTTTTATGCTTCCCTCGTTGAACTCTTCGAATGTCCTTTATCACAGAGAACTATTTAGAAATATTCCAACATGATGTCCTGTGTCATCATTTACGATGTCTGTTGATTCACGGTACTTCCTGAACTATAATTATGTCACACATCTTATAAAGGAGTACAGCGTTATAAATATTATTTTAATGCGCACGGCAAAATTATGATGGCCAAGTGTGCAAGTACAAGGACATGTGTATATCACTATTTTCGCCCCTATTCAGATTCATACTATTGAATTACTACACTCCCAAACTGTTTCTTACACTCAAACGAGTTATAGAGTTGTAAAAAGCATGATGTTTGGATTGTAATGTGCATGTATATATCATACGTGAACTGATTTAAGCATCAAACAGAGTTGACAAAAACAGGATTGTCCGTTTAAATGCTTTGGTACATTCATCATTTATGTTTTGTCAATTGGAGTATCTATGAGAAAGCAAAATATTATAATTAATCATACAGACACTAATTATTTCCGATGTCAAAATATGACATAGCATGAAATTAAGGTATCTGATGTTTTAATTTCGAGCTGAGGAATACACGGAAACACTTCATAATTCCCAGTTTGATGCAGCACTGTCAATGCGAATATTAGTCCAGTAAATAAAGAGAAATGGTTGGACAAAATTGCTTTATTTTGTTTCTCACCTGAATTTGGCAGAAAATCATGTCTACAAGCCAGGATTAAAAATCTAGCAAGATCTCAGAGGTGCTAGTGCACCAAATTTCACGAAATCCAAGATGGCCGCCATTTCAAGCCAAAAATACGAAAAACGTTCATATCTCCAAAACTAATAGAGCTACATTTGCAAATAAGGTGTCAAACCCCATGTTTTTGGGGTCACAGAACTCAATTATCACAATAGATTTTGTGTACAATGACCTAAATTGGTGATTTTTGCAAATTCGGTTTATATTTTTTGTAAAAAATCTAAGATGGTCACCCGAGCAGGCCATATTCATGTCCATGTCATTCATTTTTCATTTTCTTTTTCCTTTATTTACATATCAGTTACTCCATTAAATTAAAAAAATTCGTTTGATGACCGTCATCAAATTAATTTATATTAGTAGTCTTGTTACAAGTAGTTCCAGAGCCGCCATGTTTGCTAGCTCCAGACAGCGAGCAACCGCTCCGTGACGTCACTAATATACTCGCTGCCATCAGAAGGTATTCGGGCGAGAAAGCTCCAACACAGCGCGTGCAGCCGTTGATTGCTGTCACGCTCCAATCATAAACTTCTAACTCGTAGGATTCGCAATACAGCTCCGTACAGCGACACAAGAAACGAGGCTGTCAAGCTAATATTGTTGTAGTTGTATTACGTTTTTCCATCGCGTTATTGAAACAATTAAAGTTTTCGTTCAGTTGCCGAGGTCGTTAAACATTATATTTTTAACCATAAACATCAACAATACTTATATTCATACGCCTCACGTATAAAACATACCCTCGAACCGATTGCTTGGTATGTTGACTAAGCCTTTGGTTCTTAGCTATACGTGACGTCATATTCAATTGTTGTCAACTGGGTTGACAACAATGCCCCCGTGAAAGATGGCAGGGCCACTACCGTAGAGCCAATCGGAGGGAGAGCGCCCTGACTTGGAGGTTGCCATGTTTGTTACAGCATATGCTTTTTGACAGGCAAGGATTTCATCAAAATATTTGGACTTAACCAAATGAAAGGTATGTAAATCTATTTTCTTAAATAGCCTTCATCCCCAAGACAAATAAAAAAGTATAATTCCTAAGAAATAGACCTTTTTTTTATTAAAACAAACAATCAAAATGAACTTCCCTCCATGTAAACTTTTCAACAATGATACTATTTCCCTCTCAACTTGCTTCATTGAATAACTTTTTGTGGATACCTCAAACGAACCATGGATTTTTAATATTGAAAAATAATATTTTGAGAATACAGAATGGCCTTTAGAGAATTCTATTTTGTAGAATATGTTGATTGATAATTAATACTTTATTCTCTTTCCAGGATGCATGAGAATGGTGTAAAAGCATGACTGTGGTTGAAGATAAAGGACGATGATACACCCATTCTAAATAGAGATCATGACATGTGTCATTTGTAGAGAAGGCATTCACTTTGACCAGCCCAGTGATTTTGTGAAATTGACGGAGAAAGGTTGTTCAGGCATTAACAGAGCAAACAAAGAGAGAGATTTAGATATTCCAGACTTGGTCTTTGATAGAAGTCATGATATCTTTGTGCACAAAGCCTGCAGAAGCAAGCACACAAATCCAAATTCTATTAAATTTGCCAAGAGGCGTGATTCATCTGAAGTGGTAAAAGCAAGTCTGAGATCAACTGACCAAGATGTTTTTCATTTTAAAACTCACTGCTTATTTTGTGGGGTGTTTGTTGACATTTCTCTTGCGGGGAAAAGACCAACCAAAGCATGTTACAGATATAGTCATGTCCTGACTCTAGGCTTCCAACAGACTGTTATTACTCAGTGTAATACCAGGAAAGATGACTGGGCTTTGGAGATCCAATCTCGTCTATGTGCAGTAAATGACCTACCAGCTGAGGAGGCTCTTTACCATCATACCTGCAAAGAATTGTTCTTGGCGGGAAAGTTCCCTCCCAAATATGCACTTGAGGATACAAATTCTTCCATCAAGAGAAGACGGGTTGGTCGGCCACAAAGCATACCTAAAGCTAATGCTCTAAGATATGCGATTGAGTATTTAGAAGATAATGATGATGAGACTATCACATTGCAAGACCTGCACCAAGTTATGCTTGTGAAAAGTGGAATACCTGAGGAGGAAGTCTACACCCCGAAACAACTGAAGCGAGAACTGGAGAAGCACTATGGTACAAGGGTTTCAATAACCACCATCAGACAACGACCTAACATCGTAACACTGACGTCAAATTTAAAAACCATAATACAAGCCCACAACAGAGCAACTGTAATGAGTGATCTTTCTGACATGGACAAACTGATTGAAACTGTTGGAAAGTTTATTAGGACAGATATTAAGTCCATGAAATGTCATGGCGACGAGTACCCTACATCAGAGGATATGTCTTCAGTTGATGAAAATGTTGCTTACCTTCCTCATTCTCTACAATTGCTTCTAAGCAGCATAATTAAGAGCAAGAATGCAAAGTTACGTGAAGCCTCAATGGGCCAAGCTATTATGCAGTCAACTTGCCCAAGATCTTTTCTCCCACCCCTTCAAGTTGGATTGAGTGTAACACTGGAGCATAAATATGGTCACCGTGACCTAGTTGATATGATCAGTACACTTGGATTCTGCTCTTCATACTCAGAGGCAAACAAATACAGAACCAATGCTGCGGCAGCGCAAGGTGTAGATCTGTCTGAGGATGTAACAACATCATTTTTGCAATATCAGGCAGACAATGTGGACCATGCCTCAAAAACCCTTGATGGATATGGGTCAATTCATGTTATGGGACAAATGGCAACATGTACCCCAGCTATCAAGAGCGTTCGGAAAATTCCACGACTCAATGTAGACCTTGAAGCCATTAAACGTCTGGCCAAAGTAAATATTGTTAACCAGAAGGACCCTAGGGAAGTCCTCTCCAAGATCGTTTATCAAAAGGTGGATGTCTACCATCATTGCATCTGTAATGACAGTCTTGATATCATGTGGACAGTAGCCTTTCACCTTCCACAACCACAGCCTATGTGGTCTGGCTACATGCAAATGCTGCACAAGAACCTGACACATCCTGGACAGAGCTCAGATATCTTCCTCCCTATGATAGACCTGACGCCTTCAGACCCAACCTGCGTCCGCTCAACATTGGAGTTTGTTGTTCATCATGCAAACAGGTACAATTCCACACCAGTCATTACCTTCGACCAGCAGCTATGGTGGATAGCCTATATGGTCATAGAGTCACAACCAAGACAAAGTTCTCTGCACCAAGTCGTCCTCATGCTAGGAGGTTTTCACACTCAAATGAGTTTCTTAGGATCAATTGGCAGTCTGATGGCTGGTTCCGGCTTGAAGGAGGCCATGACTCAAGTCTATGCTGAAGGCAGTGTTGAACATATGCTGTCTGGGAAGGCTATTGCACGAGCTATTAGGGCTCACTTGTTGGTGGATGCTGCTCTAAACACAATTGCCACAGCGCAGATGCTTGGTATCGCTGTACCACGTGTCTTCACGGAGGAGAACTCAGACTCTGATGAGCGAATAGAAGGTAACTTTATTCTTTCTCATTGTGATGCCGATATTCCAGCATTTTGTTTTTTAACATGTTAATAGTTGTCCATTCAAGACGCTCAACAGTCATTTGTTGTGTTTTTTCAGATAATCTTGTCCCTGAGGAACCAGACAAAGATGTCACTGACAAGGTGCAAGATATGATGGATGAGCATGACGATGATGAGACTGCTCCTCATGTCTGTATGTTGTATTTTTTAACTTCATGCATCCGTAATTGATTCAGTTAAAAACTAATCAATGTGTAGGACAGTGTGCTTATGGTGGTGGTATATGGTTGTGGTATTATTTTTCAGCTCACCAGACTGGAGCAGAAGTTTTGACAGAAATACAGCATCTTGGCAAACAAGTTTCGGAAGACATCCTCCCCCTAGATGAAGCTCTCTCATCTACTTCAGTGTCACAACTAAGAGAAGCTTCTACAGGATGGCGTGAATCTCTACGGGAACACCGCACTGCCAAACTATGGATCATGTACATGACACTAGTTGCTATTCTGCGTGCATTTATCAGAGCAGGTCGCACAGGAAACTGGATGCTGTATCTTCAGACTCTGCACCAGATGTTGCCCTATCTTGCTGCATCAGGACACAATAATTATACAAAGTCCCTTGTTCTTTACTTAAACAAGATGGAGAATCTGATGGAAACTCATCCCCACATCTACAACAAGTTTGTTGATGGGTTATTTGTCTTGAGAAGATCTGACAAGTACTGGGCAGGAATCTACAGTGACCTGTTCATTGAACAAGTTCTCATGAGGAATGTTAAGGCGGTTGGTGGTCTTACAAGAGGTCGAGGGTTTGAGCAGTCAACAAATATGTTGTGGTTGCTCTCCACTCCTGCATGTGCAGAGGTCAACAAGGCAATGGGAACTCTTACTGATCTTCAAGACAACGACTCAGAGCTTCACAAGGACAGGTCAGTGGCTCGGATGACAAGAGACACCAAAGATGTACAGACCATCCTGAACTACTTCTCTGAAAGGAAACCATTCTCACAGAATTCAAAGGAACTGCGAAGTCTTTCATCTGGACTCATAGGTGACAAATCTGTAAATGCTGACAGAGCAGTCACAGTTAAAAATGTCATTAATTAGTATCCTGACATGGAGAGAATACACTATACAAAACAATTACGATTCTGTTGATATTATGCTCACTTCTGTTACATTCATGGCCGGCTCGGGTGACCATCTTTGAATATTTTACAAAAAATATAAACCGAATTTGCAAAAATCACCAATTTAGGTCATTGTACACAAAATCTATTGTGATAATTGAGTTCTGTGACCCCAAAAACATGGGGTTTGACACCTTATAACCAAATGTAGCTCTATTAGTTTTGGAGATATGACAGTTTTTCATATTTTTGGCTTGAAATGGCGGCCATCTTGGATTTCGTGAAATTTGGTGCACTAGCACCTCTGAGATCTTGCTAGATTTTTAATCCTGGCTTGTAGACATGATTTTCTGCCAAATTCAGGTGAGAAACAAAATAAAGCAATTTTGTCCAACCAGACGGCCTTTTTTTACTTCGTTTACTGGACTATATCTTCTTTTTATCATCTTTCTGAAGCATGAACCCATGTATTATGTTTTCCATCGATAGTTCTATAATTATTATAAAACTATAATGAGTAGAAAGCATACAATATCGTGCATGCAAAGACATGAAACTATCTTAAACATAAACCGTGAAATATTCTGAACTTGAACCAGCCTCATATACCACTATCTTGTTATTTTTCATAAGGTGAATAAGAAAGTTCTAAATCTGTTCATATATTGAATGCACACTTTGCTTAAAAACTGAAAATGGGTTCTTACAACCCAATGTACAGGACAAATTATTTTGAGAAATTGTGCAGTTTCTACAGTAAATCTCACATTTTCACATTTTCTCTCCTCATGAACTTTGAGGAAATATTTGAGTTTGTAATTACCGGTATAACAGGTTACTAAATACTAATGTTGTTTTTACCAGTTATTGAGAACTATAATTATACTATATTTAGAGGATACCAAACTATCTTCTACAAGTAAAATTTCATCAAATGAGTGTCTGCAATCAGTGAATCCAGTCGTTCGATGTCACAAATGCAAATCACAGTCAGGCCCTGTTTACAGTTAAAACTCGTTGCTTTGCTAGGCTAATCATAATTTGCAAAGAAATGCAAAGAGAAGACTTGAAATACAACTAAATGGATGAACAGGTTTTCAGATCTAGAGGGATTAATTAATCGAGGTCTGACTGTATTGTTAAACAGATAAGGGTATATGTTAGAATCATTGCAGGGTCCTAATTAGGAGCACTAATATGTCACTTCACAATTGCTCCCAACATCAATTTGTCCAAAATACATTAATTCTAATGTGAGACTCCATTACAGGTTTTATTGGATTGTGAACGTGTCCAATTACAAGACAATTAATGCAGTCATAATCGACAACAGCTATTTATATTACGTAAAGAACAATTTAATCTAAAGTAAAAAAGTTAAGATAAATATCAGAACTATGGTAATCAAATACAAATATATCTGAAAACCTTTGATCATACTTATTGATATACTCATTGTTTTGATATTGCCTCCCTTTTTCCTCAGTATTTCATTGAAATTAGACAAAATAATGAAAATACATATTGTTTATTCTGATTTATGGTGCTGTTTTGAATTCATTGTGACTTTGTGATCAAAGAATTACACGGGTAATCTTTTGAGAACTCTGACAAAACAACACCATTAATCATAAACATCAATTGTGTTTCATTTGCTAACTTTCCTCGAATTGGAATGGAACACACATCAATTAGACCGAGATCGGTTATTAATCATTTTATGACAGATATGTGATAGGAAAATCATTCAAATTCATTTGATAAATGTTCCTTCGGAGATTGTTGTGTTAGCGAACTGAAAAGTAGAATGGTGTGACGTGTTCACATAGTATTGTTAGTTTTAGCGGATGTTTGTTACCCAAATATCTCAAATTCCATTTGTAAACAGATCGGCCAGAATGTAATGCAACTAACAAACCTGAACATTAATTGCTCTTAAACCGTACTGCCTGTACTGCGGCAGTTTCCTACTTCCCCACAGCGGACACAGATCAATAGCTTAACTAGGGGATTACTGTATAAAGAAGGAAGTCATTGTTAAATTAGCATAAAATATATATGATTCTTGAATAGTTGTCTATTTTGATCATAAATAAACATGGACAGGCTTTACGTCATTGAATGGGTGTTCATATTACAAGGACATTACACTACCTAAATTACACTCAAAGTATTGCTTTCTTAAAAAATTACTTTAAAACCTAAAATAAAGTAAATTTCTTGTTACCAACTTGTGAAAAATTTAGGAGCGAGAGAACAAGAAGACAGCGTCACAAGTGTAATTTAAGTAGAGATGCTTATGGTCGATAAAAGGGACAATTTCTGTAATGTTGCCAATATGGACATACAGTAAATAGTAGATACGCAAAAAAGAAGGCATGTGAGTTGGATCAATTTAAGAAGGAATTTAAGAAAGAGGAAGCAAGACCTGAATAAGTCCAATGCAATTGACAGTTGATGAAGCGTTTATACATACACTTCTGTCATCAGATTTGTTCGCAAAACTATCAGAACTATTATTAAAAGATAGAGCCAACCACAAACTACTATATGCTAAAAGTGTGATCAATTAGCCTCCCATTAGGCTTAGACAGTGAACCACAAGCAGTTGTCTCCGTTTAATTATGACTGCGTCTATGTGTAGAGATGACTGTGATTGTCTAGTACTTAAATTATTATATTCTTGTTTATGCAAAATGTTTTTATCAATTATGCTCCCATTAAACTTTTAAATTAAATTAAATCTTTTGAGATCGTGAACCACATCAAGCTGTCAGCTTCGAACTATGACTTCGTCTAAGTACTTACATGGAGCCAAAGTAGAACATTTTGTGATCCCTAATGTGAAATTACTTAACAGAAGACACACATCTGAGTTGAGGTGAACTTATTGGTCGCTTTCTCATACAACTGAATGTTGAATGTCTAAGTGCAATTATGGTGCATCTCATTCTCTGTAAGAATGCATCTACTTTAGGCAAATACTGAGTATCACAATGGATGGAAAGTGACACAGACTATGGTGTCCTCATTTATGAAATCAACCCACACTATATGTCACTTTCTGTGTGTGCAACAATTAACTTGTATCAAGAAAAACTGAACAACAGAACGAAAAGAATATAAGGATTATGTAAAATATTACTGAAATATCCTGTGATAATATTTTGCCAATGCTATCCAAACAAAATGTGTCTTTATTTAATGAATTATCTAAATACATCACTACACATTTAGATACAATGCATGTCATAATTTATCTCGATGTATTTCAGCAATACTGTGAACGTTCTGATGGGCAGCATTATAGTTTGTGAAACAATTAATCTTTTACAAATTGGGATCCAATGAAAAGAGAATATATGTCATCTAGGAAGAATGAAGATTGATTCATGGCAGTCTCACCCTTTGAAGAGGTTTTGTGAAAGGGAAGCGTTTTAACTGTTTCATTTGAAAAGAACATATTTATCGTGTCCGTAGCATCTGTTCTTATCGAATTAACTAAACATAACATGTTTAGAGTCTCTTTCATCAGCACCTGAATGGCTTTATCTGCTTTTGATGAAAGAGCGCGAAAGTATAGAGCAGAAGAATTGTTCTAGCTCCTGCATGAAGAACATTATCCATAGAGGTTGGAGCCGGACATGAAGCAATGTTAGCTATAGAGTTAACATCCAGTAAAAGGTAGAACTCGTTTTGTAAATTTAGTAACGGTATGTTGTGAATAAGCAAGTTGATGTAATGTAATCGACTTCATAAGAAGCCTCCCTCCCCCACCCAAGATAAAGATTGCTTGGTTAAACTTAGAACATGCACGTTAGTTTGTGCTGTTTTGTTTTGTTATCAATATTACAGATTTACTGTCAACATGCTGACAATTTTAAATTTGATATGTACTCAACTTCAAAAGAAATGCGACAATTTAATCTACAAGATACTGAAATAAAATATGGAAGATACATATCATGCCAACGGCATAACCTATAAAACTACTTTTGTACAACATAACAGTGTGTTCGTTAACATTACATTCT
Source organism: Gibbula magus (assembly GCA_936450465.1). NCBI lineage: Eukaryota > Metazoa > Mollusca > Gastropoda > Trochida > Trochidae > Gibbula > Gibbula magus. The sequence continues at coordinate 3,617,295 of OW388300.1, read as the reverse complement.
GTGTGGAAGAGTGTTGTGCATTTCCAAGAACATTGTTTATACAATGTATGTCCTCCATTGATGTTGACAGCATAGAAAATGAACAGGCATTATAAAATCAATGTTTTACGAATAATCACAGAATAAATCTGCCTGTGCTTTAAGACTTAACACTGTTTGGTTTGTGTCATGGATTCATTTACAACAAACAACTTATAATTGACGAGATCCATATAATATTTGTAGCCTATATACATTGTAACAGTTAATGTTTTGCATGTTTGACCCATCTATATACCGTCTTTCATCATCACATGTTTGCCTCTTGTTGTTTTGAAGAACATATTCAACAAGCTCCATATGCACTCGCAAGAATAAGATTGATCTATCTCATTGTTAAATACACAAACGTTTTATTTGAATTTTAGTCTGTAAATTAATAACATTCAATTACTAGTTTCCGATCAATTACACATGACATACACTAAAAGGTCCCATAGTTCTTTGTACTTTCATCTGAGTAATACATCAGATATGTTTAGATATTTTTTTGCAGTTTCCTGTTCAATTCAAATCAGAATCCATAAAGTCAATGAAAGGATATACTTAATATAAATCAATTGCATTAGTTGTGACAAACTTAGATCAACTAAACTCCCGAATAGACCTTAAAATGCAGTGACGACAAAAGCAAGATTTTCTAATGTAACTTTGATTTGCCAATACATTAGAATGTAGGCTATATAATAAGGGGTTACTTATACGTTCATACGTTCTATACTCTAGTGGCACCATGGTGAAATGTTCACTTCCATCCAAATCCTAATGATAGGCGACATAATTGTTGAATGATTAAAGAGAGAATGTCGGTCTTAGACCAGTTTTGGAAAGCACAAACTCAGTCATATTGAATCATACATGTACATGTATCAGATTGCTAATATGCTAAATTTGATTTTTCAAATGCATGTCTATTCAGTGAATCATATTATCAAGAGTTGCGGAAGCACAAACCTTTTTCTCAAATGTAGAAATTATAAAAGACGGAAAGAAACATCAATGTTGTTACGAATAGATGGCACCATATTTAATGAATTATCTAAATTCAACAAATTATATTTTGGAAGATGTAATTGGTAACATCTGGGAAGAATGCAGAGAGATTTATGATTCATTTGTCCTTTGAAGTGGTTTTGTTCAAGGGAGGGCTACTTTTAATTGTTTCTTTTGGAAAAATATTTTTCGTTGTTTTGTTGGATCAAATGCTCTAAAGAATCTATGAGATCAACAAACCATAGAGGCTCTATCATTGGACACCTGAATGGTTTATATCCTTTCTGATGAAGGAGCTCTTAAAAGAGTAGTTAAATAGTTATAGCTTCTGTGAAAACACGTTATTAGGGAGTTGTAACCTGACGTGACATTGTAAATTTATATCTGCATGTGATGCAATGGTGGTTTGTTGTGAATACCATTGTTAATGAAATGTATTGAACTTTGTTGGAAGTCTTGTCCCTTTTTGCAAGTGAGTTATGTAAATCATGACATGTATAAACAGAAATAATTCTAAAATTATACAAGGGGCTGCCCGCCTGACATAAAAACAACGATGCCAAATATCTTAACACCCAGTTGACAGATTAAATTATTATGCGAACTATGGTTTGGTATGGAAATGCAGTAAACATTATGAAAGAACTGGAGAAGAACTGTTTTCCATTATCTCCAGATTCTCCCACAATAGTCTGTATGTTTTCAGTTCATTTGGAACAATGATATGCGGAAGCACATTAGTCAAAGGTATTTTAATGGCATCTCCTGTCACACAATTGACATGAAGAATAAATATCCCAATGACGTTTTCTTTTAAAATGTCAATGCGAGCAAGACCAAGGAAATGGACAACATTTTTGTTATGTTTGGATAACAAAATCATTGCAGAGAACGTGAAAAGAAAACAATGAACTGAAGACAGTGCCATGAATCAAAATTCACAACCACCAACAACAGATTTCTCCTAATTTGTCCTCTTCGAAATAATTGAAACACAAACGACTAAATGATAATTTACTTCCGAAGTTTCTATTTTACTCAAAGCTAAAAAATTACGAAATGTTGTCCATGCCAAATGTTTAAGGTGAAATGGGACGAAACCATTATGTTAGAATGTGTTAATTTTCTTGTTCATGGTACCATTGCTCCATATCTCAACTTGGGGACACTTGAGTATCTATGTTAATGTGCTGTTTACTAGATATTTTCCGTGCTTTTGCATTTTTTTAATAATTTTACCTTTTATATATATCATACCTTCTTTTATTAACATCAGCATTGATACTTGTAAAACCTGTTAAGTCTAATACATACATATCAAAGCTACAAATATAACTTTTTGCCAATGTTTGGTCGATGGGTCCACGCAACTGTATACAGTCGGGCCTCAATAATCCGAACGCTTCCGTTTTTCATCAAAAACGTTCGGATAGTAAATTGTCGGATTACTGAATACTGAGGACTACCAAAGAGATAAGTTTGGTAACATCTTCCTACCGTTCTGAAACTGCGAGATTTGGATTATCGGTGGCCGGATTATCGCGGCGTGACTGTATCATTATGGACAAGCAATGGCTGTTAAAGACACTGTTTTAGAGAAGTTTAGAGAAAGAGTTGAAGTTATATATGATACAGCCATAGTAATACATTAGTACTAATCAGTTTTTGCTGGCTGATTTCATTAGATACCAACTAATATAAATTGTACATTAAATATGAACTACATCTTTGTGTGTGTTTGTGAATAGATACTAGACTTGGGTTAAGAAGAAAGACAATTATTTCAAAGAATTAAAGGGATAATCTCCTAGAAATATAAATATAATTACATCAGATGATACCAACTAATCTCATTGTTAATCACAATAAAAGCACATTTATGTAGTTTAATATCTAATAAGTGTTAATGTCATTTTCAAAATTAAATCACATTGGACTCTGAAATTCTGTTAAACTTTGTATCCTCTACAGTTTCAAAGTAATGCCCCTATTTCACTACGACCCGAATTGCCACGAATCACCACGAATAGGCGGCTGCATAAATTCGTGAATATTCGTGAGCATTCGGCAAAATTCGTGAACAGCATTTACACTTGTACGAAATGTTTTCGAACATTCGTAGCTTTTCATGCTAAAAACCTACGAAACATGTACGAATTCTTTACGAATTGTCTACGAATGTAAGAACTGATTAAGACACAGTCACGAATGTACTACGAATTTCCACGAATAAGATACGATATCACGAATCAAGTACGAATAGTTAACGATAGTTCGTGACTATTCGGCGATTGCAAGTCATCAAACCATTATGGAGGCTCAATGGAGAGCACGTGTTGCTTTCGCACTCGAATTTGAACTTCAATATCAACATCAAATTGAATTAGCTCTTCGTAGACAATTCGTAAATGCTTCGGGGTTAATTTGGGATTAGAACATCAAAATTATCAACCACGAATTTCCAAGAATTGTTTACGAAGTTGTTACGAACGTCCCGAATTAAATACGAACAGTTTACGAAGCAACTACGAATCTGAAATTCGTAGATGATTCGTGAAAATCTTTTGCCAAACAAAAAGTTTTCCACGAATGCCACGAATTACAAGAATGTTGCCGAATCAACTAGGAATCATTTACGAATATCACGAATCAATTACGAATTATCTACGAATGTTCACGAAAGTGCAAATTTTCCAATTCGTGGCGATTCGTGGCAATTCGGGTCGTAGTGAAATAGGGGTATAACAAGATTTGTATTTTCTGCACTGATAATATTGTGTTCAATTTCCATGTGCTACGTACATTATACTTTATTGATATTCATTGTTGTATACAAATTAAAATGACATCAATTCTAGTGTGGGCATGTGTTCAATTTCTGTACAACATTAACTTTAATTAGGAACATGTAACTTTAAATAACGTATTGTATATGAATTTCGCAATAGTATTTCTTACGTTTAATGTTCCTCTCTCAAGTTGACATGTATATGTAGTTCGTAGATCAATACTTAACAGACTGATATTGAAATGTGTTTGAAGTTTCTATCATACTGATGTAACATGTTGTGTGTAAAATCAAAGAAACAACTTATAGAAAATATTCAAATCACGTTAATACTTCCCTCAAAATAACACGGCAGAAAACATTGATCATTAACAAAACGATAAAGATTCTATAATTGCATAACAGTAAGTTTGATTGAGTGTGAAGAGAGTCAAAGAGATAATTGAAATCGAACCTATGAATCCTCGGTTTCAGGTAACATCAATGAGTTATTCCTGTCACATGATGAATGGGGAATAAATGGATGAGTTCATTCGATAGCAAAGTCTACTTACAACTTCTTAAATCAAAAGGATAGAGACAATCGTTCTTTTGTTTCATGACCCAACTTGTCATAAGTTTATCAAACCCATGTTATTTGATAAATTGATGCTAGTCCATGTAATCAAATTGTTTTTCTATCTCGATAAAACATAAAGAACGTGTTGAACAAGGAATCCCGTTCAGTTCAAGATCAGGATAACTATTGGTAATAAAATTAAACACATGCCAAGCCACACTATCATTGGATTGTAATTTTCCACTCAATAATATGACTTTCATTAAATGTTCATATGAGAACTTTATTTATTATTATTTTACGTGAATTTTTATATATATCGTAGCAATAACTACATGTACTTATAGGGGAGGTAGAGCTGAATACATCTTAAAATGATAAAGACAATGTTCTGTCTTGAAAACAAAAGGAAACACATGTCAGCCTATTGTTTTTCATTTATTGATGTAGATTAATGTATTAGTCGATGATAAGACATTATTCGTCTGTCAGACAGGAGAGTGGGTAACGTTTAGATATGTTGTAAGGAAAAGCCTGAAATCAAACAGCTCTTGTGTGACAGAGAATATAATCTATCATTATCTATTTATCTCAAAGAAAACTTCATTGATCAAACTTACATGAAAGTGCAATTCATTTTATGATTCACCTTATGTGTTTCACGATTGGTGAAAATAACAGGAAACTAAAAAGAAGGCAATCTTTTCAGGTGTAATCGTGCATGAAATGAGTAAAAAGGATAGACAATTCAATCAGACCTTTGATGGCAAAGTTAGAAGGTTGATTTATTTTATTGACATTGATATAACAGACTGCAATGATGAACCTAATGAAATCTGCCAATGTTTTCAAATCTTATACAAAGTTGTAAAACCTGTTTATGAAAAACAGAACAATTGTACAAATTGATGAACTGAACATTACATATGTAGAATCTCTTCCATCAGGATTTAAATGGATGTATTTGCTTTTGACGAAAGATAACTGAAGTAAAGAGCAGTTGAGTGGTTAAAGCTCCTGCATGAAAAACAGTATCAAGGGAGGTTGGAACCGGGCATGCTGTGAATAAGCGCGTTGATGTAATGTTACAGGCATATAAGCCAAACCCCTCACCAAAGCAGTCTTCAAGCATCGTGGTGGTCTGTGAGGAATTTCCTTTCATGCAGCGAAGTAATAGTAGTGTAGTTCTTATGATAGTTATGAATTGATATATTGGCAGTGAATCAATTGTCTTTAATAGACAACTGTTCCGCCGTAGTTCAAATGCAAAGCTTCACTTTGTGTTCTTCAATGGTCTCATCTGAAAATATTTGTATTGAAATAACTTATTTAATCAAAAGTGCTTGTTCGTGATGATGATGCTTGATTCTAATTAAATGATTGCTGTTGATGTTGGTGTTGGTGTACCTTGGTGTATGAGGTTAGGAAAATAGTTTTCATTTCAAAAATTTAATTAAAAAAGTTGATTAAGGAAAACATTAATCTCATGGATCAAAGAACTACAGAATTCGACTTCAAAATAAAAATTACCAAGTACAACCCTGTCCCGTTGTATATGGAAATGGTTTTGATAAACCTTTATATTTTAATATTTCTGCATTGATGTGAATTTTCCAGAAATATCCCTTTAAAATCTTGGCTACAACTATTACTGTTCAGATCTATTTAAGTATCATAATATTGTACCACTCTCCTTTGATCGTAACACATAGTGTATCCATTAGAAAGCTTCTGATCATATGCAGTCGAGGAATGCAATGGCTTGTTCGGATTGACAAGTCTCTCAGCTTTGTTGACTATAGTAAGTTAGATAAATAATAATAATGTCCATTTATATGGCGCTAAACTCCACTGAAGCGTGCTCATAGCGAATACAAGAATCTGGTTTTCTATACAGAGAAGCTTAGTAGTACAGCTGAAACAGGTAAGTTTTTAAGAGACTTTTATAATGTTCCAAAGAGTTGGCATCTTTGAGGGATTCTGGAATTGAGTTCCATTTTGTGGCAGCAGCAACACTGAAAGACCTATAACCAAATGATTTTCTCTTCCATGTTGGTATCACAAGTTTCTGTTGTTTTTCTGACCTGTGACCTTAGATCATTTCTTTGTGTTTTTACTTTGACCACACTTTGTGTGTGCTTTAATCTCTGTTCATATCTGATTGCTGGAGCAAAACGTTAGTGCTGCCTTGCTGTAGATGATCGTCTCAAACGTGGTCTTATATTTTTTTAGGAAGTCTAGTGGATATATCAGGGGGAACATAATTCTAACCGGAGCAATACAAGTTATTTTAGCATATTGATTTGCATATAATAAGAGACAGTAAGACACAATATAAGTATATATCCTTTGTCAAATATGTAGACACCATTCTCTGGAAAATGGATGTCAACATAGAGAATACTGAACAACGTCCCGTTTAATAACATATTTAAAAAACGAGTGAATGGTTTCGCTCGTTAGATACCAAAACCATCCACGCGTTTCATAAATATGTTATTAAACGGGACGGAGTTTTTTTATTCATATATCTTGATATTGTATTCTATAACAACAGACAGACATGAACAATGACTCAACATCCTAGAAAACGTACGTGTCGACCCGAAGCTACAGTTTTACATTCTAAACAATCAAACCCATTCCTCAAAAAGCGAAGTAAATATCAAAATGTACATATAACGATTACAATGTAGTCGCAATAATACTCAACTTACGACTGTCACGCGATTCGTGGGCTCAACATGAGAATTTTATTTCTTGTGAATTTAGAATCTACAAACTAGATCTCAGGTAACGTCGAGTTGCTTGACGAAGCCTTGCAAATGGCTGTCAAATCGCGAGAACCCTCACGAGATTACATGTCAAGGGAACTAACTCTGAATCAACCAAGTGATACTGATTGTGATAGAAGAGTCCGTTTAATATAATCATAAGACTTTGTGATAAAACGTGTCCGTAGAAATCCATGCGATCCTGAAAGCCATGTGACTACTGGAAACTAGTTGTGACTGCGATCGCTTTTACTTGCAACGAATAACATTTCAATGTTTCAGAAAGAAGAAGAAAGGTTTATTTTGTATAAAGGCCGTGAGACCCATCGTACAAAATGGTACAAAGATTAATTTAAAAGCGCTAAACATGTCTCCCTCTGTTCACTTCATCCAGTTCATATACTCAAGCTGTCGTCTTAACATATCAAGATCGTGCTGTGCGAGTACTTTACAGCACACATATAACATGACATGAACTTACCTATTAATTGTATACATCTAACTAGGATTACCTGATTAACAACAATGAATTGCCCGTAATGATGTGGGAGAATGACGTCCATTAAACTATCATACAAATAGGCTTACACATTGTGCAGATACATTATAAGTTAAACATCTTAAAGCATTCATCCTTTTACTTACTAAAATATTTCATGAGCCTAGCTATCAGTTTTTAGCTGCGTATTTCAGTCGCCCTTTTAACATCACAAAGCCGCCACAAAACATTTCCGGAACGTAGCTAGTACATCAATCACGTTTGAAAAAGCAAAATCTATCTTTGCAATCTCTATCAATTACAATCCCCTTCTACTTGTCACACGTCGATCTTTGAACATAAAGCTAACATAAAGCTACAATCTCGCAGGATGATTTGAAAAGACTTAACTTAAAAGAGTTTATAAATTATCCATTATTGTAATTTATAATAATAACATTCTAGTTCTCTAAACTAATTGGAAGAAAATGGAACGATGCTAGTTATGAAAGAGGATGTATTTATTAAAACGATTCATTCTGCTCCTAGTGGAAATAGATGATGCTTCACACGAAGCTTGCTTTGATGAAATAACAGTTTGACTTGTATTCATGATTGGAGTCCCTGTTATTTAAATCAAATATAATTCATTGTTGAGACACTTAAAGTGAATCCATTTTGACTCTTTAATATGATTTTTTAAATGTATACCCGTTGCATGATTCTTAATTATAAATCTTATGAAGAAGTATATAAGTGCCGCCTGTCCAACTGCAATCATTGATAACAACGACATTAATCAACATAAACCGTTATACAGAACAGGTCACTATCATTTGGGTTTGGTTATTGAACCTACAGTCATTACAAATTACATCAAAGTGAATGTAAAACGCACTGAATATGACAAGCATTAACTTCAAAACAATTTAAGTATAGAGACAATTTTCTGGATAAACAACTTCTTTATTCTTTGAAGGGAAGTTTTGACAGCGATTCTAATTCTGTCTTTGTTAGGCAGGTGATATCAAAACACTTTGTTGAACAATTAGATTACCCTAGGGAAATCAATTATTCAGAAAATTAGCTGAATGATTCAGTACAAATTCACTTGATATGTTGGACTATAGCCCTTAGGTGTTTGTTAGGCAATGACAAAAGTGGACAATGGACAACCAGTGGCAGACAAACATTTCAGCGATTAACAATCACCTTCAAGAGAGATTCAACTTTCCGGAGACTTTCCTGGGAATACACTTGAATATTCGGGAAATTGGAAATGATTAAAATATTTTACAACGAAACTAGCTTAAAAAACACCTGGTATGAACACTGCATTAATTGTTTGAAGATATCTATGTTCAGGATTTTAATTATTTATTGTAATTATTTTTTCCATTCATTGAAGGTGTGTATTAAGAGTTGAGTGAAACAAATTTTTAAATTTAAAAATGGGGGTTGATCGAAACGGTTCCATAAGTCAACAATAGAATTCAGGTACAAGACGAATAAATGAATAAATCGTCAGTTGCTGAGTGATTCACGGTGATCTGTCTGAAATGGTTAGTCGATGTTAACATGAAACATAATTATTCAAGGTTTTCTTGCATCACCTGCTCTTGTACAATTCACCTTTCCAGAGACTTATTCATTAATTGTAAAAGGTTTTGTTTTCCAAGAGCAACTAAATCAGGTATGGGGGTATTGTTAACTTTAAAATTAGTTAAATATTCAAATAACGGTAAATAATTATAGGGTTTTGTTGTGAAGATGCAGGGCTATATCATGTGATAAAAATTGAAGCCTTCGTCTCAGTTGTTCTTCAGTATCTAAATGTGTTATGTAGACAAAATGAGGAAAATATATTGTGAACATAAAATCAAAGACACAGCAAATGACCAGTGTGAGAAACGACTCCAAAAAACATCAGAGGTTATGCAATTACATAACTGTAAGTTAGATGGAGTGTGAAGTGAGACAAAGAGATAATTGAAGCAGGAACCTGTGAAGCCTCAGTTCTGTCACACGAACATCAATGAGAGTATTCTGTCACACGATGAATGGTGAATAATTGAATGATAAATTTTGACTCTATTTAAAAGCATCCCTACTTTCAACTTTTACATTAAAAAAATAAAGACAATGTTCGCTTCGTTTCCCTGGTCCACTTGTCATAAGAAACATAATTGTGGAATTTTGATTAATTCATTTCTTGTTTCTCTTTACAAAATAGATTGATGGTGAATGGGTAGAATCCTTCTTCAAATAAAATAATCTTCTGTCAATAGACGTGTTCCTCAAAGAAAGCTTGTTCGTTGATTAAAGCGTTTCCATTGGTGCAATCATCATAAAATCAAAGAGACACACTACACAATCACGAACACCTCTGATCAGTATTGCTCAATGATTACTGTAGGTTTAATTAGTATAAGAGGATCATTTTATGGGTTCTACTTATATTACATAAGATATTACAAGCTCCAATTACGAACCTTGTACAAGAAGATTAATAAATGCCCTTAGTTATTCAGAATAACATTCAAGAAATTATAACCACTTTAGGGGAATATTTGTATTATACTGCTGTCGCATTCAATAAGTACAATTCAGAAGTAAACACGTTATGATCTAAATGTAAATTAACAAACCATTGTTAAAAGGTTTTTTGTAATGTGAATACCTTTATACCAAACAAGGGGAATGTAGTTAAAACAAAGTTCTTCCAGTAAAATACAAAGGCTTCATGTGTCTAATGCAAGTTGATGTTGTTCAGTATTCAAGACGCACACATGCATCCTTAGTACAACATGTCTCCAATAGTTTTCTATCCATTGACATGAGACTCTTGAGAATACACATCTACATCAATAGAATGCTACATGTACATTATGGCATACCGTATTAACTCAAACAGATGTCCAGGGTTATATCACTCATTATTTTCATCTTAAAATTGATATTTAAAATGCAGTTACACTCTAATTAGCAGCCTCGACTAAGTTAGCAGTTTTTTAGCAGTTTCCATATTTTGCATTGGCTTCAACATTTTCCAAGAAGGTTTTGAGAACTCATATACATAACTTCTGACTTATACCCTTTGGGAATGTCACTACTTAAGGATACATTGGCGAAAATGCCTTATTTCAACTATTTCACTTTGAATCATTACATGATTGGTATACACAATGAACAGTGATCATTGTTTCATGTCCTTGAAGGTCAAAGGTCAAGGTCAAGGTCCTGTGGAGAAGGCGGAACAGGGAAAGGCAAAACCCTCAGTTTCCGGACTGCTGTGTCTAACAAACGCTAACCTAGGTGCAAAAGGATTAGATTATATAGCAGGATTCTAATCCACACTGCAGTACAGCAGGACACTATGTCCCCCCCCCCCCCCCCCCCCCCCCCCCCCCCCCCCCCCCCAATTCCAAAGTGTATTCGATCATCATAGGTATAATCCAATTAACTTTTATGTTGCATATTTGACATATTTCTTTGCACTAAATCAACTTTTCAAGGAACTATCATTATAAAAATAAAACTCATCGCCCCTAATAACAAAATCAATTAGGAGTATAAGTTGTCATGGAGTATTAAGCATCAAAGTGATAATATATACTTCAGGAACATCACCTGATTCAATGTTCGTCTCGTGTTTAACACAAGGAAATGTTTTTTTGCGTGTCAAAAAGCTACACTTCATTTGATTACTTCCCAACATCAATATATGTGAATATGTCATATACATAGTTCTTCATATTTTAAAACTATATTTTAAGAGGATGATCACAGCTTTAAAACCAATCCACCTTACAATTCCCAGAACTCCTAACCAAAATATTAATTTCCTAATGCATTAATCCATTTTCTCGACTTCAACTTCAGAACGCTCGTGCTCACTTAAGTACATTCTATGGAAGGAAAATTAATTAGTTTTAGGGTGTTCAAGGCAACATAGATTGGAAATTGAAATAAGAACATAAACATATAAAAACGGGAAAACAATTATTTCCTTGCGAACCTTGACTCTTCAAGATAATAATTTAAATTTGAAAAACATTTGTTGCATCGTAAAATTACATTTATTACAAGAGGGGCACTTGTTGTTAATGAAACTTTGCAGTTACAGGAATATTCATAACAATACTTCAATCAAGTGAAGAATCATATTAAAATCCTTCAACTGTATATACACATCACCATCGACAGGGAAATTCAATTAGTCATAAAATGTTACTTAGTTGTGTGATGTAGGACTTGCACATTTTCTCTAATTGAACCAACTCTCTTATTAAATCTCGTTTTACGGTTTTTTTAGTTTACAATATTTTACAATCGCCCATCCAGTTAGTAAAATACCAAAAAAATCAATATTTGGATTAAATTTAATTGTCTTCGCTTTTAAACAATTATCAATTCCACAATGAATCACCATAGAAATGTTGGTATCCATTACACTGACGAAATTCCCATCTTGTAGTCACAAATTTGACCCCGGACCCATGTAAAGTCTGCAATATGTCCTCACATTAGTGTTTATTCAGTCATCATAATAATTTCTCATTTTGTTCAATCCTCATGTATAAAAGTGGCAACAATTACTTACATACTATTGTGGTCACCTATCAATTATTATTTGCAATTGATTTTAGAAAACTAATGTATTTCATTATATAACGAGCAATTAAATACGTGGATGTATCAGCGAAAACAAGTGTGTATAAAGCTATAGTGAATATATCTGTTTTTTCCCTGTAGCCAGTGACTGCTATAATTTCACGTAATAAAACAATAGTCTGTCGTAAAGGATTGTCTTATTATGTCAAATTGTTTCTGTGGTTTCAGGCTGTTATGTAGTGTTTAAAAGTTTACCATCATGTCATTTGTATCTCATCTCGTGAAAATATGAAATGTCTACCTCAGTCTATGTAATAAATTTGGAAATGACAGATCTCCTCTATATAAAAAAATCCGTCCTGGCTAAAGAATGTGTTTAAATTTTCCCTATTTCCATTTCAATTGATTACCATATGAACTGCATTTTAACTTCACAAATGACGGATATGACTGTAACTCGAATAAAATGTTATATTTCATACCATATATATATATATATATATATATATATATATATATATGGTATGAAATATAACATTTTATATATATAATCAAGTCTGATGCCACTGTCTGCTGAACTCATCTAAATCTCAAATCAATATGAGAAATATTGACAGTTGTGTAGTTAATCAAGTGTACAGAGGTATTGAAAGAGATCCCCGAGGTCAGACAGAGTTGGATGCAGCTTTATAATATATATGCAGAAATACAAAGGTGTTCTCGCGATATTGTGAGTTTTTGTTAAAAAAAAGAATATTAAATATGCCTCGATTTTCATCGGTCGGAAAATTGCTTTTCATTTGAAACTAGATTTCAATGTGTCATTGGTCAAATATGCTATTTGTATATACAGTTAAGCAAGAAACAAAGTACCCCCTTTTTAGAAATTTCTGGAAAGTTTCTAGTGCGTATCTAGAAAGTTTCTAGAAAGTTTCTAGAAATTTCGAGTTTTTATTTTTTACGAGATATCTAAACTATTTTGGTATATTCTGAAACTGCTTATTAACTTTAACACAAATTTTTTAAATCAACTTTATAACTTAATTAGGAAAGCGACTTTTTAAAAATTTATGTGTATGTGTATGTTATTAGTAACATGAACATGAAATCTATGAATCATATGCTTCAGAAGAGTGGCCCCTTCAGTTTATGTCTCTTTAATAGAAAGTGTCCCCCTAGTCTAGTCATCCAAATCAAGACCATAATCAAATAACCTCTGTTATGACATGAAAGCTCAATACATCAGTGAAGGATCTTGACGTCAATAACAATGAAGTTTAAACATCATTCCATTTCGGAATTGAGCTCGCCTCATAGTGTGTGTTATCAGTGTACTTCATTATTATTGTTCTCAATTAACAAGTTGTCATACCGAAAAAATCACAATTCCGCTGTGACAAGATCTCATCACCTCTTTGTCTTCTCCAGAAACATAAAAGAAGATATGAAGAGAATTAATAGATTGCCAAGGGTTAAATAGCAAAGTATTGGAATGAAGGTCAAGGTCACACACCCTGAATGACTGAAGGGCAACGTCAAAAACCCTCAATTACTGTACTTGAGTTGTATTAATCCATTCGTCTGTATGTATACAGGTATGGACGGACACTAAGTGACAAATAGTGACACTACTGGAATACAAACTCATATCGTTCAGAGGTTTTGTTGCAAAGCAAGACGTCCGACAAAAACTTTCGGTGTGAGAAGCTAGGGGCAGATAACTCAAAACAGCTATCCTTTCATCTGTTCCAAATTCTTTCAAAACAGAGACCGTCAAAAAAATATGATGCAATTGGTCAGCTATTTGACTGGGCTTTGTCTGTGCTTAACTGGTACAGAACACACGCCTATACAGGGTGTTCTCAGACCTTGTGGTGGGGAATATACAGAACAAGTTCGTATCCCGGTAGATGAATTATTTTGCAAGTTTTATTCCTCGGAACAAGGTCGATTTTAATCAGACTGCAATAATAAAATCATATCATAAAAATAATATGACTTGTTCGGGTTGCCATCATAACATCTTTATTTGTGAAGGTGTCACATGCTTTATCTATCATAATGCACTTTTTACTCTTTATATAATTTTTTCCCGTTGAATTTATACTCTTTAGTTCAACATGTCCAATTTAATTTTAGAAGAAATGCCAATAACGATTCTCTAAATGCCAACGCTATTTTGTTTTTAAATGAATTTTCCATTAAAGATGACCATATAAACCTCCATTGTCACAATAAATATTAACTCCCTTTACATTCATCACGAAATCACAATCTTCGTGTTTTGTCAATGGAATATTCAAATGAAAGCGAATTACTTTAATTTATCATAGATACACAAATGATTTCCCATGTCAAAATATTACATAGCATGAAGTTAAGTTATCTGATTATCTTATGTCTAACCAAGAAATATTTGGAAGCAGATCATAACTAAAACATTTTGCTTTTTATGTATTTTCCATTCTTCAGAAAATCCCCATAAGGAAACCGAAAAAAGTTTTAAAAAACTGAAGTGCAGCAATGTTATTGTAAATATATTTTTCATCATATTTCTGACGCATGTTTCTGTTTTCCATGGATAGTCCAATAATTATTATGAAACTAAAATGATGAGAAAGCATGCAAGAACATTAAAATCTCTCACATAAATGTTTTTTTTAGTTTAAAATATGTTACAGTCGCCCATCCAGTTAGTAAAATACAAAAAGACAAAATCAATATTTGGATTAAATTTAATTGTCTTCGCTTTTAAACAATTATCAATTCCACAATGAATCACCATAGAAATGTTGGTATCCATTACACTGACGAAATTCTCATCTTGTAGTCACAAATTTGACCCCGGACCCATGTAAAGTCTGCAATATGTCCTCACATTAGTGTTTATTCAGTAAACACAGTTTCCTAATTCAACATCACACTCCATAAATCATCATAATAATTTCTCATTTTGTTCAATCCTCATGCACATGTATAAAAGTGGCAACAATTACTTACATACTATTGTGGTCACCTATCAATTATTATTTGCAATTGATTTTAGAAAACTAACGTTTTTCATTATATAACGAGCAATTAAATACGTGGATGTATCAGTGAAATCAAGTGTGTATAAAGCTATAAGGAATATATCTGTTTTTCCCTGTAACCTGTGACTGATATAATTTCACGTCATAAAACAATAGTCTCACGTAAAGAATTGTCTTATTACGTCAAATTGTTTCTGTGGTTTCAGGCTGTTATGTAGTGTTTAAAAGTTTACCATCATGTCATGTGTATCTCATCTCGTGAAAATATGAAATGTCTACCTCAGTCTATGAAATAAATTTGGAAATGACAGATCTCCTCTATATAAAAAAATCCGTCCTGGCTAAAGAATGTGTTTAAATTTTCCCTATTTCCATTTCAATTGATTACCATATGAATTGCATTTTAACTTCACAAATGACGGATATGTAACTCCGATACAATGTTATATTTCATACCATATATATATATATATATATATATATATAATCAAGTCTGCTGAACTCATCTGAACCTCAAATCAATATGAGAAATATTGACAGTTGTGTAGTTAATCAAGTGTACAGAGTTATTGAAAGAGATATCCGAGGTCAGACAGAGTAGGATGCAGTTTAATAATATATATGCAGCAATACAAAGGTGTTCTCGCGATATTGTGAGTATTTGTTTTGAAAAAAAAGAATATTAAATATGCCTCGTTTTTCATCGGTCGGAAAAATGCTTTTCATGTTAAACTTGATTTCAATGTGTCATTGGTAAAATATGCTATTTGTAAATAGCAACACTTTTTTTTTAAAATGTATGTGTATGTGTATGTTAATAGTAACATGAACATGAAATCTATGACTCATATGCTTCAGAAGAGTGCCCCTTCAGTTCTTCTCTCTTAAAGTAACTATAATAGAAAGTGTCCCCCTAGTCTAGTCATCCAAATCAAGACTATAATCAAATGACCTCTGTTATGACATGAAAGCTCAAGACATCAATGAAGGAACTTGACTTATGAACAATCACAATGAACTTTAAACATCATTCCATTTCGGAATTGAGCTCTCTTCATACTGTGTGTTATCAATGTACTCTATTATTATTGTTCTCAATTAACAAGTTGTCATACCGAAAAATTCACAATTCCGCTGTGACAAGATCTAGTCACCTCTTTGTCTTCTCCAGAAGACATGAAGAGAATCCAGTGATTGCCAAGGGTTAAATGGCAAAGTATTTGAATGAAGGTCAAGGTCACACACTCTGAATGACTGAAGGTCAACGTCAAAAACCCTCAATTACTTTACTTGAGTTGTATTAATCCATTCGTCTGTATGTATACAGGTATGGACGGACACTAAGTGACAAATAGTGACACTACCGGAATACAAACTCATATCGTTCAAAGGTTTTGTCGCAAAGCAAGACGTCCAACAAAAACTTGTGAGAAGCTAGGGGCAGATAACTCAAAACAGCTATCTTTTCAACTGTTCAAAAAAAGCTTTCAAAACAGCGACCGTTAAAAAACTATGATGCGATTGGTCAGCTATTTGACTGGGCTTTGGCTGCGCTTAACTGGTACGGAACACACGCCTATACAGGGCGTTCTCAGACCTTGTGGTGAGGAATCTACAGAACAAGTTCGTATCCCGGTAGATGCATTATTTTGCAAGTTTTATTCCTCGGAACAAGGTCGATTTTAATCAGACTGCAATAATAAAGTCATATCATAAAAATAATAATACTTGATCGGGTTGCCATTATAACATCTTCATTTGTGAAGGCGTCACATGCTTTGTCTATCATAATGCACTTTTTACTTTTTATATATTATTTCCCCATTGAGTTGATACTTTTTAGTTCAACATGTCAAATTTAATTTAAGAAGAAATGCCAATAACGATTCTCTAAATGCCAACACTATTTTCTAAAATGAATTTTCCATTAAAGATGCACCATATAAACGTCCATTGTCACAATAAATATTAACTCCCTTTTCATAACGCTTTAAACTTTCATCCATGAAGTGTCATCATTATTCAGCTTTAAGATTGCAATTTCAAATGCTTTCATACATTCATAACGAAAACACAAACTTCGTGTTTTGTCAAAGGAATATTCAAACGAAAGCGAAATACTTTAATTAATCATAGATACACAAATGAGTTCCCATGTCAATAGCATGAAGTTAAGTTATCTGATTATCTAATGTCGAACCAAGAAATAGTTGGAAGCAGATGATAACTAAAACATTTTGCTTTTTATGTATTTTCCATCCATCAGAAAATCCCCATAAGGAAACCGAAAAAAGTTTTTAGAAACTGTGATACAGCAATGGTATTGTAAATATATTTCTGAAGCATGAACCCATGTTTCTGTTTTCTGATAGTCCAATAATTATTATGAAACAAAAATGATGAGAAAGCATGCATGAACATTAAAATCACTCACATAAATAATGGTGAAATATTACGAATGTTGACCCATAATACCATTATCGTGCTATTTTTCATAAAGTGAGGTATACACTGAAGATACAATATAATTTCAATTGGATTCCAATGATTGACTCACGACCCAAGCCTTGGCTTGGCAGCTGCAGCGACAATTCTGTTTTTAGTGGACAATTCTGTATTTGTCGACCAACTATCCACTTTCTCTGTGGTTGCCACCAGTCCAGAGTTTGTCTGGTGACGTTGTATAAGGCTTTCATAGTATGTGATCTATTTGCGTGTGCATATCTCAGTTATCTAAGTTCAGTTTGTCCCACCCATATAAACCCACGCAAACAGTTCACTATCAGGATATTGTATACCTCTCAAATACTAAATATGAATTGATTCCTGATGAGTTAGTGACCTTCATCGATGTAAATGGACTAACCAACTTTGTAACATTCACTGATGTAAGTATCAAACGGTGAGTATGACTGATTTCGAAATCCAAAACTGTCTTTAGCATTAGTTCCACAATATGACGTTTTGTAATGAGCACCATTTGAACATCTTCTAAATGTTTTCCGTTATCAATAATAGTTTTTGGATCTCTATTTACAGCATAACGTGTGATGGAGTGTGGACACTCACGGAGATAATTAACACTTGGGTATGAGAGCTGTACTTTTGGAGCGTCTTCAGTTTGAAAGAAAGTTACTCTCAGTCTCTCCATCACATGTGAAGCTGTTAGAAGGTCCAAGGTGACCAATTACAACTTGATTGAAGGAATTCAATAAAATGGTCTCACATACATGTTCCTGTTAAATTGAGTTCTTCTATTATTGTTCTGATTTGTATTTCAGTGTTTTTGGAAGGCATAAAAGACACTTTAATATGGCTCATTAATTATTCAAAACATTTTGATATGCAATTACACATTCAAATCCGTGCCCAACAATACAGAGCATCGATGTCTATCTCCAATAAGAAATTCGACAGTATTTAAAAGTTTTATATTTGAAATTGTTTAATGATTGTTACATATTTTAACTGCATGGATTGAGAAACCATACGATCGAAAATAGAAATGAAGTATACCTATGAAAAGTAATCTCTCATCGTTTTTTCTGTGATTCTGGGGGTATATTGTTTTACACCTGTCTTGTCTTGTATGTTTGTCCAAAAAGTTTTAACCGTGTGCAGATCCTAAATCCTAATGTTATTGCTCACTGATCAAGCTTTTTTCTGTACGGATTATTGACAAAGTTTATTAATACTCATACTTTCATATTCTAATTCCAAACTATGCTAATATCCGGAAATATCAGTGTTTAACAAACACATCCTGTTCTTTATTGTGGCCCTGAGCTTGTAAAAGATTGGATGTGACATTCAATGTTACTGTTGTGTCAGTAAGATATTTTTCATCAATCACAAAGTAATACATACAACATATAAAAGTTTATATTGCTCAACCTTAAATTCACACCAAAAATCAGTAAATGCCAATATCAAAATTTAATCACTCAAACTGCTGCAACGGTCAGGGATTTTGTTATATAAAACTTCCGTGTGATACGCAACTAGAACAGACAGCGAAATCATATTTATAGGATATCTAACGAGCTTCCCCTTTCATATCAAGTTTATGTCCCGAGTGAAATAATTTTGCTTTGTCTCGAGCCTTGGCGAGAGAAAAACCAAAATTATTTCACGAGGGACATGAACTTGATATGAAAGGGGAAAGAGTAATGTATCCTATTTATAAACAACTTGTATTTCAAACGATTTATTGGGTTTATATATATTTGTGTTGTCCCTATGAAGGAACTGAACAGCGGAGTAATAGCAACTTTGTCACAGCATCTAACCATTCTAAAATTTGTGATGTTTAGTATAGCGAAACCAGTTGCACTGGTCATTCTGAAGGAAGTGTACGCAATATAAAATCTCCCTGCTTGAGGACTTGCGATGAGAATTATCTGTCCTTTGAACAACGTCATGTCATGACGGACGCAATTCGCATTGTCAAAATGTGTTAACATGCTGCTGGTACAACAACCTCATTGAATGTAAGTTTTAGATGAACATCACCATTGCAATGCCTTTCCGTTTGTTTATTTTTGTATTTTGAGTAACAAGTCACCGTGTACCTTACGAACACGTTGTTTTTATCGAGGGACTGAACATAGCGTTTTGTTGCATTGTCATTCCCACCTGTAGGAGAGTAAAACTCCTACTGCATTTTTAACTTTTGTCTTACTAGTTCTGCTCTCGTCATGATGTATTTGGTAATTATTCATGAAAAGCAATTATTGTGGTCATTACGAGTTCATGAATTAACTGCAGAAAGAGATAAATATCAATCATAAGGAAGTGTTGTCGTAAATTACTAGCAATTTCATGAATTAATTCAAGTTCCTTTTATAAATGAAAACAGTAGTCGAAGCAGTGTCAAAGTTCATTGTTAGCCAATCATATTGCTTGTAGATGTTATGACACATATGTGATATAACAGTTTGTTATGAAACCTCTTTACGAAGTACCACGTGGGTAATAACTTGTCATATATCCTACATTGTCATATGTCCTACATTAAAAGATAATGAAACCAGTGAGACGTACATTCCATTACTCCCATTCTCTGAGTTACACTGTAATCAAATGATTCCATCTGACTGTCTACAATAAAAAGACGCTGTGACGAGTTCAATAATCATATCAACTACCAGGAAGATAAGATATTTATGATAACAAGAATTCATCTTTGAGAGAATATCACCTGAAATGTCTATCAGAGGGGCATTATTGCTGCTATTATGACCATTGTCTAGGAGGACATTGTGACCAAACTGAAAACAACGTTTGTCTTAGATACAGACCACGATGTGGTCATAAAAATATATCATATTGGCCAAATGATCAAATGATGCAATGTCATAGATGGCAAAATGTATCATTTGCAACATCATTTTAAAAACTTAAGATATTTGACAATTTCTCATACATTTTCATTTTATCGTTGAAACAAAGTGTCAGACACTGACTGACATGTTTTGAGATGTTCAATATCTGCTGTGGTTCTAGTGTCAGCTTTAGCACTTATTTCAAAGTTATGATGTGATGTATTACTGAGGACTCACCTCCCTGATTCACATGACAAATTGACACACTTTGAGAATGATAAATTGACCACACGAAGTTCAAGCAGGAAGTGTTAATACAGTAAATATGATTAGTTGCTCCACTGCTTGCAAGACCTGCTTGTAGTGATGCGGTTCATCGAATCGTTTATATTTTGGCACATTGTATGATCATATTTTATTCTTGTATATTCATAACTTAAGTCTTTACCATTTCATTGAATAAACAAATCTATATGAAAAGGTATATGATAATGAAACATTTGGTCATTATTCTTTTCAATCAAAATCATGTGATGTTATTAAGTATAAATAATAATGGAGATTTATCAAACAGCGATATCTTCAATGACAGAGTAATAAATTGGGTAATTTGTAGGCTAATTTGCCATTTATATGTATGTACATGTATATAACCAAGGCCAATCAAATAAAAACAATCCAAAAAGGATGCAATCGATTGATATTACATTCAATAAAACAATGTCTCGTACATCGCATACGACTTATAACAGTGGCATAAGGATGTCTTTTCACATTTCCAAAAAGGATGCAATCGATTGATATCACATTCAATAAAACAATGTATTATAACAGTCTTATAACAGTTGAAATATTAAAAATATTCAGGTGAAAGCAAATTAAGATTTGCGTTGCATCGGCCAAGAAACAAAACTAATTTAGTTGTTTTATTCCAAAGCAAATCTGAAGCAGTACTCTTTTCAAAATATTAATATATAAAATTGATTGAAAACAAAAAATACAATCCGGTTACATTCCTTGCTTAATACCAATTACATGCAGGTGCCTTGCTGATCTAGGCAAATTAAGTGATATTTTTCTTGATTTTCAGAGTCATATTTATAAGCATATGTATAAGCCCTGCTTTTAACGGATTAAACATTTAATCATATTTTTAAAAATCACCGATTACAATGCATTGTCAGCTGAAAGCTTACTCATCGGACAGCTGGGGAAAAAGCATCGTAATTCTCAACAATCCAAAGCTTTGATGTAATTTCGTTAAAAACAATACTACTCTCTAATGATAAAAAAAAACCCATATCTATTAATGTCATTTTACAGATATGCTCTAAGCAGATGGATGTAATCAACAGCAGTTAGCATGTCCAGGGTCTCATGAATCAGAAACAAATGGGTAGTTTCATTGGCATTTGATGAACAACGTAAGGAGTAAATGACAGGTAAGTTGTTTTGGCTGGTGTGCTGTCGACAGTCCCTGGGGAAACTGCAAACTGGCATGAAAGATGACTACGTATGATACATTGTTATCAAAGTTTTAAAGTTCCATGTCAAACAATACAGCTTTGATGTTGCATGTTCCAGTGTGTAATTATGCAGATGTTAACGATCATTAAGTTGATCACATGCGTGTTTGCACGACAGCATTTATATGGAAAATTTGTGTGTATATGTCATGGCGGTTACATAATATGTGAATGCAATACTTGCAAGATTTCTTTCAAAGTAGCAAATCGTTAAATATAACCCATTTCTCCCGCGGAGGACAGTTACACACAAGAACAGGTTGATTTATTACAGAATTTTCAACTTGTCAATTGTTGATGTTTACGTGTCAACATATTATGACAGATGCTTTTGACTAATATTATAGGTCATCAGCGTGTCATATAATGCACAATGTTTTAAAGACAACCACTTAGATTGTTATGTGATCTTATAAACGCATTCTCCTTTAAATGATTAATAATGTTGGAAACAATAACGCAGGTTTGCAGGAGGGACAACCAAAGAAGGAAACGTAGGATGATCAACCTTCAAGCTCAAATCAAGAAGTATTGAGTAAACAGGTCGATGCTTTTCTTTCATTCACACTGCTTTAATTTGTATGTGAACTGCCATATTCTTGCTTCCAATGTGCTACATAATGTACATTTCCTCTGAGAACGATACGAACAATACTGAAGAAATCAGCATACATCTTTGACAAATCTAATCACTTGCCTTGATCAATCCCTCTATTCCAAAAGCACTGGTAACTAGGAATGGGAAATTCATGTTAAACTGATGTATAATCATCAAACATGATGTAAGCGATTGTGTTAGAAGTGTTAAATTCAAGTATTTCAATTTATAAAGGATGATATCCATTAGTGATTTATTACTAAGCAAATAGGTGTGCTCAACTGAGAAGAACATGTTAAGATACTACTTTATCAGCAAACAGGAGTAGGTGTGTTGTCATTCAATAAACAGGGTGAACTACATTATAGTTTGTGATTATATCTGCTGTATCATTAAGATGCTCAAGGGATATTACACTCCTAAAGCGGAATGACGGTTCATTCACATCATAGGTAGACGTGGATATGGCGGTTTGTTTTAAACTACAAAGCGGGTACCTCATTTGATGTAAATTCATCATTATAAAGTAATAAATATACGTGATTTGAAACCTGTTTGACAACTGATTGAGATCTGAAACTTGGTTGACAACTGAATTGGATCTGAAACTTGGTTGAAACTTGATTGACAACTGATAGGGATATTAAACTTGTTGACAACTGATTGGGATGTTTATAGACACGTATTCCGAATTGCCAATGATCATTACAAAAGAATATGCTAAGGGTAATCATAGATTGACATTAACACAAACCAATTTATGCATGCTTCCAAAGACAATCTCTGTATCATAACAGGAGAAATACATTGTATACCTTTATGTTACACTTTTACAATTGAGGATCCTATACACGTCATATTGGGATGTCATGTTATGCTCTGTTGTGATTCGTAACTATGGCACTGAAATAATTTAGTCATATGATACCAAGTGTCATGATGACATTTTGGAAATTTAAAATAATATATTCTGTCGCAGGTAGCGAATAATAGAACTATTTAAATGGCATCAAATCAAACAGTTTTTGTTACATAAAAGTCGCCTTAGTCAGAAGAATGTTTCCGTAGTAATATGCAAAAGTAATTGTTGCACTGCATAATGTTCAGAAAGAGCACTCAATTTAGTTGATTTTATTGATTTTATTCAATTGAATAATTTCAATAACTATTCATAACAACAAACTTTTATTGCTCGACTTGTGCCATTGTGTTTAAATATATCAACTTTTCGGAAGAGATGAAATCTCGTCCAAATAATGAGTCGGATAAAGTGGCAAATAGTCCAATGTTTCTACTTCTCAGGAATCAATGAATAGAGCAGGTGCCATCTGAAAACACACAATGTTCCCTCGCGGAATAGAACCCTCTTTGTGATGTTTCTTCAAAATCAATGAACATCAACAGTTTTCATCAGGCATCCAATCAATACATCAGTTCCATAACGCTGAGGGTGAAAGCTTTCATTTTAGGAATTGATTTATCTGACAGTGCATACTATGAATTAACTTCCATGAACTATTTTGCCACCCCCAAAATATCCAATGAGACAAATACAAAGGTGTTTGAGATCTTACATTTAATATTTGGGTTTCATCTGGGTAGCAACTTTTTTCTCGTGACATGAAATATGTTCTTGATTTATCATTTACCAACATTTGTTATGGAATGGATAATGTCTCATGAAGCTAACGGGGGCGGGCTAGAGCGGTGGTTAGTCTGTTTGGCTTCGGATAAAGAGGTTCGAATCCCGCCAGGAGAACTGTTCAACTTGCAGTTAGGTTTGTGTTAAATGCTACACTGAATCTCACTGTATGAATATATACAGGACTTTTATTCATCTTCTATATCTCTCTATAGCATCTGTGCAAATCATAACAGTGTATTTAACTCCTACATAGAGAACTGTTACACTAGATGAACATTTACAGGACCTTTATTTCTTCTATATATTTCAATAGCATCTCCTACATAGAGTAAATTCACTGTTGCTGACTAAACAGACATGTCATTTGGATCAAGTTGACATTTTCAAATAAACAGTCTAAAATGAATTGGTCATTATTGATATCGAATATTGTGATACTATGATGGACAGATTTGGGACAGACCTGCACTGGGGAATGAAACATGACCCTACTATTTAATAAGGTTAACATGACCATTCCCAAGGTAATAATTGTTATCTGCCACCAAATTATTGCTTATTGATGTTGTCAGTCAAAGGTTATATAGTCAATATCCCGGCTATTATTGGATAATTACTCAGCTTAATAGGCTTTGGTGTGCCTTATTCTGGACAATTGACCAACGATTTACGATTCTGAGTATTTTAAGTATGAACTAGTTCTGTGTTTAAATGCCATTTATATCTAAGTCAGCCAAACATTCTGTAAACTGCAAGCCAGACATGAAATATGTTCATAGATTATTTTCCTTCATTCCAACGATGATGAAAAACAATATTAAGTGAAGTGAGTTACTATTGATTGACCGCCCCTTTTAGAGGATCAGGAAATATTGAGTTCTAATAAGTAGATGTTATGTCCAATACAAGAGATACTGTATCCTAATTTGGATATATGAAGTCTCAATTATGAGATACTAAGTACTTATAATATCACAACTACATGTATGTTACAGTGAACCTTATGCGTTTCCATAAAGGATTCTGCAATAAGCTTCATTTAACTTTTCTCTTGGGAGTCAATATTGATTGCCGACGGATGTACGAAGGGTCAGGCGAAGGTGAAAGGCTTTTTCCATTGTGAGCTCTGAACATCAATATCCATTCCATCCATTCGACTACAGTGACAATTTTTTAAATAGGCTGTAGAACATTTTTAGATAATTTTATTTTTGAATATGTTCAATTTATAATGATAGTTTATGCCATTTATAATTACTTTAGAGGATTAAACATCCTATTTCACAAACCAAATATCCGTAGTGGTAATAATGGTGTTGTGTAAAAAGCAATTTTTGCATGGCAGTCATTTCATTTTGAACACATTTTATTATTTCATATGACAAAAATGATTCCCATGGCTTTACAGAACCGTGTACACTAATTTTAAAGTTGATTTTCGAACAGAGAAGTGTGTTTTACTATTGGCAACATTATTTTTCAAATAGATTTCATCAACTTATTTGAGCGAAAAATGTGCTATTGCCCCTTTTATGCTTCCCTCGTTGAACTCTTCGAATGTCCTTTATCACAGAGAACTATTTAGAAATATTCCAACATGATGTCCTGTGTCATCGTTTACGATGTCTGTTGATTCACGGTACTACCTTAACTATAATTATGTCATACATCTTGTAAAGGAGTACAGCGTTCTAAATATTGTTTTAATGCACATGGCAAAATTATGATGGCCAAGTGTGCAAGTACAAGGACATGTGTATATCACTCTTTTCGCCCCTATTCAGATTCATACTATTGAATTACTACACTCCCAAACTGTTTCTTACACTCAAACGAGTTATAGAATTGTAAAAACATGATGTTTGGATTGGAATGTGCATTTAGATATCATACATGAACAGATTTAAGCATCAAACATAGTTGACCAAAACAGGATTGTCCGTTTTAAATGCTTTGGTACATTGATCATTTATGTTTTGTCAATTGGAGTATTTATGAGAAAGCAACAGATTATAATTAATCATACAGACACTAATTATTTCCGATGTCAAAATATGACATAGCATGAAATTAAGGTATCTGATGTTTTAATTTCGAGCTGAGGAATACATGGAAGCACTTCATAATTCGCTGTTTGATGCAGCACTGTCATTGCGAATATCTTCTTTTATCATCTTTCTGAAGCATGAACCCATGTATTATGTTTTCCATCGATAGTTCTATAATTATTATAAAACTATAATGAGTAGAAAGCATACAATATCGTGCATGCAAAGACATGACACTATCTTAAACATAAACCGTGAACTATTCTGAACTTGAACCAGCCTCATATACAACTATCTTGTTACTTTTTCATAAGGTGAGGAAGAAAGTCACAATGCCTTCGATTGGATTACCACACTTGACTGACAACTGTAATCTTGTCATTGGAAATCCTGCGACAATTCTGTTTATGGGATACCAACTTTCCGTTTTATCTGTGGATACCAGTCCAGAGTGTGTCTGGTGACGTTGTGTGTGATCCATCCTCATTTCCGTGTGCTGATCTCTGTTCAGATCAGATCAGTTTGTACCACCTGGTGTTCAGGATGTTCTACAGACATACCTTAATCAATATCTGGAGCATACAGGCGCTTTTTTTCAAGTGATATGTCCATATCCACCATATGACGTACATGTAACCGGATATCAGAGTCAAGAGTGTGATTCAAAAGGATTATAGTTCAGTGAAAAAGTACGTCTAGCCATGTCATATATATATGGCAACCAAATAAAATTAATACATAATGAACCCTTGAAAGTTAGTGAAAGTCGTGAGACGTATATGCTCCCATTTCCAGAGTTACATTGTAATCAAATGATTCCATCTGACTCCCTACAGGGAATAGACGCTGTGACGAGTTCAATAAATCATATCAGCTACCAGCCAGAAAGTATCATCAATTATATGACAACATGAATTCATCCTTGAGATAATATCACCTCAAATTACTACCATAGGGGCATTATTGCTGATATTATGATAACAGTCTGAGGGGACATTGTATTCATTCCTTTTCAAAATGAACACAAACTACTTAAACAACTAGAAGAGCATTTGCGGGACACTGCAAAAGCAGAGCAGCTCCGAAACTTTGGGTCTCGCCTTTCCCTGTTCCGCCTTCTCCTCAACATAAATAAAATGGGAATTTTGTTTGACAAAAATTTGTTCATTATTCAAGTTATTCTAACAAGTTGAATCATCACTGGGGACACTTTTCACAACTTTGTTCTTAAAACCTTTTTCTGATTTCAAAATTGGATCAAAAGATTAAAATGGCCTTAACCAATATCTCATGACCTTGAACTTTGACCTCAAGGTCACACCATCAATGATTACTTTTCATTGTGTATAACAATCATGCAATGACTCAAAGTGTTCGTTGTTAACATAAGGCATATTCACAATAGCACGCTTAAGTTGTGACCTTGCTGTGACCTTGACCTTTGACAGATTTTAGCAAAAACGTTTTCAAATCTTGGTCTTCCTCCATAGTTGATATATACACCAAATACGAGCCTGACAGCACAAAAATGTTTGAAGTTATCATGTTTACAAGGATTATTGTAGTGATTTAAGAACTCATGACCTTGACCTTTGACCTTGAATGTGAGCATGTCAAAATACTTCCCTAGGTGTGCAAGAAAGAAGCTATATATATGAGGTGTTAATACCTTCTTGGGAAAAGGTTATTTGGTAATTTCAGAACTAGTGACCTTGACCATATTTCGTGACCTTGGCCTTTTAAATTCAAGGTCACATAATCAGTGATCACTTTTCATTGTGTATAACAATCATGTAATGATTCAAAGTGTTAATAGTTGAAATAAGACATTTTCGCAAAAGCATGCTTAAGTCGTGCCCTCGCTGTGACCTTGACCTTTGACGGATGTTAGCGAAAACCTTTTCAAATCTTAGCCTTTCTCCATAGTTGATGTACACCAAATAAGAGCCTGATAGTACAAACCTTTTTTCAAGTTATCATGTTTACAAGGATTTCTTTAGTGATTCAGAACTCGTGACCTTGACCTTTGACCTTGAATATGAACATGTCAAACAAATTCCCCAGGGGCATAAGTAAGAAGTTGTGTTTATGAGTTCTCAAAACCTTGTAGGAAAAAAGTTATAGCGAATACAAAACGCGTAGGCGGCGGCGACGGAAACTGCACAAAAACTGATAGCAGCTCCGACTTAGTCGGAGCTGCTAATAAACTACAACGTTTAATCTTATAGACGTCAATTATTTAACAATTTCAAATAAAATCACTCCCTCGTCTGTTACCCTCCCGGCCCTTAATTATTAGATATGCCAATATTATTTGAGACCCGGCTCTTATTTCAGCTTTTAGATATGACCAAATATGACGCAAATACTAATATGCTTGAAGCATGCAACGATCTATTAGAGACTTCTGCACGTGAATGACATAGCATATTGCTAACATATACCATATGGGTTTCTTTGATCTTTTGTGGCTAACGTATTCACAATATTGAAATGTTTAAGATGCTGTTATGTTTGCTCTCAGTGCAGTACAAGTCCTTCACATCCATGCATTAGGTACACATTAGTTGAGTATTCTCTGCAGAACAGCTATTATCTAAATCTGTTCATCTATTGAATGCACACATTGCTTAAAAGCTGATAATGGGTTCTTACAGCCCAATGTACAGGACAAATTCTTTTGAGAAATTGTGCGGTTTCTACAGTAAATCGCACATTTTCACATTTTCTCTTCTCATGAACTTTGAGGAAATGTTTTAGTTTGTAATTACCGGTATAACAGGATAGTTAATACTCATATTGTTTTCGACCAGTTATTGAGAAATATAATTATACTATATTTAGAGGATACCAAACTATCTTCTATGTAAGAAAATGTCATCAAATGAGTGTCTGCAATCAGTGAATCCAGTCTTTCGATGTCACAAATGCAAATCACAGTCAGGCCCTGTTTACCCACACGATTTTGTTACAGTTAAAACTCGTTGTGTTGCTAGGCTAATCATAATTTGCAAAGAAATGCAAAGAGAAGACTTGAAATACAAGTAAATGGATGAACAGGTTTTCAGATCTAGAGGGATTAATTAATCGAGGTCTGACTGTATTGTTAAACAGATAAGGGTACATGTTAGAATCATTGCAGGGTCGTAATTAGGAGCACTAATATGTCACTTCATGATTTCTCCAAACAGCAATTTGTCCAAAATCCGTTAATTCTAATATGAGACTCCATTACAGGTTTTATTGGATTGTGAACGTCTCCAATTACAAGACAATTAATGCAGTCATAATCGACAACAGCCATGTATATTACGTAAAGAACAATTTAATCTAAAGTAAAAAAATAAATATAAGAACTATGGTAATCAAATATAAATATATCTGAAAACCTTTGATCCTACTTATTGATATATTCATTGTTTTGATATTGCCTCCTCAGTAGTTCATTGAAATTGGACAAAATAATGAAAATCAATATTGTGTATTTCTATTCTGATTTATGGTGCTGTTTTGAATTCATTGTTTCGCTTTTCAGCTCATTGAAATGACTTTATGATCAAAGAATGACACGGGTAATCTGTGTGAACTCTGACAAAACAACACCATTAATCATAAACATCAATTGTGTTTCATTTGCTAACTTTCCTCGAATTGAAATGGAACACACATCAATTGGACCGAGATCGGTTATTAATCATTTTATGACAGATATGTGATAGGAAAATCATTCAAATTCATTTGATAAATGTTCCTTCGGAGATTGTTGTATTAGCGAACTGAAAAGTAGGATGGTGTGACGTGTTCACATAGTATTGTTAGTTTTAGCGGACGTTTGTTGCCCAAAATCTCAAATTTCATTTGCAAACAGATTGGCCAGAATGGAATGCAACTAACAAACCTGAAAATTAATTGCTCTTAAACCTTACTGCATGTACTGCGGCAGTTTCCTACTTCCCTACAGCGGACACAGATCAATAGCTGAATTAAGGGATTTCTGTATAAAGAAGGAAGTCATTGTTAAATTAGCATAAAATATATATGATTCTTGAATAGTTGTGCATTTTGATAATAAATAAACATGGAAAGGCTTTAAATCAAAGGATAGGTGTTCACATTAAAAAGACATTAAACTAACTAAATTACACTAAAAAAAAATACTTTAAAACCTAAAAGAAAGTAAATTTCTTGTTACTAACTAGTGAAACATTTGGAGCGAGAGAACAAGAAGATAGCGTCACAAGTGTAATTTAAGTAGAGATGTTTATGGTCGATAGAAGGGACAATTTCTGTAATGTTGCCAATATGGACATACAGTTAATAGTAGATACACAAAGAAGGCATGTGAGTTTAAGAAGGAATTTAAGAAAGAGGAAGCAAGACCTGAATAAGTCCAATGCAGTTGACAGTTGATGAAGCGTCTATAGATACACTTCCGTCATCAGATTTGTTCGAAAAACTATCATAACTATTATTCAAAGATAGAGCCAACCACAATCTACTATATGCTAAAAGTGTGATCAATTAGCCTCCCATTAGGCTTAGACAGTGAACCACAAGCAGTTGTCTCCGTTTAGTTATGACTGCGTCTATGTGTAGAGATGACTGTGATTGTCTAGTACTTAAATTATTATATTCTTGTTTATGCAAAAAAAATTTAACAATTATTCTCCCATTAAACTTTTAAATTAAATTAAATCTTTTGAGATAGTGAACCACATCAAGCTGTTAGAGTCGAACTATGACTCGTCTATGTGTACAGTTGACTGAGATTGTCCAATACTTACATGGAGCCACAGTAGAATATGTTGTGATTCCTAATGTAAAATTAGTTAAATAACACATATCTGAGCAATAATAGTGCATCTCATTCTATGTAAGAATGCATCTACTTTAGGCCTATAATCAGTATCACAATGGATGGAAAGTGACACAGGCTATGGTGTCCTCACATTTATGAAATCAAGCCACACTATATGACACTTTCTGTGTGTGCAACAATTAACGTGTATCAATAAAAACTGAACAACAGAACGAAAAGAATAAAAGGACTATGTAAAATATTACTGAAATATCCTGTGATAATATTTTGCCAATGTTATCCAAACAAAATGTGTCTTTATTTAATGAATTATCTAAATACATCACTACACATTTAGAGAAAATGCATGTCATAATTTATCCCGATGTATTTCAGCAATACTGTGAACGTTGTGATGGGCAGCATTATAGTTTGTGAAACAATTAATCTTTTACCAATTGGGATCCAATGAAAAGAGAATATATGTCATCTAGGAAGAATGAAGATTGATTCATGACAGTCTCACCCTTTGAAGAGGTTTTGTGAAAGGGAAGCGTTTTAACTGTTTCATTTGAAAAGAACATATTTATCGTGTCTGTAGCATTTGTTCTTATCGAATTAACTTAAAATAACATGTTTAGAGTCTCTTTCATCAGCACCTGAATGGCTTTATCTGCTTTTGATGAAAGAGCGCTAAAGTAAAGAGCAGAAGAATTGTTCTAGCTCCTGCATGAAGAACATTATCCATGGAGGTTGGATCCGGTCATGAAGCAATGTTAGCTATAGAGTTAACATCCAGTAAAAGGTAGAAATCGTTTTGTAAATTTAGTAACGGGGTATGTTGTGAATAAGCAAGTTAATGTAATGTAATCGACTTCATAAGAAGCCTCCCTCCCCCACCCAAGATAAAGATTGCTTGGTTAAACTTAGAACATGCACGTTAATTTGTGCTGTTTTGTTTTGTTTTGTTTACAATATTACAGATTAACTGTCAACATGCAGACACTTTTAAATTTGATATGTACTCAACTTTAAAAGAAATGCGACAATTTAATCTACAAGATACTGAAATAAAATATGGAATATATATATCATGCCATCGGCATAAGCTATAAAACTACTTTTGTACAACATAACAACGTGTTCGTTAACATTACATTCTGTGTGGAAGAGTGGTGTGCATTTCCAAGAACATTGTTAATACATTGTAGGTCCGCCATTGATGTTGACAGCATAGAACATGAACAGGCATTATAATATCAATGTTTTACGAATCTGCCTGTGCTTTAAGACTTAACACTGTTTGGTTTGTCTCATGGATTCATTTATAACAAACAAATTATAATTGACGAGATCCATATAATATTGTTATCCTATATACATTGTAACAGTTAATGTGTTGCATGTTTGACCCATCTATATAACGTCTTTCATCATCACATGTTTTTCTCTTGTTGTTTTGAGGAACATATTCACCAAGCTCCATATGCACTCGCAAGAATAGGGTTGATCTATCTCATTGTTAAATACACATACGTTTTATTTGAATTTCAGTCTGTAAATTAATAACAGTCAATTACTAGTTTCCGATCTATTACACATGACATACACTAAAAGGTCCAATAGTTCTTTGTACTTTCATCTGAGTAATACATCAGATATGTTAAGATATTTTTTGCAGTTTCCTGTTCAATTCAAATCAGACTCCATAAAGTCAATGAAAGGATATACTTAATATAAATCAATTGCATTAATTGTGACAACTTAGATCAAATAAATTCCCGAAAAAACTTGCAGTAACGACAAAAGCAAGATTTTCTAATGTAACTTTGATTTGCCAATACATTAGAATGTAGGCTATATAATAAGGGGTTACTTATACGTTCATACGTTCTATACTCTAGTGGCACCATGGTGAAATGTTCACTTCCATCCAAATCCTGATGATAGGCAACATAATTATTGAATGAGAATGTCGGTCTTAGACCAGTTTTGGAAAGCACAAACTCAGTCATATTGAATCATACATGTTCATGTAACAGATTGCTAATATGCTAAATTTGATTTTTCAAATGCATGTCTATTCTGTGAATCATATTATCAAGAGTTGCGGAAGCACAAACCTTTTTTTCAAATGTAGAAATTATAAAAGACGGAAAGAAACTTCAATCTTTTTACGAATAGATGGCACCATATTTAATGAATTATCTAAATTCAACAAATTATATTTTGGAAGATGTAATTGGTAACATTGTACCTCGCAATGCATTATAGCAACTTATGTTTAAACAATGGAAGTCAGCTGACAAGAGAAACCCACCTGGGAAGAATGCAGAGAGATTTATGATTCATTTGCCCTTTGAAGTGGTTTTGTCCAAGGGAGGGCTATTTTAATTGTTTCTTTATTTTTTCGTTGTTTTGTTGGATCAAATACTCTAAAGAATTTATGAGATCAACAAACCATAGAGGCTCTATCATTGGACACCTGAATGGTTTATATCCTGTCTGATGAAGGAGCTCTTAAAAGAGCAGTTAAATAGTTATAACTTCTGTGAAAACACGTTATCCGGGAGTTGTAACCTGACGTGACATTGTCAATTTATATCTGCATGTGATGCAATGGTGGTTTGTTGTGAATAACTTTTGCAAGTGAGTTATGTAAATCATAACATGTATAAACAGAAATAATTCTAAAATTATACAAGAGGCTGCCCGCCTGACATAAAAACAACGATGCCAAATATCTTAACACCCAGTTGACAGATTAAATTATTATACGAATTATGGTTTGGTCTGGAGAAGAACATTTTCTCCGTTATCTCCAGATTCTATCACAATAGTCTGTATGTTTTCAGTTCATCTGGAACAATGATATGCGGAAGCACATTAGTCAAAGGTATTTTAATGGCATCTCCTGTCACACATTTGACATGAAGATAAATATCTTGTTCCCAATGACGTTTTCTTTTAAAATGTCAATGCGAGCAAGACCAAGGAAATGGACAACATTTTTGTTATGTTTGGATCACAAAATCATTGCAGAGAACGTGTAAAGAAAACAATGAACTGAAGACAGTGCCATGAATCAAAATTCACAACCACCAACAACAGATTTCTCCTAATTTGTCCTCTTCGAAATAATTGAAACACAAACGACTAAATGATAATTTACTTCCGAAGTTTCTATTTTACTCAAAGCTAAAAAATTACGAAATGTTGTCCATGCCAAATGTTTAAGGTGAAATGGGACGAAACCATTATGTTAGAATGTGTTAATTTTCTTTTTCATGGTACCATTGCTCCATATCTAAACTTGGGGACACTTGAGTATATATGTTAATGTGCTGTTTACCAGATATTTTCCGTGCTTTTGCATTTTTTAAATAACTTTACCTTTTATATATATCATACCTTCTTTTATTAACATCAGCATTGATACTTGTAAAACCTGTTAAGTCTAATACATACACATCAAAGCTACAAATATAACTTTTTGCCAATGTTTGGTCGATGGGTCCACGCAACTGTATACAGTCGGGCCTCGGTAATCCGAACGCTTCCGTTTTTCATCAAAAACGTTCGGATACTGAGGACTACCAAAGAGATTAGTTTGGTTACATCTTCCTACCATTCGGAAACTGCGAGATTCGGATTATCGGTTGCCGGATTATCGCGGCGTGACTGTATCATTATGGACAAGCAATGGCTGTTAAAGACACTGTTTTAGAGAAGTTTAGAGAAAGAGTTGAAGTTATAAACTGACTTGCAAAAGAAACGCCACCAGAATACAAAAGGTTATTATTTTTCGGGGAACGAAGCCTACTGATTGGAATTACTTTAAACATGTCTTCTAAATGTAATCTGTACATTCACTGTACAATGCAAGTTTTCGTAGTAATTTTCGAGAAAAATGAACTTATTGGTCAACACTTTCAGATTGTGTACAAAGTTAACCAAATGAAATTCGGGTACAAAACATCAACAGAATGGAGGTTTTGCATTAAACTATACGAGTGCAAGCGACGAACATGGCTTTTTAAAGTGCTACAGAAAAAGAGAGAACAATTTGCACCCTGCAGGTTGGAGCGACGCTTACCAAGTTGCCTAATCATGGATTGCATCAAGTGTACAATAGCCAGACTCGCTAAATTTTACAGACGAACTGACAGCATTGCGTACAAGCCACGGAGTGGAAAACCAAAGTTATCCACTCCGTAGAAAGACTGATCTGCTGACTTGTCACCCATTGAACAACTTTTGCAATTCCAACCTCGGCCATTAACAATAGAGATTTGGCCTTTTCCTCATGTGTCTATTAGCCTTCTTACACAATTAAGCTTAAAATATCGTTATTCTATTCAATGTTCTAAAAATCCTGATGATCGAAAACTGGACAATTGACCCTTTACGTCACGTCAATTAATGGTTAATTTTACTGAAATATCCTTCCAATTGTATGTATTTTCGATACATACTATTATAATATGAGTTTAATTGATTTGGGACCAAAAATGTTTTGGTTGCGTTTCTTTTGCAAGTCAGTTTATATGATACAGCCATAGTAATACATTAGTACCTAGTTCGAACTAATCAGTTTTTGCTGGCTGATTTCATTAGATACCCATTAATATAAATTGTGCATTAAATATGAACTACATCTTTTTGTGTGTTTGTGAATACATACTAGACTTGGGTTGAGAAGAAAGACAATTATTTCAAACAATTAAAGGGATAATCTCCTAGAAATATAAATATAATTACATTAGATGATGCCAACTAATCTCATTGTTAATCACAAGAAAAGCACATTTATGTAGTTTAATATCTAATAAGTGTGAATGTCATTTTCAAAATTAAATCACATTGGAATCTGAAATTCTGTTAAACTTTGTATCCTCTACAGTTTCAAAGTAACAAGATTTGTATTTTCTGCACTGATAATATTGTTTTCAGCTTTCATGTGCTACGTACATTATACTTTATTGATATTCATTGTTGTAAAAAAAATAAAATGACATTAATTCTAGTGTCGGCATGTGTTTGATTTCTGTACAACATTAATTTTAATTAGGAACCTGTTGTGTTCCCCTGACAAATATTGAAAACATTATTATGATTATTATCAAATATATACCTAGTGCCATAATTGATTGGCATAAGTAGAAATTTAACTTTAAATAACTTATTGTATATGAATTTCGCAATAGTATTTCTTACGTTTAATGTTCCTCTCTCAAGTTGACATGTATATGTAGTTCGTAGATCAATACTTAACAGACTGATATTGAAATGTGTTTGAAGTTTCTATCATACTGATGTAACATGTTGTGTGTAAAATCAAAGAAACAACTTATAGAAAATATTCAAATCACGTTAATACTTCCCTCAAAATAGCACAGCAGAAAACATTGATCATTAACAAAACGATAAAGATTATATAATTGCATAACAGTAAGTTTGATTGAGTGTGAAGAGAGTCAAAGAGATAATTGAAATCGAACCTATGAATCCTCGGTTTCAGGGAACATCAATG
Organism: Gibbula magus; assembly: GCA_936450465.1. Classification (NCBI taxonomy): domain Eukaryota; kingdom Metazoa; phylum Mollusca; class Gastropoda; order Trochida; family Trochidae; genus Gibbula; species Gibbula magus. The sequence continues at coordinate 3,580,546 of OW388300.1, read as the reverse complement.
AGTTATTCCTGTCACATGATGAATGGGGAATAATTGGATGAGTTCATTCGATAGCAAAGTCTACTTACAACTTCTTAAATCAAAAGGATAGAGACAATCGTTCCTTTGTTTCATGACCCACCTTGTCATAAGTTTATCAAACCCATGTGATTTGATAAATTGATGCTAGTCCATGTAATCAAATTATTTTTCTATCTCGATAAAACATAAAGAACGTGTTGAACAAGGAATCCCGTTCAGTTCAAGATCAGGATAACTATTGGTAATAAAATTAAACACATGCCAAGCCGCAATATCATTTGATTGTAATTTTCCACTCAATAGTATGACTTTCATCAAATGTTCACATGAGACCTTTATTTATTATTATTTTACGTGAATTTTTATATATATCGTAGCAATAACTACATGTACTTATAGGGGAGGTAGATCTGAATACATCTTAAAATGATAAAGACAATGTGCTGTCTTGAAAACAAAAGGAAACACATGTCAGCCTATTGTTTTTCATTTATTGATGTAGATTAATGTATTAGTCGATGATAAGACATTATTCGTCTGTCACACAGGAAAGTGGGTAACGTTTAGATATGTTGTAAGGAAAAGCCTGAAATCAAACAGCTCTTGTGTGACAGAGAATATAATCTATCATTATCTGTTTATCTCAAAGAAAACTTCATTGATCAAACTTACATGAAAGTGCAATTCATTTTATGATTCACCTTATGTGTATCACGATTGGTGAAAATAACAGGAAACTAAAAAGAAGGCAATCTTTTCAGGTGTAATCGTGCATGAAATGAGTAAAAATGATAGACAATTCAATCAGACCTTTGATGGCAAAGTTAGTAGGTTGATTTAATTTTATTGACATTGATATAACAGACTGCAATGATGAACCTAATGAAATCTGCCAATGTTTTCAAATCTTATACAAAGTTGTAAAACCTGTTTATGAAAAAAAGAAAAATTGTACAAATTGATGAACTGAACATTACATATGTAGAATCTCTTCCATCAGGATTTAAATGGATGTATTTGCTTTTGACGAAAGATAACTGAAGTAAAGAGCAGTTGAGTGGTTGAAGCTCCTGCATGAAAAACAGTATCAAGGGAGGTTGGAACCGGGCATGCTGTGAATAAGCGCGTTTATGTAATGTTACATGCATATAAGCCAAACCCCTCACCAAAGCAGTATTCAAGCATCGTGGTGGTCTGTGAGGAATTTCCTTTCATGCAGCGAAGTAATAGTAGTGTAGTTCTTATGATAGTTATGAATTGATATATTGGCAGTGAATCAATTGTCTTTAATAGACAACTGTTCCGCCGTAGTTCAAATGCAAAGCTTCACTTTGTGTTCTTCAATGGTCTCATCTGAAAATATTTGTATTGAAATAACTTATTTAATCAAAAGTGCTTGTTCGTGATGGTGATGCTTGATTCTAATTAAATGATTGCTGTTGATGTTGGTGTTGGTGTACCTTGGTGTATGAGGTTAGGAAAATAGTTTTCATTTCAAAAATTTAATTAAAAAAGTTGATTAAGGAAAACATTAATCTCATGGATCAAAGAACTAAAGAATTCCACTTCAAAATAAAAATTACCAAGAACAACCCTGTCCCGTTGTATATGGAAATGGTTTTGATAAACCTTTATATTTTAATATCTCTGCATTGATGTGAATTTTCCAGAAAATATCCCTTTAAAATCTTGGCTACAACTATTACTGTTCAGATCTATTTAAGTATCCTAATATTGTACCACTCTCCTTTGATCTTAACACATAGCGTATCCATTAGAAAGCTTCTGATCATATGCAGTCGAGGAATGCAATGGCTTGTTCGGATTGACAAGTCTCTCAGCTTTGTTGACTATAGTAAGTTAGATAAATAATAATAATGTCCATTTATATGGCACTAAACTCCACTGCAGCGTGCTCATAGCGCATACAAGAATATATACAGAGAAGCTTAGTAGTACAGCTGAAACAGGTAAGTTTTTAAGAGACTTTTAAAATGTTCCCAAGAGTTGGCATCTTTGAGGGATATTGGAATTGAGTTCCATTTTGTGGCAGCAGCAACACTGAAAGACCTATAACCAAATGATTTTCTCTTCCATCTTGGTATCACAAGTTTCTGTTGTTTTTCTGACCTCTAACCTTAGATCATTTCTTTGTGTTTGTACTTTGACCACACTTTGTGTGTGCTTTAATCTCTGTTCATATCTGATTGCTGGAGCAAAACGTTAGTGCTGCCTTGCTGTAGATGATCATCTCAAACGTGGTCTTATATTTTTTTAGGAAGTCTAGTGGATATATCAGGGGGAACATAATTCTAACCGGAGCAATACAAGTTATTTTAGCATATTGATTTGCATATAATAAGAGACAGTAAGACACAATATAAGTATATATCCTTTGTCAAATATGTAGACACCATTCTCTGGAAAATGGATGTCAACATAGAGAATACTGAACAACGTCCCGTTTAATAACATATTTGAAAAACGAGTGGATGGTTTCGCTCGTTAGATACCAAAACCATCCACGCGTTTCATAAATATGTTATTAAACGGGACGGAGTTTTTTTATTCATATATCTTGATATTGTATTCTATAACAACAGACGGACATGAACAATGACTCAACATCCTGGAAAACGTACGTGTCGACCCGAAGCTACATTTTTACATTCTAAACAATCAAACCCATTCCTCAAAAAGCGAAGTAAATATCAAAATGTACATATAACGATTACAATATAGTCGCAATAATACTCAACTTACGACTGTCACGCGATTCGTGGGCTCAACATGAGAATTTTATTTCTTGTGAATTTAGAATCTACAAACTAGATCTAAGGTAACGTCGAGTTGCTTGACGAAGCCTTGCAAATGGCTGTCAAATCGCGAGAACCCACACGAGATTACATGTCAAGGGAACTAACTCTGAATCAACCAAGTGATACTGATTGTGATAGAAGCGTCCGTTTAATATAATCATAATACTTTGTGATAAAACGTGTCCGTAGAAATCCATGCGATCCTGAAAGCCATGTGACTACTGGAAATTAGTTGTGACTGCGATCGCTTTTACTTGCAACGAATAACATTTCAATGTTTCAGAAAGAAGAAGAAAGGTTTATTTTGTATAAAGGCCGTGAGACCCATCGTACAAAATGGTACAAAGATTAATTTAATTTAAGTTACCTTTCAATGTTTCACAACAGTAGTATCTTCAACGAGAGTGTAATAAATTAAATTAATCAACAATATCACAATGGGATGACTTTTTACAAAATCGATTGACAAAGGTAACCCTGTAATCGTGTCAAAAAGATGTCCACATAGATATGGCTGTTTTGAAAGTGAAAGATTTATTTAACATCTTGTAACATGTGCCACAAAAGTAGTCATTATTTCCATTATTTCAACAATATTAACATTTGGTATGATATATCATTGCTAATTACGTTAGAAGAAGTAACAATGAATTGTGAAGTGAAATAAGACGATGAAAATGCAAGTTTGGTCTGTCACAATGTACAGATAGAAGTAGATCACAGTAATGTTAAAAGGCGAACTTTGTCTACCATTTGATAAACTGAGAATTCGATTCCTTCTTAAAGAAAGATGTATATCTCTGTCTGCATATTCGTGTCTGTCCCTTTGTTCCAATATAATACCCAATAAATAACCTTAACACAGAAGCACTGCTATATATAATCACCTTCCAGCTACAAAAGCGCTAAACATGTCTCCCTCTGTTCACTTCATCCAGTTCATATACTCAAGCTGTCGTCTTAACTATCAAGATCGTGCTGTGCGAGTACTTTACAGCACACATATAACATGACATGAACTTACCTATTAATTGTATACATCTAGGATTACCTGATTAACAACAATGAATTGCCCGTAATGATGTGGGAGAATGACGTCCATTAAACTATCATACAAATAGGCTTACACATTGTGCAGATACATTATAAGTTAAACATCTTAAAGCATTCATCCTTTTACTTACTAAAATATTTCATGAGCCTAGCTATCAGTTTTAGCTGCGTATTTCAGTCGCCCTTTTAACATCACAAAGCCGCCACAAAACATTTCCGGAACGTAACTAGTACATCAATCACGTTTGAAAAAGCAAAATCTATCTTTGCAATCTCTATCAATTACAATCCTACTTGTCACACGTCGATCTTTGAACATAAAGCTAACATAAAGCTACAATCTCGCAGGATGATTTGAAAAGACTTAACTTAAAAGAGTTTATAAATTATCCATTATTGTAATTTATAATAATAACATTTCTAGTTCTCTAAACTAATTGGAAGAAAATGGAACGATGCTAGTTATGAAAAGGATGTATTTATTAAAACGATTCATTCTGCTCCTAGTGGAAATAGATGATGCTTCACACGAAGCTTGTTTTGTTGAAATAACAGTTTGACTTGTATTCATGATTGGAGTCCCTGTTATTTAAATCAAATATAATTCATTGTTGAGACACTTAAAGTGAATCCATTTTGACTCTTTAATATGATTTTTTAAATGTATACCCGTTGCATGTTTCTTAATTATAAATCTTATGATGAAGTATATAAGTGCCGCCTGTCCAACTGCAATCATTGATAACAACGACATTAATCAACATAAACCGTTATACAGAACAGGTCACTATCAGTTAGGTTTGGTTATTGAACCTACAGTCATTACAAATTACATCAAAGTGAATGTAAAACGCACTGAATATGACAAGCATTAACTTCAAAACAATTTAAGTATAGAGACAATTTTCTGGATAAACAACTTCTTTATTCTTTGAAGGGAAGTTTTGACATCGATTCTAATTCTGTCTTTGTTAGGCAGGTGATATCAACACACTTTGTTGAACAATTAGATTACCCTAGGGAAATCAATTATTCAGAAAATTAGCTGAATGATTCAGTACAAATTCACTTGATATGTTTGACTATAGCCCTTAGGTGTTTGTTAGGCAATGCCAACAGTGGACAATGGACAACCAGTGGCAGACAAACATTTCAGCGATTAACAATCACCTTCAAGAGAGATTCAACTTTCCGGAGACTTTCCTGGGAATACACTTGAATATTCGGGAAATTGGAAATGATTAAAATATTTTACAACGAAACTAGCTTAAAAAACACCTGGTATGAACACTGCATTAATTGTTTGAAGATATCTATGTTCAGGATTTTAATTATTTATTGTAATTATTTTTTCCATTCATTGAAGGGGTGTATTAAGAGTTGAGTGAAACAAATTTTTAAATTTAAAAATGGGTGTTGATCAAAACGGTTCCATAAGTCAACAATAGAATTCAGGTACAAGACGAATAAATGAATAAATCGTCGGTTGCTGAGTGATTCACGGTGATCTGTCTGAAATGGTTAGTCGATGTTAACATGAAACATAATTATTCAAGGTTTTCTTGCATCACCTGCTCTTGTACAATTCACCTTTCCAGAGACTTATTCATTAATTGTAAAAGGTTTTGTTTCCCAAGAGCAACTTAATCAGGTATGGGGGTATTGTTAACTTTAAAATTAGTTAAATATTCAAATAACGGTAAATTATTATAGGGTTTTGCTGTGAAGATGCAGGGCTGTATCATGTGATAAAAATTAAAGCCTTCGTCTCAGTTGTTCTTCGGTATCTAAATGTGTTATGTAGACAGAATGAGGAAAAGATATTGTGAACATAAAATCAAAGACACAGCTAATGACCAGTGTGAGAAACGACTCCAAAAAACATCAGAGGTTATACAATTACATAACTGTAAGTTAGATGGAGTGTGAAGTGAGACAAAGAGATAATTGAAGCAGGAACCTGTGAAGCCTCAGTTCTGTCACACGAACATCAATGAGAGTATTCTGTCACACGATGAATGGTGAATAATTGAATGATAAATTTTGACTCTATTTAAAAGCATCCCTACTTTCAACTTTTACATTAAAAAAATAAAGACAATGTTCGCTTCGTTTCCCTGGTCCACTTGTCATAAGAAATATAATGGTGGAAGTTTGATTAATTCATTTCTTGTTTCTCGTAACAAAATAGATTGATGGTGAATGGGTGGAATCGTTCTTCAAATAAAATAATCTTCTGTCAATAGACGTGTTCCTCAAAGAAAGCTTGTTCGTTGATTAAAGCGTTTCCATTGGTGCAATCATCATGAAATCAAAGAGAGAGACTACACAATAACGAACACATCTGATCAGTAATGCTCAATGATTACTGTAGGTTTAATTAGTATAAGAGGATCATTTTATGGGTTCTACTTATATTACATAAGATATTACAAGCTGCAATTAAGAACCTTGTACAAGAAGATTAATAAATGCCCTTAGTTATTCAGAATAAAATTCAAGAAATTATAACCACTTTAGGGGAATATTTGTATTATACTGCTGCCGAATTCAATAAGTACAATTCAGATGTAAACATGTTATGATCTAAATGTAAATTAACAAACCATTGTTAAAAGGGTTTTTTGTAATGTGAATACCTTTATACCAAACAAGGGGAATGTTGTTAAAACAAATTTCTTCCAGTAAAATACAAAGGCTTCAGTTGTCTTAATGCAAGTTGATGTGGTTCAGTAATCAAGACGCACACATGCATTCTTAGTACAACATGTCTCCAATAGTTTTCTATCCATTGCCATGAGACTCTTGAGAATACACATCTACATCAATAGATTGCTACATGTACAGTATGGCATACCGTATTAACACAAACAGATGTCCAGGGTTATATCACTCATTATTTTCATCTTAAAATTGATCTTTAAAATGCAGTTACACTCTAATTAGCAGCCTCGACTAAGTTATCAGTTTTTTAGCAGTTTCCATATTTTGCATTGGCTACAACATTTTCCAAGAAGGTTTTGAGAACTCATATACATAACTTCTGACTTATACCCTTTGGGAATTTTTTTTGAAATTATCACATTGATGGTCTCAGGTAAAGGTGACGACTTCCGAAATCACTAAAAAAATCCTTGTAACTACGATAACTTGGAAATTATTTGTGCTATCATGCTGTCATTTGGTAAATATCAATTATGGAGAAAGGCCAAAGGTGTTTGAAAGGTTTTCACTAAAATCCGTCAAAAGGTCAAGATCGCACGGATGTCACTACTTAAGGATACATTTGCGAAAATGCCTTATTTCAACTATTTCACTTTGAATCATTACATGATTGGTATACACAATGAACAGTGATCATTGTTTCATGTCCTTGAAGGTCAAAGGTCAAGGTCAAGGTCCTGTGGAGAAGGCGGAACAGGGAAAGGCAAAACCCTCAGTTTCCGGACTGCTGTGTCTAACAAACGCTAACCTAGGTGCAAAAGGATTAGATTATATAGCAGGATTCTAATCGACACTGCAGTACAGAAGGACACTATGTTTCCCCCCAATTCCAAAGTGTATTCGATCATCATAGGTATAATCCAATTAACTTTTATGTTGCATATTTGACATATTTCTTTGCACCGAATCAACTTTTCAAGGAACTGTCATTATAAAAATAAAACTCATCGCCCCTAATAACAAAATCAATTAGGAGTATAAGGTGTCATGGAGTATTAAGCATCAAAGTGATAATAGATACTTCAGGAACATCCCCTGATTCAATGTTCGTCTCGTGTTTAACACAAGGAAATGTTTTTTTGCGTGTCAAAAAGCTACGGTTCATTTGATTAATTCCCAACATCAATATATGTGAATATGTCATATACATAGTACTTCATATTTTAAAACTATCTTTTAAGAGGATGATCACAGCTTTAAAACCAATCCACCTTACAATTCCCAGAACTCCTAACCAAAATATTAATTTCCTAATGCATAATCCATTTTCTCGACTTCAACTTCAGAACGCTCGTGCTCACTTAAGTTCATTCTATGGAAGGAAAATTCATTTGTTTTAGGGTGTTCAAGGCAACATAGATTGGAAATTGAAATATGAACATAAACATAAAAAAAACGTGAAAACAATTATTTCCTTGCGAACCTTAACTCTTCAAGATAATAATTTAAATTTGAAAAACATTTGTTGCATCGTAAAATTACATTTATTACAAGAGGGGCACTTGTTGTTAATGAAACTTTGCAGTTACAGGAATATTCAAAGCAATACTTCAATCAAGTGAAGAATCATATTAAAATCCTTCAACTGTATATACACATCACCATCGACAGGGAAATTCAATTAGTCATAAAATGTTACTTAGTTGTGTGATGTAGGACTTGCACATTTTCTCTAATTGAACCAATTCTCTTATTAAATCTCGTTTTACGGTTTTTTTAGTTTACAATATGTTACAGTCGCCCATCCAGTTAGTAAAATACAAAAAAAAGAAAATCAATATTTGGATTAAATTTAATTGTCTTCGCTTTTAAACAATTATCAATTCCACAATGAATCACCATAGAAATGTTGGTATCCATTACACTGACGAAATTCCCATCTTGTAGTCACAAATTTGACCCCGGACCCATGTAAAGTCTGCAATATGTCCTCACATTAGTGTTTATTCAGTAAACACAGTTTCCTAATTCAACATCACACTCCATAAATCATCATAATAATTTCTCATTTTGTTCAATCCTCATGCACATGTATAAAAGTGGCAACAATTACTTACATACTATTGTGGTCACCTATCAATTATTATTTGCAATTGATTTTAGAAAACTTATGTATTTCATTATATAACGAGCAATTAAATACGTGGACGTATCAGTGAAATCAAGTGTGTATAAAGCTATAGTGAATATATCTGTTTTTTCCCTGTAGCCAGTGACTGATATAATTTCACGTCATAAAACAATAGTCTCACGTAAAGAATTGTCTTATTACGTCAAATTGTTTCTGTGGTTTCAGGCTGTTATGTAATGTTTAAAAGTTTACCATCATGTCATGTGTATCTCATCTCGTGAAAATATGAAATGTCTACCTCAGTCTATGAAATAAATTTGGAAATGACAGATCTCCTCTATACAAAAAAATCCGTCCTGGCTAAAGAATGTGTTTAGATTTTCCCTATTTCCATTTCAATTGATTACCATATGAATTGCATTTTAACTTCACAAATGACGGATATGTTACTCGAATAAAATGTTATATTTCATACCATATATATAATATATATATACATATATAATCAAGTCTGATGCCACTGCCTGCTGAACTCATCTGAACCTCAAATCAATATGAGAAATATTGACAGTTGTGTAGTTAATCAAGTGTACAGAGGTATTGAAAGAGATCTCCGAGGTCTGACAGAGTTGGATGCAGCTTAATAATATATATGCAGACATACTAAGGTGTTCTCGCGATATTGTGAGTATTTGTTAACAAAAATAATATTAAATATGCCTCGTTTTACATCGGTCGGAAAAATGCTTTTCATGTGAAACTAGATTTCAATGTGTCATTGGTCAAATATGCTATTTGTATATAGCAACACTTTTTTTAATTTATGTGTATGTGTATGTTATTAGTAACATGAACATGAAATCTATGAATCGTATGCTTCAGAAGAGTGCCCCTTCAGTTCTTCTCTCTTTAATAGAAAGTGTCCCCCTAGTCTAGTCATCCAAATCAAGACCATAATCAAATAACCTCTGATATGACATGAAAGCTCAAGACATCAGTGAAGGATCTTGACTTCTATAACAATTAAGTTTAAGCATCATTCCATTTCGGAATTGAGCTCGGATCATAGTGTGTGTTATCAGTGTACTTCATTATTATTGTTCTCAATTAACAAGTTGTCATACTGAAAAATTCACAATTCCGCTGTGACAAGATCTTATCACCTCTTTGTCTTCTCCAGAAACATAAAAGAAGATATGAAGAGAATCAATAGATTGCCAAGGGTTAAATAGCAAAGTATTGGAATGAAGGTCAAGGTCACACACCCTGAATGACTGAAGGGCAACGTCAAAAACCCTCAATTACTTTACTTGAGTTGTATTAATCCATTCGTCTGTATGTTATAGGGGTAACGTTGTTTTTCAGGGCATTATCATTTGCAGAAGCCCGAGGTCTTCAATTAACTGCCCGACGAAGGAGGGCAGTTGAAGAAGACTGAGGGCTTCTGCAAATGATAATGCCATGAAAAACAACGTTACCCCTATTATAGCTCAAATGGATGGGATTTGTTCTTTTGTACCCGAATTCTTCTACAAGTTTTAATTACAGTAGTATATGACCAAAACAGCAAAAACTGCATCGTGTTGCCGCCGAGAACAACTGTGACGTCACAAGTGAAGAATGACGTCATAGTCGCTTGCGTTTTACGGCTGATGAACGGAATGTCAGCCGTTGATCGGGAAAACGAAAGCAGTCTATATGTAATGATTATCGCACTGATGCATAGACGTGTTTTATTATATAACCAATCAGTGAAATAATGAAAATCAACAAATCATTACATATTTAGCAAGTTTAGGATGCATGCGTAATTGCGTACTTAGGCTACCTAAATCTAACATTTCAGGTCTACCGGTGGTGACTGAGAACAACATTCTTCTTTATTGTGTTTAAAACTCTTAAGAATCAGTGCGGTTGTATTGTCACATCGGGTTTATGATATTATTTGGCAAAATTACGTGTCCTCGTTTGAAAGAAAGACATGTAAAACGTTTTAAAATGTTCGAGTCGATACGATCATTTGGTCGCCATATTTGTTGAAATTTCAAGAGGAGATTCTAAAGTGACGTCGCTTAGAAACGAAGTGATAATGGCCCGTCGTCAGCGTTGAGAGGGCCGTTATCATTTGCAGTGGCCCGCTCATTTCTGATAACAAGAGGGCGGTTTCATGATAATTCCATCCATTTTAGCTATAAATACAGGTATGGACGGACACTAAGTGACAAATAGTGACACTACTGGAATACGAACTCATATCGTTCAGAGGTTTCGTCACAAACGAGACGTCCAACAAAAACTTTCGGTGTGAGAAGCTAGGGGCATATAACTCAAAACAGCTACCTTTTCATCTGTGCCAAATGCTTTCAAAACAGCGACCGTTAAAACACTATGATTTGATTGGTCAGCTATTTGACTGGGCTTTGATTGTGCTTATCTGGTTCAGAACACACGCCTATACAGGGTGTTCTCAGACCTTGTGGTGAGGAATCTACAGAACAAGTTCGTATCCCGGTAGATGCAAGTTTATTTTGCAAGTTTATTCCTCGGAACAAGGTCGATTTTAATCAGACTGCAATAATAAATAAGATCATATCATAAAAATAATATGACTTGTTCGGGTTGCCATTATAACATCTTCATTTGTGAAGGTGTCACATGCTTTGTCTATCATAATGCACTTTTTACTTTTTATACATTATTTTCCCGTTGAATTTATACTCTTTAGTTCAACATGTCCAATTTAATTTTAAAAGAAATGCCAATAACGATTCTCTAAATGCCAACACTATTTTTTTTAATGAATTGTCCATTAAAGATGCACCATATAAACATCCATTGTCACAATAAATATTAACTCCCTTTTCATAACGCTTTAAACTTTCATCCATGAAGTTTCATTATTCAGCTTTTAGATTGCAATTTCAAATGCTTTGATACATCCATTACGAAATCACAAACTTCGTGTTTTGTCAATGGAATATTCAAACGAAAGCGAAATACTTTAATTTATCATAGATACACAAATGATTTCCTATGTCAATAGCATGAAGTTAAGTTATCTGATTATCTAATGTCGAACCAAGAAATAGTTGGAAGCAGATGATAACTAAAACATTTTGCTTTTTATGTATTTTCCATCCATCAGAAAATCCCAATTAGGAAACCGAAAACAGTTTTAAAAACTGTGATGCAGCAATGTTATTGTAAATATATTTCTGAAGCATGAACCCATGTTTCTGTTTTCTGATAGTCCAATAATTATTATGAAACAAAAATGATGAGAAAGCATGCAAGAACATTAAAATCTCTCACATTAATAATGGTGAAATATTACGAATGTTGACTTACCCTCATATACCATTATTGTGTTATTTTTCATACGGTGAGGTATACATTGAAGATGCCATATAACTTCAATTGGATTCCACCGATTGACCCACGACCCAAGCCTTGGCTTGGAAGCTGTAACGACAATTCTCTTTTGGTGGACAATTCTGTATTGTTCGACCCCTATCCACTGTCGTTGCTGGTGCCAGTCCAGAGTGAGTCTGGTGACGTTGTATACAGGCTTTCATAGTATGTGATCCATCCTCATTTACATGTGCATATCTCAGTTATCGAAGGTCAGTTTGTCCCACCCATATATACCCACACATAAAGTTCACTATCAGAAGATTGTCTAACTCTCAAATAGTAAATATGGAAAGAATCCATTATAATTTAGATCAGTGACAGATTATACGTCCAGTCACTGCATCCATATAATTATGTTATAACAATTAACCACATCTAATATTTCAATATACAATATACTAGTTCTAAGTCTGTTTTGAATGTTGATATATGGATTGTTTCCTGATGAGTTAGTGACCTTCATCGATGTTATTGGGCTAACAAACGTTGTAATATTCACTGATGTAAGTATCAAACGGTTAGTATGACTGATTTTCAAATCCAAAACTGTCTTAAGCATTAGTTACACAATATAACGTTTTGTAATGCGCTACGTTTGAACATCTTCTAAATGTTATTCGTTATCAATAATAGTTGTTTGATCTCTATTTACAGCATAAAGTGTGATGGAGTGTGGACACTCACGGAGATAATTTACTCTTGGGTATGAGAGCTGTACTTGTGGAGCGTCTTCAGTTTGAAAGAAAGTTACTCTCAATCTCTCCATCACATGTGAAGCAATTAGAAGGTCCAAGGTGACCAATTACAACTTGATTGAAGGAATTCAATAACATGTTCTCGCATACATGTTCCTGTCAAATTGATTTCTTCTATTACTGTTCTGATTTGTATTTCAGTGTTTTTGGAAGGCATAAGAGACACTATAATATGACTCTTGAATCATTCAAAAAAATTTGATATGTAATACCACATTCAAATCCGTGCCCAACAATACATAGCCTCGATGTCTATCTCCAATAAGAAATTCTACAGTATTTAAAAGATTTATATTTGAAATTGTTTAATGATTGTAACATATTTTAACTGCATGGATTGAGAAACCATAGATCGAAAATAGAAATGAAGCATACCTATGAAAAGTAATCTCTCATCGTTCTTTCTGTGATTTTCGGGGTATATTGTTTAATACCTGTCTTGTTGTTTTGTATGTTTGTCCAAAAATCTTTAACCGTGTGCACTCATTGTGATGACGTGTTTCAGATCCTAAATCTAATAGTATTGCTTAGTGATCAAGCTTAGTTACTGTACGGATCAAGGTTTATTAATACTCATACTTTCATATACTAATTGCAAACGTTGCTAATATCCGGAAATATCAGTGTTTACCAAACACATCCTGTTCTTTATTGTGGCCCTGAGCTTGTGATGTGGCATTCAACGTTACTGTTGTGTCAGTAAGATATTGTTCATCAAGCACAAAGTAATACATACAACCAATAAAAGTTTATATTGCTCAACCTTATATTCACACCAAAAATCAGTAAATGCCAATATCAAAATTTAATCACTCAAACTGCTGCAACGGTCAGGGATTTTGTTATATAAAACTTCCGTGTGATACGCAACTAGAACAAACAGCGAAATCATATTTATAGGATATCTAAAGAGCTTCCCCTTTCATATCAAGTTTATGTCCCGAGTGAAATAATTTTGCTTTGCCTCGAGCCTTGGGACATAAGCTTGATATGAAATGGGAACGAGTTATGTATCCTATTTATTACCAATTTGTATTTCAAAAGATTTATTGGGTTTTAAAAGGTATTTGTGTTGTCCCTATAAAAGAACGGAACAGAGGAGTAATAGCAACCATATCAAGCATCTAACCATTCTATAATTCGTGATGTTCGGTATACCAAACCAGTTGCACTGGTCATTCTGAAGGAAGTGTATGCAATATAAAAACTCCCTGTTTGAAGACTTGCGATGAGAGTTATCTGTCCTTTGAATAACGTCATGTCGTTACGGACGTAATTCGCATTTCTCGTCGTCAAAATGTGTAAACAAGTTACCGGTAGAACAACCTCATTGAATGAAAGTTTTAGATGAACATCACCATTGAAATGCTTCTGAGTATAAATTACCTTACGAACACATTGTTTTCATCACGGGACTGACAGAAGCATTTGTTGCATGGTCATTCCCGCCTGTAAGAGAGTAAAAACTCCTACTGCATTTTCAACTTTTTTCTTACTAGTTCTTCTCTAGTCAGGATGTATTTTGTAATTATTCATGAAAAGCAATAATTGTGGTCATTGAGATACAGAATTAACTGAAGAAGTGTTGTCGTAAATTACTAGCAATTTCATGAATGAATTCAAGTTCGTTTTATGAATGAATATGTAGTCCAGGCAGTGTCAAAGTTGAGCATTAGCCAACCAAATTGCCATTAGGTGTTATGACACATATGTGTCATAAGAGTGTGTTATGAAACCTCTTTAAGAAGTACCACGTGGGTAATAAATTGTCATATATCCTAGATTGTCCTATATTGACAGATAATGAAACCAGTGAGACGTTCATTCCATTAGTCCCATTTCCTGAGTTACATTGTAATCAAATGATTCCATCTGAGTTTCTACAGGGAAAGAAGCTGTGACGAGTTCAATAAATCATATCAACTACCAGGAAGAATATATATTTCTGATAACAAGAATTCATCTTTGGGACAATATCACCTGAAAAGTCTATCAGTGGGACATTATTGCTGCTATTGTGACCATTGTCTAGGAGGACATTGTGACCAAACTGAACACGTTTGTCTTAGACACAGACCACGATGTGGTCATTTAAAAAATATCATATTCGTCAAATGATCAAATGATGCAATGTCATAGATGGCAAAATATATCATTTGCCACATCATTTTAAAAACTTAAGATATTTGACTATTTCTCATACATTTTCATTTTATCGTTGAAACAAAGTGTCAAACATTGACTGACATGTTTTGAGATGTTCAATATCTGCTGTGGTTGTAGTGTCAGCTTTAGCACTTATTTCAAAGTTATGATGTGATGTATTACTGAGGACTCACCTCCCTGATTCACATGACAAATTGACACACTTTGAGAATGATAAATTGACCACACGAAGTTCAAGCAGGAAGTGTTAATACAGTAAATATGATTGGTTGCTCCACTGCTTGCAAGACCTGCTTGTAGTGATGCGTTTCATCGAATCGTTTATATTTTGGCACATTGTATGATCATATTTTATTCTTATATATTCATAACTTAAGTCATTACCATTTCATTGAATAAACAAATCTATATGAAAAGGTATATGATAATGAAACATTTGGTCATTATTCTTTTCAATCAAAATCATGTGATGTTATTAAGTATAAATAATAATGGAGATTTATCAAACAGCGATATCTTCAATGAGAGAGTAATAAATTTGGTAATTTGTAGGCTAATTTGTCATTTATATGTATGTACATGTATATAACCAAGGCCAATCAAATAAAAAGAATCCAAAAAGGATGCAATCGATTGTTATCACATTCAATTAAACAATGTCTCGTACATCTCGTACGACTGATAACAGTGGCATAAGGATGTCTTTTCACATTTCTACAGTCCGAGGTTGTTACATGTTTTAAGATTCTAATTGGAAAAAAGCTTTTTTGGATGAACACAGCCAATATCTGCAATCATACCTCGTGCTTTTATACTGAGACTGTCAATATACATTGGAACAAACTACCGATTCTAAGTTTGTATTCACTTTTGAAATTAAAGTAAATGCTACTTGATCAAATCAATCTTGCTTGTAGAGTGTTTAATTCCCACAATAAGTAATACACCAGCCAAAAATATGTTCATGTAGAGCATGATACAAGGTGATACAATTAGCTTCACAGACATGTGACAATTAGATCAATAGTGGCAATCCGAGTGCTTTCATTCAAGTATATGTATAATACTCATTCACAAAATGCTCATGCGTGAATCATCCAGGCATTAAGTTATTTTTAAAAACATGTCAAACATATTCTCCCAAATCAAAGCTTTATACTTCTAAGTCGCCAATGCCTCATTTGGTACTCTTGTATCCATGACCATTGTTAGAAAATCTAATTGATCTTTATCAACTTCAAGTTAATAAAATTCATAACATGTAACTTATTAACATAATTTCAAACCTTATAACTGTGTCAGAAGTATAACCATAATTCGTTAGTTCTTCTTTATGTCACTGGAAAATAGGTGTTTATTTCTTTCTGCATTTTGTTATAGAGTGCGTCCACTGACATATTGACGAATGGCTCAAAAGAGGCAAGAGTAAAAGGCATATCGAAATCATTTAACCATGTTGTAATTGTTCATCTTGAAACCTCTGATTGCTTCACGTGTTATAATTGGATTGAGAGTAACTTTCATTCACACTGAAGACGTTCCACGAGTACAGCTCTCATATCCAAGTGTTAATCATCTCCGTGAGGGTCCACACTCAATCACGCTCAAAGGTAAAGAATATCCTTTGAATCTGTTGGACAAATATCCATGACAAATGTGAAGCTGACACATTTGTTGTATTCCAACTTGCAATGTTAAATTTGCAACACATCATTATTAAAAATGTTTTGTTTTGGTTTTGGTTCACTACGCATAACAACTGAAATTTATTCACATGTTTTATCTTTGTCTAATCTAGTTTTACAGTAGGGTCATATTTCATTTCCCAGTGAAAGTCGATCACATATCTGTCTATTTAATTATGACAACACTCGATAACAAGAATGACTAATTCATTTTAGGACATACGGACATAGGACATTTAGGACATTATTGGTCAACATATAGTGAGTGTATGGAATTTCTTATTTTCTGATAATTCAAAAAAATATTTTTGGGTATATATTTACACAAAATACTCCCCAAAATAGTTGCTCAATGAGCGAATAAGAATTTTAAGAATATTATTTAAACTATGTTAAGATGTCAGTTAATTATATGTCATCACGTTCTATAATTGTATTCGTTTGTATGTTAAAATACATTAGGGATTCAGACATCGTTTTATTTTTACAAAGATGTATGGCCAGCAGGATGCATTTTAGTTAAAATAATTTTAAAAATTAATTTATAAAATATTTTGTCAACATAACCTGCTTGGACTGAACTTAGTTGACAATACATTACTGTAAGACGACATAATACAGGACAAACAACTTTCATTCTTGTCTAGTCAAGGAGATTAGAAAACGATGATTTCTTAAAAAGTATGCTTCTCAGAAATATGAACAGATAATGTTTTGACATTTCAAATTTAGTTTAGTTGGCTTCGATAGATGGAGTGTACATCATTCTCAATCGTATGTATTGTCCTTGTATTTGAATATCTTATATTTTGAAAGCTAATATTTATGAAGTTTAGTTAATATTTAAATACTCAGCATCGTAAACAGCTTGTCAGTTGTCCAGAATAAGGTACATAAACACCTTTAGACTAGGGTATTATGCTATAATAGCTGGAATATTGACAATATGACCTTTGACTGACAACATCAATAAGCAATATTTTGGTGGCAGATAACAATCATTACCCTGGGAATGGTCACGTTAACCTTATTATATAGTAGGGTCATATGTCATTCCCCAGTGCCTGTTTGTCCCTGATCTGTATATATGGGTATCACAATATTCGATATCAATAATGACTAATTCATTTTAGACTGTGTATTTGAGCTTTGAGTTACAGTTTATATGACTCAAAAAGGCCAAATGAACCTTGAAATGTTATTTCAGTAATTTGCTGTAAAGTCTTTGTCTGACCCTTAAGATCTCTATCAATTCTTGTGTACAGTTGATTTCACACGGAACTGAACATGTCTTTCATTATAATTCAAGGATCAGGGGATGTGACGTTCAGTCCTCATCGGTGAAATGTATTCAATTTAATCCAAGTTGCAGAATTTCAGTTTGATAAGTATTTGAGAGTGAAGTGAGAAACATTGAAATAAGTTAGTTTACGATGTTTTTTTCATAATAGATGAATTAATGTTTAATTAATTACAAATAACGAATAACTGTTGATATTGGTGTTATAGTTCAGCATGAATCTAGAATATAGAATCTGAACTACTGAATGCATGGCTGATTTAACATTCCCTTTTGCACAGATACTCACTGTTTAGTAATAAAATTACTTTCCCCAAGTATGTGCTGTAAAACCCCATCTTGTTCTGTCTGACCCTGGCGATCCTTGTCAATATTTGTGGAGTTGAAATGTGAATCAGACTGGATGTTACATAGTTGATTGCTATGTATCGATTGGTGAAGTTTGTATACAAATTTAAAAATGATTTCATGTGGATGTAACAGGAACAAGTGAAGACTGTATTAAAAAATTTCAAATTATGTGTATTAAGGTCTGATTAATTATTTCAATTTCAAACATGAGATGATATAAACGTCATGGGGATATTTGCGACTGCTCTGCCATGTTGATGTCACAATGCAAGTTGGAACAAGTTTTTGATTTGGTTTCAAACTCATTAATGCCCGTTCATACCAAATGGTTTACTCGATACATGAACTGGTATCTAATGGCAGGTTGTTTAGTAATTGCGCACCATAATGTTAGTATACAAGACATTACCAATTTATACAATAATTCTTGTACAAAAATGTCATGACTACTTTCGGAGACTGAAACATGTCACGTTAATTTTAAGAATTGTTAGATTTTTTACCCAGGATTGTCTAATCAAATATAATACTCTTTAAGCCCACAAGGAAAGAAAACTTAATCATACTCTGCTCCTTCTGCTTCTTGCTTGGTTTAAATATTAAAAATATTCAGTTGAAAGCAAATTAAGATTTGTGTTGCATCAGCCAAGAAACAAAACTAATTTAGTTGTTTTATTCCAAAATCTGAAGCAGTACTCTTTTCAAAATATTTTTGAAAACATTGATTGAAAACAAAAAAATACATTCCAGTTACATCCCTTGCTTTATACCAATTACATGCAGGTGCCTTGCTGATCTAGCCACATTAAGTGCTATTTTTCTTGATTTTCAGAGTCATATTTATAAGCAAATGTATAAGCCCTGCTTTTAACGAATTGCTCTTAAACATTTAATCATATTTTTAAAAGTCACCGATTACAATGCATTGTCAGCTGAAAGCTTACTCATAGGACAACTGGGAAAACATATCGCAATTCTCAACAATCCAAAGCTTTGATGTAATTTCGTTAAAAACAATACTACTCTCTATTGATAAAAAAACATATCTATTAATGTCTTTTTACAGATATGCTCTACGCAGATGGATGTGATCAACTGCGTTTAGCATGTCCAGGATCTCATAAATCAGAAACAAATGGGTAGTTTCATTGGCATTTGATGAACAACGTGAGGAATAAATGTCAGTTAAAATAGATTTGGCTGGTGTGTTGTCGACAGTCCCTGGGGAAACTGCAAACTGGCATGAACGATGACTGCATATGATACATTGTTATCAAAGTTTTAAAGTTTCATGTCAAACAATACAGCTTTGATGTTGCATGTTCTAGCATGAGTGTGTACTTACGCAATAATTAACGATCATTAAGTTGATCACATGCATGTTTCCACGGCAGCATTTATATAGAAAATCTGTTCTCAGATAGTAGACCATGCATCTGATCTGTCGTGACGGTTACATAATATGTGAATGCCAGACCTTCAAGATTTCTCTCTAAGCAGAAAATCGTTAAATATACTTCAAACCATGTCTCACGCGGAGGACAGATACACACAAGAACAGGTTGATTTATTACAGAATTGTCAACTTGTCAATTGTTGATGTTTACGTGTCAACATATTATGACAGATGATTATGAGTCATTGTATAGGTCATCAGCGTGTCGTATAATGCACAATGTTTCAAAGACAACCACTTTGATTGGTTATGTGATTTTATAAACACAATCTCCTTTCTTGTGTACCATTTGTGTAATGATAAATAATGTTGGAAACAACATATCAGGTTTACAGGTTGGACAACCAAACATAGGACAAACGTAGGATGATCAACTTGATGACCAAATAAAGAAGTATTGAGCAAAATGTTCATATATGTTCTTCGTTATTTCATTCAGTTTGCTGTGTACGTGAACTGCCATCTTCCTTTTCTATGTGCTACATACAGTACATTTCCTATGACAACGATACGAACAATACTGAAGAAGTAAACAAGTAAACATTTCTAAATCATTGCATAGATAAAATAAACTGGTTGATTAAATTCTAACGTTTGTATTTGTAAAAGTTGAAGAGTTACAAGTAACTTGAGAATGTCCATTAAAGAATTTTATGTACATGTTTTCAACATCCACCCTTTTTAGAATCCTCAATAATGAATATAATGAAATACATATATTTATTATATAATTTAGAGTGAGATACTCAATTCTATCAGTGAAATAAACCATCTATCAAGCTACAGTGACGATTGTGTTAGAAGTGTTAAATTCAAGTATTTCTATTTTTAAAGGATCATATCTACTGGTGTTTTATTACTTAACAAATAGGTGTTCTCAACAGAGTATGCCATGTTTAGAGACTCTTTTATCAGCAAACAGGAGTAGATGTGTTGTCATTCAATAAACAAGGTGAAATGAATGACAGTTAATGATATATATATGCTTATCATTAGGAGGCTCAAGGATATTACAATCCTAAAGCTGAATAATGGTTCATACACATGTTTGAAACTACAACGCGGGTACCTCATTTGATGTAAATACATCATTGTAAAGTAATAAATACACATGATTTGAAACCTGTTTGACAACTGATGTGTATCTGAAACTTGGTTGACAACTGATTAGGGATTTTAGGGGCACTTATTCCGAATTGCCTATTCATTCATTACAAAGGAGAATGCAGTCTTAGATTGACATTAACACAAACCAATATATACTACTAAAAAAAGAAACGCACAGCACAGATATTCAGGTCTAGTTACTTGAGGTTAAATCGCATGTATATATGAGTTCAATAGTCATCTTCTTTACCACTTTTCGAGTAGAAATCCCCTGTCGAAGAATTTGATCACCCAAACACAACCGAAATTGATTTTTTTAATTAAATGCCACAAAAGACAGGGATTCACGGAAATTTGTTATTTCCCCTTTGCACGTGCACTTCGTGCATGATTACCAATAAAATCCCTGGGTTCTCGCCATGTCAATGTCAGTATTTACAAGTGTAGTGAGTTGTAAAGTTATGCCTAGACTTACTGAGGCTCAACGGAACAATGCAATTGGTCATTTGGAGGCTGGTGAATCACAGTCAGCGGTGGCAAGGCGACTACACGTATCCGACTATGGCATTGTTATCAACAGCAAGGAAACACAAGGGATAGAGCCCTGTACGGTAGACCACGTCTCACCACACCCGCCCAAGACAGATTCATCCGCTTACGGCATTCACGTTACAGATTCCTTACTGCTTCCTCTACCACAAACTCAGTGCCTGGGCTCAGGAGAATCCCGGACAAGACCGTTAGGGACCGTCTACGTGAGGTCGGTATTCGTCCCCGGAGACCAGTGCGAGGAACCATTCTCACACATCAATATCGTCGGTTACAACGAGAATGGTGTGTCAACCATCGATCATGGCCTTTACAAAAATGGAAAACTGTCATCAGGTTTTTCCTGAGACGTCCAAATGGACGAGAACGTGTCTACAGACGACATAACGAACGTTTTTCTGCAAACATAGCCCAGGAAATTGACAGATTTGGGGGTGGTAGTGTTATGGTCTGGGCCGGCATTTCATACACTGGCAGGACAGATCTTGTTCAGATTCATGGTAATCTCACAGCTCAACGTTATTGTGATGAGGTCATCAGGCCACACGTCATTCCATTCAGGATAATGCACGACCACATACGACACGGCTGACTACAGAACCTTGCACAGAACAACATTCAGATTCTCACATGGCCTTCAAGATCACCGGATCTTAACCCAATTGAACACTTGTGGGACGAACTGGATAGACGTGTGCGCAAACATTATCCACAGCCACAGACACAGACACCTCCAGGACTGTTTTTGGCATTGCGAGAGGAGTATCGAAACATTCCCAGGCCTGTCATCCGGACTCTGATTCTGTCCATGGGTAGACGTTGTCAGGAAGTGATTGACTCTAATTGTGGACATAATCGTTACTGATTTCCTCTGACCTTGACCTTCATTAACAGTGAAATGTATTGCCTACCTTATCTACACTATCTAGTGTAATCATTGCAGTAACTTTACATCGTGTGTATTCCATGTGTTCTCATATTACTGTATTAAAATTTGACAAAGTCAGGAAGGGTTCTATTCCTGAAGAATCACTGAGTGTTCTTTCACTCTTTATCAAACTCAGGTCATTGATATCAGCATTATTTTTAAATAATAGGAATGGTCATTGATAGGAAAGACTCATGCGATTTTAACAAATGAGTCTATTAATAAACCGAAAATGTGATGACATCGTGTTGTCGTTGATATTCTTAAATATAAATATTACTATTACCCTCCATTAAGGTTTGGCTGATTAATCACAAATTTGGGTATTAAAATGTTCGAATGAATTGTCAGTCGAAAAGTTGAATGTTATGATGT
This sequence comes from Gibbula magus, assembly GCA_936450465.1. Lineage (NCBI taxonomy): Eukaryota > Metazoa > Mollusca > Gastropoda > Trochida > Trochidae > Gibbula > Gibbula magus. The sequence goes on along the minus strand of OW388300.1, from coordinate 3,557,772 downwards.
TTGAGTTATAAGTTATAATAACATCAGCGCCTGTGAATCGTTATGAGTTTATTGTGAATGTTGATAATACTGTACCAGTTTCTACATCTCTCGCATTGAAATACAATATCTCTCGTATGTCTGTTGATTTGAATTCTCGCCGGTAATGGCAGTGATAGTGCTGAAGAGGCTTTAAACAATAACTAACTCACAGTTTGTTTTACAAATACAAATATTGAAAATAGGTCTTGATTTTAGTAATTCAATATACAATGCAACTAGAATGAAATAAAAAGAACTATGATTACATTCATTGACATTTATATTGAGAATATCCATCTATGTTCAGTTATGCTGAAGTATCTAATGAACATAACGATTTATTTCTAAAACGGGGATTATATATATATCTGAATGTATCATAGGACCTCCATCTGTCCAAGTCTAAGTTTGAAATGTCATATTTATTTGACGGAATGAGCTGAAGTATGTATTCTTATGTACTTATTGTGATGATACTTTTCAGATGATGTCCTAGTGTTATTGGTTATTGATCCAGCGTTGATACTTAACCATATCATTTGCATGAGGTTTTAACAGTTCATAATTTGATCCCATTCTCTTCTACATTGTGGCTCTGAGCTTGAAATAGATTAGATGTGACATTCAATGTTAGTGTTGTGTCAGGAAGTTATTTTCATCAATTATAAAGTAATAATACAACCGAGAACATTTTATAATGCTCAACCTTTATATTCAAACCAAAAATCAGTAAATGCCAATATCAAAATTTAATCAGTGGAATTGCTGCAACTGTCAGGGATAGTGTTATATTAAACTTCTGTATGACAAACGGCTATAATGCTATATTGTCCTTTTTAACCCACTTCCGGTCCCGTTGCTATGGTTGTATTAGACTACACACCTACACTTTTTCTAATATACCTATACTGTTTCTGATATACCTACACTTTTTTTTATATACCTACACTTTTCAACAAATGAGAAATTAATGGAGTCAATTTTCTAAATTTCCAAATTTAAGTGATGATACTTTATAAAATGTCAGATATAAGACACAAGGGATCGAACCTGTGTCCTGTTGCTTTCTGGCCGAACGTACTAACCAATTGACCACGAGGCCAGTGGAAACTTCCAAAAAAAATCATAACCAAATGAATAAGGTTCTTATAATGCGTGATATAATATCACAAATTTCTGTAATTATTTTTATTAAGAAAGTTATTCAATTTTGGGTGAAAATATTCTTAACATCCTGAAAGTTGCTTCTGATTTCTCTATTTGGCCATGTTGACATTAGCCATGCAGTGTATGGCGTTAGCTATACATTTCAGCGAGATGCACGTGCGTCTGCGTTGACAATACCGCCATGGGCCATATCAATTAGATTTCGAGCTCCAAACATGGGCAACCATACACCACAGCACGGGCTGAGCGTGAGGCCGTATTTTAGTTGTGCGTTTTATACACAAGCTTGTTTACAGCTGTTTAGGAATGTTATGAAATAGTATCCGTTTTCTCTCGACTGTAAGTGGGGTATAAGACAGATATACCCATACTTTTCCTCGTGTATCAAATGATAGCCTACACTTTTCCCCGTGGGGTCCTTACTCGGCTTGCGCCTCTGAAAATATCTCTCACATGTCCTATTTTGAAAGATTATGAAACCTGTGAGACGTCCATTCCATTACTCCCATTCTTATTATGTAATCAAATGATTCCATATGACCCTCTGTAGGGAATAGACGCTGTGATGAGTTCAATAAATCATATCAACTACTGGGAGGAGAAGACATTTATGATGACAAGAATACATCCTTGAGATAATATCACCTCAAATGTCTATCAGTGGGGCATTTATTGCTACTATTATGACCATTGTCTAGTGAGGCATTGTAATCAAACTGAACACAACGTTTGTCTTAGATGCAACACATTGAAATCCGGGCCAAATACATATCATCCTTGACTATCCCCAATAAGTTGTTCAACAGTGTTTAAAATATTGGTATTTGAAATAGTTTAACGATTGTTACCAATTTTAACTGCATTCAATGAAAAACCATATGATAAAAAAAGAAATGACGCATACCTATGAAAAGTAGCCTCTTATATTTATGTTATGACCCCAAAGCCGTAATATTGTTTTACACCTGTCGGACTGTTTTTCTGTTTGTCCGAAAAGCTTTAACTGTGCCATGTGCACCCATTGTGATGAGATCTTTCAAATGAATTCCTAATATTATTGCTCAGTGATCCAGCTTTGATACTTAACGAAATAATTTACAGGGTTTAATTATATTCATACTTTTATATTCTAATACCAAACTAAGCTAATATCCGGAGATTAGTATTGTTCTGATATGTATTCCAGTGTTTTTTGAAAGCATAAGAGACACTTTAATATGGCTCATTTATTATTCAAAACAATTTGATATGCAATAACACATCGAAATCCGTGCCCAACAATACATAGCATCGATGTCTATCTCCAATAAGAAATTCTACACTATTAAAAAGTTTTATATTTGAAATTGTTTAATGATTGTTACATATTTTAACTGCATGGATTGAGAAACCATACGATCGAAAATAGAAATGAAGCATACCTATGAAAAGTAATCTCTCATCGTTATTTCTGTGATTTTCGGGGTATATTGTTTTACACCTGTCTTGTCTTTTGTATGTTTGTCCAACAAGCTTTAACCGTGTGTAGATCCTAAATCCTATTATTATTGTTCAGTGATCCAGCTTTGTTCTGTACGGATCATTTACAAGGTTTATTAATACTCATACTTTCATATTCTAATTCCAAACTATGCTAATATCCGGAAATATCAGTGTTTAATAACATCATGTTCTTTTTTGTGGCCCTGAGTTATCAATAGAGTGGATGTGACATTCAATGTTAGTGTTGTGTCAGTAAGATTTTTTTTCATCAATCACAAAGTAAAACATACAACCGATAACTTTTTATAACGCTCAACCTAAAATTCACATAAAAATTCAGGAAATGCCAATATCAAAATTTAATCAGTCAAATAGCCGCAACAGTCAGGGATAGTGTTATATTGAAACTTCCGAATAACATAATGCTACATTGTCATATGTCCTATATTGAAAGATAATGAAACCCGTGAGACGTTCTTTCCATTACTCCCATTCTCTGCGTTACATTGTAATCAGATGATTCCATCTAACTCTCTGTAGGGAATAGATGCTGTGACGAGTTCAATAAATCATATCAACTCCCGGGAGGAGAAGACATTTATGATAACAAGAATTCATCCTTGAGATAATATCACCTGAAATGTCTATCAGAGGGGCATTATTGCTGCTATTATGACCATTGTCTATTGGGGGCATTGTAACTAAACTGAACACAACGTTTGTCTTAGTTACAAACCACGATGTGGTCATAGACATATCATTTTGACCAATTGCCATTTGCCTTTACATTTTAAAAACTTGAGATAATTGACAATAATACACTTATACACTTTCATTTTATCGGTGGAACCAAATGTCAGACACTGACTGACATGTTTTGAGAATTTCAATATTTGCTGTGGCTGTAGTGTCAGCTATAGCACTCGTTTTAAAGTTATGTGATGTATTGACAGTTAGGCAATAAATCCTTAGGAGTCACTTACGTGATTTACATGTTGGATTTATACAATTTAAGAATGCTAAATTGACCAAACCAATTTCAAGCAGGAAGCACCAATACAGGATATATGAGTGGGTGCTCCACTGTTTGACCTGTTAATATTGATGCATGCATGTCAACGAATCGTTTATATTCAGGCACATCCCGTGTGGGTATGATACTTTTTTGTTTCTATATTTCAGTATAGCTGAAGTCATAGCAATATGATTAAATATGCAACCTAGATTAAAATGCATACGACAAATGAACATTTGGTCATTCTTCTTTTCGAAGAAAATGCGAGAATTACTTAAAGTTTTCATTGAGTTCTTTAAACTTGCCATATAAGTTTCTTCTGTCAAAACGATTGATCGGTGATATCACACTGACAAGATAAAATATCCTCTAGAACCATAGTTTTCTGTTTCTTCCTTTTGTCATTAGCAACAGCATGTGTCATTCACATCTTCATGCATTTGTTACAGAGTGCCTTCCCTGTATTGATGAATGGCTCATATAAAAGAGACAAGAGTATAAAGCATATCGAAATCGTTTAATCATGCTGTAATTGTTCACCTTGAACCCTCTGATTGCATCAAATGTGATAAAGGGATTAGAGTAACGTTCACATTAAAGACGCTCCACAAGTACAGCTCTCATAGCCAAGTGTTAATTATCTCCGTGAATGTCCACACTCAAAGGTAAAGTCTTATATTATAACATTTGTATCTGTTGAAAAACACTCATTACAAAACGTTTGTTGGGAAGCTGACACATTTGTTGTATCCCAAATTGCAATGTTAAATTTGCAACATGAACTATTGACCATATGACCTTGACTGACAACATCAAGAAGCATTAATTTGGTGGTAGATTACAATTACTGTCTTAGGAATGATCATGTTTACCTAGTTTTAACTTGAGGTCATATATCATACCCAGTGCAAGTCTGTCCCAGATCTGTCTATCTGAGTATCACAATATTCGATATCAAAAACGACATTTCATGTTAAGTTGTTTATTTCATTTCACAACTTTAGCTTGATCTTGGTACTGTATTTGGATTTATATTTGAAACAAAGTAGGTCGTAATGTATATAGTTTATATATACAGCATTAGCTCGGCCTTTGGCCATATCCTGCACTTACACTTATATGTATACCAATCACCATTCGATGCATATCAAACGTGTCTCAAGTCTATAGCCATATTGAACTCCTAATGTTTATGTAATTGCTGTATAAAATGAATGCATTTTCAATTTAACGTTTCACTAGATAACTCATAACAAAATGATGATATATGTTAAATTGTCCTGAATTAGGAGAAACCTTCTGATTGGGAAGTAGACCCAAAATTGCCCAACACGAAGCAATGGCGAACTATTAACATGATCTTTAAATAGGTGATACCAATAAGATCAATGAAGCATATGTGATATTAGGGTCACACACTAACTGCTTAAGTACACATTTCTGGTACCGTTGAGGCACTTGCAGCACTCAAAACCATACCCTTCATTTATCAGCGATGAAGGTACCAACTGTGTCCATGCGGCCAAAAGCATTTCTTTACTATTTTAACAGCATGTATGTTTAGTCAGCAACAGTGAATACTCCATATTGTTATGATTTAGAGTAACACTATTGAAAGATGTATCAGATAAATACCATTAAAAGTCATGTAAATGTTCAATAACCAATGGTGACCACTTCAGGAGACGTGTGTAAGACATATTTCAATGATAAAACGGTAAGTGTTTTTATACTTCAAAAACGTTTTTTAGATCACGTTTCAAGTTTGGGAAGCGAAACGATAATTGTCAGTACCAATGTCATAATATAAATAGTATCCATAAAACATTCCATAACACATGTGAAAATAACATAATGTAATACATTTTGTAATGAACTATTAATATAAAATATAACCTGTCACAAGTGAAAACTTGCTACCCAGATGGAACCCAAATGGTTCGTATGTTCCCTATTGAATCATTATTGGATGACAAGATATTTCACGAAGTTCATTCACAATATGCACTGTGAGCTTAAAATCAATTCTTTAAGGGAAAGCTTTTACCCTCAGAGGTATGGAACTAATGCATTGATTTTACTTCATTGGATGACAGATGAAATCTGTTGATGGTCATCGATTTTTAGGAAACATTACAAAGAGGACTCTATTCCTCGAGGGGACATTGTGGGTTTTCAGATAGCAACTGATCTGTTCAATAATTTTTGAGAAGGTGAAGAATTGGACTATTTTCCACTTTATCCAACTCAAAAGGGTGATTTCGTTAAACATTCCAAAGGTAGTTATATCAATTGTATATTCCTTAAGAAGTTCTAATGAAAATACTTATCCATTCATTGAGCAAATGAAGGATACACAAATTGTGTGGCTCCAAAATGCCAAATTCTATAAATGTACCTTGAAATTTAATCTCTGCTCGTTTGTCATTTAGTAAGTTTATGGTGAGTCATAGTGAATTTCTTTTTTTCAAGGATTTCCTTAAAAACTCTGTCTGACCCTTAAAGTCTCTGTTGATGTATCTGTACAGTTGATTTATTACGGAACTGTCAATATCTTTTATTTTTATTTAAAGTTTAGCGGATTATGACGTTAGACTGGATTTCACTGGATTTCATCAGTGCCATGTTGATATCATTATGCAAATTTGATTAAACTCGATTTAGTTTGATTCATACCAAATGATTAACTCATTCAAAGGAATGGTATAAACGGATATTTTCAATTTATAAACCATTCCTGTACACTTTTTATGAGACTGAAACATGTCACATTCATTTGTAAGAACCGTTAGAATTTTACCCAGGATTGTCTAATCAAATATTTTTCTCCATACGTCAATGCCAAATGCCAAGTCAAATAACAATCTGCTTCCTTTTCTTGCTTGATTTAGATAATAAGAGTATACAAGTGAAAGCAAATAAGAGTTTAGTTGCATTTCCATTCAAGACAAGAAGTAGTAATCTCCTCGAATTAAGTCGGATCAGTCACAAAAACAATTCACTTGGTTTATTCAGTAATTTGAAGCAGAGATGTTTTTTAAATTGTTTAAAGGATAAATAAAATAAAAAGGTACAATCCGCTTAAATTCCTTGATTTATCCAGTCCGGTAACAGCAGGTGCCTTGCTAATAACGTCACATTCAGTGATAATTTTTTCATACATTTTCAAATTATTATTTATAAGCAAATACATAAACTTTGCCAAAAAGATGTGCTCTAAAAACTATAACTATTATTAGAAAGTTACAGATAACATTGGAGTGTCTGTTGGTAGTTTTTTCATCGGACAACTGGGGATAATTCTCCACTATCGAAAGCTTTCAAGTAGGTTTGTTACAAATGTTACTCTCTTTTGTTTCATATGATAAAAGAACATATCTATTAATGTCTTTTTACATATATGCTCTACGCTGATGGATGTGATCAACTGCGTTTAGCATGTCCAGGGTCTCATAAATCAGAAACAAATGGGTAGTTTCATAGGCATTTGATGAACAACGTAAGGAATGGATGACAGTTCAGTTGTTTTTGCTGGTGTGTTGTCCACATTTCTCTGGGGAAACTGCAACCAGACATGAAAGATGAATGCATATGATACATTGTTATCAAAGTTTTAAAGTTTCATGATACACAATACAGCGTTGAAGTTGCATGTTCTAACATGAGTATATAATTACGCAAATGTTAACGATCATTAAAGGGGCTGTAGCACATTTTTTGCAATTTTATTTCTTTAAATTTCCCTTTTATTATGATAGTTTATGCCATTTATATTCACTTTAGAGGGGGGGGGGGGGGGGGGGGGGGGGGGGGGGGAGGGAGTAGCGCAGTGGTTAGCGCGTTCGGCTTCGGATCAAGAGATCCGGGGTTCGAATCCCGCCAGGGGCACGGCAACTTTGTCTGCAGTAGAGAACTGTTCTACACGCAGTAAGGTTTGGGTGCAATGCTACACTGAATTTCAGAGTAGTACCACCCATGTTTGGCTAGTTCAAGCCGTTGATCGCAGGTTTCACCGCAATGCATAGCCACATGGCGTTGCGGGCTTTCTCCCTGCCGTAATACTAGCAGCCGCGATATAAGTGAAATACTCTTGAAAGCGGCGTTAAACCCCAACTCACCTCACCTCACCTCACTTTAGAGGGTAAATCATCTTATTACACAAACCAATCATCATAGTGTTAATAACGGTATTGCATATAATTTTTAAAAATTGCATGGCGGTCATGCAATGTGAAAATATTTTATTATTTCGATTTACAAAAACGATTTCCCAAAGAGAGAAGGGTGTTTTACTATTAGTGGCATTAATTTTCAAAAATATTTCATCAACTTATTTGAGCGAAAAAACCTGCTACTGCCCCTTTAAGTTCATCACATACATGTTTGCACGACAGCATTTATAATGAGAATCTGTTGACAGAGAGCAGACAAGGTATCTGCAACTGTTTGTGTATATGCCGTGGAGGTTACATAATATGTAAATGCAAGACTTGCACGATTTCTTTTAAAGCAAAAGGTCTTTAAATATAGCGTCAAACCATGTCTCATGGAGGACAGCTACCAGTACATCCACACCGCAACAGGTTGATTTATTACAGAACTGTCAACGTGTCTGATGTTAATGTTTAGGTGTCAGCATATTATGACAGACGATTACGACAAATGGCATAGGTCATCAACGATCATATATTGTACAAGTCTGTGTGATTTTGTTTCAAAGACAACCACTTTGTTTGTTGAAAGTAATAAACAAATTCTTCTTTCTGGTGTACCATCAATGATAATACAAGTTCGCAATACCAAGGGAGGGACAACCAAAGAATGAAACACTGATGCCAAAAAAAAAACGTATCGAGTAAATAGTCAATGTTGCTATGATGTTCGTTTTTCGTCATAGTGTCCTGTACATGAACTGCCTTCTTTGCAGCTGCATGTTCTAACATGATTATACAAATACGCAAATGTTAACGATCATTAAGTTGATCACATGCGTGTTTGCCCGACAGCGTATACATGTATATATAACATCTGATGCTCAAATAATGAAGTATTGAGTAAAAAGTCATTGTTGCTAATCGTTTCGTTCTTTTGTTCATATTGCTCTGCATTTAAACTCCCTTCTTCCTGCCTCCAGTGTGCTACGTATAGTACATTTCCTGTGTGAACGATACAAACAAAACAGATGAAGTCAGCATACAAGTTAACATTTTCAAATCATTGCATGGACAGACTTAGCTGGCTGATTAAATGAACATTGATAATATCATTGACAATATGTTTAAACAACACTTGCCTTGATCACTTCCTCTATTCCAAAAGAGCTGATATCTAGTTCACTTTTAAGAGATGCATATTGATCAAATATGTGTCCACAGTTGCATAAGAACTGTTTTATTCAAGTATTTCGATTTATAAACAGACATATCAATTAGGGTTGTATTAGTAAGCAAATAGGTGTGATCAACCGAGCACAACATGTTTAGGAACTCATTTATTAGAAAACATGAAAAGTTTTGTCATCATTCAATGAACATGGTAAATTAAATGACAGTTACCGTATTCCCCGTAATAGGAGCCCTGGTCGTTTAAAAAATTGGAAAAAGTGAGCGTTTATTAAAATGACTTTAAAGAAACGTAAAAAGGGGGTGTTTATTAAAAAAATGTCTGTCGATTTTATTTCAAAGTTCAAAATAAGTGTATCAAATAAATGTAAAGAAAGGTTAAATGTCGCAGTTTATTATTTGTATCAAATTTCAACCAGTACTGATACCCAATTTGCAATGGCAATTGAAGCCAATTAAAACTCACGAAGATACATTGCGTAATTGCATCCGCCATCTTGTCGTGTCATTACTCTTATCCAATGAAACTTTAGTTTGCTAGGAATCTAAATATAACCACCAATGAACGGCAGCATAAACACAATCAGCTGATACGCAAATGGTGCAGAACGATTATGTAAACACTATTTCCGGGTCATGATATTGTTTATTTATATCACATTGACAACTACACGTGAACAAATTCGCGGTGAGTGTGCTAGTGTCATCTGTACTTGTGGGAAATCTTCCAAGAGAGTTGAGCAAGACATTGTAAAACATGGCGGTTGCATAAAATGTGTAGTGACTGATCGTAACAGACATTCGACAGTCGCCGGGGGACTGGAAATACCATGTACCTTACACTTTACTGGACATAAGAGGTTGATAGCAAGATTGAAAACTCTTCTTCAATGAAACATCAGTAACATAAGTCGATACAAAAGAGGGGCGTTTATTAGGGGTCATTTTCCGCGAGTCAAAAATGGCTAAGGGGGGCGTTTATTAGGAGAGGGCGTTTATTAAGATGAATACGCGTACGGTAATTGTTATATTATATATATATTTGCTGTATCATTAGGATGATTAAAGGACATAACAATCCGAAAGTTGAATAATAATAAGTTTATAATTAAAGCTACATTTGTTGTGAATGTTGTGCTTTTATGATAATCCAAGCGGGTACCTATATGGCTTAACTGTATCCTTAAGATAAAGTCATAAATATACATGCTCTGAAACTTGTTTGACATCTGAGTGACACAGCTTCCGAATGGTCAGTTGTTCATAACAATACACCAAAGAGAACGTAGTCATAGAATGTCATAAACACAAACAAATATATACATGCTACCATGGAACTCTCTGTATCATAACAGGAGAAGTGCATTGTATACCTTTATGTTACACTTTTACAATTAAAGATCTTATACATGTCATATTGCGATGTTAGTAGTGACTCGTAACTACGGCACTGACATATTCATTTGATACCAAGCGTCAATGTGACAATTGGGAAATTTATAATAATCTATTCTGTTGCATGTTGCAAATAATGGCATATATGTTACATAAAAGTCGGTTTACTCTTAACATGGTTTCGTAATATTATGCAAAAGTAAATGTTTCACTAGGTGAGGTTTACGATTGAGCAATTGATTTAGTTGATTTTATTGATTTCATTCAATTGAACAATTGCTATAAATATTCGAGACTACACACTTTTATTAGCTGCTGTTTCTCCACTTTTATTAATTATCAGGTTTATAGGACACTGAACATTTTTAAAAATATAATTGATTGTCTTAGAAAGTTATACCTCCCTGATAAATCTTGCGAAAATCTGCAAAAATGAATATTTTAAAATGGGAGGCCTGTTGAATTGTAAATGTGGAAACTCATATTGAACCTGGTTATTTATTGACACAGGGGAGGGTACTGCTCATAAACACTGTACATCATTTCAATCCAAGACACAAAGTGATGAATCTGCCAAGGACCGAAGTGCATCTGTTTTATTTTAATTATCATATCGTGAGTGACAAGGTATCGCATGTGCCTTGATATTAACCACTAGCTCTAAGAGAGGAAATCAATCTTTAAACAGAAATATATTTCGCACTCGGCATTATAAAAGTATAATTCCTTCCCTGATGAATTGAAGTTTCTTTATAAAATGACTGAGGGTGCTCATTGATTCTGAGGAAGCTTCGTAAGAAGGGCTCTATTCCCAAAGGAACAATGAGTGTTTTAATTTTTCATCAAACTCAGTGTTCATTGGTAGGAGCATTATTTTGTAAGAGCAGGAATGGTCATTGATAGGACAGACTGATGCGATGTTAGATAATGATGCTATGAATAAACTGAAGATGTGAATATTAGTTATTAGTTTATTCACAAAACTGATAAGAACACACTCCATCAAGGTGCACTGCGATGAGATTATGGGGCCTCCACCTTAACTTTACTTAACGATGTGCTTATGAGCTAAATTTCTAATTTTATATTTGGCTTTGAATTTAATATCAAGGTGATGACAATGAGTAATTTGAATCAATTTATACATGATATGCTTAGTAGACGTATATAGACTCAAAGTTTATCGAATGCACAGTATACACTGTCGGCCAAAAGAAACGCCTACCTGATATCTTATCATATTTCGTAAAAAACTATAATGAACAGTTCAGCCATATTATAGCATTATTAAGTTGCACCATTTCTGCATAATATATTAAACTTTGGGAAGTTGTCATGTCACATAACAACATAATTGTTCAGTTGTCGATCAGTGCTTGATCAGAAACAAACATTTGAAACAGATTGTCATACAACCACGAACAGTATAGGCACGCATTCGCATTAAAGTGGTGATGACGCTACAGATGTACGTGATTATGGAGATTAATAGAGGTTTTCATTGGGCATGGTTTGCATGAATTTAATTGACTCGAATTACAGTTTTTTCACGATTTTAATGGATTTTTATATTAATTATTGTTTCAGCAAAACAATGAGATCACCGTTAATTATATTTCAGAAATACAAGGAAAATCAAGTATGCGTTCCTTTTGGCCGACGGTGTATCCACATATACTTGCAATATAATTGTATCTATTATAAAGTGCATCGAAGTAAAACAGTATTGTTTTATATTTTTAGAGGCACATTTTGTTTATACCAAAGTAAATTTATTTTGGCTGGATGTCAGTTTCTTGTTTATCATTGATGTGGGTAACTTGTGACACTCACATACTATAGATTTTGTGTCTGCCATATTTAACCTCGCAGACGACAATATTTCAATCGAGGTTGTAGTGAATCATATTTAATCTATTCATTCAAATCAGCTGTTATTAAGTCACTTCTGCCTCCGTCTGACCCCGGGGATCTCTGTCAATATGTATGTACACGTGATATATTAAATAACTGCCAATAACTCACATATAATTCCGTATGAATAAACAGACAATGATATCAGACTGGGTTTTATAAAGTTTGTTGGCATGTGACATGTTCAAATTTCTCCAACTTCAAAACCAATTTAAGGTTCAGTGTATTGTGACATCAGATTAGTTGTTATAAAGTTTGCATGTGAAATATGTAACTTTTTCTTATTTATGGAATATCACTTGGTAATGTAACTAGGCTTTTAGAAATGTATGTAAGTGAGACACTTTACAAACAAGTTCCAACACGTTCCAATAAGGTCCAACACTTACACTCACATGACAATGCCCAACACACCAAGTGAGAACATTTCATGACCATTTAGCAATTAGTGGTGGTTGTGATGTACTGCATTGTTAAAATCTAAAAGGAGCTGTAATGAGCATGGGGAATTTAAAGAAAATGAAATGTTCAAATAGAAAATTGGTACTCATATTATCCTATTGTCTACTGTCGTCACTTTTCGGTTGATATGTTGTGAAATTGTGATCAACATGGATTGTGATGGTATTGAAAACAATGTCAATCACACAAAGACTTCTGTTACTACCCCAATTGAAACTGTCATCATATTTGAAAACACATATAGTGTCATTTTCATTTGGTAACTGACAATTGATTTATTAAATGGACATTCAACTTTGATATAATTCAAATATGACACTCCTAAAGATTCATGTTGAACGTAAACAAGAATTACATTCAGCTTCCTTTCCTTGTATATAGTGGAAGTTTTCAGAAGATGCAGGTGAAAACAAGTATCTTCAAAGGAGAGTCTAATCAGGGTATTTTTGTGGAAACGAAATTCAAGAGGATATGCGCCCTTACACATATATGCTACTTATGCATGATTAAAACACAGTCAAATTAAATATATATTAATGAAGATGATATTTTGATGAATTTACATTTCATAATTTAATAAAGACAAGCGCAGAATTGTTGGAAGATAAAAACAATGAGAACTGAAGCCATTCTTCAGTGGGGAAAAGTTCGTTTCAGCTTAACAGCAAATTGTTTATTAGTTTTATTACACGTTATGTGTTACTATGTTAATATGCTATCATTGTATATATTGTATTATCAAAGAGTTGTAAATTTAGGTACACTATAGCGTGTTCTATTTCACGTAATGCACAGATTCCAAGATGGCGAATTGTCGACGGAACGGCCTCTTTAAAAGGTTCGTTGCATTACTATTCTGATTAAAGAATGAACGAAGTTAGACAAGTCATGAACAAAGGCACAATAAGTCGTTTTATTCGTTTTCAAAAGCTAAAAACTAACCATTTGTGATATATTTGGCTATGTTGTAAATTTAAGAAAAGGATTTCAAAAGTAAACATTAATACCAAATGACATTTTCAATGATCATGTTTATCGTCCTGATTATTATTTCCGAGATTTTTGTGACGGCTGTGCTGAAAACATGGTAAAGCCGATTTTCATGAAATTTTTAGGAATGATAACCTCTGAGCTGAGCTGAACTTGATACAGACTCCGGACTCCCGGCTCCTGTTTTGGAGTAACGGCCAATTGTGAAATAAAAGTTTAAAGTGGGCATTTTTGTTCAAAATGCACATAGAGACTTAAAACTTGTTTTTAAAGTTGCGCAATTACATTTCAAAATCGTAGGTCAAGTGACTAAGACAACCTTTCTATTTTAGTGCTCTCTACCGATGATCTGCTGTATGGGACCATATGTACTATTGGTCTGATGCTGAGAGTGTCTGACTGTACATCCAGCAGAGTAAGTTCAAATCCACATGAGGAGAACTTTTTTCACTTTAATATTATTTTCAATGTTCAATATATATTTGTTGTACATGTATGTTAACTAGATTTCACTTGCTTGTTCGTCTACAAAAATCATATTGGCAACGCTGTCCAGATTAATGTGCTGGTATCTGGCAATCCTATCAAATTCTATAAAAACAATATTCATGAACAATAACGATACATGTATCTCTTTTGAAATTTATAATCACTGGGTGAAGAAAGAAGGCTAAAACATGTAACACTAAATCAAATAAATTAATCTCAAACTCGAAAAGGAATCCCCTTTCTTTGATTGTAGTATGTAACTTTTTGAATGATTTCCTACTTCATAGCACATTTTTTTCTCTTCCCAGTTCTGCAACAAATGGTAATTATCATGTCATGTTTGTCCCCCAAAGTCATTTTGTCTGTCTTTTGCTTCTCACTCCCATGTAGCAGTTGACTGATGTTTAACGTAAAAATATAAAAACACCATAAATCTCTATAGACTGGTTGTAACACACATTTATCTCTATCATTACTAGATAGTGATAGTGTGACCTTCGTCTGACAACATAAATAAGCCATAATATTTTCCCAGCATATATCATTCATGAGAATAGTCGCATTTATCTTGTTTTACACTCTATTTCCAAGTGCATTAATGTCCTATATCTTCTTTATCGTATCATAGTTAGTGTAAATTAGTGGTATTCAACTGCAAGTTTTAAATTTGCTCAATTATTATCACATACCACATATTTCACTAAACAACAATGGTAACAGCATTCAACGTATTATGCTTGTGCGAATACTAGAGGAATATTGCAAAAGTTCATATCCCAAGGTTCGTGGCCCGATTTTCCTTCCTACTGATCACACGGATACATATTCATTTCCTTTCAGTGAATTGTGCCCTTTTTCGGCATATCTTGGCCTGCCCATTTTGCATGATATTGAGGTAAGATATATATCATTAGAGAGATAGGATTGTGCAATTCTACAAATATATCCTCACAATGTACATACTACATGTAGTAGGATAATAACGGGATCCGTTTCACAATAATATGAGGTCATTAACAACAGTTTTTAGACATTTATTAGAAATGTAAAGGAAGTGTTCCTCCCCTTTGAAGATGCCATAAGCAAACACTCAAGAACACAACAAGATGAAAATAAAACATGTTGTTCATTTTCGGTCAATATAGTTATGTCATGAAGCCACAAAACAAATCCTATCCTCTACAGTTTCAGGGAAGATCTTACCAATTTAAAGGTACCATGTTTGCACGACAGCATTTATATGGAAAATCTGTTGACAGAGAGCAAACCAGGTATCTGCAAGTTTTTGTGTATATGCCGTGGAGATTACATAATATGTAAATGCAAGACTTGCAAGATTGCAAAAGGTCGTTAAATATAGCGTCAAACCATGTCTCATGGAGGACAGCTACCAGTACATCCACACCGCAACAGGTTGATTTATTACAGAACTGTCAACGTGTCTGATGTTAATATTTACGTGTCAGCATATTATGACAGACGATTACGACACATGGCATAGGTCACCAACGATCATATATTGTACAAGTCGGTGTGACAACCACAGTCAAGTCAATGTTGCTATTATGTTCGGTTTTTTTCGTTCATAGTGTCCTGTACATGAACTGCCTTCTTTGCAGCTGCATGTTCTAACATGATTATACAGTTACGCAAATGTTAACGATCATTAAGTTTATCACATGCGTGTTTGCCCGACAGCGTATACATGTATATAGAACATCTGATGCTCAACTAATGAAGTATTGAGTATAAAGTCATTGTTGCTAATCGGTTCGTTCTTTTGTTCACATTGTTCTGCATGTAAACTGCCTTCTTCCTGCCTCCGGTGTATATATATACGTATAGTACATTTCCTGTGTGAACGCTACAAACAATACAGATGAAGTCAGCAAACATGTTAACATTTTCAAATCATTGCACGGACAAAATTAGCTGGCTGATTAAATGAAATTTCTCACTTTTTTATTTGTAAAAATTGACGAGTAACAAATAACTTAAGAATTGTATGAACATGTTTTTTTTATATATGTTCACTTGATACTTAAGGAAAATTTTCAAATTCTCAAGAATGAACATAATGCAATTCACACATATATCATTGACAATCTGTTTAAACAACACTTGCCTTGATCACTTCCTCTATTCCAAAAGAGCTGATATCTAATTCACTTTTTAAGAGATGCATATTGCATTAGAACTGTTTAATTCAAGTATTTCGATTTATAAACAAACATAACAAACAGGGTTGTATTAGTAAGCAAATAGGTGTGATCAACCGAGCACAACATGTTTAGGAACTCATTTATTAGAAAACATGAATAGTTTTGTTATCATTCAATGAACATGTTAAATTAAATGACAGTTACCGTATTCGCCGTAATAGGAGCCCTGGGCGTTTAAAAAAATGGAAAAAGTGGGCGTTTATTATAATTACTTTAAAAAAATGTCTGTTGATGTCAAAAAGAAAAAGAAACATCGATTTTATTTCAGAGTTTTAATCAAAATAAGTGTATCAAATAAATGTAAAGAAGGGTTAAATGTCGCAGTTTATTATTTGTATCAAATTTCAACCAGTACTGATACCCAATTTGCAATGGCAATTGAAACTAATTAAAACTCACGAAGATACATTGAGTAATTACATCCGCCATTTTGTCGCGTCATTACTCTTATCCAATAAAACTTTAGTTTGCTAGGAATCTAAATATAACCACCAATGAACGGCAGCATAAACACAATCAGATGATAAGCAAATGGTGCAGAACGATTATGTAAACACTATTTCCGGGTCATGATATTGTTTATTTATATCACATTGACATCTACACGTGAACAAAATAACGTTCATGACAAATTCGCGGTCAGTGTGCTAGTGACATTTGTACTTGTGGGAAATCTTCCAAGAGAGTTGAGCAAGACATTTTCCTGTTTCTTAAAACATGGCGGTTGCATAAAATGTGTAGTGATTGATCGTTACAGACATTCGACAGTCGCCGGGGGACTTGAAATACCATGTACCTTACACTTTACAGGACATACGAGGTTGATAGCAAGATTGAAAACTCTTCTTCAATGAAACATCAGTAAGATAAGTCGATACAAAAGAGGGGCGTTTATTAGGGGTCATTTTCCGCGAGTCAAAAATGGCTAAGGGGGGCGTTTATCAGGAGAGGGCGTTTATTAAGATGAATACGCGTACGGTAATTGTTATATTTGCTGTATCATTAGGATGATTAAAGGACATTACAATCCGAAAGTTGAATAATAATACGGTTATAATTAAAGCTACATTTGTTGTGAATGCTGTGCTTTTATGATAATCCAAGCGGGTACCTATGGCGTAAATGTTGTTGTTGTTGTTGTTCAACATAAATGTATCCTTAAGATAAAGTCATAAATATACATGCTCTGAAACTTGTTTGACATCTGATTGACACAGCTTCCGAATTGTCAGTTGTTCATTACAATACAACAACGAGAACGTAGTCCTAGAATGTCATAAACACAAACAAATCTATACGTGCTACCATGAAACTCCCTGTATCATAACAGGAGAAGTGCATTGTATACCTTTAGGTTACACTTTTACAATTAAAGATCTTATACATGTCATATTGCGATGTTAGTAGTGAGTCGTAACTACGGCACTGACATATTCATTTGGAACCAAGCGTCAATGTGACAATTGGGAAATTTTTAATAATCTATTCTGTTGCATGTTGCAAATAATGGCATATGTGTTACATAAAAGTCGGTTCACTCTAAAAGTGGTTTCGTAATATTATGTAAAAGTAAATGTTTCACTAGCTAAGGTTTACGACAGAGCAATTGATTTAGTTGATTTAATTGGTTTCATTCAATTGAACAATTGCTATAAATATTCGAGACTACACACTTTTATTAGCTGCTGTTTCTCCACTTTTATTAATTATCAGGTTTATAGGACAATGAACATTTTAAAAAAATAAAATTTATTGTCTTAGAAAGTTATACCTCCCTGAGATATCTTGCGAAAATCTGCAAAAATGAATATTTTAAAATGGGAAGCCTGTTGAATTGTAAATGTGGAAACTCATATTAAACCTGGTTATTTATTTATTGGGGAGGGTACTGCTCATAAACACTGTACATCATTTCAAACCAAGACACAAAGTGATGAATCTGCCAGGGACTGAAGTGCATCTGTTTTATTTTAATTATCATATCGTGAGTGACAAGGTATCTCATGTGCTTTGATATCAACCACTAGCTCTAAGAGAGGAAATCAATCTTTAAACAGACATATATTTTGCACAAAACTATAATTCCTTCCCTCATGAATTGAAGTTCCTTTATATAATGACGGACGGTGCTAATTGATTCTGAGGAAGCTTCGTAAGAAGGACTGTATTCCCAAAGGAACAATGAGTGTTTTCATTCTTTATCAAACTCAGTGTTCATTGGTAGGAGCATTATTTTGTAAGAGTAGGAATGGTCATTGATAAGGAAGACTGATGCGATGTTAGATAATCATGCTATGAATAAACCAAAGATAGTTATTAGTTTATTCACAAAACTGATAAGTACACACTCCATCAAGGTGCAATGCGATGAGATTATGGGGCCTCCACCTCTCCAAGTCTAGGTTTGTAATGCCATATTTACTTGAAAATGTTCTTATGAGCTAAATTTCTTATATTATATTTGGCTTTAAATTTAATATCAAGGTGGTGCACAATGAGTAATTTGAATCAAGTTATACATGATATGGTTCGGTGTTGTATATAGACTTAAAGTTTATCGAATGCACAGTATACACTGTTGGCCAAAAGAAACGCCTACCTGATATCTTATCATATTTCGTAAAAACTATAATGATCAGTTCAGCCATATCATATCATTATGAATTTGCACCATTTCTGCATAATAAATTAAACTTTGGTAAATTGTCATTTTACAAAACAATGGCGATTTTTTAAATGAGACAACATAATTGTTCAGTTTTCGATCAGTGGTTGATAAGAAAACATTTGAAAGAGATTTCCATACAACCCCGAGCAACAATATAGGCACGCATTCGCATTGAAGTTGTGATGACGCTACAGATGTACGTGGTTATGGAGTGAATCAACAACAAATAGAGGTCTTCATTGGGCATGGTTTTCATGAATGTAATTGACTCGAATCACAGTTTTTTCTTTTATATTTTTTATATTAATTATTGTTTCAGCACAACGATGAGACCACCATTAATTATATTTCAGAAATTCTTTCATCTTTCATTTCATAGAAAATCAAGTACGAGTTCCTTTTGGCCGACAGTCTATCCACATTTACTTGCAATATAATAGTATATATTATAAAGTACATCGAAGTAAAACAGTATTATTTATATTTTTAGATGTGGTTGACTTGTGACACTCAAATACTATAGATTTTTTGTCTGCCATATTTAACCTCGCAGACGACAATATTTCAATCGAGGTTGTAGTGAATCATATTTAATCTATTCATTCAAATCAGCTGTTATTAAGTCACTTCTGCTTCTGTCTGACCCCGGGGATCTCTGTCAATATATATGTACACGTGATATATTAAATATCTGCCAATTACTCATATATAATTCCATATGAATAAACAGGCAGTGATATCAGACTGGGTTTTATCAAGTTTATTGGCATGTGACATGTTCAAATTTCTCTAACTTCAACATCAATTCAAGGTTCAGTGGATTGTGACATCAGACTAGTTGTTATAAAGTTTGCATGTGAACTATGTAACTTTTTCTGATTTATGGAATATCACTTGGTAATGTAACTAGGCATTTAATATGTATGTAAGAGGGACACTTTACAAACAAGTTCCAACACGTTCCAATAAGGTCCAACACTTACACTCACATGACAATGCCCAACACACCAAGTGAGAACATTTCATTACCATTTAGCAATTAGTGGTGGTTGTGATGTATACGTACTGCATTGTTAAAATCTAAAAGGAGATGTAATGAGCATGGGGAATTTAAAGAAAATGAAATGTTCAAATAGAAAATTGGTACTTATATTATCCTATTGTCTACTGTCGTCACTTTTCGGTTGATATGTTGTGAAATTGTGATCAATATGGATTGTGATGGTATTGAAAACAATGTCAATCACACAAAGACTTCTGTTACTACCCCAATTGAAACTGTCATCATATTTGAAAACTCATATAGTGTCATTTTCATTTGGTAACTGACAATTGATTTATTAAATGGACATTCAACTTTGATATAATTCAAATATGACACTCCTAAAGATTCATGTTGAACGTAAACAAGAATTACATTCAGCTTCCTTTCCTTGTATATAGTGGAAGTTTTCAGAAGATGCAGGTGAAAACAAGCATCTTCAAAGGAGAGTCTAATCAGGGTATTTTTGTGGAAACGAAATTCAAGATGATATGCGCCCTTACACATATATGCTACTAATGCATGATTAAAACACAGTCAAATTAAAACGATATTAATGAAGATGATATTTTGATGAATTTACATTTCATAATTTAATAAAGACAAGCGCAAAATTGTTGGAAACTAAAAACAATGAGAACTGAAGCCATTCTTCAGTGGGGAAAAGTTCGTTTCAGCTTAACAGCAAATTGTTTATTAGTTTTAGTACACGTTATGTGTTACTATTTTAATATGCTATCATTGTATATATTGTATTATCAAAGAGTTGTAAATTTAGGTACACTATAGCGTGTTCTATTTCACGTAATGCACAGAATCCAAGATGGCGAATTGTCGACGGAACGGCCCCTTTAAAAGGTTCGTTGCATTACTATTCTGATTAAAGAATGAACGAAGTTAGACAAGTCATGAACAAAGGCACAATAAGTCGTTTTATTCGTTTTCAAAAGCTAAAAACTAACCATTTGTGATACATTTGGCTATGTTGTAAATTTAAGTAAAGGATTTCAAAAGTAAACATTAATACCAAATGACATTTTCAATGATCATGTTTATCGTCCTGATTATTATTTCCGAGATTTGTGTGACGGCTGTGCTGAAAACATGGTAAAGCCGATTTTCATGAAATTTTTAGGAATGATAACCTCTGAGCTGAGCTGAACTTGATACAGACTCCGGACTCCCGGCTCCTGTTTTGGAGAAACGGACATTTGAGAAATAAAAGTTTAAAGTGGGCATTTTTGTTCAAAATACACTGGAGACTTAAAACTTGTTTTAAAAGTTGCGCAATTACATTTCAAAATCGTAGGTCAAGTGACTAAGACAACATTTCTATTTTAGTGCATATTCGGACCCTACAAATCTTCACAAATCTTCTCCTCTTCTTCTCATTTTACAGGGACCTTTCTTACCGGTGATCTGCTGTAAGGGACCATATGTACTGTTGGTCTGATGCTGAGAGTGTCTGACTGTTCATCCAGCAGAGTAAGTTCAAATCCACATGAGGAGAACTTTTTTCACTTAAATATTATTTTCAATGTTCAATATATATTTGTTGTACATGTATGTTAACTAGATTTCACTTGCTTGTTCGTCTACAAAAATCATATTGGCAACGCTGTCCAGATTAATGTGCTGGTATTGCCCTCTGGCAATCCTATCCAATCCTATAAAAACAATATTCATGAACAATAACGATACATGTATCTCTTTTGAAATTTACAATCACTGGGTGAAGAAAGAAGGCTAAAACATGTAACATTAAATCAAATAAATTAATCTCAAACTCGAAAAGGAATCCCCTTTCTCTGATTGTAGTATGTAACTTTTTTAATAATCTCCTACTTCATAGCACATTTGTTTTTCTTCCCAGTTCTGCAACAAATAGTTTTATCCTATTATCATGTCTTGTTTGTCCCCAAAAGGCATTTTTTCTTTCTTTTACTTCTCTCTCCCATGTAGCAGTTGACTGATGTTTAACATAAAAATATATAAAAACGCCATAAATCTCTATAGACTGGTTGTAACACACATTTATCTCTATCATTACTAGATATTAATAGTGTGACCTTCAGCTGACAACATAAATAAGCCATAATATTTTCCCAGCATATATCATTCATGAGAATAATCGCATTAATCGTGTTTTACACTCTATTTCCAAGCGCATTTATGTCCTAGATCTTCTTTATCGTATTATAGTTTGTGTAAATTAGTGGTCTTCAACTGCAAGTTTTAGATTTGCTCCATAAGTATTCACATAAATGTTCATATATATATATATATATATATATATATATATATATATATATTATATATTTCACTAAACAACAATGGTAACAGTATTGAACGTATTATGATTGTGCGAATACTGGAGGAATATTGCAACATTTCATATCCCAAATTTCGTGGCCCGAATTTGCTTCCTCTAGTAGACTACTGATCACACGGATACATATTCAGTGAATTGTTCCCTTTATCGGCATATCTTGGCCCGCCCATTTTGCATGATATAGAGAGATAGGATTGTGCAATTCTACAAACAGTTACTCACAATGTAGATACTAGTAGGATAATAATTGGATCCGTTTCACAATAAAATGAAGTCATTAACAACATTTTTAGAACGTTATAAGAAATGTATAGTTCTCCTCCCTTTTGAAGATGCCATAAGCACACTCAAGAACACAACAAGGTGAACATACATTAATGCATGCTGTTCATTTTCGATCAATATATTTATGTTATAAAGCCACAAAACAAATCCTTAATCCAAATGTTTAAAAGGATTAGAGTGTGTCATAAAATGATGTCATTGATTAAAATTAAAACACATATACTAGTTAAGCTGGGTTGTTTTTCTCCATATTTTGAAAATATATAATAACAAAGAATGCGGTACAAACAATGTTACTTTGGTAAATGTCTACATATTTGCATTATCTATACCACAAGAATCAAATCCAATGTATGTATTTAAGAGTTGTACTAAAAGGGAATGTTGCACGTTTGTTGCAAAATTTATTTTTGCAAATTTCCCATTATAATGGTAGTTCACGTCATTTACTTTAGAGGGTAAAATATCTTATTACAAAAAACCATTGTCCGTAGTGGTAATAACGATGTTGCGTATAACAAAAATTGCACGACGGCCATGTTATTGTGAACACATTTTATTATTTCGAATTACAAAAACAATTCCCCTTGCTTTACCAACCATGTACAATCATTCTTAATTTGATTTTCCGAAGAGAGGAGGGTGTTTTACTATTGGTGACTTCATTTTTTCAAATACATTTCATCGACTTTTTGTCACATAGATGTGTACTTGCCTCTGATTCTTTTCGTTCTGCACACTGTGTATTAACTAGTAACTGAGAATATGATCAAGAGAAAGTTAAACAATATTTCAAAGTTGATTTCATCTCTTAAAGCATTTATCTTTATCGTTAGAACGTTATACATTTCTTTTTTTTCAGTGCATAATGTTGTTAAATAAGTTTAACAAATTTCAAATAAATAGTTCTTCAAGTTGTTCTGTATTTCCCTTTTGACAGTTTTTTCAATCTCATCAACAGCAAGGATAGACATTATTCCTTACTGTTTCACTTTTTACCTTCCGGAGTTTCACCAACGAAACAAAGAACCAAATAACCAAATGGAATGATTACTTCATCAAACAGAAAGTCACCGTTATAACTTCAATCCAGAAAAACTATCGTACATGTTTATGGAAAGTTTTATTCTAAACATTATTAGTATAACTACAAACAACGTGGACATGTAAATCAACGTATTATTGAATAGAAGTGAAAGAAATCAGCAGACACATTTATTTCGGATTCATTATGTTTTACTTTCAATACACCCAATAAAATGGACAACAATGGTTAGGATATAATATGTAAATGTGTAAAATTTGAATATTGACCCTTTTACACATTTACACACTGATAAAATATATCAATCATTAAACTTCAAATATACCTAAGTTATCTTGATCAGAATAGTTCTAAACATATGAATAACTTTATTAATGTGGAAGAAGGAATAGTGTCTTGGCAAGATTGAGGGGACCATAATGCTCATAATAGGAACATGACAGTGTACGGAAAACTAAGTGTAACCAGAGTATTATTCAACAACGCCTACGGTCATAATGTCGCCTGTATGACGACCACATTGGAAGTGATCTTGGTTTCCGGAGATGAAGTGTAACCAGAATTAGAAAGAAACACATTATTGAATTCATTCACCATTCATTGTTTGACAAAAAGCATTAATTGTAAATTTTAATTAAAAATAATAAATGTTCTTGGACTTGAGGCATATGATACAGTTTAGTTTCTTCGGTAGCAACTAACTCTCAAAGAGTTTCTCAGTCTATCCAAATTTGATGTTATTTACCACTTTTGCCAACGAATTGAGCTATTGGCATCGATGCTTTGGATAAAAGTAGAAAATTCGTATACTATCGTCTGATGGTCGTACACCCTCCTGGGTTTTATTATGACTATTAGTTGTGCTGTACTTCCTGCTATATTGGAATTAAGTGAAGTCCCAAATGTGATCTCAACCCAATTCCAACCATACCGTGAGCTTTTCCCTGTAATAGGTGTTTTATATTAAACAGCAAAATCATATTACATCAACTTGTTTGTGATGGTCATATTTTAATTTTATTGTTGTGTGAACTACTATTACACCTCACATGTCTCCGTCTGACCCTGAAGATCCCTGTCAATACTTCTGTAACTGCAACACTTGATATTATTACAGAACTGTCACATTGTCTATTCCTTTCACATTGAGGTCAGTATATCAAGTATTGCTGTGTTATAGTTTGTCAAAATTAGAGATATTAAGATTACTCTTTTTCGTTCTTTCGATACTATTGATTATCATTTGGTTATAATTTGACATAAACATTCATCATCCAAAACCGACTCCCACAGTAGATATCGCTTGTGTGAGATCAAGCAATATCTACAAGCGATATCTGCATTGTAGATATTGCTAAAATCCAATTGTCATAACCCTATTACAGTATTAGTTATTGACATCACAAGGCTTTAACATCGCTGAGAACACTGCTGACAATGTTGTGATGTCAAAGTTGATGACAGAACAATGTTATGATGTCATAATATTGATGACGTGAGAATGCTATGACGTCACTGAGATCTAAATGACAGTTTTGTGTGTCAGATATATTCATTCTTTTGATAATACTGATGTTGAAGAATGATTTTGAATGATAAATAAAATATCACCCTCGTGTCTTCTGATATCAATGACAAGCGTATGATATTTGTGACTTGTGACTCAACTCGTGTTGATTTATTGATATCAGAAGAAACTTTGGTGAGATTCTCAATATATAAATTTTTCATCAAATCAGATAAATTGACATTTGATTTCAATTTCAGAGTTGCATGTACAGTTATATTTGTCCCTCTCCCGATACAAGGTGGTCAATACTGAAAATAAATGCGCCAAATAATGGAAGGGAAAACCATCGATATTTTCTTTTTTGTACTTATTTCAAAATTCAGTTCACTTTTTTCACTTTCTATTCACAACAATAAAGTGAAATTTCAATAATGCAAGAAACTACCAGAAAGAGTATTAAAATGGGATACATACATTTGGTTATGCATGTTTTCTCTGAAAACTTGACATTACATGCTCTTATACTCGGTGATCTTGTTTAATCAATTGAGCAATGTTACTGTAAAGCTCCACCAACCCGCAATCATATTATCCATTTAGAAACAGCCTCTCATCAAAGAAAAAAAACTCTGAGAATTCTGCTGAGCAAAACTCATCATCCACTTCCTGATTTGAATTATAACGAATATCAATGAGAAAGTTGGTTCGTTAATTACGTAATGTGTCATATTATGACAGGTTGAATCATTCAAGTCTTTGC
The DNA here is from genome assembly GCA_936450465.1 of Gibbula magus. Classification (NCBI taxonomy): domain Eukaryota; kingdom Metazoa; phylum Mollusca; class Gastropoda; order Trochida; family Trochidae; genus Gibbula; species Gibbula magus. The sequence continues at coordinate 3,531,631 of OW388300.1, read as the reverse complement.
CAAAAATTCCAATCTTTTGTCATTATTAGATTGTTCACCAAATGAAAATAACCATTTGTGAAAATGTATTTAAGATTTTATTAAGAGCTGGCCTATACGGTTTTATCAAAATACATGTGAATCGTGGTTATCTGAAATATAATTATTTATGTTAATTATATTTGAAAGATTATGATGATATCAACAAAGCAACTGATGATATACACTAATGATATACAAACTGAAGTTAATTGTTCCTATTCCATTTTTTAAAACATGTGTTTAAATTGTACAAACTATTAGAAGGAGCGGAAACAGAAGCAGGAGCTGGAGCAGGAGCTGGAGCAGGAGCAGGGGCAGGATCAGGAACAAGAGTAGGAGCAAGAGCAGCATCAGGAGTAAGAGTAGGAGCATAGCAGCTGAGGTTTAAGAGCTGGAGCAGGAGCAGGAGTAGGATGAGGAGCAGGAGCAGGAGCAGGAGGTAGAGTAGGAGCATAGCAGCTTACGTTTAGGATCTGGAGCAGGAGCAGGGGCAGGATCAGGAACAAGAGTAGGAGCAAGAGCAGCATCAGGAGCAAGAGTAGGAGCATAGCAGCTGAGGTTTAAGAGCTGGAGCAGGAGCAGGAGTAGGATGAGGAGCAGGAGCAAGAGTAGGAGCTGGAACTGGAACTGGAGCAGGAGTAGGAGTAGGAGCTGGAGCTGGAGCTGGAGCAGTGGTGGAATCCGCTTGCCGGGTCCTTCTGGATTCCTCTGTATCCGCCCCAAATTGGGCTTATATGTCAGAATCAGGAAGGACATCTCAAGAGAGATCCACCACTTTTTGTCCTGTGTTGCACTCGATCAGCTAATGACAAAAGTTGCTAGCATTATGACTTCACTATCGTTGACTAACTTTGAGCTGGTTACAAACAATCAAAGTAATCACATAAATATATGCAGAACAGTATGTAGTAAGATTCAAGAACATATCAGTTATGCATTAGGCATACTTGATCAAGTCTCTAGAGCACGTTCAGGGACTCAATTTGTTGGCACACATGAGTAAGTTTATCGTTGTTTGACGAATAACCTCATAGTAGATAGAGGCTCTCTGAGGAAACTGTAACATATATAGTGATGTGACTTGCAATACAAGGAACATCATTTCCTGTATGGATACAGAACAGAATACAAACAAATAACTACGCAAATATGACCGTTTTTATTTTGTTTTAGGGATTCATCATTTACACCCATTGGACGTTTCTTCATGCACTATTAGCTAATTATCAACACGTGTTCGGCAAATGCCGCCCTAGCTGTAAATTTTGATATTAGCATAACATTTTGTCAGTGCAGTTATCCTTTCTTTATGTGAGTGATTGTGATAATAGGATGGATATTGGTGAAATGGTATTCTATAAATCAGAATACAATGGACCTTAACAATCCGATGTTGTTATAATTTTCCAATTTGTTTCAGGTAACTTGGAATCTGATAAAACAAATTAAAAAATTAAAAGCATTTTCACTACTAGATCAGTCATATGTTTGTGTTAATGAGCGATATTTACAACACTATTTCCTTTAAGATATGCTTGATTATCTTGGAACTTAATGTTGTCAGATATCTTCGGAAACATATTAATCCCTGCTTCTCACCACCATGTCTTTAGAATGTCTAAACGTTATTTTGTAAGTTGTTTGCGTGGATGGATCAAATATCAAATCATTCAACTATCAAGCTCAGCGATATTATTTCATCAATCAAACATTCCTAGATCTATATCATTGAAAGTTTAATCAAGGAAACTGCAAATAGGGTTATAGCATGTATAACCTTGTGATTACATAATATTTCTACAACAACAATGCTTGTGTTAGTTTGTTTTCAAACAACTCCAACAAACGCTTTTAGAAAAAAAAATAATATCTTGGAAGAAAAGTGGACAAACTGCTATGCCTTTAAAATTCATCTAAAGCAAAATACTACACTATTTATAACGAACATACCTTTATCGGTCCATATTAATTGGAACTCGACATCAACCTCCCAATCTGGGCAACCTGCTTCAAAACATTCTAACCGTAAATTGTCTCTGATAATGAATTATTAGACAAACAATTCGGTTCGGTTACAAATTCAGTACCAATGACAAACCAATACAATTTACATGAAGTAGTTACATCTTTAATGCTTAATTAAATGTTTGCTGATATTTCATTTCGTTTGCAAAAATATATGTTAAAAATGTTAAATCATCCCAGAAGAATAAATATTGAGAAGTGCAACTTCCTACTAAACTTGGGTTTATTTGAAACTTTGTGAATTGAAAACGTCAACCACCGGCGTAACTGGCCCATTCTCCTTCACCAGTGTTGTGTTGTGATTTGGCAAACATGTTAAACTTATTTGAAATATTGACAGTTTAGTAATAAATAAGTCATATTCCCCACTGTAATAATAACATTATACATTTACGGAATGATAACAGTACCAAACCAATTTCTGGCAAAACCTTTTGGTGCGGAATTACATAATTGAATGACCTAATGGTTGAACTGCTTGCAGTGATGCTAAAAATTTATTGATTTTTGATTCATAAAGTGAATATGCTTGACGAACTAGGATTTTGTTTCTGTAGTTTCCAGCGCTAAATTTGAGAGAAGCCCGATCTGTGGAATACAATGTGAAGAATAAATATGACAATGTAAATATCATTAACATAGTTCCTCTATTTAATGAGAGGAGAGTTATCACTGTCAAAATCACGAAAAGCAATGAATATCAAAGGAATGAATCAATAAACTTGACCTGCAACGATAGAAATCATATCGAATTCCTTCAATCAAGTTGTAATTGGTCACCTTGGACCTTCTAACAACTTCACATGTGATGGAGAGACTGAAAGTAACTTCCATTTACACTGAAGACGCCCCACAAGTACAGTTCTCATATCCAAGTGTTAATTATCGCCGAGAGAGTCCACACTCCATCACACTTAATGCTGTAAATAGAGTTCCAGCAACAATCACTTCTATCTGATCATCATTATATTATGACAAAAACACCCTAATGTACGATCAATCACCACTGCTAAAACAGTCCAACACGTCTTTAATAGTGATATAATACACACGAATAAAGAATATTATTGCTGACAGTTCACCTTAGTTTGCATGGTAGGAAAGCTTTCAGGGTATTCCAGATTAAATTTTCAATGAACAACAATGATACATGTTATTGTTGTCATGTTAATTTCACACAGGTCCTTTGCTAACATGAAATAGAGAATCTCACCCAAGTGTCGTCTGATATCAAATATATCAACACGAGTTGATAAAAGCTACAAATTTTGACTTTTATCAACGAGTGTTGATATATTTGATATCAGAAGACACGAGTGTGAGATTCTATTTATCATCCAAAATCATTCTTATTACGATTAAGTGAAAATAGTGTACATCTTTGAGCACATCTCATCCATTTGACTTCCAGTGCGATGAGGCCATAGCACTGTGACGTCATCATGTTTATGACGTCATAGTACTGTAATGTCATTGATCGATGATGTTAAGGGGCAGTAGCACGTTTTTTCTCTCAAATAAGTCGATGAAATGTATTTGAAAAATAGTCTCACAAATAGTAAAATACAGTGCCGGACAAAAGTCATGGGAGTAAAATTGCAGTATTCCCGCGATCGTGTCGGAGCACAGTTGGGTCGTGATTGCGTTATTCCTGCGACAGGATCGCGACAGTCTCCCGCCAAATTAGCGTCTCTATCGCACGATAATTGCGAGATGATTGCGTTAATGAAGGCGGAGCTATTCTGATGCGTCCAGGTCGCAAATTAAGCCGCTAAGAGCTGATTGGTCTACTACTTTAGTGGGCGGTCGTAAAGATGAAATGTGCCTTTACTGTCAAATGATTGCTGAAGTTGTCGTCATGTCGAATAAATACCATAGTGTTATGTTGTGGAATTTACCGGCGGTAACATTTCTTACTTTATACAGTGTGTATGAGATAATGTTATGTAATAGTGACAAAGTGACACAAATTCAACATATGTGTATACTTTATTTTAAATACGACATAAACTAACTAAAATTATATATATATATATATATATATATATATATATATATATATATATATATATATATATATATATATACGAAAAAACGAAAACGGAAAGAAGCAGAATGTCTAAGCGATATATATTTAAACTGTATAATGGTAGCAGACTGACGTCTATAAAATACTTTTTTCGGTTATTTAAAAAAAAACATGTTTTGCAACATCAACAATAGAAAATAGATTATTAGATATGTTCGTAAAAGTGTACATTTGGGGATCTAAATAATTAAAACGAAGATCTGAATAAAACTCCATTCTGATAGGTACTAAAGGTTTATCAGTTTAATGGTATTACTCACATTACAACAACCACTATTGACTCAATGTTTCTTTTTTTGTGGACAAAACTGCTTTGTTACACTGGTAGATGACGCTCCTGTCATATCACATAGTTTCTTTTTCTGATACATTGTCTATTTTCTTATCAGACATTTAGGGGTACAATCCTTTTTTCCCTGTGTATATTTCCCCACGGTAAAACAATAGTGTGGCAGTAAGATGGATTACGTAAGTACATACATGTGTATAGGGTGTGTATGTTTGTATATTATACATTTCCTTAAAGTAGATATCTTACAAAATATGATATATAATTCTGTGTTTATTTACTTGTAATAATTATAGTTGTACTTGTATATAATTCATATAATATATATAATAGACTATAATATAGAATATAATACACGGTGTTTTGACTGGTTGCACGGAACCGTAAGACACTTGTATATTCCGTATTGCCCAAAGGCACCGGTACCCCTATGCTCATTGCATCAACGTGTCTACCAACTCCCATTCAAATGGCAATTTAATCACATCAATGGATACCGCCGTGTCGGACACGCATACCGGCATACTTGTTGATCTCGTGATCTACTTCGAATATCACGTCTCTCATAACACCATAGTGGATGGCTCGATGTTCTACCCAGTGGCGGATCCAGGGGCTGGTATGGGAAAAACATTTTGGACCCCCCCCCCCCTTTTCAATTGGTGGACCCCCCCCCCCCCCCCCCCCCCCCCCCCCCCCTTTCAAAATTCCTGGATCCGCCACTGCTACCTGTTTCGTTTTATTAATAAATGTACATATTTATAAAAATGCAATCGAGGTGAGTTTTGAATAAAATATATGTCTGTAAACGTTCGTGACCATTAGGAAAACAATTTAATTACTGACTTGAGATTTTAAATTCAATTCATCATCATTATTGTGTACACTCAGTCATACCGAAGTTTGTTAAGAAATGTAAATAAACAATGCAAAAATTATATAACGCCTACCCACATTTTTTAATGCTTGTTGACTAGTTTATTTTGTTTCTGTAGTGTATGTAACTTTTGCTGTTCTATAATCGTCACTCATTTGTTTTAGTATGTGGGTGTAGGGAGATTTCTTCCTTGTTTACCGATCCCGTCATAATAAATACCTTGAAACCAATAGTTATGTTAATTACATGGGATCAATCCTTTGAAGTTTGTGGGAAGGGTACGATTTGTCTTACCATGCATTACGTAGCTTACGTAACTTTTAAAACGGCAGTTCGTTGATATTTAATTTCTCTTATGCTATAGTCGTTGGCTCCGTCTGCGTGTCCGGCCGTCTGTCCGTGTTCACATCTATTCCGGAGCAAGTACTTGAAAACTCCTTCTTGAATATACACAAGATACACCCCCCCCCCCCCCCCCCCCCCCCATATCCTATAGATGAGCCTTGGGGGAGAAGGGGGGGGGGGGGGGGGGGGGGTAGTTATTTACCGCTAAAATGATTATTCAACTTATGTGGGGCCGGGGAGATATGCCACCTCATGATGGCTCTTTTGTTTTCAACTTGTGACACTTAAACAAACTTGTTTGTCTGCATGCCTGACTATGGCGAATTAAGCATATTATCTTTCTCTCTGTGTATATTAGATTCCGGCCCTATCGGTCGAAAATAAAAATATTCACTGTGCCTATCGGTCGAAAAACGCTTGAGTGAGTTTGTGCTCACCGGGCGTGCATAAGACACTGGGAGAAGCTGAGTTCACTAATGAAGGGGTGTTTGACATGCATGAGGTGTTCTTCTCTTCGCTAGTGAGTAAAGGGGAGATGGTTGTTTATATGTTTTGATAAGACATGAATGAGGTGTTCTTCTCTTCGCTAGTGAGTAAAGGGGTTTTATTTTCAAGCTCTCTTATGTTGTTAATGATAAAACTTGGAGTAAGGGTATTAGCAAAAAATTAAACTATTAAAGTATCCCTTCATATATAAATAACACGATCCTGGGCGGAGTCTAAGTTCTTCCCGATGGCTCTTCCATGTACCGAGAGACGGACGACAATGGGATCGAGCAGCTCAGCGCGTGGTTCATTTACGTACATTGCAAGACCGAGTGGGACAAGTTTAGTTGATTACTTTTTAGTCTCAACAGGTTGTTTTCACAAAGTGATTAGCCTATTATTCATAGTAGAACTGAGTCCGATCATTTACCGGTTTCTTGCCAGATATCGTTTAGTCTATATTTAGATACAACTTGCCAAACCACTTTAACAATGGGATACGTAGACTGGGACAATTGCTTGGAGTGTGGTGAATGGGACTATATTTGAATGTGATGTGGATATATGAAATGTACAGTATCTTATAAATGAATATACAACATATTATATATTGAAATGCATAACATTCATGTTATAATTCAAACACATGAAATGAAATGAATGAAATGCAACTGAGTAGCGTTCAAAGAAATGCGTTGAAATGCGACTCTAACATAATAAAACATAAAGAGAGACTAAACAACCCTTTTGTCATTTGTTGGTACGATCCAATGGTACATAAGCTAGTTAACAGCAAATACCACTGTGCCAATCGGTCGAATGGATTTTCCTACTCTGAAATCAGAAATTCGACCGATCGGGATGCGACCGTATATTACGAGGGAGACACCGTTCACTCAAAAACGTTATGTAATATAAAGACACCAGGTGGTAAATTCACTCAGGCGTAGATTAACCGTTACGCCCGCGTCCCCCTTGTCGCAAACCGTCGCATTTGGTGTCGACCATAACCTCGCATTATCATCATAATTAAACCAGAGACGTATATCCATCTAATTCCTTGTCTAGTTTATTGATTAAACAATTGATATCGGCTCTTAAAGGTACATCCATTGTGGGTTTTTTTGGATCACATATGCTAAACGTTCTAGATTGTGTTATGTTATCGGGAAGTACTGACTGTTGCCATTTTGATCTTAGTCTACTTAGTATATTGACGATATGAAGCTAAAAGTAGTGATTTCTAATCGAAAACCGGACAATGTACCGCGTGTGGCGCGCGCCAATGATTTAAACGTTATTATGGAATCTTATTTATAACAGACAAACTGATAAATTAGGGTTGATCATGTTTAACAGGTCATATAACTACTGTGCATGTAAATTGGACGTTTAGTTTTGGTTACTGCATATGCATAATGATGTTACTCTATTTTAATTGGAAACAAGTAATTATGAAATTTGGTTATTCGGGATAAATATGCAATCCGAGTAAATTTATTTGCGCTGTAAACAGAACATATGGTTTGTTTGATCGTATTAAAGCTTTATACAAATTTATGAAACACAATGGATGCAGTATTAAAATCATTACCATAAAAACGACCTTGTGCTGAAAACATTTCGACATGTTTCAAATAAACAACCCGTAGAAATATTGTCTTGATATTTTCCCAAATATATGACGATACACAAGTCGAATGAAACATTTCAAATCTATAGACTGAATGTAACCGAAAACGAAAGAATTTGCATTTGGAATTTGAAGGCGGTAGGTTCACTAGACCAGTGACTTTTTTCGGGATTTGAACTTACTTTCTCAGCGTAAGGCACCAACCACCAGCACTGACTGTACCAACAGTTTACCAATCGGTAACCGTGACGTCGATCAACGTATCGCTTGATGACAAAAAATATCAACACTACATGTAAATAGAAGAGCATCACTAGCAGTTTGAACGAATGACGATGCGTTTGTTTCACACACTATTGGAAAATCAAATTTTATATATTACATGTGACAGAGAGTTAGACAGTTAGTTTATTAAAGTGTCACGCATATAACTCATTGTACAATATATAGCACAAAGTATTAGTAAATGCCAAGCCAAATTGACTTATGAGACACATGTTACGTTTTAAAACATACTATCCACAAACTCTTGTCATATCGAGCGAGACAATAAACCCGGCGAGACGCAACGAAGACGAATAAGCAAACTGCTTAAAACAAGGGACGGGTTGTGTATTGAAAGTAGGTTGTGTATTGAAAGCGTGTATTCAGTCGCTAGTAATAAATGATATACCGGATTACGAAACATACATGTAAGTAGTCGCGCGTTTATCACAATACGTGATCCACTGGTAACCCACTGATCAAGCGTAATTAAAAAATTCCAAATATTCACGATTTGCTAACACTCATGTAGGTGTTATGTACATTGATAGTGTCAGCGACGGTACGCTTTTATATTACGGTTTTATTCACTTAATTGGAGGCAAATTTACTTATACATTGAAGTTCACAAATTATGTGCATATGCGCTGTTCATAAACTAGGCTAATTATCTGAACGGTTCAAGTATTGGACCTTGGTATTCTGAGTCTATTTGAATTGCTTAAGACGCGCGATAATAAAATACTTTGTGTTTTTATTGTCATTTTCTTTAAAGTCGTACCGACAATATACTTCCTTTACTTTGATCTTCGAATGTAGATATAATTGCATCAGCTAATTATTTAATCTACATGATTTGATACATGTCGCACTTTTTGGATACATTATGTAAAGGATCGAGCATCTCAACTTCACTTCACAGTTATTGGCATTTAAACTTTTGTTACAGATCATTCAGCATGTACATGTATCTCGTTTTTTTTCTGTCACAGAGCAACAATCCCTTAATCTACCTAAACTCCCATTCTTCTAGCCCCAATTATTCACTAGTGATTTCTTTTTAACTCATATATTCGCAGTGTAAAATACTCTGTACTTTTAATCATACATCATAGTATGTCTAAATATGTGAATGTATGTATGTATGTGTGTATGTATGTTTGTTTTGTTTTTGTTTTATTGATGTACTTCGTGTGTGTGTGTGTGTGTGTGTGTGTGTGTGTGTGTGTGTGTGTGCGCGCGCGCGCGTGAGTACCTGATACCGTTTGATGTGTGATAGGTAAATTTAGCTGTATGTCTGTTTGTGTGCGTGTGCTTGAATGATATGTAATTCATTGTGGAATGTATGTAATTATCTGTTTAAGATTATTCCTTGATTTTATGCTATTAATGTGATATGAAATGATTTTAGTGTCTCATAGGCCATATGGCCGGGTGCTTTTTAATACTTTATGTATATTTGTATTGCATTATATTGTAAAAGTACGTGACACTTAAATAAACATTTTCTCTCTCTCTCTCTCTCGCTCTGTTAGCGGAAATATAGGTACGCTCTCATACTAAAGTAATACTATTGATCGGTTATGTTAATGATGTCTAAATGGGTTAAAAAAAATCAAGGATATAACATGTCCGGCTATAAATGTAAATGGAAAACGCTGTTTTAGTGTATGGTGACATGTTAATATAAATATTCGTTTCCATTTATGTTTATTAAAATGGTCATGTCAACTGTGTATTAATTTTTTTTAAAACAATCTATTTAAAATCTCAATATAAAATCACACTGAACTAATGTTGTGTACATTTGAGATCAAATGTCATAGGGATTATGTGAATATAAATTCATAGTTTATTCATGAAATTATACATACAAAATTCCACTTAGAAGTGTAACTATATTCACTAAACAAACTAAGAAACCGAAGCAACAATAGTCCACATACATACAGTATCTACTATCTAGATAAACTTATTTACATTCGTCACACATCTATCGAAATGCAATAAACATCATACATGTAAATCTTTATAATGTACAGTAAGAGTTGTCTACATGTATCTTATAGACATGCATACATGTATTTGGGAATACATATTTGAACCTTGAATGTATATATGCGTGTCTTTTACAGATTAACCTGTCAAATTTACCTCAAACTAAAATCCATTATCTTGAAAATGTTTTGTTTGAAAGTACATTTATTATCATTGAAAGATCACTACATGGATGTTAACGATTTTGATTTATGCATCTGCCTGTATAATTAATTACACACTTCATAAACGGGAGCGAAATTAGATAAGCCAACAGTTTAATCAAATCCACTAACATACAGAGAGAAACATCCCCGAAAGAAGACCTAATTTAATGTGTTTATGACAAATGATAAGAAAAGATAGTCCTGTGGGGTTTTGATACGTTACTCCCATATAACGATGTAAATGTAACGACGCCCTTACCAAATATGTAATTGATAATGTTAATAGAAACATAAATAAAGGTATATCAAACCATATTATTGTATAACATTCTTCAATGGAAATGAAATATGATTATGGCTTCGGCGAATCGTTCCTGAGATGCTTGCTGATTATATCATTGGCAATGAATAAAGTTGAAATTCATTTGCCGTTATATGGAAATGACCCTTCCGACGTCAGTTCTATATGTTTATGCAATTCTAAATGAACACAGTCAATGTATAATACAACTTTACAGCATACTATATCACTTTGAAAATCGAGTCTCATTTCGTTTCCTGATCATCAAAATGATCGGTTCTAATTTTACCCACAAGCATCGTCAAAACAATATACATCATATAAGGATTTTTACCGGAGTTCAAAACCGGCTTCAGGGGAATACCCGACCCACAACTTCCCCATACCACACAAACACCTACACAAAATATGTATCCGTTATCATATCCAAGCAGTTTACTTTTACAAGAACAATAATAAACACTTCACAATATGTACACACTGTGTCACTGAATATAATTCTAAATACACTATTATGTGGACGACAATATTCAAACTTTATATAAAGTAAATTTCCCCAGTACAATTGCATGTGTTTACAGGAATGCTATTCTCTCCAATCGCGTTTACCTCACAATAACAGTGAATAAGAAATTTAGTTTATTACAAACTGTCTCACTTTGTTACATAATCGGACAGGCGTACATTTGTACATGTACATGTACATGTAGGACCCACAAAAAAATACCAATAAATTCGTTATTAAGATAAATATCACTATATCTTTAGTTTATTGAGTAAACCATCCATCCATGACCATCTTACGCACATGTCAATTTATGGCCGCAATAGCATTGATCGCAGTAATCACGAGCGCGTACATGTAAGCCCCGCCCTCCCGGTAGCCACTGAACCGCTCAGTCGACCAGGACTGCAACTCTCCCACTCTTTTACTGCGATAGTAGCGCAGAAATCACCGGCCAGTCCTGCGAGCCGACTGCATTCCCGTTGCGATAATAGTGCAGTAATTTCACTTTCAGACTGCAAGACAGGGGAAGTGACTTTTGTCCGGCACTGTACCCTTCTCTCTTCAGAAAATAAAGTGAAAAATGAGTGTACAGAGTTCGGTAAAGCCGTGGGAATCTTTTTTTTATCTCGAAATAATAAGATGTGTTCACAATAAAATGGCCGCCATGCAATTTTGTTTTATACAGTACATCGCTATTACCACTAAGGATAATTGGTTTGTGTAATAATATGTTTACCCTCTGAAGTAAATTTAAATGACATAAACTATCATTATAAATCGGAAATTTGAAAAAATAAATTTTGCAAAAAAACGTGCTACTGCCCCTTTAAAGCATTATGATGTCATGTAGTTAACGGTGACAGGCCGTTGTGCAAAATCTACTGCCTAGGAGATATCATACAAGCAATATCTCCTGTGGAACACGGTTTTGGGTGATAAACTCGTATATTAATAGTTTATTAATAAGTAACAAGACTGAGTAGGTTTACATGTATCACTTTTCATTTAATACTAATTTTCATAACGCGAGTTGTGAAATTTATGAAAATGGTTTTAAATGGAAGGAATTTTAGTATCATGTTTATTACACACCCACACAAATCAAGTGAAATAACCGATTGTGTGACGAAACTAAGATTTCAGGGAGTAATATTATCTTATAAGTATTGCACTGCGGGTGCGGGTGAGAAACCAGAGAATCAAATGATATCCTCTGTACAATACAATCTGTGCAAGACTGGTCAAGTTTACAAATTACAGCTGTATCCAAAAACATCATTCACCTAATTGTGTATCAGAGTGAAAATATATTGTTTTAAGGATTTCATTAAAGCGTCAATTGCTCTGCTTCAACTGCACTGATCAATGATTATTTTCCCATGTGTCCGATAATCTTTCTCAAACTCTCCTTAATTATCCAATTTAATGTTTCATTTAACTGAATAAGTACATGTATTAAAGAAAATATATGACTAATGTTTGAACTCGTGACCAGTTATAGGAGATTCTATATAAAACATTATATTATTGTTTTCTTTTTACTCAATGCTACAATGACTCAAGGAGATCACATATTAGTTGAATGCCAATTCCTCACTTGTCCCTGTTTGACACATACTATTAACAAGTTTATATTTACTGTTAAATGTTACTACTTAAGATAAACATGTTAATAATCACCTCAAATAAGTTAATTTGTATGGGTGACTTTACGTTTGCTAGGTTTGTTTCATGTTGTTGAATGTATGCTTTATGGCCTGCAGTGTTGTATTGTTGTTATATTTTCTACAGATGATTTAAGGTGACATGGATACGAGTCATAGCCAGCCTGATTAACCAAAGAATGAGAAGGAAATATTGCAGACTGCCCATTGGTCCGGTGTTTAATAGATACCAACATTTCTATTATTGGTGGTTGAATTAATTATGATCTCCCTGTTTAAGAGCGAAAATAATAATATTGTAACCAAATGCTTTTTTAGTTTTCCAACTGCATAATTTTTACATATAAAATGCTTTAATGCTATTGTAAAGTTGGTTTCATTGGAGAAATTGTCATAGTATACATAACTATACAGCATTTTATGACTAATTGAGTTTCTGGATGAAATGGTGACGTGTATATATATTTGAACGATTGTAATATGATTCTTCACTCGATTGAATTATTGCTATGAATATTCTTGTAACTGCAAAGTCTCATTAACAGCAAGTGTCCCACTTGTAATAAATATAAGTTTATGATGCAATGAATGTTTCATAAATTTAATTTATTATCTTGAAGAGTTAAGGTTTCCAAGGCAATAATTGTTTTCTCTGTTTATATCTTCTTTATGTTTCATTTTCAATTTGCATTCTATCTAGCTTTGAATACTCTAAAACAAATGAATTTTCAAATTTCCTTTCAACAGAATAAACTTAAGTGAGCTTTCTGAAGTTGAAGTTGAAATTGAAACATGGATTGATGCACTGGTAAATAGTTTTAAGAATTTTCGGGTGGGAATGCTTGACAGATGAAAATGTCTGTTTTAGCTTTCCTAACTTCTTAGATCTCTGTGATAATGATAAATAAGTTTTACTTTGTTAACATCATGTATACAGCCAAAACCCGCTTTTATATTTTACAACGAAGAACAAATATTTCATAAGGATAGATTCTATATTTTTTTCTTTTACCTAAGTTAATAACATTATTCATTTTAGAATGTATAATTTATCGAATAGGCTCACTTTTATGTTATGTTGTATATGCATGTTTTAGATGTATTTTATGCGAATTGAGACTTAAATCAAATATGGGTCTGTCTGTCTGGCTGTGTACACGAACTCAGATATGTTAAAGGGGAAATAACACGTTTTTTGCAAATTTTAAGTTTTTCAAATTTCCCATTTATAATGATAGTTTATGTTATTTATATTTTCTTTAGAGGATAAAACATCTTATTACACGAACCAAGTATCCGTAGTCTTATAAACCTCTAGTGACGTCACTCTATTGTTCTATTAGGTTTAACCTCGATTGTCAGTTTGCCGGGCGTTCTCCAAGAATGCCCAGGGCTTTCTCTAGGAATGCCCGGGGCTTACTCTAGAATCTATCGGAAATGTATTCTGATTGGGAATTATACACGTTTTTAAAAACTTTGATTAAAAGTCCTTCTTCGAATAAATACCATCACAAAATATCACATTTTTGACAAATCACAAATCACAAACATAAGCTTTGAATGCCTGGTTTCGACTCTGCACCACCCGCTTACAAAACTGGCGCCTTTGACAACTCGGCTATAAAGGCCCACGAGAACAATGATGTATTTTCCACAGTGACAATCATGTGAACTCCACGAGGCAGATAGCGCATGCAGCTCACGTGAACGGCGTAGGTAGCGAGCTCAAAGCATGTTCAGGGCGCGGGTGTGCTCTCTTCATAGCAGTTGAACTCCCAGCAGTATATACCAATGAAGCCACTTGAAGACAACATATTGAAAATTATATCTAAATCATAATTTCTGTCGGTTCATAAGTAAGATCAAAACCTGGTCCTCGGCTTTGTTTGTGGAGTATGCCCTTGGCGTCGGGAAAGGGGGGCGGGCCTATCGGCCCTTTCCATTTCCCTCCCCCGCGGGCATACTCCACAAACAAAGCCTCTGACACGGTTTTGATCCATTACGTAATAACCGTGTTGCGTATAAAGCTAAAAATGCATGGCAGCCATTTTATTGTGAACACAATTTATTATTTCGAATGACATAAACGATGCCCAAGGCTTTACTGAACCATGTACACTCATTTTTAACTTTATTTTCCAAAGAGAGAAAGGTCTTTTACTATTGGTGACATTATTTTTCAAATAAATTTCATCGACTTATTTCAGCGAAAAAACGTGCTACTGCCCCTTTAAGACCACACAGTCAGTATTAGATTTAGAAAGCAAACAGAGACACTATTGTAAACTAGTGCCAGAAGAAACGCTACCAACAACTTTTCCAAATATTTTTTTTTACTTAGTGGCCATATTCATATGGAAACATGGTATTGCGTATCCAACATATCAAATACAGTATATTCGATCCAAAATACCAGTAACATGTCATCACTTGCCTGGATATCGTGAACTTTGTGAATAAGACAGTAATGTAACTGTATAATTCGGCTCAGCATACACATTGCTATCAGTACTGTCCCACACAGTCAGTCGACAGACCTGATACAGGAGACTGCTTGTACATGGTATCAGACCACACAATCCCTACCGCGGTCCACTACTGACCCATCGATACCGGGTCAACAGATTGCTATGGGCCAGGCGAGCTCGATGTTGGCGACGTCGCAACTGCGCATGGGTTCCCTTCTCTGACGATAGTAGAGTCTGCCTTTTAAGAAGCGATCGTCGACAACTTTTTATCGAAGAGTTGGTGAACGTCTGGTGCCAAATTGTGTCCATTGGGGTGGATGGCTAATGGTTTGGGGTGAATAATGTGGTGACGTCTAAACGAGGTTGGTCGGAATTCGAGGAAACTTAAATGCACAATGTTATCATGATGACTTTTTACAGTCATTTGTGTTGCCATTTCTTCAACAACACCCCCATGGAACCGTTTTCCGACATCACAATTCAAGGCCACACACCGCAAGACGTACCCCGAATTTCCTTGTCAACGCAAACATTCAGGTTTTGCCATGGCCAGCATGTTCACCGGTTGTGAGTTCATCGAACGCATATGGGACCATCTCGATCGGAAAATCAGGAGTCGACCTGTGCCTGCAGCCAACCTCCAGGAGCTGGAACAATGCTTCCTCGTCGAATGGCAACTCATCACCCCTGACGTCATCAGACGTTTGACTACGTCAGTCCATCGACATATTCTTGCTTGTATTGACTCTCGGGGTGGACATAACCGGTACTGACATGACTTGGAGACGTGTGCAATGATATTGTCCCTACCTTCTTCATCAGTACTTTTACGGCATGTTATGATTCGGACCCCTCCCATCTTAACATACCTATCCTGATGATAAAACTGCATTTCTTAAAATGAAATTTCGCATACATGATGTGGAAATGTCTCTAAAAATAACTAAATCAATTTGAAATGTCCATATCACTTTGTGTTTATATCATATCACTTCAAACACGTCTTTTGACACTAGTTTAATTGAAAGGTGATAAGACATAGTGGTGCTTCAATAGGTTAATTTTCTTGAGCATTATAATTGAAATAGACAAATATGAACATGCTTTCATTATAAAGGACTTAAATTTCCTTTTATCAATTGTTTAACAAAACAAAAGTCACTTTCTCACATTAATTTGATCTGTCTTATTTTGTGACGCAACAAACACATTTGCATTTTCGTTGTCTTACATCTTTTCATAAAAAATTGTTAGTCTCTTCTAAATAATTAGCTAGAATTATGTTCCACCTGATTTATTCACTAAAATGCCGGAACAGGATAAGACCATGTTCAGGCGACCGTCGATGGAAGCAAGGCACACACACAAAGAAAGTATCTAACATACTATAGTCTACAAAGCTGACATACTAATAAGTGTGAATCCCAACAACCAATTGTATTTCTCGATTGTATCTGATGAAGACCTTGTTAACAGGATGTGATAAGTGTACAGATCAACGAGAGTAATACAATACTAGGATACTTAAATACATCTTAAAAACTAAAAGCTCTAGCCTGGATTTTAAAGGGATATTTCCTGGACAATTCAAACTCAAATCAATGAATGAATAATGTTTGTCAAAGCAAAAAGTTATACTTGGTGATTTTTATTTTAGAGTTGAATTCTGTAGTTTCTTTGTTTCGTAAGACTGACGTTTTCCTCAATCAACAATTTGAATTAACTCTTTCAAATGAAAACTAATTTCCTAACCTCATACATAAAGTTGTTTGAAACAGGAATAATTTTAATCAGAATCATGCACCAGCATCACGATAAACTGATTTTATCAAAAGTAGGTGTTTCAATACAGATATTTCCCAGATTAGAACATTGAAGAACAAAAAGTGAAGCCCTGAATTGTAAATAAGATGGGACAATGGTCTATTATAGTGCATATGTCATATTATAATTGTTTCACTACCAATATTTCAAATTATAATATTTTCACTCCACTGCATGAAAGGAAATTATTCACAGACCACCTCACTATGTGAACACATTTTTGATGACGGGTTTGCATGTCCGGTTAAACCCTCCCTTGGTAATGTTCCCCCTACAGGAGCTCTATCCAATCAACTGCTCTTTACTTTAGCGCCCTTACCTCAAAAGCAAATAAATCCATTCAATTTCTAATGAAAGAGATTCAACAATATAATGTTCAGTCGATCACATAAATTCTATAAGAGCAGATGATCCGACAATAAATTTATTATTTTCAAAAGAGATTAAAAAGCATGTTTCTCTTTCACAAAAACTTCTTATAAATGTTTTCATGTTAATTGTGCAATTCAATTATTCAAAAATCAGTTACACAACTTTGAATAAGATTTGAAAACATTTGACGATTTATTAACATATTCTTCCACAAGGTTCAAGGTCTGTTATATGAAAGATAATAAAATCAAATTAACCTACTAATGAGGTCGTATTGAGTCTATCCTTTTGCTGCATTTCATGCACGATCACCCCTAGTTTCCTGTTATTATCACCAATTGTAATACACAATGAGGTGCATTACATTTTACTTTGAGTTGGATCAAAGACGTTTTCTCGGAGATAAAAAGATAACGATAGAAGTTGAACACTATTAGACAATACCTGTTTGATTGCAGAGGTTAGTTTTTACAAAACGTCTAAATGTTATCCACTCACTTGTGTGACAGACGAATTATGTTTTATCAGTGATTGATAAATTAATGAACACCAATAAATGAACATTACACAAGTAGGCTGACATATGTTTCCTAAATATGATGAATGATGTTTGCCAGACTGCACTTTTTAGCTCATCAGGCCTGAAAGGCCCGATGGGCTTATGGCATGGCATGGTGTCCGGCGTCCGTCCATCCGTCCGTCCGTCCGTCCATCCGTCCATCCGTCCATCCGTAAACTTTTCGCTTTTTCGACTTCTTCTCCAGAACCAGTGATTCCCCAGAGCTGATATTTTATGTGCAGACTCCTTGGCCAATGGGGATTCTAAATTGTAGATTTCGTGACCCCATGACCCCAAATGGGGTCACAGGGGTCAGATCCTTAAAAACCTATTTTCATCTTCTTCTTCAGTTCCAAAAGGTCTAGAGAGCTGAAAAGTTGTGTGCAGACTCCTTGGCCAATGGGGATTCTAAATTGTAGATTTCATGACCCTGTGACCCCAAATAGGGTCACCGGGGTCACATCCTTAAAAACCTATTTTCATCTTCTTCTCCAGTTCCTAAAGGTCTAGAGAGCTGAAAAGTTGTGTGCAGACTCCTTGGCCAATGGGGATTCTAAATTGTAGATTATGTGACCCCATGACCCCAAATGGGGTCACCGGGGTCACTTCCTTAAAAACTTATTTTCATTTTCTTCTCTAGTTCCAAAAGGTCTCGAGAGCTGAAAAGTTGTGTGCAGACTCCTTGGCCAATGGGGATTCTAAATTGTAGATTTTATGACCCCATGACCCCAAATGGGGTCACAGGGGTCAGATCCTTAAAAACCTATTTTCATCCATCATCAGTTCCAAAAGGTCTAGAGAGCTGAAAAGTTGTGTGCAGACTCCTTGGCCAATGGGGATTCTAAATTGTAGATTTCATGACCCTGTGACCCCAAATGGGGTCACCGGGGTCACATCCTTAAAAACCTATTTTCATCTTCTTCTCCAGTTCCTAAAGGTCTAGAGCGCTGAAAAGTTGTGTGCAGACTCCTTGGCCAATGGGGATTCTAAATTGTAGATTTCATGACCCTGTGACCCCAAATGGGGTCACCGGGGTCACATCCTTAAAAACCTATTTTCATCTTCTTCTCCAGTTCCTAAAGGTCTAGAGAGCTGAAAAGTTGTGTGCAGACTCCTTGGCCAATGGGGATTCTAAATTGTAGATTATGTGACCCCATGACCCCAAATGGGGTCACCGGGGTCACTACCTTAAAAACCTATTTTCATCTTCTTCATCAGTTCCAAAAGGTCTAGAGAGCTGAAAAGTTGTGTGCAGACTCCTTGGCCAATGGGGACCCCATGACCCCAAATGGGGTCACCGGGGTCACATCCTTAAAAACTTATTTTCATCTTTTTCTCTAGTTCCAAAAGGTTTAGAGAGCTGAAAGGTTGTGTGCAGACTCCTTGGCCAATGGGGATTGTAAATTGTAGATTTCGTGACCCCATGACCCCAAATGGGGTCACAGGGACAGATCCTTTAAAACCTATTTTCATCTTCTTCTTCAGTTCCAAAAGGTCTAGAGAGCTGAAAAGTTGTGTGCAGACTCCTTGGCCAATGGGGATTCTAAATTGTAGATTTCGTGACCCCATGACCCCAAATGGGGTCACAGGGACAGATCCTTAAAAACCTATTTTCATCTTCTTCTTCAGTTCCAAAAGGTCTAGAGAGCTGAAAAGTTGTGTGCAGACTCCTTGGCCAATGGGGATTCTAAATTGTAGATTTCATGACCCTGTGACCCCAAATGGGGTCACCGGGGTCACATCCTTAAAAACTTATTTTCATCTTCTTCTCCAGTTCCAAAAGGTCTAGAGAGCTGAAAAGTTGTGTGCAGATTCCTTGGCCAATGGGGATTCTAAATTGTAGATTTCGTGACCCCGTGACCCCAAATGGGGTCACTTGGGTCACATCCTTTAAAACCTATTTTCATCTTCTTTTCCAGTTCCAAAAGGTCTAGAGAGCTGAAAAGTTGTGTGCAGACTCCTTGGCCAATGGGGATTCTAAATTGTAGATTATGTGACCCCATGACCCCAAATGGGGTCACAGGGGTCACATCCTTAAAAACCTATTTTCATCTTCTTCTTCAGTTCCAAAAGGTCTAGAGAGCTGAAAAGTTGTGTGCAGACTCCTTGGCCAATTGGGATTCTAAATTGTAGATTTCTATCTTTTGCTTGTAAACAATAACTTAAATAACTTAAATATTCAACTTTAGATAGTAAATCAATGAAATCCTGATGAGCTACAGAGCCCATGGCTCTATTTTTATCTTTTAGTTATAGACAATGTGCATTGTCTTTTATTACCTCAAGGGGTATACAGTCCTGTGTACCCTTTAGCTAGGTATCTCAACGATACATGATCAATGATACATGATAAATGTGCACGTAATATATTAGTTAATCAAGTTTTCATATGAGCACTTTATGAAAGTCATATCATTGAAGCTAGAGAGGAGATTGCCATCTGGCCTTGTTAGTCCTTTATTACCGATGGTTTTCCTGATTTGAACTGAATTGAATTCATTGTTCAACACTTTCGACCCCTCATATTCTTTATATGTTTAATCGAGATACAATAGCCATTTGATTACAGGGATTAGGAGTAATTCATCAAATCGGATGAGTGGGCCACCTATGACAAATGGGGGCATGAAACAAAGGAACGATTGTCTGTATCCTTTTGATTTAAGAAGTTGTAAGAAGACGTTGCTATCGAATGACCTCATCCAATTATTTCCCATTTATCGTGTGACAGAATACTCTCATTGATGTTCACTGAGAACGAGGCTTCACAGGTTTCAATTTCAATTATCTTCATACGCGATCAAACTAACAGTTATTCTAATGTATAAGATCTATTGTTTTATTAATGATCCATTTTTCTGCTTTGTTATTTTGGAGAAAGTATTGAAGTGATTTTAAAATTCCCCATAAACTATATCTATGATTTTACACGCAACATATTACAAGTGAGTGAGGAACATTTAGATTCAGAAACAATTAGTTATTTCAAAATTTGGTTAATCCTAGTTATATTTAAATCATTTATGTCAGGTAGGTATATTGTTGATAATGATCATATGAACTTTATCAATTTTTGTCAGGTTGAATACAAAAGGTGCCTTGAAAATGAATTTAGTACACACAGCAGGAATTGAAAACATGTCGACACTGCAACATTATAATGACACATGTATTATCGTTTTAATTTGTTTATTTGTACTTAAAATCAATCAAGTATAATGTACTCAACACGTGAACGCTGAACAACATTTTATCATTGCAGAAAATGAAAAATCTTATTACTATGACAACCATATAGTGGAGGATAAACAAGTGTAACAAAATATCTGGTGCAAATGTGACTAAATTTAAAAATGGCATTTACACTTTTTAGATGTTAGATAAATGTTCTTTCCTTGTGACAAACAATGAATGATGTAAGGAGATTAGTTCTCAGATTGTATCAGATCGAATTTAATTATATCGATATTTCTACAATATGATCCCTTTCATCGTCAGACAAATGTTTAAATAACTGTCTTTCTTCATAAATCGAGTCTACATGTAGTCACAAATACACACAAACATGTAGTTGAGATTTAATGTACAAATTATGTTGATGTGTGTCTAAGGAAATCAAGCTGCAAAACCTGATAAGTTCGAACTAGGAACTTGTATATTACGATGGACATATCATGAATAAATTTATTATAGAAATATTTTGCTCTTAATGCTGACATACAGAAGAGAACGTATGACACTTCGACATGAACATTGATGCTCAAGTGCGCCCCAGAGAGCGATCGTAAAAAAATAGAAAAATAAACACATTCTAACATAATAAATGGCTCCCTCCAATCTTTCCTTAAACATTTGACATGCACAACATTTCGTAATTTTTTTCTATCTTTGCGTAAAATAGAAACCTCGGAATTAAATTATTATTTTGTCTTATTTATTTCAATTATTTAGAAGAGAACATATTTGGAAATCTGTTGCTGATGTTGAAGAAATTCAGGTCTTTATTTTGATTCATGACACTGTTTTCAATTGATTTTTTCATCTTTTCACGTTCTCTGCAGGGATTTTGTGATGCAATAATACAAAGTGTTATCCATTTCCTTGGTCTTCTCGAATTGAAAATTAGAAAATGTCAATGGGAACAAGATATTTATCACTTCATGTCAAATATGTGACAAGAGATACCATTAAACATTCTTTGACTAATGTGCTGCTGCAGATCATTGTTCCAGATGAACTGAAACGCATACAGAGTAAATTTGAGAATCTTGAGATCACATTTAAGTGACTGAGTGTGCACCAAATATCCCCATATCTGTTTATATCATAACTGCATATTGAAGAAATTAAGTCAAAAGGGCAGGGTATTATTTACAATCTTCAATGGTACCAAATCTGTTTCAAAGTGATACCTTCACACAGAAGAAGTTTGAAGATTACTTATTTGTTGAATACATGTAATTTTCAAGTGGTGATGTTTATGTTGTCAATTTTCAACACACTGCAGGTCACATGGTACGTAATTATTTATATAAAAAGACATCAGAGAGTATCAGATCATTTTTAAAACGGAAACTTTTAACAGATTTAAGTGTATTAAAGGGCATTGTATTAAGACATCTTACAAACAAAACCTATTAAGTTTGGTAAACATAAATATGGTTAATTCTGTGTATGCAAGATTGTTCTCATGACTATCTTACAGATTCGTGCAATCATAAACGGAGTTACAAAAGAAACTTTACACCTCAGTTGGTTTTATCATATGTTTGATTTTCAATTACAAATATATTATGTTTCCGAAGTCGTACTCTTAAACTGAAAAGTGCAGGCGTTAAGTCATCAGCCAAGGAATAATTCTATGTGGTTTTAATTTTTTGGGGAAAAAATTAATTTTTAAATTCATAAATTCTTCCAAAATTAACTTGGATAAAACACAACTGTTCATCGACATGTAAGACATATTCTAAGCGAAAATCAATAAATGTGCCTCATTCTGCACACATTTACAACATTATAAACATGGTAGGGGTCATGTTGGTGTAAACATGATTTTATACCCCTCGGTCCTTTCAGTGACTCTAACTCTGCATTTTGGAAAAAAACGAGTATGATCAGACAACATTGAACATTAAATCATATCCCGGGTCTATCATATCAATTTATTGTGTTATTGTCACTTTTTGAGTGAAACAATAGGCTGTGAAGTTTATTTTGCATCAGCTTATAAATAGAGGATATTTGGCTTATCTTGAGAAATACCATGTCATCGAGCGCAGCCACGAGTGATAATATTTAAAGTTTCTATCTCACGAGATGAGATAAACATGGTATATGTCAAGAAAAGACAAATTTTCTATTTATGTTTTGTCCAAATCCTTGCCGAAATTGACTTGCATTTACGTTAAGTCGGCTCCAGAATGAGCCTGTTGCCTCAGCAACAATGTGACGTCATGAACGTGTCATGACGTCGGAGCATTGTTTTATGACGTCAGGTCATTGTTATATTAGTCACTATTGACTGATAATACGTTCCATTGTTATTTTCACTAGTGACTGATAACACGCTATATTTTCATTGATAGATCTCGGTATTTCATCTGCAATCATATAATTCATTATATCACAAAGAAAATCGTTTGAGAATAATCAAAAGGTGCTGATCATACCTTCTATGAGATAGATACAGTGCTTATATTGTTCTTTGTTACTTGAATAAGTCTAGTTTTATCTGATTATGTTTATGATAAGTCTGGTCCTGTATATAGTTTCATGCTTTCTGTATCAGTATGTATAATACTGATTACAAAAAACTCACCATGAGGTACGAAAGAAAGTAATGGGGATCAAAATTCATGATACATAAAATGTTACAGTAACCTAGCGTGCATTAATGACCATAACTGAGTGTCCAAAAGATATACTACAAAACTAAAAATGAGTGTACATTTATCAAATTATTGTCAACCTGTTCGAAAACAATCAAGAACACATATCTTGAACACACATATCTTGTTACTTGTGAAATCTTGCATGTGCAATATTTTTTTGCGAAATAAAGTTGATTTTGAAAGAAAAATATAGAATTGTGTAGGAAGATGCCCAGATCAAATTAGTGTATAAAAGCTGGCTAGTTTTATTGATTGATTTATGTGACTAATGATAGTGTTCTCAGAAATTTGCTTGGTTTTGATAAGACAAGAAAATACTTTGTAGCGTTTTTTTGGAGCTAGTTTTTCAAACTGCTTTAATAACATTACTTACTTACTATCAAAATATGACAATGTCTATGACAATACTCAATTTGATTAGAAAATAATTTATAAAAGAAGTTTTAAAACTATCAATGGAGTGATTTATTAATTTACGGGCATATACAATTGCACATATTTTCAAAGCATGTAACATGACATAGATTTGTAGGATTTCAATACATTTTGGTATACATAGGCGATCAAAAATATCGCTTTGTAAAATGCACTCCTTCTCAATTATTTGTTTATTTAATTGTCAAAAATTAATTTATTTGCCTCACATTATTAGTTTTTTTCAATGTCGAATTTCAGAAACGTTTGCCTGGTCTAATGACAAGAGAGACATACTATCCAAGATAGGTAATCCATGAGATGCTCAAAGTTAAATCCCTCATCTTTGGTGTCAACATACAAAACGCGATTCTGATAAACCATTAATAGATCATCACAACATTTTTCATCACATGGTTATTGTTTTAGTGTATTTAGTATTGTTGATTCAGTTAAATCAATGGTGACACCATTACAAAAAACTTCATACTTGGAAACATATCGAAACAGACATGAGACATAATATTGTTATGTGCTTCCGTTTGTGCATTCTCATACTAAGACAATTAACTTACAAGGATTTTCATTTATTGGGATAAGGTATTTTAAAGGCGCTGTAGTACGTTTGAGGCCACGAGTTTGAATCCCGACAGAGCCTCAGCAACTGAGTATGCTGTGCGTTCACAGGAAACCGCCGCATGACATGCAATGAGGCTTTAGAGCACTGCATCTTTAAGTTCGCCACTGCATGCTGGCCGCTCTGTTTGCAAATGAAATTTGAGACATTTGGGCAATACCCATTCGTTAAAACTAATACAAACATATCAAAATGTCACACCCATCAAACTGTGTAGTTCGCTAATAACAGCAATCTGAGAGAGAACATTTATAAAAGAATTTTTCTGATCACATAAAATGATTAATAACCGATCTCGGTCCCATTGATGTGTGTTCCATTCCAATTCGACCAAGGTTAGCAATTGTAAAAAATTGATGTTTATGATTAATGATATTGTTTTGTCAGAGTTTTCAAACGATTACCCGTGTTTTGATCACTTTAATCACTTTAAGTCAATGTAACGAGCCGAGAGGAGGAACAATGAATTCAAAACAGTACCATAAATCAGAATAGAAACATATATTATTGATTTTCAATATTTTGTTCAATTCCAATTCTAATGTATGAGGAAAAGAGGAGGCAATTTCATAACAATGAGTATATTAATATGTACCAACAGACTTTTCAGATATAATTATATTTTATTACCATTTTTGTTATGTTAATTGATCTTGATCTGTCATAATTGTCATTCAATTGTTCTTTACGATATATAAATGTATGTAAATATTCACTTGAAATTTTGCAAAATGGTCAAAGCAAGTACATACATTTTCAATGTTGAACTTTTGGTTAAAATTACTTGACATGTCCAGAAATAGGTATCCTAAAGCTTGCTATTCCAAGCTATGTAGATTTGACAGGGCAGGAAGAAGTTTCGTCAATCAGAATGCGGCTCTTTTCATATGACTCGGGATTTTTATGGGAATATCTTCAAACGTAGCTCATTCCACACTCCATCACACGTTATGCTGTAAATAGTGATCCAACAACTATATTGATAACGGATAACATTTAGAAGAAGTTCAAATGGAGCTCATTACAAAACGTCATTTTGTACAACTGATGCTTATGACGTTTGGTATTTCGATGTCAGTCACTCACCGTTAGATACTTACATCAATGAATGATACAAAGTTGGCTAGTCAAATAACATCGATGAAGGTCACTAACTCATCAGGAACAATCCATATATCAACATTCAAAACAGACTTAGAACTAGTATATTGTATATTGAACTCATTAGAAAGTGGTTAGATTTATAACATAATTATATGGATGCAGTGACTGGACGTATAATCTGTCACTGATCTAAATTATAATGGATTATTTCCATATTTACTATGTGAGAGTTAGACAATCTTCTGATAGTGAACTTTATGTGTGGGTATATATTGGTGGGACAAACTGAACTTGGATAACTGAGATATGCACACGCAAATGAGGATGGATCACACACTACGAAAGCCTGTATACAACGTCACCAGACACACTCTGGACTGGCACCAGCAACGACAGTGGATAGTGGGTCGAAACATACAGTATTGTCAACTAAAAGAGAATTGTCGCTGCAGCTTCCATGTCAAGGCTTGGGTCGTGGGTCAACCGTTGGAATCCAATTGAAATTATATGGCATCTTCAATGTATACCTCGCCTTATGAAAAATAATACGATAATGGTATATAAGGGTAAGTCAACATTCGTAATATGAATATCACAAAGTTTGTTAGTTACCTTCATCGATGTTAGTTGACAAACTCATCAGGAAGCAATCCATATATCAACATTCAAAACAGAATTGCAACTAGTATATTGTATATTGAATTCTGTCATTTTCATATCGTTTGTTCCATGTAGCTCATTACAAAACGTAATATTATGAAACTTTTGCTTAAGTGATATTTCGACTTCAAAATCCAATTCAACAGTCCTACTCACCGTTTTATACTCATAGGCTCATAGCACAGTGCATGTTACTTATGTTACTTGGTCAAATAACATCGATGTAGCTCGACGATTCCTGATCAGGAAACGATTGAAAGTCATTTATAAATGCATATGCTGATGAAATTGTATTTTATGTGACAGGTTCCAATCATCATCCAAAATTAACATTAGGTTCCGTCGATACTGGTGTATCTATTTCAAATTGAATTCTGAGAAATTGACTGCAAGCTACAATTCTAAACAAACACGTCGTCCACTTGTTGGCGTGCAGATGACAGCTCAACACATCTGTGAATGGATGGGCACAGGCTCATCAGGTCGACATCGGCGCTACCCAATGTTGAGCCCTAGAACATCAACCTACTTTACGATGTTCTTGTAGTGGCGTATTTTCCTGAGAGTTGTGATCAGGACATTCGACATCAGAAAATTAGATACCTTCGTTTCATGCAGTGTCATCTTTTGACATTGGAAATCATTAGTGTCTCTATGATTAATTATACTATTTTGCTTTCATACGAGTATTCCATTAACAAAACATAAATGATCTCATTTCATGATGAATGTATCGAAGGATTTAAAAAGACAACGCTGTTTGGGTAACTCTCGTTGATGATTAAATCTGTCCATTTTTTTTCAAACATCATGCCTTTTCATCATCCTTAACCCCTAAATTGAATATAAGTAAAAAGCTTATATTCATCTATTCAAAGGCAAAAACACGTGCCCACATTTGTAAAATAGCATAAAATGAAATATTGATGCCGGAGTAAATAGGTGTTGAATGTATTTGATAGACAAATGTTTTGTAAAGACGAATTCGCAATTCAGAGTATTATACTTTTTTTTACTCTGTTCAAATATACATGCGATGCTAAATTTTCAAGATGTTTTTGTGGCCACAATGTTTGGTTTTTAAGGTTTTTTTTAAATAAATCTTTGATTTAAATTTGTTGATGCATCATTACTGGAGGAAGTCAAAAAGCAAGCTAAAAATCGCTTTTTATGCTCCTATCTTGTCTAGAGATTCCAAAACGTTTGTTTTGAAAATTCGTAATTGGTAATTGGGTTCTGAAGACATGATGTAATGCTGTTTCAGTCGTATTATTCGCCCGTGGATTGAAATGTCTTGTATTTTGTATGGAGATTTTTCTTTTGCACGTGAGTTTATGTCCTTGTACTGTCATTATTTTGTTTTCCCTGTGCATCATAAACACACTTAGAACAATGTACTTCCTTGCAAGATGTACGGCAAAATGATAGTATCGGTATCACAGTGCATGTACAAAGAATAAACAGACATCGTTAATGATGACACAGGACACCATTTTCGAACATGTTCTAAATAGTTATATGTGAGCTGGATAAACGACACTCGAATGATTCAACGAGGAAAACATTGTCACTGTACCAACCGACAGAATGACATTGATCCCTTAGAGCACGCGATAGAAAAGAGAAGCCTTTCACCTTCATCTGAATCTTCTACCTTCCTTGGTACATCCATCGGCAACCAATATTCATTCAAAGAAATAGTTAAGTGCACTTATTACTGAATCACCACTTCGTGGAAGCGTATTAGGTTCACTGTAACATATTTTAACAACAACCATTCGCATTCACTCCAAGAGAATAATTAAATGTATAATCGCTACTTTATTGAAACGTATAGTCACATGAAATTTTTGTTGAAAATAGTATCTCCTAATTAGTACATAGTTCCTGCTAATTAGTACACAGTTTCCGTTAATTAGGACATAACATCTCTTAATTAGGACTTAGTATCTCCTAATTAGAACTTAATAAACTCACGTGCAAAAGAAACGTCCCTACATTTTGAAAACAGAATAAAATGAAATATTGATGTCGGAGAAAATAGATTTTGAATGTATTTGGTAGCCACATGTTTTGTATAGAAGTATTACCAATTTCTTACATCAGAGTATGCTTCTTTTATTTTTACATCTGTTCAAATACACATGGGGTGCTAACATCGCTTTTAAAAGATGTTTTTGGCCCACAATATTTGGTATTTAAGTTTAAAACATTGAAATAGTAGAAATGTAATTAATTAAAGATAACCTCGACATAAATAACCTTCTTTGATTTAAATTTGTTGACGCGTCATTCCTGTAGAACGTCACAAAACAAGCCAAAACTGGCTTTGTGAGACTTCTATCTCCTCTAGTTAAGGAGATTCCAAAACGACCATTTCTTAAATCTTGTGTTTCTCAGAGTTATGAATAGATAATGTTTTGAAAATTCATATTTAGTATTGTTGGGTTCTGAAGACATGATGTAACGCTGTTTCAGTCGCATTTATCGCCCGTCGATTGAAATATCTTGTATTTTGTATGGGGACGTTTCTTTTGCACGTGAGTTTATCTACTTATCAATAGTAATTCGCTTCATGTAATCTGAATTTTCATCATCGATGGAATCATGGATGAAAGCTTATGAACGTATTTCATGTCAGGCGTCAGTTTAGATGGATAGAAAAATAGTTAGATTGTCTTTATTACCTCCAAGATTGAATATTGCATGGGTACAGGTGTATATATGATAGGTCTAATGTACAGATACTAAAGGATTTATATTATACAAACAATGCTTTAGATTTGCAAATAAAATCAGCAACAAGAAACATGATTTTACACCAGGTATCAAAGTCAATATCTACCGTACATTCTGGAGAACCGCCGAGCAAGAATGAAATCATGATATCATCATCATTTGCCCACAATTTGACAAAGCAGTCAACATCATGGATATCAAAAACATGTTCATGAAGTTATACCTTTCTTGCATATTCATACATCAAGACATATAAAAACATGCTTAACAATATCGTTGGCAACAATACCAGAACCACATTCATTTGATAGAAGCCTTCTCGATGCAGTTAAAACAGCACGAGATAGATGTTTAAATCTAAATGAGTAGAGTTGACAGAGCAGCCATAACTTAACATTGCCTGCACATCTGATGGAGACCTATTGTGAAAGATCCACTCGTTTGTTGACTGACAGCATCAATAAGCAATAATTTGGTGGCAGATAACAATCATTGCCCTGGGAATGGTCATGTTAACCTGGTTTTATAGTTGGGTTATAATTCATTTCCCAAGTGCAAGCCTGTCCCAGCTCTGTCTATCGAAGTATCACAATATTCGATATCCACAATGACCACTTAATTTTAGACTGTTGGTAGTGTTTCCCCTAGGCATTTTAAGCAGGGCGCAGCGCCCTGCCCTCTTTAACATGCGCCCTGCCCTGTCTCTGTCCCGCCCCGCCCTTTTTCCTGACCACCCTGCCTTTTCATAACTTAGTTCAAACTTTTGTATCGGCCATTTCAACACTTGACAAACACATTCCAAGCTGTCATTATATTTTGACAAAAAATCATTTGCATTATGTGTGAAACTATCATCTTTGAAAGAGAAAGGAATATAAACAAAACAAGAAAATGTCTGTTGCATCCCTTATTCAACAGGATACACCTGCTGACCACATGTTTAGCTGGAGCAAGAACAATAGGGGGATTACTGACGACTGATGTCTGCAGGCTAATAGGGCTGGATAATCTCATGATTGCATTGTATTTAAATTCTTTTATATTTTATTAGGTAATATAAATCTGATGAGTGTGTGATAATTATTCCAAACATTCAAGGAAATAAACAAATAATCTATGCGCAAAGTTAATATTAGTTATATTTGCCAATACAAAATTGTCATTATAATAGTGTAATATAATAATACATTTCATCTTTACATATGTGCCCTATCGGGTGAAGAAGTGCCCTTTCCTCAATGTAGTTGCCCTGCCCTTTTTGCAACCTGGGGGAAACACTAGTTGGTTTCATTTGAAGATGTTGTGCTTGATTTTGGTATTTGAGAAAAGATTGACATTTAAAACAAGTTGTGCAAACATTAGTTCAATATTTCCCTGTAGTGCCTCAAATAATGTACACGTGCCATCTTAGATTTCAATTTTTTATCAATATCTACACTAGCCAAATGAACCAAATGCTTGCAAAAACATGTAAATGAGTCACTTATTAATTGATTAAAATATGTTTCAACATTCGGCCGACGTATAGGGCTAGTGTATGTCTATGAAAAGTTCATGCAAATCGGTCCATCAGTTACTTCAGAATCGGGCGAACAAAGTGTCCAAATAGTAATAAGAAAAAAAAGAGGATAATAACAATAGGTCTTCCAGGCTTTTTCTTGAAGACCTAAATATAAATTTTTGAGAAACCTAATAATTTATTGAAAATAAATTGCAACAACAATTCTAGTTGAAAGTTGATTGAATTATGAACCTTTCATAGATGACTGTGACTGAGACGACAACCGAGCTAGATTTCCAGGAAATCGGCTCAACAATAGCAGCTATTAAGATTACCATTGGCCCTCATAACATTGTGTTGCGACATCAAGAAAAACAACGACCAAGCTAATCCAAGTTATATTTGGGATCACATTGACACATTTCTAGTACTTTTTCGGGGGATCGAGCCCCTTGCAGGATTTGCACCAATCACCAGCATGGTATGTGCTAATTTCTTATCAATTCAGCCATCTAAATGGCATGTATGTCTAGTCAGCAATAGTGAATACTCCATGTTGAATTTAAAATCATGTTCTTTGTTTTGTCCTTTGCTGCTGTATACAACCACCGTTTCACAAAATGACCAAAAAAAGAAAATGTGTCTTCCTTGACCCAACGTTATAGGATGGACACATATTTTTCTTAAATCACATTTTAAGTTTATGTAACGACGGTAATGGGCAATATCAATGCCTTATTATAACTAGTATCCATCAATAATGATTGATTTGTTACATATTTTCAAAATTTATAACACATTGTTATGGAATGGTGATTAAATTTGTGACATTGAGACAAGTGTTAACTCCATAACAAATGTGAAGATAGACATACACTGACGGGCATACACAACTTTCCCTTATATTGTTTTCATTAACTTAGTTAAATTGACAAATTTAAAAGGTATTTTCATTTGGCTAGTATTATAAAGAGCAAGGGATCATATATGATGTACAATTATGACAAAACGCAACATCAGACAACTTCTATGAGGTATTTAACGAAAGCTCATGATTTAACACTTTCGGGGGATGCACGTGTGGGAAGGGTATAAAAACAGTGGCAGACACAAGAAGGACACCTGCAGAACAGGAAAAACACACACGAATGACACGGTTAACGACAGCAGAGAGAGAAAGGCCATTGTAATGCTGCAATTCGGAGCTACAACTGGTCACGTTGCAAAAACGTTCGGCAGCTTCTGTGTAAGTGTCCGGAATCTTCGACAATGCTTTCAACAAACTGGGCAAACCTCAGACAGACACGGACAGGCAGACCCCGAATAACGACAGCGCGGGAAGACTAGTACCTGAGGACGTTGCATCTTATGAAACGCTTCTAGACGATGACGTCATCAGCGGCAACGGCATTGGGTCATCCCTTCATTCGGGGGACAGTTGCTAGAAGACTCCATGCCTTTGGTATCAGAGCATTCCGACCATACCATGGAACAGTAATGACCATCAGACATCGGCAACTGAGACTACGCTGGGTCACTCAAGTACGAAGTTGGCAGCTACGTGACTGACATCGAGTGCTTTTTCTGATGAAAATCGTTTTGCTATATCAAGAGCTGATGGCAAATGAGGGTTTATAGGCGGTGAAAGAACGACCAATTGCTGTATCCAGGAGTGTAATGATGTTGGGTGGCTTTCGTGGCGACCAAAAGACTGATCCTGTCGTTGAGAATGGCAATCTGATGGCCCAACGTTACATCGACCAGATACTGAGACCAGTACTAGTTGTCCTACCATTTCTACAATGAAACAACATGGAGTCCTCATCCAACACGATCATGCTCCACCACATGTTTCTAGGATAGTTCATAACTTCCTTAACTTCAACAACGTCAATGTCATGGCCGGCATGGCCAGCTCCATCTCCAGACCTCTCACCGATTGCACATTTGTAGGACCACCTTGAAAGGCAAATTCGGAATCGACAAAACCCTCCAATCAACCGACAGCCAATGGCTCAAGCTCTCATCGATGAATCGACACGTGTCCGAGCTGACGTCATCAGACGCTTGACTATGCCAGCCAGAGGTGGACACACTCTACGTTTTGACCCCATGCTCATTTGTCCATATCGTGTGATAAATCCAACTGTTCAACTTATCTCTTACAAATGACTAAATGATTTGTTTTTAATGACATTTTCAAAATTGTCATTGACTTTGTTGTTTTTTAGTTACCGAAATCTAAAACAAGGGAAATTTTATTTATGCCCGTCAGTGTAATGTTGGAAGTTGATATAAACCATAATTGAGAGAAATGTTACCATACAGATGACACCCAAATCTAAAATACCTATGTGTTTGTCTCATGTATTGGGTGACAGGATATTTAATGAAGCTCAAGTTCATTCATGATATGAACTGTGCACTGTAAAATGAATTTCTTAAGGGAAAGCTGTCACCCGCAGCGTTATGGAACTGATGTATTGATTTTTCTTCATTGGATGACAGATGAAATCTGTTCATGTCCATCGATTTTGAGGAAACACAAATGGCTCTATTTCGCGAGGGGACATTGTGTGTTTTCAGATGGCAACTGTTCTCTACTCTGATTCTTTAAAAGAAGAAAAATTGGGGTATTTCCCACGTTATCAAACTCATTCAATTTATGATATAATGTTTGATTATCAGAGCGGATGATCTGACAACAAATATAAATATTTTATTCGGAAAGAGACAGTGAAACGCATGCTTCCCTTTCGCAAAATTCCATTAATGTATTCAGCCTTAGCGCACAATTCTTATCATTCCAAAATAGGTTATACAATTTTGTTAAAGATTAGAAAACATTTGACGATTATGTTCACAAGGTTCACCATCGCAGTCTGTTATATCACACTAACAAGAACAAAATCAACCTACTAATTTTGCCATCAAAGTTCTGATTGAGTTGTCTATCCTTTTGACTCAACACGACCACAACTGAAGAGATCGCCACCCGTTAGGTTTCTGTTATTACCAACTGTGATACATAATATTATAAGGTGAACTGCACTTTGAGTTTGATCAAAGACGTTTTCTCTGAGATACTGATAGAAGCTAAACACTGTTACACAAGAACTGTTTGAGTGCAGGTTTGTTGTTTATCTTTTAAAAATATCTAAATGTTACAAATTCTCCTGTGTGACAAACGAAGTATGTCTTATCATTGATTGATAAATTACTGAACAGCAATAAATTAACATTACAAAAATAGGCTGACATGTGTGTCCTAGATATGATGAATGCTGTGTAGACTGCACTTTTAATATTTTTGCTATAAACACTGCACATTGTCTTTTATCACCTGAAAGTGTATTTAGTTCTTCTCACCCTGTAACTAGTTATCTCTACGATACATAATAAATATACACATAATAACATACTGAATAAAGTTTACATATGAACATTTAATGAAAGTCATAATAATGACGCTAGATACTATCCAATGATATTGCGGCATGGCCTTTTGTTTCATTTTATTACCAATAGTTATCCTGATCTTGAACTGAACTAACTTCCTTGTGCAGCACTTTCTCTATATGTTAAATCGAGATAGAAAAGCAATTTGATTACAGGGACAAGGAGTGATTTATCAAATCACACGAGTTTGTAACTTATGACAAGAGGGGGCATGAACCAAAGGAACGGTTGTCTTTATCCTTTTGATTTAAGAAGTTTTAAGTAGACTTTGCTATCGAATGAACTCCTCCAATTATTACCCATTCATCATGTGACAGGAATATCTCATTGATGTTCCCTGAAACCGAGGAGTCACAGGTTCCAGTTTCAATTATCTCTTTGACACTCTTCACACTCAATCAAACTTACAGTTATGCAATTATATGAGCTCTATCGTTTTGTTAACGATGCATGTTTTCTGCTGTGTTATTTTGAGGATTGAAGCGATTTTAATATTTCCCATAAGCCGTTTTTTTGAGTGTACACGCACCATTGAACATCAGTATGATAGAAACTTCAAATACCTTTCAGTATTCGTATGGTAAGTATTGGTCCACAAAGTACATCTACATTTTAAGTAGGATGTCAATTTGAGAGAGGAACCTTCAAAAAAAGACACAGTTTTGCGAAATTCATTGACTTAGTTATTTCACGTTTTCATTTGATCTTTGTTATACCAATCGTTTATGTCAATAGGTATATATTTGATAATAATCATGGTAATTTTCCCAATATGTGTCAGGTACTCAGAAAAATTAATGTTGTTCACACATCAGAAATCGATAAAATTTAACATTATAATTGATATCATTTTAATTTGTATAACACAATGAAAATCAATCAAGTATAGTGTACTAAACACATTGAAGCTTAGCAAAATATTATCAGTGTAGAAAATGTTAGAGGATAAAAAAGTGTATCATAGTTTCTGATACAAATGTGATATAATTTTGAAAATGACATTTACACTTATTAGATGTTACCTTACATAAATGTTCTTGTGATAAACAATTAATGATGTAATGAGATTAGTTTGTATCAAATCAAATGTAATTATATCGATATTTCTACAAGATTATCCCTTTAATCGTCAGACAAATGTTTGAAATAATTGTCTTTCTTTTTAACCCAAGTCTACATGTACTCAAAAACACACAAACAGATGAATTAATGAACGAATGAATTTCTTTATTTCCTCCAGATATCAATCCGAAAATCCATATACATAAAAAATTACATCAGATACAAATTACAAGTCATACACATATGTACAGAACAGAGTTAAGACAACGATCTAACATAAACACTTGAGTGAAGAGAGCATTGAATACATGTACTTGCTGAAGAGGATAAGCATACAAATCTATGACATTTCCTCTTAATCGTCAGTTAATGGTATTTCATCTCCAGCAAAGAGAGCCAACATCTCAATCTCAGTTAGTAATTCTATTTGTACATATTCATTGACATCAAAGAGGTCTATAAGATTTGAAAAGAATGTATTCGTACATGGAGTGTTCACAATGTAAACAAATATCACAGTCATTTCATTACAGTGTATGTCATACAGTTCACAATATTATGAGATAGTTTGCTCTTGAGGTGACTTGTACACAAAATGATAAAATAGTTATTTAATGTGGATAAATATACATCAACTTATATAATCTATGTACACCAAATGTATTGTTGGTAAGGTGGTAACTAGACATATCCAGCCGCAAACAAACTTGGGTATGCCATCGTACAGATTCAGTTTCATTAACAAAATTCATAACTATTTACCGCCATGAATATTTACATGGAAACGTTCCCGTTTCATGATAGTCAGTAACGTACTTAAAAAGATTGTAGTTATAAACAGTTTGTAGAAGTGAGTCACATATACTATGCGATGTGTTGTTATATTTTGAAAAGTTGCTTATTGAACACAGAATAAGACCTTAAAGGAGCAATAGCATTGACTGTTGTGTAGTCTACAAAAGAATAAAAGTCTGCAGTTATGCTCTACAAACCTAGGTGTTCTTATACTGAGGAAAGTCGTTTGCCAACACCTTGAATACATCAAGCAATATATCTGTGTGATTTCGACCAGTTCATACTTTTATCTCATATTTAATGTACATTGCACGTGATTTCTAGGGACATGTTCTGTCCCACATAAAGGTTTATGATTATATTGTACAGATGCTTTTATCACAATTTACTCTCAATCAGTATCACTTAGTTGATTCAGAGTTAGTTTCCTTGACATGTAATGAGATTAGTTTGTATCAAATCAAATGTAATTATATCGATATTTCTACAAGAGTATCCCTTTAATCGTTAAGACAAATGTTTGAAATAACCGTCTTTCTTCTTAACTCCAGTCTACATGTACTCAAAAACTCGTTGATGATATTGGTATTTATTTAGGTTTCGCTAGTTAGATACCGTTTCATAAGTATGTTATTAAACGGAGCGTCTTTTAGTATTCACTATTTTATCAATGGGTGTCTAATGAAATCAGCGCACATAACTCGATTAACTAGGAACTTGTACATTACGATGGATATATCATAAAAATTGTTTTTGAAATGTTTATCTAAACTTATAACATTGTCTTTAACAGCCATCGCTGGGTTATAATGCTATAGTGTCGAGTGTTGCCTAATAGAAACCCATCGTAACAAAAAGTAGCAAACGGTGCTATTAGTAGCCTTGAAAATTAATGTATTGGACTGAATGGCTTTTACAAGTATCAATGCCGGTGTTAATAAAATAAGGTATTATTATATATATATACCTTGGAAGTAAATTGTCGTTTTGTCTTTGATTTTACAATTTTTTCGAAGAGGACACATTATTGGAGATCTGTTGCTGATTTTGAAGAAATTCAGGAATTTTGTTTCATGGCATTGTTTTCAGTTCATCGTTTCAATTTTTCGCATTATCTGTAAGGATTTTGTGATCCAAAATTAAAAATTGTTGGTATTGCTCGAATGAAAATGAGAAAACGTCAATGGGAACAATGTATTTATCATTTCATGTCAAATGTGTGACAGGAGATACCTTTAAACGTTCTTAATTTAATATGCTTCCGCATATCATTGTCCCAGATTAACTGAAATGCATGCAGACTTATGTTGGAGAATTTTGGGATCACATTATTAATATAATGTCCCACAATCTGTTTATATGATAAATGCATATTAATGAAATTGAGCACTATACATGTAGTCAAAAGAGAATTATTTAAAATCTGCAAGGGTACCTACTCATGTTTAAAGTTCAAAATGAAAAGCTTTACATTACAAGTATGTGTTGTTAGATTGATAATTCTTGTACTTTATGCTTTTTTATGACACTAATCAACATATATTCTAGTTTATGGTCGGGGATATACCATTGAGATAATTTTTTTAAAGTATTTTGAAATAATCAAGAGAAACACTCTTTATTATAAGATATCATTCATGGCATAATAATAACTCATTCACAAGCATTTGAAATTAAATGATATTTTGATTTAATATTAGTTGTGTTGTTTATGTATTCTACAGCAAATTTATAGTGCATATCATCCAAAACTGTCTGTAATATTGTAAAGAATACACCCCAAACTAACGCACATGTATTAAGTTTAACCAAGCAGTTTGTTTCTTCGGTGTGTG
This sequence comes from Gibbula magus, assembly GCA_936450465.1. Taxonomy (NCBI): domain Eukaryota; kingdom Metazoa; phylum Mollusca; class Gastropoda; order Trochida; family Trochidae; genus Gibbula; species Gibbula magus. The sequence continues at coordinate 3,493,605 of OW388300.1, read as the reverse complement.
AGGGAGTCTTATTATGAAGTCAATTACCTTAAAAAAACTGCTTATTCACAACATACCATTACTGTATTTATACCTTTTATAGACGTTAACTCAAAAGCTAATGTTGCCCTCTTGTCCGGCTCCAAACTCCTCCATAACGTTCTTCCTGCAGGAGCTATAACTGCTTTTCAGTTCAAGCTCTTTCATCACATAAAGCCATTCGTGTGCTGATGAAAGAGTCTCTCGATTGTTTTGTTTAGTTAATCACATACATTCTATAAGAACAGATGATCCTACAAAAACAATTAATATGTTCTTTTCAAATTAAAGAGTTAAAACGCAGGCTTCCCTTTCACAAAACCTCTTCAAAGGATTAGACTACCATGAATCAATCTTCGTTCTTCCTAGATGACATATATTCTCTTGTCATTTGACCAATTGGTAAAAGATTAATTGTTTCACAAACTATAATGCTACCCATCACTACTTCTACAGTATTACTTACTCTTCCAATTTTAACAATATATTTTGATATGCCTTTTCTCATGAATTAAATGTGCAGTGATGTATTTAGATAATAATTCATTTAATCAACACACATGTGTGAATAACAATTGCGGCAGAAAAATAATTTTTCATTAATATTTAAAGGGACACCGCGTCGAGGATACAAATCAGATAATGTGTATCTACCTATGCCTATTAACATGTCTTCTTACAAGTCACTGATGCCCAAATTCAGAAAATTGACGTAATTGTTAATAAAAACTTCTGCATGTAGACAGTGAAGCGAAGCGTAACTCGTTAGCAGACACTCTAATCAGCTTATTTAGATAAAGATGAGACTCATTTTTATCCTCGACGCAGTGTCCCTTTAAGATAATTCTCATGTTTCCTTCTGCTGTTCTGTTCTATTGTTCATATTATTTTTGCACACAAAGAAAGTGACATTTTGTTACTTTGACTTCATTATTTCTGAAGACACCATCATCTGTGTCACTTTCCATCCATTCTGACACTCATCATAGTCGTAGATGTATTTTACAGAGTATGATATGCGTCATTATTGCACCTAGACATTCGACATTTAGTTGTATGAGAAAGCGAACAATTGGTTCACTTCAACTCAGATATGTGTCTTCTGTTAATTAATTTCACATTATGAATCACGACATGTTCTACTTATGGCTCCATGTAAGTACTAGACAATCTTAGTCATTCTTCAACGTAGACGCAGTCATAATTGAATGGAGACAGCTTGTTGTGGTTCACTGTCTAAAAGGATGTTCTATGCTTAATGGGAGGCTAATTGGTAAACATTTATTGAGCCTAAACGAGAAAATAGTAGTTTGTAGCTGTGTGTATCTTTTAATAATAGTTCTTATCTGCGAATAATCTGTGAAGAAGTAAAATCTGATGTCAGAGGTGTGTGTAACAGAGACGTTTCACCAACTATCAATTGTATTGTACTTATTCAGGTCTGAATCCCTTCTTCAGTTGATCCAACTACAATGCCTTCTTTGTTGGGTATCAAACATTAACTGTGTGCCCGTATTGGCAACACCACAGGGCATGGTCCCTTCTATCGACCATAAGCTGCTAGGGAAGCATCTCTACTTATATTTCACTTAAATTGCCACGTCATAGTATTGTTCTCTTTCTCCTTTATTTGCCAATAGTTTTCAACAAGAAATTTAAACTTAGCTTTTTAAAGTATATTTGTTAAAAAAGAAAGTGTAATTTAAGTAGTTTAATGCCCGCGTAATATGAACATCCCATCCAATGAAATAGATGCACTTTAAGCCTTTCCTAGTTCATTAATGATTAAAATCCACAACTATTCAAGAATCATATCAATCATATGTTAATTTTACTTCTTCTCTAAACAGTAAGGCTCCAGTTTGGCTTGATCTATTTGTGTAGGGAAGTAGGGAGCTGTCGCAGTACATGCAGTAAGTGTTGAGAGCTCTGATTAACATTTTCAGGTTCGCTATTTCCATTGCATGCTGGCCGACATGTTAGCAAATGGAATTAGACACATTTGGGCGACAACCATTTGCTAAAACTAATAATAACACTTGAAAATGTCACACCCATCATACTTTTCACTTTGCTAATAACAACAATCTCAGAAGGAACATTTATCAAATGAATTTGAATGATTTTTTTGTGTCAATATCTGTCATAAAATGATTACAAAGTGATCTCAGTCCCATTGATGTCTGTTCCATTTCAATTCGAGCAGGAATTAGAAATGAAACACAATTGTTGTTCATGATTAATGGTGTTGTTTTCTCAGAGTTCTCACAAGATTACCCGTGTTGTTCTTTGATCATTGAAAGAAGCAAAAAAAGGAAAAATGAATTCAAAATAGCACATTAAATCAGAATAGAAATAACTAGTATTGATTTAATAGTTTATCCAATTCCAATTCAAATGTAAAACTGAGGAAAAAGGGGCAATATCAAAACAATGAGTATATCAATAATTATGCGAGTTTTCAGATATAATTTTATCTGATTACCATAGTTTTGATGTTAATTTATCTGAGCTTTCTTACTTTAGATGAAAGTCTTATTGATGTAATATTTATGTCTGTTGTCGAATAAGATTGCATTAATTGTATTGTAAGTGGACGAGTTCTCAATCCAATAAAACATATAATTGAGTCTCAAACAAGAACTATCCGACAATGGACGATTGCTGTTTGGAGCAAAGGTGTTTGATTGTGACGTTACTATATTAGTGATCCTGATTATGACCATGCAATGATTCTAACATATATCCTTATCTGTTTAACAATACAGTCAAACCTCGTTTATCCAGACCCCCCTTTATCTTGAAATTCGCTTAGTGGTATTTCAAATGTTCCCTTTGCATTTCTATGATGTAATTGATGTATAGCTAAACAGCACGATGATTTTCAATTGTAACCAAATCGCGGGTTTACAGAGCCTGGCTGTAATTTGAATTCATCAAAATGCTGATATAGGCCAGTAGGAATTTCCCCAAATTTAAATGAACCCGGACATTTTCGATAACAGACAAATAACTGTAAAAAATGAAAGAATGCATGTCCCTTACTCTCAGAAAAAAACCCAACCAAAATCAACCCTTGGCAGAAAAAGTTATGACCACTTGAAAATGTCACAGAAAGGTGTGCTGAGATTTCCTGATGTAAAATCAGTTGTATGACAAATACTGTCTGAGTTATCTCCCTTCGTAGCAACTGCTAAAATGGCTGACATTGTTGTTGACAACAGAAGTTTGAAAGCGGTGAAATATGATGTTAAAGGTAAAATCAGTGAGTATTCGATAGTGAAATACATGAAGACATTCATATAAAAGTATAAGACTTCACAAGATTCCTTTAAATTTTCAGATTTTCAGTGTTGGATCAATACAAATTTTAACATGGTAAATTTATTATTTTGACTCAAAAGTAATTCAGAAACTCGCAAAATATGGTTTTTTAACTATGATTTGTAATATAATAGTAATGTTAATGTTGAGTAGAAGGTTATAGGAGATGAATTAAATTAAATTTCAAGTTAAACATTGTGTATATAAATTGTAAAAACATTATTTAATCAGCTGGGCATGCAATCATACTGATACTACTTTCACGTTGACTTATTTCATATGAAGAATGCGTCTGTTGATCAGTCCATTTTAGGGTGATTTTAAGTTAATAATAAATATTATTTCAAGAAAACTAAAAGAAGTTTTTCAATGCAAAAATAAGAGATAGTGTTTACCACACAATATATCATTGGTCTGTAAAGATTAAAAGATCATCAATTCATGATCTTGATCTATTAGTATATCAATCTATTTAATTCAAAATAGTCATTTGTTTTCTGAAATTTAAAGAACGAATTAAAATTATCAATTTACGAATATCCAAATAAAATCACTTAATTATATAATAGCTAAATATTAATTAAAAACAAAATTATATATGTCCTTAGTTGTGGGAAAATAATATGACAGAATGTTATTTGTCACTTTATTTTATTCAATTACACAAAAGCGTTAACATTTTTCCAGTGTCATGCTTGTCATTAATGTCAGAAAATGGTTATCTTATCATAAAATAACATAACTTGAGAAAATTGCACAACAAAGCTTTTTGTTAATGCACAAATTGAGTTAAAACTTTCAACATGCTAACAGACAAAAAATGTTTACATATTATATACATAGAAAATACACAATACTATTAAAATTTGGTTGAGCCGATATTACTCAAATTCCTCTTTCTTTACAGAAACATGAGTCTCAATGCTCAAATAATTCTCCAAAAAATGAGTTGACACCCATATAAGAAAACAAACAGAAAACAAAAGCCAACAATAATATTACCTAGTGGATTCTATACCTATGAAAGTATATTTGGAATGTTTACTGAATTTGATGCAGAAGGTATCATAAATGAAACAAACTGATAATTTGTATCATTAATCAATTTATTTTTCAATTCTACAGCCAGCTCTCTCTGTGGCATTTGTGAATCTAACCACAGGGGCGTGTATCGCTTAGAAACAGCATTTGAAAGACATATACCTATATAGACCCTACCCTATTACTATATTTCAAACTCCGTTTCTAAGCGATACATGCCCCTGTGAATTTAACAACCAAAGAGACTTTGTGCTGTGCTGAGTCTGTCAGATCTTAGAGAGCTCTTGAACAATTATCATAGTTTTAAACATTGTATAAGGTTTTGAGGTGTGGTGAGGTGAGTTGGGGTTTAACGCCGCTTTCAAGAGTATTTCACTTATATCGCGGCTGCTACTATTATGGCAGGGAGAAAGCCTGCAACGCCATGTGGCTATGCCTTTCGGTGAAACCTGCGAGCATCGGCTAGAACTAGCGAACCATGGGTGGTACTGCACTGAAATTCAATGTAGCATTGCACCCAAACCTTACTGCGTGTAGAACAGTTCTCTACTGCAGACAAAGTTGCCGTGACTCTGGCGGGATTCGAGCTTGGGACCTCTTGATCCGAGACCTATAAGGTTTTGATGGATCCCGGGAAAGAAGATACACTATTTCAAACTTGAAAAACATTTCCCCACCATAATGATACTAACCTTGAAATAATAAATAATCTGTGTACTTGAAGAAACACACTTAGACAAATCCACCGTCAAGGTAATACAAGCAGTTGCAGTCAGATACCATAAATATTTTTTTCGGGACAATCCCTAGAACACTGAACAGGAAAACTGTGCTAATGGCTTAAAACAATAATCACACTTGTCAGCAACTCACTCTCCATGCAGTTTGTGCATATGAATCTCTTCCGTCCTATCTTTCACCACAGATTAAACCACTTTTGATAAAATATCATACAGACGAGAGTGACCGATACAACTATAGATCAGACAAAATTTCCTACCAATTTCAAGAGATTTTTTTATTTGTCAGGCGTCTTCAGAACAGGTATGATGCTCTGACAGGCGATACAGCATCTTATCAATTCAAGAGTTTTTATTAATGTCCCTCTCTTGGATTTGTGCATTTTATAATCAAGTTATTGCCTTGTAGGATCGTATGAATCTGAATACTCTGAGTTTATAATGTCAATTAGTCCTAAATTATAAATGTTAAAGAAATAAATTAATTATAAACACTTAACTATTTTCTTATCTTCTGTGGGTACTTTTACTCAAATATTATAATTTTCTCACCGTTAATAAGTACCCTTCTGGCGTTCACTTATCCATAAAATTTCTAAATGTAATTCTTCAACAAAATATTTAACAATTCCCTCACTTTTGAGTTTATTTTGTTAGGTTTCAATGGTGAATAAGTGCCCCATATAGGTTCATATATAACAAAATGTTTTTGATGTGCTAAAAATCTTTCTGTTCACAAAATATATTTCGATATTCTCATCATTTTTGGGGATTTTACCCCAAACTGACAAGTTTCCTAAGATTGATTTTGGTTGGATTTTCTTAAGTGAAAAAGTATATAATTGAGGTTCATTTAATGTCTTGTACTACATGGAATTATTTTCGCAAAATATTTTGCTATTTTCTCCTCTTTTTTTAAAGGATTTTACCTCAAAATAAAAAAAATCCCAATGATTTTTATGGAAAAGTAACACATTTGGGGTCTTTTGGTCATAAATTTGGCTAAACATTCCATTCTACTCACCACAACAGTGTGTTATGCAACACATATATTTTTAAAGAAAATATTCAATTTTCTTTAATTTTTCAAGGTTTTTGACCCAAAAACAGACATGTTGTTCAGCCAAGAGTATCAATGATAATTAGAAGTATGCCATAGTGTATGATCTATGATACAAGTCACTATAAAAGTGTATTATGCAATAGTTATATTTTAAAATAAATTATTCCAATTTTCTTTCATTTTTCAAGGTTTTTGACAAAAAAACGACATGTTGTTCAGCTAAGAGCATTAATTACCATTAGAAATATGCTATGGTGCAATATCTTTCATTTTAATTACCACAAAAGTGTGTTATGCAAAAGATGTACTTTTTAAAAAAATATTCCAATTTTCTTTCATTTTTTAAGGTTTTTGACCTCAAAACAGACATTTTGTTCATCTAATAGCATCACTGACCAAAAGAAGTATGCAACGGTGTATGATCTATTGTTTTAATCACTAGAAATGTATTTTATGCAGCATATACATTTTTAAATAAATTATTCCAATTTTCTTTCATTTTTTAAGGTTTTTGCCCTGAAAATGCATTTTGCCAATGGTTGATTTTGGTTGGGTTTTTCATGGTTCATCAGCACTGTCATAGGGACCATTTAAAAACAAAATTTGTCTGTTATCGAAAATGTCCGGGTTTTTCATAATTTCTACTGGACTAATATTACAGCCACAACGAACGCTGCTCGCTGGCACTCATTGACTAAAATTGTATTACCGTATTCATCCTAATAAACGCCCTCTCCTAATAAACGCTAATAAACGCCCATTCCTAATAAACGCCCCCCTAAGCCATTTTTGACTAGCGGAAAATGACCCCTTATAAACGCCCCTCTTTTGTATCGACTTATCTTACTGATGTTTCATTGAATAAGAGTTTTTAATCTTGCTATCAACCTCTTATGTCCAGTATAGTGTAAGGTACATGGTTTTTCGAGTCCCCCGGCAACTGTCGAACGTCTGTAACGGTCAGTCACTACACATTTTATGCAATCGCCATGTTTTAAGAAACAGGAAAATGTCTTGCTCAACTCTCTTGGAAGATTTCCCACAAGTACAGATGACACTAGCACACTGACCGCGAATTTGTCATGAACGTTATTTTGTTCACGTCTAGTTGTCAATGTGATATAAATAAAGAATATCATGACCGGGAAATAGTGTTTACATTATCTTTCTGCACCATGTGCTTATCAGCTGATTGTGTTTATGCTGCCGTTCATTGGTGGTTATATTTATATTCCTAGCAAACTAAAGTTTCATTGGATAAGAGTAATGACGCGACAAGATGGCGGATTCAATTACTCAATGTAACTTCGTGAGTTTTAATTAGTTTCAATTGCCTTTGCAAATTGTGTATCAGTACTGGTTGAAATTTGATACAAATAATAAACTGCGACATTTAACTCTTCTTAGTACATTTATGTGATACACTTATTTTGATTAAAACTCTGAAATAAAATCTCTTTCTCTAAAATGTCTTTTTCTTTTGGACATCAACAGACATTTTTTTAATAAACGCCCCCTTTTTAAGATTTTTAAAAGTCATTTTAATAAACGCTCCCTTTTTCAAATTTTTTAAACGCCCAGGGCTTCTATTACGGCGAATACGCTACCTAGAATAAGGTTTGTAGTCCTCTATATATAGTATAATATAGTTCTCACGGCTCACAGGGGATTAGATGATTGTATTGCTGAAATATATTTATACAATAACTGGTTGAAATAACTATCCTGTTATAAACTCAATCCTTTCCTCGCAGTTCTTGATAAGATACAATTTAAAAAATTCCATATGATAGTGTAAAATGTCATACATGTTACATTTTTTCAAAAATGGAAAAGGAATTACATTCTTGATTCATACCATCAAGCAGTGTTTTGTTGCAAAAATAGGATATTTTCCTCAGCGTTCATATGTTCATATGGGTGCATAACACTTGATTTATCTTGATAATGTTCGTTATCCATATATGTCCATCAATTTAATCACCAAATTGCTTTTTGTCAGATAATATTATCATTTATTTCGTACAGATTGTAGTTCTTTAGCAGATATGTTATCTTTTGGGATCAGTTAGCACTTTACACATGCAATTTCTGCATAAGCAAAAAGTTAGGAAGTGTTAATTTCATCCAATCAAATATAATAACTGTATTAGTCTATAATATCAACTTAAGATATTAATAAATGTACACGAACTTATAATTCAACATTTTGTTTGAAATAGCTGTATGTAAAAATTGCATATAATCACATGTGCCAATACATTACGACTTACATTGCCAAACACCTTCTTCATACCATTTAGAGAACTGTTTTAATTAGAATGTTACTTAAAGAATATGGCGGATTTTGAAGAAGCCTACAATGTATACATATATTTAGTGTAGAAACCACACGAGTTCTCGAAATAAACTGTCCTGCGCATTAGGTTTTATAAAAAAAACACTATCGGTTTACAGATAACAACCAGCAATTTGTTGATTCAATCGATCAACATATCTAGATAAAAGACGTTCTGCAGAAAATAATCAAATAATGCGTACCAAATGCATGGTGAACACCCTCTTTAACATTTCAAAATTTTCAATACTTTAGCCACAACAGTCATCAATCAAAGAAAACCGTATGGTATTTGCTATGAATACAATACCCTATGTGATTCATGTGCAGTGATCGCCGACGATACACTCTAATAGATAGTTGAATGCTTTAAGCACCTGAAAACTTAAGAGCTGGGCCTCAAATAAGAGTGGTATCTCCAATACTTAAGGGCCGGGAGGGTAAGATTCCTTTGCTATGTGGACGAGAGAAGTGATTGTATCAGAAATTGACAAATATGTTATGTTCATTAAATGTGGTGGCTAAGTTTATGAGTACTTTGTGTTCTGATTGAAAAGGAATGATAATAATTATGATAACATAATAGCAGCGATAATACCGGACTGTTAGCAATTTGAGCAATTTGAGGTGATAATATCTCAAGGATGAAATTTTGTTGTCATAAATATTTGATGATACTCTCCTACTGTGAATTTATGTGAATTCATGATGAGGGGCCAGGTCCTTAATACAGGACATCTAGTAAAATGTGACTAAATATAAACGATTCCGTCAAATACATCAATACAAACAGTGAGACAACGACTCATATATCCTGTATTGATGTTTCCTCCTCGAATTTGATTTGGAAAATTTATCATTCTCAAATTGCGTTATCTGCCATGTGGACGAGAGCCGTGATTATATTAGAAATTGTCAAATATTTCAACTTCTTAAGATTAAATGTTGTGGCCAAGTTTATGAATTTCACGTCTAGAAAATCGCAACATATGGACGGATATGAGGCTGCTTATTGCATCGAGAATTACATGTCATTGGTTGTATCTAACACACCGTACAAGGTTAACAATGTGTTCACTTGAAAAGGAGTGATTACAATGTCTGCTTAGACTGTGTTAATAATAGCAACAATAATGCCCCACTGGTTGATATTTGAGGTGATAGTATTTCGAGGACGGGATGTTGTCATAAATATTGATGAGACTCTCATTTTACCTTCATAGTAGTTGATATGATTTATTGAACTCGTCACAGCGTTTATTCCCTACAGAGACTCAGATGGAATCATTTGATAACAATGTAACTAAAATGAGAGGATAGGCATTGACGTCTCACGGGTTTCACTATCTGTCAACGATCCGTTATGTATTAATTTCAGTTGGTTGTTAAACCTTTGCAGACGATTGAAGGGCAGGAATGACGGGCTATTATTTATTAATCGTATGGATCTACATCGTCTCTCTGATGTTTGAGACACTACTTATTACATATTTAAAGTTCTCCCGTTTGAATAGCCCATCCTTATATGTTGTGTACATTAGCATGGTCTTCCCCAGTTCATATAGGGATTTGTTTCTCTGATAAAATAACAGTAAAGTAGCATCTGAACTCGTCAATTTTTTTTACACTTTGACACAAAATGTTAGAAATCATCCATTCATCTTTTTCGTCTCCATCACCGAACCATGATGAACTGAGGATTGCATTCCCATTCATTGTTTTCCGTAAGAATATTGATTCTACAACACTTTTGACGTTAATTTTAGTTGCATGGCATACGGAAGTTTTAATATAACAATACTCCAGGCAGTTGCAGCAATTCGACTGATTAAATTTTGATACTGGTATTTACCGAAATTTTTGTGAATTTATGTATGAATCACGTGTATTTATTACTTTGTGATTGATGAAAATAACTTACGGTAACAACACTAACATTGAATGTCACATCCAATCTATTTCAAGCTCAGGGCTATACAAAAGAACAAAGTGAATTTATTTACCACTAATATTCTTGGATATTATATCGGATTTACAATTTCGAGTAATACTTATAGCCTGTTGGTAATTGACAAAGCTGAATCACTGAGCAATGCAAAGTTTAACATTTGGAATGAAAGGTACCATCACAGTGAATGCAAATGTCAAGTATCAAACGTTATGGCCAAGGTTAAAGTTTTCGAAAAGGGTTCCTGTGCCAAGGTCAATGTTCACAGGTAACAATAAGTTCACCTGTCAAATACCATATGTCTATCACAGACCAATGAACATTTTGAATCGAGGTTAAAGTTTGGAAAGACATTTTCTGTCCCAAAGTCAAATTCACAAGGTCACATATTATTACCCCAAGGACTGATAACAACAGATCCACATGTGCAGTATCAATGGCTTATCACTAACCAATAAAAAAAATAAACGGTTAAAGTTTTCGGAGAAAGAGACAGACACACTGACAGTGGGGCAGACAAACAGACAGACAGGTGTAAAACAATAAAACCCAAGTTTTGGGGGCATACAAAAATGATGAGAGAGAGTATTTTCATTTTATCAGGTCATGCTTCATCTTTATGTTTAAACTGCTTTGAAAAACGTGATGCTTAATGTTATTCAGTTATGATCATATGTTTTTTCAATGCTTGCAGTTAACAATGGGTTATTAATCGTTAACTTATTTCAACTACTAAGATTTTAAACACTGTAGAATTACTTGCTGGAGATTGTTAAGTCAAGGATAATAAGAATTATAAGGTACTAATCTGAATGTGTAAGTTTTAAATATTAAAATGGCTCTTATGTCTTCTCAAAACAATGGCATCGATATCAGAAGACAATGGAAGAAATCAACTTAGCATAAACACGCAGGAGAGAACATTTTATTACATAATTTGGAGTGAGATACTCAATTCTATCGGTGAAATAAACCTTTTATCAAGCTACAGTAGCGATAACATTTATCACCACTCTACTGTGTGACGATGAACTTTATCGCCACTCGTGTGACATCATCGGGACAATATTATGACGTCATATTGTCAGCTTGTGAAGGTTGAACGTGTATCTTTGAAATCACTCACGTCATAATAAATATAATATCTGTTTCTCCTTGACAAATACGATGTTTATCTCATCTCGTGAGGTAGAACATTTAATATATTTCACTCGTGGCTGCGCCACTGAGGAAATTTCTACTTTTCTACCTCACGAGATGAGATAAACATTGTATTTGTATTCCATATTCAAAGATACACGTACAACCTTCAAAAGCTGACAATATGACTTCATAATATTGTCCCGGTGATGTCACACGAGTGGCGATAAAGTTTATCGTCACACAGAGGAGTGGTGATAAATGTTATCGCTTTCAAGAAAAGATAGATATCCTATATATATTGAATTCCTTTAATCAATATGGAATTGTTCACCTTGGACCATCTACTTGCTTCATATGTCATGGAGAGACAGAGAGTAACTTTCATTCAAACTGAAGACGCTCCACAAGTACAGCTCTCATACCCACTTGTTAATTATCTCCGTGAGAGTCCACACTCCATCATACTTATTACTGTAAATAGAGATCTAGAAATCATTATTGATAACGGATAATATTTCGAATTTGTTGAAATGTAGTTTCTTACAAAACATCATATTGTTTCATTGTTCCTTTAGTCGGATTTTGATTTAAAAATCCAATATAAAAGTCTAACTCACCGTTACAGTTTGATAGTCATAGCAGTGAATGTTGTTAATGTTACTTGGTGATATAACATCGATGAATGTCGACGATGAGAAAACAATTGAAATCCATGTATTATATAATGAGCAATGAAACACTTGGATTTATCAGTGAAATACACTGTCTATCAAGCTCCTGAGTTTCAACAGTATATTGATTTTTGAAATTGGTAAGAGTAAGTAAGTAAGATATATGTAAATAGTGATGCGGCTAGAAACACATTTTCAACGAGATTTAATACCTATAGTTCATACATTGGATTAAGTCAGCGTTAATCGAGTTGCAAAAGTTATTGAAGATAAACATATCAATTGAAAAAAACCTCAGCACCTGTACGATCCAGATATTGATTAAGGTATGTCTCTGGAACATCCTTAACACCAGGTGGGACAAACTGATCTGTTCTGAACTTGGAGAACTGAGATAAGCATACGAGATGAAGGGGAAAGCGTATAGTGGGTCGTCCAAAACAGAATTGTTGACTAAAACAGAATTGTCCCAAGAGCTTCCATGCCGGGGTTAAGGTGTCAGAATGGCCTCGGTCAAGCATCATCACCCTCTACCTCACCTCATAAAAAACACGATACTGATATGTAAGGCTAAGCTAAAGTTTGTAATATTTCACCATTAATGTTTACCTTGCATGCGCGATATGGATGAAAATTACTCAAAAAGGGAAAATTGTGAATTATGATCTGCTTCCAAGTATTCGTTTGTTCGACATCAGAAAATAAGATATCTTAATTTCATGCAGTGTCATATTTTGACATTGGAAATCATTAGTGTCTCTATGATAAATTATACTCTTTTGCTTTCATACGAGTATTCAACTGATAAAATATTAAATATTAATAATGTCATTTCATGGCGAATGTATCGATGCATTTAAAAGGACAATGCTCTTTTGGTAAACTCGTGTTGATGCTTAAATTCCTTTTACTTATGTAAATGAAATGTTTTTTTCTATATACAAATGATTAATCCTATCCCCCTATATAAATCGTTTTAGGAAAATGGTCATATATGTTTATCTGTCATGTAACTAACAGTTTGAGGGTGTAATTATTCAATATTATAGGACTGAATATGAGTAACGCCGTGGCTGTACACATAAATGATGACACTGGACATCATGTTGGAACATGTTCTAAATAGTTATCTGTAAGTTGGACAAAGGACACTGGAAGAATTCAAGGAGGAAAACATTTAAACATTATTACTGTAGTCGCTGACAGAATAACATTGATCCTTCACAGCACGCGATGGGAAAAGCCTTTCACCTTCACCTGACCCTTCTGTCTTTCTTCGTACATCCGTCGGCAACCAATAGAATTCACTCCAAGATAATAATTAAATGAAGCTTATTACTGAATAACCACTTCCCCAGTACATTAGGTTCACTGTAACTTATTTTTAATAGTATCCCTAATTAGTACTTATATAAGTATATTCTGATTAGTACTTAATATCTCTCATTTAGGACTTCGTATCTCCTAATTTGGACTTAATATCTCCCACTCTGGACATAAAACCTCTTAATTAAGACTTTGTATCTCCTAATTAGGACACAATATCTCCTAAATAGGACTAAATATCTACTAATCTTCTCATCGTTGACATAATGCATTACACGTATGCTTATGAATATATTTCATGTCGGATATGTAGTTTATTGAATGTTTGGCTCACAAGGGCCATGTTAACCTTATGGAAGTTTCAAACAGAACAGAGAGCTTGCAAGTTCCTAACTATATCTCCATCAAAACACAGAACTACTTTATACTTTAAATACTCAGAATCGTAAATCCTTTCTCAGTTGTCAAGAATATGGTATACCAAAACCTATTAACTTATGACCTTTGACTGACAGCATCAATAAGCAATAATTTGGTGACAGATAACAATCATTTTCCTGGGATTTTAGTTTTATAGTTGGGTTATGATTCATTCCCAGGTGCAAGTCTGTCCCAGATCTGTCTAAGTATCACAAAATTGCATATTCATTTTGACCAATTAATTTGACTGTTGGTTTTTATTTGAAGATGTTAAGCTTGATAAGCCAAATAAAAAGCAATACTAAAAATAAAAATAAAAATAAAAATGTATGAGACACTTAACAATCCATTGAAAATAAATTCGCTGAATGTCCTTGTTCAGTGAACAATAATTTAAGTTGAAAGCATCTTAATTTCAAATCCTCCCTTTGTTTTGTCTTGCATGATCGGGACCATATTCTGCATGTACACCTGCTGTACACACACACACACACACACACACACACACACATGGATGTTAAAGGTGTCAAACGTGGACATTAAAAAAACACATGTAACCGGGGACATTTTTTCTAGCTGCTCTACAGCTGTACCACTTGCATGGCTTACTTGCCTTGTCATGTATGTTAGTTCTAAACATTGTCTGGCTCTACAGGATACATTTGAACGAGTATGAACTTTCATGTAGGAACCGGGGACACACACCGATTGAGTGTGTGTGCTTTTCTGCATGCAAAAGGGGACATTGTGTATCTTTTACACCATACAAACGGGGACAGTGTGTATCATTTACACCATGCAAATGCAGTGTGTATCATTTACACCATGCAAACGAGGACATGTGTCTATCAGGTATTTCTCTATGAAAACTGGAACATTTGGGTTCACTTTTGTATACAAAACAAGGATACATGTTTGTGTTTAACAGGTTATTGCAATCTGACGGTCATCCTCATCGAATCCATTTTACTACGATAAGTGCGTATGTGTAAGTTTTCACAAGCAAACGGAGACAGTGTATATCATTTACACCATGGAAGCGGGGACATGTGTCTTTGAGGTATTCCTCTATGGAAAAGGGGATATTTGGCTTTACTTTTGTATACACATCACGGCTATATGTGTGCATTTAAAAAGTTATTGCATTCTGACGGTCATACTCAGCGTGAGAATCCATTTTACTCTGATTAGTGCGTATGTATAAATTTTCACAAGCAAACGGGGACAGTGTGTATCACTTACACCATGGAACCGGGGACACTAATTCGGTTCATAGTGAGTAAAATTAATTATCTCATTCTTGAAACAGTTTTCCGTGGCCACTCAGTGTAGCATAACCTTCGTTAGCGATGTGACGTCATATATACAGGAGTTACTACCAATGGAATACTTAGGCGATTTGTCGATTTTCGTCGATGATTCTTTCAAAACATAATAAAAACTTTTGACATTGTAAATTTCCGATAGAATGGGTAGGCCTATTTGTGCATCTGTAGGGAGTATAATCTCGAGCGGAACGTTAGGTTATTTCATAGGCTACAATATGTTTTGAAATTAATAACTGACAATTCCAAAATAAAATAAATCATGCAATGTTTAACCTGTATAGTCCCTTAGGACCATGTATGTGCCCCTCTATCAAAACCCCCTATAGTGCCATAGGACCATTTATGGTACCAAGGTGCCATTGTCTACCTCTCTTCATTGCATATCTAAATGTATACAAGTATTACAGTAAAAGAACAATGTAACACAAACAACCAAAGTCACCAAAACAATCTACAGTGTGTCTAGTTTTGAAATCACATGCTTATAATTAAAAAAGACTTTCAAGTTAACAAAAACGGAACCTGCAACCCATAACCAAGAAAAAATGTCAGATCTGAATAATGGCTATCTTTGTTGAGACTACAGAAAAACCGCTATGATGCAAAACCTGTATCAATTTATTTTTTACAAAATGTAAACAGCAAATAAAACACGAATGACTTGTCCAGAATTAAATTTATTCATGAAAATGCAACTCGGCAAGTAGTAACACGTATATAACATGCCAAATATTACATGTCATATGAAAATCGAGTATCGACTATTGCTTACTCCAATTGAAACAAACAAAATGGCCTGTCAACTTGGTTAGCGAGGGGAGCATGCCTAATGCTCATTTTGATATTTTGACACATTCCCGACTTGTTTCACCGAAATGAATGGCTGAATATTTTGCTATAATTGATTTTAGATCTTTAGTGTTACAGCTTGTGTCAAATAAAGTAAAGACGTCAATGACAAACTTGGCTGACAGACACGATTGACACGGTTCGCGATTTCAAGTTTGAGTTCCCGTTCACGGAGAACAGATTATTATCATTACCTGAAATTACTGTCAACAGATAGCATTTTGAATTTTGTTTATGTTTCTGTCCGTGATGATCTTGAATTGATCTTAAATTGTTCTTTTGAAATGCACTGAATTTGAATCTGTTGATCTTCATTGTTGACAATATGGCGGTGACACTGCAGATACCACTTTCCGGAAATCTTATTCCAATGAACTAATTTGTGATACGGCCATCTGATGGCCATCATTAAATTACCAATAATATTCTACGTCATCTTATGATTTTTGTTATTATGGATCAGGGGAAAAAATCATCGAACTGCACATGTCAAGTGTATGACTTTTTTGTTATTCTGAAAATATTAATAAATCTAAGAGTTTACCTATCTAAATTAATGTCAAAGATACAGAGGAAAAGTATCAGGCAGATGCTAACGTAACATATATTTAATTTCAAGTTGAAAGGGGTAACTCAATATATTATTTTTAAGGGATATATAAGAGAGATTGAGGAGAGTTTGAAGTTAAAATCGAATGTTTTATTGGGGGCGAAACAATCTTCAGCTGTCTGGGTAACAGCACGAGACGAGACGCATGACGATAAACACGCGAGGTTTGTCGTCATATCCGGAAGTGAAGCACGCTCAAAATGCCGCCTCAGTAGTAAGGAAATCTTTAGTTGTAACTTCAACGAAATCTATATAAATTTCGACATAAAGAAAATTTGATTTATTGTCATCGATATTGGAAATTAAAAATCAGTTGATATATTCATTGTATATACAACTGTCATGACGGACAAATTGATTTATTATCCCCCGCCACGAAGTGGAAGGGGGATATAGGTTTGAGCTCCGTCCGTCCGTCCGTCCGTCCGTGCGTCCGTCCGCTATAAAGGGGACAGCTTTTCTCAAAAACTATTTAAGATAGGACAACCACATTTGGTGTGTGGCTTGAGGGCAATAATACCTCGATGGAGTTCGAAAATAAGAACCGTGTGATTATTTTTTCTTGAGTTATTGCCCTTGTTCCGTATTTTTGGACTCTGTTCATGGTATCTCCAAAGGGGACAGCTTTTCTCAGAAACTGTTTGAGATAGGGTTTCCAAATTTAGTGTGTAGCTTGTGGACCTGAATACCTTGATGGAGTTTGAAAACAAGAACCGTGTGATTATTTTTTCCGGAGTTATTGCCCTTGTTCCGTATTTGTTTTACTCTGTTCATGCTATCTCCAAAGGGGACAGCTTTTCTCAGAAACTTTTTGAGATAGGGTTTCCAAATTTAGTGTGTAGCTTGTGAACCTGAATACCTTGATGGAGTTTGAAAACAAGAACCGTGTGATTATTTTTTCCGGAGTTATTGCCCTTGTTCCGTATTTTTTTTACTCTGTTCATGCTATCTCTAAAGGGGACAGCTTTTCTCAGAGACTATTTAAGATAGAATTACCCAATTTGGTGTGAGGCTTGAGGGCATAAGTACATTGATGGAGTTCGAAAATAAGAACCGTGTGATTATTTTTTCCGGAGTTATTGCCCTTGTTCCGTATTTTTGGACTCGGTTCATGCTATCTCTAAAGGGGACAGCTTTTCTCAGAGACTATTCAAGATAGGATTACCCAATTTGGTGTGTGGCTTACGGGCATAAGTACCTTGGAGTTCGAAAATGAGAAGCCCACAATTATTATTTGCGGAGTTATTGCCCTTGTTCCGTATATGTGGACTTTTCCAAGGTATCTCCAAAGGGGACAGCTTTTCTCAGAAACTATTTAAGATAGGATAACCAAATTTGGTGTGTGGTTTAAGGGTATCGATACCTTGATGGAGTTTGAAAAAAAGAAGCATGTGATTATTTTTTCCAGAGTTATTCCCCTTGTTCCGCTTTTTCGACTCTGTTCCAAGTATCCAAGGATATAGCTTTTCTCAGACATTGTTTAACATCAAATCAGTTGTGTGGCTTGAGGATAGTGTTACCTTAATGGAAAGAAAATGAGAAGCGCACAATTAGTTCTTCTTGAATTATTGCCCTTGTTCTCATTTCTTGTGTCTGGCGGGGGATGTTGATGACTATGTCTTCTTGTTAATGTAACCATTAAGAGAATCACGAAGGTTTCAAAACAACAAAGGTAAGTATCTCATGAATATTTATGAGCTCGTGAGGTAAGACATCTAATATTAATTTCGCGGGAGTTTCAAAGCCTATTTTGACTATGATGGACATATGGAAGCAACTGCGAGCTCTGAGGAGGAAGGGACGGTATCTCATGACTCCCGCATGGAAAACAGGGGCTTCTGGTTACCGGTAAGTTGAGATGATAATTATTAAATAGCATTTTTTATTTTTTTCCCAAATATTTTAATGTTAAAATAGAAATTTCAATAAAAATAAAATAACATAAAACTGGACGTAAGTAAGTCTTAATTTATTTTGAAATAATTCAAATTCAATGTTCATATTTATTTATCTAGTAATGGATTAAAGAAATTATTCATCCTGATTATATGAAGATGTGCCCTAGCTATTATCATGGGTCTTATCATTTTACATGCATATTTCGAATGAAGATTAATTGAAAATTAAACTGATATCTATGAATAATATATTTCTTGACATGGAGGGGAAAATCTTTGTATGTGCAGTGTTCCCATTATTGGAGTATTAAAATTGTATTGATGTACGTATATATTTTTTAATGAATAAATGACCAAAGTAAATTCATCAGAAACAAGTGGTTGTCACTAAGGTGACATGATCCCCCGCCGCAAATTAATACTTCAAAATTGAAAAATAATGTCAAAATCGACTGTCAAACATGTCGGAAAAGTCAAAGCTCCACTGTGACCTTGAGAATAATGTCAAGGTCACCAAAACCTAATTAGCCCGTCGTCTTCCCAAGGAGGTGCTTTGTGTAAGAAATGATGGAATTCCTGTGAATGGTTCATGAAATATCCCGCTGACAAGCTTTACATGCACATTAACATGTCGAAAAATTCAAAGTTCCGTTGTGACCTTGAAAATAATGTCAAGGTCACCAAAATCTAATCAGCCCCTTGTCTTTCCTTGGAGAAGCTATGTGTAAAATATGAAGAGAATCCAGCAAATGGTTCTTGAGATATATCCTGCTGACAAGGATAAAATGGCAAAGTCTCGTTGTGACCTTGAAATGAAGGTCAAGGTCACAAACCTCTGTATGAACATTACTCTTCCCATGATGAACCCATATGCAAAATATGAAAAGAATCCAGTGAATAGTATTTGAGTTATTCCATTTCGTACGGACGGACGCAGCCAAATACTATATCCATACGATAATAAAACTACATTATTTTTCATTTTGGGAAAGGGGAGGCATTGCACACATGTGACAGCTGTCCATGAGTCTCGAGGGAAGGTGGGGTGAAGAAGCCGAGCAGTTTTTGCTCCCTCGACCGGCAGGTAGCCCAATTTTTGTATTTTTAAATTTAAAAAGAAATACACAATGTGCTACATCTACAGACAATTTAAATATTAAATTATTAAAGATTGTTTACACATTGAAATAAATATATTATTTATGGTATTGTATAAGAAATACTTTGAAGTGAGTTAAAATTTTCTCCAGAAGTTGTTTACTTATTCTAAATGAAGTCATGATAATGAACTACAGAGCCCATGACTCTGTTGTTGAGAATGACTGATAACATGTTTTCTCTAAACCTTAATTACATAAATGCTTGGACTGAGTGCTGAATAGAGACTACTACCTAGTAGAATTGGTTACTCTTTAACCCCAAATATTGACAACAAGGGTCATTACCTAATATCCTTTTCTTTTACATAGATCTTCCAACCTTAGATAATAAATAAATCACCAAAAGCCTTAACTTATTAAGGAAAACTTAAAATTAAAGCCACAGACTCTGATTTGGTGATTTTTTAACTTATCAATTAATTTAATACATAAATCCATTTACCCGGTAAACAACACATGTATGGTGAATTTAGAGTTTGTAATAGTCTTTGAGCTACATATAATGTAATATTTTATTTTAGGTAATGAATCCATCGGATTTCAACCACCGCCCCTGCCCACCTTTCATGCGGGAGTTCAACTCACCGGTTGGTCCTGTAAACCCCCCAGGTAAGTCATTTCATACATACATACTTAAATAACTTACTTTTTAAGTTATAACATTTACAAGCATAAAGCAGAACATAGATTTCATAGTATTAAAATAAAATTAAAACAAAGTCATCAAATTTTCTCATAGTTTTTTTGTACTAATTAAGCATACACTAAATTACAGGTAAATTTATCCCTGACCTGAGATAACTTAAATATTTAACATTAGATAGTACATAAATGAAAACCTGATGAGCTACAGAGCCCATGGCTTTATTTTTTTAATATCATTAGTATAATGATATGTAATTTGAATGCAAATTTGTTTGTGCTTCATGTATGGATTGCCTTATTTTCTATAGGCCCAGATGATGACGGAAATGCCCCTCCCCCGATTGCTTACTTTGATCGACAGCTGGAGGGGCCTGAGGGGGAAGATCTATATGACCTGTTGGTTAGGTAAGTGATTAATTTGATATACATACATGTCCAATGGTTGAACTGCCACTTTCTGACTTTCCCTGCCACAATGAAGTTTGTCTCAGATTCAGTCATTATTGTTATTTCATTATTGAAACAGAAGTAGATGTATAAGAGGGGTTTTGTGTTTTTATATAAATTACCGGATGAACTAAATAAGGTATGTGTCATGGGACATGTATTAACTCTGTTTACGTATAAGTTTTTAAACAGGCACCTTTATCACTTATATTACTAATGTGGTATCTACTTTAAAGGCATATTGTAAACTATTAATATATTTCTTTTATACAGAGAAACTAACAGGTATGCAGAAAATTTAGTACAGGACCAATCCCTTCCTCCCCAGTCGAGATTGTCCATTTGGGAGCCAACTGACAGGTACATAAATAAATGAATAACATTTCCAACCATTTAGGTTGTTCAAACTAATTTTCAAAATAATTGACAACATTGTGTAATTGCGCATTGTGCAAGCCGATTATGTTGAGGACTTGAATAGAAATGCATGTCCAACACCTTGTTTTCCTGCAAAATGATGCCTTTTATGTAGTCATGTTAAGGACTGAAAGGACCACAGTTAGTAAATTTTAATAAAATTATTGAACTAAATAAGGTATGTGTCATGGGAAATGTATTAACTCTGTTTACATATAAGTTTTTAAACAAGCACCTTTATCACTTATATTACTAATGTGGTATCTACTTTAAAGGCATATTGTAAACTATTAATATATTCTTTTATACAGAGAAACTAACAGGTATGCACAAAATTTAGTACAGGACCAATCCCTTCCTCCCCAGTCGAGATTGTCCATTTGGGAGCCAACTGACAGGTACATAAATAAATGAATAAAATTTCCAACCATTTAGGTTGTTCAAACTAATTTTCAAAATAATTGACAACATTGTGTAATTGCGCATTGTGCAAGCCGATTATGTTGAGGACTTGAAAAGAAATGCATGTCCAACATCTTGTTTTCCTGCAAAATGATGCCTTTTATGTAGTCATGTTAAGGACTGAAAGGACCACAGTTAGTAAATTTTAATAAAATTATTGAACTAAATAAGGTATGTGTCATGGGAAATGTATTAACTCTGTTTACGTATAAGTTTTTAAACAGGCACCTTTATCACTTATATTACTAATGTGGTATCTACTTTAAAGGCATATTGTAAACTATTAATATATTTCTTTTATACAGAGAAACTAACAGGTATGCAGAAAATTTAGTACAGGACCAATCCCTTCCTCCCCAGTCGAGATTGTCCATTTGGGAGCCAACTGACAGGTACATAAATAAATGAATAACATTTCCAACCATTTAGGTTGTTCAAACTAATTTTCAAAATAATTGACAACATTGTGTAATTGCGCATTGTGCAAGCCGATTATGTTGAGGACTTGAATAGAAATGCATGTCCAACACCTTGTTTTCCTGCAAAATGATGCCTTTTATGTAGTCATGTTAAGGACTGAAAGGACCACAGTTAGTAAATTTTAATAAAATTATATAACTAAATAAGGTATGTGTCATGGGAAATGTATTAACTCTGTTTACGTATAAGTTTTTAAACAGGCACCTTTATCACTTATATTACTAATGTGGTATCTACTTTAAAGGCATATTGTAAACTATTAATATATTTCTTTTATACAGAGAAACTAACAGGTATGCACAAAATTTAGTACAGGACCAATCCCTTCCTCCCCAGTCGAGATTGTCCATTTGGGAGCCAACTGACAGGTACATAAATAAATGAATAAAATTTCCAACCATTTAGGTTGTTCAAACTAATTTTCAAAATAATTGACAACATTGTGTAATTGCGCATTGTGCAAGCCGATTATGTTGCGGACTTGAAAAGAAATGCATGTCCAACATCTTGTTTTCCTGCAAAATGATGCCTTTTATGTAGTCATGTTAAGGACTGAAAGGACCACAGTTAGTCAATTTTAATAAAATTATTTTCGAATTTTTTGCCCATAAGGAATGAAAGATTTATTGCGTTGAATGCCTCTATTTTTTTGCTCATCGGTTGTTAAACTAAAACTTAATCATTGTAGCAATAGAGCAAATGACAATACTTTTTCCAGATTTTCAATCTTGGATAATAAAACCCTGATGAGATGCAGAGTCCATGTCTCCATTTTTACAATTTAGATTTCCTGATGTTTTCCGAGTTATTCATGTTCATTCAATAATTTCAGAGCAGAAATAAGAGCGTTCCTTGGCCTGGTACTGCTGATGGGACTGGTAAAGAAGCCGACAATATCCTCTTACTGGAATGAGGGCAACGGGCACAGGTAAATATAATTTATTATATGACGAGCAATGAAATACTGAGATTAATCACTGAAATAGATATCGCTTGTGTGAGATCAAGCATTATCTACAAGTTTTCTGTTCAGTCTTTTACTAATAATTGTTGAAGAATGATTTTGAATGATAAATAAAATCTCACCCTCGTGTCTTCTGATATCAAATATATCAATACTCGTTGATTAATTTAAAGTAAAAATATCCTCGACAAGCCTCAGATATTTGTTACTTTTATCAACTCGTGTTGATATATTTTATATCAGAAGACACTTGGGTGAGATTCTCTATTTATTCAGCAAGTCTAGATAAACTGAATATGGAACTGGTAGTATTGACAGATATATAATCATAAGGATGAAGTTACAATAATTATACAAATTCCATGGACTAAATTGCTATGATAAAATTTTCTTTGGGTTTTGGTCAGGTCTTTGTGAATGATTTTTCCACTCATAAGTAGGATTCATTAATACAGTATTCTCAATTAAGAAGGGATTTGTATTGTTTCTCACCAAATTTTATACAATTATTTGATGATTTGGGGAATATGTTTAGTCTATATTAATTGGGAGGATCACCTTATCATCAATATCCTTGACAGATTTTAGCGAAAACGTTTTCAAATCTTGGTCTCTCTCCATAGTTCATATATACCAAATAAGAGCCTAATAGCACAAAAACAAGTTTCAAGTTATCATGTTTACAAGGATTGTTGTAGTGATTTCAGAACTCATGACCTTTGACCTTGAATGTGAACATGCACTATTATCATGGGTCTTATCATTTTACATGCATATTTCGAATGAAGATTAATTGAAAATTAAACTGATATCTATGAATAATATATTTCTTGACATGAAGGGGAAAATCATTGTATGTGCAGTGTTCCCATTATTGGAGTATTAAAATTTTTATTGATGTACGTATATATTTTTTAATGAATAAATGACCAAAGTAAATTCATCAGAAACAAGTGGTTGTCACTAAGGTGACATGATCCCCCGCCGCAAATTAATACTTCAAAATTGAAAAATAATGTCAAAATCGACTGTCAAACATGTCGGAAAAGTCAAAGCTCCACTGTGACCTTGAGAATAATGTCAAGGTCACCAAAACCTAATTAGCCCGTCGTCTTCCCAAGGAGGTGCTTTGTGTAAGAAATGATGGAATTCCTGTGAATGGTTCATGAAATATCCCGCTGACAAGCTTTACATGCACATTAACATGTCGAAAAATTCAAAGTTCCGTTGTGACCTTGAAAATAATGTCAAGGTCACCAAAATCTAATCAGCCCCTTGTCTTTCCTTGGAGAAGCTATGTGTAAAATATGAAGAGAATCCAGCAAATGGTTCTTGAGATATATCCTGCTGACAAGGATAAAATGGCAAAGTCTCGTTGTGACCTTGAAATGAAGGTCAAGGTCACAAACCTCTGTATGAACATTACTCTTCCCATGATGAACCCATATGCAAAATATGAAAAGAATCCAG
This sequence comes from Gibbula magus, assembly GCA_936450465.1. Lineage (NCBI taxonomy): Eukaryota > Metazoa > Mollusca > Gastropoda > Trochida > Trochidae > Gibbula > Gibbula magus. Next base: position 3,468,843 of record OW388300.1, on the reverse strand, counting down.
TGAATAGTATTTGAGTTATTCCATTTCGTACGGACGGACGCAGCCAAATACTATATCCATACGATAATAAAACTACATTATTTTTCATTTTGGGAAAGGGGAGGCATTGCACACATGTGACAGCTGTCCATGAGTCTCGAGGGAAGGTGGGGTGAAGAAGCCGAGCAGTTTTTGCTCCCTCGACCGGCAGGTAGCCCAATTTTTGTATTTTTAAATTTAAAAAGAAATACACAATGTGCTACATCTACAGACAATTTAAATATTAAATTATTAAAGATTGTTTACACATTGAAATAAATATATTATTTATGGTATTGTATAAGAAATACTTTGAAGTGAGTTAAAATTTTCTCCAGAAGTTGTTTACTTATTCTAAATGAAGTCATGATAATGAACTACAGAGCCCATGACTCTGTTGTTGAGAATGACTGATAACATGTTTTCTCTAAACCTTAATTACATAAATGCTTGGACTGAGTGCTGAATAGAGACTACTACCTAGTAGAATTGGTTACTCTTTAACCCCAAATATTGACAACAAGGGTCATTACCTAATATCCTTTTCTTTTACATAGATCTTCCAACCTTAGATAATAAATAAATCACCAAAAGCCTTAACTTATTAAGGAAAACTTAAAATTAAAGCCACAGACTCTGATTTGGTGATTTTTTAACTTATCAATTAATTTAATACATAAATCTATTTACCCGGTAAACAACACATGTATGGTGAATTTAGAGTTTGTAATAGTCTTTGAGCTACATATAATGTAATATTTTATTTTAGGTAATGAATCCATCGGATTTCAACCACCGCCCCTGCCCACCTTTCATGCGGGAGTTCAACTCACCGGTTGGTCCTGTAAACCCCCCAGGTAAGTCATTTCATACATACATACTTAAATAACTTACTTTTTAAGTTATAACATTTACAAGCATAAAGCAGAACATATATTTCATAGTATTAAAATAAAATTAAAACAAAGTCATCAAATTTTCTCATAGTTTTTTTGTACTAATTAAGCATACACTAAATTACAGGTAAATTTATCCCTGACCTGAGATAACTTAAATATTTAACATTAGATAGTACATAAATGAAAACCTGATGAGCTACAGAGCCCATGGCTTTATTTTTTTAATATCATTAGTATAATGATATGTAATTTGAATGCAAATTTGTTTGTGCTTCATGTATGGATTGCCTTATTTTCTATAGGCCCAGATGATGACGGAAATGCCCCTCCCCCGATTGCTTACTTTGATCGACAGCTGGAGGGGCCTGAGGGGGAAGATCTATATGACCTGTTGGTTAGGTAAGTGATTAATTTGATATACATACATGTCCAATGGTTGAACTGCCACTTTCTGACTTTCCCTGCCACAATGAAGTTTGTCTCAGATTCAGTCATTATTGTTATTTCATTATTGAAACAGAAGTAGATGTATAAGAGGGGTTTTGTGTTTTTATATAAATTACCGGATGAACTAAATAAGGTATGTGTCATGGGAAATGTATTAACTCTGTTTACGTATAAGTTTTTAAACAGGCACCTTTATCACTTATATTACTAATGTGGTATCTACTTTAAAGGCATATTGTAAACTATTAATATATTTCTTTTATACAGAGAAACTAACAGGTATGCAGAAAATTTAGTACAGGACCAATCCCTTCCTCCCCAGTCGAGATTGTCCATTTGGGAGCCAACTGACAGGTACATAAATAAATGAATAACATTTCCAACCATTTAGGTTGTTCAAACTAATTTTCAAAATAATTGACAACATTGTGTAATTGCGCATTGTGCAAGCCGATTATGTTGAGGACTTGAATAGAAATGCATGTCCAACACCTTGTTTTCCTGCAAAATGATGCCTTTTATGTAGTCATGTTAAGGACTGAAAGGACCACAGTTAGTAAATTTTAATAAAATTATTGAACTAAATAAGGTATGTGTCATGGGAAATGTATTAACTCTGTTTACATATAAGTTTTTAAACAAGCACCTTTATCACTTATATTACTAATGTGGTATCTACTTTAAAGGCATATTGTAAACTATTAATATATTCTTTTATACAGAGAAACTAACAGGTATGCACAAAATTTAGTACAGGACCAATCCCTTCCTCCCCAGTCGAGATTGTCCATTTGGGAGCCAACTGACAGGTACATAAATAAATGAATAAAATTTCCAACCATTTAGGTTGTTCAAACTAATTTTCAAAATAATTGACAACATTGTGTAATTGCGCATTGTGCAAGCCGATTATGTTGAGGACTTGAAAAGAAATGCATGTCCAACATCTTGTTTTCCTGCAAAATGATGCCTTTTATGTAGTCATGTTAAGGACTGAAAGGACCACAGTTAGTAAATTTTAATAAAATTATTGAACTAAATAAGGTATGTGTCATGGGAAATGTATTAACTCTGTTTACGTATAAGTTTTTAAACAGGCACCTTTATCACTTATATTACTAATGTGGTATCTACTTTAAAGGCATATTGTAAACTATTAATATATTTCTTTTATACAGAGAAACTAACAGGTATGCACAAAATTTAGTACAGGACCAATCCCTTCCTCCCCAGTCGAGATTGTCCATTTGGGAGCCAACTGACAGGTACATAAATAAATGAATAAAATTTCCAACCATTTAGGTTGTTCAAACTAATTTTCAAAATAATTGACAACATTGTGTAATTGCGCATTGTGCAAGCCGATTATGTTGCGGACTTGAAAAGAAATGCATGTCCAACATCTTGTTTTCCTGCAAAATGATGCCTTTTATGTAGTCATGTTAAGGACTGAAAGGACCACAGTTAGTCAATTTTAATAAAATTATTTTCGAATTTTTTGCCCATAAGGAATGAAAGATTTATTGCGTTGAATGCCTCTATTTTTTTGCTCATCAGTTGTTAAACTAAAACTTAATCATTGTAGCAATAGAGCAAATGACAATACTTTTTCCAGATTTTCAATCTTGGATAATAAAACCCTGATGAGATGCAGAGTCCATGTCTCCATTTTTACAATTTAGATTTCCTGATGTTTTCCGAGTTATTCATGTTCATTCAATAATTTCAGAGCAGAAATAAGAGCGTTCCTTGGCCTGGTACTGCTGATGGGACTGGTAAAGAAGCCGACAATATCCTCTTACTGGAATGAGGGCAACGGGCACAGGTAAATATAATTTATTATATGACGAGCAATGAAATACTGAGATTAATCACTGAAATAGATATCGCTTGTGTGAGATCAAGCATTATCTACAAGTTTTCTGTTCAGTCTTTTACTAATAATTGTTGAAGAATGATTTTGAATGATAAATAAAATCTCACCCTCGTGTCTTCTGATATCAAATATATCAATACTCGTTGATTAATTTAAAGTAAAAATATCCTCGACAAGCCTCAGATATTTGTTACTTTTATCAACTCGTGTTGATATATTTTATATCAGAAGACACTTGGGTGAGATTCTCTATTTATTCAGCAAGTCTAGATAAACTGAATATGGAACTGGTAGTATTGACAGATATATAATCATAAGGATGAAGTTACAATAATTATACAAATTCCATGGACTAAATTGCTATGATAAAATTTTCTTTGGGTTTTGGTCAGGTCTTTGTGAATGATTTTTCCACTCATAAGTAGGATTCATTAATACAGTATTCTCAATTAAGAAGGGATTTGTATTGTTTCTCACCAAATTTTATACAATTATTTGATGATTTGGGGAATATGTTTAGTCTATATTAATTGGGAGGATCACCTTATCATCAATATCCTTGACAGATTTTAGCGAAAACGTTTTCAAATCTTGGTCTCTCTCCATAGTTCATATATACCAAATAAGAGCCTAATAGCACAAAAACAAGTTTCAAGTTATCATGTTTACAAGGATTGTTGTAGTGATTTCAGAACTCATGACCTTTGACCTTGAATGTGAACATGCACTATTATCATGGGTCTTATCATTTTACATGCATATTTCGAATGAAGATTAATTGAAAATTAAACTGATATCTATGAATAATATATTTCTTGACATGAAGGGGAAAATCATTGTATGTGCAGTGTTCCCATTATTGGAGTATTAAAATTTTTATTGATGTACGTATATATTTTTTAATGAATAAATGACCAAAGTAAATTCATCAGAAACAAGTGGTTGTCACTAAGGTGACATGATCCCCCGCCGCAAATTAATACTTCAAAATTGAAAAATAATGTCAAAATCGACTGTCAAACATGTCGGAAAAGTCAAAGCTCCACTGTGACCTTGAGAATAATGTCAAGGTCACCAAAACCTAATTAGCCCGTCGTCTTCCCAAGGAGGTGCTTTGTGTAAGAAATGATGGAATTCCTGTGAATGGTTCATGAAATATCCCGCTGACAAGCTTTACATGCACATTAACATGTCGAAAAATTCAAAGTTCCGTTGTGACCTTGAAAATAATGTCAAGGTCACCAAAATCTTATCAGCCCCTTGTCTTTCCTTGGAGAAGCTATGTGTAAAATATGAAGAGAATCCAGCAAATGGTTCTTGAGATATATCCTGCTGACAAGGATAAAATGGCAAAGTCTCGTTGTGACCTTGAAATGAAGGTCAAGGTCACAAACCTCTGTATGAACATTACTCTTCCCATGATGAACCCATATGCAAAATATGAAAAGAATCCAGTGAATAGTATTTGAGTTATTCCATTTCGTACGGACGGACGCAGCCAAATACTATATCCATACGATAATAAAACTACATTATTTTTCATTTTGGGAAAGGGGAGGCATTGCACACATGTGACAGCTGTCCATGAGTCTCGAGGGAAGGTGGGGTGAAGAAGCCGAGCAGTTTTTGCTCCCTCGACCGGCAGGTAGCCCAATTTTTGTATTTTTAAATTTAAAAAGAAATACACAATGTGCTACATCTACAGACAATTTAAATATTAAATTATTAAAGATTGTTTACACATTGAAATAAATATATTATTTATGGTATTGTATAAGAAATACTTTGAAGTGAGTTAAAATTTTCTCCAGAAGTTGTTTACTTATTCTAAATGAAGTCATGATAATGAACTACAGAGCCCATGACTCTGTTGTTGAGAATGACTGATAACATGTTTTCTCTAAACCTTAATTACATAAATGCTTGGACTGAGTGCTGAATAGAGACTACTACCTAGTAGAATTGGTTACTCTTTAACCCCAAATATTGACAACAAGGGTCATTACCTAATATCCTTTTCTTTTACATAGATCTTCCAACCTTAGATAATAAATAAATCACCAAAAGCCTTAACTTATTAAGGAAAACTTAAAATTAAAGCCACAGACTCTGATTTGGTGATTTTTTAACTTATCAATTAATTTAATACATAAATCCATTTACCCGGTAAACAACACATGTATGGTGAATTTAGAGTTTGTAATAGTCTTTGAGCTACATATAATGTAATATTTTATTTTAGGTAATGAATCCATCGGATTTCAACCACCGCCCCTGCCCACCTTTCATGCGGGAGTTCAACTCACCGGTTGGTCCTGTAAACCCCCCAGGTAAGTCATTTCATACATACATACTTAAATAACTTACTTTTTAAGTTATAACATTTACAAGCATAAAGCAGAACATATATTTCATAGTATTAAAATAAAATTAAAACAAAGTCATCAAATTTTCTCATAGTTTTTTTGTACTAATTAAGCATACACTAAATTACAGGTAAATTTATCCCTGACCTGAGATAACTTAAATATTTAACATTAGATAGTACATAAATGAAAACCTGATGAGCTACAGAGCCCATGGCTTTATTTTTTTAATATCATTAGTATAATGATATGTAATTTGAATGCAAATTTGTTTGTGCTTCATGTATGGATTGCCTTATTTTCTATAGGCCCAGATGATGACGGAAATGCCCCTCCCCCGATTGCTTACTTTGATCGACAGCTGGAGGGGCCTGAGGGGGAAGATCTATATGACCTGTTGGTTAGGTAAGTGATTAATTTGATATACATACATGTCCAATGGTTGAACTGCCACTTTCTGACTTTCCCTGCCACAATGAAGTTTGTCTCAGATTCAGTCATTATTGTTATTTCATTATTGAAACAGAAGTAGATGTATAAGAGGGGTTTTGTGTTTTTATATAAATTACCGGATGAACTAAATAAGGTATGTGTCATGGGAAATGTATTAACTCTGTTTACGTATAAGTTTTTAAACAGGCACCTTTATCACTTATATTACTAATGTGGTATCTACTTTAAAGGCATATTGTAAACTATTAATATATTTCTTTTATACAGAGAAACTAACAGGTATGCAGAAAATTTAGTACAGGACCAATCCCTTCCTCCCCAGTCGAGATTGTCCATTTGGGAGCCAACTGACAGGTACATAAATAAATGAATAACATTTCCAACCATTTAGGTTGTTCAAACTAATTTTCAAAATAATTGACAACATTGTGTAATTGCGCATTGTGCAAGCCGATTATGTTGAGGACTTGAATAGAAATGCATGTCCAACATCTTGTTTTCCTGCAAAATGATGCCTTTTATGTAGTCATGTTAAGGACTGAAAGGACCACAGTTAGTAAATTTTAATAAAATTATTGAACTAAATAAGGTATGTGTCATGGGAAATGTATTAACTCTGTTTACGTATAAGTTTTTAAACAGGCACCTTTATCACTTATATTACTAATGTGGTATCTACTTTAAAGGCATATTGTAAACTATTAATATATTCTTTTATACAGAGAAACTAACAGGTATGCACAAAATTTAGTACAGGACCAATCCCTTCCTCCCCAGTCGAGATTGTCCATTTGGGAGCCAACTGACAGGTACATAAATAAATGAATAAAATTTCCAACCATTTAGGTTGTTCAAACTAATTTTCAAAATAATTGACAACATTGTGTAATTGCGCATTGTGCAAGCCGATTATGTTGAGGACTTGAAAAGAAATGCATGTCCAACATCTTGTTTTCCTGCAAAATGATGCCTTTTATGTAGTCATGTTAAGGACTGAAAGGACCACAGTTAGTAAACTTTAATAAAATTATTGAACTAAATAAGGTATGTGTCATGGGAAATGTATTAACTCTGTTTACGTATAAGTTTTTAAACAGGCACCTTTATCACTTATATTACTAATGTGGTATCTACTTTAAAGGCATATTGTAAACTATTAATATATTTCTTTTATACAGAGAAACTAACAGGTATGCAGAAAATTTAGTACAGGACCAATCCCTTCCTCCCCAGTCGAGATTGTCCATTTGGGAGCCAACTGACAGGTACATAAATAAATGAATAAAATTTCCAACCATTTAGGTTGTTCAAACTAATTTTCAAAATAATTGACAACATTGTGTAATTGCGCATTGTGCAAGCCGATTATGTTGAGGACTTGAAAAGAAATGCATGTCCAACATCTTGTTTTCCTGCAAAATGATGCCTTTTATGTAGTCATGTTAAGGACTGAAAGGACCACAGTTAGTAAATTTTAATAAAATTATTGAACTAAATAAGGTATGTGTCATGGGAAATGTATTAACTCTGTTTACGTATAAGTTTTTAAACAGGCACCTTTATCACTTATATTACTAATGTGGTATCTACTTTAAAGGCATATTGTAAACTATTAATATATTTCTTTTATACAGAGAAACTAACAGGTATGCACAAAATTTAGTACAGGACCAATCCCTTCCTCCCCAGTCGAGATTGTCCATTTGGGAGCCAACTGACAGGTACATAAATAAATGAATAAAATTTCCAACCATTTAGGTTGTTCAAACTAATTTTCAAAATAATTGACAACATTGTGTAATTGCGCATTGTGCAAGCCGATTATGTTGCGGACTTGAAAAGAAATGCATGTCCAACATCTTGTTTTCCTGCAAAATGATGCCTTTTATGTAGTCATGTTAAGGACTGAAAGGACCACAGTTAGTCAATTTTAATAAAATTATTTTCGAATTTTTTGCCCATAAGGAATGAAAGATTTATTGCGTTGAATGCCTCTATTTTTTTGCTCATCAGTTGTTAAACTAAAACTTAATCATTGTAGCAATAGAGCAAATGACAATACTTTTTCCAGATTTTCAATCTTGGATAATAAAACCCTGATGAGATGCAGAGTCCATGTCTCCATTTTTACAATTTAGATTTCCTGATGTTTTCCGAGTTATTCATGTTCATTCAATAATTTCAGAGCAGAAATAAGAGCGTTCCTTGGCCTGGTACTGCTGATGGGACTGGTAAAGAAGCCGACAATATCCTCTTACTGGAATGAGGGCAACGGGCACAGGTAAATATAATTTATTATATGACGAGCAATGAAATACTGAGATTAATCACTGAAATAGATATCGCTTGTGTGAGATCAAGCATTATCTACAAGTTTTCTGTTCAGTCTTTTACTAATAATTGTTGAAGAATGATTTTGAATGATAAATAAAATCTCACCCTCGTGTCTTCTGATATCAAATATATCAATACTCGTTGATTAATTTAAAGTAAAAATATCCTCGACAAGCCTCAGATATTTGTTACTTTTATCAACTCGTGTTGATATATTTTATATCAGAAGACACTTGGGTGAGATTCTCTATTTATTCAGCAAGTCTAGATAAACTGAATATGGAACTGGTAGTATTGACAGATATATAATCATAAGGATGAAGTTACAATAATTATACAAATTCCATGGACTAAATTGCTATGATAAAATTTTCTTTGGGTTTTGGTCAGGTCTTTGTGAATGATTTTTCCACTCATAAGTAGGATTCATTAATACAGTATTCTCAATTAAGAAGGGATTTGTATTGTTTCTCACCAAATTTTATACAATTATTTGATGATTTGGGGAATATGTTTAGTCTATATTAATTGGGAGGATCACCTTATCATCAATATCCTTGACAGATTTTAGCGAAAACGTTTTCAAATCTTGGTCTCTCTCCATAGTTCATATATACCAAATAAGAGCCTAATAGCACAAAAACAAGTTTCAAGTTATCATGTTTACAAGGATTGTTGTAGTGATTTCAGAACTCATGACCTTTGACCTTGAATGTGAACATGTCAAAATCATTCACCAGGTGTATAAGAAAGAAATTAAGCTATCTATATGAGGTGTTAATATCTTCATGGAAAAAAGTTACTTAGTGATGTCAGAACTGGTTAGCATGACCATATCTCGTGACCTTGACCTTTAAAATTCAAGGTAACACAATCAGTGATCACTTTTCATTGTGTATCACAATCATGTAACGATTCAAAGTGTTAATAGTTGAAATAAGACATTTTCGCAAAAGCATGCTGGTTGTGACCTTGCTATGACCTTGAGCTTTGACGGATGTTAGCGAAAACCTAAATCTTGGCCTTTCTCCATAGTCGATATATACCAAATAAGAGCCTGATAGCACAAATATTTTTCAAGTTATCGTGTTTACAAGGATTGTTTTAGCAATTTCAGAACTTGTGACCTTGACCTTGAATATGAACATGTCAAAATAATTCCCCAGGGGCATGAGTAAGAAGTTATGTATATGAGGTGTTATGATACCTCCTTTGAAAGAAGTTATATAGTGATTTCAGAACTGGTGACCTCGACCTTTAAAATTGAAGGTCACACAATCAGTGATCACTTTTCATTGTTTATCACCATCATGTAATGATTCAAAGTGTTAATTCTTGAAATAAAACATTTTGGCAAAAGCGTGCTTAAGTTGTGACCTCACTATGACCTTGACCTTTGACAGATGTTAGCGAAAACCTTTTCAAATCTTGGCCTTTCTCCATAGTTGGTATACACCAAAGAAGAGCCAAATTACACAAATATTGTTCAAGTTATCTTGTTTACAAGGATTTTTTTTAGCGATTTCAGAACTCGTGACATTGACCTTTGACCTTGAATTTGAACATGTCAAAAAAAACTCCCCAGGGGTATATAAGTAAGAAGTTATGTATATGAGTTCTCAAAACCTAATCGGAAAAAAAGTTATACCGAATACAAAACGCGGCGGCGATCGAAACTGCGCAAAAACTGATAACTGATAGCTCCGACTTAGTCGGAACTGCTAACTACAAAACACAATCCGGTGTTCAGCAGTCAGCGTCACCAGCATCTATAAAGTAAAACAAACCAGTTTTAGTTAACCTACACCAATTCATACAACACCCTCAACTATTAAAGAGTTAACATTATGATACCAATCTTTATCACATGCTAATACCCAAAAAACATCTAATTTGAGGGTAGCAACAGCTTTTTTAGACCGACCGGTACTACCGACCATTTAACGTGTGTTACCGGTGGTTCAAAGTTCTGCTGTGACCTTGAAAATAATGTCAACGTCACAAATATCTAATTGGCCATTTGTCTTCCCTTGGAGAAGCTATGTGTAAGATATGAAGAGAATCCAGTGAATGGTTCTTATGTCCCGCTGATAAGGGTAAAATGGCACTTTGAAATGAAGGTCAAGGTCACAAAACTCTGTAGGAACATAACTCTCTCAAAGATGAACCCAATAGGCAAAATATGAAAAGAATCCAGTGAATAGTATTTGAGTTATTCCATTTTGTACTAGCAGACGGACACAGTCGAATACTTTATCCCCCGCTTCGCATAGATGATAGTTTCCTACAAACAGATATATTAGAAATCACATATACTGGTAGGTATAAGTATACACACGTTCTTTGTAAAGGAGTTAATGTAAATGTAAATATATATAAATATTGTTTCCTTTCATACTAATCAGAGAGATCACAGCAAAATCGCTTTACAGTACCGTCGTCAAGAACATATATTCGAAGTCAAGTCAATCTAAAATACAAAATTAAGGAATGGAAGATGGAATTTCAAGTGCAAGTCCTGCAAAGATAATTCTGGCAAAGCATTCAAAGATGATGATGCTGATGTTTTGAACCATTTGAAGCAGTCAATGCTTTTTGCCATCGAACTGCTTGGCAAAAACGATGCTACCTACAGGACTACACGCCATTCAATCCAACTATTTTTTATTGTGGTGAAGATCAATATAGCATTAGAGCAATTCCCGATTGGAATAAAACTGGAGACCAAGTTACTTCCTCACAGATATCAGTGAAGTTTCAAACAAAGCCCTAGAGAATGTGGTTCAAGGTAAGTTCCTGTCTTTCAACAGAAAATTACTTTAGGTGGAAACACTTTAATTCAAGATTTCTACCTCCAATCAAGATAAAATAAAATTGACTTTGTAATTTGAAGGGTTTCTTTCTTCATCAGGTTGCTTTGTTTACATGTGCGACTTTCACCGGGAACAAGCTTGGGTCCGGTGGATGTCAGCCATCCATAAAGGCTGTTCCAAACCGGAGGGCGGAGTTCTGACCATGGTGAGAAGGATTGCAAGAGCGCCGACTAAACACAAGCACTCTCAGGAGGACGTACTCAATAAGCATTATGAGGTGCTATCAGGACAGAGAAAACGAGAATCTGGAAAAAAATAAAATAACATTAGAAAGTCAAAGGTTAAAAAAGTTAAGGTTAAACCTAGATGAACAGCCCTGAAACTTAGGGCCTCGCCTTTCCCTGTTCAGCCTTCTCCACAGTAACAATACAATTGGATTTTAAAAAAAATATTTTTTTTTTTATTGGAGTTAGTAATAGTTAACAAGTTTAATTATCACTTGGGTTACTTAACACAAGTTTGTTCATAAAACCTATTTCTGATTTCAAAATTGGATTAAAAACCTTGACCTTCAAGGTCACATAATCAATGATCACTTTTCATTGTGTATGTCAATCATTTAATTATTCAAAATGTTCATAGTTAGAATACGAAAGCATGTTCAAGTTGTGACCTTGACCGCTTTTAGATGGAACTTTTTCAAATCTTGGTCTTTCTCCATAGTAACCAAGTAAGAGACTGATAGCACAACAACTTTTGAAGTGATCGTGTTTACAAGGACTGTTAAAGTGATTTCAGAAGTCGTGACCTTGACCTTGAAAGTCAGCATGCATTCAGTTACCGTAAAAACTTATAGTAAGATACCACAGACGATTTAAGTATGTCAAATGTATAAGGGAAAGTGATAGGAGAAAACACTTGATTGATTGCTTTTGCTAGAAGTGAAATATCGATGTATTTCCGAGACACTATTTTTGCCCACTCAAGTTTGGCGAGTAAAAAATCGTGTTTCAAGTGTCATAGCTTAATAATGACCCAATTTTGTTGATGTTTGTTTTAATTCTGTAGTATGTATTGCATGTAAAATAAAAATGTAAAATAGGTGATAACATTTTGAAATGTGGACTTGTTTGGGCAGGGGGTAAAACTCGAGTTGGATCCCTTCCTTTATTTATTAGTATAGGATGTATCGTATCAAAGTATTGGGCCTAGGAACTGTTTTGTTTCAGCAATACAAACCCTAGGAACTGTTTTGTTTCAGCAATACAAACCCCTGTGCATTTGTAATCATATTTTTTATTTTATAAACGTGCACTGAATTTGTTGTTGTTACAATAAGAACAATTTAAAGGCAAATCAAGACTTCGGGAAGACGTACAGCAAAAGCATTCCCTGAGGAACAGGTCAAAATTCTTTGTTCTTCATAAACAAACTGCACCCAGGGGAGAATTGAAAAGTTATATTGGACACCGAAAATGGAACTTTCAACATAAGAAGTTGTACAGACACCAAAAAGGTAGATAGGGACCTCAACGACGACGGAATGCGAAGATGCGAGTGCGTGGATTGGGATGTAAACACATGATGTCCCTCATACGCCAACAACGCTGTTGTATACCATGTTTCTACTGGGAGATTCGGGATATTCCTGTAAACCCTTCATGCAGAATCATATTTGCTTGTGTAATTGTGCATAACATTGGAATTGAAAGAAATGACATAGTAAATACTGAACCTGTTGACCTTGGTGGAAATGATATTTTCAGCATGCAAGCTTATGATGAGAGGCTTGAAAGTAAATATCCGTAAATTCTTATGTCAGTTTTTCAGTTAATTTGTTTTTACACACTTTGACTAGACTCCATAACGGCAGAGTCTTGTAAGAAATGAACGTTAACGAGTTGAGATCACAAATGATCTTTCATCTTAACAGGCCTATAAGGATATGATGAGTTCAAATTCTTGTATGTAATACCAACAATACTAACAAGATAAATTCTCCCACACAAAAATAAGTGCTGTCAACTTTATACAAGTAATTGTCACAAACGTGACCATGTCCCCCGCCGCAAATAAGAAATGAGCTAAAAGGATGGACACACAGCTTGTACCGAGTAATGACCATTACATGTTTGATTCAATTGTTATTATATCAGGCTACGAACATTTTAAAAAGTGATCAAAGTGTCGTAGTGACCCAAATCAAAGATGTCTGCGTATTCCACTAACGAAGACTGGTATCAAAATTGAAGACTCTGGGTGCTGCAGTTCATGATATATTGCGTTAACAACATTTAACAATCAGTCTCCCAGATAACACACAACTGGTGGGCCACTAGTAGTTTGTCCAGCTTATAGAAGGTGGGCCACCGGTGGCAGCCACTAGTAGACCTCTGCCACCAGCGGCCTGCGTGCTACCATGCTGACGGGCTATCCACCAGTGGCAAGCCACTAGCTATCATACCGGTTGGCCACTTGCTACGCACCAGCTATCTGCCACCCATCAGTGGGGCAAGCCACAAACTACCTGCCACTAGTGGCCCACTAGGGGGTGTGTTATCTGGGAGCTCGTAGTGACCTTGAAAACATTGTCAAGGTCACCCAATTGACAGGTGTCTGAAGATGGTACCAAATTTGAAGACTCTATGTCAAGCAGTTCATGAGATATTGTGGTAAAATAAAATTTGTCCCCCAAAATGCAGTCACATCGTGACCTTGAAAATGAGGTCACGGTCACCCAAATCGACTGGTGTGTGGGTATTCCCCAAATGAAGACTGGTACCCAATTTTGAAGACTCTAGGTGCAGCGGTTCATGAGATATCGTGGTAACAAGATTTTATCTCCAAAAATTTCAAAGTCTCTTATTGACCTTGAAAATAAGGTCAATATCACTCAAATCGACTGAGTATTCCCCTAATGAAGACTGGTACCACATTTGAAGACTCTAGGTACACGGATTCATGGGATACCGTGGTAACAGGAAACGGGACGTACGAAGCTGAATACTATATCCCGGCGGGGGACACATAAAGGCATGGGTCATGTAGCTCATCAGGAATTGCATGATTTATTGTCTTACATTTCAGAGTTATAGTGAGTGAAATGTTTAAAAACTGCTCAATTCTGAAAAAAAATAATTTATATTATGTAATTATAACTGCTTCAAGACACATGTATTCATAAGATTTCAGCAAAAAAGTGTTTTTTGAAGGTAAGGAGTAGTTGGAGACAAGTCGCTCATATTTGACAGGGGTTGATTTCCAAATGAAGAAACTGTGACCTTGATTTCCAAATGAACAAACTGTGACCTCCAAGGTGCAGGGCACCTCCAAATACATGTTCAGCTTTAGGGGTGCAGCAGCAGTTCTGGCATCGACAATATGAAAGGTTTACAGACAATGGACGACGGAAGACGACTCATGCCATAAGCCCATCTGGCCTGATGGGCCTTAAAAGCCTCAACACAATGTCTTTTACACAAAACTAAATCATATTTAAGTCTTAGAAAATGTATCTTGCAAAATCGTGTGAGATAAACAGCCAATAGCTTTTTATTTTCATTATGAGCATAGACTACTCTCCATTTAAAAATGTATGTAACATGACACTATGATTTTGGCATAGGTAAAACAAATAAACATTTACATTTCATTTGCAGTAACAGACTTTATTCAAGTTCAAGGTCAAGTTTTTGCTTCTTCAATTTAGACACCTCTATTTCACGTTCAAAGAATTGTGTTTCTTGTCTCAATTTTTTATATTTCTTGTCTCAATTTTTCATTCTCCACTTGGAGAGTCAGTAGCTCTTCTTTTCATCACAGATGTTTCTGTTATTCCTCGAATAGTTAGAACCTATGAAGAGAAATCTTCGCGAGTCCCTTCTTAATCACGAAGATTTCTCTTCATAGGTTCTAACTGACTTAGAACTCCACCTACTTTTGATTGACAGGTTCAATGACGTCACTGGTTCCGTGATTTCCTACGTAATCGTTTCATATGACGCGATGTCGCCAAGCTGTATGGACGTGTTTTTATGAACTCTCACTTTTCGAAAAACGTATTTGATCGTAACATTTGTTATGGTAAAACAAGAGATAATCTTCCGTCCTCTGTTCATTGTATTCGGAAATAGAAACCGTTGTAGAACATGTAGAAACCGTTGTCTAAATCAAATTGTGGAATGCGCGAGTCATTAACATTAACATTGTTGTTTCATAATTTAATGCAGATGGAAGGACATATCTATTTAGTTAATATGATGCTTTGTGTTTAGATTACAGAAAAATAGAATTATTAATTCATAATTTTATAATAAAATTAAAGTCGCCTTTTTTTGTCCCCCGCCGCCGCGAAGCGCGGAGCGGGGGACATGGTATTCAGCTCTGTACGTCCGTCCGTCCGTACGTCCGTCCCGCTTCTTGTTAGCGCGATATCTAATGAACCGCTCAACCTAGAATCTTCAAACTTGGTACCAATCTTCATCTGGGGAATACGCAGACCTGAACAGTTTTTGTGACCTTGACGTCATTTTCAAGGTCACGGCGAGACTTTGACCAGTTTTGAAAATGTTGTTAGCGCGATATCTCATGAACCCTTTGACCTAGAGTCTTCAAACTCGGTACCAGTCTTCATCTGGGGAATACGTAGACCTGAAAAGTTTTCGGTGACCTTGACCTAATTTTCAAGGTCAGAGGGAGACTGACCAGTTTTGAAAATGTTAGTGCGATTCCTCATTAACCGCTAGAACTATTGGTTTTTAAATTTAGTATCGGTCTTCATTTGGGGAATATGCAGATACCAGTCGATTTGGTTGACCTTGAAATTATTTTCAAGGTCACTACAAGACTGATTGTCAAATGTTGTTAGCACGATATCTCATGAACTGCTGTACCTAGAGTCTTCAAATTTGGTACCTGTCTTCATTTGGGGAATACGCAGACACCAATCGATTTGGGTGACCTTGACCGTTTTCAAGGTCACTACAAGACTTTGACAATTTTAAAATTTGTGCCCGATATAACAATAATTGAATCAAACATGTAAATGTCACTACTCGGTACAAGCTGTGTGTCCATTCTTTGAACTCATTTCTTAATTGCGGCGGGGGACATGGTCACGTTTGTGACAATTACTTGTTGGTTTTAGTTCGTTAAAAGACTGAACGTTTTTGTTTGTAAAACGACTTTAATAAGCCTGAAACAAAGTGTACACTTATTATGCTAACTAACAAATGCATGCTGCATGCAAAATATTTCGAAACTCATTTTCCAGTACCTTTATACCGCCTGTGTAGCGTAGTGTCGAGGTCGTGTTTACTTCGAGTCACATGGGCCACATGTCAATAAAAAGTTGTAAAACATTGTTGTCATTTGTTTTTGACCAATCAGGGACAGAGAGGGCGTGTCATGAAGAGCGTTTTAGCGTTGAGTTCTTAATCATTAAGAGTCTATTGTGTCAGGAAAATACGACCGTCTGATTGGCTGGGAAAGTAGGTTGAGTTCTAATGTCAAAGAGGCTGATGGTGATGCTATACCTGCTGGTACCGTTGAAGATGGAACTTGAAGAATCCCAAAAAATCATGTTAAGCAAAGTATATAAGTGGGGAGGTACTGTCAAAACATCGAATAACAACTGTTGTTGAAGATGACACATTTCATGATGTCCCACTTCATCAGACCAGTTAGATAAATGGGCATAACATGCCAAAATGGGGGGGGGGGGGGTTGGTTGCGCAATGGTATGTTTGATACAGAATAATATGCGTTTGTTGATTCATTTACAATGTTTCGGCTGGTGGAATGATGGAGACTTCACATAGTTTAGCTTCGAAAAGAATAATCGCCGGGTCGAATCGTTGTTTGAAATTAACAATCGCCGGGCGATTATTGGAGGATTTACGGTAGGTGTTTTTTGTAATTGTAAATATTGACCTTTTCACACACTGATGAAACATCATTCATAACATTTCAATAGTCTTTGACTGATATAGTACTAAACATTTGAAGCAAAAGACTCATCTTGCTTTTTCGACGAAATCCAAGTGTGGAAACAGGATCTTGGTTTAAGGAGATGAAGGGCATCACCATTCATTGTTTGACAGAAAGTATTAATTATTGTTTATAGATTGTGAGAGATCTGATACAAGGTTCGTTTCTTAAGCAGCAATTACCACTTCATTTTCTCACTCTATCCAAATTTGATGTTTTTCACCACTCTTGTCATTGAATGGAGCTTTTGGCAATGTTGCTTTGAACTGGTAAAATGCCCATTCCTGGATTGTATTTTGATGAAGTTGGATCGTAGTGGTGTGCTTCCTGCAGGTGTGGTGCATTGCTACATTGGAATTAAGTGAAGTTTTAACTCTGATCCAAGCTCAACTGATTATTTTCCCTGCAATAATTAATTTGTTTTTGCAAAATAAATTACATCAACTTGTTTGTGGAAAGTTATATTTTAATCTTTTTTTAGCTCATCTGGCCTGAAAGTCCGTCCGTCTGTAAACTTTTCGCATTTTCATCTTTTTCTTCTCCAGAACCACTTGGTCTAGGGAGCTGTAGATTTCATGACCCCGTGACCTCAAATGGGGTCACAACCCCTAAAACCTATTTTCATCTTCTTCTCCACTTCCAAATGGTCAAGAGAGCTGAAACGTTGTGTGCAGACTCCTTGGCTAATGGGGATTCTAAATTGTAGATTTGGTGACCCCGTGACCTCAAATGGGGTCACAGGGGTTACAACCATAAAAAAACAATTTTCATTTTCTTCTCCAGTTCCAAAAGGCCTAGCTAGCTGAAAAGTTGTCTGCAGACTCCTTGGCAATGAGGATTCTAAATTATACATTTCGTGATCCTGCAGCCTGAAAAGCTATTTTATCCAGAAATTGTATGTGTTCTTTAAAGGGAGGTAATTTAAAGGAAACAACAGTAATGAATTAAATCTTCAAGTGTGACTTTATTTGTAGGGGATTTTATCTCTGGCCTCAAATATAGATCTGAGGGGTAAGGACCTTAAGACCTATTTCATCTTCTCCATAGATGTCAATTTTGCTGAAATAAAATAAATAATAAGTTGTCAATCAGGAACAACACATAGTATACAGCAGCATGCAGTAGTGACCTGAAATTGGAAGTAATGCATTGTAATGATAATGAAATAAATAAATACTCTGGAATGAAAGCTGAGCAGAAAGTTTAGCACAAGTCAATCAGAGATCGCAGGTCGCCATGACCACATTTATTTATGTTGAATAAGGAATTTTCCACACTCATATTATTTATTGAAATAATAAATAAACATAGACTGAGGTCAGGTCTGAGTGTGGTAACCTATTCCATGCTGTAATCAAACAAGTATCATACTGGAAAATGCTGGTTATGTTTTTCACTTGAAGAACCTGAAATTTAAAATTATGCATTCAAAAATAATGCATAGCCACATGGCGTTGCGGGCTTTCTCCCTGCCATAGTACTAGCAGCCGCGATATAAGTGAAATACTCTTGAAAGCGGCGATAAACCCCAACTCATCTCACCTCAAAGATAATGAAATAAAGAAATACTCTAGAATGAGTAATTTAGATGAAATGCAATATTTATCCATTACCATTCCTGTCGAGGAAAGACCCTAGCCCAGAACAATTTTAGTAAATGTTAGTGTCGAGGAAAGACTAGCCTAGAACCTAATGATAACAATACCTACTGGTACACCTATTCGTGAAGTTCGGGCGAGCACTTCACCTTGTAATTCACCAGGGTGTAGTACCTCTCGAAGCAGGGCACTGGACAGAGGGGGACCTGGCAGCTCTTGCAGAGGTAGGCGCTTGTGTGACGCTTGCCTTGTCTGTCTGAACAAACCACACAATCTGAATATGCAAACCTACCAGTTTGTGTCTTTTTTACCTTCCCCAAGAAATGGTGCTCGGTGAGTCTCAGAGGTCGCTCGAGGCTGGCTGATGGTCGTCTCCCTGGTCGTCCTCCATCCCGTCTCTCGTAGCCGATCAGAAGTCCTGTGGCGAGGATGAGCCTAAATCTCTCAGCATTGAATCTCCTGTCACGATGTCTAGCCTTGAAGATGATAACTGCATTGCTAAAACATTTTTCAAGCAAATACAAAAACACCTTCTTCCACCACTTACAACACCGGTGAAGCACCTGGTAGTACTGGAGCTGTTTGTCTGCTCGGTCCACACCCCCCATGTACTGGCTGTATAGGCTGGATGGCCTTCGGCTTGCTGACTGACGGCGGTAAGGTGGCGTTCGGGTTCTAACCTCCTTCCTGAAACAGGCATCATTATGTATTGTGGTTAGGACATTTACCTTCCTTCTGTCGGCCCAGGTGATGAAGAGCAGCTTGTCGTCACAGTACAGGGAGGGGTCGTCTCCGGCTCGAGGTCTGGCATCCTTCACCGGCTGCGGGACTTCTTGTCAGTTTGTCCGCAGGGTACCACACACTCCTGTTCCGTTTTCAGCAAGCTCCTTAAACAATTCAGGGGACGAGAAGTTGTCCATAAACACATGGTGGCCGGTTAGATATAAGGGTGTACACATAGTATTCACAACTGTATGAGCTAACCCATGCTCCCTGTCACCTGCAGGCTTACCAGTTCCACACATAACCATTCCAGCTGTCTGCCAAACACCAGGCCTTTATAACCCACTTATTTAGCTTTATCGGCATGTGCTGGTTGATAGCAGTCCTACCCTTGAAAGCGATCATGCTCTCGTCTACTGATATCTCTCTACCTGGGAAGTAGAACCTCTGCCAGTTCGAAACTAGAAGATCCATCATAGGGGGCGAATCTTAAACAGCTTGTCGTGTCGTTCATCCTCCTTTGGGAAATCAAGAACATTGTTATTGAGGTGAAAAACATGGATTTGTAAAAATCTGTCACGTGACGTTATTGCTTTAAAACCCTTGCATTCAAGCAGAGGGTCACTTGACCAGTAAGATTCATAAGAGGGTTTCTTAGACAAACCCATTACCATTAAGTATGGAAAGGAATGAACGCATGTCGGCATTACTCACCTCCTTCCACGTTCTTGCCCGGACGTAGGGTGCCATGTCCTCTCCCTTCTCAGCAATATACTCACGTGCATATCGGTTGGTCTCCCTCACGAGCAAGTCTATGACTTCATCTGAAAAAACAACTCAAAATATCCTATTTCACTCACGTCCTCGGGTACTTCGAATCCCTGGGGCCTGTGTCCTCGTCGAAGTCGACCAGCCAGTCCATCTTCATAGCATCGACAGTAGGGTCTTCCAGAAGTACCTCATCAACATCGTCATCACTATCAGCTGCAGCATCATCTTCAACAAATTCTTCAGTACAGTACCGCAATTAAGCGACAAAAATATTATTACTGATATTATATTATCAAATGTCAACGTAGACTAGATACAAGAACTATGATATCAATATACGATTAATTAAGATTTATATTAAAAGATTATTAGTTTCAATCTGCAAAAGAGAAATATTTATCAATAGTGTGAAAGACAAATCCTTCACAAAGCGATTCCTGCAAAAAAAACCGTCTCAATTAGTGCTAAAAATTACAGCTTTTCCTCACAATAGCGGAGATAACCTGCAACAAACAAATGCAAGATTAAAATGGCTGAAAGTTTATCGTAATATTAAATCATTTGGCAGGAATACCTATTTATAAAATTCCATATTTGGCACTCAACATAAACGATTACTGATAGCCTGCAAATCACTTGATTTGCACGATTTTCCTCGGTCAATGACATCACGATGCTACAAACACCATGCCCACATCTGTCAATCAAAAGCACGTGCTTGGTCTACGAAGTTGAAAAGACGAAGTTACAATATCTTCCAGTTTTAGTGAAATGAACATTTTCCATATGCATATTTTATATTTGGCCTTTTTATGCATTACGAGCTCTTTTTGTAATGAAGAACTTCACATGTCACACGGTGATGTTCACAACCCAAAGTTCATCGGATTCGGTGAGATGTTACAAGCCTATCGACAAATATTAGACAGAAATCAGTAATTATTTATTTTATTCCAAGAAAAATATGTTTCATAGGATATCTTTCACAAAAACAAATTTGTATAGTGTTATTTTTTATTATTTTACATCAAGGTGTCAGCTTTTAAAAAATAAAATATGCAATCGTACTGTTGTAATCTAGCGATGCAGTTTACCTACAGTAACAACCTTCATGACATTTGCAATACATATTTGCAAACAATCGAACAAGCAAGACAAATTATAAAATTAATAATGGTTGTTTATAAATACAACATAAATCGGTATATAAACGCATATGTTTACTTGCTATATGACCGTAAAGGTATTGCTATCATAACAATTAGTTTTCCCCAGAATAGCTTTGACAGTAACTGTGTTCACATTCAGGCGGGAATGCAGCTGAGTTTATTATCAAGTATCCAGTAATTTTCCAGCTAAAAATGATTCATCTGAATATATTTTATCAAGAAATATGACAATGCAGCCTGTGTGTGTCATAATATTTCGATCTCTTGGCAAAGGATAATGTACCTCGGCACGTCTGATCGGAATCGGCCATGAAGTTCGTAATGTCGTCGTGTTGTCCCGTGTTGTTTATCAACAAGACTTGTAGGTAAATCTAAATATTGTTACTACCAATTCTTGATATAACAGAAGAAATAATGGTATGTTTCATGTTTTTCCTTGCGGTCGATATGATCATTATCGCATTTCAATGATTTTTTAATCGTTAGGGATATGAAAAAGACGTTGCAAGTTTCTAACGGTTTCTAACTTCAGTGAGATGGAAGAAAATCACTGTTGACAGTTAGAATTTTCCTTGATAAAACATTGCAACGATATTATTACGACTCAGACTGACTAAGATTGATTATTGTGTTCATTGAATAAGCACAATTATGAATTGTCAATGCATCAGATTTACTTCATTTATCATTTTTTGGAAACTGTCGTCTCTCCAACTTCTTCACATGTGACAATTTTCACCGAAAGTTTTCTCTCGCATCGACTGAATTTTTTCATGGACTCGTGTAAGATGAATAACGAAGTTTATTACAAGTATGACATATCAGTGGAGTGGATTTTTAATGTAGAATCCTTCTGTTGCATTTTACATCGATAGATCATTCGTTGGACATCTGTAATTGTCTTGTTTTATAAGAAGTCAGGGGTCACGGCTTTCTGCACGTGACCTGTCAGCATATGCTTTATTTTGTTAATTCCTTACATTCCACCTGATGAAGGAGTGAGTATGTACTCCGAAACGTCGTGTATTTTCACATTAAAGAAGTTGTTATCCAGAAAATCTTCCTGTTCTTATGATTATTATACACAATGAAAGTGACCATTGATTGTGTAACCTTGAAGGTCACGAGATATTGGTTAAGCCATGTGAACTCTTTGATCAAATTTTGAAATCTGAAATAGGTTTTAAGAACGAACGTGTGTGAAGTGACCCTAGTGATGATTCTACTTGTTAGTAATAACTTCAGTGATGAACCGATTCCTCAGTTTCGGGGCTGTTCTGCTTTTGCGATGACCCGTAATCGCTAATCTAGTTAATAATGGGATACATAAATATTCAGTGTTCCTGGTGGTTTTAAAATTTACCGGCAGCGTATGCCGACAGGGTCTCAAAATTCCGGCTGAACGTTTTTTTTCCCGGCGAGACAATAGTAACGATAATTGCATGCATTTTTAGATAACTCATATTAAATGTTCTTTATCCTGTGTTGGTGTTGTTATTTTGTGGAGGGGTCGTCAATTTACGACTACGTTTCATTTTATCACTGTCGACACTGAATCTGATAATGAAAGCTGCATGACAACACGGAAGTGGTGAAATGCTCGTCACAGAACAACCTCAACAGGTGCTGTCGTACAATGGATCGATATTCCAAGAAGGCATTTGACTGCACTGCACTGTAGTCTTGGACTCAATCTGCATTCAACTGACAACTGACATAAAACATGCGTGTTTACATTTCAATGTGTATGGTGTCACCTGGTCACAAGCTTGAACTTTGTGTCAGTATTCGTAATCTGTAGCGGGGAAGATTCAACCAATATGTCGTTTTTAGAACGAAATGTTTCAAGCTCACAGTATTAAACAGACGTTCCGACCTAGATCGAAAAATTAATAACCTTAAATCACTCACTCTCCCTATATTGACACTTTTTGTAAATATAATCTATAAGTCATTGCAAGCAAAAGTTCACTTACTATCAACATTTCCTAGACTTGAATATTGACGGATGGTCCGTGATCATGTGTTCCTAAATTATGGAATTGACGAAATAAAACGGCTGGAGATCGTATTTCGTTTCAAACAGAACTAAAACATTGAATCGTGGTTCGCTTTTAAATAATTCAGACATTTGTAAACTATTTGCATATGCAATATGGGATAGCCAATCGCTTGTCTGTTACACGTCCCATCATGCTTTGAAACAATCGTGGGCGTGAGAACGCCGCAAAGCATGATGGGACGTGAAACAGGCTAAGCCAATCATTGCTTGACACGTTTAAGTTAATTAATGTTCATCAATAGGCAGTGCTTTCCATGGCAGTGCTGAGGAGTTTGCAAACATCAGTCTGGATTTTGTACCTGCTTGTTCGTTTTTACTAATAACATAAGAGAAACGCATTTAAAGTAATTCTATTTAGCTTTTCACAAAGCATTACACCTGTCTTTTAAAATATTGACTATGCTTTGTGAATTTTTTTAAATACAAACTAATGAATCGATTTAAAACGGTTATTTTTATCAGAGATGGATCGTATATATTGCCGACTCTCAAGAGGAGACATATTTAATTCATATATCGTATTGACACATAATTAAAATAATTAATCCTGTAAAGTTGTAAAGGCTTGTGTATGATATTTACACATGGATTCAGTTAAAGAAATATAAGCTTTCAAGGTTGTCAATTGTACACAATGACGTATTTATAATTACAGAGATTTGAAATGTGGATGTAATTGTCGTCACTCAAAATTAAAGTATTCATCATGAATGGAAGACAAGAAAAACAAACACAAATCAATTCTTGTTAAAATTGAAACTCTTAAAGTTTATTTTAATTCAAACTTGCAGTTGAATATGAACATTTCTCTGGTAATCATCCGTAATGTATACACAAAATATGTACTCAAAAATTTATGCGCAACATGCGCAAGCATGGTTTGGGCACTACATACTTAAATTAATTTAAGTATTCATTGGTTCCTTATTATTGTTCTCTTGGAAGTTCAGATTGAATTTCATTGCCATTAATTAAAACAATAACAAAGAAATTGTTAATTAACGATTGATCTAACACACAGTCAGTGTCACTCACTGAGTCAGTCACTGAAACATTAAACACGAATCACAATGCTAATGTTGCTGAATATGCAGGCTTACTGCTGTTTCGACATAATTATTCAACGAGTTTCAAGCTACACTTTTCTTTTTTTCTGACGGAAGATTGCTACAGCGGGTGGAACAACGTTGTCATCTGCATGCATATTCAGCAACATGAGATTGTCTAAACGTCCCCGAGAGAGACGATTCCTTGACACAGTGTGTATGCGATTCTGCAGACTGAATCCTCTCTATACGGGGACGCTGCTTACTGGAATTGTTAAAGCAATTGTTGCTAAAATAGCAAAATCAGGAAAGAGTTCCTGGTAGTCATTTGACAATAACTTGCACGTGTTTGTCAGGGTTTTTGAACCAAGGTTGGCAAGCGTGCGTTTAAACTGGGGGAAGTCGCATCTGGCTCGGTCAGCGTCAATGTGTAGCAGAGGGCAACAAAGGAAAATGTTTTCATTTTCTTTTGTATGCCCGTTGCCACTGGGTTATTGCGAGCTGTTGCCTCCTCTTCAATCTCCATGCACAGAGCTGGTAGGTTGTCTTTAGTGGACTTAACAGCCCGACCCAAAGACAACCACCGAACACTACATGGCTGTTTGAGGCTTGAGAACTCAGAGTCGGCAAGTACTTGCGACAAGTCGCGAAGACGCTCATAACGGACTGCTGAATACTGATAGAGCTTATAAATCTCATTTATGGTTCTTGTAAATTCAGTGACAACTTTTGACAACTTTGCAGCATCATGGGAGGCAAGTGATACCCTGTGTGCGATGCAGTGCACATGAACCAAGTATGGACATTCGTCGGTCAGTCTGACCCCGACACCAGATTTACGCCCGGTCATCACGCTGGCACCATCAGAGCCAAGACCAACGACTTTGTGAATGGAAATGTTCCATTCCTGGAACACTTCCTTGATCTTGTCTGTGATGGTACTAGCGGTGCCGTCGTGTACAGTATGATTTCCTAAAAAGACAGTTTCAGATTTCCCCTCATTGACAATTCTAAGAAACATAATTAGCTTTTTTTCCACAGTAATGTTCACTGTCTCGTCGATTATCAAGCCAACAAACTTGCTGTTTGTTATTTGTTGTTTGAGTTGTTCCATGGTACTCGTATTGAGGGCGGATTCCATTTCTTCTACTGAATCGCCATGTGTGTACACAACACCACTCAATGCAGAGCATTTATTTTTCTTTTGCAGATTTATCAGTGCATTGAATTTATTTGCCGCAATGTTTTCTTGTGCCATTGTTAATACAGTATTGCGCATGGCAGTTAGTGAATCATCGTTTTTTTCTATTGCTGCTTGCTGCATTGTAACCATAGCCTGCCTGTGTGTGAGTGAGAGAACTGCCTTATGGTGGGACTGGCTGTCACGGTGGTCATTTAGTGCAGATTTTTTTCGATTGACACTCCCCTTAACGAAACCATTCTGCTGCTGAGACTCCTCACAAATTCTACAGTACATTGTCTCATTCCCTTCCTCTCCCTCCACACGAAGCCATTTGTAATCACGCAACCACGCTTTATTGAATTTAGAGGTCAAAACGCTGGCGGTCTTACCGCTACTATCAGTAGAGTTCTTTGGCTTTTTCCTCAACGTTGAATCCCCAATATCTTCGTTATCCTTAGACTTTTCAACTTGTTTTTGACTAGCAGTGTTAGCAAAGTTCTCATTCCCTCCGGAAAAAAAACCCGCAAGCGTGCGTTGCTTCTTACTGGAAGCCATGTTGAAATTTTTTACTACGTAACGTAACTCGTAGTAGCGGCTATTTATAGATTATTCGATATTAGAACATTAACAAGGACTGTCTGAATGTGTTGTGCGAATGTCATGCGTGGGAATGTGCGCAGTGTAACAGTCTATATTTAGATGAGGGGTTTCCACTATATTTTCAAGATACGTTTTCAAAACAATTTGAGGTTTGGAAAAACAAACGAAAGACGTTGCTGTAAGTGATTGCAAGTGATACTTTATTCAATATACATATACAAAGCAACTCCATGCAATATAAAATTTACCGACGGCAGTAGAAATTACCGGATCAACACATTTTTTACCGGTAAAAAACCGGCAATTACCGGATAACGGGAACACTGAATATTGCTATGCAGGGATTTCTCTGAAAACATGACATTACAGGCTCTTGTACCGGTGTTCTTGTTACTGTAAAGCACCTGCTTAATATAATCCATTTAAAACGTCTTCTCGTCAAAGAATAATATTTCTGAGAACTCGCACTGAACCAAACTCATCATCCACTTTCTGATTTGAATTATAACAAACATCAATGAGAAAGTGGGTTCGATAATTACATAATGTGTCGTATTATGACAGGTGGAATCATTTAAGTCTCTGCGAAACATTCCATTTTTCTGTCATTATTAGATTGTCCACAAAATGAAAATACCCATTTGTGAAATGGCATTTAAAATGTTATTAAAAGCTGGCCTGTACAGTTTCATTAAACAACATGTGGTTATCTTAAACTAAATGATGAATGTCGGTTCTATTAGAAAACTTAGAAAATCAATTTGCGAATCTTAAACTGTTTCTTGTTATAAAGCATTTAAGAAAAACATTAATGATGAGTTTGAGGGGGAGGAGGAAGGAAGATGTTAATAACGTAATTGGACGTTTAGTTCGTCTATTTGCTGTAACAATGAAAGTCCTGTGGAAATTAATAGTAAAACTGAAAAGTGATGTAACTTGCAATAAAATGAAGATTTTTCATGTATTGATACAGAGCAAATAAATAACTACTCGAATGCAATAAATTTCAACCATTTTTGTGTTCTAGGGATTCATTATTTACACCCATTGAACATATCTTCATGCACTATTAGCCAATAATCAACAAATTAAATGTTGAGGAAATACCGCCGACACTCTTTGATATTATCTAGAACTTTGATATTATCATTGAATCTTGTCAGTGCAGTTGACCTTTCATAATGTGAGTGATTTTGGTCATATGATTGATATTGGTGAGATGGTATTCTATAAATCTGAATACAATTGGACTTTAACAATTCGATGTTAACAGTTATTATAATATTCCTATTTGTTTCAGGTAAGTCGGACATTGAGCGTTTTAAAAGTTCAAAAGAATAATCAATACTAGATCAGACGTATGTCTGTATTAATGAGTGATATTTACACGTTTGTTCTAAGATGGGGTTAATTATCTTGGAACTAAGTAGAAGATATCTTCTGGAACACACCAACTGCTCACCACAGTATCCCCTTCAATTCCAGTCCCTCTCTAAATGATATTGTAGGTGTGGATGGATCAAATTTGTCGTTCAACTGTCAAGCTCAGTGACATTATTTCATCAATCAAACATTCCAAGATCTACATCATTGAAAGATTAATCAAGGAAACTGCAAATAGGGTTATAGCATGTTTAACCTTGTCATTCCATAATATTTCAAGTTTCATCCAGTCGAAGTTCTATGCAATGAACTAGGAGATTGTATTCAATTCAAAATATGTGTAAATATATCCCTTTAGAAGAGTGCGAACGCAAGATCCTTCTGCATATCAGTTACGTATCCTGAGACTCGTAACAGGAAGGGAATTGATGTAAAACAATGAAACGCTAAACTTACAATACACTTAAATCTTATTTCACAAATGACACTGAAATCACATGATTTTACTTCACTCTCCAACGGGAATAGCTATTTTGCCGAGTTCTTTCAATCATATCAACTACCAGAAAGGTATGATGAGACTCCCAGGAAACATTTAAGATGACTACACTCCATTCAGTAGAAGATATCACGTATATCTATCACTTGAGCACATTAAATTTGATGTTAGGACGACTCTCTAAGGGGATTGTGTATCAATCGTGTACGATATTCAACATTTCCGGTTTCTGGTCTAAAACATAGTTCACCATAACCAATTGATTTCTTTAATCAGTATTACATTATATTTTAGTTTGAGATAATTTAGCAATGAACACATGACAAATTACGAGAAACTCAAAAGATGTTGACGAAAACCGGATAGAAAATTGAGAATGCTACATTCTGCTGCATATTAGTTGTTTAACAAGAAATTCATTGCATCACGCATGTTTATCACGCATGTCTATCGCGCATGTCTATCACGGATGTCTATCGCGCATTATTCGCTCTATCACATTATGGCCACTCTCTAAGGGGAATGTGTTTCCATTATGTATGACATTCAACATTTAAGACTTATCCCCATTGAGTGTTCATCATAACCAATTTGATTTCTTAAATCAGAATCAACTTAAATGTTATATTTCTCCAATATGTATATGATCTAAGAAGTACAAGGCAAATGTGTTTTATTATCAGTTCACCACCTGGTTTTAAAATTTGAATTGAGCTTATGTACAAAATAAGTGAGATAATATCAACCCTGTCAAGACCATTTTATTCCAAATATATCTCCCTCATGAAAGCAACCCATAAACCTATTTTATCAAATCTCATACAATATTAATTCACTAATGCCGGTCTTTGTCTAGTTTATTACAAGCATTCAAGTTAGTATATATGTTTCCACATTTGAAAATATAAACGTTACATATGAACTACATCACTGTTGAACTGATTTCAATGCCACAATATGTGAATTATGAGAAATAAAATTATGTTCTGTTCTGTTCAGTATGCTGCAATTTCGTGAAATAGTTACATGTTACACTTAAAGTCACAAAATTGTTAAAATAATCCAAGAAAAAATAGTTTTAGAAAATGAAACTTCCTACTAAATTTGAGTATATTGGAAAATTTGTGAATTGAAAACGTCGACCAGAGCAACAGGTACATTCTCTCTAACTAGTATTGTGTCGTGGTTTGGAAAAAATGTTCAACTTATTTGAAATATTGACATTTTATTAATAAATAAGTCATCTTTCTAACTGCTACAATAACTTAAGACATTTAGGGAATGATAACTTTACGAAACCAATTTTCAGCAAAAGCTTTTTAGCCCAGAATTGCATAATTGAATGACCTATTGGTTGAACTGCTTGCATTGATGTATGAAAATTTATTGATTTTGATTTATAAAATGAATATGCTTGACGAACGAAAATTTGTTTCAGTAGTTTCTGAAGATGACTTCTGATCGTAAACTACAATTGCTTTAATGACGAGAATACGTACGTATCTTCATTGTCTTTGAGGGTGGAATTATCATCAAACTTAAAATAAAAAAAAATATTACAATTAGTCAAATATTCACGAAAAGCAATGACTATCAAAGGAATGAATCAATAAACTTGACCTGCAACGATAGAAATCATATCGAATTCCTTCAATCAAGTTGTAATTGGTCACCTTGGACCTTCTAACAGCTTCACATGTGATGGAGAGACTGAGAGTAACTTTCATTCACACTGAAGACGCTCCACAAGTACAGCTCTCATATCCAAGTGTTAATTATCTCCGAGAGTGTCAATACTCCATCACACTTAATGCTGTAAATAGAGATCCAGCAACCATCACTTCTATCTGATAGCCTTTGAATTATCATTATATCATGACAAAAACATCCTAATGCACGACCAATCACCACTGCTGAAACATTCCAACGCATCTTAGATATTGATATATTACACACGAATAAAGATTGTTGTTGACACTTTACCTTAATTTGTATGAGAGAATAGGTTTTTTAGAGCAATATTGTTATAATTAAAATTTCAACGAACAACGGTAATCCATTATCAATATCAAAATATTGTTGTCCTTTTAAAACTAATCAGATTTGACACACTAACTTTCCTAAATTGTACTCCAACACAATATTTTATTAATTACGTAACAAGACTGAATAAGTTTACATTTATAACTTTTTAAAGTTTTATAATGCGAGTTAATGATTTGGCATCAAACGACCGAAAGCGGCATTGAAACCATTGTATCATTCACGAGTTTGATAAAATGGTATTGTTAGGAATATGTGTATTACTCCTTCTCAATAATCAAGTGAAATGACCTCAACGTTAACTAACTAAAATGAAACTACGATTTCAGCCAATTGTCAGAACCAATTGTCACGTCGGTGCTAACATTGAGATGTCACAACTTAAACTATTGTGACATCGAACATGCAACAATGTTACATTAATATTACATTAGTTTTCAGCATGTGCGAGTAAGAAAGCAGGGGACGAGATGATATCTTCTGTACATAACTTGCTGCAGTATAAAATAATCTGTGCCAGACTGGTCAAAACGAGTTACTAAATTACAGCTGCATCACGAATATTAGTTCACATACTTGTGTTAACGAGTGTAAATATCATGTAATTCATGTGTATTTTGGAGTCAATTGCTAATCTAATCGGTGCCAGACTGGTCAATACGAGTTACTAAATGTACCTGCTTGTGTTAATGAGTGCCACTATCATGTAATTTAGATTTCATTTTGGAGTAAATTGATTTGCTTCAGCTGCACTGATTTATGATTTTTCTTTGTCCATGTGTCGACAAATCATTCTTAAAAGTATGGTTTATGCATTCTGTGGTTTGATGAAATTACACATTTATTAATTTTGGAATTGAATTTTCCTTATTAACTGAATGAGTATTAAACAAATATATGATTAATGTTTGAACTGTTGGTCCCTTATTTGTGAATCTACAGAGAATGATTTTTCACAAGTGTGAACTCTGATTACTTCAACGAGCAATCAATACCGTTACTTTTAGCTGTTAGTTATGCAATTAGAGTTTATGTTAAAGTACATTCTATTGTCCCTTATAACATGAAGACATACAATCATCAGCTTCATTTACTCAATGCTACAATGACTAAAAGACATCATTAATTACATGATATATGAAAGGAATGGTTGTCGATTTCTTTATTGCAATGGATATGATGTTTGTGTAAAACAAGTGTTATCCCTGTACACTATATAAAATGGACTTTGGTGAAACAAGGCAACAAAAACAATAACAAACTTAACTTAGTCCACTGACTGAGACATTCAAACCCACTCACAGCAATGAACATCCTTTGAGCTTCGGCAACAACATGCCTCTGATGAACAATAACTAGTACCATATTTCATAGACAATGTCACTTAAACTGTATAATAATTCTAACCAATCCTCTTTCACATAGTTTCGGGAAATTCGTGTATTTGTGCTTTGTTTGAACTCAACTGATGTAAAACGAACCAATTGATTCTCTACACTAGATGCAAACCGATATTCTGAAATAGGTTAAGAGTGTAACCGAACATACGGTTATACTGTTCTTCACTAACACAGAAAATCAATGAACAAGTTTACTGGATATTAGCCACTTACAGCTCGGTTCTGTTGCTTCTGAGAGCAACACGTATGATAGCGTATGTTCCAGTATGAACGTTGCACTTATTTGCCCCAAATCAGACGCATTAACCACCAACTTTTTCAACCTCAATAGCTCGATATACTAACCGCACAAGGACAGATGAGTGTAATGATGCAATCTTTATTTCTGTAGACACTCGTTTAGATTGAAGATGCCAATTCTCTACTTGCACATGTTTGAAAACAAA
Source organism: Gibbula magus (assembly GCA_936450465.1). Lineage (NCBI taxonomy): Eukaryota > Metazoa > Mollusca > Gastropoda > Trochida > Trochidae > Gibbula > Gibbula magus. The sequence continues at coordinate 3,436,726 of OW388300.1, read as the reverse complement.
TAAACGTAACGAGAGTATATTAACTATTGCAAAGACGTTAGTACTTAATGTATACCCATAATCAATAACCCTCTCAAAATATTCTACTGCAGTAACTGCAGACTTGTTTTACATAACAGTCTATATTTTCTATTTAAGTCTCACAAATTGTACAAGCACAGATAATTCAAACTCAAAACAACTATTTACTTCTTTTTTTAAATATCTATTAGAGAACATAACTTTTCGCCCAATTCGAGCATTGACAAGATGCTACTCTGATGGTTAATTGACACAAAATAATGTTTTCTAAATGAAAATCTAACCTTTCAAAATGTTTCAAAATACTTTTAGTGAGATCAGTAACACTACGACATCTGTTAACGACAGAACAATAATGCCTTTATGGAAATTAAACTAAAGTCTAAAACATTATCTTCACGACTAAGCGTTATAAATTAGAATAAAAGTGTAAAATATGATCCGTAGGGACTATTGTTCTAGAAAAATAAAAACTGAGGTCTGAAACATAATCAGTACGAACTACGAGGGGCGTTCACTAAGTGTTGCAACTTCAATATAAAACCAACTCGCGTAGTCAATTTTTTACTTTTATTTTTCAATGTAGTTACCCTTCACCTCAATACACTTATTCCATTTCTCTTTAAGACTTTTGATGCCGCTTTTGTAGAAGTCTTCCGTTTGCCCCCTAACAACGCCTCTGTGGCAGCTTTGACGTCTTCGTCATCCCGGAAGTGCCTTCCACGTAGGGCGGATTTCAGGTTTCTGAACAGGAAGTAGTCACTGGGGGCTAGGTCTGGGCTGTAGGGTGGGTGGTTAAGCTGTTCGAATCCACAATCACGTATAGCGGCCTGTGCAACTCTTGACTTGTGGACTGGAGCGTTGTCATGCAAAATCAGAACACCACGTGTCAACATTCCACGGTGTTTCTGTCGAATTGTCTTTCGCAATTCTTGCATTAGGTTGGCATAATATTGACCATTCATTGTAGTTTTGGTTGGCAAGTAATCAATTAATAATATGCCTTTTGCATCCCAAAAGATTGTCGCCATAACCTTGCCAGCTGATGGTTGAGTGCGAAACTTCAGGGGAGGCGGTGAACTCGGGTGCTTCCATTGCTTGGATTCCAGTTTAGTTTCCGGGTCCCAGTGGTGGATCTAGGTTTCGTCACCTGTCACCAGACGAGACAAAAACCTGGCTTCATCTGCATTAAACCGATCCAGGAGCTCCATGCAACTTTCGGTTCTTTTCTGACGATCTTGTGCTGTGAGGTTTCTGGGTACCCATCTTGCAGATAACTTGGACATACCAAGATGGTCATGAATTATTTGTTCAACACTTCCAACTGATATCTTGAATTCCAAAGACAGTTCAGAAACTTTAACACGGTGGTCAGCTAAAATTCGTCTTTCGATAGCGGCAATAACTCCCGGTCGGGTGACTTCAGATGGCCTGCCTGACCGTGGGTCATCGTTTAAGGACTCCCTGCCCCGCTTGAACTGAAGAGACCAGCGACAAACTGTTGAAAAGTTAGGAGCATCCTTACCCATCACATTACACATACGATTATTTATTTCTGAAGTTTTGCATCCCTCTTTAGTAAGAAACTTGATCACAGCGCGTTGTTCATGTTTGAGAGAATCCATGATTACGGAGACCCCTAGGTCAGCGCAGCTATTATATCTAAATAATTGTTATGTCTAGAAATTGTTTTGACATGTGTCAATGTTATGTTTTGACTATAGTAACACCTGCTATAAGCTGACACTGTTTATGTAAACACCAATGCCCCGCTTGCAACACTTATTGAACGCCCCTCGTATTTTCATACGAAAAAGAAAACCAAAGCTTAAAACATTATGAATCAATGACATGTAAATATGTATAATACCCAATGCGGTTCGCAAAAGAAAGCATCAAACTTTATCCAGCCAGTCTAAGAGAGGCAACTCCATTCTTTCTCTCATCACACTGAAGTTACAATATGATTGTGTGTGTAGATCCACGGGTTGCTTGAAACAAGCCACTAAATACCAGCCTTTAAAAAGGTGATTAACATACATTTAGTAATTAGTATATGGAGCTCAGCTGAGTTATTTTTAGTGTTGAAGGGAGCATCACATTTTAAGAAAAGGATACAACGGTAGACTAACAAATAATCCCTGAAATTTGTTTTACCTAAATGTGTTATTCTTAGTTTTTATATGAAGTAACATAAAATGATTTATGGTCTGAGGCAAGAAGAAGGTTGCGTTTATTTTAGCTGCAGGGTCAATGAAACAGAATAATACAACGTTTTAGGCTTGCTGTATACAACTCAAGCAATCCACTCATTCCTGGGGTAGTGTAAACTGTGATTGATCTAGAGAATATGTATGTATAGCAATACTGACGAGAATACGGGATGCTACCCGTGATGTATAGCAATACTCTCACAGCAAATACTGACACTAAACTCGTCCATGAACGAATGCATGTCTTGCAGCTCGCACCGTAAAGTATTGAGTGAAAGAAGCGTTAGTAAAATATTCCTGTCCGACCCACTGTGTGTCCCCAACACTTATCTCAATACAGCAGTTATGTTAACATCATAAAGATAAGTTTTACGTTATAATTCCTATTTACTACATACAAACTGATATCCACATTTGACACGTTATTCCTACTCTGGTATCAGTTTCGCAACTAATATTTAATAACAACAATCAATGATATGCTTACCAAAGGTCATCATAGCTGTCATATAACATCAAAAAAGAAAAAAGATAAATAATAAAAATATTAATACAAAGCATTTTTTATAGCGCCTTATTTGCTTATTAAAACAATCTAGGGCGCTTTATTTAAAACATTATAATAAGAATATCCAAATATTTATAGAAATGAGTTATGATAAAAAATAAAATACAAGAAGTGTGCAAAAACATGTGATAACAATGAAATAAGTGGAATAAACAGATTTAAACAGATTGGTTTTAAGATCCACATTTCACACATAATTTCCACATAAAATATAGTTTTCATGACTTAATTATATATTAGTAGGATGGGGTTAAATAGATATTAATATCTTGTTTTGCCATGTGTGAGGTTGTTTCATTTATTCGTTACTTACAGATTTGGGGATCTCCAAGATGAAGACTCCTGACCCCGTGCTATGGTTTTAACGAGAACACGTCTCAGAATGTAGTTGTAACCTCATAGTTTTAAAGGAATAAATTAATATCGTATGTAGATTTACTCAAATATAATATAATAAAATAAATCATATTCGATTCAAAATATAAAGAAATCAAGGCATTTAAAAACAAATCATTAATTTGAATTTAATTTAATATGTCATAATAATAATATGTCATAATATATCGTGCACTGAGGTGTACATAATAGTCGGGTCGTCTTCGAAATGCCTGCAGCAATGCCAAGTGACCTTTATCATTCAATGTATTTCTTTCACTTGGTATGTCAGACCTAACACCACACATCTCGGCACCCAGTTTCTACACTGAGCGTCCCAGACAAGGAGTTTGGTCTGATTGGATAAACTAAATTCTTGTCACTGGCTCCCATTGGAAAAGGGTACTTATTTATAATCCAAATAGGAGTTTACATTATTGCTATTGGAAAAAAATAGTACTTTAAATTATGTAACGCATCTTCGTGAAGATCAATAATGATTGCATAATTTATGTTCGCTAGCGTGGTAAACATATTACACAAGAGTCACTGAACTTACCCAATTAATCGTGAAAAGTCAAGATTCCACAAACGACCAACATGAACGACATTGGTTAGAATATGCACTCTTAAAATTCCAGTTTTAAAAATTAAATAAGTATGTGGTGAAAATGCTAAGTTGGTGTTCCTCAACGTTAACGATATACGGGTACCCTCGTCATGGGAGCAGTGGTACAGTGGACGTTCTCCTCCCACAGAGGTTACTCTCTTCACATTTCCGATCCTAACCTATGTTTTAGATGACCTGAATCTAGGCTCCAGCAAAATTCCATAGCGGTGGAAAGGAGAACCTCATAATGTACCCCTGCTGCTAAACCAATGGAAACTCATCATTCAGCGGCCATGTCGACCGAGTGACTTCAAAGATCTTCTTTATTTATTAGCATCAATTGTTTTCACAAAATCAAAAAGCATATTTCGAGAAAAACACATTTAATGAGAAAACGTTTATCTTACGTTTATTTTATCATTACGACGTGTCATTGGCAATGTTATTTTTTCAACGGCGTCGCTGATTGATTGAACTACATTCAATTGCGACCAATCAGGACACTCCAATTTTTGACAGCGGATTCAGGCCATCTAGAACAGAGGTTAGGATCGGATAATCTGAAGGGAGTAACCTCTGTGGCAAGAAAATGCTTATTGGATACAACTTGTTAACTTGTTGAGTTACGTACTGCAATTCAAACACAATACTTTCTGCCGGCTAAAGTCGATTTTGAATTTATCTGATGAGGATAGATTACATATTGTAGAGAGAGATACAAAATTATCTTCATGTGATTGTGATACTTAATATTTTATATCTGTAAGAACACACGCGTGGAAATTGCTATTTCAATGGAGTTAATTGACATTATGTTTGGTATTAAAGGTAAAATGTTATGAAATGTGGAACTTATCTTAATACATGATGTACGTATGGATTCTAAACAGATGACTCATCGCACCTATCCCTCTTGGATTACGTATCTTGCAGTTTCTATTATTCAATGGTGTATTCAATTTTTTACTAATGTCCATAGATATGCTAACATATTGCAAGACTATTTCTAAAGAGGATCGGGGTTGAGAAACGCGAGTTTTCAATTTTGTTTACTGTGTTTTTATAGGTAAGGTGACTACCGTTCATAGATAGTCTGCTTAAAATCCCCCATATACTGATGAAAACAACTAGGATTGTAGGGATCCGGGAATCAGGGTATATTGGAGTAGCTCCGAGAATCAGGGTATATTGGAGAAGCTCCGGGAATCAGGGTATATTGGAGAAGCTCCGGGAATCAGGGTATATTGGAGAAGCTCCGGGAATCAGCGTATATTGGAGAAGCTCCGGGAATCAGCGTATATTGGAGAAGCTCCGGGAATCAGGGTATATTGGAGAAGCTCCGGGAATCAGCGTATATTGGAGAAGCTCCGGGAATCAGCGTATATTGGAGAAGCTCCGGGAATCAGGGTATATTGGAGTAGCTCCGGGAATCAGGGTATATTGGAGTAGCTCCGGGAATCAGGGTATATTGGAGAAGCTCCGGGAATCAGGGTATATTGGAGAAGTGCCGGGAATCAGGGTATATTGGAGAAGCTCCGGGAATCAGCGTATATTGGAGAAGCTCCGGGAATCAGGGTATATTGGAGTAGCTCCGGGAATCAGGGTATATTGGAGTAGCTCCGGGAATCAGGGTATATTGGAGAAGCTCCGGGAATCAGGGTATATTGGAGAAGTTCCGGGAATCAGGGTATATTGGAGTAGCTCCGGGAATCAGGGTATATTGGAGAAGTTCCGGGAATCAGGGTATATTGGAGAAGCTCCGGGAATCAGGGTATATTGGAGAAGCTCCGAGAATCAGGGTATATTGGAGAAGCTCCGGGAATCAGGGTATATTGGAGAAGCTCCGGGAATCAGGGTATATTGGAGAAGCTCCGGGAATCAGGGTATATTGGAGAAGCTCCGGGAATCAGGGTATATTGGAGTAGCTCCGGGAATCAGGGTATATTGGAGTAGCTCCGGGAATCAGGGTATATTGGAGAAGCTCTGGGAATCAGGGTATATTGGAGAAGTTCCGGGAATTAGGGTATATTGGAGAAGTTCCGAGAATCAGGGTATATTGAAGTAGCTCCGGGAATCAGGGTATATTGGAGTAGCTCCGGGAATCAGGGTATATTGGAGAAGTTCCGGGAATCAGGGTATATTGGAGTAGCTCCGGGAATCAGGGTATATTGGAGAAGTTCCGAGAATCAGGGTATATTGGAGAAGCTCCGGGAATCAGGGTATATTGGAGTAGCTCCGGGAATCAGGGTATATTGGAGAAGCTCCGGGAATCAGGGTATATTGGAGAAGTTCCGAGAATCAGGGTATATTGAAGTAGCTCCGGGAATCAGGGTATATTGGAGAAGCTCCGGGAATCAGGGTATATTGGAGTAGCTCCGAGAATCAGGGTATATTGGAGAAGCTCCGGGAATCAGGGTATATTGGAGTAGCTCAGGGAATCAGGGTATATTGGAGAAGCTCCGGGAATCAGGGTATATTGGAGAAGCTCCGGGAATCAGGGTATATTGGAGAAGTTCCGAGAATCAGGGTATATTGAAGTAGCTCCGGGAATCAGGGTATATTGGAGAAGTTCCGAGAATCAGGGTATATTGGAGAAGCTCCGGGAATCAGGGTATATTGGAGTAGCTCCGGGAATCAGGGTATATTGGAGAAGTTCCGGGAATCAGGGTATATTGGAGTAGCTCCGGGAATCAGGGTATATTGGAGAAGTTCCGGAAATCAGGGTATATTTGAGTACATGTAGCTCCGGGAATCAGGGTATATTGGAGAAGTTCCGGGAATCAGGGTATATTGGAGAAGCTCCGAGAATCAGGGTATATTGGAGTAGCTCCGAGAATCAGGGTATATTGGAGAAGCTCCGGGAATCAGGGTATATTGGAGAAGCTCCGGGAATCAGGGTATATTGGAGTAGCTCCGGGAATCAGGGTATATTGGAGAAGCTCCGGGAATCAGGGTATATTGGAGTAGCTCCGGGAATCAGGGTATATTGGAGAAGTTCCGGGAATCAGGGTATATTGGAGAAGCTCCGGGAATCAGGGTATATTGGAGTAGCTCCGGGAATCAGGGTATATTGGAGAAGTTCCGGAAATCAGGGTATATTGGAGAAGCTCCGGGAATCAGCGTATATTGGAGTAGCTCCGGGAATCAGGGTATATTGGAGAAGTTCCGGAAATCAGGGTATATTTGAGTACATGTAGCTCCGGGAATCAGGGTATATTGGAGAAGTTCCGGGAATCAGGGTATATTGGAGTAGCTCCGGGAATCAGGGTATATTGGAGTAGCTCCGGGAATCAGGGTATATTGGAGAAGTTCCGGGAATCAGGGTATATTGGAGAAGCTCCGGGAATCAGGGTATATTTGAGTACATGTAGCTCCGGGAATCAGGGTATATTGGAGAAGTTCCGGGAATCAGGGTATATTGGAGTAGCTCCGGGAATCAGGGTATATCCGAGTAGCGGGTAGAAATACGCTGATGAAGCAGGATGACCACGAATCACGAATATTTTGTTAGACTAGCGCTCACAACGTACTAAGGTGATAGTAAATCTCTAAGGTTACCTTAGTGTAATGTTAAAGAATGGAAATAAGATTAACCTTAGTAAAGGTTTGTGAGACCCTGTTAACCGTAAAGAGTCCGTTTAAATTCCGTTTCTTTATCCACCCCGATCTAGTGTGGGTTGTTACCATGATAAAGCATAGCTTTCAGTCCCTCGACGACGGACTCGGGTTTCTTGGGTTTTTAAAGCTCAGAGATAGCAAGACATGACGTCCTTAGCAATGAGTACGTAACGTACACCGTCATTGGCTTTATCATATCGACTCCGAACAATTAATTGCGAACCCCATCGCTGATCTACGGCATATAGACAGATCTATAAGTCACCTTAGAGAACGATGGAACGTCTTGATCACGTCGTTTTATACTGTCGGAATTTTCTGCTCTGAGATAACAGTTTATGTAGATAAAAGAACGCTTATATCATTCTTCAGTACATCGTTTGGGATACTATCAATCCCGTGGGACCTTCTAGCTTTGCTTGTTGAATCACCTTCTTAGCCTCGTTAATAAACGTACACATGTACTCGTATTGAAACTTGGTCCTGTTGTAGCTTTATTTTCAGGTGGTTTTTTTTCAGAAATCGTAGCGTTACAGTTTCAAAAGTTTGTGTTTGTCTTACGCCAAGTATGTAACAGTGACGTCACTATTATGAACGCTTACGTCTTTACACGTAACTTCGTTGTCTCCATTCTTCTTTAATTACGACTTGATCTCGCCCTTGTTCTACTCCCAAACTATTTAGTGCCACATGGGGTGATAAAACACATCAACCCTCACTGTTTTGCTCGGTGGAGGTTTGACAATACACTGAGAATTGACATGATTAGCTCAATATGTATCGTCAGAAGATTCCTGTAGATTCCCGTCAAAGAAACAAATTATTTTACATTCAAATTCTTAGACATTTCCAATGTTACTTACATTTACTTATGTTAGTAGATCTTGCTAATTTGCATCAAGATTAATTGCGATGATGATTAGGTTTGAGAAAACTTTGGTTTTCAATTTGTGTTTAGAGGTTATAGAAGGTATCATGCGAGTGACGTTCTGATAACAATCGACCATATTCCGAAAAATAAAGTCACGAAATAGTGCATTGCCGGGATATGAACTCATATCGCCCGGGTTTCTGTCCAAACACTCCGGAGACTGCCCGTATGCTCGAATACCTGACAAGTTCAATTACAATGTCTGTCATGTTATAAATCTTGCGCGATCTGATGTACTAGGCTTTGTAACTGGGTCACTAACCATATATTTAAAGTGAGTTTATATATTTTTCAAGCGAGTTTTGGGCTATGTTAAGGGCACAGTTCAGTAAAGTACATGTGTAAGTATGTAGATAATCTCACTCACGTATCTTCTGATATCGAATATATCAACACGAGTTAACGATACAAGTTTCAAATATCCGAAAATTCCCGAGGTATGTTTATGTTTTGTCAATGAGTGTTGATATATCTGATATTAAGACACGAGGGTGAGATCCTATTTACGCTCGAAAATCATTAAGTTTCAATGGACAGTGTACATATCTGAGCACTGACATTTGACTTCCAGTGCGTTGATGGCATAGCGTTTCGACGTCATTTCGTTTATGACGTCATACAAGTGTGATGTCATTACACGATGATGTAAAAGCATTGTGATGTTATGTAGTTGACGTTGGCAGGAAATTGTTTTTTGTAAAATCTAATGCCAAAAGGACATCTCCTTGGAAATATTGCTCCATCCCATAATATTTAAAGCTTTAAAAATTATATATTTGTAAATACTCGGTCGATTTTTATGTTTTATGGCATATTCGAAAAAGAGACGTGTTGGTTTTAGTACATGTATGTAATATTGAATGATAATATGAAGACAACATTCTGAAATATAATTCCAAACGGACATCGGGTTTTCACTGTGTTACATCCCTTTAGATTTTTTTAGCATAAGGGACTGGATCTTTTACTTCATATGATTTCTTGTCGCTAGTTTTTGACAATACACGTCCCTGTGGGGGATTATTGGTCCGTGATCTTATAAAATAACTTTCTTTCATCAATTCAATTACAATTTACTCCACGTTTTACTGCCACGTGACCTGATACAGAATGGAACTGTGTGTTGGAGACAGGACTATGTTAAAGTCAATTGTGTAAGTACAATGTAAGTTAATAACATCGAATAAATACTGAATCAGAAAATTAGGAAATGGACCGATTTTTCTTTGTTATTTCTCAGTTATGTTAATATTTGATTGCAATTGAAAATAAAAACGAAGTTTGGCACAATTGATTAATTGGTTAGCATTCTGACTTGATACATATGAAAACCGTAGGAAGAAACAGGCATAGGTCGTAAAATGATCACAATTCTGTGGGGAAAACTTACAGATGATGTGAAGTACTAAACTTTCGAAGGAAATGTATGAAGAAACCTTCAATTGCTGGATGGTGTCGAGATGCCTTAACTTAACGGTTAAAATCTGACCTTATACGTAAACACCGCAGCATGTGACGTACAGACCCCGTTTATCCGCACAATTCGGTTACAGTTGAAAATCGCCCGGATAGCAAGACGTGCGGTTAAGCGAATCACCATTCATAGAAATGTTTTGACACTCGTGATGATGGTCGGGTTCCTGATATACGAGGTCCTTTTATACGAAATCTCATTGTACACCGACGTTTAAATGAATCTTTCAATTCAATTTGAAGACTGTAAAGAAACACAAACGCAAAGACAATTTTAAGAACCAGCAGTAAAAAAATGTTACATGTTGATCAAACCACATGCAAAACAATCAATAAATTAAGTATGTTTGTGAGAAGTAAATACAATTTTAAAACTCGGTCTCTTTAATATCATCTTCAATAACATCGTGAATTGCATTGGTCTCGCTTGCGCTCATTATATACCAAACCTTTCACTCGTTAAACACGAAATTGTGTTGCAAAAGACTTCATCTATGATTTTCTATTTAGCAATCATGACACACAGTTAGTATTTACGGAACTATAATACTTTCCCTACCAGCAGCCCAGGCATTTCCAGTTTAAACCTTAGTATACAAATTATCTTGCTTCCGTTTTGTTTAGTTAGACAGCAAACTTTATAACGCATGCGTGGTGAAGAACACTAGAAATATGACAGCAGAATCAACAACATAATCCATGAAGTATGAAGCAGCAATTATGAATTGACTTTTATAAATATTAAAATGCCAGTTATGTTTATGAAATATTAACTTCCACCAGACAATCTGCACTAACACAGCCTGTACCAGCATTGTTTACTGGAGCTGCAGGGTGGAGACGCTATATACGTATATAGGTAAGATTCTATATACTTTGTTTTCTAGCATAGTTTGTAAAAATAATTGCATGAGACCAATACATTAATCATGTCATGCTATTGTCAAGGACGAAATACGGTTTTAATCCTTTTAGTAATGACGATGCGTTATCATTCCTGATATATAGAGGATATCTGTCTTTTCTTGACTAATACCAAGGTTATCTCATCCAGTGAGGTAGAAAGGTTATATTTTCACGATCCACGAGTGAAAATATATAACTTTTCTACCTCACGAATTGAGATAAACATGGTATTTGTCGAGAAGTGACAGATATTCTATTTATTATATGATATTATCCATGTAATTACGTCCGAAAAGGGTCGTTTTCACGCCGAGCGGCCGCAAGGAACAGCCCGTCACCACAGTAACACTGTGACGTCATAAGCCAAATCGCCGCGCGAGACCATTGTTGCGTGACGTCAAATTATATCAGTCACCGTTCGCAGTGAAAATATAAGTTATTTTCACTGTAGCTTGATAGACAGTTTATTTCACTGATAAATCCCAGTAATTCACCGCTCGTCATATAATAAAACTGATTATTCTACTTAGTACACTGGTATGTTCAAGAACATGTCGGTATCGTTGACGTCATGTTCCAATCAAATGACATCATATGATAACCTTGATCAGGATACAATGAACTCATATAATCACGCGACTCAAAAAACCTGATCATACATTTACATTGGATTATTGTTCAATTGTATTGTAAATGTAATCAGCCATTTCAATTTTAAATTGTTTATTTCAATCTTCAAAAATGAACAAAACAATACATTCTGTTCTGATGTTGTTCATGCTAATCTATAACTCTAACGATACATTAATATACGATGATTGTACATAGAAGAGGTTTCTACCTCACGAGATGAGATAAACATGGTATTTGTCAAGAATTGACGGATATTCTATTTATTATATGATATTATCCATGTAATTAAGTCCGAAAAGGGTAATTTTGAAGCCGAGCGGCCGCTAGGAACAGCCCGTCACCACAGTAACACTGTGACGTCATAAGCCAATTCGCCGCGTGAGACCATTGTTTTATGACGTCAAATGATATCAGTCACCGTTCGCAGTGAAAATATAAGTTATTTTCACTGTAGCTTGATAGACAGTTTATTTCACTGATAAATCCCAGTATTTCATCGCTCGCCATATAATAATGTATGCTTATTCCTTCATCAGGTGGAATTTGTAGTGTAAGCTGGGATACATTTATACAGAGTATTAACGATAGTGAGAAAACTTAATCAAGAGGATTAAAATACATGAGCATGTTATACAATGAGGATTAAAATGCAGGAGTACGTACGTTATACCATGATGATAAAAAATAAAGGATGATGTCATACAATGAGGATTAAAATACAGGATTACGTTACAATGAGGATTAAAATACATTAGTGTGTTACAATGAAGATTAAAATACATTAGTATGTTACAATGAGGTTAAAATGTTAAGTCCGGACCTTCATCAAACGTTTGTCAAATAGGATACCAACAACAAACTCATGTTTCTTTAACGATCTATTTCAGGAGGACTTTATAAGCAAGATGTCGAGGACTCTGCAAATGTGTCTTCTTGTACAGATAGTCACAGCAACAGGTTACCCACTAGGTTCGTGCAGAGCTCATATATGTACTATACATGCCCTCAATTGTTCGCAGCTGTCTAACTAATCTGGATACAGTAAGATTTGCAGCAGCAGAAAGACATTCGAAAAATAAAATACGACCAAACAATATGATTTCAGATATTTGATTGCATTTGTATATTGTATGCAATAAATATGTAAGATAATGTAACTGTAAACAATTATATTGCTGACGGGTTAGTTGAAGTTTGGTGATATTGTGTATATTGTCGCAATAGTTGGAAACGTGACATTCATAATATGGTACTCATACCCAACACTGGGCAGAATATATATATATATATATATATATATATATATATATATATATATATATATATATATATATATATATATATATATATATATATATATATATATGCATAATGTATACTTTATGTTTTTGTTATATAACATTTTTTAATTTAACAACTTACTTGGCGAGTTACCATTAATAATATTCCGCTTAATTCATTGTACATGAAATTACAAAATTTGAAAGTAACGTTATAATGATTGTTTATATTCATATTTTTCAACTAGTTAGGCAATTTGTCAGTTTATTTTATTTAATTATATACTAAGCAATGAAATATATGATTATATGGTGAAAAACTAATCTGATCACAAACTAAGTCATGTTTTCACTGCAGTGACAAACGTGTAATCAGATTAACGACGGAATAATCTCTCTTGATCATCTCCCTTTGAAACACAAGTCTCTCCTTTCGTCAATTGATTACCTCCCTTGGTTGCAATGTCTTCCAATGAACGACTTCTTGGGATGTGTTCAGTCAATGACAGGTTACCTTTTGCAGTACTATTATCATATTCGATATTGGAAAACATACTGAAGTTAGTTTATAGTTTTGTTTGCCTTGTAGTTTGTTTACAAGCGAAAAACTTACTGTCCCGAGATAGCTTCATTCACTGTATTCTTCCGCGTTAAAGGTACATCCATTGTGTTTCATAAAATTTTATGTGGCTTTTATACGTTCCAACTCACGACATGTGTTGTCTACAACACAAATAAATTCACTCAGCTTGCACATTCATCCCCAATCGCCAAATATATCATAAAAACTAGTTTCCAATTAAAATTGAGTAACATAATTATGCATGTGCAGAAAACGAAACTGCACGTCCCATTTACATGCACAGTAGTTATGGGACCTATTAAACATTATCAACTCAAATTTGTCTTTTCATCTGTTATCAATAAGATTCCAAATTTACGTTTGACTCATTGACGCGCGCCACACGCTGTGCATTGTCCGGTTTTCGATCAGAAATCAATACTTTTACCTTCAGATCATCAAAATTCTAAGTATACTATCATCAAAATGGTAGTTTTCGGTAACAGTCAGTACTTCTCGATAAAATAACACCGTTTATAACGTTTGGCATATTTGACCCACAACAACACAATGGATGTACCTTTAAAATACCGTTAAGTCTTGCGTTAGTCAGTGTCTTAAAGGCGCTGTAGCACGTGTTTTGCATATTTTGTTTTCTCAAATTTGCTATTCATTATACAAAAATTATAATATATAGTTTTGTTAGAGGGTAAAACAGATCATTACAGAATCCGATATGCCGTACAGAGGTATCAAATGAAACGGTTATCTCTTATTGAAAGAAAATGGTGCAGCATATAAACGGACAGTGGTGTGAGAGGTATATTTGTAGTTCTTATGCGAAGTTGAGAGTTCCGACAGCAAGATGGTTGACCATGGTTCATTCATTCATTCCATATTTAAAACTCCACTCTGAGCGTTAAGGTATCGCTACATCAGTCAGATGTATTGAACTACCTTCGGGCGGCAATTGCAATGTGAACACCTTAAAATGGCCGCTCGAAGGGTAGTTGACTCGCATGGCTCCGAACAATGTAAATTCGTTTTGAACTCTTTTTCATTGATTCAAGAGTATTATTTAGCCACTGGTATTAACACTTATTTATATTTTCGTGAGATCACTATATTTCATTAAGAAAATCGTGCTACAGCGTCTATAAGCATTTTCATATGACTAAATGTTAGGGAAAATATATGATTGACCTTACATTATATATATTTCAACCGAATTATTTCTCACTGCATTTACCATGACATGTACTAAGTTTTAAAGACAGGGATGAAGAGATATGTATGGATATAACTTATTTATTTGCTGGGTTTCGTTAATCGCTTGAACACGATAGAAGAATTGGCTCCGAAACATAGCTCATCACATAGCTATGCCAATCAACAAACGAGTGAGACTGCTCTAGCCTTTCGATGAGTCGAGTATTGAATGTTATCTTGAAGTCTAAAATAAAAATACCCGGTAGTATTTCTTTGTGTGGACCGACTCCACGTAATCAATTATATGTAGAAATGATGTTTTAGCAGAAACAATGATATAGTCTCTAGATATGTATTTGGTCGCATGAAATAAAGTTCTTACTATAGATGCATTTAAAGGAGACTTCTTTTTAGTAAATGCAAATTGTTGGTCGTGATGATATCTTGTTTATATGTTCAAATGTTTCAATCCGACTTATCACTTCCACGTGTATCCCTTTCTGTTCATTTAGATGGTGTGGCTTCCCCTATGCAAGAACCAATAAGGTATGTGTTATTTCCACTCGACTCCCCAAGGGTGTTATATTCCAATACATATTTGATACTGTCTATTAGTCTGCATCGTGATCGGGATATCAGTAACGCTGTCTCATCAGTTAATATGGTGTAAATGTCGTTAGTCTGCAAGTAAGACCCAAAATTAAATATTAAAAAGAGGGTTTTTTACTGATATTGTTTACAAGTCAATTTACATGTACATCGAGAATAACAAATGTTGTTCTCCTTTTTGCTGAAAGAGCGAGTGAGTATGTTGTTTGAGTCAAAACGTTATAATGGCGAAGTACTCATTACTGAAAAGTAACGTTTTAACGATATTCGACACGTCTAGTGACGTTATAAAAGTGAAAGTAGTGATATCTGATCGAAAACCTGACCTGATATTTATCAAACGATGTTGGTTGTTTCAGTCATGAAAGTACCTTTAAACCCGTTGAACACGATAACCAAATGTCTGGAAACAATTTGAAAACTTTCCTTTTGCAAGTTCAACATATCTAGTGTTAAGTGATACATGAGACAACGTGTAAATTCCGTGCCAGGAAAACGTGCAAACTGTATCGGTTATATGTCGCAGTTAACCATTTACCTAATTACTTCTGTAATAAAAAGGGTGAATGAACTTCATTCAGGAGAACATATGTTTTCTACAATTTAAAAAAAACATTTGATACTGTTTAACTTGGGAGATCTGAACTTTAACAATTTATCTTATTCATCTTATCTTATTTTAGGTTAGACGGAGATCCGGAACTTTTAAGACTTTTGGAAAGTGAGTTCTTAGGGTGATAGTTCAATCTGTCATGATCTTGCCATTGCTGATACAAATAATAACAATATTGGCTAGGTTAATAGCGCCTTTTCACCCTCTTGAGCAAGCTCAAAGTGTTTCACATGAAATAGCTTGTGGGTGAAAATATATGTACACTACATAAATATATAAAGATTTGAGTGTGGACTGAAAAGATACTATTCTCCACCAGCATGATTTGTAATGTTTTATTTAAACCAACCTGATGTGAGCATGTATTGTTACATTATGGTATGAATATATTTTTGTCATGTAAATGTGGTACCTGTATATCTGTAAGAAGTACACCTGGTGTTAGTAATGGCATGTTACTTTAACCTGATGTGCTATAATGTATGTTGTATAATGGTAAGAAACATGAACAGGCGGTGAGGTGAAGTCTCTGATTTACAACTTTATTTTATTACAATGAGATTGTATGGAATGAACTCTAATATGACCACCTTAGATGATATGGACGCTTATATGACAACTTCAATGGTATGGACACTACACTGACAACCTGGTTGTTATTAATAACCCTGCTCTGGCAGCATATGATAAGAACATTAATATGACAACCTGATATGATATGAAAACTTGCTATGGTATGAAAATTTTTATTACAATTTTGTTATAAACCAAATGGTATCCAAACTTCTGTGACAACTAGACATCGAATTGACATTTATTTTTTAATTATATCTGTTTGAACACTACAAAGTCAATTTGACCTTCCCTGAACATGAACACTGTAAGACAGAACATGTAGTGAGAGTTGTGAGAGTTTATTGACTTGAGATATGTACACAATACATGTCCTACATAACAGGAATTTAATTAATGATGGAATTGTAATCAATTTACAAGTACCTACTACAAAACCATACTCGTGATGTAGATTGTTACATATGACGTTTACATAACGAATTAATTGAATGTAAGCACATAAATCGAAACACAGATCATTTCTCCAACTTTGAATGTTATGAACGCCCCTGCATGAGCTATCTAAGGAATTTAATTGTTTTATTTTGCAGTTGTTTTATCAACGAAAGATCAACATACTTTCAAACATGATTCGACCGTTTCATCCACAGAAAATACAAGAGGTAAATGTAATGTTCCGTTATCATTGTTTGCTTTCTGTAGAGCGGTGTTTGTATTAGATATAATAAGAGTTTGATAAACGTGTATATTGAACTGAGTTGCGCATGCTTCTGATTAAAAATACGATTAGGAAAACACTTCGTCAACCGATCTGTTCGTTCCTGATATGATTATATAAACGGTCATGAGTGATATTATATTCTGAGTGGTAATCGACGTTCTGACAAAAGAATACGTTAGCGTATCCTTAAACATGTCTGGGTTTTTTTGGTCCTATAACCGTCGAAGTTTCACCATGTGGAATTATTTGATTGTTTGATTTTTATTTGTTAAGTTGATAACTGCCTGTATTTTGTTACATGGAATTTGATACGTGTATGAGCCGATGAATAAAATATGGTTAACTGTGTTCTATGTCTTAAGCAGGAGATTACTCCCAAATCAAACTCATTCACTTTTCTGTCAAAACGAACTTCATGTGTTTTAAATTTAAGCTTGCAAATTGTATTTTAAAATTTTTATTTTAACCTTTTTGTCATGAGTCTATGATGTCTGCATCTTTGCGTTTTTTTCTTTCAGATTTCTCAGTTTCCTTGACAAAGAGGAAAATACAATGTAAGTCTTTGAAAGTAAATTTAAATAATACACTGAAGACGTATATAAACTTTCATTATCAATACTTAATCTTCCAATATGGATATTCCTGCTTCTTGTTTCGACGCTTCATAAGGGAATAATTGTTCGAAGCATAGCGGTAGTCTTATAGTCCATGTACAAATGGTCTGTCTTGGCAACAGAGGTTGCTAATAACGGCAAAGCAATTAACAAACGTCTTTGAGGGTTATTCCCACTATAATCTAAATTTGTCTTAATTGGCCGTGATGGGATTAGGGATTATGATGTTAACTGCTGTTTAATGAAGGGGAACATTTTGAAATTAAATACTGTTCTTTTGTTACTAATTGAGTCGTAATGTCACCTCCATTAATGTATATTTCGTAAAAAGGAAATATTTTGAAAGCACCTTTACTACACTGAGATATATGTTTGCTAACTTTAAAGTGTCTTAACTTTCATCTCTTATTTGCTGTTTGTGCACCGTAACTCTTTTTCGAAGGTTATTAGTTCGTCCGATGTATGTGAGATCACACTTTTCACAAGAAATGACATAAACCACGTTTTTCGATTTGGATGACATGTTGCTCTTAACATGGACGTCTTAGCCGTTTTAAACAGTTTCCGATGAACCCTCCTTGACATGTTCCACATCTTTTATCCAAACATTTGTTTACACTTGGCAAATTGCGATTGTTTCTTTTTCAGGTTTTTGGGTTGACGTTTACTTTTTATTTTTTTAGTTTTCTTTAGCATTTGTGCGAGACGGTCATCTTGTCTGATAATGTCTAAATTGCTCTGTAATTTCGGGAACACTTCCATGTTGTTTGGTTTATAATATATGTCGTTACAAAGGACATTTGTATATCTTCTTTATCCTTTGGTGTTCTAAGTGGCACAATGTCTAGGTTTAGAGCTTTTTTATGCCTTGAATTATAAGTTGCTTTGGATAAGCCTCTCAATTAATTCTAATTATTTTAGTCGTAGTTTTCTTTACTTTTGATACATGATTAAAATACAGTCTAATTGAAAGATAGTGATGAAGGTCATATTTTGATGACTTTCTATTTCCCAACTTGATAAACACAAGCGCACATTTGTTTGAAAATAAAAACAACGAGAACTGAAGCCTTTTTGAGCTACGAGCGAGGAAAACTTCGCTATTGCATAACAGCATATTGTTTATTATTTTTGATATCTGATATGTGTTACTATGTGAATATTCCATCATTGAACATGTTTTATTATGAAACAGTTATAAAAGTAGGTAATGCCAAAAACCGAAGATGACGGGTGTTGTTGATAGATCGGCGATACAACCTTTCGCTGTAGTTCACATAAATTAGCCGTTGAGACTGGCAGGTATTCGGATATTCCAAAACATGATAGACTTTGTAAGGTTTGTAACTCTGGTCATGTTGAGACAGAGTATCACTTTTTGCTATTTTGTGAAATTTATCATTATCTTCGACAACGATATATACCAGTTAAATATTATGAATTTCCGACAATGTCTAAGTTCAATATACTAATGTCGTCTCAATGTGAAATTACCATAAGAAATTTGGCATGCTTCTTATTTCATGCAACAAATCTCCGGCTAGGAATCCTTCAGGTATGATTGTGATTGTTTTCTATGGACCATGTTGTACATAGGGCCGATGGCCCACACCTGAACTGAATAAAGAATATATATAAGTAACTGTCTCTTAAAGCTGCGCCAGTGCCCCAGTTGTTAAAGTTTGACTTGACTTTTGCAGCACATGGTCAAGAACTTTTCGAGAAGGGCGCGAAAGCAGTAGCCAGAGCTTTTGAGCAGCTTCGTGGTGCAGGTGAATAATTATTCATTTATCATTTGTTTAATTCAAATATATCCTAAGTGACATGGAATTCATCTGCATTGGTTCTGGTTTCAAGAGGAGAGGCATTATTTTTAATCAGGTAAGTGATGTGTGAGCATATACTCCGAAATTTCGTGTATTTTCACATTAAAGAAGTTGTTATCCAGAAAATCTTTCTGTTCTAATGTATTCCACTTCTAAATGCCATTCAAGGATTTAACAATTACTGTTTAAATCTGTAATAATTATTAATTTATTTCAGACATGATTGGAATTGGTTATGGCTATTGAAAATGAAGAAAATCCAGGAAGGATTCAAATCAAGTACATAATAGTAAAATTTGTACATTCTTGTATATCATTATAAATACACCAACTGAATCACTTCATCTCAAATGAGATCATATTTATCTCTCTGATGTCAAAATACTTTTGAATAAAAGCACATGTTCTTTTGCGTTTCGGACTACCTTTCATGTGTTCAACCTTATATTGCATGACAGGAATAATAAGGAAGAAAATTAGAACAACATTGAAACAATTTACAGACATGTAGCGTATACATTCACACAGGGTAAACCTCTATTAGCTCTACAATATATCTCGCATATCAAATCACTTGTGTTAAATGCTTGATCATAACTATTTTTCAATTCGGATATGTTTTTTTTTATACATTTACAATTTCCATTCACCCGATGAAATCATTTTACACAACGGAAGTCGTAATTGAGTGCTTGTCATTTACAAAACGTGATTCATTAACATTTGGGTGAATTAATTTGTGACTGTTGTTACATTTTAGTTAAAAATGTCTTTGTTTAATGAAGACACGGGTAAGAAATGAAATATCCAACAACTTGATCCCTATCATGTTTAAAATGTTGTAAATATGTGCAGAATCAGACACGTTTATCAATTTTCACATAGAATATGTCTTATATATAAAAGGACAAATTTAAAATTTCATTTTTTTTTTTTTTTAAATTAAAATAATTCTGTAGAAGAATTATTTGACTGGTGACTAAACGCCTGTACTTTTCAGTTTTAGATTATCATTTCGAGATATTTGCAAATCAACTGAGGTGATACGTTTCTTTTGCCGATGAGTTTTATTTCATTTCGTAGACTCTAAACACTCACGCCGTCCGAGTCAGAGCTATCATCGAACAATATGGAGACCAAGTGCTGGTAGGGGGGAGTGGCCAACATGAAACAATGTGGAATCTCAATTTGTTTATTTTGGATATCTAAGTAATTCGGGGGAAATGAATTTAGAGATGATAATTATCTGAAATAGGTTTTTAAGAAGACAATCACAAAAACAAGAGATAGAAATGGGACAGTGTTCCCGCCTCCCATGGGCCAGGGACAGGCGTCAGGTAGCTCTGCAGCCTCTGCTTCATGTAAATGTACATGTTAGCGATTCTGATGTTCAGATTGATGCCCCATCTTTCTGTGTAAGTACGGAATATAATCCATGTGATACTCTTCTCCAACATCATTGGCAGCTTTCGTTTATAATTCAGATTCATTTTAAACTTACCTTACTTGTTGTGATCATTTGTGAAATCTTCACTGATTTCCGTTCTAATGATTCAGAAACTTACATCAATGCTAAGAAGAAAACAATACCTACGCTACATGTATATGTGTGAAATTTCAGTCACTTTGCATATGTGTTGATAAATGACGCACTTTGTCAGTGACGTAAGATCACAAAGAGTATAGTAAACGCATGACAATGATCACTGGCATTTTCTCTCAATTGATTCTAATTTTGAGAAGAGAACTTTATTTCAAAACTTTAATATGTGTCAAAAGAAATAACTACAGTATATGACATAAAAGAGCAAGGGTCGAAGGGTTGATATATCAGTGGTCTGTAAATTAGTTTGCTTTAATCCTTGAACACGAATTACAGAGAATGAGAATATTAAAGCGTAGATGGCGGATGGTAAAATTCTTGCAGGCGAAAAAGCTTGCCACACCTATATGGAAATACACGGAGAATGCTCTTCACTGACTCACGAAGGAAATCGTAAATGAAATAATACCCAGCCGGTTCACAACAAATAAAGGCTCTTAGACTTTGAACGATAAATATAGGCCTAAGTTAGTTTTGACATCACAAATGAGACCTATTTAAATACAAAGTTTTATCAATGTTGTTTTAAGTACAATATCAAACTTAGATTGAGCTGAAATGACCAATGCCAGGCCACAATATAAATACCACAAGCTTATAGAGCTTTCTTTAAGCCGAGGCTTACTCCATCTACTTTAGGCCAACCGCCACTCGTAGCGAATGTTCCACACCCGCCGAGGTGAATCTCTAAGAAAAAGAAGAATTCGTGTGGTAGATTTTCACCACGACTCAATTGTATTGGGTTTCTAGCCCAGTGTCCCCCAATGTACCGGACGTCAAAAACTTGGCCATTTTCACTGGGGGTATTATTAGCAACGTTTGCGAAAAAAGCAAAATATGAATTTGGGTTTTGATCACAATTACCGAACGCCATTTCTATACCGTTCGCGCTATATCCCTGGCGCCTGTATTTGACATCAACTGCTACAGCCTTCGGTAAAAAACCAAGGTAGAGGAAGGCCCCTAAGACTTTATTGTACGGATTGTTGTAACCGGTGTACTCGTTGGCAAATATACCCAGGTCACGTGATGAATATTGACTCAGCTGCCGCAGAGTTGATTTTGTCTGGTGGCCATAGGCCCATTTAGCGATGACGTCAACTTCCGTTTTCACGTCGTAGTGAAGGTCAAGGTCAGCCGTACTGAAATTGGAAACAGCGAATGTGGAGAAATACGTTGTCACAAAGTCCACTTCAAATCTGCACCACACTCGGATTGTTCCATTGTTTCTTGCAAGTTGGTATTGTCCACTTGGGATGGTGTCGTCGTGCTGGTAGTATTCAAAACAGGCTGGAATACAAATGTATGACATTCGTTAAGTAAGCAGTATTTAAAGAATGACGAAAGTCTTCTGTAACTAGTTCAAGTGATATTTGGAATGCATGCCGTTATGGATACATGTATGTGTTATAAATTCCAACTGTGTTATATTGGTAATATAATCATCAATACAGACTATATTTTTATTTGCAAAATGTGATGTCAAAACTAACTTATATCAAAACTAATTTAGATCAAGAATTCCAACGTTTTCAAAACATGCATTAAATCCAAATGCAATATCATGTAAATGTGATTAATCAAAGGGGGCTATATAATTCAAACGGTAAAGTTATTATCCCCCGCCACGAAGTGGAAGGGGGATATAGGTTTGGGCTCCGTCCGTCCGTGTTTCCGTCCGTCCGTCCGAGATAAAGGGGACAGCTTTTCTCAGAAATCATTTAAGATAGGGTTACCAAATTTGATGAATTGCTTGAGGGCATGAATACCTTGATGGAGTTCGAAAATGAGAAGCGTGCAATCATTTTTTTCCGGACGTATGTTGTTCCGTATTTTTGGACTTTGTTCATGGTATCTCCAAAGGGGACAGCTTTTCTCAGAAACCATTTAAGATAGGGTTTCCAAAATTGATGTGTTGCTTGAAGGCATGAATACCTTGATGGAGTTCGAAAATGAGAATCGTGCAAATATTTGTTTCGGAGTTATTGCCCTTGTTCCGTATTTTTGGACTTTGTTCATGGTATCTCCAAAGAGGACAGCTTTTCTCAGAAACCATTTAAGATAGGGTTATCAAATTTGGTGTGTTGATTGAAGGCATGAATACCTTGATGGAATGAAAATGAGAATGCACAATTATTTCGAATTATTGCCCTTTTTCCAATTTCTTGGCTCTGGCGGGGGATGTTGATGACTATGTCTTCTTGTTTATGATAGCAGGACTGATAGTTGTAAAGTTGTGTATGATAGCATTCAGGATGGCTATAAAATTTTATTTGGTAGCAGGAATGATCACTATAAAGATATGCATCATAGCAGGAATGACGTCACATTGGTCACTATGGTGACGGGGTGTCCCTAGCGGCCGCTGAACATGAACACGATGCTATTCTGGTGTAATTACAAAGATAACATCATATAATAAATAGAATATATTTCAATTCTTGACAAATACCATGTTTATCTCCACACCAAGACTTGTTTGAAAACAATCGGATAAATAAAGAATCTCACCTAAATGTCTTAGTTCTGGTATCAAATATATCAACACGAGTTGATAAACGTGACAAATATAGCAAAGACATGTGAGAGATTCTATTCATCAGCAAAATCATTATTCATTACTTCCTCTAAATTCAGCACTGTCATTAGCACTGTGATTTTATCATACTTATGGCGTCGTGGCACTGTGATGGCATAAGGGTTTTGACGTCACAACATTGTGAATCATTACTCGATGATGTCAAAGTACTGTGTTGTCATGTGGTTGACGAAGACAGGGTATTGTGCAAAGTCTGCTGTCAAAACAATACCCCCTGGAGATATTGCGTGATCTCACATATGGATGGACGGGAAGATGGACGGGAGGACGGACGGGAGGATGGCCGGGAGGATGGACGGACTCCTTGATCCCTAGGATCGTTGATCGGAGGTACAGCCTAGAACACTGGTGTTGTAGATGTTCGGAGACGGGCATATTATTACAGTGAACGAAACTATTCGTTCCAAGTTGAAGTCGTTCATTGTCCTCGCGGATTGTGTTATCTTTATCAATGTACTACTTCCTATTACAATATTCGTGGAGGTATCACCAGATTAGCCCTCGAAATTCCTACAAAAACCTTTCGATTTAAATAGCTTACATTTTAGTATTGGCATAGGCGTCGTAGTTGTTGTCGTGGTCGTTGCCGGGGTAGTGACTGGGGTGGTTGTAGTTGCCGTCGTAGTTGTAGAAGAAGCCGTTGTCGTGATCGTTGTCGGGGTAGTGTTTTGGGTGGTTGTAATTGTCGAAGTAGCCGTTGTTGTGGTCGTTGTCGGGGTAGTGCTTGGGGTGGATGCAGTTGTCGTAGTAGTTGCAGAGGCAGCCGTTGTTGTGATCGTTGTCGGGGTAGTGTTGGGGATGGTTGTTGTTGCGATTGTTAAGTTTCCTGAAAGTTTAATAACTGAAAAGACAATATGAATCTGGCATGGCAATTTGGTCCAAAGCATATGCATGCTTAAAGCCCGATTTACATAGTGTAAACTGTGAGTAAAAACCTTATCATTCTCAACACTTTAGTTTTAAAGGAAAGGCCCTTCAATTGAATTGTAAAGTTGGAAAATAAAAAGACACCCGTATGGTTGTTATGATACAGACTGAATAGCGACTCGAAATTCTCACAAAAACCTGTCCATCTAAATCACTTACTTCTTGGCATAGTCGTAGTAGTAGTTGTTTTCGTTGTTGGGGTAGTAGCGGAGACGGTTGTAGTTGACGTTATAGTTGTAGTAGTTGTCTTAGTTGCTGTAATTGTGACGTTTCCTGAAATAGAAATAATTGGTATACCATATGAATCTTGAGTGGCACATTTGTCACCACTGAAGGCATGCTAAAGGCGCGTCTACTAGTACCGTGTGTGAAGACTTAAATCAACTATCGATTTTATAAATATAAACGTTACATTGTAATAATGCTTCTTAAAACTTCACTGTCCAATTCAAATGTCAACAATAGTGTCATATAAAGTTTATGTTGCCATGGACACCGAAGTCTTTTCTACATCGTATAAAATATTATATTTGCACAAAGATTCAATGATGATTACGAGGAACTCACGGGGCAATAATCAACACACACGATGTACAGTATGTACATGCATTCACGAGCAAAAGAAATGTTCCCACATATGGGTGGTGGCACGTGGCCCTGTGCATAGCACAGTGAAGTTCCGCAACAATAGGTTACCCGCTTCATTGCTGGATAAACTGAGAGTTTGAAGGGTCATTCCCTGCCCAACACTGAGACATGAGTTGAAAGACTTGTGGTGTCTAGGGTAAGTGACTGTCCACCCAGCAGTAAATGGGTACCTGGTATGATACGATGGTAGTCTAAATTTGAACCATGAGCGCCTGACAGGCGACCGGTTGTAATCTCGGAAGTGTTCTGTTCTCGTTGAGCATGCAATGTGCGTGGATTTATGCGCTATATAAATGGTCGATTATTATTATTATACTATTTAAAATAGTGTAAATTACATATTGATGTCGGAGAAAGTAGATTTATATTTGATAGACACATATTATGTAATAATATACCTACAATTTCATACATCATGGTATGATACCTTATATTTATGTTAGTTCAAATACACATGGGGTACTAAAATCGCTTTTGCAAGATAATTTTGGCCACAATCTTTGGTAATTACGTTTAAAAATACATTAAAAATGGAAACTTAATAAATAAATAAAATCGTCGACATAAATAACTTTCTTGGATTTAAATTTGTTGATGTGTCACTACAGTAGGATGTCACAAAACAAGGCAAACCTCGGTTTTTGACGCTTCTATCTCGCTTAGTAAAGGAGATTCCAAACTGACGATTTCTTAAAATGTGTGCTTCTCAGAAACATGAAAAGATAATATTTTGAAAATTCATATGTATTATTGTTTGGCTGTGTAACCCTGTTTCAGTCGTGTTCATCGCCCTTGGATTGACATACCTTGTATGTTATATGGGGACGTTCCTTCTGCACGTGAGTTCATATGCTGCTTGGTACATTGTACATTGATATTAACAGTGAGGTACAAGAGTAAGAAGTCACCAGCATACATTTACATGTACTACCGAACAATTAGTTAATATTGTCTCACATACGTATATAAACTATAAAGTATTTAGAGGATATTTGTCTTTTCTTGACTAATACCATGTTTATCTCATCGAGTGAGGTAGAAAGGTTATATTATATAAAAATATATAACTTTTCTACCTCACATGATGAGATAAACATGGGATTTGTCAAGAAAAGACAAATTTTCTATTCATTATGTGACCAAATCTTTGCATATTCACCGAAATTGACTTGCATTTACGTTAAGTCGGCTCCAGAATGAGCCTGTCGCCTAAGCAACAGTGTGACGTCATGAACGTGTCATGACGTCGGAGCATTATTTTATGACGTCAGGTCATTGTTATATCAGTCACTAGTGACTGATAACACGTTCCATTGTTATTTTCACTAGTGACTGATAACACGGTTTATTTTCATTGATAGATCCCGGTATTTCACCTGCAATCATATAATAACATACTCTCATGAATTACACTGTATGTCTTCACCAGTTATATCCTTATCACTGACATTCAAAATTGACTTTATACAGATACATTTTGTGTTTGAGTGTTTGTGTACACTTATGTTTACATTTGATATACTCACCAATAGGTAAACAGATGTGTGATGTGCCGGACAGAGTTGGATAGCAGATATTTTCTGCAGGACATACCCTCTGATAGCACCCGTGCCAAGCGCTCTGTAAATACAACAACGGCACTACATTCTGGGTTAATTATACCACAGCCTATAGGCGTTTTACCGTTTGTTCAGATAATACCATTATCAAGTGTTCAGGTCACATCATTCCCTTACAAATACAACTTTGACATTTCTTTTCATTATTTGTTAGGATAATTAAAACTATGATATGCTGATACAACATTGATTTTCAATTATTTGTTAGGATAATTATTACCGTGATATGTAAATGCAACATTGACTTTCAATTATTTTTTTGAGGATAATTAAAACATTGAAATGTTAAGATAATACCATTACCCTGATTTTTAATTACCATTATGAAATCTGAATATACATTATTTCCTTATTTTGTTGGGATATATTGTAATCATTGACTTACATCATTCAGCATAGAATACAACTGCTCTCTGAGAAGGACACGCTCTTTATAATGGTAAAGACCATTTGGATTTGAAGTGATATAAGTAAGTAAAATCCCCTTTAGTTGACATGAATTATTTCACACGTGTCAAATTCGTATATCATCCTCAACAACGTTGCAAATGCTGGTGTCTTTGAATCAGTTTTCATACTTCAATTTTGAATGAAATATTTTATCAAAATTTACAATTTCTGAAACCAAACATTAACATGATTTACCTATGGTCTGTCTCATGGAATCAAACTTTACATATATTATAATTATAATGTCTAAACCAATTGCTCAAGGTGAACACTGACTGTACCAACTGATGGGGATATACATACCAGACAGGGTGGGCTGACCACAGTCGTGTACACAAACTCGCCACTGTCTACAAACAACTCTCCATTATCTTCCATGGAATTCCTGAAAAGTTGGCAGAGTTTACTTTTGATCTCCCAAACACTTGAGGAGCACAGCAGTGAAAACCAGCACATGCGTTGACACTCAATGTTGTTAGCTGTGCGCAATTCCAAAAATAATCCTTCTGTGAGATAACCCTTTTCGGTTTGGAAATGACAGTTGTAAATACATTTTATCTTGGAAATAAGCATAAAAAACAACAGTGAGGTTCCAATCAATTCTGGACTGCATGTCAACCTCATCATAAAATCGTGTCACCTCCTTTCTATCCACCTGAAGAATGACTCGCGAATCGATCGTCCTCGGTTCTTGTCTTAAAGTCGACTTACACTTCGGTTGAGGGATAGGCTCGCAAGGTATACCTACTATCCAATGGCTTAGCGAGGGAGGGACAGTACTACGAATAGAAACTCTGGCATAGCTTCAGTGGTATATATAGAGACATAGCCTGATTTGTTTAAAGTTAACAAAAGAGATACATTTAGTTTGAAAGTTGAAAAATGTAAATGTAATCAGGATTTAAACAATAAACTAAAAGTTCCAGAAGTATTTATCAGAGGTATACACAATCTCAAGTGTTCCAGGTAGTGGAAACACAGATATAAATGGATTTTTAAGTCAGGGTCCTATGCAGCAGGGTCACCAAATATACGGTTTACATCTGTCCTGAATGGCATGGCATGGGTCCGACCATCCATCTGTCCATGCATTCTTTTTTTGGGGCCTTTTTCAACTTTTTCTCCAGAACCGCTGACTAGATTACTGAAATTTTCTCTACATACTCCTTTGACAATTGAGATCATTACTTGTAGACTGAGCTGGTTAGTCTAGGGCCTCAAATATTGCCTCTCGGACTGTGACCTAAAAACATATTTTCATCTGTACCATAACAAAAGGACACGAAAATTGAAATGATGTGTAGACACTATTTCGCCAATGGGGATAATAAATTGGGAATCTGGTGACTTTATCGCCCAAAATATTTCAACTTCTTCTTCAGAACGTAAAGTCCTAGTAAATTGAAATGACATAAAACCTTAAGTGTGTCTTCATTCCAGAAGCCTTAGAATGCTGAAATGTTGTATACAGACTCCTCAGCCAACGGAGATTTTGAATTGTAGATTTGATGACCCAAAATAAGAGCCTCAAGGTCCATGTAATATTGTTGTCATCTTCTCCAGATCTAAAAGTCCTAGGCAGCGTAAGTGTTGCATACAGACGCCTCCGGCAATTGGGATTATTAGTTGTAGATTTGGTGACTCTGTTTCCTTTACTAATGGCCACAGAGACCACAACCTAAAAACCTATTTTCATCTTCTTATCCTGACCAAACACCAATCCAATAGAGAGGACAAATTTAGAACTGAAATCAACACTTTGTCAGTTTTGATTGGGAGAAACAGATGATTTATTATGAATGTTATTTCAATCACAATCCAGTAAGTTTCTGATCAACTCCGTGAGTAGCCTAGGACTTAGCACTTACAATCATCACTTACTGTAATACTGCTCTGTCAGATATCACGATTATTGCCGTTTTGGACTATTGAAATATAAAGCTTTCAATTAAACATTTAAATGGATCTGTGGATCTTTTTAGAAAATTAAAATTTATTCTGTTAGAGTACTCATACATGACCTACACCACACGCTATTCTTCTTGAAAATAATTTGTTTTGGTACAAGATATCCACGTGTAAACAATCCGTCTGAATTAATGATACCTACAAAGAAATATCCACGATTAATAAACACAACAAAGGCCAACTATCCGCAAACTAAATTTGAATTTTTGAAACAATATCGATTCGTGTTTCTGAAAAATAACACAAAATCATCATTTTGAAATATACCTAACTTGGCGAGAGGGCAGAGTGAAATACTTCTTTTCTTGTTTTATGACAATCTTACAGCAATGATGTGGAATGGAATTGTGTTAACTTTTTTACAAAACATATCTATTCAACTTATTATCCAGTAGCAGTTTTGGCTCATCAGCTTATTTCTCAAATAATCGTTACCCATATCGAACATTAGGCATTCAGTTATAGATAAGACTCCCAAACTATAACATGTTGATGAATTAATGATTATCCTAAAAATGGCATAATGATTGCATACATATATAGCGATAACAGACCCTTGGGCGCATTGTCGTTCTTAATGGCTGTAGGTAAGCATTTCTTCTATGCATATCTTAAAACGAAGAGATGTTGCATTACTGTATCAATTGTAACTGAGATGCCCGACATCCTGTCAAAATATATTTGTGAAATAGCAAGTTTAGCACCTTATGTGTGTTTGAACAGACATACACATTTTAAGCATTCCCTGATGAAAGGACATTTTTTACAAAACATATCCATTCAAATTTGATATTATCCGGTAGCATTTTTAGCTCATCAGCTTATTTCTCAAATAACCGTTACCCTTATCGAATTTTAGGCATTCAGTTATAGATAAGACTCTCAAGCATTCCAATGTATAACATGTTGATGAATTAATGATTATCCTAAAAATGACATGGCATACATATATAGCGATAACATACCCTTGGGCGCATTGTCGTTCTTAATGGCTGTGGGTAAGCATTTCTTCTATGCTTATCTTAAAACGAAGCGATGTTGCATTAGTCAGTTTAAATGTATGTAGGTTTTAAAGTTAAAAATATGGTATAACACATAGAAACACGCTCTATTTTGAAAGGTAATTAGACAAAATGTTGTGTTTCGATTTTAAAGTTGTAGCAAGCTTCTTGTTACTAAACAAAGGTATTTACAGTCCCCTATAAAACGCAATGTAACTGATTTATATAATGCAAAGGAATTGTATTTACACAGTATTTTTATAGTATATGTTTGTTATGCGTACATAATGTGTATATGTTCGCGTCCAAACATCGGACTTGTTATCATAGGCAATTTTTAAAAAAAAGGTTCCAGGCTTTCAGCAAAATGCAGTTTCACCCTTCGACTTACCATGGCTAAATAAACGCCTTTTACGGCTTCAATGTCGGTTCAATACACACAATTCATGAACAATGCCACGAAGGAGATTGTCCGAGGCTACGAGATGGCAAATTATTGGACAGCATTTAGCTGGTTTCTCGTACAAGGAAATTGGGAGAAGAACTGGTTACCACTATTCGGTCATCAGTCGTTTAGTGAGGAAACATGCCCAAACTAACCATGTTCTCGATCGACCACGTTCCGGAAGGCCCCGAGCTACCACATTGCAAGAGGACAGGAACCTATATATTGCGTCATCAACGACGTCAACCGTTTGCGTCAAGTACCGTCTTGAAACAAGCCTGGCTAGACGCATCAGCAATCAGACGGTGAGGAACCGCCTCAAAGCAGCAGGTTTAAGGTCTCGACGTGTCATCAGACGTCCAAACCTTACTAATCGTCATAAACGGGATCGTAGGATGTGGTGTGGTGACCGGCAGCGTTGGAACCTGAGGTCATGGAGACGTATCCACTGGTCAAACGAAAGTCGCTTCCTCCTCAATACCGTTGACGGGCGAATCAGAGTTTGGAGAGTCAAGAACAGTCGATACACACCACGGGACATTCTTCCAAGGGTTCCATATGGTGGAGGATCCGTTATGGTGTGGGGTTGCTTTTCTTTTGATTGCAAGTTGGATTTGGTGACACTACAAGGCACACTTACCGGCGCCCGCTACATTGCAGAAGTGTTGGATCAAGTTGTGATTGACCATTTTGATGATCACAGACTTGCAACTCGACCCCTGTTCATGGATGATAATGCTCGGCCTCACCGTTCACGAGCTGTAACTCAACATCTGGAGAACAATGCTGTTTCTCGTAACCCCTGGCCAGCATTGTCTCCAGATTTGATTCCCATCAAGCATGTCTTGGACATGATTGGTCTACGTCTACAGAGAAGGAACCCTGTTCCACACAATCTAAAACAACTGGAGGCCGCACTTCACGATGAGTGGCAGCAGAATTAAAGAACCTTGTCAGGGGTATGCCCAGAAGACTGGCAGCAGTACTTCAGGCACGCGGTGGCAGCTCACGATATTGACACTAAATCGTTCCTAAGTCAATGGCACGGTTTATTCAGTATGATTTCTTGTCAAACTTGAAATGACAATACATTAACGAGTCTGTGTTTTTCACCATTTTCCAGTCAATTTTTTTTTCCTGTTTTTGGTCATTTGAAATCTCTGAAGATTACACAAAAATGTCAAGGAATAAAACAATTAATTACACATGCTCCTGAAATTCGTTTAACTTTTTTTACTGTGTTTACATACATGCATGTAAGTTTGTACTTTCTTTCATCAGTATGATTCTTCTGTAATTGTTGAACTTTAAACGAATTTCTGACATATTTCCCAGCTCGTTTATATTGGAGATTGAGAACATTAACAAAACGTGAACTACCACTCGCGCATTTACATTCCAAGATGGAGATGCAATTACTTTAGCAAAGAACGCCATTGTTAAGTCTTCAGGAACCATCAAGTCACAATAGTTCAGATGTCATCTCTTGCTTTATGCATGCTGATTGGCCTTGCAAATTTAGTATTGTAAATGCCGTCTCGGAAACATAGATTGAACATTTTTTTCTATGTTTTACCGACGTGTGACTTAAAATAGGTACGCTCAAATTGTGTTCATCGATGTGATTTAACCAAACTAGGACAGCCATATAGTTCATGAATGTGTGTAAAAATGTTCCGTCACCCAATCAAACTAAAAGTTGTGTATTGAAACAGTGTAATTCCAGGACCATTATAAAAACTATTATACTGTATACATGTTTGTCCACTTGGGTGAGAATATACATGCAGTAGACGGAGCTCACTTGTATTTGTTTAAAGTGTTCAAGGGGATATCTAAACACAGTTAACTTGACACAACGTGATGCAGACAAGATGATGTTGTCAACACTCTCTGAACAAGTATTAACATTAAACACCCCAATAAATGAATGTATTGGTAAACGTAAAGGAGCAAAAGAAAGAAGCGTTAGTAAAATATTCCTTCAGATCCACTGAGTGTCCCCAACACGTGTCCTTATGATTCAAACATATTTATTTCCCTGACAGGAACCGGTTTGGTAAACAAGCTTACAGCGTATGTTAAAGGGGCAGTAGCACGTTTTGTCGCTGAAATAAGTCGATAAAATGAATTTGAAAAATAATGTCATCAACAGTAAAATACCCTTCCCTCTTCCGAAAAGCAAGTTAAAAAATTAATTTACATGGTTGTGTAAAGCCATGGAAATCGTTTTTGTCATTCGAAATAATAAATTGTGTTCACAATAAAATGGACGCCATGCAATTTTTGCTTTATACGCAACACTGTTTTTACCACAATGGATAATTGGTTTGTGCAATAAAATGGTTTAACCTCTAAACTAAATATAAATGTCATAAGCCATTATTTTTAATGGGAAAGTTGAAAAAATAAAATTTGCAAAAAAACGTGCTACTGCCCCTTTAATACCTCTCCGGGATACAACAATACATAACATGTCATGATGAATGTACAATATGTATTACATCTTATTACCCATATGGTTGAACATAACCGAGTGATATTATTGATATGAGCACATGGGCACAAACCACTTTTGCCTAGCAACCATTGTTTCACCGCGACTTCCCGTATTTTGTCGTTTGTGACGTCATACAATGAATGTTCGTGACGTCACTGTAGCTTGCCGTCGCAAGTTAAGTAGGCCGTTTCCTGACTATTTTGACGCGAATCAAATGGAATAGAATAGATAATAAAGAAATAATTAACTCGAAATTGTGCCATATGACTTTTACGAAACTAGTTAAATGTATGTATAACCCTCGCTCTCGTTCGGGCAATACAAACATTTACACTCGTTTCGTAAAAGTCATATGACACACTTCCTCGGTAAATAATCTCTATTTATGTCTGAAAAGAACAATAAAAACAATCATTATTAGTCATCAAATGTAATTGAAATGTTATTTTGAATCAAATCTGCCACTTAAATTTATAAACGAGTGAATTGAAATTAAAAGTTCTTTGTTGACACTTTGGGGAGAGTTTTGATTTCCAAACAGAACTGATTTTACGTCAAATCCCTTGGTATAATAATACATAGTTTGTCGCATATCGCTATAAAGAGGACATGGACAAAAGTAATGAACAGTGTCTTAATACATGCAGAGGTTTGCTTTATCAACTAGAATACAACATGGTATCCACATTGGATACGTGAATACCTCTTCTGGTATCTAGTTCTCAACTAATATCTATCAGTGACTTGTTTCTCAATGGTCATCATGGCAGGTGACCCGGATTAGCTGACCAGTTGAGACTGTGTATGTTGACAGCAACACGGTATTCCTTTAAACGCGTGTCCATGCGAACGTTTTGATGGTTAATATATTCACATCCATTGCTTAGAAACGACGGTACACCAAGCTAAGAATAAACGAATCGATTTGTGCGAATGTTTTCACAACGCAGAGTAATGTAAACAGTCTCTTTTAAACAAGAAAACACTTGAACGGAATTATCAAAAACGAGAAAATTGTTGTTAGAAAACAGCGATTTCTAATCAAGAAGTATTTGAAAGGATTGATCATTTATTTTCTTACCTTTTCTTATTTTCTAGAAAAAAAACTATAATGAAATAAAATATATTTTATTCAAAATAAAATGAAATCCTTTTATCAAAACAAACCATTCAAATGCAAATTATAAACTGCCAGGCAAAAGAAAGTACTCACTTCATTTTATTTTATCATATGTATGATTTTCAATTGCAAATATCACGTTTTCGATGTCATAATATAAAACTGAAAAGTACAGGTGTTTAGTCAACAGTCAAAGAATACCTCTACATGTTTTTGGTTTTTTTAAATGAAAAATGAAAAAATATTTTTATGATACAAAATTGTTCATCGACATAAAGACATATTTTATGTGAACATTAAATAATGTGCCTGACTATGCACAAATTAACAACGTTTTAAACATGGTAGGGGTCATGTTGGTGTAAATTTCATTTTTTTACCCCTGTCTTCATTAAACGAAGATAATATAACTAAACTTAACAACAGTCATCAATTAATTGATTCATACTACTGCAGATAAGTAGTATTGTATCGTGCCATAGTCAAATGCATCTGATTTATTTTAATTATTGAATTAGTCGAAACCAACTAAGGTGAGTACTTTCTTTTGCCTTAGTTTATAGTTGATTCAAATCCAAGATAAAATCAAACTGTTTAATTGTAAGACTTACTAAAGGAGACAGCTAGACTGGATATAGAATGCTAATGAATATTCACCTATGATACTGGGCTAATGTTGTTTATCATATACTTGCTTATAAATACGAAGATTGTGCATGTATGATAGAGTCTCCTCCAAACACCCTGTATCAGCAAGGCAGGCAGATAATCTGTATCAGCAAGGCAGGCAGATTATCTGTATCAGCAAGGCAGGCAGATAACCTGTATCAGTAAGGTGGGCAGATAACCTGTATCAGCAAGGCAGGCAGATAACCTGTATCAGCAAGGCAGGCAGATAACCTGTATCAGCAAGGCGGGCAGATAACCTGTATCAGCAAGGCGGGCAGATAACCTGTATCAGTAAGGTGTGCAGATAATCTGTATCGGCAAAAACCTGTATCATCCAGTCGTCAACTTGGACCTCGAACCCTAAGAAACCTACGCGACAAATAGATCGAAGTCACGAGGAATTTAGAGTTGTCTCCCTTTGCACAGCATGCGTGCAACGTGGCAGACATCGTTGAAAGCAGATCGTAATTTTAATTGTGAGCTTGACACCATCATTGAATCGACAGTTGCCGTAGAAAATGAGGTAAACTTTGAAGCAATCAGATAAATTGCGAAACCCAAATACTGTAAGAAGAAACACAGGTGACATGAGAACATTAGTAGATTGCCGTGATAATTAATAGATTTTATTAAAGTTTATTTAAAAAATAGTAGTATAATTGCCGTCGACAAGCTCCAGCATTTATACCAGTTTAACTAGAACTTTCAAACCGTTTATAAGCCAGTGAACAAACACATTATGAAATCTATTTCTTATAAATTCAAGCTTTGAAATTTAAGTGATTTATAATCAGTAAATAAACTTTTGAATATAAAATATCTCTGCAAAGAGTGTACAGTGCATGATAAAACAAGAAGAAGAAGAAGAAGAAGGGTTTATTTCGAATAGAGGCCGTGAGACCCATCGTACAAAATGGTACAAAGATTAATTTAATTTGAGTTACCTTCAACATACAGCGTTTACAGGAGCAGAATATACATATTCCAAGAATGTTACAACATTATTGATAATAGTTATGTCCGATGATGTACATAGACTGTGGAGGGAATAAAAACATCCATCGATAGTTTTAGGTATTAAACGCAGGTCCTCGTAGCTTTTACAGATATAGAAAACATAGACTTCATCTTCAATACTTTTACAATGTTTACATAATACATTATCATCATGACAAGTGGCAACGCCTCGTCTTATATGTTTAATACCTAGTGGACAACATCCTGATTTAACATTGTGAACAGTCGCTTTGATCTATTGCTAATGTTCAATAATAGGTACTTTTCACAGGTTAACATAGATTTATGGGAATTATAAAATGATAGCGAAGGAACATCGAGGGAAGAATGCCACACTTGTCTTGAACAGTTACTTATTCTCTCAGTAAACATACATAAAAACATCTCTATGTCACCAACATCTTGTGAGATCCAAGCTGTACCAAAACCAAAGTTAAACAACAATTCACTGACATGCCGAGTCCAAGTGGGACGTTTCCTGAGTTCAATAGATAACAAAAATTTATAAGATTGATATGGATATCGATTTTCTTCCATTCGTAAAAGCCTTAGCCAGTATTTGATGCATTGTACATAATATACATTTCTCAGTGGTAGCCTCCCGCATTCCCCATATGCAACAGCATTATAAGATCTGTAGCTAATCTGTAGCAAATATTTGCAAAACTTTCGATGAATAAGTTCAATACTTTCTCTTTCCTTAAAACCCCATATTTCAGCCCCATGTGTCAGAATTGGAACAATCTTTTTATCAAAAATATGAAAACCTTCAGAAATTGACATATCATACTTTCTAATAAATGATTTAATAGGCCATAATGCCTTATTAGCTTGATCCGATAATGTTTTACATGCCCTTGTCGAAATCATTTTGGGAGTTATTACGAGTCCTAAATATGTATACATATTGACAGTTTTCATTGGGATACCATTATACAACCACCGTTCATGTTTTGATAAGGGTCCACCCATCTTAAACGCAATTATTTTGGACTTGTCAATATCAATATCCATGCCCATTTGTGGGAATACTCTCGTAGGGCGTCAAGACGACGCTGTAATCTAACAACAGTATCAGCAACTAACACCAAGTCATCCGCAAATAACAGAGCAACAATATTCATCATTTTTTCAGAGATAAATATACCATCATCAAACGTATTTTCTAAAGTCATTACAAGTTCATTAATAAAAAGAAAAAATAACACCGGGCTGAGGACACAGCCTTGCCGGAACCCGCAGGTACTATCAAAATTTTCAGTTAATTTCTTTCATTACTCATAAGTAACAGTGGCTTTGACATTACTATACATATTCTTAATCAGCTTAAATAAATTACCATGGATTCCCCTTTGTAAAAGAACATAAAGTAATTTATACCTGTTTACCATATCGAAAGCCTTTCGAAAATCTATGAATGCAATATAGATTTTACTATTTTTCCGTGTTAAATATTTTTGAATGATTGCCTGGAGAATAAAAATACTGTCAACTGTCGAATGATCTTTCTTAAATCCGCCCTGATACTCTCAAATAATATCATGTAGCTCTAAAAAGTATTCCAGTCTTTTGTTTAAAACAGAAACAAATATCTTACTCATAACATTAAGAATAGAAATCCCCCTGTAATTATTCGGGTCAGATCTACTCCCTTTCTTATGTAATGGAATAATAATGCCCGTAGACCATGTATTTGGCCAACAACCGGATGAGAGTATCTTATTAAATAGTAATACTAGATATGGAACTAATACATGTTCAGAACATTTGAAAAACTCTACAGGAATACCATCATCGCCTGGGGATTTATTACATTTGAGATGTCTAATAGCATTTATAACATCTTGATTAGTAAAGTCACATGATAGGATATCATCATCATTACAACAGTTGATACACGTGTTGAAGTCATGATTATCAATATAGGATTTAGCATCCTCTGAGAAGTGTCCATCATCTGGTAATGTTGGGTTTAACAAGTCTTTGAAGTATTCAAGCCCATATTGAGGGCGTTACACTTTCATCAATGGCGCACTGAGGTATATTTTTTCACAAGTCGCCAAAATGCTGAACAGTCTCTAGAGCTCGCTGCGACATGTATTGATTTGATTATGGAATGTTTATAGTTTTCTTTCTTAGTTTTACAGGTATGTTTAAACTTAGATCTAATGTCTTTGTATCTATTCAAATTATCACATGTTGTTGATTTTTTTAGTAGATTGAGCAGTTTATATTTTTCACGTTTAAGAGTCTGACACTGTTGATCAAACCATTCAGGCTGTTGTTTAGAGCTGATTTTAGGATGTCTACATTTCATCTCTCCCCCGCAGGTTTGCAAGATGCCTTGTAGTGTGTCTGTTGCTTTGTCAATGCTGACTTGCAGACTTTCAATACAGTCCTGAAGTAAAACATTTGTATTAGCATTTTGTAGTTTATCAAGATATGATTTTGAATTCCATTTAAATTTAGTTCTGATAACACAATGATAATACTTATCATCGGCTGGTCTGTCCACATCGAACAGGGGTGAGAACATGGTTGTGAGTGGGAGATGATCAGATTCTGTACGAGAGACTATCTTGAAGTCCTGCACGTAATAGTATATACTGCTGTGTAATCTGGTGTGCTACAACCGTTAGGACGGATATATGTGTAGTCCCCCTCATCGGTGAATCTGCCATTTAACAGGTACCACCCAAAAGTTTTGCATAAATCAAGCAATTCTTTTCCATAGTTATTCACGACAGTATCTTTGTTTTTTCTGTTTGGATACACGGGTGGGGCATCAAGCTCATCATATGTATCTTCGTCTAAAGGCAGGAAATCCACATTATCATCAATAAAATAGTCTAGTTCAGTACCTGTTCGGCCATTAAAGTCGCCGCAAATGATGAAATCACTATCTGGAATTTCTTCTTTCAATGTCGCAATGTAGCCTTCAAGTCGCTCAACCCCATCGTTCTTATTTGGTATTTCTGGTGTTATATAAACACCAACTAAAATAAGCTTCTTTCCTGTCCTTATATGTCGATTAGAAACAAGGAAGACAGAGTCTAGCCATTCATCGTGTACGCGATCGAAAAAGAATGAAATATTGTCACTCATAAAAACTGCAACACCACCACTAAACCTACCTTCTTTGGTTAACTTAGGACGAACTGATTGTAACGTTGTATAACCACCAAGCAAATTTCTAAAGTCATCATATGATTTAGCCCAGGTTTCAGTCAGACATATAATGTTATATTTTGAGATGAGGTCACAAAAATATGGACGAATGATTTT
This sequence comes from Gibbula magus, assembly GCA_936450465.1. NCBI lineage: Eukaryota > Metazoa > Mollusca > Gastropoda > Trochida > Trochidae > Gibbula > Gibbula magus. The sequence continues at coordinate 3,397,517 of OW388300.1, read as the reverse complement.
ACTGTACAATCCATTTACATTCCAACACAACAGGCTTGTCGGTTGCAATGAATCTTGAGCATGAGGAATGGTGGAGCACGGGATTTTCGATTGAATGTCAATTTCAGTGTCGATATCAATATCAGGGTCAAGGCCAACCTGCGACAGAACACTGTGATTTGGGTCAACGTGACCGAGCGATCCATGTGTATCACTGGTTCATTTAACAAGAGCCCCGGAACTATCCGGCATGAATTTTACATCATCTATATATAGAAAATCACCTTTGATGTATACATGATATGCATGATAAAACAAATGTTAAGTATGGTCTTAGATCATGCGCTAAGCTCCGCCACAACAATACCGCATCACTTATGTGTCACCAAGCGCAAAAGGTAGTTCACAGGAAATATGATTAAAGTATTTTTTTTTCTAATATGCTGTTTTAATCAAACTTTCAAATCAAACTACAATTAGAATTCACGTTGTAAGGTATTTAAAAAGTTTAATCAAGAAAAGAGCATGTGATAGCAGTGTAATAATTGCGCAATGATACAGTGATAAAGTCGTATCGCAGGTTGTACACTGGCCCAAAAAAGAAACGCATAACAGAAAAATCAGAGTTTATTGTCATGTGTTTACAGCATAATTGCACACTAAATATGGAATGTACAACAACCAAATTTTTCACAGCATTAAATGCATGTCTCCTCCACTAAATGCAGTCATTTAATCCTCCTGTGGACGTCTGTGATTGTGACATCACTGTGACGAAGTCAGTACCGGGTGCTACCACCACGAGCATGGATCACTGCTCTGCATCGCCTGGGCATGGATTGAATGAGTCGTCGAATCTGGCGTAGTGGAATTCTTCCCCACTCATCCAGCAGTGCGTGGGTCAGTTCTTGAAGCGTCTGCGGTGGATGTTGTCGACGTCGTACCCGTCTATCAAACAAATCCCACAAATGCTCGATTGTGTTCAAGTCTGGAGATTTGGAGACCATGGCAGTACATTCACATTGCTGTTGGCAAGATAATCCATGGTAACACGCGCAGTATGCGGTCTGGCATTGTCCTGTTGAAAAATTTCACGTCTGACGTCAATTGCGGGAAGAAGGTGACGTAGCAGGATTTCGTCTCGATAGCGTACAGCAGTTAAATTTCCTTGCACGTGAACCAAATTTGTCCTACCATTAAAGGATATGCTTGCCCACATCATTACACTCCCTCCACCGTATGCATCGATTGCACGGAGACAGTGTTGAGCGTAACGTTCATTTCTCCGTCTATAGACCCTCATCCTACCATCGTGGCGATAGAGCATGAACCGCGACTCATCGCTGAACCTGATTCTTCTACAATGCACTAGAGTCCATGGGCGAACGTTTCTGCTCCATCGCAGACGTGCACGACGATGATGGCGTTGCAAAGATGGCGCTGTATATGGTCGCATATCCCATGTTGACGAAGGCGATTGATGATGGTCTGCGCTGATACTCTACGAAGTCCAGGAATGTTGTTGGCTGTGTAGGTGGCACTGACTGTCCTGTTGCGAAGATGCATCACCCGGATGGATCGGTCCTGCGCCGGAGTTGTCACCCTTGGCCTGCCGGATCTCGGTCGATCTCTCGTGGAGTTGTGGACTGTGTAGCGGTGCCAGAGACGAGATATGGTACTCTGAGTAACGTTGAAGTGCCTGGCTACTGCTGACTGACTTTCGCCAGTTTCTAGACGTCCAATGGCCTGGTTTCTGCACTCTTCATTAAGTCTTGGCATCTTTAGAGTCGTGTATACGGAGCATCTGAGAGTGATTCGCAATGGGACTACCCAGGTTTTATACCCATCAGTATCAAGCCTAAGTACCCGTATTTGCACGTGCAACATGCTTTAGGATTTTTCTCCATGCACATTTTTTCAGGTTGGATTCAAGCTGCTGCGTTTTGGCGCAAGAACTTGTTGTAAAAACTATAGCAGTAACTTTTACAAAATTTCAAGCCTTAAAAATATCATACTTTGAAAAACACATTTTCGCTATGCGTTTCTTTTTTGGGCCAGTATATTTTGTAAACGTCAGGTTATGAAGGTTATCCTTTTCAGCTGTCAGTCTTGTGTTTATGAGAATGTATACCGGTCACATGACCTTGTTTAATCCAATCAGCAGAGAGCATATCGCTTAAATTTCAAAGTCTGAATTTATGAATGTTTAACTTACTTGGGTTGTTTCTTGTTAAGTGCATATGATACACATAGTATGATATGGGTGTTTTCATATCACATTCTGTACTAGCCCTCGACAAACATCAGCTCTCTAAAGCTCTCGACCAACATCAGCTCTCTAAAGCTCTCGACCAACACAAGCCTTCTAAAGCTCTCGACCAACATCAGCTCTCTAAAGCTCTCGACAAACATCAGCCCTATAAAGCTCTCGACCAACATCAGCCCTCTAAAGCTCTCGACCAACATCAGCCCTGTAAAGTTCTCGACCAACATCAGCCCTCTAAAGCTCTCGACAAACATCAGTCCTCTAAAGCTGTCGACCAACATCAGTCCTCTAAAGCTCTCGACCAACATCAGTCCTCTAAAACTCTCGACCAACATCAGCCCTCTAAAGTTCTCGACCAACATCAGCTCTCTAAAGCTCTCGACCAACATCAGCCCTCTAAAGCTCTCGACCAACATAAGCCCTCTAAAGCTCTCGACCAACATCAGCCCTCTAAAGCTCTAGGCCAACAACAGCCCTCTAAAGCTCTCGACCAACATCATCTCTCTAAAGCTCTCGACCAATATCAGCCCCCTAAAGCTCTCGACCAACATCAGCCCTCTGAAGCTCTCGACCAACATCAACTCTCTAAAGCTCTCGACCAACATCAGCTCTCTAAAGCTCTCGACCAACATCAGCTCTCTAAAGTTGTAGACCAACATCAGCCCTCTAAAGCTGTCGACCAACATCAGACCTCTAAAGCTGTGGACCATCATCAGCCCTCTAAAGCTCTCGACCAACATCAGCTCTCTAAAGCTCTCGACCAACATCAGCTCTCTAAAGCTCTCGACCAACATCAGCTCTCTAAAGCTCTCGACCAACATCAACTCTCTTAAGCTCTCGACCAACATCAGCCCTCTAAAGCTCTCGACTAACATCAGCTCTCTAAAGCTCTCGACTAACATCAGCTCTCTAAAGCTCTCGACAAACATCAGCTCTCTAAAGCTCTCGATCAACATCAGCTCTCTGAAGCTCTCGATCAACATCAGCTCTCTAAAGCTCTCGATCAACATCAGCTCTCTAAAGCTCTCGACCAACATCAACTCTCTAAAGCTCTCGACCAACATCAACTCTCTTAAGCTCTCGACCAACATCAGCCCTCTAAAGCTCTCGACTAACATCAGCTCTCTAAAGCTCTCGACTAACATCAGCTCTCTAAAGCTCTCGACTAACATCAGCTCTCTAAAGCTCTCGACAAACATCAGCTCTCTAAAGCTCTCGATCAACATCAGCTCTCTGAAGCTCTCGATCAACATCAGCTCTCTAAAGCTCTCGATCAACATCAGCTCTCTAAAGCTCTCGACCAACATCAGCTCTCTAAAGCTCTCGACCAACATCAACTCTCTTAAGCTCTCGACCAACATCAGCCCTCTAAAGCTCTCGACTAACATCAGCTCTCTAAAGCTCTCGACTAACATCAGCTCTCTAAAGCTCTCGACAAACATCAGCTCTCTAAAGCTCTCGACCAACATCAACTCTCTTAAGCTCTCGACCAACATCAGCCCTCTAAAGCTCTCGACTAACATCAGCTCTCTAAAGCTCTCGACTAACATCAGCTCTCTAAAGCTCTCGACAAACATCAGCTCTCTAAAGTTCTCGACCAACATCAGCTCTCTAAAGTTCTCGACCAACATCAGCTCTCTAAAGTTCTCGACCAACATCAGCTCTCTAAAGCTCTCGACCAACATCAGCCCTATAAAGCTCTCGACACACATCAGCCGTCTTAAGCTCTCGACCAACATCAGCTCTCTAAAGCTCTCGACCAACATCAGCTCTCTAAAGCTCTCGACCAACATCAGCCCTCTAAAGCTCTCGTCAAACATCAGCCCTCTAAAGCTCTAGACCAACATCAGCCCTCTAAAGCTCTCGTCAAACATCAGCCCTCTAAAGCTCTCGACCAACATCAGCCCTATAAAGCTCTCGACACACATCAGCCGTCTTAAGCTCTCGACCAACATCAGCCCTCTAAAGCTCTCGACCAACATCAGCTCTCTAAAGCTCTCGACCAACATCAGCCCTCTAAAGCTCTCGTCAAACATCAGCCCTCTAAAGCTCAGGACCAACATCAGCCCTCTAAAGCTCTCGACCAACATCAGCCCTCTAAAGCTCTCGACCATCATCAGCCCTCTAAAGCTCTCGACCATCATCAGCCCTCTAAAGCTCTCGACCATAATCAGCCCTCTAAAGCCCTCGACCAACATCAGCCTTATAAAGTTCTCTACAAACATCAGCCCTATAAAGTTCTCTACAAACATCAGTCCTCTAAAGCTCTCGACCAAATCAGTCCTCTAAAGCTCTCGACCAACATCAGCTCTCTAAAGCTCTCGACCAACATCAGTTCTCTAAAGTTCTCGACCAACATCAGTTCTCTAAAGCTCTCGACCAACATCAGCTCTCTAAAGCTCTCGACTAACATCAGTTCTCTAAAGCTCTCGACCAACATCAGTTCTCTAAAGCTCTCGACCAACATCAGCTCTCTAAAGCTCTCGACCAACATCAGCTCACTAAAGCTCTCGACCAACATCAGCTCTCTAAAGCTCTCGACCAACATCAGCTCTCTAAAGCTCTCGATCAACATCAGCTCACTGAAGCTCTCGACCAACATCAGCCCTCTAAAGCTCTCGACCAACATCAGCTCACTAAAGCTCTCGACCAACATCAGCCCTCTAAAGCTCTCGACCAACATCAGCTCTCTAAAGCTCTCGATCAACATAAGCCCTATAAAGCTCTCGATCAACATCAGCCCTCTAAAGCTCTCGACCAACACCAGCCCTCTAAAGCTCTCGACCAACATCAGCTCTCTAAAGCTCTCGACCAACATCAGCTCTCTAAAGCTCTCGACCAACATCAGCTCTCTAAAGCTCTCGACCAACATCAGCTCTCTAAAGCTCTCGACCAACATCAGCCCTCTAAAGCTCTCGACCAACATCAGCTCACTAAAGCTCTCGACCAACACCCATACAATAGTATCTATGTATCAAATAATTTATGAATAGTGAGTTTAGAACCGTATTGCGTTACACCTGCTGTGCGGTTAAAAGTTTAGCCTAACATTAATTTGCAGTGCAATGTTGTATACCTTTTTGTACCAACATACATTGAATAATGGAACTATAATCAATTTACAATTACCTCTAAACATGTATACACATGATGAAGATTGTTACATTGTGTTTACACAACACTTGCCACGTTTTCAAACCTTTTAAGATGTAATTGAATGTAAACACGAGACACTGATCATTTCTTTAATTTTGAACGTTTTGAACGTTACTGTTTTAGTTATCTGGAGATGGTGAGTGCTTTCTGTTTTGAAGTTCTTAAATGAACGAAACAGCAATGGATCTTCAAACATGAGCAGATAGTTACAATACCAGAAGTAAATATTATTTTCCGTTACCGTTATTTGTTGTATGTCGAGCAGTGTTTGTATTAGGTATAATTAGAGTTTGGTAAACGCATATTTTGAATTGAGATGCGATGGAATCTGTTTAGAAAAGCGATTGGGAAAACGCCCCAAATAATAACTTAAATGTATTTGTTCGTTTTGTTATTTTGTGTATAATTTGTTATGGATAATATTATATTCTTAATGCTATATCATATTATTTGTTCCGATTAATAACTTTGGGATTCTAAATCCCTTTGATGAATATAATGTTGAAGATATTTTTCTATATGTGTCATAGTTTGGCCCCTGCGGAATTATTCTATTTATTTGGCTACTTTTGGAGAGAATTGTATACGTGGATGAGCCGCTGGCTTGCTGTTCTAATCAATATTCCAGGAGTAAAACATGTTATTCCTCTTCGTGGCAGTCATAACAGTCCGGAGAGATTTAGACAATAACTACAGGTTATGACAGATTATCTTTCCCGATATATATATATATATATATATATATATATATATATATATATATATATATATATTGCGTAATTCTCGAAGCATGGAGAAATACTTACACAATTGATATAATGGGGGAAAGGTAATCTGTCATATAATGTCAAGAGTTGATATAACGAGGGAAGGTAATTTGTCATATACCGTCACGAGTTGATATAACGAGGGAAAGATAATATTTCATATACCGTTGCGAGTTGATATAACGAGGGAAAGATAATCTGTCATATACCGTCACGAGTTGATATACCGAGGGAAAGATAATCTGTCATATACCGTCACGAGTTGATATAACGAGGGAAAGATAATCTGTCATATACCATCACGAGTTGATATAACGAGGGAAAGATAATATGTCATATACCGCCACGAGTTGATATAACGAGGGAAATATAATTTGTCATATACCGTCACGAGTTGATATAACGAGGGAAAGATAATTTGTCATATACCATCACGAGTTGATATAACGAGGGAAATATAATCTGTCATAAACCGTCACGAGTTGATATACCGAGGGAAAGATAATCTGTGATATACCAGCCATATAACGTGATACTTGAAACGACCTTTCTCAATCGTATTACCCGGTACGAGGGACTTACAACATTGTAAGTCCCTCCATGAGGGTTTACACAGACAGTTGTAAACACTGTTAGAAGGAATTATAATGATTGTAAACCCTAATATATTTGCTATGAAGACGGCTTGAAAGTGAAGATCTGAAGAAACTAACTGAGACTTATTTTGAAACATTTCTTAAATTTACGACAGAACATAAACAGCAAATGTTTTGCAGAAAGTGCGTCTCGAACCCGTGTCCAATATCACATGTTCATGTAGTAACTGAGCTAACGCCTTAGTCTACTGCACCAACGGGGCAGACGAGATTTCATGGTACAAAAGCAACTCATATATCGCGGCTGTTAACAGGCTGACATCGGCCAGGGATCCTCAATATAACGCGATAGCAAGTAAAAAGTATGTTTTACACTTAAAAACGGTTGATAATATGGAGAAACCATTCTACCTCGGATATGGTAAGGTTGTAGACCCTGATAGTCAGGAAAAAACCTTCCTTCCTATCAGGGTCCACAACCATACCATATCCTCGGTATCATAGTTTCTCCTTATATTATACCACGGTTCAAGATTTTGCCAGATAATTCACTCCTGCCTTCGGCTTGGCTTCAGCGACCTTAACAGTGATCAGTTCGCGAGATTTATCTCCGATTCACCGGCCTGTTCATGTGGACATCAATTGAAGGACGCACTCCAATTTCCAATTTCCTTACCTGTCCCAATTACAACGAAATAAGAATAAACACATACTTTGTTTTACCAAAGGTTATAACCTGCCATATATCCTGTACGGAAATGCTGGCTCAACTAATCAAAAACATGATGAACCATTAAGATATGTCCATTACTATATATTACACGCTCATAGATTTTCAGATTTTTCATAATTTACCCTAACGCCTTGCAAGAACATACGAACATCTAAACCTGAAATCTTTTCAAATTGCCTTCAACTGTTCTTTGTTATAAGTGCTGTTGTGTATGCTATGCATTTTTGTTTGGTACCTTTTGTTTGGTGTGTATAAGGCTCCGAATTTTGTTTCTGTGAACGTAAATACTTGTTCATGTATATATGTATGTTTGTAGGGAGCTGCATTCAGATAAGCAATCGCATCATTTTCTGTGAATAAATATGTTTAAACCATATGTTTGGTTAAATTACGTCACGTAAAATTATGTTCAACATAATGTTTACAAAAAGTAAAGTAAACACATTGCAATTGAATTCAATCCTGCGAGGAAGAATTTATTTCAAAACTTGGATACATATCCGTTTCAATAGACATTAACTTCAACACGTATTTGTATTTCATATTTACGACATAAAAGAACATAGATCAAAAGATAGGTAACTCAGCGTTCTTCAAGTATATGTAATATTTCATTAATCTCTGAACAGGACAAACATTTAAGTGACAATTTCTTTAAACTAAATCTTGGGTTGACTCAATATACTTGCTTGACCATTCGGTGTAATTTGCAATACCTATATGTAAATGCACTGAGTATATATATATATGCACAAACTCGCAAAGGGAATATTAAAGGAAGTGCGTTCCAGTCAGTTACAGAACTATAAAATGTGATAGAAGCGTTGAACACAACTAAAGTTTAATTGTATTAATAAATTAAAGGAATTTATATCGATGTGTAAGAATGCACACTATCAAACGTTGATTTATCAGCAATGATCAAAACCGGAGCACATTCTAAAGACCACAAACTCAAAGAGCTTTCTTTAAGCCGAGACTTAGTCCATCTATAGTGGCCCAGCCGCCAGTCGTAGAGAATGTTCCACACCCTCCGAAGTGAAGCTCAGTGAAAAAGAAGAAATCGTTTGTTAAATATTCACCTGCGTTCAAATTAAGTGCGTTGTTAGCCCAATGTCCTCCAACACTGTAGATGTTGAAACTGCCACCATTTCTAGTGGGTGCATTATTAGCAACATTTGCATAAAATGTGAAATATGAATTTGGGTTTTGATCACAGTTTGAGAATGACCTTTCTACAGCGTTGGCTGTGTATCCTTGGGTCATATATGCGGTATCAGCTGCTATTGTCTCCGGTAGAAAACCAAGGTAGAGGAAGGAACCTAAAACTGTGTTTCCTGGACCGGCGTAACCTGTGTGCTCATTGGCCATTATACCCAGGTCACGTGATGAGTATCGACTAAGCTGCTGCAGAGTTGATTTTGTCTGATCGCCATTGGCCCATTTAGCGATGATGTCAACTTCCGTTTTCACGTCGTAGTGAAGGTCAAGGTTCCCCGTGCTGAGACTGGCAACAGCTGATGTGGAGAAATATGTTGTCACAAAGTCCACTTCAAATCTGCACCACACTAGGAGTGTTCCGCCGTCTCCTGCAAGTTCGTATTGTCCACTTGGGATGGTGTCGTCTCGCTGATAGTATTCAAAACAGGCTGGAATACAAATGTATGACATTGGTGATGCAAGCAATGCTCAAATTATCATGACAGTAATGACTAGCGTAATCTAAAAATGTTATTAAGTAAAACGTACATTTGGAATGACTGCCCTTATGAGTTAAAAAGTTCAGCTATATTTCATGGGTTATTATCATATCGGTAATATGTATAAATCAAATGTTATTAGAAATACCCCTTGAAACGAAGCAGGCTATAAACTACAATTACGTCACGAGTGCCTGTTATCAAAACATTTATTCGATCCAAATGAAATATTACAGTTATGCCATCGATAAACGGCATGTATAAAGTTCAAATGTTTGATAGGAGGACTGCTCGCTGTAACGTTGTGAAACGTTGTGTAACGTTGTGTACGATAGATCGATGATCGATGGAAAATTTCGTTTTCCAGAACAAATTCGTGATTTTTTCTGCATGATCTTCAAGTCTGTTTTACTCAATATACATCGCTTATTTTCAATAAATTTGATGTAAGCCCTATGCGTATGGTTGCTTGATGAAATAAGTTTATTCATTGTTACAGAGAAGTCTTTTTCTCAGCATTCATAGAACACCCCTCTTTAGAGTCAGAAAGACTTGACATTCAAGGGCTACACGTGTGTTAGTAGACCAGAAGTGTTCAGGGGTTCATAGTCTGAAAGTTCGTAGAAAGGAGAATATTACGGCTTGTGTTATCTTAATTGAATGACCAAGTGTATCAATTATATTTTTTCAATTACAACAATCATGCAGACGTACAACTGCAATGCCACTCGAAATGTGTATTCATACAAAACTTGTGCATTTAAGTCGCTTACTTCTTGGCATAGCCGTCGTAGTTGTAGTGGTTGTTGTTGTAGTGGTTGTTGTTGTAGTGGTTGTCGGGGTAGTTGTAGTGGTTGTAGTTGTAGTGGTTGTAGTAGTTGTAGTTGTCGTAGTTGTTGTGATTATGATGTTTCCTGAAATATTGATAATTGTTATACAAATATGAATCTTATTTGGCACATATGTCTATACCAATCGGGCATTTTGAAGCCGCGTTTCACATACCTTTTCCTCGTGAACCATCTTTAACAATCAAATTTTAAAGAAAAGGCCCTTGAAAGGAATTAAAAAATTGAAAATGAAAAGACCTCCTATGTTCTCACGGATGATAAAACACGCAATTTTGTTTTCAAAAACTATATTTTTTCTCCAAAGCGAGCAGCAAGTTCGGTTTCGGGACCTTGGATTTTAATTTCAGAAAAATGTCTACATTATGTATTTTACAAAATTAAATGTTACATGGCCATAATGCTTTTAAAAATGTCAGTCCATAATGTCTCATGGAATATGTTCATATTCGCTGCTCATTCACAGACAAACAATACGGACATTAGTCATGAATCATTATATTACAGTAGGGTTAGAATCAAGGTCTGGGTTCGACTCCCGCAACGGGCTCGACATCTTTGGCTGCGTTAAAAGTTTGGAGCAGTGACGCCAATGGCTTGCTCATGCTAGTCAGGCTAGCGAGTGTCACTGCAAAGCATCACCCCAATTGTAGTGAGAGTCCCCCGGAAGTGATACCTTGTACAATATGTTCCTGTCCTGTTACACATGTAAGTGAAAGCGGCACTAAAGCCAAACAATATATGTTTTCCTCACCAAGGGTGACCTCATATTAAACTGACGGACAGTATGCAAACAAAAAATACAAATATACAAGTATATACTGTAACTTTGTCATTTTATTCTGCATCATAAAAGGTGTAACCCCTAAGGATGTCAAAACACATTGTTCGACAAATCTTTAAGTTCGTTATTGTGGTACTGTTATATTGTAAATATGAATATTCTGTACTGACATAAAATGTATTTAAGGTCACAGTTCGGTCGTTTACTTCAAAAAGACTCATTTGAGAAAATAACCTGAATTGTGCAACTACAAACTACATGACGCTACTAAAGCTTGAATGTCATGAACTCATATATAAGGGAATATAGTCAGAAGGCTGTTTTGTATTGTTAATATCAAATGGTTATTATATTTATATCGCGAGGAGCCACCCTGTGCCCGCTCAGGGGAGGTAATTCCCAGGCAAGCTGCCATCCCGTCTGTTTAGTTTGATATGGCCGCATTATTTCAGATCCAATACTGACGCAGTTGGTGCAGAGTGATAGCGGACAGATCACCTGTCTCCGCGACCTCTCCCGTCGGTCTCACGTATGCTCTATCACAGGACAAAACGTGGTGGAATCACAGTTTGGGTAGATCCGGAAGGATGAGGCAAGCGGACACCCACACGTTTTGTCCTGTGTATAGGTTCATACCCGGGCTATTGGCGGGCAATAGTGGCAATAGGCAGTAGGCAATCGTTGTTTGCTCTTGCACGATGAGGTCGGGCATTGTCATCTTGCAACAGAAAAGTGACAAGTGCTCCAGATAAGAGCAGTACATATGTATGGATGAAAGTACCCTTGCTACGATCGTGAGAAATATAGGAAACGTACCAGATGCGATCACAATTAGCCCTGTACGTTACAAAAGTTATTTACATGGGTACCGCTAATTTTATTTCAAGCAAAGAAATCGAGAATAAACACTCATGTATTTGTTCACTGAACTCTCACAATATGATGCGAGCGTAAACACAACTAAATTGAAAACGGAAGAAAAAGCTAGAATGATCTCCCTTCTAAGACAATATCACTACGACAACCGATATTAAAAATAATTATAATTATAACTTATAACTTGATAATTTGTTATCATTGTTGGTGTGTGTAACGTATGGTTTCTAATTAAAATATGTACATGTATCCCTGAATATTGATGTAACGTTTCTTTTTTTTTAAGAGTATATATTATATATATATTAACCCTATCGTTTTTGTGTTTATTGGTTACGGCATGCGCCTCTAGTTTATGGTAGAATGATTAAGTTGTTCCTGGATAAAAACAGCTAGGCCTCCAAAGGAGCGACCGGGATTGATTTTGGGCCGGTCGAGCCTTAGCAATTTATATGCTGGAATATTAAAGTTAGACCTAGGGCCGAAATGGGTTTCCTGAATGGTAATAACATGGGGGTTTAGTTTTTGAAGTTTAATTGAAGCTTAAAACTCTTGGCCGTGTGCCGAAACGCCATTAGCATTCCATTGGATAATTTGCATGAATGTAAGAAAGAGGAATAAGTAGTAAGGCAAAGTAAGGATGATATTAATTTTGTGCTGTATGGTTGGTTTAGGGAATGAGGAGGATTTGGGTATTTACTTGAGTTTATTTATGGAGGTAAGTAAGGTTTCTTAGTTGCAGGAGATTAGGTTGGCTTTTTGGGCCATTATATGGAGTTCAGGTAGGTTTTAGGAGCGGGAAGTGAGGGCGAGGGAGATATATGTTATAATGGGGAGGTTGAGGTTGGAGGATAGGGCAGGGGCTGGGGCTGGGGTATAAAGGGTGGGGTGGGTTTGGCGGTTGGATGGTTGGGCGTTACTGGAGGTTGGGGCGGGGGAATGTGTGATGCAAGTGTTGTGGGTCTTTGTTTGTGTGGGTTTGCTGTGAGAGATGCGTGCTCATGTGACCTGCAATGGACTTGCAATTTGCATCAGGTCCACCACAGGACCGATCGCCGCATGCTGCACATCTCCCCGGCCTCCTGTGTTGTATGTAACACTTCGGAACTTTATTAAAGGCCCGAGTGGCCCGAGTGGGAAATCAGCTTCGCGAAGAGAAGAAGAAGATGGGAAACGTTTGCTCCAAAACCTTGGAAATATTTTTAAAAAACCCATTATAAATGACTTTATGTAAAAACTTGTTGAAATGATGTTAGCTCCTAAGAAGGGTTTCATGTTCAATTATATTCTCCAAAAAAATAATTGTTTGACAAAAGCCACTGACACCTGCTGTGTATTGACGGAACATGTCTATCCGGTAACACTTGTTGTCTATCCGGTAACACTTATTGTCTATCCACGTTCAGAAACAGCCACTCCTCTCCATTTCAATGGACACCTGTGCTGGCCTTTTGCCGAACATCTCATCATATTAAATATTGACAATGAGCGTTCAAGGACGGCATTAAAACAATTATCGTCAGGGTTGTGTGGACTAGTACGTCGTGTATATACTGTAAAATGAATGACATATCGATCAACACATGTGTGCATGAAATACAGTTTTGTCAAATCACAAAATGCTCATAAGAGAGATTGTTGTTTGAAACCTTTTAACGCCAAGTGAACACTTTCTAGATACCACTCTGAACTTCCATTAGGAGAGACGACAAACACATGAATATTTCACACTTGCAATTCACACCGTAAACGTGTTCAATCTATCTAAATGGAGTCCAACAAAGTCATAAAAGGGAAATGTTTAATGTGCAGAACAAAACATGGCAATGCAAGACCCGGCGACGTTTTAACAATATTGAGAAAAAAAACAGTTTAGAGTTTTAACATGTTTTAAAAAGTAGAAACAATATTATCTTACGTCATTATTTATGGTGGTAATAACCAAATGTGATAAACGGGCATTGTGTAAAAACCATTATAAAACTGTGCAATTTCACTGAAGGAACATAGACAAATGTTGACAAATCGTCACACACTACAATCACGTAATATAGATTTCAACAGCTTCTTTTGGTTTTCAGAAGAAAAATTTGTATTTTAGAGTTTATGTGTATGTCCGCCGCATTATTTCTAGTGTACTTGTTCATAAACTACTGGACAAACGACATGCATAGCAAGTTGTTAAAACACCGGGTTAAGTCGATGACAATGTGTTGTATTTACAATTTTGTTCATCAGAGTAAGATACTTTTGGTTGTTGTGTCATCAGGTGTTTTGATATTTTTGTAAAAAGTAATAAACGTTTGGCATTTTGTAATAATGTACTTTCATGGAGATTATATAAATGACGTACATTGTGTTATTGCTGACGGACATCATAACAACAGGTCCTAATTCACTCTCCTATTTGTTCTTGTTAAGGAGATTTCAAAACGAGACTTGAATAACAGAAACATGAACCGGTAAACATCAGCTAAATCCATTCTGGAAACATAATGTAACTGTTTCAGTCCGTAAATTACATTAGATTGCATTTGTGTTGGTAGCGTATCTTTTTGGCACTCTTTGAGGTATATACATTTCGTTGAGTATTGTTCGAGGTGAGATCTAATAATTCACCTGTCTACTAGATGATCTCCAATCCCTTCCTGAACGACATGTTACCTAATGCACGCAAGTCAAACAAAATAAACAGCACTCACAACCAAGTTATTAAAGATCCGCGATGTGTTACTGATATTAAACTATCCATTGTTTTGCAATATAAGTTCTAAAAATTTGAATTTTGAGGATATGCATATTTTTACTTCAGATCTCATTTGGCTTATCAGCAAAATGTGTGATTATGATCGTATAGGGTGGCGCTGCTCGGTAGCGACACGTATCATTGCAGCTCTCCAGAAAATTGTATTTTATTATAGTTTGAGATGAGTTTTATGTTATAAATCTAAACGGATCGGAATACCAGAGTATGGAGAAAATGAATCAGCGCAAGTGGATATGCGCCGTTCTGGCAATAACCTGTTTCCTGCAACAACTCACTTCCGTAGTGACGTGTCGCGTCTATGACAACCAACATGGCCGTTACGGCAGTTACGATGCGATCAGCTATGGGAGGAATCAACTTCTCCAATTTCAAGGAGTTAACGCAGTGAGTGCTTTGAACATTGATTTGCCCCCGGAATGTTCACGCAACAACAATGATCACGATCAAGAATCGAGTGTCAAGCTAAAACGAGGAAGAAGAGGTGGACTTAGGCAGAAGGTGAGAAGAAGGAAGTACAGACCCGCTCTCCCAACGATCATTCTGTATAATGTCAGATCGTTACCTGCCAAGTGACAGAAATTGAAGAAATATGTTCGAATTCCGCGAGAGTTGCATCTTATGTTTTACGGAGACATGGCTAAATGACACTGTTGTGATCAAGTTTGGAGCTGAGCGGTTTTGGAACTCCGATTCGACTGGACAGGGATGCGACAAAGACAGGATAGAGTATTGGTTGTGGTGTTTGTATGTATGTAAATGAACGTTGGTGCAGTCAGCACGTGATAAGAGAAACAATTTGTAATAAGGACATTGAGCTGTTATCTATTTCTCTGAGACCATATTATCTTCCGCGAGAATTCGGACACATTTTTTAACAACTGTTTACATGCCCCCAGATGCTAACGTAAAGCAAGCTGGTGACCATATCCACGCTACCATGGACAAACTCAACGATCTTTCACCAGAGGCACCAAAACTAATCCTCGGCGATTTTGACTCATGCGATTTGAAGCACGTTCTGCCAACTTATCAACAGTATGTGAGGTGCCCAACAAGATCAAGGAAAACCATTGACTTCTGCTATGGGAGTGTGAAAGATGCATACAAATAATTTGCCAAGGCCCCTTTGGGAACATCTGACCATAATACAGTCTCTTAGCGCCATTTTATCGCCAAAAACTTAAGTCAGAAAAACATGTTGTGAAATATGTAAAGTCATGGACAAGAGAGTGTATTGATCAATTAAAAGGTTGTTTTGATTGTACTAATTGGGATATATTTGAAAACATCCCTAGTTGTAACAACTTAGATGAGCTCAAAAATTCTGTAACTGGTTATATAAATTTCTGTGTGGAAAATAGTGTACCTATTAAATGTGTTAAATTATTCCCAAATGAAAAGCCATGGGTTAATAAAGAGTTAAAATAGTGTTGAATGAAGAGAGAAGGGCTTGAAATCGGGAGCGGAAAGGGAGTGTCCTGATTGGTTGCAATTGAATCTAGTTGTGCAATCAGCGACGCCGTTGTAAAAGTGACATTTGCCAATGACACGTTATAATGATAAAACAAACGTAAGGCCAACGTTTTCTCGTTTTCCTGTGTTTTCCTCGAAATATGCTATTTGATTTTGTGAAAACTATTGATCGTAAACATACTTATAAATGAAGAAGACCAAATCAGACACAAATACCAAAAACAGTTCATTTGCTTTATTCACATCAGACATATTCTAATGACATATGCTAATGAGCAAGACCCTTCAGAGTAAAATGCCAATATCTTTGAAGTCACCCGGTTCACATGGCCAATTAAAGATCTGAAATCTGAAGGGAGTAACCTCTTTGGGAAGAGCATGTGAATTCCCATCATGTCCCCATTCTTTGGAAAATGACAAAAATAATCCCTTTGCCAAAAACGAAAAAAACCACTATTAACAACGACTACAGACCAGTGGCTCTCACCTCTGTTGCTATGAAAAGTCTAGAACGAATTGTTAAGGGCTTGTTGTTAAATGATGTGATTGACGTTTTAGACCCATTTCAATTTGCTTATAGAGCACGGCGTGGAGAGATGATGCAACAACAACACTCTTAAATAGCATCTATAAGCACATGAACAATGATAGTTCCTATGTTCGAATAATGTTTGTTGATTTTTCATCTGCCTTCAATACCATTCAACCTCATCTGTTAATTGATAAACTTTCTCATATGAATGTGAACTCAAATATCATTAAATGGATAAATTCCTTCCTTGTTAACAGACAGCAATTTGTACAAGTTAATAGTGTTAAATCTTCAACTGTAAGTACTTCTACTGGCGCCCCACAGGGTTGTGTTGTTTCACCAATTTGTATATCTTGTACACAAATGACTCTTCTTCAAATGCTGATTCATGTTACACCATTAAATTTGCTGATGATCATTGGGCTTCCTGTTAAAACTATCGTCAGTTGTTATGAACAGCAGTTATAAAAAAATCCCCTTCAAATAAAGACACACTTGAACATTTAATTCATCACTGTTGTTTAATTACCTCCCTTTGAAGCGCACATACAATCTCAAGATGAAAATAGCGTTTCAGGTCATGACCTCTGTGACCCCAATTCGGGTCACGGGTCACAAAATCTAAATTTCGAATCCCCATTGGCCAAGGAGTCTGCACACAACTTTTCAGTATTCTGGACCTTTGGGAACTAGAGAAGAAGATGAAAATCGGTTTTTGGGGCTGTGACCCCTGTGACCCCAATTGAGGTCAGAGGGTCACGAAATCTACAATTTAGAATCCCCATTGGCTAGAGAGTCTGCACACAACTTTTCAGTTCTCTAGACCTTTTGGAACTGGAGAAGAAGATAAAAATGGTTGTTAAGGTCGTGACCCCTGTGACCCTATTTGGGGTAGATGGTCACAAAATCTACAATTTAGAATCCCCATTGGCCAGGGAATCTGCACACAACTTTTAAGCTCTCAAAAACTTTTGGATATGGAGAAGAAGATGAAAATAGGTTTTTAAGGTTGTGACCCCTTTGCCCCCTTTAGGGGTTACGGGGTCACGTACTCTACAATCTAGAATCCCCGTTATCCAAGGAGTATGCACACAACTTTTCAGCTCTCTAGACCTTTTTGAACTGGAGAAGAAGATGAAAATACGTTTTTAAGGATGGGAACCCTGTGACCCAATTTGGGGTCACGGGGTCACGAAGTCTACAATTTAGAATTCCCATGGGCCAAGGAGTCTGCACACATCTGTTCAGCTCTCTAGACCTTTGGGAACTGGAGGAGAAGATAAAAATAGATTTTTGGGACTGTGACCCCTGTGATCCAAACTGAGGTCACAGGGTCACCAACTCTACAATTTATAATCCCCATTAGCAAAGGAGTCTGCACACAACTAAATAGCTCTCTAGACCCTTTGGTACTGGAGAAGACGATAAAAAAAGATTCTTAAGGTCGTGACCCCTGTGACCCTATCTGGGGTCAGGTGGTCACGAAATCAACAATTTAGAATCCCCATTGGCCAGGGAGTCTGCACACAACTTTTCAGCTCTCAAAACCTTTTGAAACTGGAGAAGAAGATGAAAATAAGTTTTTAAGGTTGTGATCCCTGTGACCCCATTTGAGGTCACGGGGTCATGAAGTCTACAATTTGAAATCCCCATCAGCAAAGGAATCTGCACACAACTTTTCAGCTCTCTAGACCTTTTGGAACTGGAGAAGAAGATGAAAATAGGTTTTTAAGGTTGTGACCCCATTTGAGGTCACGGGGTCATGAAATCTGCCATTTAGAATCCCTATTAGCCAAGTAGTCTGCAGACAAAATTTCAGCTCCTTACGCCAAGTGGTTCTGGAGAAGAAGACGAAAATGCGAAAAGTTTACGGACGGACGGACGGATGACGGAGAGAAATAAATTCTGATAAGTGCAATGTTGCACGATAAACACTTTCATGTATAGCATATTCTAGTCTCTGTAAACTGTGTTAATATGTATTGTTTTGAATGATATTTGTATGTTTTGTATGCTGGAGAATTGTAATTATACACAACAAATGTCCCTTTTGGCACAATAAATAAATATTATCTTGTATACGCTGGTTTTTAGTTAGTTTATGCTGGTAGTTTGTTGATTCCAACAAATGTGTTTCCACATCTGAATGACAAAGCATAGGAGTCATTTATAATTTGTTATTAAGTAATTATTTTTTTAAAAACCCATTAAGCTTGATCTTTGGTTTATTTGATTTGATTTGATTTTTTTAAACAGCGTTTTATTAAACTATCAATCAAATTTTATTCAGTATAAAGGTCATCGCGCCTATACACATACCGTTTTAAACATAGATGTCATATATATTGTACATATATACATGCCCATCTGCATACTTATTTAATATACACCGGTTATTAAAAAACATACAATGAAAAGATAAATATAGATAAATTGAATAACTTGATACTACAAAAATATGGTTCGTTATTTGTTATTTGTTATTCGACAAGAACAAAAACCAAGAAACTGTAAAATGTAGTATTGCAGTGTATTATTCATCTGTTTGATACTGCTGTATGACTTGACTACATACATTTTAAATTCACATATAGTTAGGTGGGATTTAAATGAGCGAGGAAAAATAAAATACTCAACTCGGCCCCGTTCAATAAGCTTTTTATAGAACTCGGGAATGGTATCGGTATTTATCATCCAAAACCACAGGAGATATCGATTATGTGAGATCAAGTGTAGATATCAAATAGATATCGTTTTGGCAGTAGAATTTGCACAATGCTCTGTCACCGTCAACTACATGACATCACGATGATGTTACGTCATTCAGTAATGTCATCACATCACTGTGTCATAATCATAATAACATTTATTTATTATTTATTAATTAACTATAAATGTTATGATACTTATATTGAATTTATGGCCTAGACGATATTATTCGACAACAAGGCCAATACGGGGAAACTGGGCCAATACGGGACAAACTGGGCTAATATGAGTCTGAGATTGCGCAGTTGCACATTTGGTGAAAGCCCGAAGCTGTCGCTTCACAACTTTGACCCGTGCTATTTGTTCACCAATCTTGTTGAAAAGTATTATTTCAATGTAAATGATATGTCAAGTGGTGTGCAAATAGAATGAAAAGAAGTTAATTAATAAAATTGTCATTAATTAAGTATTTCCGTATTGGCCGAGTTACTTCGACTCGGCCCAATACAACGGACCTCGGACCTGTAACTGGGCCAATACGGAAATACTTCATTAATAACAGTATAATAATGAGCAATGAAATACTGTGATGTATCAGTGAAATAAACTATCTGTCAAGTTATAGTGAAGATATCCGATATGTTCACTGTGACCAGTGACTTATTTAATTTGACATCATGAAAGAGCGGCTGCCCAACATGCAAACGATCCTTTTGTTGCGTAATTACAAGGATAATATCATATTCTAAATAGAATATCTGTCGATTCTCGACAAATACCTTTTACTCATCTCGTGAGGTAGTAAAGATATTTATCATATACTTGCTTATAAATATACAGGTTTTGCATGTATGATAGAGCCTCTTCCAAACACCCTGTATCAGCCCGACTGGCAGATAACCTGTATCAACCCGTCGTCAAGGGCAAAAACCTGTATCAGCCCGTCGTAAAGGGACTTGAACCTACAACCCTAGGTAACGTACGAGACAAAAAGACCAAAGTCACAAGGCATTTAGAGTTGTCTCCCTTTGCACAGCGCACGTTGAACTAAACTCTTCACAGTTTGCCCTGGGGACGAGGTTGACTTTTAACATGGCGGACATCGCTGAAAAACGCCACAGTTATTTGTAGACCATAGATTTGTGAGCTTGATATCGTCATTGAATCGGCAGTTGCCGTAGAACATGTGGTAAACTTTGAAACAAACCAAATGGGTACAGAGAAAATGCGAAACCCTAACACTTTTAGGTAAAAACACATGTGACATGAGCAAATTTGCTGAGTAAGTTAGCCTATGTGTTGTCATGATAATTAATAGATGCAGAAATTAAAGTTTATGAATGTATAACTTAGTTGGGTTTTTTTTCGTAAGTGTACATGATAAACATAGTATGATATGGGTGTTTCCATATCACATCCTGTATCAGCCCTCGACCAATAGCAGCCCTCGACTAATAGCAGCCCTCGACCAATAGCAGCCCTCGGGCTAATATTAGGTTCTCGGGCTGATACAGAATGTGATATGAACACACCCATACAATACTTTATTTATATATTCACTTGTTGCTACGAACATAATATATCCTCTATCTAACTCCCACGTTTCATGTATATGTTGTTAAATGGGACATGGTTTAATATATGTACACTTCTGGGTACGTTGACTCTGTACTCACCGATGGGTAAACAGCTGTGTGATGTGCCGGAGAGGGTTGGATGGCAGAGATGTTCTGCAGAACACACCCTCTGATAGCATCCGTGCCAAGCGCTCTGTAAATACAACAACGGCACTACATTCGTGGTTATGATAATTATACCTTACCGCAGCCTGTTGAAACAATATTGACGTGTCACCGTTTTTAAGATTATACCATTGTCATTTGTTCAGATGATTTCATCACCCTATGAATACAACATTGACCTTCCATTATTAGTTAGGATACTTACAACTATAATACACTCAACCGCAAAAGAAATGTCACCATACAAAATGCAAGCTAATTCAATCCACCAGTGATAAACCGGACTGAACAGAGATACATAATGTCTTCAGAAGCCAGCTTAACTAATCTTGAATTGTCTAAACAATACCTTTTCATAATTCTGAGAAACACGCGTTTGAAGAATGGTTATTTTCTAATCTCCTTAACTAGACGAGATGGGAGAGTCAAAAAGGGCTTTTTTAGCTTGTTTTATGTCGTCCTACAGTAAAGACGCGTCAACAAAATTAAGTTCAAGAAAGTTATTAAAGTCTATAACATGTTTTATTAATTACATTTCTACATTTTCTACATTTTTTACTTAAATTCCAAACACTCTGGCCAAAAACCGTTTTGAAAAAGCAATTTCAGCATCCCACGTGTATTTGAACTGACATACAAATCAAAGTGTCCTACTCTGATGCATGAACTTGTGAGTTTTTCTTTGCGAAACATATGTCTATCGAATACATTCATAATCTACATTCTCAGGCTGCAGTATTTTGTTGTTTGAACTGTTGAAAATGTGGTGACGTTTCTTTTGCGGTTGAGTGTATATATATGTTAACACAGCATTGACGTTCTGAGGATAACTACAACCATGATAATTATGTTAATATAACCTTGACTTTTCATTATTTGTTAGGAAAATCATAAGCATGATATGTTAATATAACATTGACTTTTCATTATTTGTTAGGTTCATATAACACCAAGATATATTAACACAACATTTATTTTCATTATTTGTTAGGATAATTATATGATATGTTGATATAACATTTACTTTCCATTATTTGTTAGGATAATCATATGATATGTTAATATAACATTGACTTTTCATTATTTGTTAGGATAATCATATGATATGTTAATATAACATTGACTTTTCATTATTTGTTAGGGTAATATAGCACCATGATATTTTATCACAACATTTACTTTCCATCATTTGTTAGGATGATTATATGATATGTTGATATAACATTTACTTTCCATTATTTGTTAGGGTAATATAGCACCATGATATGTTAACACAACATTTACTTTCCATTATTTGTTAGGATAATCATAACCATGATATCTTGATATAACATTGACTCTTCATTGTATCTTAGGGTAAATATTACTGATTTGTTACTACTCCATTGAATTTCCATTATTAGTTAGGATAATTATAACAATGATAGGCTTATAGTACAATGGAATATTATTACCATCGTGGTACTTCGTAAAGGGGTTTCATAACAAACTGTTATGACACTCATGACCTTCAAGTAATTTGATTGGC
Source organism: Gibbula magus (assembly GCA_936450465.1). NCBI lineage: Eukaryota > Metazoa > Mollusca > Gastropoda > Trochida > Trochidae > Gibbula > Gibbula magus. The sequence goes on along the minus strand of OW388300.1, from coordinate 3,375,061 downwards.
TAACGATAAACGTTGACCCCGGACTACTTTATTCATTCATGAAACTAACGTGAATTCATTTATGAATTTACAAGTATTTTACGACAACACTTATATTATAAATAATAACCGATGCTATGATGAAAATAGGTGCTGCACCTATTTTATCCCATCGCAAACGAAATCGCATGGAGGATTCCCTATCTTACGTCATATTTTACACTTCTCGAGGGGGTTTCCCCAGTCAAACCACATGAAGGAAAGTAGGTTGGCATATGTACCATGCGTGCTATGATTATGTCTTGATCCATAATTACAAATCCCGCTTTTTATATAGTTTTGAACAAAATATTTGATATCGCTGTTGCCGACATGTACATAAACAGAAGCTGATTACAGAGAAATGTATCACCATTTCTTCCTCTTCCTCTTCCAAAAGCTATGTTGGCACCCATATCTGCAGACTACAATACACTAGATATATATATGGCACCAATATGAGCAATATGTAACGCACTTTCTTAACGCGTGTAGTGTGCGCGGAAAAACGCAACGCAGCGCATGACGCATCGCGAAACAAATTTCGACGTAGTGTGCGCCCAGCCTTATGAGGTTTCTTTATTTGTTGCGAAGATAGGGTAAGCATGTCAAAAGACGTGCTGTTTATAACAGTTAAAGCAATATATGATAGAATGGCCAATTACACAGGACAAAAAGTGGTGGAATCCGATTTCCGGATTCTCCCAAACATTAGCGGATACCCAAGAATCCCGAAGAATCCGGAATGATCCGGTAAGTTGATTCTACCACTTTTTGTCCTGTGTTATCTTTCTGTCTGAACTCTCAAATTCGCAAGTGACTTACACATCTACCTCTCACACAGAATAGTTCCACACCACTGTCGCTTTATACGTCGCACCATTTAGGGTATAACATGTGGCCTCTCGGAAACTAGGGTCAGTACATTATCTAGTGTCCTGTTGAAAACACAGCTGAACAGAGAACGCATCATTGCACTGATTTAAGCAGGAATGTCAAATAAAGCCATTGCCTAAAGCTTCAGATGTCATCAATTGATCAGCGTGAGACTGGCCCATGGTTTCCAGTAAACAAGGTAAACCAGGGACCAACCTTGACCCAGACAGCAACGCGTAATAACGACTCGACAAGACCGACACATTATGCGAAATCAAGTACAAGATCGCAAATTACCAAGTACCCTTGTTGTTGCTGCTGTGAGGGGGAGGCATGGGAACATCAATACCGACACTGTTCGTCGCCAATTATGCTCAGCCGCGGGACTTTTCACTTGTTACCTCTTGCGTTGATGTGTTACTTTAATTACAGATTTTTACAGTCTCTCTGAGTTGTTGTTGCTTTCTTGCATTGGTAATTGGCCAGTCTACAGCCATGCTAAAACAAAATCTGAGGAATAGATTGCTCGCCAGGGTATTCAATCAAAGTCGGTGGTGCGATTTCATTGCATCTCAGTATATTATAACAACAAATATAACATGTAATATAAGCGCTACAATGTCTTAATAAGACACTCATACCATTAAACACTCTCTAAAATAAATAGAGCAATGGGACTCGCAATGCAAGACAAACTATAAATTCCCTATACTCACTTTTAACAAAACTGATTTCTGTCCAGCTAACAATACATGGATGGAAAAGAACGATTCTACTTACAAATTTTGCCAATGTTGTATGGTAAAGATATTTATTTAGTGGAATATACCCAAATATATTTGCATGTCTTATCCAAAGATTCAACAGACGTATGTCAACATATTCTATTTGTGCTAACCTAGGTCTCTGTTTACAATGGTCGGGTATATTGATGAGATTAACTGTAACGGCCAAAATCACACGTTTATGCTAACAGCTTCCCCGGTGTATTATTTTCTCATTGGCGGTATGTATTTAACCTTTTCTTTTTGGAGTAACCTGCCTTGGGCACGGACTTTTCGTTCAAACATGGCTGCGCCCATGTACGCTGCATAAAAGTTTTCCAAAAATTAGAAAATGCCATCGCAAACAAACGGTAACTATAATTTTATCATCAATTTAATGTATTTCTTTTGTAAAAGTAAATTCTCACAAATGTAGGCATTCGCTTTATCACCTTATTCCGTATTTGTATTTTTCAACTGACAATGTGTTAGCGTTGTTTTCCATGCTATTGGCATTTCATTAAGGCAATTATTTCAGTATTTCTTATTGCAGAATGCAATTACCGTATTGTATCTTAATTGCATAATGTAATTATTTTCTATTTCTTTTGCACAAGGCAATTACTGCAGCAAATCTAATTGCATAAGGCAGTTATATTAAACTTTCCTAATTGCATAAGGCAGTTTTGTTAGGTTTACACATTATTACTGAGTGTGTAATGCTTTTTCAAGCATTAAAGCTATTTTCACATGTTAGTAAATAAGCCTTTTGTTTTATTTGCAGTCAATCTGTTAACTTTGAAGATAGACTCTTTAAACTCTGTGAGAAAAGAAGACATGAAAGGAATAAAAAGACTTTAAGAAAATCACTGAGTTTGTGCAAGCTGGGTCATACACTAACTTGTTCCTTGGAAGACTTTGTAACAATGCTGTAACTCATCAACGAACACGATCTTCTGTGCCTTTTGATCACTCAGTTGTAATGTATGTACTAAATCATGCAGTATTTGCAACACTCTATTATGTACAGCACAAAAGAATAATTTGCTCAAATATATAGCAAATGATGTACAAGCTGGTATCTTTCCATCAAAGTAAGTGTGGCGCAGAATTGTTAAAAACTCTATCTGTTCTTATGAAGAAACTCAGGTGAAATTTAAATTTTAAGAAGGTTCACACTGTTATAACCACTGCTCCCATATAGTTCTACACTGCGAATATTTAATATGCCAAAGAAATAAATTGTATTCAACTCTATTTCATGAATTTGGTGTAGATTTATATAGAGATTATTACCCGAGGAAGTGTGTCATATGACTTTTACGAAACGAGTGTGAATTTTTGTATTTCCCGAGCGAGAGCGAGGGTTATACATAAATTATCGCGAGTTTCGTAAAAGTCATATGACACACTTTCGAGTGTAATAATTTCTTTATTACCCATTTTATTCCATCTGATTCACGTAAAAAAAATCAGAAAACGACCCACTTCTCTTGCGACGGCAAACCACAGTGACGTCACGAACAATCGTTTTATGACGTCACAGGCGACAACATACGGGAAGTCGCGGTGAACAATGGTTGCTAGGCAAACGTGATATGTGCACATGTGCTCATATCAATAATATTAACTCGGTTATGTTCAACCATATGGGTAATAAATGTATACATCGAACTTATAGACTTCTCTTAATATTACGTCATGAATATTCATGAGCTATCCAAAACGAGGCTAAGCCCGCATGGACGAACAACGTGATCCCGGAAGTGACTGATCGCGATTTTCTCTCGCCAAAAAAGTTTGTTTTATACCACTTTTAAACATTGTCACTAGTTTCAGACGGAACTAAACGCGAAAATAACATCTCAAATGTTTAATTGACTCAAAAGTATGTGTGGTTTAAATCCAGTATTTGAATAAATGACTGAGTGAAGTAATTGAAACGTGAGCGATTTGTTTTACGAATATTCAATTGCTGCTTCATACTTTATTCTAGATTCAACTTACTAAATACGATTAGGCCGTATCTGATCGTGATGATAAATACATTGCGAGCTTATCTATTTCTCCGACTTCTCCGATGTAGCCAGATACTAGACATGAACAATCGACATGAACAATCGACATGAACAATCGCATGCCGTGTCTCGCTAAACAGTGATGTTGACAAAAACATGTTTCTGTTACCATGCGGATTTCTGTGAAAACTTATAGGCCTAAATGTAAGAATAATATTATAATGTCGTAAATGTGCTGTGTTCAATTAGCCGGCGGAATTGATTCAAGCAAATCTACTATATAGTACTAGTATTGTCACACTTGACACTACTACTTCAAATTCATGCTGGCAGAAGTGAATATTTTTGAATAAATCAGTTATAAGGTAAGTAGTTACATATTTAATGTAATTTCAATATAAAGCATTTGCAAGATTATTTGTTTAAACTGTAAATTCTAAGGGAAATAACTAAATAACTAAAATTAATTTTGTATACAAAATATCATCTCAGTTTATAATACATTAGATATTAGAGTTTTAATTATATCTCAATTTAATAACAATGTTACATGGGAAATTGTGCAGTCGTATTTTATACTTTGTTCAACATGATACATTTGAAATATATTATTACCACTCTCAAATGAGATGAAATATATGACAAAGTCACAATCAAAACCAAATGTCATCTTGATTGAAATATATCTAAAAATATATATCCATATATGTACACAAATGTATTGAAGTTTACTTGTAAATTATTTTGTGATTGCCCTGATGTATATACACATCATTATTCGGGTCTCGGAAAAATATTTATATACAATGAATCAAAGATTTGAGGCATAATATATAATTGGTCTAAAAAAATTATGATTTATTTTGTAAATTTGTAATGATGAATAGATTGTGCATAGATGAGATAGAAAGTGTCATTAAAAGCATGTTTGACCATAAATTGTAGAATGTTCATGTTCTCAACATTGAAGCTGTAGACCCATATAAACAATGTTATGCCTTGGGAACTTACAGAAGGGTCAAGTAAACTTTAGTTAAAGAACTAAGTTTCATCTGAAATATACCTAAAAATAATGAAATATTTACATGTCAAGTTAAAACAAATCTCTTAGGAGTTTTAGATAAGATTTAGTCACATAAATAAAGCTATAATATCTTAATTAATAGTTTCTGCAAGTATAATATATCTAAAGCAATCTGACCATTTTGAAAATATGCTACCCTTCAGAGATAAAATAATTTGATAAGACTGTTAATATGTTTACAAATTGTAGCTTTATTTTGTCAGGTATCAACGTGATTGAGTCAAACCAAACTCTTAAAATATGAAAATGTAGTTAATTTTGCTAATCCAATTTGAGTAATGTACAAATGTATGGTTGCCCCTACTAAATTTGAAATTACTAAAGCAAAATAGATCAACTTAATTCCATGCATCAATCCATACTGTATGTACATTTCTGAGTCAGGTCCAAAACATGTATATGAAATTGAATTATATCGGATTATCCATAAAATTCTAAATTGATATAAGGTTTCAGGTACAGACATATAATTATATTATATAATTATGTTATTTAAGGAATGTTTTACTTTAAAAATCAGGAATCAATTTGCACTTGTAGAATTGTATTTCCCAATGAAAAGGGCAGTTGAAAGTTTACTTTGTACCCATTTCCCCCCAAAGTATTTGCAATAAAAATAACACAAAATTTTGAAATAATTGTTCAAACTATAACAAAAATCATATATACTTAATCACGTCAAACACTTAAATTAAAATGTGTTTACAGTTGAAGAACGTTCGTTTGTAAATCTATTAAATATACAATTTTATGTGCAATATTATTTAGACCTGCATTGGTCGCCATTGGATAATGTACAGGCTACTGTAGTGAATAAGTTCAAATCGTTTTCCCGTTGGTCGGTCTGTATAGCGTGTGAACTCGTAAATATATCAAATTGATTAGTTCTAGATAGATGTTTGACATAGATAATAAAACTGTTTCTGTAGGAAAGTTGCACAGGTGACGCATTGTGAGATTGCAAGCCTCCCGGAAGTTGATCGAATGTTAGAGATTAGGTACACACGGCAGAAAAAAAGCGAAAATATCAATCATTATTATGACTAGATAACTATAGATTTTTTTTAAAAACCCATAAAATCTATTTCCAACGTAAAATTGTGTTCCTTGTCGTATAATATCACATGTATTTTGTAAAAATTTGAGATATTTGACAAGTACTCATAATAGCGAATCAACGTTCCACGATGCTTTGACATTTCAGCAAGGCACTTTATGAATGAAAATGTTAATCACCTTTGTCAAATTTAACACGGGCTCCTTCAGAAAACAGCAACATACTTTTGTGCAAAAGCAGAAAACTTTTTGTGAGTTAGTAGTGAAGCTATTCATGAAATACGATATTGGACTCGCACGTCGCATTACGGCATTTTCGTCTGCCATCTTGGAAGCTTGCGGGCTTAGCCTCGTTTTCGATATCTAGGTCACCGCTATGCATAAATATTAAGAGTCGGCTATAGATGATGAAGATGCACTTTCACTATATTGTGGGCTCAATGCAACATCATAAAAAACCATTGTGCTCAAAGTTTCAAATATATTTATTCTTTGAAGGATTATCTGAGGAACAATTTCTGAAATACCATTGTTATCAATACTGTAAAGAATCTATCTTGTAAATATGATTTGTACATGAATGAAATTGATTACTGCTTATGTAATCTTCGATTATCATTGGAGGAAATAAAGAAATCCATTCATTCATTCATCTCACTTACGTCTGATCCATATGTGAGGATTTTCTAGTGTGAGATTACTGATCTATTTTTTTCTTAAAATCAATGACTTTTACTGTTCATTATACAATGTGTGTAAGTGTTAAATAATGAACGATTATTTCGGTATGATATGCATCAATGGTTCTGGGTTGACAGAATACGTTTCCAAATAAAACGTTTACCTAATGTGGTATACTTTAATAATCTATTTCTAGTGAATAAATCCTTAAAGTCAAAGTTGGCTGATAGTACCCACACTTGTAGGAGAAAATACAGAATATAAGTGTAATTTGTAATAATTGAAATTATATAGTTTACCTATATGGTTGAACATAACCCAGTTAGTATTTTATTTTCAATACGAAAAGCACATATACGTATCACGTTTGCCTGGCTCGAGTTGCAGTCGATTTCAACCTTAGATTATCGAAATACATATCTACCAAATTACAGAAAAGAAAACTAGCGTTTTATTTTAAACCCTTACAGTAACTATAGGAGATATTGAAGATATTGAAGAATTCAATATTACATGTGTAAAATCAATTCTGGCCCTGACTAAATTAGCCAACTCTTGAAAGAGTGTGTGTTCTCAAAATGTCCTGTGCTCTGCTTGTTATTTAATATGTCGTTACAATCATGTGTTTATCCATCTGAATGGAAAGCTGCAAATGGTATGCCTAAAAAAGGTGACCCATGTGACGTATTAAAATACTTGATCGAATTTGGCATTAAAGCTTTTAGCTGTAACTTTAACACTGTGGTGTAACAGGTTAATTGTCGGTATGATTATCGGGATAATTAATCGTAGTTAAAGCGTGTTTGTAAATGGAGCTGTTCTATACAATCTTGGAAGAAAAAATATCTTTAGATTTGACCTATACCATCTTGGAATATTTTTATATTCCAAGATGGTATAACAAATATTAAAATATGTACGGCTCTAATTAGCCTCGTGGTTGGCGTTCACACTGTACTGTGTGGGCATAGCATTACTATTGATAATTACCGTGATGGCAAATATGAATTTTGCTGGAGCGCGCTTAATTAACTATCGGTGTGTAGAGGCTGTCGTGTGTAGCGTTTTAGAATTTCAATCAAGTGGGATAATTAATCAATCGTCATGCGTCTCGTCACTATCTCGGTGCGCTTGTCTCAGCCTTGGACTATTTCTCGGAGCGCTCTGTGCACTGGGCTGTGTCAACGGTATATGATATTTCGATGATGAAGCTTTCGTTGTTCATGTTTAGCATGTACAGTGTGATACTTAGCTTTTATGCAGCTTTTTGTCACATTAGACTACGTACGAGAGAGTTAAAATACTTCACAATTTATCTAAATAGAGTAAAGCTAGACGCAAGCCACCGTGCTTTAAAGGTTCCTTAAGCGTTAGAGGGAAAATATAACCGTTAGAGGGAAAATATAAATGAACATTACGGCACCATTTAATAATTGAATCTCTCAACCTCCGATACTGCTGATTTCAATTTCATCGAGATTGCATGCTATATTTCGTTAATGCCATTTTATCGTAATTATAATATACAATGACATTTCGAATTTATCAGTTTATCACATGGTTAACCAAGCTTGGTATCAAGTGAAGAGATCATTCAGAGAGAAATACTTACTACTTAACATAATTTGTATTACAATCTAGTTGAACAGCTAATCGCAGACAAACAGACAGATTGTTTATTAACGTCTCACCATATGTACATAGAAAGAATAAATATATAAAACTTGTACAAAATTGATTATAGATAGACCTTTATGGTCCCCTATGATATGTTCATGATGTTTACATGTCTGTTCCATACATTTTATTTGTATTTGAGATTAATGCCTTCAAACACATAGCACAATGGTGATGGTTTCTTCCGGTATTAGAATCGGTAAAATACTTTTGATGTAGTTTGTTGTTATGTGTTGTCTTTATGGATTATCTTTGGGTTGTAGTTATAGTGGAACTGACCTGCGAAAAATGAACACCAGTAAATTATTAGAACAGATCAGAATTTGTTCAGACTTGAACCCCTCATCTACATTACATTAATAGATAGATAACGTGTACATGAGTGAATGAGTATGAAGCAGGACATGACTTATTTCCTATGTACACAATGTTTGTTAAATTAGGCAAAATACAAAAAGGTATACTTGTAGGATGCAACAGTTCAGATGGATATTACCAAAAATACAATCTTGGAATATCTGTTGCAATTGGTGTTATACTCAAATGGGAAACTCATATCAAGTCAGATAGTCTTACAGTATGTGAAAAAGAAATGACCTATACACTCTTGGAATATCCAGTGAATATCTGTCACAAATGGTGTAATACTCAAAAGGGATACTTATATTAACTCTTAAGATATTCTTAAACTGTATAAACATATATTGATTATGTATGTTAAGATCACCACCAGTATATGACTTATTTGTTATGTAAACAAACCTCCCTCCAAGAAATGACCTACATACAATCTTGGAATATACAGTGAATATCTGTCGCAAATGGTGAAATACTCAGATAGGATACTTATATTAACTCTTAAGATATTCTTTCACTGTATATAACATATTTTGAATATATATGTTAAGATCACAACCTAGTTTATGACCAATTTGTTATGTAAACAAACCTCCCTCCAAGAAATGACCTATACAATCTTGGAATATCCAGTTAATATCTGTCGCAAATTGTGTCATATTCAAATAGGATACTTATATTAACTTTTAAGATATTCTTTCACTGTATATAACATATTTTGAACATGTATGTTAAGATCACAACCTAGTACATGACCTATTTGTTATGTAAACAAACCTCCCTCCAAGAAATGACCTATACAATCTTGGAATATACAGTGAATATCTGTCGCAAATTGTGTCATATTCAAATAGGATACTTATATTAACTCTTAAGATATTCTTACACTGTTTATAACATATTTTGAATATGTTTGTTAGGATCACAACCTTGTATATGACTTATTTGTTATGTGAACAAACCTCCCTCCAAGAAATGACCTACATACAATCTTGGAATATCCAGTGAATATCTGTCGCAAAGTGTAATACTCAAATAGGATACTTATATTAACTCTTAAGATATTCTTACACTCTATATAACATATTTTGAAACATGATCACAACCTTTTATGTGAACAAACCTCCCTCCAAGAAATGACCATAGTATTGGAATATCCAGTGGATATCTGTCGCAAACGATGCAATAATCAAATAGGAATATTTTGAAGATAAGTGTTAAAATCACAGCTTTGTTTGTAAAATACCATAACGAATCAATGAGTGATTACGCCAGGAAAAATGGAATCCCGTCCCGATGATTATTATTGTTCATCCCATTGTTGTCACAGTTGCCTCTTGTCAGACAGAATTCCAGTTTCATAATTGTCACTTTTCTCTGACTGGTCAAGAAAAGGCCATTCAATCTTGGTAAAACAAGTGCATCTAGGTTGTGAAAGGTTTAATCATCAAATGCCACATTTGAATCACCTCTTCCCCTACTATAACGCTATGCCTCATTAATTTATATGTATATGCTGAAATAACAGCTTTGTGGACTGCCATAATGAATCATGAAGTGATTACGTTGGGACAGACAGACAGACAGACAAGTATTTTATTAAAGTCTCACTTGTGTACATTATTTCATATATACATAAAAAAGGCAATAAATTGCACGGTTAAAAGTACACAACCAATCACTTGGTGATTTATGAGAGACTAAAAGCAAAGTATATTCATATGCATAAGATAAATATAAAACTGTACAAAAGTTAAAAAGAGATAATATTGTAAAAAATCATAAAAGTAAGAGAGCAAAATTACGAATATAAAAGATTACGGCGTTTTGATAAGATAAGATTGCAGGTCCTGGCAGTGTGTAAAACAATATTACAATCACTAAAAAGAACGTAAAACTTTAAAGCATCGCTAAAGCTGGTAAAATTAGGAAATATCTGGGCACTTTTCCTAAAAAGTTCATCTCTCTCCTCGTTATACAGTGGGCATTTAAAAAAGGCATGGAATTCATCCTCAATTTCTTTACAGTTAAAACAAAGACGTTCTTCCGTTGGAATGTTCTCGTAGCGACCTGTCTCTATCCTTAGAGGGGCTACACCAAAACGGAACTTTGCAAATGAACTTCGGTGTGATTTCGATATCGGGGCATGTAGATATGACTCTGTGCAGAAGTCCTGTTTAAAGTTCTTGTATTTTCGAAGTTTGTTTCGTCCGTTTCTTGTCTCTTCGCACTGGACATTTTCCCTCCATTCGGCTTTGTAGATATTGAAAGCTTTCGTCTTTACAGTTCTTACAAGAAGGCGTGACTCTATCCGTTGTTGAGTTCTTAAATGGGAGAGATTATTTTGATCCATGTAGACTTTTACTCTGTGGGCCCAGTTCTTCCTTTTGACACCATCAGACCATAAAAACGTGATTTTATTTATTCTTGTCTCTCGCATATTCTTGTGTTGGGACAGTATGGCCCTGTCACCACGTGCGCTAATTGTTGTAATCACAGTTGCATCCTGTTAGACAGGGTGACATTAAATATTTGTCGCCTTTCACTGATTGACAATTGTTGACAGACAGACAGACAATAGTTTATTAACGTCTCACTTCTGTACATAGCTAAAAGACATTTACATTTTACACTTAATACATGCTAAAACATGTACAGAACCTTTCAAAACAGAATTATGAGAGACAGACATTTAAAATAAGCTTTAACTTTATATATAACAATTCTTTTCTACGTTGTAAAATTAAAAAGCAGATTTTGGCTGTATTAAAACATATATCAGAATTGGTAAATATAAAATACATTTTTTCCAGATCTGATTCATATAAAAAGTTCGGGTTTAAAGAAATACACTGGTTAAAAAGAGATTGTCTCAAGTCATCATACAATACACAGTGAAGCAAAACATGCAATTCATCTTCAACCTCGTTAACACAATTAAAACATTTTCTATTTTCCAGTAAAACATTTTCATAACGGCCAGTCTCTACCCTTATGGGAGCAACACCACATCGAAATTTTGATAAGGCCGACCTATAGTGTCTTGGCATGTACTGGACAATATAATTTTCTGTATAAAAGTTACACTTAAAATGCTTATATAGTCTAAGTTTATTCATACCAGTTTTCCCTTTCTCTCTATTTAACAATGAACTCCAAGAGGTAAAAAAACTCACTCATAACTTTATCTTCAACAAGTGTACATAAAACAGATTTGTTGATCTTAACAGGTGCGTCTAAAAAGTAATGTAAATCAAGGGAGGAAAACTTTTTTCTTAGTCTAAAATTCCAATTCTTCACACCCCTCAATCCATATCTATCCGCCCATATAAACACAGCTTTATTTAATCTATGTTCCATATTATAAAAACGACACCATTGTCTGGAAATACATGACCATTGTTTAACAATAGGTGGAACCCATCCCATATCCCCGTTAATTGCAACATTAGGGGCGTACTTTCCAAGTCCCATAAAAAAACGAAAGGCCCTGTGATGCACTGCATTTACTGCAGATACATCGTATGCACCCCAAATAGCTGCCCCATAGCTTAAGACAGACCAGACCATGCTGTCATACAATTTTGTGTAAGTACTGAAATGCATCCCCCCAACATTTTTAAACTTAGATATTAAAAGGCCTAAAGCCCTATTAGCTGATTTAGCGGCCGCCCGGGCCATAGCATTATTATCGACAAACTCAGTAAAAAGTACACCAAGGTAGTTATAACTGTTAACAATATCTAAAACATTTTCCCCAACAGAAAATACATGCTGCGTCCTTTGAACAGACGGATTTCTAAAATGTACAATCTTGGATTTTTCTGAGTTTATTTCTAATTTATTTACACAACACCAATCATTCAAAATATTTAATAGCACGCTAAGATCGGCTTCACTTTCCGCAAGTAGGGCAAGATCATCTGCATATGCAAGTGCAGCTACATCGAGATTATCTATATTTACACCAAGGTTAAGACTATTCAGCTTATGTAACAAATCATCAATGAAAAGATTAAATAATAATGGTGATAGGAGGCATCCTTGCTTTAGTCCACGATTCACTGCAAACCAGGACGTTTTAAATCCTTTTACTCTCACACAGCACTGAACGTCTTTGTACAAGGATTGTAGTGCAGTGAACATTTTACCTCCTACACCACTTGATACTCTTTTCCATAAAATATTTCTGTCTATACAGTCATACGCTTTTCGGAAGTCAATAAAGGCAACATACGTAGATTTTTTTTGGAGTTTACGTGTTTCTAAAATTGATGAAAGGGACTGCACATGATCAATAGTTGATCTCGTTTTTCTGAAACCGTTCTGAGAATCATGCAGCACATTGTTGGTTTCAGTCCATACTTGTAATCTCCTGTTCAAAACACTACAGTACAACTTGTATATCGAGGTTGTCAGAGTGATGCCTCGATACGCAAGGGGGTCTCTCGGGTCCATAGTAGAACACTTTGGAACTGGCGTTATGATCCCTTTGGACCATATATTAGGTATCTGTCCAGTACTAAAACACACATTAAATACCTTGTGCAATGTCCTAATGACAGATTCAGTCTTCAGAAGCTCGACTGGAATATCGTCGATACCTGGTGTCTTTCCCGTGTTAGCAGCATCTACTGCAGTTTGAATCTCAAATAGGCTGATCCTATCATTAAACAGTACAAACTCCTTCGTGTCATCACTGCCTACATCGTAAACTGGCTTCTCTGATTCTTCCCCATTCAACAACTTGTTGAAGTCACTTCCCCATCTCTCTAGCACTGATTTCCTGTCTGTCAGAACTGAGCCGTTGTCAGCAACGACCTCCATCGGGATCGTCTTTTGTCGTTCAGTACCCACACCAATGCGTCCTATTTGCTTCCAGAAATCGTTGTTGCCAGTCGTACAAAGTTCGTCAAGTTTTTTCACAGTGTCCTTAACGTACGTACGTTTAGCTTGCTGAACGGCCTTGTCAAAGCGTCTTCGAAGCGTTACAAAACGTTGTTTTAAAAGCGACTTATCAAATCTAGTTTTACATGTACACCAGATACGCTCAGCCTCGCACATCTCATTCCACAGAGTAGCAAGATCGGCAGTCCACCATGGTTTCTTACTCCTGCGTCTCTTATTGCTTCTTTGAGAGGTTAAGAGGTACGGCTTACATTTAAGCTTATTTCAGTGTGAATGGATTCAATCAAGGCGTTTGATGCAAGGTTAAGGTCATCTTGAGTTGCTTCTGAACTCTCCAAGCGCAAGATTATGTCATTCAGCTCCCCAATGCAGTTAAGTGACGTCATGAAATTTTGGGGCACATCAGTACAATCATATTTGAGCACGCGTACTGGTTCGTCGTCATCACACACTATGTTCTCCGCATAACTTAAGTCACATGACCATCGTAGCAACGAATGGTCAAGCTTGGTTATCATGTGTCCATCTACCTTGTCGACAATATCCGCATTGTCCACTAGTACACCCGCTCTTATTACCTCAAACTTTGCCGAGTCAGAAACATATTCGTGTGGTATCAAACAATAATCCACGACAGATTGACCTCTGGATGAAATATATGTAAAGTCATTTTGTCCATTGCCTCTACCGTTAAGAATACAAAAATTGCAGTCGATTAAAAAGTCTATAAAACGTCGACCGTGTGCATTACATGTGAAATCAATCACCTCTCTTTCTCGTATAAAGTCGATGCCTTCGATAAAATCTGGTAGATCACCACACCTACTATTAAAATCGCCGCATATATACAAGAGTTTTCCATTTCTCTGGAATTCAATCATCTGTGATAGTAATGTGTCATAAAATTCCTCCGCACATATGTTTCTGGTAGAGTGTTCCGGTGGCAGGTAGCAAACACATATATAGTATATCAACTCTGGACAACATTTATCAGTCAGCTGAATCCATTGAATCCCTTCATGTGTGATATCTATCACTTCCACGTTATATAATAAAAGCGTCTGTTTGATAAAGAAACCTACCCCGCCTGATCCATGTTTCGCACGTTTATGAAGTGCAGTCCGATTATGTCCATAAAAAACATAGTTTGGTAATGACAGTTTGTTGTCACCAATTAAATGAGTTTCTGCCACTGCGACAATATCAAGGTTACATTTAAGAATTGATTCACTGCGTATTGTATGATTATCAGAGTCAGTATTATTATTCCAACCTGCCACGTTCCAAAATCCGCATTGCACCTATCTTCTACCTCCTCTCTGTTGTCCATTTCGGGTGGGTGAGGTGTATCTTTCTCCTACGCGCCTGTCACTCCTCTGCCTAGTGTTGTTCGCAATATGCCAGCCTCCTCGCTCTGCACGTGCTCTCTCGTCTTCGGCGTTGTCAATTTCATGTTGACCTCCTGAGCTGCGATGTCGATGTCTCTCGTCACGGGTTGAATAGACTCGTGACCCCCTTATAGTCACCTTGTCACTCCCGATTGCCTTTGCGATTGTCTGCAAATTGGACTCGTACATGCGCTGCTGTCTAGTCTTGTCAACCATTATATAGATGTTACTGAAGTTTCTCGAGTTTTGTAATTTATGCTTTGATCGCAAAATGAGTGATTTGTCGTCCATTGAGGCACAAGTCATGACCACAACACCGGGATAACGTGATCCCCGTGCAGGTTTTCTTTCTGCACAAACACAGCTGATGTCCCTTAACTTAAGTCCATCCTTGATAATGCTGTCAATCTTACTTTTCACATTTTCTCCCTCGGTTTCAATTACATTTCTGAACACAAGGTTAACTTTAATTTGTTCTTCTGCATTGTTTATCGACGATTTGAGGTCATTCACTTCTTTGTTTACACTTTCAATGCTTTCACTATGTTTACTGTCTATCGAATCAATACGTGTTTGGATTTGTTTCACTTCTTTGTTGAAATTGTCTCTTACCTCCTTAAGTTTAATATTGAATGACTGTTCCATCTTTTCGATCATATTTTGTTCGAACTTGTCCATTCTTTCAGTCAGCGAGGTTGAGAGGGTCTTCATCGCCATTACTAAGTCCGAAATTTCACTTTTACGATTTATCTCATCGTGATTTTTAAGTTCATTGACATCGTTCTTCTGCTTCTTGTTTCTTATGTCCTCGTCCTCATGGGTGAGAGACCGTTTTCTTCTCGGGCTGGTGTCCACTACCCTCTCACAGGTGGCGGAGGCCATGACAGCCGACACGTAGCTCTGTGACATGTCCATATCCAAGGACTCATCCGTTAAACTCATATCCCGGGAAATATCTTCACCAGACTTTCACACAATAATGCAGAGTGTCTCTAGTGGTTATTTTGGTGGTTATTTACCTTCGACTGTGTGCTGATTTTCAGATATCGCACAAAAAATTCTCTCTCTGTCGCTCCGATTTCAAAACACGTCCTTTCAGTTTCACGCATGCGCACCTCCCACTGATTGACAATTGTTGACATATGAAGTATATATCAGTGGTCTTATCTTCTCATAGCGACTTTAAATAAATTCGTTTCTATCTCTTGTTCTATCTGCCACATACATGAAATAACAGAATCTTTTACGATTAACAGACAGAACTGTCAGAAGTGTCACGAATTATGATTAAAATGAATGTAAATATGACATGGAATTATTTAAATTATGCTAACAACCCGTCATAGTTTGTCTTATGAGACACTGTTAAGCGATATCGACATATACACAACATAAAAAAGGTTATAAGTCAATGAGAAAAGAAACAGAAGAAACTAGGTAAGGGACTGTCGACTAAAACACAACCTTCTTACAGTTAAAATAAAATTGCAAAATGTGCTGCAGTATATAAATTTTAAAGAATAAGTAAAATAGTGCATTTGATAATCTAACTTTTTAAAACATAATATGTATTCATATATGTATTCAGCAATGTGTATAAAAAATGTTCATACAAACTTCTGTTTCCAATGTAACTCTGCCGTAATAGCAATAATTTCTTCATCAAATTACGAACTCGTGAAAAATAAGTACTTATGTATCTATAACAATATCTTCACCTTTATGTCTGTTCAATTCAAATTTACAGTTCATCAAAGTAATGTATTTAAATTGAAGTCACATTTTATAAGTAAGTAAAATTTTCATCAAAGTCATTTTTTCACCAAAGTAATTTTTTCATCAAAGTCAATATTTTCATTAAATAATTTTTTCTAATCAAAGTATTTATTTTCAATTATAGCCCCTTTTTTCATCAAAGTCGATATTTTCATTAAGGTCATTTTATGTTTCAGTAAGACATTATTATTCATCAAAGTCACTTCTTTTCAGTAAGACATTATTTTCCTCCAATATTTTTTTCACCAAAATCACTTTTTTCATCAACGACGATATTTCATTAAAGTCATTTTATTTTTCATCAAAGTCATTTTTATTCATCAAAGGCACTTTTTTTCAGCAAGTCATTATTTTAATCAAAGTCAACATTTTCATTAAATCATTTTTTCCAAAGTAATATTTTCTCATCAAATTATTTTTTTCAATTAAATCACTTTCTCATCAAAGTCATTATTTTCATCAAATATTTTTTTCACCAAAATCACCTTTTTCATCAAAGTCGATATTTTCATTAAAGTCATTTTATTTTTCATCAAAGTCACTTTTTTTTCAGCAAGTCATTATTTTAGTCAAAGTCAATAGTTTCATTAAATCATTTTTTCACCAAAGTAATTTTTTCTCATCAAAGAATGTTTTTCAATTAAAGTCACCAACTCATCAAAGTCATTACTTTCATCAAATATTTTTTTCACCAAATTCACTTTTTACATCAGAGTCGATATTTTCATTAAAGTCAATTTGTTTTCATTAAAGTCATTTTTTTCATCAAAGTCATTTTTATTCATCAAAGTCACTTTTTCTCAGCAAGTCATTATTTTAATCAAAGTCAATATTTCCATTAAACCCTTTTTTCACCAAAGTAATTTTTTTCTCATCAAAGATTTTTTTCAATTAAAGTCACCTTCTCATCAAAGTCACTATTTTCATCAAATATTTTTGTCACCAAAATCACTATTTTGATCAAAGTCATTTTTTTTCATCAAAGTCATTTTTTTTTCATCAAAGTCATTTTTATTCATCAGTCACTTTTTCTCAGCGTGTCATTAATTTAATCAAAGTCAATATTTCATTAAATAATTTTTTCACCAAAGTAAATTTTTCTCATCAAAGTATATTTTTTTCAATTAAAGTCACTTTTTTCACCAAAGTCATTATTTTCATCAAATAATCTTTTCATCAAAGTCGATATTTTCATTAAAGTCATTTTTTTTATCAGAGAAATATTGTCATCAAAGTCATTTTTTTTTCATCAATGTAATATTTTCAACAAGTCCTTTTTTCACCAAATCACTTTTTTAAATCAAAGTCAAGAAATTTATCAAAGTCAAGATTTTCATCAAAGTTATTTTTTTTCATCAAAGTTATTTTTTTTCAGCAAAGTTATTTTTTTCAGCAAAGTTATTTTTTTCAGCACAGACCCTTTTTTAATCAAAGTCAATATCTTTATTAAAGAAATTTATTTCTTTTCTGCAAAGTAACTTTTCCCCATCAAAGTCATTTCTTTTCACCAAATCACTTTTTTCATCAAAATCAATATTTTCATCAAATTATTTATTCACCAAAATCACTGTTTAAAAATGAAAGTCAATGTTTTCACCAAAGTCTTTCTTCCCATCAAAGTAACTTTTTTTCAGCAAAGTCAATATTTTAATAAAAGTCAATATTTTCATCAAAGTCATTTTCCACAAAAGTCAATATTTTTTTAATCGAAGTCAATATTTTCATTAAATCATTTTTTCATCAAAGTCACTTTTTTCATCAAAGGCAACATTTTCGTCATAGTCATTTTCCTCCCATCAGATCATTTTTATCATCAAATTATTTTCCCACCAAAGTCATTTTTTCACCAAAGTCATTTTTTCACCAAAGTCACTTTTTTCTTGTCAAAGACATTTTTCCCATCAAAGTCATTTTTTCTTTAAAATAAATTTATGTAAAAAATTTTCAAAGTCATTTTATTACAATATCTCATGATTGAACAAAGTAATCTTAAGATATTTAAATATTCCAAGATTGAACAGGAGGTTTCAGGTTTTGATCATATCTTAAGATATCCGTACATATCTTAAGATTTGTTATACCATCTTGGAATATAAAAATATTCCAAGATGGTATAGGCCAAATCTTAAGATATTTTTTCTTCCAAGATTGTATAGAACAGAGCCACCTCCAACCGAAATTACTCAATGCTGGTGTTCCTCAAATTTCAGTGCTTGGACCCTTTTTATTCAGTGTTTATGTTTATATCAATGACATAGGAAATGAATTAGGATATTTAACTCGCGATCGGCTTTTTGTAAATGACTCTTCCCTGTGACATTCTGCAGCAGATTATAAAGTAATAGAAAGAAACTAAAATAGTAATTTGTGTAAATTGAGTATAAGGGGGAAATAGGGCTAATCAAGTACAATCCTGTTTTTTTTTAAATACACTAACACACCATGGCTTTAGATCTTCTTTGACAGTGTGACAATAAGAATATTTGAGACACATATACCTTAGGAGTAACACCTGCGGGTAATGGAAACTTGGTTTAACATGTTGAATGTATTACAAAAAGTGTCTCTTAAATAGTATGTTCTTTTGGGAGTTTTGAGTTGTATGTTATGTAAAGGGACTCTGACTAAGATATATGTACTGTTTATAAGAACACACTTCCCCGAGTTGTAATCTCTCTACATATCAGATATAACTGTATAGCATTCGGAAAAGATTCCAGTTGTTCTAAAACTACACCATTGTGTCACAAAGTCATGCCTTCGATATAGCAAGCTATTTAATACTTCCAGTCCATGTTAAACAAACATAGATTTTAAAACAGTAATGAAACTGATGTGAGACACACGTAGAAAGGTCGATTCATGAAAAATATGTCTCATAATAGCCTTGCAGGTTGTATTCATCGATATTCTGTTTGATGTATGTGTGACACGGCGTTATTCCTGATTCCACAGTGTGAATTAAATCAATTAATCAATTTTAACATTGAATATACATTTAAATATATATTAAAGGGACAGTAGCACGTTTTTTGACAATTTGTTTTCTCAAATTTCCCATTTATAATGATAGTTTATGTCATTTATGTGTACTTAGAGGGTAAACATTTTATTACACAAACCAGTTATCCGTAGTGGTAACAAACATTGTTGAGTATAAAGCAAAAGATGCATGGCGTCCATTTTATTGTGAACACATTTTATTATTTTGAAAGACCAAAACGATTCCCATGGAACCAAGTACACTAATTTTTAACTTGATTTTTCGAAGAGAGAAGGGTGTTTTACTATTGGTGTCATTATTTTTCTCAAAATTTCATCAACTTATTTTAGCGAAAAACATGCTACTGCCCCTTTAAAGTCAATAAGTAAAGAATAAAGAGACTGATGGGGATATACATACCAGACAGGGTGGGCTGACCACAGTCGTGTACACAAAGTCGCCACTGTCTACAAACAACTGTCCATTATCGGAATTCCTGAAAAGTTTGCACAGTTTAGTTTTGATTCCCCAAACACTTGAGGAGCACAGTTGTGAAAACCAGCACATGCGTTGACACTCAATGTTGTTACCTGTGCGGAATTCCAAAAACAACCCTTCGGTGAGATAACCCTTTTCGGTTTGGATATCACAATTGAAAGCGCATTTTATCCCGGAAATAAGTATAAAAAACAAAAGCGATTTTCTGATCAACTCTGTACTGTATGCCAGCCTCATGTTGTCAGCTTGACAACTCCAGATGAATCCTAACCTCGTGTCTCCTCCTGAAGAGTGGCTTGAGAATCGATCCTCTTCAGTCGTTGTCTCGAAGGCGACTAGCAGTACGTTGAGGAATGGGCTCGTTACTTGTCCGTAGTCTCTGATATCTATTGGTTTAGTGAGGGAGAGTACGGCGAATGGAAGCTCTGGAATCACAATTGACATGGACTGATTTGTTTAAAGTCAACAGTCAATTTCAGTTTGGACCTAGGAGAGCTGTAAATAATTCATACCATGATTGATTGTTTACTTGTTATGTTTCAATTAAGCACATGGTGCGGGTACAGTTGCGAGTTCAAGCTATTTGAAGGATATGATGACGCTGGGTGCAGTAAATTGTTGTTGTATATGTAGCTGTAGGGTAGAAGGTTCGAATCCCACGTCCCATATAAAAAGTAACATTGGTTCTATTACAAATATAATAATGTTACTGTATAAAACCGACGATCTCTTCATTAGATGTAACTTCGATACTTAGAGCCTTTCTATTTGTAATCCCTGGTTCAGGCCTCTGAGGTCCACGTGCGACAAAATGAGTGTCTACCTTTCCTGGCCAGCGCTTTGAATTTATTCAGCAATTATTTGATTTACCCATATACGATATCACGTTGATCTTCACATTTGTTTTGGACAATTTAAATATATCATTAATAATCTGAGGGTTAAATGTATTTATGGGTCTTTTTACAACAAATAAAACAATTGCAAGCATATTTCTGTTAAGAGTATTTGAACATCCCTTGCCTACATAACAAGCTATTATCCTTTGATATTTTATGGTACAACTTATGTTCATGGAATTCAACGGCAAACTAAACGATACCTACCAAAAATGTAAGAAATCACCACGAGTAACAAACACGACTATAACATGTGTCTAAAGGCCAACTATTCGCGAAGTAAATTTTTAATTTTTGAAAAATTGTCGGTACAAGTTTCTTGAAAACACACCAAATCATAATTTTGAAATATCCTTATTTTGGCAATATTGGAGAGTGATTTTGTTACTGTTTTCTTTGCTTGTTATCTTATTAATAATTCAATTAACCTCCATATATTATCGCTAATAGCTGCGATAGTACCGAAGCAAACAATAACTCATGACATCAAACAGCAGTGATGTATCAACGAATTATCGACTCCGGTCAATCAACTGCACATCCCGATGCTGATATACGGCATATAGACAGATCTATAAGTCACCTTAGAGAACGCTGGAACGTCTTGATCACGTCGTTTTATACTCTCGGAATTTTCTGCTCTGAGATAACAGTTTATGTAGATAAAAGAACGCTTATATCATTCTTCAGTACATCGCCTGGGATACTATCAAACTTTTTGAATCACCGTCTTCGCCTCGTCAATAGACATACTCGTATTGAAGCTTGGTCCTGTTATATCTATATTTTCAGGTTTTTTTTTCAGAAGTCGAAGCGTTACTGTTCCATAAGTTTTTAAGTCTTACGCCAAGTATGTACAGTGACGTCACTATTATTAACGCTTACGTCTTTACACGTAACTTCGTTGTCTTCATTCTTCTTTCATATATATATAATACCTCAGATGACACTTGCTTATTATTCAGTCATCATTAAAATGATATCTACAGCAAGTGTCGTCTGAAGTATTTTATTTTTATATACATTTTCTTAACGTGAGACAACACATAGTGTTGTTTCTCAACTTGTTCACACACACACACATATTCGAGGGGCGTTCAATAAGTGTTGCAACTTCAATATAAAACCAACTCGCGTAGTCAATTTTTTACTTTTATTTTTCAATATAGTTACCCTTCACCTCAATACACTTATTCCATTTCTCTTTAAGACTTTTGATGCCGCTTTTGTAGAAGTCTTCCGTTTGCCCCCCTAACCACGCCTCTGTGGCAGCTTTGACGTCTTCGTCATCCCGAAAGTGCCTTCCACGTAGGGCGGATTTCAGGTTTCTGAACAGGAAGTAGTCACTGGGGGCTAGGTCTGGGCTGTAGGGTGGGTGGTTAAGCTGTTCGAATCCACAATCACGTAAAGCGGCCTGTGCAACTCTTGACTTGTGGACTGGAGCGTTGTCATGCAAAATCAGAACATCACGTGTCAACATTCCATGGCGTTTCTGTCGAATTGTCTTTCGCAATTCTTGCATTAGGTTGGCATAATATTGACCATTCATTGTAGTTTTGGCTGGCAAGTAATCAATTAATAATATGCCTTTTGCATCCCAAAAGATTGTCGCCATAACCTTGCCAGCTGATGGTTGAGTGCGAAATTCAGGGGAGGCGGTGAACTCGGGTGCTTCCATTGCTTGGATTCCAGTTTAGTTTCCGGGTCCCAGTGGTGGATCCAGGTTTCGTAACCTGTCACCAGACGAGACAAAAACCTGGCTTCATCCGCATTAAACCGATCCAGGAGCTCCATGCAACTTTTGGTTCTTTTCTGGCGATCTTGTGCTGTGAGGTTTCTGGGTACCCATCTTGCAGATACCTTGGACATACCAATATGGTCATGAATTATTTTTTCAACACTTCCAACTGATATCTGGAATTCCAAAGACAGTTCAGAAACTTTAACACGGCGGTCAGCTAAAATTCGTCTTTCGATAGCGGCAATAACTTCCGGTCGGGTGACTTCAGATGGCCTGCCTGACCGTGGGTCATCGTCTAAGGACTCCCTGCCCCGCTTGAACTAAAGAGACCAGCGACAAACTGTTGAAAAGTTAGGAGCATCCTTACCCATCACATTACACATACGATTATGTATTTCTGTAGCTTTGCATCCCTCTTTAGTAAGGAACTTGATCACAGCGCGTTGTTCATGTTTGAGAGAATCCATGATTATGGAGACCCCTAGGTCAGCGCAGCTATTATATCTAAATAATTGTTATGTCTAGAAATTGTTTTGACATGTGTCAATGTTATGTTTTGACTATAGTAACACCTGCTATAAGCTGACACTGTTTATGTAAACACCAATGCCCCGCTTGCAACACTTATTGAACGCCCCTCGTATATATATATATATATATATATATATATATATATAAACGTCTTGTATTAGTGTTGTTTCCATATTTTTTCATATTTTAACTTATATGTAGATGCTGAACATCCTGTCCCAGTATAATTTTTAAATAACGATTTCATCACCCTGTGTGAGTTTAAGTAGACGTAAACATCAAAAGTACCATGTATCGTACCCTGATAAATCGAATGGTGTTTACTTCTTTACAAAACATGTCGTTCTCAAGTACCTTTAACATCGACTTAATCCGGCAGCAGTATTTGACGCTTGCTTCTTCCAGGTTGTTTGGTTAGAACATTAAACGACAGCGTTTCATGTTGTTGAACAATTACCAAAAAAAATATATTGTAAGAAGAAAGTGATAAATATAGAAACGAAGTTCTTTTATCCACATAATGCATTCGTTGCAATTACATAAACTTCCCAAAGCCTCTATGTTACGTAACTCTTAATGATGTTCAAACAGACTTAAACATTATCAATGTATCGATGTCTTCAAAGCTTTTGGAAAAACATTCTAAAAAAATCTTCAGTGAATAGTTCTTGTTATCTCAGTGATTCATCCCTATCCTAAGATAGGTCATCAAGGTGAGTTATTGATGATTATTGATGACAAAAGTAAATATTTAACGAATGGATTTGTTTAGTTCCAAATTACAGCTTATAAGTTACGTTCATGGAGTCCGTTGATGGCAGTTTGTCGTCATAGCCATGTACACAAAGCAAATATACCATCTAATGTTGGTGGTTTACTTTAACGAACTTTTGCCAAAGGTTAATAAATTACATTAAAGATCGCTTCCAACATAACCATAAAAATAAATTCCTCTTCACATTTCATGATGTAGAGAAAAATAAAAATGTTGAACATTGTGGCCTGAATAACGCTGGTGCAGTTTGTATACAACGTATCTATAGGATGGATAAGATGATAACATCGGATTTGTTAGGAACCATTTACAGACACTGCAGCACGTTTGTTTGCATGTTTTGTTGTCCAAATTTGCTATTTATCCTTTAAAGTTTATACAATACATTGTTATGTTAGAGGGTAAAACATCTCATTACACGACCCGATCAGCCGTATCCATAGAAAGGAGATCAGAGAGCAAGATAATGGTTTGGCTTGGCGCTTGGTTTGTCATTGATATATAAGTATATTATCATTATTGACCTTCGTGTACATATATATACGGTGTATTACACAAGTCCCTCGTAATGCGGCCCCTATAATACAATAGCATCTATCGCTATGTAAATGCGTTATGTTGAAACTCCAATGATTTGTCTATTTGTTGGAATAATAGAGATTGATTGGTTAGTAGAGGTAGACCGTTTGCATGTTGAGATCATTCATTATACATATTTCTAAGATGCCTAGCGGTTAGAACAATCGAACAAAAGGTACTTTATCAGACAATAAAGGTATAGTTTTTTTGATGACGTAACAATCGAATGACATTCCCGCTGTTCCACGCCGCTCCCTCGCGATCAAGTGTGCCCATGGTAACGTAACGTCAATTCGCCTCAGCCGTCTGAACTCTTACATCGCAACCACTAAAGCGTGTAAAATCTCATTTATTTCTTGTATTCAATTGGACTCCTGCTTCCCTGGACAGGGGTCCTTTCATGTAACAGGGTTCTCTGTAATAAAAAGTTAAATAATAAATTTAAAAAATAATAATAAAGCGTGTACTCCTTTCCATGGTTTGCAACTTCTGCAGTCGGTCAAACTTAGCGGTGGGACAATGAACATCAACTTTTATGACAGCAGCAAACATTTGAATTAGACAAATTACGTTCCGCCAGCACGCTAAGACTTGATCAAGCTCTACCCACAATTCTTTTTGGAATGTTAGTCACGTGATCTTAGTCTATCTTAGGGGGTGTGTTTTTATTTCCAGATTATTGGAAGCAGAATGTTACCCGTATCTGATCATTTGGCATCTTAGAAAAGAAATAAAGTTCGCTGTACCCCAATGTGTTTTGTAATAAAGTATATTTGTGCCCTGAACTATTATAGTTAAAGCACGAGGACGTTAGTCTATACTTTATTACAAAACATATTGGGGTACAGCGAACTTTATTTCTTAATCATACTTATTGATCAGTAATCCGGTTATAAAACGTTTGAGTCCTGTAGTCGTTGTCTTACGTATATATAAGGTGGAATGAGAATACATGATTCTATTGATGTGCAAATGAGCAGCTGTGCGGAGAGTGCTCGTTAATTATTCAGTGTGCATATAATCAGTAGGTGGTGAATATGGGCTATTTGAAGTCGCTGTTATTGATAACTTCTCTGAGTAGCATTCAAGATGTTTGAAGGTCTTTGAAGGGCATTTAGATGTTTGAAGTAAAAATTCGGAATTGTTTTTGTATTTAACTATTAAAACCTTCGTTATATCCGATGACACAACGTTTGATGCAGATTCTTGTCTGTATCGTTGTCAATAAAGAAGATGTTTATCAAAAAATAAAGGTCCTTACTTATGTTAATAGTTTCGTAACAACAACAATAATTAGCAAATTCATAATGTCATCGTTGCTTACGAGTAGTGCAGATTGATACATTTTGCTGTTACCTGTATATCCATTTAAACAAGATAATACATATAGGATATTTGACATGTCTCGTCGAATACCATGTATATCTCATCGAGTGAATTAAAATGTATATTTTCACGAGTGGCGCAGCAGATGGGCGATTAAGGATGGTTGACATTGCAACTTTCTGTGATGCACTAAAACTATCTAATCTCAGATCAAAATGTAAAAAACAAATCAAGGATAATCCTTGCAATATTCCCTTTGAAACCATTTTTAAATTAGGAGCAAATGTTGATCAAATAATTAGAATTGATAACCCACATTGGAGGGATGTTTTAAAAGTTTGGAACAAATACTGTAAAACGATTCATGTGAATTCTGAAAATATGGAAGAAAGTCTAGCTCAATCACGTTGGTTATATCATAATTCCAAAAACCCAACTCTCTACATTAAAAACTGGGCACGGGAAGATATAAATACAGGTAAGGACATTTGTAACAATGACGGTTTAATCCTTTAATGATTTGAAAATAACATATGTCAGAAACAGAAATGGTTTGGATGATGTCAAACTAGTTGTATTTCAATGCAAGTTCTTACAAGGTATTATATATACTAAAAGGAACTATTCGAAATGAAACTTGTTGACAACTTAACTTGCTGTTTCTGTAATGAGTTGAATTAGAATATCTGTCATGTTTATTGGGAATGTAGAGAAATACAAACTTTTTAGAAAAGTATTGAACTTTAGTTCAATGATCGTAAGAATGACAGAATCAAAATAACAATAATTGATAGACTACTGAATCATATAATAATATCTGCAAAACAATAAATTCATATATGTGGTATCTGACAACAAGTTCCAAAACTAGAAGGGTATTTGGTTATTTTGAAAGAAATTTTCAATGTGCAACTAAAAGCAATAAACTCCATAACCATGATGACAGCGAGTGAGTGAATGAGTTATTCTTTAACGCCGCTCGGCAGTTTTGCAACCATTAGCGGCGACCATGATAACAAATGGTCTTCTATATTCCGAATCCATGAATATATAAAACCCGCTGTGAATACCTATTTCCAAAGGAGATCGACAACACTTAATGATGTATTAACTGATGTATTAACTGATGTATGAACTTAATGATGTATGAACTTAAGGATGTATGAACTTAATGATGTATGAACTTAAGGATGTATGAACCTAATGATGTATGAACTGATGTATGAACTGAATGATGTATGAACTGAACGATGTATGAACTTAATGATGTATGAACTTAATGATGTATGAACTGATGTATGAATTTAATAATGTATGAACTGATGTAAATTATGAACATTTGAGTAAAAGAACTCTTCGGCTTCGGCATTTATCACTCAACTGAAGGATGTTTTGACTGACCTCGTAGATAACATGCAGATATATGTAGCTTTCTATCATGTCGCCACGAGTTCCTATAATTGTAAACTTGGTGGCTGTTGCCTGGCTAATCTTTCTTCAAATTTGTCTTCAAATAGTGGCTGTGCTATTCAGATGTCTTTCACTTAGTCAGGAGATTCGACCATCCTCCATTTACCTGTCCACAGGGGAGAGTACAAAGTCGGCCAAATACTTCCAGTGCGTCCAAATGATTTGCTTGTAAACCACTTCCGGGTGATGGTGTCATCCCCGTTATCTTTAAATACACAAAGAAAAAAGTTAAGCACTCTTGATATTTCATATAGCTGAATGTCAGAAACAAGTAAGCTCTGTTATGACCCTAAATTAGTCTGAGATTATCTTTGTCAGATAGAACAGCAATATTGCAAGACAGAAACGCAACAAACGCATATGTAGCTGTTATCATTATTTGAAAGCGATGACGTAATGTTTACACATGTATTGTTTTTACCATGAAACAATGTCCACAGAAGTATGGAGCTGCAAGTGAAACAAAACATATTCGCATTGGTATTGTCACTTCTAAATGTTCTTTGTAGACCCTACTGTATATGTTCAATAATAAGGATCAGTATCTGGTAGGACCGCCACGTACTACGTCTCATGCCTCCAGTCAGACGTCGGATCTGTTCTTGTGTCAATAACATCCACTCAGCGTGCAGAGCTGCCTCCAACTCATCTAAATTCTGTACTGGAGGGTTCCGAGCATGGAATCGCCGCCCTAGAATATCCCACACATGCTCCAGAGGGTTCAGATCTGGGCTTACTGCTGGCTAGGGTAAAGTTGTCACTGTGTTGGCTCGCATGTTATCGACAACGTCACGTAAACGGTTAGGCCGGGCGTTATCGTCCATGTACTCTGGTCGTGTAGCAAGTGCATGGTTATCGAAATGAGGAACAACAACCGGCTGTAGCACGTCCCGGAAAAATTGAGCTCACGTTAAGTTGCCCCTGATGGTGACCACATCCAGCTTGCAGCCGTGAGAATGTTCATGGGGGTATAAGCTGTATTCTTCTGTCTCCAAACACGTGCACGCCCATCAGTAACATGGAGCAAGAATCGACTCTCGTCAGACCAGTGGATTTTCCGCCAGGTCCTCAGATTCCAGTGTTGTCTGTCCAAACACCATGTCAAACGTACACGTTTATGATGGTCTCTTAACAAGGGACCTTTAATTACCCTTCTTGCCTTTAGTCCTGCCGATTTGAGGCGATTTTTGACTGTTCTGGTGCTGATGTTTCGATTTGGTAACCACAGATGTTTCAGCTGAGGACTTGTCAGGAAGGGTTCTCGGCGTAAATGTCGAAGGAGGTGCCGGTCCTCTCGAGGTGCAGTGACAGTAGGTCTTCCAGACCTTGGAGGTCCATTGCACTTCCTGTCTTCGCATGCTTCCGGACTAAATGACTAACAACAGTGTTAGGTAGCCCAGATTTCTTCCTATCGCCTTAAAGGACATTCCTGCAGAGTGCATACTGATATTTTGATTTCTGAGATCCACTGACAATCGTCTTCGTGTCATGTTCAATAGATATGCTTGAATGGCTATTGAAAGCAACGTTACATACCACCAAATGCAAATGTTAACTATTTAAAATATTCTCGAAAAGATATCATCACAAATATCAGGGGGTGTTTAACTTTTTTATGCCCCCGAATCGGAGATTCCGGGTGTATATTGTTTTTCACCTGTCCGTCTGTCTGTCCGTCCGTCCGTCTGTCTGTCCGTCCGTCTGTCTGTCCGTCCGTGTGTTTGTCCACATAAACTTTAACCTTGGCCATAACTTTGGATTGCTCAGAGGTATGGCTTTCATACTTGGCATGTGCATACCTTGTGATGAGACGTTTCACATGAGGTCATCATATTTGACCTTGTGATCTTGACCTTGTCGCAGTGGACAATATTTACAAAACGTTTACCTTGGCCATAACTTTGGATTACTCAGAGCTACGGCTTTCATACTTGGCATGTGCATACCTAATGATGAGACCTTTCAGATGAGGCCATCATTTTTTACCTTGTGACCTCGACCTTGCCGCAGTGGACAATATTCAGAAAACGTTAACCTTGGCCAAAACTGTGGATTGCTCAGAGCTACGCCTTTCATACTTGACATGTGCATACCTTCATATGAGGTCATCATATTTGACCTTGTGACCTTGACCTTGCCGCAGTGGACACTATTTAGAAAACTTTAACCTTGGCCAAAACTTTGGATTGCTCAGAGCTACGCCTTTCATACTTGACATGTGCATACCTTCAGATGAGGTCATCATATTTGACCTTGTGACCTTGACCTTGCCGCAGTGGACACTATTTAGAAAACTTTAACCTTGGCCGTTGTTGTTTGTGTAAACATCGATGCAGCATCCATTAGGATGACTATATACGTACCGAAATATCATATGAACGGTATCACAACAGAACTGTGTCGACGAACCTCTGTGCATTCAGATTTCCTTGAATGACCACAAGCCTCGTTTTCACCATAAATATTCAACCTCTGATGACATCATAGCTACAAGAATGTATCCTTCGCCTCGACTTTCAGTATCCTTCATCGGTTAAAAACACTTCAGTGCTTTTTTAAATATGAGTCTCTGCTTCGCCTCGAGTAAACTTTTAAAAAACACTTCCGTAAAGATGTTTAAGGTTGTATGACGTCATGAAAGGTTGATATCTGATATGTCACTAGGTTAATATGTTAGTATTTGTTTTTTAAGAAGAAGAAGAATTTATTTCAAGTTTCAGGCCACAGGCCAATTGAACATATATATGATAAAAAATTCGTACAATTATTTAAAACAATAAATATTACATAACTTAATGTTGAATGACTCTCGCAGTTTAAAAGCATGAACAAGATATTCTGAGAGTTGTGTAACAGTTTGTTTACATTTAGAAGACATTAGATTTACAAATTTGTCATATGATGGAATGACATAAGGATATTTATCTATAAACGTAAGTCTCAAATTTGAATAAGTATTACGAATTAAAAGAAAACGGTATTCGTTTTCAATACAATCAAGACCTATTCGTTGACAGTGTAGGCATAATCTTTTGGCTTTTTCGATATTATTATGACGTCCAGTTCAACCATTAATCTATGGCAACTGCATCGGAATCTTGTTAGAGTTTCTCTGAAGGCCTTGTTATCAATGTATTGAAGGTAAAATTCAATATTTAAAGCTGACTTGAATGTTAAATACATTTGTAGTTTTGAGTTATTCGTTATATTTTCGATCAAGTGTTGTTGATCACAGTCAATTATTCGTTGTTTGAATTGAGAAATGAATATTTGAGGATTTCCAGCATATTGAGTTATCCAAGCGTAGCCAAATCCATATTTAAAAAGAATATTCTTTATTTATTACACACGTGGTGAACGTACAACTAGTTACATACTAATCTCGTACGTCACACGTGTGTCGTATCACGTTGACCTGTGTCGTAACGAAGTGACCCCGCATTCCAACGATCTGATTGGATAACCGATGACCTCTCAGTTAGGGTCAAGTTGAAACGGAACTACTTTTGAATTAAAAGCAAACACGTAATATTCCATTTTCACAACTTTATATGCTAGATATATGCATCAACATAGATTGTCAATGCTTTTAGAAAGTTCCACATTTGACCAGTATGCAACATTGATATCGCGAATAGCTATCGGCGAACGCACCGTTTTTACTTACAGTTCAAGGGTTGTATAGAAATCCGGACACATCTCACATTCATTGTCGGTGTCAAACGGTTTCCAATGCGGCGAATGTCAAATGCAAACATCATGTAACCATCACCAAGAACGTAATGAACAGCTTGCAATGATACTAGCCAAGTCTAGTCATAGTCAAACACATTCACTCTGCGTTTACCTTGCCCTTCGATGTTGACATCATGCCGATCGCGCGTCGACAACGTCACTGTCCGACTGTTCTCTCCCTGTTGTATGCCACGATTAGGCCTACAGTCATAATGCGTCGGTTGTTGCTGTTCACCCGAACTTACAACCTTGACTCTCTTGCTTCATTTGGTACTGACAAAATCTAATAACCTTTCGTCACAAAAAAACAACGTCAATTGTCGCTAGCTTACACGCCACTAACAGCCTTGACTCTTCAGTGGCGAGCCGACCGACTGCGAGGCGAGGCGAGGTGAGGTGAGGCGAGTTGACGATAAGATTAATGTGAATGTTTGCATTAAGAATAATACATTGCATAACATAACAAAGCAAATACAGTTCATTTGCATTAACTGGTTTGTCCATTTTTACAGTCCAATTTTAATTTATTCAACTTGTATATCACGAACTACATTATTCCGTCGTAAGTACACGCAATAGGAGGTGCAAATAAGCGTTCGGGCCAGTTTACATAAATTATTACGCACTCGGTTATTGAAACCGGTTTCGGTTACGTAGAATTGTTTCCCTTATCCCACGTATTAAAATGAGGCGGTATGAAAAACGTATGGAATAAATAAAATACCACACTCGGTCTCATTAGACACGAAATATACGAAACGAGTGACCATCCTACGGTATCTGATCTCGCTTTCGCTCGATCAGATACCGTCGGAAGCACACTCGTTTCGTATAATCCGTATCTAATGAGAACTCGTGTATTCTCTATATGTGTTGCCCAAGATATACGACCAGCTTCATCTAATCCATACAACATTAAATATGTTTGCTTCGGTCGGCGTTCATTGTTCATAGAAATCAATTTTGTCCAAAAGGTAATACATTTGGTGATATAATATACATATAATAGTGGTCGTCCAGTTTCTCCAAGGACGGCATCGTTGCTAGCTTTCATCGGAAGTTTAAGGATCCGTTTATAATATTTGGTCTGTACCCTCTCGATGGTTTCATAAACATGGTAAACCCATACTTCAGAGCCATAAGTTATAATCGACCATGGTGATCGATGTAACGAATGGTTAGGGTGAAGAACAGGACAAGTTTTCATAGTTTTATATCTTTCTACAAAATAGTGCATTTACACAAACGAATGTAATGTCATGAAGAACAACAATAAGCAGGTCTTCAATCATAAACGCGATGATATGCTGTAGGGGTAGATCTTCGTAATCCTAGATCAATATATCAAAAAACCGACTCTGTTTATGTTTCGCCCCAATAATCCAATACCTGCAGAAAAGAACTTCATTCAATGAAATATGAATCAATGCAGACAATCTTGTCAATTATAAAAGCGCATCAAATTGAATAGAAATGTTAATCTCAATGTTATACAATTTATTAGAAGTGTTCAGCCTCATTAGCTCAAGTCTTGTGATTCGGTTAAGCAACTCGGATCCCACGGTATGAGTTGAGTAGAACAGCGCTGAGGTAAATTATGGATGTATCGGTTGTCCCGTCTGTTCTATATAGCTACTTCTACGGATGAGGCGTTGGTGATCCTTGTTTGTAATTCAGAGAATCCAGTAGAAATATTCTGTGACAAGACAACACGATATTGCAATTCAATAATGAACGAATCTGATGATTGTCGATGCCGTTGAGCATTTCATTGCTCAAAGAACATATTAAACTTACGCAATCCTCTTTTCAATATTTGTAAGTAATCTATGTTACATCAACCGAAACTCGGCATAGGTTACTATTTACTACCTATATATATTCTTCTGTGCACGTGCAATTCGTGGAAATCGACTTTAAGCGTGTTTTTCACTTTTACCGATTACTAAGTTTATTTACCAAAGTGCGCGCGTTTTGTGGATTGATTTCGTTTTTTGGATGATATAATATGTAAATGTAAATAATATGTAAATGTTTTATTTTGATTACAGAAAACATTCGATTTTCAATACAACATTTTTCTGATTGTCAACTTTCTTTTTGGGCATCAGTATACTTCCAATGCAGTGATGTCATAGCATTGTGACGTCATGTGACGTATTTATGAATTTTAGAATTGTGAAGTTATTACTCGAATATGTTAAAGCACTGTGATGTCAAGTAGTTGACGGTGGCAGAGCAAAACGATATCTCCTAGGATATATCGCTTGATATCACACGCGATATCTCCTGTGGAACAGTTTCGTATGATAAAAGTAATTGAGTAAGTTATAAATATCGGTAAAGGATCCTGTCGTATTACTTTTCTCCTAAAGAATAAATACTTGCGATCATACATTTCAAAAGCTGTTGCGTAATCTCCTCCAATTATTTTTTTTAAATGATCATGCTCTACTGTAAATCAGTTTACGTTTCTTTCAAATGCGCAATTAATACATTTCAACATTGATTTGTGTTCACATTATACAATTATAGACTTCAGTTGAGGTAATCAAATGGTTTATCGATAGCCGAGGTGACCATGACTTTCCGAGGTCGATTAATCATTTGATTCACCAATAACTGAGGTCAATAACTGTTATTATATGATTCATGAAAATGCCAATATTTCTTTTTAGATCAAAAGTTAATTTATTTCTCAAAAAGGTTTATTTTTTTATAAAGTTTACCTGTAAACCTACAACATTATACAGTTATAGACTGGTGATTAGTTCAATACCTAATAACAATAGCAGGACAATCGTTTGACGTCATGCAACAAACGTTTGACATCACTCAAGTCATTACGGCTTTTGGTCGGACTCGGGCTGGAGCTAATATTCTTTTCTGTCGACGGTCACGTGATCGCCTCTCGACCAATCAAATCTCTAGAAAAACACTCTCACATAATAAAACGTTTGATCTTTGTCGATGAGCATCCGTCTGGGCCAATCAGAAATCAGGACAATCGTCCATCATATAATAAAATGAGTTAGACATAGTCTGGATGTTGAAATCAATACTCTCCGAGGGTATATTTAAATATCATTGTTTGGTTTCTATGGAAAATATTGCAATTGTCATTACAAATACCACCTCTTCCCTGTCCTTAAAAAGATTCATATTTATTTAAGAAATTAACAACAAACATTTAATTGTAATTAATTACATAATTCAAATATTTCAGAATGTTAAATTGCTATAGACAGCTATATAGTTAGCAGTTACAATAGGGTTGCAAATCTTTACAAAAAGGAGAATAAGCGTTATGAATTTTCAAAACAATTACAACAGTCGTATCTATGTGAGTTTGTATGTATGATTTTCAGTTTTTTTTATGTCAAAATCTAAATCTGAAAAGTACAGGTTTTTAGTCAGCAATCAGAGAATACTTCTACATTATTCATTCAATCTCCTGCAGATAAGTATTATTGTATCGTGCAATAGTCAAATACATCGGATTTCTTTTATTGACTTACTCGAATCCAACTGAGGCGAGTACATTATTTTGCCAGGCAGTTTATTATTTCGCTTGTTACCATTGGAACTTAGGTAGTATCATATAAACACATGTTTTGTAAAATGGTATGTTGAGATGAAGAGAACTGTCAAGTAGAGATCTGTCAAAAGATATTAATTTCAGTTCGGTGATAATAATATCACGCAAAGGATCCCGAAGATGTTGTTAATTATTATCAGGGAGGACGCGTTTGATTGAAACCTATTGTTCCATTCCAGAAAAGGAAAGGACACAAGTCACCCAACTTAGAAAGCCCTCTCTAGGCGGACACGTCTTGCTACAGTTTGGTATTTGTATTCCCAAAGCTACATCAATTCCCGGGTTGACTAGTCAGCGGTTGCCGCGAGTCGTTCTATTAATAACTCGTCAATGAAGAGTCTTACAATTGAACAATGTGAGTAGTGCCTGATGAACCGATGACCTAAGATAGACCATCAAATTTCAAAATAAAACATTTCATTGGGTCACAAAATAAATGCTATGAAAAACAATACGTTACCATTTTGAAGCAAAAGTTGATAGACAATCAGGGGGATGGGAAGTAGCATTGTACTCTGATGGAGCAGGATGGGAAGTAGCATTGTACTTTGATGGAGCAGGATAGAAGTAGCATTGTATTCTGATGGAGCAGGATAGATGTAGCATTGTACTCTGATGGAGCAGGATAGAAGTAGCATTGTACTCTGATGGAGCAGGATAGAAGTAGCATTGTACTCTGATCGAGCAGAAAAAAGTAGCATTGTACTTTGATGGAGCTGGATAGATGTAGCATTGTACTCTGATGGAGTTGGATAGAAGTAGCATTGTACCCTGATGGAGTTGGATAGAAGTAGCATTGTACCCTGATGGAGTTGGATAGAAGTAGCATTGTACCCTGATGGAGTTGGATAGAAGTAGCATTGTACTCTGATGGAGTTGGATAGAAGTAGCATTGTACTCTGATGGAGTTGGATAGAAGTAGCATTGTACTCTGATGGAGCAGGATAGAAGTAGCAATGTACTCTGATGGAGCTAGATAGAAGTAGCATTGTACTCTGATGGGGCTGAATAGATGTAGCATTGTACTCTGATGGAGCAGGATAGAAGTAGCATTGTATTCTGATGGAGCAGGATAGAAGTAGCATTGTATTCTGATGGAGCAGGATAGAAGTAGCATTGTACTCTGATGGAGCAGGATAGAAGTAGCATTGTACTCTGATGGAGCAGGATAGAAGTAGCATTGTACTCTGATGGAGCAGGATAGAAGTAGCATTGTACTCTGATGGAGCAGGATAGAAGTAGCATTGTACTCTGATGGAGCAGGATAGAAGTAGCATTGTACTCTGATGGAGCAGGATAGAAGTAGCATTGTATTCTGATGGAGCAGGATAGATGTAGCATTGTACTCTGATGGAGTTGGATAGAAGTAGCATTGTACTCTGATGGAGTTGGATAGAAGTAGCATTGTAATCTGATGGAGCAAGATAGGTGTAGCATTGTACTCTGATGGAGCAGGATAGATGTAGCATTGTACTCTGATGGAGCAGGATAGATGTAGCATTGTACTCTGATGGAGCAGGATGGGAAGTAGCATTGTACTCTGATGGAGCAGGATAGAAGTAGCATTGTATTCTGATGGAGCAGGATAGATGTAGCATTGTACTCTGATGGAGCAGGATATATGTAGCATTGTAATCTGATGGAGCAGGATAGAAGTAGCATTGTACTCTGATGGAGTTGGATAGAAGTAGCATTGTACTCTGATGGAGTTGGATAGAAGTAGCATTGTAATCTGATTGAGCAAGATAGGTGTAGCATTGTACTCTGATGGAGCAGGATAGATGTAGCATTGTACTCTGATGGAGCAGGATAGATGTAGCATTGTACTCTGATGGAGCAGGATATATGTAGCATTGTAATCTGATGGAGCAGGATAGAAGTAGCATTGTACTCTGATGGAGTTGGATAGAAGTAGCATTGTACTCTGATGGAGTTGGATAGAAGTAGCATTGTACTCTGATGGAGCAAGATAGGTGTAGCATTGTACTCTGATGGAGCAGGATAGATGTAGCATTGTACTCTGATGGAGCTGAATAGAAGTAGCATTGTACTCTGATGGAGCAGGATAGATGTAGCATTGTACTCTGATGGAGCAGGATAGAAGTAGCATTGTACTCTGATGGAGCAGGATAGAAGTAGCATTGTACTCTGATGGAGCAGGATAGAAGTAGCATTGTACTCTGATGGAGCAGGATAGATGTAGCATTGTACTCTGATGGAGCTGAATAGAAGTAGCATTGTACTCTGATGGAGCAGGATAGATGTAGCATTGTACTCTGATGGAGCTGGATAGAAGTAGCATTGTACTCTGATGTAGCAGGATAGAAGTAGCATTGTACTCTGATGGAGCTCAATAGAAGTAGCATGTACTCTGATGGAGCAGGATAGAAGTAGCATTGTACTCTGATGGAGCAGGATAGAAGTAGCATTGTACTCTGATGGAGCTCAATAGAAGTAGCATGTACTCTGATGGAGCAGGATAGAAGTAGCATTGTACTCTGATGGAGTTGGATAGAAGTAGCATTGTACTCTGATGGAGCAGGATAGAAGTAGCATTGTACTCTGATGGAGCTCAATAGAAGTAGCATGTACTCTGATGGAGCAGGATAGAAGTAGCATTGTACTCTGATGGAGTTGGATAGAAGTAGCATTGTACTCTGATGGAGTTGGATAGAAGTAGCATTGTAATCTGATGGAGCTGGATAGAAGTAGCATTGTACTCTGATGGAGCTCAATAGAAGTAGCAGTGTACTCTGATGGAGCTGGATAGAAGTAGCATTGTACTCTGATGGAGCTCAATAGAAGTAGCATTGTACTCTGTTGGAGCTGAATAGAAGTAGCATTGTACTCTGATGGAGCTCAATAGAAGTAGCATTGTACTCTGATGGAGCAGGATAGAAGTAGCATTGTACTCTGATGGAGCTCAATAGATGTAGCAGTGTACCCTGATGGAGCAGGATAGAAGTAGCATTGTAATCTGATGGAGCAGGATAGAAGTAGCATTGTACTCTGATGGAGCAGGATATATGTAGCATTGTACTCTGATGGAGCAGGATAGATGTAGCATTGTACTCTGATGGAGCAGGATAGATGTAGCATTGTACTCTGATGGAGCAGGATAGAAGTAGCATTGTACTTTGATGGAGCAGGATAGAAGTAGCATTGTACTCTGATGGAGCAGGATAGAAGTAGCATTGTACTCTGATGGAGTTGGATAGAAGTAGCATTGTACTCTGATGGAGCAGGATAGAAGTAGCAATGTACTATGATGGAGCTAGATAGAAGTAGCATTGTACTCTGATGGGGCTGAATAGATGTAGCATTGTACTCTGATGGAGCAGGATAGAAGT
The DNA here is from genome assembly GCA_936450465.1 of Gibbula magus. Classification (NCBI taxonomy): domain Eukaryota; kingdom Metazoa; phylum Mollusca; class Gastropoda; order Trochida; family Trochidae; genus Gibbula; species Gibbula magus. The sequence continues at coordinate 3,336,973 of OW388300.1, read as the reverse complement.
AGCATTGTATTCTGATGGAGCAGGATAGAAGTAGCATTGTATTCTGATGGAGCAGGATAGAAGTAGCATTGTACTCTGATGGAGCAGGATAGAAGTAGCATTGTACTCTGATGGAGCAGGATAGAAGTAGCATTGTACTCTGATGGAGCAGGATAGAAGTAGCATTGTACTCTGATGGAGCAGGATAGAAGTAGCATTGTACTCTGATGGAGCAGGATAGAAGTAGCATTGTACTCTGATGGAGCAGGATAGAAGTAGCATTGTACTCTGATGGAGCAGGATAGAAGTAGCATTGTACTCTGATGGAGCAGGATAGAAGTAGCATTGTACTCTGATGGAGCAGGATAGAAGTAGCATTGTATTCTGATGGAGCAGGATAGATGTAGCACTGTACTCTGATGGAGTTGGATAGAAGTAGCATTGTACTCTGATGGAGTTGGATAGAAGTAGCATTGTAATCTGATGGAGCAAGATAGGTGTAGCATTGTACTCTGATGGAGCAGGATAGATGTAGCATTGTACTCTGATGGAGCAGGATAGATGTAGCATTGTACTCTGATGGAGCAGGATGGGAAGTAGCATTGTACTCTGATGGAGCAGGATAGAAGTAGCATTGTATTCTGATGGAGCAGGATAGATGTAGCATTGTACTCTGATGGAGCAGGATATATGTAGCATTGTAATCTGATGGAGCAGGATAGAAGTAGCATTGTACTCTGATGGAGTTGGATAGAAGTAGCATTGTACTCTGATGGAGTTGGATAGAAGTAGCATTGTAATCTGATTGAGCAAGATAGGTGTAGCATTGTACTCTGATGGAGCAGGATAGATGTAGCATTGTACTCTGATGGAGCAGGATAGATGTAGCATTGTACTCTGATGGAGCAGGATATATGTAGCATTGTAATCTGATGGAGCAGGATAGAAGTAGCATTGTACTCTGATGGAGTTGGATAGAAGTAGCATTGTACTCTGATGGAGTTGGATAGAAGTAGCATTGTACTCTGATGGAGCAAGATAGGTGTAGCATTGTACTCTGATGGAGCAGGATAGATGTAGCATTGTACTCTGATGGAGCTGAATAGAAGTAGCATTGTACTCTGATGGAGCAGGATAGATGTAGCATTGTACTCTGATGGAGCAGGATAGAAGTAGCATTGTACTCTGATGGAGCAGGATAGAAGTAGCATTGTACTCTGATGGAGCAGGATAGAAGTAGCATTGTACTCTGATGGAGCAGGATAGATGTAGCATTGTACTCTGATGGAGCTGAATAGAAGTAGCATTGTACTCTGATGGAGCAGGATAGATGTAGCATTGTACTCTGATGGAGCTGGATAGAAGTAGCATTGTACTCTGATGTAGCAGGATAGAAGTAGCATTGTACTCTGATGGAGCTCAATAGAAGTAGCATGTACTCTGATGGAGCAGGATAGAAGTAGCATTGTACTCTGATGGAGCAGGATAGAAGTAGCATTGTACTCTGATGGAGCTCAATAGAAGTAGCATGTACTCTGATGGAGCAGGATAGAAGTAGCATTGTACTCTGATGGAGTTGGATAGAAGTAGCATTGTACTCTGATGGAGCAGGATAGAAGTAGCATTGTACTCTGATGGAGCTCAATAGAAGTAGCATGTACTCTGATGGAGCAGGATAGAAGTAGCATTGTACTCTGATGGAGTTGGATAGAAGTAGCATTGTACTCTGATGGAGTTGGATAGAAGTAGCATTGTAATCTGATGGAGCTGGATAGAAGTAGCATTGTACTCTGATGGAGCTCAATAGAAGTAGCATTGTACTCTGATGGAGCTCAATAGAAGTAGCAGTGTACTCTGATGGAGCTGGATAGAAGTAGCATTGTACTCTGATGGAGCTCAATAGAAGTAGCATTGTACTCTGTTGGAGCTGAATAGAAGTAGCATTGTACTCTGATGGAGCAGGATAGAAGTAGCATTGTACTCTGATGGAGCTCAATAGATGTAGCAGTGTACCCTGATGGAGCAGGATAGAAGTAGCATTGTAATCTGATGGAGCAGGATAGAAGTAGCATTGTACTCTGATGGAGCAGGATATATGTAGCATTGTACTCTGATGGAGCAGGATAGATGTAGCATTGTACTCTGATGGAGCAGGATAGATGTAGCATTGTACTCTGATGGAGCAGGATAGAAGTAGCATTGTACTCTGATGGAGCAGGATAGAAGTAGCATTGTACTCTGATGGAGCAGGATAGATGTAGCATTGTACTCTGATGGAGCAGGATAGAAGTAGCATTGTACTTTGATGGAGCAGGATAGATGTAGCATTGTACTCTGATGGAGCAGGATAGAAGTAGCATTGTACTCTGATGGAGCAGGATAGAAGTAGCATTGTACTCTGATGGAGCAGGATAGAAGTAGCATTGTAATCTGATGGAGCTCAATAGATGTAGCAGTGTACCCTGATGGAGCAGGATAGAAGTAGCATTGTAATCTGATGGAGCAGGATAGAAGTAGCATTGTACTCTGATGGAGCAGGATATATGTAGCATTGTACTCTGATGGAGCAGGATAGATGTAGCATTGTACTCTGATGGAGCAGGATAGATGTAGCATTGTACTCTGATGGAGCAGGATAGAAGTAGCATTGTACTTTGATGGAGCAGGATAGATGTAGCATTGTACTCTGATGGAGCAGGATAGAAGTAGCATTGTACTTTGATGGAGCAGGATAGAAGTAGCATTGTACTCTGATGGAGCAGGATAGATGTAGCATTGTACTCTGATGGAGCAGGATAGATGTAGCATTGTACTCTGATGGAGCAGGATAGAAGTAGCATTGTACTTTGATGGAGCAGGATAGAAGTAGCATTGTACTCTGATGGAGCAGGATAGATGTAGCATTGTACTCTGATGGAGCAGGATAGAAGTAGCATTGTACTTTGATGGAGCAGGATAGATGTAGCATTGTACTCTGATGGAGCAGGATAGAAGTAGCATTGTACTCTGATGGAGCAGGATAGAAGTAGCATTGTACTCTGATGGAGCAGGATAGAAGTAGCATTGTACTCTGATGGAGCTCAATAGATGTAGCAGTGTACCCTGATGGAGCAGGATAGAAGTAGCATTGTAATCTGATGGAGCAGGATAGAAGTAGCATTGTACTCTGATGGAGCAGGATATATGTAGCATTGTACTCTGATGGAGCAGGATAGATGTAGCATTGTACTCTGATGGAGCAGGATAGATGTAGCATTGTACTCTGATGGAGCAGGATAGAAGTAGCATTGTACTTTGATGGAGCAGGATAGATGTAGCATTGTACTCTGATGGAGCAGGATAGAAGTAGCATTGTACTTTGATGGAGCAGGATAGAAGTAGCATTGTACTCTGATGGAGCAGGATAGATGTAGCATTGTACTCTGATGGAGCAGGATAGATGTAGCATTGTACTCTGATGGAGCAGGATAGAAGTAGCATTGTACTCTGATGGAGCTCAATAGAAGTAGCATTGTACTCTGATGGAGCTCAATAGAAGTAGCATTGTACTCTGTTGGAGCTGAATAGAAGTAGCATTGTACTCTGATGGAGCTCAATAGAAGTAGCATTGTACTCTGATGGAGCAGGATAGAAGTAGCATTGTACTCTGATGGAGCTCAATAGATGTAGCAGTGTACCCTGATGGAGCAGGATAGAAGTAGCATTGTAATCTGATGGAGCAGGATAGAAGTAGCATTGTACTCTGATGGAGCAGGATATATGTAGCATTGTACTCTGATGGAGCAGGATAGATGTAGCATTGTACTCTGATGGAGCAGGATAGATGTAGCATTGTAATCTGATGGAGCAGGATAGAAGTAGCATTGTACTCTGATGGAGCTGGATAGATGTAGCATTGTACTCTGATGGAGCAGGATAGAAGTAGCATTGTTCTCTGATGTAGCAGGATAGAAGTAGCATTGTACTCTGATGGAGCAGGATAGAAGTAGCATTGTACTTTGATGGAGCAGGATAGAAGTAGCATTGTACTCTGATGGAGCTCAATAGAAGTAGCATTGTACTCTGATGGAGCAGGATAGAAGTAGCATTGTACTCTGATGGAGCAGGATAAAAGTAGCATTGTACTCTGATGGAGCTCAATAGAAGTAGCATTGTACTCTGATGGAGCTGGATAGAAGTAGCATTGTACTCTGATGGAGCTCAATAGAAGTAGCATTGTACTCTGATGGAGCAGGATAGAAGTAGCATTGTACTCTGATGTAGCAGGATAGAAGTAGCATTGTAATCTGATGGAGCTCAATAGAAGTAGCATTGTACTCTGATGGAGCAGGATATATGTAGCATTGTACTCTGATGGAGCAGGATAGATGTAGCATTGTAATCTGATGGAGCAGGATAGATGTAGCATTGTACTCTGATGGAGCAGGATATATGTAGCATTGTACTCTGATGGAGCAGGATATATGTAGCATTGTACTCTGGTGGAGCAGGATAGAAGTAGCATTGTACTCTGATGGAGTTGGATAGAAGTAGCATTGTAATCTGATGGAGCAGGATAGAAGTATCATTGTACTCTGATGGAGCAGGATAGAAGTAGCATTGTATTCTGATGGAGCAGGATAGAAGTAGCATTGTACTCTGATGGAGCAGGATAGAAGTAGCATTGTATTCTGATGGAGCAGGATAGAAGTAGCATTGTACTCTGATGGAGCAGGATAGAAGTAGCATTCTACTCTGATGGAGCAGGATAGAAGTAGCATTGTACTCTGATGGAGCAGGATAGAAGTAGCATTGTACTCTGATGGAGCTCAATAGAAGTAGCATTGTACTCTGATGGAGCTGAATAGAAGTAGCATTGTAAAAACGCCTTTCTTCAAAACACTCCACACAACAACTACAAACAAGAATCAGTTGTTGACGTCCGAAAGAAAGAAGAGGGTTTCTTTGAAAAAAGATTTGCACAACAAAACTAAGAAGGTTTTACTTGTTTTAATCATTTATTTCTCGCGGGCTTATCAATCAAACAATCTTTACACATGGGATTCGTGTTGGATGGACGGTCGGTATCATACAATTAGGCATGCAGATTTTTGTGAGACTTGCCAATATTCCTTTGTAATGCATGTTCGTGAATTAATGATGCTCATGGGTCTACTCCTAGATCCCTGGGCCGTATTGTTATTCCGGCTGTCAGTGGGCACCTCTCCTTTGCATTATAATATTAAAACAAAGAGATGTAACAATTGTCGTTATATGTACTATATGTCTTCTGTAAAGGTAGAATCCTATACATAATAGAACAGTTAGAAGATCACATTATGTTGAATGCTTATCCTGGAGTAAAGTATCTGTGTAGATTTGTCAACTATACATATGGAAAAAAAGTTAAGGACCCCGACATTTTTTTCACCAGAAAAAAGTTGTTTGATAAGATGCGTCAGCAAAAGTAACCATACGGTATTAAAGATTCATAATTTGGCAGTTAAAGAAGGAAGAATTCATAATGTTTCTTTTGGATATTTGCATGCATTTATAGAATGTTGGTATATGTCTCCAAAAACATGTTACATTATACTATGAAATGTCGTTGGTCGTTGTAATGTGAGTAATTCTATTCGTTATTTCAACATGGCCTCCTGACGAAATACATGTATGGTCAGTGTCAACTGTAATGACCCCTTTAAGGAGAGATCGGACGATGAAAAAAATATTTTAGAATTCGCTTATATTTTCAAATTAACAAGTTTATTATTTCTTTTACTATCAAAATGAAAGAAAATTTGGGGGTCACCGAATTATTTAAAGAGTTATAGGGATTAATAGTAATACCTCTGTCACCAAATTACCGATTTTAACCTACTTAAATGAAGCGAGCGCTTTCAACGAATAAACTCCGAATTCTTTCAGATACAATTTAATCACATACGTATACGCGAATACATAGCAAGTCTATTTTTTTTTAAATAATGACACTGATGAGGGAAACAAAATTAAATTAAGCACTTAAACGGCAATTTTATAATCTTGTTCGCATATTCAACAGGATATTTTACTCACACATATTTAAGGTATAGACCTTTCCACGGCCTATTTCATGGGCGCAGCCATTTTGTGGCAGCCATTAAGCGGCTGCAACGTTAAACTAGCCTATGTTATTTGCAACGCTGCGGCAATCAAGTATGATGTAATCAAGGATAGACGGTGCCTAGTCAACGCTTACGCTGTATAAAAGACGTCAAACTTACTGGCCAAATAATGATTCATTTTTAAGATTTCTGATGTCATATTTGCGACAAACAGTTCAAACAACTATTCATGAGTAATAGATTGAATAAGTTAACAGATAATAACAGTTCTGTGTGTTGTTAGATGTAAATCGGCGATATCAAAGCGCACGGAAACTTAGAGTATTTGAATGGAGGCGAATATCACTTGAACGTAGTTTTGAACTAAAGCTTACTTGTATCTGTGAAAACAGTTTTTTTTCTTCTTTGTATTTCAAGAATTGTCAATAGTGACACATATAAAGGCCTCATATCTGGACTATTCAAGATTATCTGTACCAAATGTACATAGACTTACCGTAATTAAGTGTTAATTAGCTGTTGCGAAAATAATTTTCATACATTAACTAAAGGTCCCATTGGTGTCATATTTTGCGGAGTGATTGGAAATCATCTCAGCTACAGGCACATAATTACCTTTCATCTATCAGTTCATTCGTTTCCGAACGACACATATTTAAACGTCGCATGTACAATTTTGATTCCAATGTCTGATTGACGGCCATGTTAAATCTAATCGGTATGTTGTAGGCTATGTGTTGTTTGATAATAGGTGGGTTTCTTAATTATTATCCGAAAATATTATGGAAATTATGTATCTGTAGCTGAGATGATTTCCTATATTTTGGTAACGATTTCAGAATTAATCGACAAACAATATATTCATGAAAATTATTCTCGCAACAGCTAATTAACACGTGAGTCTATGGGAATTACGTTACGTTACATTATAAACTTTTGTTTGTATGTTATTTTATTAGAACAGAATGAAATACTATATATTTGTACATTTGTTGGAAATATGCATGAACTACAAAACATGAATTAACCTTATTGTTCAAGCATAGTTTGTTAAATACTATTTTGAATCATATTTAGATGAATGCACCACTTATGAAAATACCGGCTTTCACCCGTCATTAGATGACAGATAAGTGATATTACACTGTAAATATACAACATTTTATGTTTATTATATGCTTTTGTGGTCAGAAATGTGGCGTTTTTAACACCAAATAATCCTATTTTTATTTGGCCAACCAAACACATAAGTTCTCTCAATCATATCATTCTCATAACCCAAAAATGATTCACTTTCTAAACGTTAAGCAAGGGGGAAAACGTAAGTTTTAAAAAACTCTTTTTATTCATCAAATTTAATTATGTTCATTAAACACACAGACCTTTAACTGCTTCTACAGAAAATGGATATCTTAGGCGACAAGACTTAGCACACCTTTAAGAAAACTTTATTTTCTCACGTACACTTTGTGTATCGCTGCATAGGCCTAATTATAGTTTACCATATTTGCGATTATTTTACATAGGCTATTTATGCCATTGCGAGAATAGTGGGTATATAACAATTATATATTTCCTCTTTCAATAATCTATATTTTTATAACATTTAATTCCATAATGCGTTTGTAACGTTTTTAAGAAGAAACAGTTGTTACCTGATTGCAAATTATATGAGAAATGTTAACAATAATGAGAAGAATTATCTCGATCCCTTCGCTCAGAAAGAAATCCCACCCATTACAGAAATTCAAATAACTCTCTTGAAAATTGATGTTCGTAGTTTAAACAAAATCCAAATCTCATTGTTACACGAACATCTGTTTCTTATACCATGAATTGAATCGGGGCTTAATAATTCATTACCATTTCAAATCATAAATGAAATGTAGGCTAACAGTTTGAGAAAAAAACGCATTTTTATGAATTTTATTTTGCAAAAATGTATTATCTTTATATAAGAAAACCAGTTGGACCAGAACAACATTTTCTCTTTCAGAAGATATGTAATATGTGGAAATGTATTAAGAACTTTTGTTTAAAAAAATAAGTTTTTCCATAACTAAGACCTTTTGCGAAACTGCATGCTGATTCATCACTTTAACATGCCCTAATTTCATTGTTAATTAGTATCCGATGAAACATTGCATTTTTGGAAGCAGTAAACAGACAGGTTTAAATTGATATATTTTTCTGCCTTCACCCAAAACTTGTACTTCAAGTTATTTTAGAGACAAGCTACAGCTTTCGACCCATCCCCTAACGTAAAACGTCATTTTGCAGCCGCTTAATGGCGGACGACGCTAGCGACACCACAAAGGGGAGTAACTGAGAGCGTCGTGACGCACTGCTCCGTGGAGAGGTCTATTGCTGAAATTATTTTATGATATGCGCAGTTGAATAAACAAACTAATTCAGAAATAATAATAGGGGGCACCGAACGTTTTTCATCACTTTAACGTCATTTTTTAAATTATATAATATATAGATTTTATAAATGCCGATTTCCATAAATTTTGAATAAAATAATTAGATATATCGAGTTAAAAAGAATGTTTTTCTAACCCCATATCCATTTAATATGTATAGAAATAAAAACATGACTGAGTTCGGTACTGTTGATCGCGTATTGGTGAAATAAAGAAGACCGGAAGCTTTCGAAATTGTAATCCCTGGTCACTTCTAAGAGTTGCCAAAACTGTTATAGTTAAGAGACCGGTCATTTATTACAGGGGGGGGGGGGGGGGGGGGTGGGTTCAGGGGAGGGTCATGAAAAAATATACAGCCACAAGGGGAGGGTCATGAAAAAAATTACAAGGGGTTGGGGAGGGTCATGTAAAAATAGACCGTGATAAAACAATCTTTGTTACATACTTGAAAGAGGATCTGAAAAATGATTGTAAAGCAGTTGATAAAAAAACATAGACAGCTGGATATTCAAAACTGATGCTAGTATTAAAAAAGTTCTCTCCTTTGTTCGCGGAAACAAAAGTAGAAAAGTAAAACTAACACTTTTTTTCCCATGCAGGTAGTTTATTTTCAAGGCTTTTGTTTCTGTTTGATATATTTTGATAGATACATATTAAAAGTCACTATATAAGCTCATAAAGTCAGTCAAATTCATAATCTCAATGATGCAGTTATAAATATGATACAAATGAAATACGACACCTATCAAAACTCCTGAAACCTTTGAAAATTCTTTGATTTTTGCAAATAGCTGACAACAGACACACATTTAAAATATATTAAACAGGTACCGGTATATGTAAATGAATTTCAATGTCGATATTCCTATGAGGAATATTTGCCATATTTTGAGCATATATATTTGGGAATATTGTATGGACCATCGTCCAACGTCCGTTCATATTTGACATTTTTAACTTCTCCTCCAAAACCGTTGCACCCCGAAAACTGAACTTCTGTTGGGAGATGCCTTTTACTTTACGTAAGGAATCATTTGTTCCTGACCTCCCTCAAATATTGAAGGCATTTTACCTAAAACAATCTTCTCAGAAACCAGTTTACAAAGGAAGCTGAAATTTTCTGAATGACATCTTTGTTACATAGAGACTTAAGTTTGTTTATTTGGTCTTGATCCCCCTCGAATATGGGCATGGCAGAGTGTCCACACTGAAATGTTCTTTCGGCAACTAGTAAGTTAAGAAGCTAAAATTTTGAGAATATCAACTTTGTTGGATAGAGACTAAGATTTGTAACTTTTTGTTGCCCTGTACCAATACCATTTGGTCACTATACAAATTGTCTGTAAAGATAAATCCACAAAATGAATCCAATCTTATTGTCAAAAGTACACTTGTTTTCGAAAAACAATAATTATTTGGGTGGCAGTTGTTCTTCAAAATTAGTTCTCAATATAGCAATCAATTTGGGAGCATTTGCTTCCTGTTATTTTGAGTAAGGAAAAATAAATTCAGGGTTAGCTTGAAAATTCATATCTGAATGTAAAATAACCCACCTTTTCTTCAAAATGGTATTGACTATTAGCTACCTAAAATATTTTCCTGCTTTTATTCATAGATAGAGGTATTTTTAGCAAACTAACCTTTTTAGTGCTCCTTGAACTTTTATTTTGCTCTTAACAATGTGATTTACCTTTTTTACTGCTTTAAGATGTGCTATGTAGAGGTGTATATTGACTCATATTGGAGGGAAAGGGGGAGAAGGGGAAGGGGGGAGAAGGGTCATACCAGGAGGGCTGGAAAGTAGGGTTATATTTACCAAATACTCATAACATTTGGAAAGGCCTCATAAAACTTGAAGCTGCGAGTCACCAGGACGTTTTTTGGGGGTTATATTTGCCTAATTATTGAGGGACTGACTTTAGTGACTTATATCTGCTGGGACTCCCACTAGTTTATGGTAGCAAGTTCTTGAACTATGCAGTCATATTTGTAAATTTATCACTGGGGAGGGTGTGAGCAGTAAACTTAGAGATTATTGTGGTACCATTGTACAAACACCTCACAGACAAAACAATAGAGGTCACATCTTCAAAATGTATGTGTAATACAAATTATTATGAATCTCAATGTCTGGTTCCTTTCCCCTTTATCAGGAAAATGGTGAACTTTAGAAATATATATTTGTTACTTCTTCCTTAGAATGTAAAAGTCTATGATAATTAAAATTGTGTGTTGACAGTGGGGATTATAAATTTGGTGACTCGGTAATGCCTTATCATTTAAGATGTTAATAGTTTTACCTAAGAGAGATAATACCTGTAATAATGTGTACCTGATGAGATACATAGCCAATGAATCTGTTGTTCTACAGATACTTTAAACCCTAGATGTTACACATGTTAAACCCATAAGAGGTATATATATATTCTATAACCGTTTTTTTTTTCGAGAGAGAACCTTTCTTTAAAGTGTCAAGAGAAAATATTTCCAATGTAGAACCGAATATATCTTCAGAAGTCCAATTTCAAGACGATTTATAGATGTATGTTGGGGGAGGGTCGTGAAAAAAAATACACTAAAATGGGGAGGGCCATTAAAAAAATTACGACAAGCTGGGGAGGGTAATATTTGTATGTACAAACCCAAGTAAAAATCCCCCCCCCCCCCCCACCCCTGTAATAAATGACCAGTCCCTTACTGCGAGGTATGAAATCAGAACATGTCGTGGTATATTCCATAACCTCTAAATCGAAAACACAAAAACAAACGCTTTCGTGTTTGCCATAATACGATGCCTCATCAGAAATGATATTTATCCATGATATTTACACTAATAAACACCAGTTGGTGAACAAACTTGTGGGATGCAGCTGTAAACATTGAAATTGATTCAGTGACAACTGATACATTTTGTAATAATGTCGAACCTTTTAAATATATTGAAATGCGTTAGCGATGTACATATTTCAAAAGGAGTTTCCTTAAACGAATTTTCAATTTCGGGGTTAAAGTTACATATGTACTCCCATTATGTTGTTGGGTCAAATGTTCCAACGTTAAAAACGGTGTTTTCTTTGACTGTTGTCAAAAATTACTATTTTAATGGTACTCGAGTAATTATAATGACGATATAAAGGTAAAGATAGATATTTCTGATCGAAAATCGGACAATGCACCGCGATTGACGCGCGTTAATTAGTTAAAAGTAATTTTGGAAACTTGTTTGTAACAGAAAAATGTCAAATTTGGGTTGATAATGTTTGATAGGTCATATAACTACTATACATGTACGTGTAAATGGGACCTATAGTTTCGGTTTCTACACATGTATAATGGTATTGCTTGGTTTTCACTAGTAATTATGTTATATTTGGCGATTGTGTGAAATTGGGATGGATATGTAAGTTGAGTGAAATTAGTCAGGGATTCCTGAAAAAAGCAATTTTGAATGTGACGTAAGTTGTAAATGATAGGAATTATTTGCCAAAACGGCGATGGCCTTATGGAGAAAGCGACAGGGGAAATTGAGCCAGAGCCATTTGTCATCAGTTTAACATTCCTCATACTGTCATCAGCAGCCGTGTGAGCGTATGTTAATGCCACCAACCTTGTAAAAGAGTGTTAACGACCAGGAAACCACCAGAGTGGAAGATAATGCCTTGGTACAGTGGCGTCTACTCTCTATCAAGTGGTGCATTTAAGCTTTGATTCAAACCATGGTTGTGAGCCGCATCACATTTAGGAACAGCTTGATGTCGATCGGCGTGAGGACACGGTGGGGAATTAAGCGTCAAGCACTTACTGTTATCCCGTTTGGATTGGGCTGTGTCGCGACACCAATTGAATTTGACGTCATGGGAACAGTTACATTGGTCGGACGAGAACAGCTTCCTATTACACGTCACAGATGGCCGTCAGCGTCATTGGAAGACAGCAGATACTGCATGTGTGTCAAGAAACACCCTCACGCCTCAGTTCCGTTTGGCTGGGGTCAGTTATTGTCTGAGGATGCAGTTACCATGAATGTAAGCTGGATCTTGTCACGGTAACCGGAAATATCATTGGAGAGTGATACATCCGGGACATCTTGCCCTCGTCCTTGTACCTCATTTTGATTTGTGAATGCGAATGTTCAAAACAAGGCCATCAGCTAACTCCCCATTGCTTTATATTTCTAGTATAGCCATGATTAACTATATGTGGCAAGGCATCGAGGTTATTTCATATTTTATTATTTCTAGGAATCACTATGTCCTAGGCTTTATGATGTGGGTTGAGATGACACCTCAGTGTCACCCACAGGGTATGTATTGCTTGTGTTTTTAAATTATAATGTTTTGCTGTGTATATATGGTCAGTTTATTGGTATGCTTTATGTATGCCAGTGTTATAGTGTAATATCGCGTGTATTTGAATAATGTAATATTGAGCACTGTGTATTGTTATCCTTTCATGTGTGGTTGGCATACATTTGTATCTTTATGTACTGAGTATTGTAGTGCATTATTAATCATAATGTTGTACCCATAATCATATGTAAGCGTTATGTAACACTACATGTGATGTATCTAATGCTACTTACCATCTCAATGTATAAGTAATATATGTGTCTCTTTAATTAAGTGGTATGACTTGTGATATTTTATGATATAATGATTATCAATATTGTTTACCTGTACTTACACCCCCGGCCAAAAGAAACGCCTACTAGATATCTTATCAGATATTGTAAAAACTGTTATGAACAGTTTAGCAATATTATAACATAATGATGTTGGACCATTTCTGCATTATATATTTGAATTTCAGAAGTTTATGTCACAAAAGAAGGGCGATTGTGGAAATGAGAAAACAATAATTGTTCAGTTTTCGATCAGTGCTTGATCAGAAAAACATTTTAAAAAGATGTTCATACAACTACGAGCAACAATACAGGCACGCATTCGAGTTAAAGTGGTGATGATGCTACCGATGTACGTGGTTAAGGTGCGCAAGTGAATCAACCGAAAATAGCAGTCTTCATTGGGCGTGGTTTTCATGAATGTTATTGACTCGAATCACAGTTTTCCACGATTTCAATGGACTTTCATATTCGTTATTGCTTCAGCATAACGTGGAGACCGCCATAAATTATATTTAATAAATTATTGCATCTTTCATTTTAAGGATCATAAAGTAGGCGTTTCTTTTGGCCGGGGGTGTATGATTGTTTTACTGTTTTAGGGGGTGTATTTATATCTCTAAGAAATAAAGCCCAAAATCCTTACGAACCCACGGAGTTTGTCTCATCCTTTGAAAGTAACCCCGCAACAGATTTGACAATATTTGGGACATCATTGACCGTCGAATAGAAAGAATGGAAGCAAATGCACTGACTCTTGTTGATTTGGAGCCTGAATTGCATCGTGAGTAACAGCAGCTGCCTTTGGAACGAATTCGTCGACTTACAGGAGGCATTAGGAAAAGGATCAACGCCATCATCCGGGCTCTTACCGGGTACACATGCTGCTGTTTCTGTTGGTGATTTGCCTTCAAACTTAAAGCGGAAATAAACATCTCTCGACCTTACAGCTAAGTTGTATTGTGGACCAATTTGTGATACCCAATTCCCCAATATGAATAACATATTTAAACAGGAAAACATTCATAACCATTGTGTGTTATCCCTTACCCAATATGTTCGGCTTTCACGACACAGTAACATTAGACGCGTTCCTGACTTGCTGTGATGGCAGTTTGAAGTCAAACTTATGAACAATTGAACAATGTCGATGTTCAATTAATGTCCATGTGTATATATATTCAATGTCTAAATACGTGTATGCCATTCTGACATTGAATATTATGCATATATTTAATGGGCAAAATAGCTTGTTAATAATAACACTTTTTATTACCCATATGGTTGAAAATAACCGAGTTAATATTATTGATATGAGCAAATGTGCACATATCACGTTTGCCTAGCAACCATTATTTCACCGCGACGTCCCTTGTTTCGTCGTCTGTGACGTCATAAAACGATTGTTCGTGACGTCACTGAAGCTTCCCGTCGCAAGAGAAGTAGGTCGTTTCCTGACTATTTTTACGCTAAGCAAATGGAATAGAATGGGTAATAAAGAAAGTATTACACTCGAAAGTCTGTCATATTACTTTTACGAAACTCGTGCAAATGTATGTATAACCCTCGCTCTCGCTCGGGCAATAAAAAAATTCACACTCGTTTCGTAAAAGTAATATGACACACTTCCTCGGGTAATAATCTCTATATAACACTTTATTGTCCTCATTGCAATGAATCGGAAATTCGATTTGTGGCAGTGGCAACCGGCAGCCACAAAGCTGCGCCAGTTCAAGCGTTGTTCTATCCTTATAATGCTGAGCGTCAAGCAAGGAAGCAACAACTCCGATCTTTTAACGTCTTTCGAACGCCGACCTAACAACTGAGCTACAGTGTTATTCTAACATTTATATATTAGAGACCACACAAAAGTAAAAGGGTCTTCTGATGTCAATTATATCAGCACTCGCTGGTTGATACCCTCGGCTAGCCTCTGGTACTGTAACTTTATCAGATCACGTTGATATATTTGATATCACATGACACGTGGGTGACATCATCCACTTATCCTTGTGGTACAGTTCGTATGTACACTAAACGACTTCACGACATTAATTGAATGTCCCGTCATGTTAATCGTTGAAGCGATCCCTCTCACCAACCCATAATCAATTAAAGAGAAACTTTAATCTACAGCTGATAAATCATGGAGAGTGATCAATGGGACAATCGATATGGTTGATTACAGTCTTAAGCAGACCATGAAGGTCACACGTTTGATTGAACTTTGGGGACTCTTTAGCAAATCAGTCTTCTATTTTTAATAGCTGTAGCACGTTTTTTGGATAATTGTATTTTTTTCCAAATTCCCAATTTAAAAGGATAGTTTATGTCATTTATATTTATTTATATCTATAAGACATCTTATTACACACATCAATTATCCGTAGTGATAACAACGATGTTGCGTATAAAACAAAAAAATTAATGTGAACACATTTTATTATTTCGAATTACCAAAACGAGAGAAGGGTGATAGTGAAATTATTTTTCAAATACATTTCATCAACCTGTTTGAGCGAAAAACGTGCTAATGCCCCTTTAAGTAAAGTGTCAAAGTCATTTTATTCCTTGGTATAGATTTTCCCATCAGCTGTTAAACAGGTAATATCAAGTTTAATAACCTGTTTATCTATTTTATAAATCATGACGTATTTACCGCCTGTGATCGAAGTGTTCCAGTTAGATGAAGCCTCATGCACGTAACTCGTACACGCCGATGTCTCAGTAAAGCCTCGTGCACGTAACTCGTACACGCCGATGTCTCAGTAAAGCCGTGTACACGTAACTCGTACACGCCGATGTCTCAGTAAAGCCTCATGCACGTAACTTGTACCCGCCGATGTCTCAGTAAAGCCTCGTACACGTAACTCGTACACGCCGATGTCTCAGTAAAGCCTCATGCACGTAACTCGTACACGCCGATGTCTCAGTAAAGCCGTGTGCACGTAACTCGTCCACGCCGATGTCTCAGTAACTGGTTCACACACTGACTGGGCACTGCGTTAAATAAGACAGAATGGGAACACTTCAAATGTACAAATAATGATTGGTTTGTTAAGGTGGCCAATTCTTCTATGAGTGAAACGAAGCACGTGTCTATGCAACTTACGAACGCCAGAGGGAATCGAGAGTCTTTCCAAAGAATTCAAAGTTATTCTCTTCACAGTTTCTGTTGTATATATGCGACATTTCCCTTCCCTCGCATAGTCCCCTGGCGCTGTAGTTTGCAACACTAGTAAATTCGTTATCTTTGTCCAATCAAACATCGTTTTACATCAACGACCTAATTCTGGCTTGAAAACAATATGTTGGCATGCACAATTGAAGCATCTCTGGTCATCTCGACAGTTAATGAATGCTCAATTGAAACAACGTCGATGAATGCAAATCTAACTTCTGATGTAACCAATCCAGATTTTCTATTTCTAGTCGATGACGTAACCTAAATGTAACGGAGGTTGCGATGGAAAATCTAAAGGAAGCAAAATATACTGATTTGCAATTATTGGATACGACCCAACTAAGCCACGACTCTCGTGATTCATGGACTCTTCCACCAATATACAGCACGAACAATCAACACAAAGTGATTTGATTGACATCGAATACATTGGTTTTCACGTGTTCTGATCAAGCTCCCCAACTTGTCAACGAGCTCTTCACGTTTTACGCGTACAGTGGAAAAAAGCACGGGTCTTATATCAATGACACTCATAACGTTTCTTACGGCCAGTCGTAGCCTTTAGGATAAAAGCATTCATTTATGAAACGGCGGGTTGTATGTTCATATAGGCAACAGACATAAATGTGTCCTATGTTGTCCTACATGTATGTTAAAGGCGCTGTAGCACGTTTTTTCGCTGAAATAATACGATGAAATGTATTTGAAAAATAATGTAAACAATAGTAAAACACCCTTCTCTCTTCGGAAAATCAAGTTGCAAATGAGTGTACATGGTTCCGTAAAGCCATGGGATTTTTTTTTGTCATTCGAATATAATAAAATGTGTTCACAATAAAATGGCCGCCATGCAATTTTGGCTTTATACGCAAAACCGTTATTACCACTACGGATCATTGGTTTGTGTAATAAGATGTTTTACCCTCTAAATTAAATATAAATGACTTAAACAATCATTATAAATGAGAAATTTGAAAAAGTAAAATTTGCAAAAAACGTGCTACAGCGCCTTTAAGATCCTTTCCCGGTATACCAAAACGAGTTGCATCGCTATTGAAAGATATACTCGGGTACGTCATGTATTCGTTGAAATTTTAACACCTTTAACTTTTCTGGACTTAAAACTGGCAATGAACAGTTGATTTTAAAATGAATCCACTGTTAACACATTTGTGACGTTATCACAACGGATTAAGAAAACTGAACACCCGGATGAAACAGGAGAGAACTTTCGACTTGCCGGGTTTGCGGCGATACATTGCCACCTACTAAACGAAGACAGGGTTTCTGTAAATCATTTCAAGTGTTTAATCAGCTGTCTCAAATCCTACAAAACCCACCATAATGATACATGTACTCGCGGAGTAGACCACAAAGCTTTATGCTTGGACAACATACAATGTAGAAGTGGTATATATTTAGACTGGAACACCTTTTTTCTAAAGTGTGCGATGTCTGCTCATATTTTGGGTATTTTGACTGAGATACATTTGGCAATTTTTCTGTAAACCTATCAACATACCCAATGACTCTGTGACGAAAATGCAAAATCGACTCGATCAGCTTCGACAGGTAGGCCTATGTTTGAATATGTAAGTTTTTATTCTCATAATCGGTTAATCATTTGCAAGTTTGCTTTCCAATGTCAAATTACACATATACTTTGTAATTTTATCGGAACAGGCATACTATTAGTGAACTTAAAATCAATTTGTGAATTTGACATCAATATCGCTACTGTACAGCACTGCAGTATGGAATGCTGCTAAGGGTCGTAACTCATGATCACGTTTCTCAGGTTTTGTTAACGATGCGGGCAAGGTACGTAGAAAACGATTAGAGTTTATCTCGATACGTTTTTACCTTGCCGTGGGAAGATGCTAAACACTGGAAGAACGAACCTATTTAATGATATGTATGGTCGCGCGCAACCGAAAGTACAATCAGGGTAATAATATGTAACGCTTTGAGCAACTTCTTGGCATATTGATATATGCAAGTTATATATAACCGGACGATTACTATCGTTATCATTAGGTTTATATAACTTCGCTCTATGCATGTTTAATGAGCTTCCATGTCTACTCTAGTCGTAATAACAGTAGTTTTTTTTAATCAACTAAAATCTAAAATCAATGTTCGTCTTTGTGCCTCATTAGGTTATTGCAATATTGCAGTTTATTTGCCACCTATTGTGTGGTATTTTCTCCATCAATTAATTATTTTTCTAAGTAATTATGTTAGGGTTGAATTCGCCTAGATGATTCCATTAAAGCATGCAGTCTAAAGAAAATTATAAATATGTGGATTGGGTTAAGATACTGTGACACGACTTTGTGTATTCTTCATTTTGAGTGTTTTTGTATCCTACGAATGACTGAATCATCACGTCATATTGGTTAAAATTACCTTTTTCTGTTTCTCGTCAATTTCCCACCTGACGCAAACAAGCGAGAATAACCTGACCACCTCATAAACAAACCGTGAAACAGATTAAAATGACAAAAATTAATGTAAAATAATCTCTAAGATGAGTTATTGATAATGACCATACATTGTATATTAATTTTCAGCGAATAATCTAAAGTTGAAATTATGAGAAATTATGAGACATTAGAAACGAGAAATGCAAAGGCAAATATATCGTGGTAACTGATAATACACGTAGTTCTAAGTTTATGATTGCCATTGCAATATGTTTGTCTGTATAATAAACTATTAGCAACATGGTGTATTGAAAGGACGTACGTGACTGTAAAACCCACGTAGATTCGCATTTCCGGAGGCGCAGCCGGGGTATTATCTCAGCAAATCCGCTTATATAGTTTCGTATGAACTGGCTGCTGACCCATCAGAATACTTCAAATTCATCTAAAGGGTATTAAATCTACCTGTAACTACGTGTTTAAAGAGTTGGCTTTGCGTTTTAAATCAAACGAACACTAATGAGTTAATAATGAGGTCTTACAAAAAGTAAGATTCCATTCATTTGTTCTTTTCATATAAAGTGTTTGTCGACGATTGATGATATAACGATGGGAGGGAAGGGAGCTTCATTTTTTTCAAATGGATCATCCAACAGGAACCCAATATCGTAATTAAAACGATGATAAAACGAAGGTATATAAAATTTAAAAAATACACCCTATATTAAATAGAGTAAAGGAGCAAGGACAGCCATATTGCCGATCTAAGGGTCCATTCAACATACACTATGAATTGGTGATATTCACAATCAAGGCACATCAACTATACATTTCTCTGATTTTCACCATATGTCAGCCCTATGATAACTTTACAGCTCTTAAAACTCAAAAATCGACCAGAAAACCCCATGAAAGTTATTCCGCAGTTGATACCCATTCGATCGATCTGATTGGTCGATATCGACTTCCCCTGACCCAAACCTTCCTTTTATTGCCGGCATTTATTAGAGACGATACAGTTATAAGCACTGAGAGAAAGTGTTCCGTGCCAGACATGACATACACACATGACATAGCAAAAGATAGAAACATATTTCTACAGAAACAAGTTTGAGAACGACATCGGCCTCCTATATGCATCGACCGGAACACACAGACTATAGCTTATAGCCTTCGATACCTTTGAAACATGTATATCAGTGATGTTTGTTTTATATCACTCTGTCGTTTCGTACTTTTCTGGAACTTGAACGCAAGTCGGGGCTTAGTTCTTCGACTTATTTGCAGAGAAAACCTCAAGGATTATCGACTAAGATAAAGGAGGTCATGTTTTATTCAAAGTAGCTTTTACCTGTGAAGTATATCTGCATTAAATATCGTGCATAATAATGGACTGTATTTGTAAAGAAGAGAAAGTATTTTCCATAAACTACGACAATCCCTAGATGAAAACCAAGGTCCCCAATCACCCACGTAGAACGCAACCCTGTAATTGGTTTCGATCACAAACATCACATTATCTCTACATCTTCAATACAAAGCGAGTCACAATCTGATGCAATTAAAGGCGCTGTAGCACGACTCTCTTACTGAAATGAAGTGCTCTCACAAACATATAAATAAGTGTTACCAATGGCTACGTGACCTACAAATCTACCTCTCACACTGTTCCAGAACATTGTCCCTTTATACGCCGCACCATTATCTGCGAATACGGATAACCGTTTTCTATGGATACGGCTTATTGGGCGTGTAGTAAGTTGTTTAACGCATTAACGTACCAATATATTGTATAAACGTTAATAATAAATGGCAAATTTGAGATAATTTGTATATTGTAGAGAGAGAGAGAAATTGTTTATTTTTGTCTCAGCTCGTACATTCAAAAATAATTCAATAATACATACATTAAAAATGTACAAGCCGCCAAAAGACTACAAGAGACAATACATTATTGTATGAAATTGATTAGCCAGTATGTGTAAGTATGTGTGTTACATATATATGCATTCATGTGTGTATGAGTAACTAATATGCAGAAGAGGATATATATATGTGTGTGTGTGTTCTTAAAATCAACAAATGACTTCTTCTCTTTCTTTCGTACATAAATCTTCTAAAAAAAATTCTATGTTTATATTCATTTTCGTTTCGTCCTTCTTTGCGCCTCGTATTTACATAACAATACATGTACATGCACATGCCCACACTGGAACAGACTATCCAGCATGTCAATACCTAGATATGAAGGGTAATTTAAAAATCATCACTTCAAACTGCCAAGGACTTAACAATACAAAAAACGAATAAGTGTTTTTTCCAATCTAAAAGCGAAGAAATCTCCAAGATACACATTTCACGAGAGATTTAGAAAATAAACGGCCAAATTGAATGGGGCTCAACAAAATGTTTCTTTCGCTCATATAAAAGCTATGCCCCTTGCGTAGCCATTATACATTATAGATGTTAACATATCACAAACAAGCGTTTGCCACTAACATGGCAATGTCCCGCCTCCAACGTTGAGTCATGTAAGACACATTTTCTAAATGTGGTTCTTCTTATATTGCATTTCTGGTAAAAACTGTCATTATGACATCATCTGTGAAGACATTGGGTGCTAGGGTTAATGACATAGAACAAGAATGTTGGGACAGTGTTATGCACTAAAAGTGGTGTCTGCATAATGCCCTAATGACAAATGTCACCAAATTTCAAGATAATGGATGCTAAGGGTTAATAAAAATAGAGCCACTGGCTCTGTAACTCATCAGGTTTTATAAAGGCTACATTAACTAATTCAAAATGTCAACTGCTAGGTGAGAGGAAACACTTTAAATGGAGAAGATGAAATAGGTCTTAAGATCCTCCTGACCCCTCTGACCTATCTTTGAGGCCAGAGATAAAATCCCCTACAAATACAGACCCACTTGAAGATTTAATTCATCACTGTTGTTTAGTTCCTCCCTTTGAAAAGCCATAACATCTCAAGATGAAAATAGCTTTTCAGGTCATGACTTCTGTGACCTATATTTTGGGTCACAGGATCACGAAATCTACAATTTAGAATCCCAAGAGGCCAATGAGTCTGTACATGAAATTTCAATTATTACACACATGTGAGTGAGAACACTTCGAGATATTTTTGGTATCCAAGGTATGTTAGATACTGCGAGAGACGCATCTGATTAGTCGCTCAATGGTTATGACCCGAGGTCCCGAGGACGGGACTACTTTTGCCATTCATAAGTAAACAAATTACTAATATTCGTAGGAATCACAAACTGAGCACAATCTGGAATATTATATATGAAACAACGACAAAACCGAATGCGCTCGTCCTATCGTAAACTGTTCAGTCACACACATCAGCTGCGCATGTGAGTTGTCTCCCTTCAATTTGAGTGAGTGAATAGAACGCTTTTATCAGTGATATGTTTTCCTTTATACTCGGGAACACGTTATCAGGTTATTCAAAAGTTAAGATTCGATTGATTCATAACTTAGCACGCCAATTAGCGCTTAAATCAAAGATTATGTTTGTGTGCGGCATTAGACACTCTTTACCGTCACACATTGTGACGTCACTGACGTGAAAGTGAACTGTATTACTACGCACTTCAACAGAACATCTAGAAATTTTCGTTTAAAACTACTTAAATCATGTTGTTTATATGTGTGTAATAAATAAAATACCAAACTCATTCCCTATGAATACCGTATTTATTACAACTCGTCACTTGTCTAGTAACTCATTGTAATAAATACGGTATCCATAGGGAACGTGTCTGTCTCTAGGGTCAGTGGTTCTTGAGAAGAAGATGAAAATAGGTTTTAAGGTCGTGCCATCTGTGACCTTTATTTTGGTTCGCAGGGTCACACAATTTACAATTTAGAACCCCCATTGGCCAAGGAGTCTGTACACAACTTTTCAGCTCTCTAGACCTTTTGGAACTGGAGAAGAAGATGTGGCACGTGGTCCTGTGCATAGCTCAGTCGACCGCTATCAGTGAAGTTCAGCAACAATGGGCGCGGCTTGTCGCATGGGTGGGTTACCCGCGTCATTGCTTAATTAACCGAGAGTTTGAAGGGTGATTCCCTGCCGCACATTGAGACATGAGTGGAAAGACTTATGGTGTCACCCTGGGTAAGTGACTTTATTCAACGCGTGCCTCTGTTCACCCAGCAGTAAGTGGGTACCTGGTGTAAGATGTGGAGGAGGTGACCTTTAAGCGTTTTGCGGCAGCTTAGGTTAGATCAGGGTAATAATTTTGAGAAGCGCCCTGAGTCCACAACGTGGAGATTTGTGCGCTATATAAAACTATCCAATATTATTATTATATATTATAAGAAACATCAAGTCATGAAAATAACTGTAAATACAAGGGAAAATGGGATAAAAACCTTGGATGCTCAATAAGCGAAATTGAGAACATACATAAAGTACACTTCATATCGAACCTAAATTCAAAACTTAAGTCGTTTCAACATTCCATTGTCCAACGAGATGCAAATAAAACAGACAAACAAATATAACTTGTGTGAAAAGGAAACCGAAACCATAACACATCTATTTTTCGATTGTCATTATGTCAATAATATTTTGAACAGCATCAAGGAGTTGTTAGAAGAAGTAATAAATGCAACGATTGAGCTTACGAAACGAAACATCTGTTTGGAATATCCAGAAAATAGAAACAAAGTATTGAATATTGATTATAGTCACCGCGAAATATAACATCTCAAATCAAAGTATACTGGAATAAAACACAGCAAGCAAGATCTCTAAACCGCATA
Organism: Gibbula magus; assembly: GCA_936450465.1. Lineage (NCBI taxonomy): Eukaryota > Metazoa > Mollusca > Gastropoda > Trochida > Trochidae > Gibbula > Gibbula magus. Next base: position 3,313,454 of record OW388300.1, on the reverse strand, counting down.
CAATATTGATAAATATTGCATATTCAACATGTTATTACACAAAATTTATGAAAACTTGTCATTTACTATTTTTAAACGATTAAATTTTATTTCTGCATTGATACACCCGTGTTCCCCTGCAACTAGATACTCGCTAATTGAAACCAAAAGAAAGAATATGATGTTTTTATGTTTAAACTGAAACCTGTTGAATGTAATCAGTTATAATATTGATATCACTTATCCTTTTCTGTCAATTGTGATCGAACAACACTTGTGTAATCTTTTCCAATGAATACACCATCCAGTGTGGCAATATCGCCTGCATACCATATTGTACATGTGCTACAATAATAAATAAATAATAACAAAATAATTGAGAAAACATAATATGCAAGAAACGTGCTACAGCGCCTTTAAAACCACCTGTATTTGTAGGTTAAGTGAGGGGCTCAAATACTCAAACATAGAAAATTACGGCTTCGAGTTTCCTCAAAGATGGAAATAATTATCAATCGAACATTATCTTTGACCTTTATTAAACACTGCAGATGTTTCGGAAGTGAAACGTCAAATGAGGACTCTCCTATACTTGTTTTGTGTTTTACACATTCATTACATTTACATGGAACCGTTACATCTAGTCTTGAGTTGTCCAGGCATTTACATATTGAATAAAGAGCTACTCGAACACAGATTTCCATTGGTAGACAGGTCAACCATAATAAACAAAACAATGTTGGTCGCTTTGAAGAATACTTAAAACTTCCAAAGAACTGGTTACAGGCGTTTTACACTGATTTTAAATAGCTTACTGAAGACTTTGAAATGCTTTCAAATGAACTTCAGCAAACATTTTTTTATAGAATTTTGAATTTGTGAATATATTTCATGAAGGTTAAAACCAATCAAAAGTTGATTTGTGTTTGGATGTTTCATCCGTATCACATGAGGCTGTTGATGCAGTTTACTGAAGAAATGTGTATAGAACCGAGCCAAGGTACCCCGTCAATAATACCAGCATAGACCACAATGTGTAAACAGATGTTTACTCAAAGCAGACAATTTATTTCATAACTACGAAATCATTCATCTTAAAATTTCCACATCTGAATAAAAAAAAGCGGCCTTAATCGTATTCATCAATTCACTCTTTTCTAAATATTAAATAAGAAATATGATACATTGTTTACAATGGATACAGTTTTTCTCTTTGGTCCAAGTCCCGGGTTCTGTCAACTCCTAACGGCGGTACCCAGCGGTCATTAGCTCTCACGGCCTGTCGAACTTTCTGGAATAGAAACAAATATTGAATTGTGGTAATATAACACCGTTTGCATTTTTAAAACATAAGTAATGTATTGGCGGGCACTTTGCATAGAGAAAGTCTGCATCACCATCGGGGGTCACAGAGCATGCGCAATGAAATCTAAAAGTCAATTTGAATCAGTGGAGCTACGCTATATTACGTAGTATTGATTGCATTATAGAAGACTTTCCTACTATAATGTCAAATCACCTGCCAGGAGTCGAACATCGAGCATTCTACTGTGTTGTCCAATGGACATTCACAACATTATAATATATTGTAACCCATTATATTAAGATTGGTAGTTAATAAACACTTTCTCGCCGATAGATCTACAGTTAAGCAAGAAACAAAGTTCCACCTTTCTAGAATTGTTTGTATGCGTACCTAGAACAGTTCTAGTATTTATCTATAAAACTTTAGTGCATATTTAGACATTTCTAAACAAATTCTACAAAGTTCGAGGGGTGTTTTTGCTTTGTTTTGTTTTTGTTGCGAGATATTAACTTGCACAGTTGATAAATATTTGTACTCGTATGTCGTTGTTGACAGATAAATATTACCCCGTGAAATTAATATGTATACATGAACTATGTCTCTTTTATCCATTGCCAGTAAAAGATAGAACGATAAATAGCATAAACAAATCGATAACAGTATTAATAAACATTTATATTCTCTTTCAAACAGACGAAAGTGATGGCAAACTATGTTCTTCAATTCACCTTTGAATAACAGTCATCGGAGGAATAACATGTAGCCACATCCCTTATAACAGGTATGTCCCTTGATAGGTATGAACTGCGCTATTCAATTATTGGACTTTGTACTGGCTTATGGTGCAGGTTACCTGTTTGCAATGTTCATGCACAAATAAATAAATGCTTATTTCTTATATATGTATCTTTATCGAACTATACCGAAACATCACTAAGGTATTATCAATACAATAAATACACGTCGTGTTTATAGAACATGATGATTAAGCATTTGGTCACTTTTAAAATTATATAATACTTTTTTTTGGATATTTATTCATTCATCCATGTGTTCAGATTACATGTACAGTAAATAAACTAATATTGCTTATATTCTAGATGTGTATGCACGATCTATTTTCTGAGAGATGTTCCATGTATTTCTAGTCAATATTAACAGTTGACTCGTTAATAGAGTTTATTTTGATAATAGAACACAACTTGCAAATGGATTCGATCTCTCGGAATTACAAATACACTAGCCGAAGTGTCTTCTCATGGTGACATGGCCTAGAGTGCAGTACAGTTATAAATATATGCAGTTGGGTATCACCTGACATTCCCGCTTGCGCGGAGATTAAACACATTATAAGCATATTAACCTTAAACGAATGGATTTGTCTGTCAACAAACATCAATTTGACTTCCTTGTTGATGTCTACGTCGATACGATAACCGACTGTGTGTTTACAATGCACACACTGTTACATAACATCACATGTTATGATACACGTGCGTTCGATTTTCCTTGAGAGGCACATTCTGTGTAAAGACGAACTCCCAATTTCATACATCAGGGTATGATACTTTTATGTTTATGTCTGTTTAAATCCATAAAAGATGTCATGGACCCTACTAAATTACTTGGATTTAAATTTGTTTACGCGTCATTTCTGTAGGACGTAATAAAGCAAGCCAAAACTCGCTTTTTGACAATCCTACCTCGTCTAGTTAAGGAGATTTCAGAACAGATAATGTTTTAAAAATTCAAATTCAAGTTTAGATGGCTTCTGAAGACATAATGTTATCCACTTTCAGTCGTAGGGGGTTGGCGACTATTAAGGAGAAAGGAGGCGTGCTCTTCCCTCGGAGGGTCCTAATGAAGTCCCAGCTAGGCGATAACACCATATGACCCAAAGCTAGAAGGCTCTCCTTATGGGTAAGCTCTATTTCCTTGACATCGAAGCAAAAGACGCTAGCCGAACATAGGGGTCGCCAACTGGTGTAACAAAGACGACACCAACCAATTAAAAGTGTGATGCAAAGTTAACTAAGAACCCGCAAGTTCAAGAGGAGGAACTCCCGTTGCGGCAGGAAAACATGGACTGATGGCAGACCCTCTTACCGGGTTTGCTGACAGGGGGCATCTCTAATCCCTCCGTCTTATATACGTGTCGAAGAGGAGGGGGTATCTCCACCGTCTACCTGTGAAGGCAAATGATCTCATCGGACGTTGGTTAACACGGCCGAAATGCGTCACATGCCCCCAACAACGAACGTGAGCCCATCACAGGCGTCCTCGGCGACAATGAGCTCCGACACCGAGGGGACAATGACGGATGACACTGGACAATGACTGGTGTGAGGGGAAGACACTGCTCACACACGTCCTCCTTGGCAGAGATGACAACTAGAGTGGGGGTCGTACAGAGACGACTTCCGCTTATCACAACAATTCGGAGCAAGACAGAGCCATGAAGAGGCAAGACAGGCCGTCAAGCCACCTACTTAATCAGTTGTTACAGGGTAGGCAACTGTTGTGCCCTAACAAAATGACAGACAACGGCCTCTGCCTAAAAGACGTCGGAACGACGTCTTCACCAAGAGCTCAGATACCAAGATGTTAGGTGGAGGAGCGTATCCGACAACACCTTAGCCAAACAGGTCACCCAACCGCCTCGTCACCAAGAGTGTGAGGTGTGGGAGCTCACAACAACGAGAAACGACATCTTTACGAGCAATGACGCCAGACGACAGAAAGGCACACAACGTCACCTGTCAAACGATGTCGGAATGACGACGATTCCCGTTACACATGGCGTCGTGTCGAGAAGACGAGAAGACGTAGTTTCGAAACGCCCTTGTTTTGAAAAATGGGTGACGAAGGCCTAACACCAACCAGAAGGTGTTGTCTCAAAATGCCGTAGGAGGAAGGCGAACGAGTTGACAGACGGCGGAGCGTCTGATAGACGAAGGAGTGGCAGTCAGACGACATGCCAGATGAAACGATGCTACCAGTGGGTAGCGCCCGCCCTCAGAGTCAATAACAGCAGCCCGTGCAAGATGCGAGATGCGAAAAGACAAGGTCCCAGTCAACTCAGCCAAGTGAAGCTTAAAACTGCAGGAGGAAACAAAAACCTTACTCAAACACCAAACTAGGGTAGAACGAGCCTATCCAGAAAAATACATTCAAAACAAGAATATATAACACCGGTCGAGGATATTGTTTAATTAGAAACAAAGTTAGCAAAACTCTGAGAGCTACACGTCCATTCGGTAGCGCGAAAGAGGAAAGAATGACGTCACGGGGTAAGCCACCTAGCGGGGTGTTGGAATAGGGGAGGTAACTCTCTTTATTCTTCAGTGTTATATCTGGTCGAATGATTAATTGAGAGGGACTCAATTGGCTACGGTGAGTTATCAACTAGAGAATGTAAATAATACGTTCCAGATGACTTCTAGATAGCCTAACTAATATTGATTATCGATTTAATGTAGACAAAAGCTGGTCCTGAAGCTCACATTATTTTTTTTATAAAATTACCTGTATCCAACTCATAAGTCTTAAACTATCGATAATCAAAATACAGATATGATATCTGTCATGAATGTTTTATCTCAATTATCTCACACACAAAAAAGAGGAGGGAATACGGTCACGGGGTAAGCCACCTATTCTTCAGTGTTATATCTGGTAAAGTGATTAATTGAGAGGGACTAAATTGGCTACGGTGAGTTACTAACTAGAGTATGTAAATAATACGTTCCAGATAACTTATAGAACAAGAACCACTAGAACGTTTCTAGATACGGGCTATGTTTATTTATTGAACAGCTGTACGATTCAATTTTATAAAAGTATTCTTTCAAGAATAATTATTTAACTAACAATGATAACACTTATCGATTCAATGAGGTCAAAGGGTGAGCACACATTTCTTTATAAAATGATCTTTATCCACTTCATTAATCTTCCAATATCTATAATCAACATACAAATACAGATATGATATTAATCTCACATGAATGATTTTACTTCAATTTTCTCAAATCTTATCTTAACAATCTTTCTCTAAGACAGTCAGGAGTATTAACGCTCATACCTTAATCAAGGAGCCTCCTTCACTCTGATAGATGGTCCAGAATATTAACGTTCATACCTTAATCAAGGAGCCCCCTTCACTCTGATAGATGGTCCAGAGTATGAACGCTCATACCTTAATCAAGGAGCCTCCTTCACTCTGATAGATGGTCCAGAGTATTAACGCCCATACCTTAATCAAGGAGCCTCCTTCACTCTGATAGACGGTCCAGAGTATTAACGCCCATACCTTAATCAAGGAGCCCCCTTCACTCTGATAGAAGGTCCAGAGTATTAACGCTCATACCTTAATGAAGGAGCCTCCTTCACTCTGATAGAAGGTCCAGAGTATTAACGCTCATACCTTAATCAAGGAGCATCCTTCACTCTGATAGATGGTCCAGAGTATTAACGCCCATACCTTAATCAAGGAGCCTCCTTCACTCTGATAGATGGTCCAGAGTATTAACGCTCATACCTTAATCAAGGAGCCTCCTTCACTCTTATAGAAGGTCCAGAGTATTAACGCCCATACCTTAATCAAGGAGCCTCCTTCACTCTGATAGAAGGTCCAGAGTATTAACGCTCATACCTTAATCAAGGAGCCTCCTTCACTCTGATAGACGGTTCAGAGTATTAACGCTTATACCTTAATCAGAAGCCTCCTTCACTCTGATAGACGGTCCAGAGTATTAACGCTTATACCTTAATCAAGGAGCCTCCTTCACTCTGATAGACGGTCCAGAGTATTAACGCTTATACCTTAATCAAGGAGTCTCCTTCACTCTGATAGATGGTCCAGAGTATTAACGCTTATACCTTAATCAAGGAGCCCCCTTCACTCTGATAGAAGGTCCAGAGTATTAACGCTCATACCTTAATGAAGGAGCCTCCTTCACTCTGATAGATGGTCCAGAGTATTAACGCTTATACCTTAATCAAGGAGCCTCCTTCACTCTGATAGAAGGTCCAGAGTATTAACGCTCATACCTTAATGAAGGAGCCTCCTTCACTCTCATAGATGGTCCAGAGTATTAACGCTCATACCTTAATCAAGGAGCCTCCTTCACTCTGATAGATGGTCCAGAGTATTAACGCTCATACCATAATCAAGGAGCATCCTTCACTTTGATAGATGGTCCAGAGTATTAACGCTCATACCTTAATCAAGGAGCCCCCTTCACTCTGATATATGGTCCAGAGTATTAACGCTTATACCTTAATGAAGGAGCCTCCTTCACTCTGATAGATGGTCCAGAGTATTAACGCTCATACCTTAATCAAGGAGCCTCCTTCACTCTGATAGAAGGTCCAGAGTATTAACGCTCATACCTTAATGAAGGAGCCTCCTTCACTCTGATAGATGGTCCAGAGTATTAACGCTCATACCTTAATCAAGGAGCCTCCTTCACTCTGATAGACTGTCCAGAGTATTAACGCTCATACCTTAATGAAGGAGCCTCCTTCACTCTGATAGACGGTCCAGAGTATTAACGCTTATACCTTAATCAAGGAGCCTCCTTCACTCTGATAGATGGTCCAGAGTATTAACGCTCATACCTTAATCAAGGAGCCCCCTTCACTCTGATAGATGGTCCAGAGTATTAACGCTCATACCTTAATGAAGGAGCCTCCTTCACTCTGATAGATGGTCCAGAGTATTAACGCTCATACCTTAATCAAGGAGCCTCCTTCACTCTGATAGATGGTCCAGAGTATTAACGCTCAAACCTTAATCAAGGAGCCCCCTACACTCTGATAGACGGTCCAGAGTATTAACGCTCATACCTTAATGAAGGAGCCTCCTTCACTCTGATAGATGGTCCAGAGTATTAACGCTCATACCTTAATCAAGGAGCCTCCTTCACTCTGATAGATGGTCCAGAGTATTAACGCTCATACCTTAATCAAGGAGCCTCCTTCACTCTGATAGAAGGTCCAGAGTATTAACGCTCATACCTTAATCAAGGAGCCCCCTTCACTCTGATAGATGGTCCAGAGTATTAACGCCCATACCTTAATCAAGGAGCCTCCTTCACTCTGATAGACGGTCCAGAGTATTAACGCTCATACCTTAATCAAGGAGCCTCCTACACTCTGACAGATGGTCCAGAGTATTAACGCTCATACCTTAATCAAGGAGCCTCCTTCACTCTGATAGAAAGTCCAGAGTATTAACGCTCATACCTTAATCAAGGAGCCTCCTTCACTCTGATAGATGGTCCAGAGTATTAACGCTTATACCTTAATCAAGGAGCCTCCTTCACTCTGATAGAAGGTCCACAGTATTAACGCTCATACCTTAATGAAGGAGCCTCCTTCACTCTGATAGATGGTCCAGAGTATTAACGCTCATACCTTAATCAAGGAGCCTCCTTCACTCTGATAGACTGTCCAGAGTATTAACGCTCATACCTTAATCAAGGAGCCTCCTTCACTCTGATAGAAGGTCCAGAGTATTAACGCTCATACCTTAATCAAGGAGCCCCCTTCACTCTGATAGATGGTCCAGAGTATTAACGCCCATACCTTAATCAAGGAGCCTCCTTCACTCTGATAGACGGTCCAGAGTATTAACGCTCATACCTTAATCAAGGAGCTTCCTACACTCTGACAGATGGTCCAGAGTATTAACGCTCATACCTTAATCAAGGAGCCTCCTTCACTCTGATAGAAAGTCCAGAGTATTAACGCTCATACCTTAATGAAGGAGCCTCCTTCACTCTGATAGATGGTCCAGAGTATTAACGCTCATACCTTAATCAAGGAGCCTCCTTCACTCTGATAGACTGTCCAGAGTATAAACGCTCATACCTTAATGAAGGGGCCTCCTTCACTCTGATAGACGGTCCAGAGTATTAACGCTTATACCTTAATCAAGGAGCCTCCTTCACTCTGATAGATGGTCCAGAGTATTAACGCTTATACCTTAATCAAGGAGCCTCCTTCACTCTGATAGACGGTCCAGAGTCTTAACGCTTATACCTTAATCAAGGAGCCTCCTTCACTCTGATAGATGGTCCAGAGTATTAATGCTCATACCTTAATCAAGGAGCCTCCTTCACTCTGATAGATGGTCCAGAGTATTAACGCTCAAACCTTAATCAAGGAGCCTCCTTCACTCTGATAGATGGTCCAGAGTATTAACGCTTATACCTTAATCAAGGAGCCTCCTTCACTCTGATAGAAGGTCCAGAGTATTAACGCTCATACCTTTATCAAGGAGCCCCCTTCACTCTGATAGATGGTCCAGAGTATTAACGCTCATACCTTAATCAAGGAGCCTCCTTCACTCTGATAGATGGTCCAGAGTATTAACGCTCATACCTTAATCAAGGAGCATCCTTCACTCTGATAGACGGTCCAGAGTATTAACGCTTATACCTTAATAAAGGAGCCTCCTTCACTCTGATAGATGGTCCAGAGTATTAACGCTCATACCTTAATCAAGGAGCCTCCTTCACTCTGATAGACGGTCCAGAAGAATACCACAGGAACAGGAATGATTGACGCTAACGCTATTATCCAACCGATTCCTGTGGCCCATTCCGGGTAGATGTAGTCCCCATACTCGGGGGGACGGTAGGAATACAGGGAGTAGCTTAATAATATCTGGAGGAAAGAAGAATAATAGTGAGTAAGATGCAATACAACGCAATATATTTATTTAATACAACGTATGCAAATAGTTAGATCGCAAACATAGCAGCACTACATTTGATTATCTAATGTGTATGTCTAATGATTTCAGCGTTTGGAACTGTGCCTATTTACATCTGCCAGAGGGAAACTGTATGTAAAACCTTTGTCCCAAACGTGACAATGTCCCCCGCCACATTCAAGAAATGAGCTAAATTGATGTTTCTGCTGCGTAGTGAGCGTTTCATCTTTCATTCAGTTGTTATCACATCGGGCTAAGAATAGTCTAACACGAGTTTCAACGTCTCAATAAAGTCAAGGTAAATCGATTGTTGTCTATGTATTGCTAAGTTGAAGACTTGGAGTGCTAGAGTTCATGAGATATCGAACTAACCAACATTTCGAAAACTGGTCAATGTAGTTGTCTTGTAAATACATATGTACGGTCAAGATCACCCAATTCTACTGGCGTCTGCGTATTTCCCAAATAAGAACTGGTACTGGACTCAGGAGCGTTAACAAGAAACGGGAAGTCCGTGACAGTGAGTCACGCCAATCTTTACTATCTAAGACTATGTTAACTACACTGGCGGGGAATCAACTGTTGATACAATATGATGACGTCACTGTAGTGTTTTTCGTGGATATATAAGTACCATTAGTAAATATATAAGTACCATTAGTAGATATATAAGTACCATTAGTAGATATATAAGTACCATTAGTAGATATATAAGTACCATTAGTAGATATATAAGTACCATTAGTAGATATATAAGTACCATTAGTAGATATATAAGTACCATTAGTAGATATATAAGTACCATTAGTAGATATATAAGTACCATTAGTAGATATATAAGTACCATTAGTATATATATAAGTACCATTAGTAGATATATAAGTACCATTAGTAGATATATAAGTACCATTAGTAGATATATAAGTACCATTAGTAGATATATAAGTACCATTAGTAGATATATAAGTACCATTAGTAGATATATACGTACCATTAGTAGATATATAAGTACCATTAGTAGATATATAAGTACCATTAGTAGATATATAAGTACCATTAGTAGATAAAGTACCATTAGTATATATATAAGTACCATTAGTAGATATATAAGTACCATTAGTAGATATATAAGTACCATTAGTAGATATATTAGTACCATTAGTAGAGCGGGGCACGTGTATATATATATAAGTACCATTAGTAGAGCGGGGCACGTGTACTTCATGCTGACGACCAGAACACGTGGAACAGCAGCTCCCCACATCGTCTCGATATCTGCCTCCAGTCTCTCTATACCTACAAGGTAGCAGTGTTTGTTGATTTATCATTTCGTCAAAGTACTCACGGAACAATGAAATGAATATTGCGTTTATAACTAAACAGGAAGTGAAAAGAAACACCCACTAATTAACTTTATAATATATTTAATAGTTTGTATTATGTAGGATCATATCTTCTTATAACGAGGTGAGGTGGGGTTTAACGCCGTTTTTAAGGGTATTTCACTTACATCGCGGCTGCTAGTATTTTGGCAGGGAGAAAACCCACATGTGGCTATGCATTGCGGTGAAACATGCGAGCCGTTGGTGGAAATTCAATGTAGCATTGCATCCAAACCTTACTGCGTGTAGAACAGTTCTCTACTGCAGACAAAGTTGCTGTGGGTGTTTATTTTTACTTCCTGCTTGTAACCTGGCGGGATTCGAACCGCGGACCTCTTGATCCGAAGCCGAACGCGCTAAACACTGCTCTATCTTCTTATAATGGTCAAATACATTTCTTAATACAAAATAAACTGGTAATGTCACATTAAGTCATTGTAATGTAATGTTTGAAACCTGAATGAAATAAAATGAGCTCTATTCATTTAGATCAAAATAACATATGATGTTTTTTTTTTCGAGATTTGCTATACCGTGGTGGACGTGTTTCTGCTTTAAAACGACAGTCTACATACTTATTTTCCTCTTTGAATTGAAAAAATCTTTCGACACATGGGTATTTTGTGAATGTTTCGCGATTTACTATTATCTGATGGAATGTTTGCCTTTCTGTTGTATAATGACAGTCTATGTGATTTTAGTTGTATTTGTTTTGAAAGAAATCTTCAGATACGTACCATAGACCCAGCAGACCACGACACACTCGAGTATAGCGCAGACCAGTAGCGAGGGGAAGGAGTAGTACCAGTCTACCAATGTCAGGATGTAGATTCCGCCCTGCAACAGTGTGGTGGTGCAACACATTGATCAGCTCCAACTGTACATGTCCCTTCAATACACACAATATATTAAGTATAAATAAAGTCAAAATAAAGTATACCTACACTGCTAGTGTGTAATAAACAAGGGGGATTAAGACTTCCAAAAAAGCACTTCTGGCTCGCTGTCAGTTATTTTTTGCTTTCATAGTATTAAACAGACCATTCATTTTGCCTTGAATCGGAGCAAACAACGTGGTTCTAGGCTAGGTGATAATGTCTCTATTTTTTATGTGACCCTAAAAGTCTTCTCATGTATTACTCACCATTTAACCATCAAATATGCGTGTAGTTGCACTATCTTATGACAGATTATTAACTGAGTTAGCTACCCACAACTACCCAATGCAAGGCATAACTCTTGCCAGTCTCCATTACTGGCTGATTTAGGCCTTGCAGTATTTCCTTGAAATCTCTGTGCTTGGAAATCCGGGCCCAATATGCATTTTTGGTGTAGCGAGTCACTACCTTGGCACGGCAACGAGAGGGAAATACTGCAAGGCTTTAATCAGCCAGTAATGCAGACTGGCAAGAGTAATGACTTGTGTTTGGAAGTTGGCTACCCATGGCAAACCAGTTATTGAGAATACAATGCATCAGTACTGTGTCTACTCCGAGATGCTATCGAGACGAAGAGGCAAACTATGAGTGTTTGTGTGACACTGCTCTGGGAGAATCCTTCTTCTCATACAACATGTGTGTCCTTGTTCTAAGTGGGCAGTTGTGGCTTTGAAGTGTTGCATCATAACCGGTGCACAGGGGCTTGTATTGCTGAAAACAAAACTCTTCCTAGGTCCAATACTACGATGCGATTTGCTTGTAGTTACTATAAAGTTGCAATACAATTGTAACGGTAAAATACCCGAACTATTCAAGTATGACAAATGTGTCAGGGATGTAAAGTGATAGAAGAAACTTTTTTCGAGATTGATGTCTTTTGCAGGGAATGAAATATCGACTTTTTCCTCGATTTTTATCGATGTATTTCTGAGACACCATTTTGGCCCATTCAAGTTTGACAAGTAACAAATCGTGTTTCAAGTGTCGTAACTTGAGAAATAATGCTCCGATTTTGTTGGTGTTTGGTTTATTCGAACGAGACATCATTGTGCTTTATTTCTGTAGTATGTAGTACGTGTAAAATGTGTGGTGACATTTTGAAATGTGAACTTGTTTGGCAGGGGGTAAAATTGGCGTTGCATCCCTTTCTTTATGTATTAGTATTGGGTATATATCGCATCGTAGTATTGGACCTCGGAACTGTAGTTTTCAGCAATACAAGCCCCTGTGAACCTGTGAACACCTGTTTATCTCCTCGGCTTCTATATTATCACGGAGCTCTAAATCTCTTTTGTTGTTATTGTGGAAGATGGGATAAGGTCGTAAATGTTGTTGTGGAGGTTGTGGGGTGGGAACAAAGTTTCATCCAAGATGACATTGCAGCGCTTCAACATCGGTGAATCAAATACATAACATAAGGGGAGATTGGTGTTGAAAGGGAGTAAAAGCAAACATGTCACATGCCATTTTAATGATGGGCTTAAACGTTGTTAAACTACCCTCGTATATACGTAATAGTAGCGTGTCTCCCCTTTCCCGAGGGATTATAACCACGACGTTATACTATGTCCCCCTTCTCGTGGGGGAAATTGTACATACGGAGTTTGTTGACACACCTGTGTGAGGTACAAGCTTCCTAGTAGGAATGCTGGTAATATCACTAGCGTCGTGGGGATCAATCGCTTCTGTCCCAGGTACTTGAAGTGTTCTGATAAAGCAGTGATCACTACCTCATAAGTTGGAATCTGAAAATAATTGATGTTAAATGCACATTATTATTAATATTCATGCATTTATAATGTTAAATGCACATTATTATTAATATTTGTGCATTTATGATTATTTATCATTTTACTTACAGTTAAAGATCAGTTTGATTGAAATCGACCGTTTACCGAGGAAGGAAAGTTTCAAAATAGTGTATCTACCGGGATACGAACTCAAATCGTTCGGAGATTCCTCGCAAAACCGTCTGAAAACAGCCCGTAGACTCCTGTGTTCTGACGCAATTCAGTTAACCAATCACAAGATCTTCAAATCGTTCGGTGTAAGAAGCCAGGGGGAGATAACTCCAAACAGCCATCCTTTCGTCTGTTCCGAATGCTTTCAAAATGGCGACCGTTTAAAAACTGTGATGTGATTGGTCATTATCAGCTATTTGACTGGACTTTATCTGCGCTAAACTGGTACTGAACACGCGCCTATATATGGGCTGTTCTCTGACCTTGTGGCGAGGAACTTCAGAGCATGTTCGTATCCCGGTAGATGCATTATTTTGCAAAGGTTATTCCTCGGAACATGGTCGATTTTAAATCAGACTGAGTAAAAGGTTGTATTCGCAAACTAAAAAAACACTCCTTCGGTACAGTTGGTTGTAATTCTTATATCACTGAAATATATAAAAACTTGCAGAAGTATAAAAATGATAATGACGTCGCCAGACATTGTCAGACAATTCCACCTTTCGTAACAAAAACGACTATTTTTACGGTTTATGGATCTTTGTGAAAAGCGAGAAGCACGGTTGAGCGGTATTGGCAAGAGTAGCGTGTTCATGGTGAATAGTGCCCCCTAAAATACTTGTTCAAACTCATTGAAATATCCTCCTGATCGTCACTCAAAGTGACGTCACTCAGTGATGATCAATGATTACCTAAATGCCAATGCCAATTGTAAGCAGCCTGAGAGTTTATTAACGTGCCTATATTACCAAGCTGAGAGTTGATTAACGTGCCTATATTACCAGCCTGAGGGTTGATTAATGTGCCTATATTACCAGTCTGAGAGTTGATAAACGTGCCTATATAACCAGGCAGAGAGTTTATTAACGTGCCTATATTACCAGGCCGAGAGTTGATTAACGTGCCTATATTACCAGGCTGAGAGTTGATTTACGTGCCTATATTACCAAGCTGAGAGTTGATTTACGTACCTATATTACCAGTCTGAGAGTTGATTTACGTGCCTATATTACCAGGCTGAGAGTTGATTTACGTGCCTATATTACCAGGCTGAGAGTTGATAAACGTGCATATATTACCAGGCTGAGCGTTGATTTACGTGCCTATATTACCAGGCTGAGAGTTGATAAACGTGCCTATATTTCAAGACTGAGAGTTGATTAACGTGCCTATATTACCAGGCTGAGAGTTGATTAACGTGCCTATATTACCAGCCTGATAGTTTATTAACTTGCCTTTATTACCAGCCTGAGAGTTGATAAAAGTGCCTATATTACCAGCCTGAGAGTTGATTAACGTGCCTATATTACCAGTCTGAGAGTTGATTAACGTGCCTATATTACCAAGCTGAGAGTTGATAAACGTGCCTATATTACCAGGCTGAGAGTTGATTAACGTGCCTATTTTACCAGACTGAGAGTTGATTAACGAGCCTATATTACCAGCCTGAGAGTTGATTAACGTGCCTATATTACCAGTCTGAGAGTTGATTAACGTGCCTATATTACCAAGCTGAGAGTTGATAAACGTGCCTATATTACCAGGCTGAGAGTTGATTAACATGCCTATTTTACCAGACTGAGAGTTGATTAACGAGCCTATATTACCAGCCTGAGAGTTTATTAACGAGCCTATATTACCAGGCTGAGAGTTGATAAACGTGCCTATATAACCAGCCTGAGAGTTGATAAACGTGCCTATATTACCAAGCTGAGAGTTGATTTACGTGCCTATATTACCAGGCTGAGAGTTGATTAACGTGCCTATATTACCAGCCTGTGGGTTGATTTACGTGCCTATATTACCAGGCTGAGAGTTGATAAACGTGCATATATTACCAGGCTGAGCGTTGATTTACGTGCCTTTATTACCAGGCTGAGAGTTGATAAACGTGCCTATATTTCAAGACTGAGAGTTGATTAACGTGCCTATATTACCAGACTGAGAGTTGATTAACGTGCCTATATTACCAGCCTGAGAGTTGATTAACGTGCCTATTTTACCAGACTGAGAGTTGATTAACGAGCCTATATTACCAGCCTGAGAGTTGATTAACGTGCCTATATTACCAGTCTGAGAGTTGATTAACGTGCCTATATTACCAAGCTGAGAGTTGATAAACGTGCCTATATTACCAGGCTGAGAGTTGATTAACATGCCTATTTTACCAGACTGAGAGTTGATTAACGAGCCTATATTACCAGCCTGAGAGTTTATTAACGAGCCTATATTACCAGGCTGAGAGTTGATAAACGTGCCTATATAACCAGCCTGAGAGTTGATAAACGTGCCTATATTACCAGGCTGAGAGTTGATTTACGTGCCTATATTACCAGGCTGAGAGTTGATTAACGTGCCTATATTACCAGCCTGAGGGTTGATTTACGTGCCTATATTACCAGGCTGAGAGTTGATAAACGTGCATATATTACCAGGCTGAGCGTTGATTTACGTGCCTATATTACCAGGCTGAGAGTTGATAAACGTGCCTATATTTTAAGACTTAGAGTTGATTAACGTGCCTATATTACCAGGCTGAGAGTTGATTAACGTGCCTATATTACCAGCCTGATAGTTTATTAACGTGCCTATATTACCAGCCTGAGAGTTGATAAAAGTGCCTATATTACCAGCCTGAGAGTTGATTAACGTGCCTATATTACCAGTCTGAGAGTTGATTAACGTGCCTATATTACCAAGCTGAGAGTTGATAAACGTGCCTATATTACCAGGCTGAGAGTTGATTAACGTGCCTATTTTACCAGACTGAGAGTTGATTAACGAGCCTATATTACCAGCCTGAGAGTTGATTAACGTGCCTATATTACCAGTCTGAGAGTTGATTAACGTGCCTATATTACCAAGCTGAGAGTTGATAAACGTGCCTATATTACCAGGCTGAGAGTTGATTAACATGCCTATTTTACCAGACTGAGAGTTGATTAACGAGCCTATATTACCAGCCTGAGAGTTTATTAACGAGCCTATATTACCAGGCTGAGAGTTGATAAACGTGCCTATATAACCAGCCTGAGAGTTGATAAACGTGCCTATATTACCAGGCTGAGAGTTGATTTACGTGCCTATATTACCAGGCTGAGAGTTGATTAACGTGCCTATATTACCAGCCTGAGGGTTGATTAACGTGCCTATATTACCAGTCTGAGAGTTGATAAACGTGCCTATATTACCAGGCTGAGAGTTTATTAACGTGCCTATATTATCAGACTGAGAGTTGATTAACGTGCCTATATTACCAGCCTGAGGGTTTATTAACATGCCAATATAACCAGACAGAGAGTTGATAAACGTGCCTATATTACCAGGCTGAGAGTTGATTAACATGCCTATATAACCAGTCTGAGAGTTGATTAACGTGCCTATGTTACCAGCCTGAGAGTTGATAAAAGTGCTTATATTACCAGTGTGGGAGTTGATTAACGTGCCTGTATTACCAGGCTGAGAGTTGATAAACGTGCCTATATTACCAGGCTGAGAGTTGATTTACGTGCCTATATTACCAGGCTGAGAGTTGATTAACGTGCCTATATTACCAGGCTGAGAGTTGATTAACGTGCCTATATTACCAGCCTGAGAGTTGATAAACGTGCCTATATTTCAAGACTGAGAATTGATAAACGTGCCTATATTACCAGGCGGAAAGTTGATTAACGAGCCTATATTACCAGTCTGAGAGTTGATTAACGTGCCTATATTACCAGGCTGAGAGTTGATTAACGAGCCTATATTACCAGTCTGAGAGTTGATTTACGTGCCTATATTACCAGGCCGAGAGTTGATTAACGTGCCTATATTACCATTCCGAGAGTTGATTAACGTGCCTATATTACCATTCTGAGAGTTGATTTACGTGCCTATATTACCAGCCTGAGAGTTGATAAACGTGCCTATATTACCAGGCACAGAGTTGCTTAACGAGCCTATATCACCAGTCTGAGAGTTGATTAACGAGCCTATATTGCAAGGCTGAGAGTTGATTTACGTGCCTATATTACCAAGCTGAGAGTTGATAAACGTGCCTATATTACCAAGCTGAGAGTTGATTTACGTGCCTATATTACCAGGCTGAGAGTTGATTTACGTGCCTATATTACCAGGCTGAGAGTTGATTAACGTGCCTATTTTACCAGACTGAGAGTTGATTAACGAGCCTATATTACCAGCCTGAGAGTTGATTTACGTGTCTGTATTACCAGGCTGAGAGTTGATAAGCGTGCCTATATTACCAGGCTGAGAGTTGATTAGCGTGCCTATTTTACCAGACTGAGAGTTGATTAACGAGCCTATATTACCAGTCTGAGAGTTGATCAACGTGTCTGTATTACCAGGCTGAGAGTTGATAAGCGTGCCTATATTACCAGGCTGAGAGTTGATTAACGTGTCTAAATTACCAGCCTGAGAGTTGATTAACATGCCTATATAAATAGGCTGAGAGTTGATTAACATGCCTATATAACCATTTCTTCTTTGAGAGGCATTATAGAACCAGACTGAGAGTTGATAAACATGCCTATATTACCAGTCTGAGAGTTGATTTACGTGCCTATATTACCAGTCTGAGAGTTGATTTACGTGCCTATATTACCAGCCTGAGAGTTGATTAACATGCCTATATTACCAGGCTGAGAGTTGATTTACGTGCCTATATTACCAGGCTGTGAGTTGATTTACGTGCCTATATTACCAGTCTGAGAGTTGATTTACGTGCCTATATTACCAGTCTGAGAGTTGATAAACGTGCCTATATTACCAGGCTGAGAGTTGATTAACGTGCCTATATTACCAGCCTGAGAGTTGATTAACATGCCTATATAACCAGGCTGAGAGTTGATTAACATGCCTATATAACCAGACTGAGAGTTGATAAACATGCCTATATTACCAGACTGAGAGTTGATTAACGTGCCTATATTACCAGGCTGAGAGTTGATTAACGAGCCTATATTACCAGTCTGAGAGTTGATTTACGTGCCTATATTACCAGGCTGAGAGTTGATAAACGTGCCTATATTACCAGTCTGAGAGTTGATTAACGAGCCTATATTGCCAGCCTGAGAGTTGATTAACGTGTCTGTATTACCAGGCTGAGAGTTTATTAACGAGCCTATATTACCAGGCTGAGAGTTGATTAACGTGCCTATATTACCAGCCTGAGAGTTGATAAACGTGCCTATATTACCAGTCTGAGAGTTGATTTACGTGCCTATATTACCAGCCTGAGAGTTGATTAACGAGCCTATATTACCAGTCTGAGAGTTGATAAACGTGCCTATATTACCAGGCTGAGAGTTGATTTACGTGTCTAAATTACCAGCCTGAGAGTTGATTAACATGACTATATAACCAGGCTGAGAGTTGATTAACATGCCTATAACCAGACTGAGAGTTGATAAACATGCCTATATTACCAGTCTGAGAGTTGATTTACATGCCTATATTACCAGTCTGAGAGTTGATTTACGTGCCTATATTACCAGCCTGAGAGTTGATTAACGAGCCTATATTACCAGTCTGAGTTGATTTACGTGCCTATATTACCAGTCTGAGAGTTGATTAACGAGCCTATATTACCAGGCCGAGAGTTGATTAACGTGCCTATATTACCATTCTGAGAGTTGATTTACGTGCCTATATTACCAGCCTGAGAGTTGATAAACGTGCCTATATTACCAGGCACAGAGTTGCTTAACGAGCCTATATCACCAGTCTGAGAGTTGATTAACGAGCCTATATTGCAAGGCTGAGAGTTGATTTACGTGCCTATATTACCAAGCTGAGAGTTGATAAACGTGCCTATATTACCAAGCTGAGAGTTGATTTACGTGCCTATGTTACCAGGCTGAGAGTTGATTTACGTGCCTATATTACCAGGCTGAGAGTTGATTAACGTGCCTATTTTACCAGACTGAGAGTTGATTAACGAGCCTATATTACCAGCCTGAGAGTTGATTTACGTGTCTGTATTACCAGGCTGAGAGTTGATAAGCGTGCCTATATTACCAGGCTGAGAGTTGATTAACGTGCCTATTTTACCAGACTGAGAGTTGATTAACGAGCCTATATTACCAGTCTGAGAGTTGATCAACGTGTCTGTATTACCAGGCTGAGAGTTGATAAGCGTGCCTATATTACCAGGCTGAGAGTTGATTAACGTGTCTAAATTACCAGCCTGAGAGTTGATTAACATGCCTATATAAATAGGCTGAGAGTTGATTAACATGCCTATATAACCATTTCTTCTTTGAGAGGCATTATAGAACCAGACTGAGAGTTGATAAACATGCCTATATTACCAGTCTGAGAGTTGATTTACGTGCCTATATTACCAGTCTGAGAGTTGATTTACGTGCCTATATTACCAGCCTGAGAGTTGATTAACATGCCTATATTACCAGGCTGAGAGTTGATTTACGTGCCTATATTACCAGGCTGTGAGTTGATTTACGTGCCTATATTACCAGTCTGAGAGTTGATTTACGTGCCTATATTACCAGTCTGAGAGTTGATAAACGTGCCTATATTACCAGGCTGAGAGTTGATTAACGTGCCTATATTACCAGCCTGAGAGTTGATTAACATGCCTATATAACCAGGCTGAGAGTTGATTAACATGCCTATATAACCAGACTGAGAGTTGATAAACATGCCTATATTACCAGACTGAGAGTTGATTAACGTGCCTATATTACCAGGCTGAGAGTTGATTAACGAGCCTATATTACCAGTCTGAGAGTTGATTTACGTGCCTATATTACCAGGCTGAGAGTTGATAAACGTGCCTATATTACCAGTCTGAGAGTTGATTAACGAGCCTATATTGCCAGCCTGAGAGTTGATTAACGTGTCTGTATTACCAGGCTGAGAGTTTATTAACGAGCCTATATTACCAGGCTGAGAGTTGATTAACGTGCCTATATTACCAGCCTGAGAGTTGATAAACGTGCCTATATTACCAGTCTGAGAGTTGATTTACGTGCCTATATTACCAGCCTGAGAGTTGATTAACGAGCCTATATTACCAGTCTGAGAGTTGATAAACGTGCCTATATTACCAGGCTGAGAGTTGATTTACGTGTCTAAATTACCAGCCTGAGAGTTGATTAACATGACTATATAACCAGGCTGAGAGTTGATTAACATGCCTATAACCAGACTGAGAGTTGATAAACATGCCTATATTACCAGTCTGAGAGTTGATTTACATGCCTATATTACCAGTCTGAGAGTTGATTTACGTGCCTATATTACCAGCCTGAGAGTTGATTAACGAGCCTATATTACCAGTCTGAGTTGATTTACGTGCCTATATTACCAGTCTGAGAGTTGATTAACGAGCCTATATTACCAGCCTGAGAGTTGATTAACGTGCCCATATTACCAGGCTGTCGATGCCCAGTGTAAGCAGCAAGACGAAGGTGAAGACCGACCAGAGTTGTGGCAAGGGGAGGGAAGCAACTGCTTCCGGGTAAACGATGAAACCGAGGTTGTACCCTGCAACAGCGTTAGTGTAGGTTACTTATAACGATTAAGGACCATTATGACAGACCCGAGAATAGTATTAATACTGTATGTCCCGTCTTCCTTAATGTTGACTGGTTGCTTAGACAAACCAACGTTTTCTTTTGTAAAATCGTAGGTGTCGGGACTACTTCAATCACATATCCAATTTGTACATGTTTCCTGTAGTAAGCACCATAGCATCATTAACGTTAACGACGCAGAGGTTGAAAGAATCAGTTAAAGTGTCCGAAAATCAAAGAAATGAACCATTACTAATTCAAAGGACTGATAATCAAGGAAAGCTTGCACACGAGGCGTTCGTTCAAGTACATTTAGAGCAGAGTGCACCCGAGCATAACACCATTAAAGCTAATTCTGAAAACATCATGCCAAGCAACTGTTTCATATTTCCATTAAAAATTCAAAGCAGTCTACGCTAAATCAATCATAACAATGTGGTGACTGTGGTGACAATGACCTCGACTTAGATAGCTCGATGGTTATAACTGGGTCACTGATCATTATATGAGCATAATGAGCCGTGTTTACCCGAGGACTGAAAGTACTCGACAGACACTCCGCGTACGTGAGCCACATGACCGATGATGGCGAAGAAGGCAAAACCAGTGAATATTGTTGTGAGGAGATCCCCGAACACTAGCACCATCGTGTCTCTGAAACACAAGATGAATTAGTGTTATGAAAATATGGGTTTTCAAATCCATGGTACTTGTTCAAAAGTACATTTGCAGAAGAGTTTCAGGACGAAAGGGTTTAATGTTTAAGAAATAAAGTTCGCTGTACCCAATGTGTTTTGTAATAAAGTATAGTTTTGCCCTGAACTATTATAGTTAAAGTACGAGGACGGTAGTCCGAGTACTTTGACGTTATAATAGTTCAGGGCAAAACTATACTTTATTACAAAATTCATTGGGGTACAGCGAACTTTATTACTTTTCTAAGATAACCCATAACACAACATTCTGCTTTGAGTAATTTTGCAAGAAAAATAGAGTTTACTTCCTTAATATTAATAATCCATGATCTGGGCCAACTGACGAGCCGTGCGACAACAGCGACTATGACGTCATTGTTCTGTTGTGACATCATAGTGGTTCCTGGCGTTGCCTAATGCGGATTTCGTCGTTTTGGTTCAAGTACAAATGTAGCTTAAAATTTAAGACTAATTCGGATACAAAAGAGCACATTCCTTCAATAATTGTTATAACAACGCTACCGTTGTTTAAGGACATTATCATTTGCAGAAAAACACGGTCTTTTCAACTGCCCTCTTTCGTTTGGTTACCATGGGCACACGTGACTACGAGGGGAGCGGAAACGTCATTCAATTGTTACGTCATCACAAAAACTATACCTTTATCGTCTGATAAAGTACTTTTATTTCGATTGTTCTAGCCGCTAGGCATCTTAGAATAAGGTTTTAATGTTTACAATTGTTATCCACCATGAAGTTTAGTAACATCGCAATGGTACTGATTATATGAATATATTATATATATATAGGTAATAAGTGTAACTGAACAATCGTCAGTGAACATACACTAGCATACAATATACAAGATATACAAAAACTAAAGGAACACTTATCACTTCTTTAGTGTTACCTGAAGCAGTTGTTATTAAACTTGTTGTGACCGGATAACACCATGTTAGCCCCGAACCCGATCCCCAGGGAGTACAGCGCCATTCCACACGCTTCTATCCAAACCTGGAAGCATGTAAACCAGTAGATTATAAGGCCGCTTCATCAAGTGACAGAAATACTAGTCATTAGGGTGTTGTATTTACGTATATGGTTCGAATAAAAATGAAAGTGTTGCATACATAAGACACCTAGATTTGGGTGAAATAGCGACCTCAGCACGAGGCGTTCGCTGTGATATCACCCGCGAGCGGTAGCGAGAGGGTGATATCACAGCGGACGCCGAGTGCTGGGTCGCTATTTGCCATACACAACAAGGTCCATTTTGTCAGCAAAAGCTACGATCTTATACGTGATATCAATGATATCAATTTATAATTTGATATAGTAGTACAAGTGTGATCAGTTTGCTGGTGAAAGGCGGTTTTAAAAACAACATGAATTTTATCAATTTTAGAGGTCAGATACGGATACTGTGTATCCAACAACAGGGGGGAAAGTTCTTCACGAGGTACGATACTGATAAACATGCGAGGATCTGCCGAGCATGTTTATCAGTATCGGACCGAGGTAACGATATATACAGATTGTTATTGGACAGGTCATCAATTTATTTCTGATTTACTGCAGATAGTTATCAATATCAAACTGATATTAATTTGATGTATGTATGTATGTGTATACGATGTATATATGTAGGTATCTATGTATGTGTGTGTATGTGTGCGTGTTTGTGTGTATTTATGTATGTGTGTACGATATACATGTATGTATGTGCGTATGTAAATACGTATGTATGTGCGTATGTACGTACGTATGTATGTACGTATGTATGTATCTACGTATGTATATTTGTAGAGATGGATCATGGATGGATGAATGGATGACTGCATACATGTATGCATGTTATGTGTAGGCCTATGTATGGATATATACCATCTGTATGTATTTAAGTTCTTGTATGTGAGCCGTTTCGACAGTTCTTAGTCTCAGTATGAAGACGCTGACTGATCACAGAAACAATATTGTGTTTTTACATAAATTTATTTTAAAAACAGAAACATTTAATATCACAAAGAAAAAAAGAGAGACAGAGAAGTAACAGTATAACATATTGCACACTTTTTGCATATCATGTTTTATCAAGTTTACCATTTATGAATTTATTATCAAAGTTTATACAACGAATACATAGTTACTTTAGAGGGTAAAATATCTCATTACATGACCCGATAAACTGAATCCATAGAAAACGGTTATCCGTATTGGAAGAAAATGGTGCGACGCATAAAGCGACAGTGGTATAAAACCCTTCAGTGCGAGAGGTAGATTTGTATGCCTCATGAGAATTTGAGAGTTCAGACAGCAAGATTGTTGACCATTCCACTATTGTATCATATTTTAAAGTCTACGATGGAAAATGGACTCACATGGCTTAACCGAACCATGTACATTCATTTTAGAACTCTTTTTATGGATTCAGGAGATCTATTCTGTCATTGGTAACACTTATTTGTCGTGTTGTGAGAGCACTTTATTTCAGTAAGCAGAACGTGCTATAACGCCTTTAAAAATATAACATTTATTTATGACATTTATGACCTATAACACGCAGTAAAATTATAAAATACATCCATTATACAAACACACAGATATGCACGCACATGTAACCGGGAAATGATCGAATACATATACACATAACTGTATGCATACATACATGCTAGATAATACAATTGTCCTATTTCCATAAGCAATTACTATGCCGGTTAAAAAGCGGTTTCTTTTTTTTAAAATGTATTATCCAATCAAATCATAATTCAACTACAGAAGTAAAACACAAATGTAAACCCATACCTATCATAACATTTTCCCCATAAAACAAAAGGTATGGTCCTCGTAAATATTACTTTAAAATCATAGTCATAACAGTAACAATATTCACCCGTCTAAGAATCATATGACTGACGTCACTGTCGCAGTGGCGCAGTTGATAAGCTGCTAGTTTACAATCCGTAGTTCGCTGGTTCGATTCCAGCCATAGACAAATACATTTGAAAGATATATAGATACTTTACTCGGGTGTGATATCTGATATCGTGCGGGCTGTTTAGGATATCAGGTTGATATCGGACTCAGTGGTGCAGTTACGTGAATTCAAGTACCTCCAAATAACGACATCGTGTTGTGTATACCTAGATATTAACCGGTAGATGTAAATGTGAGAAGAGTTTACTGCGAGGCATCACTAATACCTACATTGTATACAATGTCAAGCAAAAGGGCTACCCTGAGGAATGTTGCTCTTCTCTAACCGGAAACCCTTATTGTCCCTAGAAAGACACGTATGTACGCCCTCATAGACACGTATGTACGCCCTCATAGACACGTATGTACGCCCTCAAAGACACGTATGTACGCCCTCATAGACACGTATGTACGCCCTCAAAGACACGTATGTACGCCATCAAAGACACGTATGTACGCCCTCATAGACACGTATGTACGCCCTCACAGACACGTATGTACGCCCTCACAGACACGTATGTACGCCCTCATAGACACGTATGCACGCCCTCATAGACACGTATGCACGCCCTCAAAGACACGTATGTACGCCCTCATAGACACGTATGTACGCCCTCAAAGACACGTATGTACGCCCTCAAAGACATGTATGTACGCCCTCATAGACACGTATGTACGCCCTCAAAGACACGTATGTACGCCCTCAAAGACACGTATGTACGCCCTCATAGACACGTATGTACGCCCTCAAAGACACGTATGTACGCCCTCAAAGCGACAACGTTTTAAGAAGCAGGTACATGGTTAAAAGGCAAATGAACTGCAGGACCATTATTAGCAATTAGCATTAGCATTTGAAATACTCCTTGGCGATCCGGCTTGGAAGAGTTGCCCTTACTTGCCGTTCATCCTGCTCTATCAGAGTACCTGTAGCAATACACAGATCCTATCAGCACCGCCTTTCTGGGCACATTGAAGGCTGGTTACTTGTTGCTGTATGTAGTATGTGTATTGTAAGGCAAAGAAATGTCCCGATTTGACGGTCGCAGGTCTGTGTTCACATCCTGTAACTGTCACTTGTTACTGATCGATTTAAATAAATTGTGTTGAATGGTTTTATAGCGTGATAAGGTTACGGGAACCGGCTATTGCAGTAACCTTACGGATACGGATACCTTGATTAAGAAGGATTCTTACTTTTATATTCAGTAGTTTGTCGAATTTCGGGTTCACGTAGTAGTATATACCATCCCAGGCTCCTGGCAGCAAACATCCACGAACAAGGAATACCACAGTGAGGATGTAGGGCGTCAGTACTGTCACATACACCACCTGTCAGATACAGAACATCATGGTAATGGTCTTTGGTTGGCAGTTGTGGTTATTTCTAACAAGTTCGTATCCAAAGTTGATGTAAGCAGGATAGATGAAAAGGGCTAAAGCACATTTCCTAGTTTAATTTTTAAGTTGGCAAATTAATTAGTCCTTAGTCTTTTTTTCAGTATGCAAAATTTTCAAATATTCTCAATATGCAGTTCCAATTTCACATTTTTCTGTTTCCATAGCCTCATTCAAATGAGAAGATACAGAGTGGTCATAGATCTATACTTGTACAACAACATATATAATTGATTTGTTATGATTAACATATATTATATATATATTTCAAATTTGATGGAATCGATGAAGAAATATGTAATAGTATACAATTTCCATAATGCGCTTTTATATAAAGCGTCCAGATTAAAACAAAATCAGATTACATAGAATAGTTGACATTTCTCACCGAATACCATGTATATTTTCACGGTATGTTCTATTTATTAGATTTAACAAATTATGCATGCAGTTCGTAAATGACGTTCATTTTGTGAATAGAGCATCCAAGATTGCCTTGCTTTTCCACCGTCATCCCATGACGTCATCCTATTGTTGCGATGACGTCATATGATTGAAAGTGTTATGTTACTGAATAGAATAATATATTATTTCACTCACTGAAAATACGGATTTTATTTCACCACAGAAAATATAATAAAAACGTCTTTTCTTGGGTTTTTTAATATTGTCTAGCACAACCATTCAGTTACACTGACCCACCTTGCCGGAGACTTTGATGCCGTGGAAGATGAAGAGGAAGACAGTGATGTGGATGGAGGCTAGACAGGCGACCAGCTCCCACCGCATCTCGCCTACATGTTCCAACCCGTCCGACAACTTCAGTACGTTGAACCTTCATATATGTATCACATCAATACACTGACATCATGCAATGACATCATGAAATGATTCACAATGCTATGACGCTAAACACTTCAGTTCGTCACAATGTCATTACCACTTTGATGCAAGTAAAATATTAATGTTGTCGTCAGAAAAGCATTTTTGTCTTTAACAGCAAATGTCATAAAGACGACCCAATGAATTAAATTTAAAAAAGAATAAAATGATGATATTCGTGATCAGTAACATTTAACATACTTCCAAAACTCTTCCGCAGCCGACATTCCGGGAACCGTCACATTCGATGACGTCACATTCAAAGAACTGATTGTCGTCGTGGTCGTGAAGTTCCCAAGACTACTGTTGTCAAGGGAGGTAACCTGTACACACTTGTCTGTATTCCAGGAGTTGCCACAGTGAGTCCATGGCAACTCGGAGGAGAAGGAGTGGTAGATGTAGTAGAGGAACCAGGCCAACAGGCACGGGTAGTAGGTGCCTAGGAAGGAACAGATCACCACCACAGCCACCCCGATACCTATCAAACAGGGACTCTAGTTGATACAGGACTTTCAAAAACAAATGTAGGCGCTACTCATATTATTACCAAAGTCATTTACCTAGGATACAGCGTTTGCAGTCTGATTGAAATCGACCTTGTTCCGAGGAATAAATTTGCAAAATAATGCACCTACGGGATACGAAGAGCTTCTATAGATTCCTCGCCACAAGGTCTGGGAACACCCCGTATAGCCGCGTGTTCTGTACCAGTATAGAGCAGACAAAACCCTGTCACATATAGCTGACCAATGACATCGTGTTTTTTAAGGGTCGCCGTTTTGCACCGGTCGATTTCAATCAGACTGTACCATTTGTGGTTGTAGCAATGTGTTCTGTATACAATTTGAATGTGGAGAAATATCTTGCACATGCACCAACTTTTTATTTAACAACTCAAGTGTAACTTTTAATTATGATAGTATTCATTACCGTATGATATCATATTTTCATCTTTTAACACTTTTAACACCGATTCAGAAAATCAGTAATGTTATGACTTTCTTTTCCCCGAGCAAGCTTCAAACATATCAACTCGTGTTATCACAACTCATAGCTATAAACACTACTCAGATGTAATCACATACTGATATCTAACCTTTAAAGGCAGGACTGATGTTCCAGACGTTGATTGGTCCGCTCTGTGAATACTGACCAATGGTGAGCTCCAGGAAGACACAGGGAATGGTGCCAATAATTGTGAACAGGACGAATAACACCAGAAAAGCACCTGTAAAAGTCACGGTGGATTGCAATCCTATAGTTTTATACATTTCAAATCTTAGAAGGTGCGTTTCGAATTGGAAAAATATATAGAAACAACACGATTTTGAACACGAAACACGAATAAAACAATATGAAAGTTCGTGCTTTTCACAATAACGGCGTTATTAAAAACATATTTTTAATATTCACGTTATTTCAGGTGAAGTTGTTTTTGGGCATAACATTAATTTCATTGTCATTCAAAAGATTTCGGTAAGTATGTTTGAATGGGGGAGCCAAATGTATAGGTGGTTAAATCTAAGATCGATGTTCGGGACTATATAACCACGAGTTTCAATATAACATTGCACCAAAAGCTTACCGCGTGTAGAACAATTTGGTTGAGCTCAACACCAAAGTTGCAAAAAGTCTGTTTGGATTCGAACCCTGACCTCTTTTTCAGGAGTCAAACGTTAAACAGGGTGTAAGCTTACTAAATGAATTCGTAAACGTACCAAATCATTTCGTAAGATGGATAATTCATTTAGCAACCTTACCAATCCATTTAGTAGGGTTATGAAATGGTTCCTTTTAGTAAGTTTACTATTCATTTAGTAAGCTTACAGACTCGATAACATTAGTAAACTTAGTAATAGCGATAAAAGTCACAATTATCCTGAAGTTACATGTCAATGGCATCTTCACCATGTCCTAACAACTACGTGCACTGTCGGTGGTGTTCGCGAAAAAGATAAGCATATTCGAAACAAACTATGCATCGCTTGTGGTGATAGCGGGTATGATAAGCAAACACTGGCCACTCACCTCCCCCGTTTCTCATACAGAGATAAGGGAACCGCCACATGGTTCCGACCCCGACACAGAAGCCCAACACCGTCAGGAGGTAGTCCACCTTGCTGTCCCATGTTTGGTGCATCATCTTGTGGGTTGATTTTTAGGATATGTTCGTGAAGTCTCGTTGGACTTCCTAACGTCCCGTTGGTCTTTGTGAAGTCGGAATGGTATACCTGAAGTTTTGATGTTGTTCTCCAGGTGAAGTCATATATCAGTTAATGGACTGTCGTGTTTGTACAAGGGAATGTAACCGGGTCCTTCGCGGTGAACTAACGGTGACTCCTTTCAAGTTGTTAAACTGTTTAAAGTCTGAAGTCTTGTACCTACGAGAAGATCTGCTGGATGATCGACAGTATCTTGGTGACGTATTCTTGGATCGTTTGTGTTCTTTAAGCCGTGTTGATGGTTACCATGATGAAATTCTTCCTACAAGAAGGCTGCTAACGACCTTGCCCTTGTGTCCTATTCATTAGGTTTACACTGCTGCAAGAAAATGCATTGCTCAATCAGAACACACCCAAAGGTTGTTGTGATTTTTAATGACTTATTCAAATGACACTACGGATTAAATGAACTGATATGCAGAAACAGCTTTGTTACATGCTTATGGAGACGTGCTAAATGGGTGGTCACGGTGTTGGAATCAACCTTAGATCTCCTGACTGAAGTGAAAATGTTGCAACATAGATTTCTAATTTCTGTGAGGATTTTGATTCCATCAACGTTATTTCCGGTACTTCGCGAAAATTGTGGTGGCCTAAACTAGAAATGAATAATGGGAATGTATTTAACATATGTAAAGTCGCCTTGAATCATTTTACAGTTCCATGTAGAACAATTGTTCTATCACAAGCACAAAGATTTAGGAAATTGTTTAAGTTCAACTAGTTCAATGCCTCTGATGTTTTCATTTGTTCAAAGCATATGTGCTAGGAGTTCTTTAACATATAAGAAATCATAAGATGACATGGGGTCGCCTTCTCTGAAACATGTGTCACTTTTTTAAAAAGACACTTCTTTAATACATCCCTTTATTTTACCGTTTGAAGTAACTTCTTTGTAAAAAGTCTCAATCCATTGTTTTAAATAAACTCACCTGCAAAAGAAACGTCCCCACATTTTGAAAACAGTATAAAATGAAATATTGATGTCGAAGAAAGTAGATTTTGAATGTATTTGGTAGCAACATTATTTTTAAAGAAGTATTAACAATTTCATACATCAGAGTATGCAATTTTTTATTTTTACAACTGTTCAAATAGACATGGGGTGCTAAAATCGTTTTTTAAAGATGTTTTTGGCCCACAATATTTGGTATTTAAGTTTAAAACATTGAAAAAGTAGAAATTTAATTAATTAAATATATCTTCGACATAAATAACCTTCTTTGATTTAAATTTATTGACGCGTCATTACTGTAGGACGTCACAAAACAAGCCAAACTGGCTTTTTGAGGCTTCTTAATTGTCTAGTTAAGGAGATTCCAAAACGACCAATTCTTAAAACTTGTGTTTCCCAGAGTTATGAATAGATACTGTTTTGAAAATTCATATTTAGTATTGTTGGGTTCTGACGACATGATGTAACGCTGTTTCAATCGCATATATCGCCCGTCGATTGAAATATCTTGTATTTTTTATGGGGACGTTTCTTTTGCACCTGAGTTTATGTTCCAGAAATGTAAAACGTAGACAACTATTGACAAATTTCCTCTGCTATGTTGGTATAGTCCCGATAGCAAATGCCATCATGCACCAGTATCGTGCATTCATATATATAAAATACCTGTCTTTCATGCAACCTTTTTCTCCTCGCTTTTACTGATATTTGATGAATAACCGGAACATTTGCAAAATATTTATTTTTTATATAAATATTTATTTATACAAACTTTAGATGAAAATGGCGCATGCAAAATAACCAAGCGTGATTGTGCATTTAATTGTCAACTGCCCTTAGTTACTCAATGTGTTATCTCTTTATACGTGCGCTAAATAAATGCAGTTACTATATACGTGTTCTGAATATCTTTATAGAAAAATGTATTAGGTATAACAGTGAAAAGCTGGCAAACTAAATGCAGGTTATTTCAAGAAAATGTGGATATTTTATCATTCCACCTGCTAGTCATGGTATATGATTATATAATCGCAGAAATCCTATGACCATAAACTCGCTTAGAATAGTAACAAGCAGACAGTTGACTATATCCCCGGCCATTGGGCTCCGAGTGGGAAACGTTTAACATATATTCAACAATCATTATGGAGTTGTTTAAAGCAACCTCCAATCACTCATTAGTATAATAAATGCATTAATTTGTCGAACAGTTTTAAATATGTGTTTTAGAAGCGAAAGTGTTAAAAGCAATTTGAGTATTGCTCCGGAATCAAGATGAACATGTTTTCCCATGGAAGTGCCTAAAATAAAAGTCCAAAAAACATAATACATTTACACATCATAATTGTCTAACATACTATGTTTCATTGAGTTAGGCCTTAAATTTGTGTAAGTTCTGTTTCGGAAAGTTTCGAAAGTTAATTTTCCAAGGAAACTTCTAATAATAAAACTACAAAATAATTTCAAAACTCAATAAGCCAAATTTAAGGTATGTTTCCATGGACACAGATAAACTAGATATGCATTTGCGGGACACCCTAACCCTAACCCTCACCCTAAGCCCCGCAACTTAGGGTCTCGCCTTTCCCTGTTCCGCCTTCTCGTCAGCATCAATAAAATGGGACACAAATGTTGTCATTATTTGAATTATTACTAACAAGTTTGGTTAACTTTTCATAAGTTTGTTCTCAAAACCTATTTCTTAGTTCAAAATTTGATCAAAGGATAAACGTGGCCTTAACCAATATCTCATGACCTTGACCTTCAATGTCACCCCATCAATGATCACTGTTCATTGTGTATAACGAGCATGCAATGACTCAAAGTGTTCATAGTTAAAATAAGGCATATTCACAAAAGCATGCTTAAGTTGTAACCTCGCTGTGACCTTGCCCTTTGACAGATTATAGCGAAAACCTTTTCAAATATTGGTCTTGATCCATAGTTGTTATGTACCAAATAAGAGTCTGATAGCACAAATATGTTCAAGTTATCGTGTTTACAAGGATTTCTTTTAGCGATTTCAGAACCTGTGACCGTAAACTTTGACCTTGAATGTGACCATGTCAAAAATATAAGTAAGAAGTTATGTATTTGAGTTCTCACAACCTTCTATGAAAAAAATTATAGCCAATTCAAAACGCGGCGGTGGTGACGGTGGCGGCGGCGGAGGCGGCGGGGACGGAACCTGAACAAAAACTGATAGCAACCGTGACTAAGTCGGGGCTGCTAAAAAGTCCAAGGAGGCTGCAAACCTCAGAGGACACATCTACACGCGATGAATATTACCCATGTCAAGTTTCAATGAGTTACGGCTGACAGTGTTTTGATCCAGAAACGAAACCCGGACGGACGGACGGAGGTTATTTCTATATCCCGATAATTTCGTTGTGGATAATGATATTTACATTCAAATGGTCCCATCGGGTTTTCCCTTCTCCTTATAACCAAATATATCTAAATATATCATTTGACAGTGACACCACAATTACCCGGACTCCGTATATCCTTAAACCAATCCATCCACTCAAACGTATTTCAAATCGTCTCTATGCACTATGTTAAAGATATTCTAACCTCAGGGGGGTAGGTTTCGCGGAAATGATTCTGACAACAGGAAAGAAAACGACATAAAAGTATTGGATTACAAATCCTCCCCAAAATAGTAGAAAAAAACGTTTTTTTTAAATACTTCATTAACACAGCCGCCAAACGTTTCATTAGCCAATCAGCTGCTAGCGGAGGTGTGACGTGTTACTCAGGAGTCGTGCCCTATAACTAGTATACTTAT
Source organism: Gibbula magus (assembly GCA_936450465.1). Taxonomy (NCBI): domain Eukaryota; kingdom Metazoa; phylum Mollusca; class Gastropoda; order Trochida; family Trochidae; genus Gibbula; species Gibbula magus. The sequence continues at coordinate 3,280,708 of OW388300.1, read as the reverse complement.
GTTATTGTTTACATTATACATTCGTATAGCCGTCACCTATTTTTCGCTGATTTCACTTGTCAAAACAGCCTCAAAGTGATCAAAGCTATTATAAACAATGTCGGCATATTCTGTTCAGTCGTTAATTAACTTTGGTTGTTGTACACATTTGTTTAGATTGTTTAATCTCCGATAATGCCGAGTGGATCCCAGCGTAAATCTACCGCCATTGTCTTTTTTTGGGTTTCATTTTCAGGTGTCGATTCTAAAGCGTTACATCGTGTTTGTCTATCACTGACCATTTTCCGCTTTGTCAGACCATGATTCGAGGAATAACATCTCGCTTTAAACAAGTTAAGTCTAGTGGTAACTAAGATTTGTATTGAAGAACTAGCGGATGTACATTCGGGATCGTCTTGCTAGCACCAACACATCTCGTTTCTATGTTTTACGTTAATCTATTCCATTTGAAATGAAATAAATGCATATATGTATGATACTATCTCAAAGTATTTTGATTCTATAAAGTTGAACTAACGATGTATAACTATGTGAATTGTTTAACTCTCATCACGTACTGGATAATAATATACATAATGAAAATAACTTAACAGTTTTAAGAAAGAGAATTACACAAAAAATACAGTGATAGATTACTTTCTCATTCCGTGGTAATCCGTAATCAGTATGTACATATCTGTTTCTTACTTCTATGGATTTTCTGCACTTTTTCTTTTTCTGGAAATATCATTGGCTGTTTGCTTTGACTAATACATACTGAGCTCATGTTTGACACATAGCAAGCAATTAACTACTAATTACTTGTAGTTACAACATCACTCGTGTCACCGTTCTCATGACATCAAAGGATTGTCATCTAGTTAAACCTTAGGCCCCGTCTGACTGTCATGTAACATCCTTTATCACACACATCCTGTCAGCACGCTCCTTCTTTCACATTCGGAATTGTAACAATGTTAACACGAACACACGGCCATGGTGAGTAAATCAAATTTGAAAATGGTAAAGATACATATTCAATATATTTATCGATGTGATTTTAAGTTTCGTGGTAAATTTAAAGTTTAGAGACTGTTAAATATAACAATGTCTTAAGACTTTTCCTTTTTGTAAATTTCAAAATCTTAACCCTAATCCCACCATGATTTTCTTATACCCATTAACGCCATGCGGGCCTGTTAGGCCCGGTCCACCCCTTATGACTTATCTCGGGAATGTGTAGAGGTCTGCATTCTACTGGGATAATTTCGTATAGTCAACTGTATTTGGCTGTTCTCAGAATGCGAATTTCAAGCGAAGCCTGAGTTTGCAATTTCTGTAACACTTGCAACATATCTGTTGAGTGTTCCTGTACTTCTCTTCACTGGAGACATTTCATTCAAGTCGCCACTCAATGCAGACAGTAGACAGTAGACACAATTGTACAAACCTGGACGCATATTTTCGAAGCTCTCTTAGCGCTTAAATAACCCTAAGTGCCATACATTAACATTGACTTAAGACTATCTTAGCACTAAGACAGCTTCGAAAATATGGACCCTGCTTTATGTCTGCCCTAATGTCGACATGCAATGCTTTGGAAGGGGATATCTTCCTCCAGTTGTGTACGCATAAGTTCCTCTGCAACAGCCCCAACAAAAGTATTCTCTTTTCATTGCTGTCGGTTTTCCACTGAGAAAACTGTCTTCCATAAGACAAATGATGCGACTCTCTGATGCGACTCTTGCTTATTTTGGCTAACATGTTGTAGAACATGACAAGCGACCATTGCTTTGTCTTTCTCTTCCTGGTGTAATGATGAACCATTTGTCCCAGAGAATCGACGCCGCCTATGGTGGAAGAATCAAGCTGGATTTTTTTATCAGGTGTGCCGACATCTTTGGTTGAGTGCATTGTACTCAGAAGACAAACTTATTTGTTCCTTTTACACTGATAAGAAACAATCACTGCTTTTGCATGGAAACCAAACAGGAGAGTAATAACGTATCAGTGATTGGTCAAATACTTCCCACAGATTGCGGATCAGGATCACTGCCAGTTTATCCTTTTCCTTGCGTTGATAGAGCAGTAAGCAAATCTGTTTCTTGACAGTGTTGATTTGATGATAGGGGTACCATGAGTCTAGCTCCAAAGAACATTAGTTCATGTTCTGCTTCATCTGTGTCTTTCTAATCTGTTTTCCTGGCTTGGAAAAGTCGCTTCCCTTCAGTGTTTGTATGCTGAAATATCTGGTCATAATTGATTGAGAAAGATAACTTCATCTTTGAATGGCAGCTAAATTGCAATGAATGTGTAAGGAAGCCATATCATGTGCCATAGACTAAAAACTTAGCAAGCTGACCGGGCCTCTGAGGCCAGACATGGCAGTTACTGTGTGTGTATTTGCGTTTTACATGCAAATGTATCAATACAATGGCATTAAAACTGTTTGAGGTTAGAGACCATCGTTATTTTGAGGAATACATGGAATATTGAACATTTGTATTCACAAATAAAAATTTGATATACAGTCAAAGTGCCCTCCGGGCCTCAAATGACATACTTGGTGGGATGAGGGTTAATCTGATTGAAGATGAATACACGTTCTCTTTTACTGTAAAGCCTACTTCGACTAAGTAAATTTGTTGGTAAATATTTGAAATATCCCATATCACAATACAGTTTTCTAAATCTGATATTTTCAACTCATGATAATGTTAAAAATAATTCATGCCTTTTTTTATATCATGCTCGATTGGGAAAAGAACACATCTAAAATCAACGATTGAATATCGAAAATGCTCTAAAAACTTCGAATTTACTCCCTACAGAAGCACAAATAACCATTCCTTCGGAAACGTGCATTGTCAAAAGTTGTGACTATGTTTTAAACAAATTATCGACGAAATCGACAAATCACCAAAGGAGTCCAATGAAGGCAACTCTTGAGTATGACGTCACAACGCTAACGAAGGTTATGCTACACTAAGGGGCCGCGGGAAACTGTTTCAAGAATGAGCTAATTGGCAGGCCAATTTTACTCACTTTGAACAGCTTTTACTCACTTTGAACAGCGATATCGTGATAATAAGTTGACGCTTCGAAATAATCTTTTGTGTTTCGTTTTCTTGAAAGTATTGTCTATATGAATAAGCGAATCAACATCGAACAACACAGAGGGGTTTAATTATCTTTAAGGTTAAGGTGCTTTTACACTTGCACGCATTTTCCATCCGCATTTCAAGACCTCAGTGCGTGCCAATTCGCGAAGCATTATTATATAATTTGTATACAAAACTATGCGCACATCCGTGTTTGTGCATTATTCGCGCACACCTCACTTATATGTTGCGCATTTGACGCGCAAAGTTGCACACAAAGTGACCCCGCATTGCAAGCATAAGTCGCTCACAACCACGACTACGTTGCGTTCTGTGCACGCATTTGTTGCGTCTATGGTCCGATGAAGTTGCGTTTTCGTACGGAGTATGCGCTAATGCACGCACAGGTACGACTTAATCACGCATGTTTGAAAGATCGTGTCCATTTTTAGTCATGCTTGATGCACGGTACTGTCCGAATTGGAGGTGTATAAAGACAGTACCGCATCTAAAATCAGTTTATCCTCTACGGTCACAAAGTGATACTAGTGAACACCAAGAACCCATCACAAGATATCGTCATTATTGAAGAGAGGAGTTAGGCACATGCATCTGACAGCGGCTGCACTTCTACTTCTTTGAGAAGAAGAAAGAATACAGAATCAAGAATACGTTGGACCCAAACTGCGTAAGGGGAAAGCTAGAAAAAAGTTGGTTTGGGAATGATTGACCAGAAGACACTCTTTCAATCACTTTGAACAGTAACTCACTGAACTTCACAGTAAAGATCGCCGAGACAGCATAATGTTTCTCCGATGCAATGAATTTAAGATATCCGCTCCTACATCAATACTATAATTATTTCCTATTTATTATTATATTAACTTAGTGTACATTACTTAATCATATCTCATAAAGGCTACTATGATAAGTAAACTTGAAACCCGTATACATATATATGCATGGTAAAGTTTTGCATAGTTTAACAATTTTGTTATTTTAATGGTTTATTTTATTTATATATCTGAATGGTTTTGACAGCAAAAACATGATGGAAACCGCAAAGCGAAGATTTACGCATGCTTATTTAATAGTTTGACCGATACTGTTACGTCATCATGTATCAAACACGGTAAATCGCCTTTCACAAAAATCGTATTCGAACCTCCGTTCGACGATAAAATAAACCAATCAGAAACAAGGATTTTAAAATGTCATGGTAGAATTTGTAATACCTCCTCCAAATTGTTATAAAAACTGCTATTCGTTTTGATAAAATTCATTATACTGTTTATGACCTCCGTCCGTCCGACTGTACGTCCGTGCGTCCGGGTTTCGTTTCCGACCAGAACTCACAAACCGTAAGGCCCAGCTCAATGAAACTAGGTATATGGAATAGAAATGGTATATATATATCTGTTGTACTTACATTCTTTTTCTCAAATAGCGTTTTAGCGTAGACAACTTCATGGTATTAACAAAGGTTTTCATATCAATCATACGTAAACCTCCTTCTGCATAATCTTGTTCCGATATGGTTCTTTTAATTTTGTCACATTTGTCATTCCAAATAAATCTGAAGAATACCCTCTCAAGGGAAGTGATAAATTCACAAGGGGGGTAAGGTAAGGAATTAAAAAGTGAACCAATTTTGAAAGAGCCAATGTTTTGATAACTATAATTTTGCCTATCAATGTTAGATGTCTTTTTCTCCATGTTGCTAATAATCTTTCAATTTCTTCAAATCTTTTTCTTATATTGTTTACCCACAAATTACTTAAATCTGGTGACATTTAATTCATAAAACTTCAAATTCATTGCCTTGCCATTCTATGTTCTAATCTTCAAAAAGAATATTTCTGCTACCTGCTTTATGACCGATCCAGATTGCTCTAATATTATCCCTATTTATCCTTAATCCTGAAATATTGTAGAAAGTATAAAGTGTGTCTATACGTGTGTAGCAGCTTATAAAGATTCATCTGATCCATCTAAATATAGTTCAGTACCATCAGCATATTGACCTAAGTAATTTTGTATTCTGTATCATCAATTACATAGAGATTATTTCATGGTTTTTGTCGAATATCATTTCTATCTCATCGAGTGGAGTGAGAAAGTGATATTTTCACGAGTGGCACAGGTCAATAGTCATTGACTAAAAACAAAACATTGTCGTTCACCGTAAGACGTGGAAAGCAAGGGAGGTAATCACTTTTTAAAGGGAGAATTTTATTTCAAAGGGAGACAATCATGAAAAGTAATTCCGGTTACACGTTAGTCACTGCAGTGCAAATATGACCTTCTACTGCTCATGTGCAAATATGGATTATATGTTCATCATATAATCACATATTTCACTGCTAGTTATATAATAAAATGCCTTTTATATTTTTATATTTTTTATCAAAGGATTTCTGCTACAAAAATAAAGAGGTATGGTGATATTGGGTCCCCTTGCCTACAGCCCGCACATTAGGAAAGAATTCTGAAATATGCCCATTTTGAATAACATTTATGGTTGTATCATAAGTTAATAAATTTATCTAACGTATAATCTGTTGGCCAAAACCAAGTTTAAATAAAACAGAATTAATACAATCTTTAGAAAAAAAGGAGGTTTTCTTGTTATAGAGACGGCAAGGTGTAATATTTGAGCGTCAGATAACCTTTTAGAAATGAATATTACTATGATTTGAAACCACAAAAACCTCACCCTCACCTCTCCCAATGCTGTAAAAAGTTCACTTGTCCCGTCCAGGGCGTCCTTGCTATCTTTGATATCATAAATCAGGATATTTAATTTCCTCGAATATAATTTAGTTCCTGCGTTAGCAATTTATTTTCAAAGTAAATTTTCAGGGCATAAATTTCCTATTTCAACTTTTCAATTTCACTTGAATTCTGCTCTATTCTGTCAGTGTTATATCATGAAGTTAAGCAGTTTTAAGAACCGACTGACACGACCGTTTGTTCTGATGGATTGTGACGTCACAACGTACGAATGCACGAGGTATAGTTGATAATAATGATAATAATAATAACACTTTATTGTCCTCAATAAAGTGTTGCACAATTTATCTGCATTCATCGAGAAATGGCAAAATCATTAAGTAATTAATTTTAAATAGCTTTAGGTACAGACCTTGAGGCAACCTCGTGCGCATGACTTCATAGACATGTATGCATTGAAGTTTTTTTTCTTATTAAAGTATACCTTGAAATATTTAGGTGAGAAAAGCAAAGCATGTTCATAATGGTATTTTGTTGTTGTAAATACAACAACAAAATACCATTATGAACATGAAGCTAATCAACTCCTCGTTATTGTATATGAATAATCAAAGCAAAATCATTGTTATTATCATTATAGTTTGTTTAGCAATTAAAATGTGACCAGGGCCTCTTAAGGCCCAAGGAAGCACATTAGTAAAATCATCGTGAGAGTTGATATATAGAGAATCTCACAAAAGTGTCTTCTGATATCAAATTTATCGGCGAAACAGTATTATCAGTGGTAGGAGCTAAAGGAAGGGAAGTTACTCGTGTTATTCGTGTAAGAGTCAACTATTTTAGTTACGTATCCATTGTTTGGTATGTTACACAAAGGATCAATATGTTTCATAAATCAGTATTTCATTAATGATATAATTACTATTTTTTACAGTGTGCTAAATTACTATTGGTGTCAACAAAAATGTGGGCCCACTAAGTTTGCGACAGGAAGTGGGCCCACATTTGCCAATTTGATTGTTGAACAGTGATTTCGAATATTGAGGCGTCTAAAGTTACAGTAAATAGCCTTTTTGTCAAACAGTATCCATAGGATTGAATCAAAGTGTTCTCCTTCGAAATAAACAATGATGGAAATGATTTTGTTGTTATTATTCCCATCAGAAGCGAAGCAGAAATTCCAAACGAAAAGAAGGACAACGCTTATGCATAACAACGAATGCTGTCTTCTCATTGGTCAGTACATATGTCAAGGCCGAGGTCATGGTCGTAAGAGTTCATCAGGCCATTCTGATTGGTCGATATTATTATTGTTTCTAGGTAAAGTCAAAGGTCGGTAAAATTGGTATACCAAATCAGTCGACAACAGGTTTACTGTCGGTAAACAATCAGACATATTTGATGGAAATATAATTATAGAATGTCCCTTTTCTTACTTCACTTATTTTTATTAGTTGATGGGAATAATTATAGATTAATCCTTTTCCATATTCATAGATTGAATGTGCATTTATAAATACTTGATGGAAATAGTAAAATAGATTTCCCTATTCATCTTCATAAATTGAACTTTCATTTTAATATTTGATCTGAATATTTATAGAATGATCCTTTTCCATCTTCATGAATAGCGAAATTTGTGTTGAAATATTTGAATAATGACCCTTTTCCTTCATCATTGCATTGAAATTTACTTTCCATATTGATGGAAATAATAATAGAAATATCTTTTTCCATCCTCGTAAATTTGTATTTTATTTCACTTTTTGCTGGGAATAATGACCCTTTTCCATCTTCTTGAATTTAATTTGCATTCGAATATTTGATGGGCATAATTATGGAATGATCCTTTTACATCTCAATAAATGGAATATATATTTTAGTATTTAATGGAAATAATTTTAGAACTATCCTTCCCATTCTCATAAATTAAATGAAATAAAATATAATGTTGAAACACATGCTTTGCAAATGTGGGCCCCCTTAGAACTGCCTCCTATAGGGAACTAAGACCAGTGGGCCCTCATTTGAAATTATCCTCCCATTTCAAAGCAACATATACGATTTGGCAAATGAGGGCCCACTTAGAACTGTCATATATAGGAACAAAAACCAGTGGGCCCACATTTAAGTTTATCCTTATATTTCAATACAAAATTTAAATTGGCAAATGAGGGCCCACTTTGAACTGTCCTATATAGGAACGAAAACCAATGGGCCCAAATTTAAGTTTATCCTTATATTTCAATACAAAATCTGCATTGGCAAATGAGGGCCCGCTTAGGAACGAATCAAATAGGAATGAAGACAAGTGTGCCCACATTTAAAATTAACCTACCATTTCAAAGCAAAACTCGATGTGGCAAATGTGGGCCCACTTGGAAGTGTCCCATATAGGCCCAAAGGCCAGTGGACCCACATTTGATATAGTGCGCTTACATACTAACATTTTGTTAATTCAAAGCGGAATATGCACTAAACACGTCGCAAGTATCCATGTGCGCGTGAATACGTGAATAAAAAGCATAGCTCCGTATAGGGAAACTCCTTGAGAGTTACTTCCCTTGCATATCGGCAAACCACTGATAATACTGGTTCGCCAATATATCAACACGAAAGTTGCAAAAGTTGTTATATATATCAACGAGTGTTGATATTTTTCGTATCAGAAGACACGAGGGTGAGATTCTATTTATCATCCAAAATCTTTCTTATTAGGTTTCAATGAAAAGAGAGTATATCTCTGAGCACAGCTCTTGCCACTTGACTCCCAATGCAGTGATGTCATAGATTTGTGATATCATCATGTCTATGACGTTACAGCATTGTGATATCATTACTCGATGGTATAAAAGCATTGTGATGGCATGTAGTTGACGGTGGCATGATTGTGCAAAATCTACTACCAAAACGAATTCCCCAAGGAGATATAGCTTGATATCACACAAGCGACATCTCCTGTTGAACACAATTTTGGATCAGCTCTTTTGAAGTGTATTTAGAAGTGGTATACATAAGAACAGGAAGGTTTCTGGATAACAACTTCTTAAATGTATTCTCGCATTAAAGAAGCTGTTATCCAGAAAATCTTCCTGTTCTTACAGTTTTGGATGATAACTACCTGTATGTCAGAACGTACACTGGTTGATACGCACACTACTTCTCTGCTTCTTCTAGTAATGTAAGAACTGTGGAAGCCCTCACTATATCGCTCCAGCCAACATCTGAAACGGTGCTTCAGGCAAACCTGTTTTTTTCATTTTGCAGGGGAATTATTCAACAGAAGCCCGTACATCATCCAATGATGTTTACAGAGCCAGGTTACAGCTTGCCTTATAATAGTATATACTATGCAAAACACGTTAGGGACATTAGACCTTTTATCATTGGTATATTTTAGTTTGTCAATAAATAAATTTATCTGTATTCATTAATTTTTTGTATTAATTATTCCCTCATATTTATATTTATCATATTTCAGTTTTTAGTGTCTCGTAATGATTTTTGGCCGGACTTTGTGCTGTTCATTTGTTTAACCCTTGTCATGACTCCTAGGGCAACTTTAAAGTTCTGCAGAAATGATTGGGTTTTAACAAATTCCTGGTTCCAAGAATATAAATAAATCTGTATCTATAAGTGTTAAAATGTATACATATACCTAACTATTTTTTTCTAGTATATTATTTGAATATGTCGTAATAACTCATTTCACATCATGGATATGTGGTGGTGCTAATTACTAACTGAAGTCAAATTACTGACTAATTATTATGAGTATTCCCTTCAAGTAGATTGCATTAGGGATGTTGATCTTCAAAAACGTGAGTAAAATAAAAATTAGTCTGCAACCAGCATGTAGTGGTAAAGGTACATATTTTTAGTTGTTTGTGCAACGTAAATGAACAATAACATGACCACTGATGCCCTCGATCAACATGACTTAAATAAAATGAATAAATCACATTACTCATGAATTGTTTATATTTATTGTTTAACCATATTTATTTCCATAATATTACAGAAGTGATTCGACAAACAAGCCAAAGTCTTAATTGATGTTTCGCCACGACAAACAAATTACTGAACGTATTGTAAATTTTAAAAAAATTAATCATACAATACATAGAACTTCACGAAACATAACCAGCATGCAGAAAACATACATTGTTGCTTTATAAGTATACAATAATCTGACTTTAAAACTTATTCTAATTCAACTGCAATCATTTAAGCATTTTTTATGTGTGTCATGTGACTTTTACGAAACGAGTGTGACTTTTTGTAGTGCACAAGCCAGAGCGAGGGTTATACATAAATTTGAGTGAATTTCGTAAAAGTCATATGGCACACTTTCCAATGTCATATTTGTTTAAGCCATTTTATTCCATTTGATTCACGTAAAATTAGTCAGGAAACTGCCCACTTCTCTTGAGAGGACAGTGACGTCACCAACACTTGTTTTATGATGTTGTTAATGATAAAATACGTAAAGTCGCGTTGACAAGCTTGATATGTGGACATGTGATCATATCAATAATATCAATTCGGTTAATTTCAACCATATGGGTAAAAAAGGTTTATACTTTATACGTTCCTGAAAAAATCTTTCAATTCGATGGGTAGGTTTTTGAATTATCGCCCCTGAAAGTTCGCGGTTTTCCAAATTTGCATTACTTTGAAAGGTCACTGTATTAGAAGTTCGCTAAAAAAGGACAAACTTGTTATTCCCCAATGCTTCAACTTTATGTATATAAAGTTTCAGCTCTTAGGTGCATATATCTTTGGAGTGGTGTTTCCGCAAAGGTACATGGGGTCCGAAAATATGAAAAAGTTAAAAAAATCCAAGATGGCGGTTAAACCACGTGACTGACGACTTCGCCATGATTTACTTTATTGCTCGCAAAGTTGCAAAAGTCTCTAGGTGCATTTTGAAAAAATTCCTATGTTAAAAATCAGAATTGGATTCGACCTTGACCTTTACACTTGGCGAACATAAGCTATTTATTACCTTTACAATTATTTATTATTTTGTAAATATCATCTTTAATAAATATTTATTCTTTGTAAATATCACATTTAATCCGTTGTAAATATTTGTAAATGTTTGTAAATATTTATAAATGCTATTATATATTTGTAAATGCTATTAAATATTTGCAAATATCCTCTTTTATCTGTATTAAATATTTGTAAATATCATCTTTAATCTGTTTTAAATATTTGTAAATATCATCTTTAATCTGTTTTAAATATGTGTAAATATCATCTTTAATCTGTTTTAAATATTTGTAAATATCATCTTCAATAATGTTGTAAGGAGTTGGAGGTTTGGGGTGACTGGCGTGGACTGAATAGAGAGTGAGGGTAAGAAGAGGGAGTGTATGTTGGAAGTGAGGGTAGTGAAGTTGTGAGGTAGGGTGGCTGGGGTTTTGTGTTAAGCATTTGTGTGTGGGGTGGTGCAGATTGAGCTTGAGGTTGAGAGGCATGAGTGCGCGTGTATCTGCAGGGATGGGGCGGCAGGCATTGCCTGTGTTGAGTTGGGGTGAGAGGCGAGTGCATTTATATGAATTTTTAGGGGGTGGATGGCTGCCGAGTTGGGGGTTGCGGGCACTGACCTTGCCGAACTGGAAGGTGAGAGGGGTGTGAGTGCCTGTATATTTGCGGGCATTGGGGGGGGGGGGGGGGGGGGGGGGGGGGGGCTTTTGGTGAGAGTTAATTGTGGCGGGCGTTGCCTGTGTTGAGTAGGAAGGTTGGAGGGGAGTGCATGTGTATGTATGTTTGCGGATGTTGACTGTTTAACTGGAGGATGAGAGGGGTGTATATAAGCCATGATAGTAGTCGTTGATTGTGGGTCAATTGAGCTTGTGGTATGGTACTTGGCAGGTTTAGGATTGGGTGTTTGAACAGTGGTTGAATTTCATTGTCGATGTACATGTAGAGTCACAGTTTGTAATCTGCCCTAATGTTAGGAATTGTGAAGAGGTCGATCTTGGGTGGGTGATAAAATGATAGGTGAAGATGAGAGCTGGGGATAGTCAGTAATGAATAGTGAGTGACCTTGGGTTGTGAGCATGGATCGAGACGGCCTATGTTGCGGATTAGGATGTAATGACTAAGGCAGGGTTTGAAAGCGGCTTGGAAAATTGGTTGATATGGGGAGGTTGATGTAGGGAGAATGCCAGTGAAAAGTTATACTGGGAGCTGGGGACACATGTGCCTACCGGTAGACTCATGTGTGAGAGCTTGGATGTCTATGCTGAGAACATAGACAATGACTAAGACATAAGATGTAACACATGAATGGTTTGTTTAGCGTATAGTTGTATTCAGTGAAACTTATAGTTGATTATGGATGTGACACGTGATTCCACAGTAATATTAGGGTCAAAAGACAGTAAAACATAGCCATAGTCATAGATAGGCATTATTGTATAATTCAAAAGATTACAGACGCAAGCTAGATTTACAATACATATACGTATAAAAGCTTTAATTAGAGCTAATGTAATAAGTCTTAACATATAAATGGTCTTTTCATACTATTTTCCTCGTTTTATGCGTGAGTTGTTGTATAGTATATGTCATTTCAATGTCATTCTGCTCTCAAATACAAAGCTGTACTACCATATTGTATTAAATATACCAAGTCTCGGTACGGATAACAGTATTTAACGAACTGTGTTGGAATTGTGAACTGCATAGATTCTGTAGATCTTGTTGAAGGGCGAGTAATTGGAGCAATGAATTAATTAGATAATAGTTGTCTGTATCCATAACGGTGATTAACGAACCATAACGGAATTGTGAACTGCCTAGATTCTAAACAATTGTGGGTTATTCACATTAGTAAATTTTCTGCAGAAATAAAAAATGTCAGTTCATTGATTTAAATAACCGTGAAAATCTATATAAGCTATATAATATTAGAACCACTTATAAAATGCATGTGTTCAAATACTTGAAGTCGATATACTGTCTCTACTAAAACGTGCTTATGTGTAAATAATAGTATTTCAATCAAAATTTTTACTTCCTTAAGATTTAGTTTATTTTTTTGGGAGCATATTCCTCATATAAACATTCGAATAACGACTTTGCTTTTACCACTGTGTTTTTTTCAAACATGAACTTTTTTTTATATTAAGTCATTTTTAGCCTTGTTTAGAGATATCTTAATTGTATGTTTGCATGTAACTTTTACATTTATAACTGTACATAAACGAATTTAAATATGTGAGCGGATACAGACAGTCAATTAACAGTCAAATGAATAGCAAGAAAACAGTGAGCATGGCTCACATACCCCCGTCATCTGCAATCCGTCCATTGAGAATTATAGACGTGAAGTGTACTATGTTTAAAAAACAGCTTCAAGCATCATAATATGGTCCAAAATAATTTTGGGAACTTGCTTTGTTATTACAAAATTTAATTCACCCAGATGTAATATTTTTCTAGTAACTTAATTTTTGTCCATTAGAGCATCACACTGGTAATTTGTACCTAGTTCAATTACAGATTCAAGGGCTTCATAACTCCGTAAAAATAATATTTCGGAACTGGACTGTGAACTCAATGAAGAGTATCATCCGGACTACTTCCATGTTAAATTTCATTCACCTAGATGTACTAGTTGCCGAGAAAACTTGTCCCAATTGGAGCATCACAGCCCTTTTGGTACAAAGTTCAACTTCGGATTAAAGGGCCATAACTCTGTACAAAATAATATTTCGGAATTGGTTTTCGAACTCGTTAAAGAGTATGATAGTGAGTACTCACAACCAAAATTTCATTCACCTAGTTTGATTAGTTTCCGAGAAAACTTGTCCCCAATGAACACAATAAAACTAAGTCCAAAAAAGTGACGTTTCTATGGAAAAATATTTAAATCTTAGGAAGTTGAAAAGTGTCTGTGCGCGAACGGAAGAACATTGTTAACAACTGTAGAAAGTTTGGTTGATGTACCTTTTACGGTTTTTGAGAAAATTGACCGGACCGACGGACGGACTGACGGACGGAATAACCGCTATATACACCCGCTTACTTCGTAGCGGGGGTATAATCAAGGGAGAGTTAAATGCATTTAATATTCACTCTGATTACATAATAAGATAAGCATACAAGCATATAACGATATGATTCATATAAAATGTTTAAAGCTTAGTCCTACCCAAAAACTATATTTCAGATTTAACAATATTTGTCTACTGCGTTTAAATTCACTTCCATTGCGTTGTAATATAAGCGTTATGAATAAAGATATGACTTGTAAATTATGTGAACTTTGAGTGACTGAAAAGTTATCCATTTGTTGTGTAAATGTAATGCTTATAATGCAATAAGAGATAGATATATTCCTGTAAATGGTCAGGTAAATTTGGTTTCTAAATAGCATAATGTATTAACTAGTTATTCTAGAAACACCCTTGTAAAATTGTCTTATTACATACGAGAAGCGTTTGCGCAAAAAAGTTTTTAATTCATAATAATTAATTGATGTATTTGTAAAATTGTATTGTCTACTCAACAAAATTGTAATGTTTAGATACATTGTACATGTAATGTTAGTAAACAAACATTTGTTAGGTGTCATTATAATTGTGTCATTTTGTAATGATATTCTTTATCTTAGAGACTTCCTTTTCTGGGGGTAGGCCAATCAATAACAAATTTAATCTTGAAAGGAATTTCCAATCGACGTCAATTAGCAAAGCACAATACACAGAGTGGAGCAATCTTGAGACATCATCAGACAGTAATTACTTGACAACTTGTACACATTCTCGCGGGGTGTGTATTCATACTACCCACAAACTTATTACACCTACTTTGTTTCACAGTGAAACTTGTTACACATGAACTTTGCGAATATATGGTAATAATTACACCCACTCACTGCAATACCGCCAGAAACATATATTTACAGTTAAAATATGAACACTTACAGGCTTTTGACACAATCTAAAACGGGTCGGAACGTTACTTGATTACAAAGTAACATCTTACCTGACAAGCACACGGGTACATGGGTTATCTCAAAATGTTTTTAGTAAATGGTGTATCATAAAAGGTTCACAATCTAATAAATGAAGTGGTTTAAATACTGAGTTCAAGATTGAAATTGTAGCTTGACGCCCTGTCACTAATTTTAGAATATCCGAGTGTGTTTGTTGAGTCGAATATTTGTCTCCAACTTAGACTTTGAGATGACCCCCTTAGATTGTTGACGCAGTGAATAAAATTTGTGTCGAGTGATAATTGGACATTTCGTTACTGTTTAATTCATTTATAAATTCGGCATATAACTATAGTTTAGGCATATTACATGCGTCTTTTGTAGTTCTGTATATTAAAAAGTTCTTCTATGAGGTTATTTGCATATAATTAAAGAATGTCTTTAATTTCTGTTGTGTAATTTGAATATATCACTGGCAGCCCTATTCTCGCAAATGTTCCTTCTATAAAGCCTCTTTTTTAAGATCTGGCAAACATAACTAGAAATTTCCAGATAGATAGTCACTTTTTGGATAGACGTTTGCAGCCAATTTGAAATAATCCCCCAAAGCATTTTCCTTGCATTTTCGACAGTCATTTGTAAGGTTAAAATGGAGTAGATAATGAGATATATTATAACAGACTTAAACTGCCAAATTTCTTGATTCCCTTGTTTACGTGAATAAGTAAATACGTATCATTTGATTCGTGTAATACATTATATAACATCCATATATTCCAAATGAGTGACAATTTTATTTGCATTTGGGGCCACGTGACCCAAATTGCTGATGCAAATTGACTGCACACAGTGCACATATTATATCATTCATTCAAACTGTCAAATTACAAAGTACAACGACAATGACAATGATCTAATAACGTTTATATTTGTGGATGGTAATAGCTGATACATTTTTTCCTTAAGGCCCCTTTAGACAGAGCCGCGTCCTTCGTACGACCATTGAGCGACCAAAAAAATGGACAGGACGCTCAATGGTCGGCTGATTTCGCGAAATCCCGTTTCTGTGTAAATGTTCCTGCGATCTTCGTGCGTCCTTTGTACGACCTAAAATGCAAATAACGGTTATTTCCATGACGATCTTTGAACGACCTGCACGTTTACGGAGCCTTTACACTGCCTTCGCTCGGCGTTCACCGTGCAACCCTAACAACATTTCAGCATCAAGGGCGATCCCCGTACAACCCGTCAGCCACCTCTGTGCCTTCGCTGTGCCTCCATTCACGACTATGGCGACAGTTGACCGACCATGCATCAACACTTTTGCCTCCTCTGCGATACCTGAACAATGCTTCAGTGATCCCTGGGAGTATTCGGCAACCTGGATAGACTAGGGTCTATAATAAGCTGCATTAGTCTCAATTGTTTCAGTCCCATTCCAACAGTCAAAAAAACCCAATCAATCAGCTTTTGCAGCTGCAATAAATAAATAATTTTGCAGAAGAATATGATAATAAAAACTTAAGAAGTAAATATACAAAAAAAAATGAAATTATTAAATCAACTGGTAAACATACGAATGAAACAGGGCTTCATCATTCAAGTCGGTTACATTTAAGTTTATGAAACATTAATTATCTGTTCATACTTCTGAAAATCATGCTTTGTAAAAACTAGTCTCTTTTTAAAATCTTCTTAACGGGGAGATAAAAAAGTAAAAAGATTGTAAAAAGGGGATTTTTGGCTTGTTTTACGATGTCCTATTTTCGGTATTTCGTAATTTGTAAAGAAAATTACCCCACATTCTGGAAAAGCTATTCCAACACCCGTAAGTGTTTGAATAAAGATCATGATAAAATTATCAAACCCGAATGAATGACATTGTGCGTACTTCTTTACAAAACGTGTTATTATCAAAGACATTTAAAATCGACTCTATCCGACAGCAGCATTCCGTTCTTATATAGTTAAATATGTGATGGCGTTTCTTTACAAGTGAGTTTATACATCTTGCTTGACTTTTCTCTTGTCTTGCTCCTTCTGGTGCCATAGTCTTATTAAAGATTTACCAACAGAAACAAGGAAACATGTGAGAATCAATCATCCATTTTTTGGTGAATTTACAAGGACGCTCACAGAAGGCTGAGTGAATGCAGAAAGAAGGCACAACACTCGTCATGGTCGCACAAAGGTTGTCGTGGTCGCTGCATGAAGGCAAAACGGTCGTGATATAAACGGCTCTGATTGCACAGAGGACGCAGTAGAAAGGCAGGAGGGAGGCAGAGGCATCGCCCAACGTTAGCGAATGTCTTGCATGGCGATCATTGAGCGATCTTTGCGACCTTAGACCGTCGATTGTACGACCTTTCTGCATCATGGGAGCAACCCTTGAGTGACAAGAACCGTCGGCGACCCCTCTGCGGAAGTTTTGAGCGTGTTCAAACGTTGTTGGCGTCCTCCGCGTTCTTGGCGACCAATCACGATGTCTCAACATCCCTTGTGCCACCTCCTCACGACCTTAGCAACCATTCTGCCTCCCTTTAGCGTTCAACGGCGATCTGTTATGTTTTTTGGTCGCACAGAGGACGCACAACGGTATTTATGTCTGTGTAAAGTGGCCTTTAGATGGATTTACAAAGAAATATTCAGGTATAAATATATTTCAAAGATAACAGACAGGGAGAATGAATGAATGAATTGACACGCATGAATCAACACCTTATTCACACACATAATCAATATACATTAAATATTGATTATGCAGTGCTGCAACAGGCGAGCGTATATGCTGTTGAAAAATATAGACAAGTACGAAAACATTGAAGTAATATTAGATATGCAATTTCCAAATAGTTAATAAAACAACTCGTTTGAGACTGTTAGATATGCTTATACTTTGTGTCCAGAAAGTTTTAACATGCATTGCACCAAACTTACCAGTAAAATAAGTGATTTAAAACAAACGTATTACAAGTAAGGTAAATATTACCAAAATTGTGGGAGTTACAGTGGTCACATTTTAATTAACTTGCAAGTATTTTGTGTATTACACTAAGTGACTCCCTGTTTTATGACCCGAAATTTCCGCCTTTAGGTTGACTCGATGGGGTGAACAAGGGTGTGTATTCGTGATTGTTTAATGTATATTCAGGTGATATTTTTAAGAACACCATTTTGTTTTATCTATATATGTTGCCGTCTTCCACTTAAAATCAATAATAAAATAGTTGATAAGAAGATTTTAAGATGGTTTTTCTATGTAAGGATAGCGAACAACATGCATGCTAAACGTTCAACCATCAATTTATTTAAACATGACTTCACAAACACGCTGTATAAGCCCTTGGCTGCCCTATTATTTAAGATTCATAAAAAGGGGATTACACTTACATTAACATATCTAGTCCAACCTTTTACCAAACGTCCTTTATACCTAGTTTTTATATCTATAAAGGAACCAACGTATTATGATGTCTCAACAGTTGACAAGGCCAGGTGCTTTATTTTTTTTTAAATTTATTAATAATGCGTTAGTCGTTTTGCAATGAAAGCTGGGGACTGGTCACATTGATTATGAATAGATACAATTTAAGTTGTAACACAAACGCTAATAACGTGATGGGAATATACCAAATAATGACAGAGATAGTGTTTGGGCGACAATATTTGATGTTTATAACTGTGATGATGTGCATCTAACATGATTATATGTACATCTCTCATTAAAACTACTACTTAAAATAAAATAATTTCTTAATGTCTCCGTTATGTTCTTGTTGGACAGTCAAATGTATTCACACTCCGACTAAATGTCGAACTGACAGACGTCCAAGGAATATATGATGAAGAATATATATAAAAATAATATAACTTTACATGCTATTCTAAGCAGTGACGAATCTTTGTCACATAGTAAAAACGAATAGTTAATCAAACATATGTACATACTTTCATAAATGATACCAACCGTTTTTCATAAAGTTTGGTATCATATGCTTTTTATGTTTAACTAGTACTAGTTTACTAAACATGTGTATGACCTTTAATGTATTTCCACAAATGTATTTACAAACTGATTTGTTTAAAGTTTGTAAGGAGATATATTTATATAGGCCAGTGTAGCCTGTTTGCTAAACACTTTTTCAAATTTTTATTTCTCATAATTTCTTGTACGTTATATGTTTGTTTTTTTTATCAATTTTTTTTCCCTCATCAAATTCACTTTTTTAAATCAAATTAAGATGTTTTCATCAAAAGTAATATTTTTTTATTCAAAGTCAAAGATGATATTTACAAAATTTTCAACGTTAGTAAAGATGACATTTTACAAAGCTTTACAAATGTTTATAAGATAATAAATATCTTGTAAAAACCATCTTTAATAGATATTTATTACCTTTATTATTCTTGTAAAGAAGTATTTTAATATTTGTAAATAGCTTGTAAATATCATCTTTAATAGATATTTAATACTTTGTAAATATCATTATTTCATGTAGGGTTAATGGCTGAATCGATCGGGCCCAAAAGCTTTGCCTGGCGTGTGCTCAGTAAGGGCTATCAGACTGAAAAGTTTGGTTGAATTATCTGTAGCCGTTGTCCACAAGATTGGTGCAAATAATTTTTAAAAAACCACGCCAATAATAATAAGGATTCAGCCAAATGGCAAATTATACGGTCATTGGATCCCCACTATAAAACATAAGTAATTACAAGCAGTATGCTATGTATGGAGCGTTCGCTGGTAATAAGAGGATCAAATCCAAATCCAAATCCAGTCACGTACTTGATATGTTCGGGGATCAATGCATCTGGCTTCACTACATACGAGCGGCGTTCAATAAGTGTTGCAACTTCAATATAAAACCAACTCGCGTAGTCAATATTTTACTTTTATTTTTCAATATAGTTACCCTTCACCTCAATACACTTATTCCATTTATTTTTAAGACTTTTGATGCCGCTTTTGTAGAAGTCTTCCGTTTGCCCCCCTAACCACGTCTCTGTGGCAGCTTTGACGTCTTCGTCATCCCGGAAGTGCCTTCCACGTAGGGCGGATTTCAGGTTTCTGAACAGGAAGTAGTCACTGGGGGCTAGGTCTGGGCTGTAGGGTGGGTGGTTATAAGCTGTTCGAATCCACAATCACGTATAGCGGCCTGTGCAACTCTTGACTTGTGGACTGGAGCGTTGTCATGCAAAATCAGAACACCACGTGTCAACATTCCACGGCGTTTCTGTCGAATTGTCTTTCGCAATTCTTGCATTAGGTTGGCATAATATTGACCATTCATTGTAGTTTTGGTTGGCAAGTAATCAATTAATAATATGCCTATTGCATCCAAAAGATTGTCGCCATAACCTTGCCAGCTGATGGTTGAGTGCGAAACTTCAGGGGAGGCGGTGAACTCGGGTGCTTCCATTGCTTGGATTCCAGTTAAGTTTCCGGGTCCCAGTGGTCACCAGACGAGACAAAAACCTGGCTTCATCCGCATTAAACCGATCCAGGAGCTCCATGCAACGTTCGGTTCTTTTCTGGCGATCTTGTGCTGTGAGGTTTCTGGGTACCCATCTTGCAGATACCTTGGACATACCAAGATGGCCATGAATTATTTTTTCAACACTTCCAACTGATATCTGGAATTCCAAAGACAGTTCAGAAACTTTAACACGGCGGTCAGCTAAAATTCGTCTTTCGATAGCGGCAATAACTTCCGTTTGGGTGACTTCAGATGGCCTGCCTGACCGTGGGTCATCGTCTAAGGACTCCCTGCCCCGCTTGAACTGAAGAGACCAGCGACAAACTGTTGAAAAGTTAGGAGCATCCTTACCCATCACATTACACATACGATTATGTATTTCTGTAGCTTTGCATCCCTCTTTAGTAAGGAACTTGATCACACAGCGCGTTGTTCATGTTTGAGAGAATCCATGATTATGGAGACCCCTAGGTCAGCGCAGCTGTTATATCTAAATAATTGTTATGTCTAGAAATTGTTTTGACATGTGTCAATGTTATGTTTTGACTATAGTAACACCTGCTATATGCTGACACTGTTAATGTAAACACCAATGCCCCGCTTGCAACACTTATTGAACGCCCCTCGTAGAAGTTGCTTTGATATCAAACATATTTGACACGTTGATAAAAGTTATTCGAGGCCAGTCCATTTTATTTTGTGTTGGTAAATTTGATGTCACGAGAAAGGAGGGTGAGCTTTTATTTTTATCATCCAAAATCCCCGAACACAGCATTGCCATTAGACTTCTATGTCATAAAGTCTTTGATATCAAGCCAAGTAATTTATATGCCAGGGCGTCGTATAAACCCCACTTTCAAAATAAAATCATGTGGTTTAATTCTATACATGTAACCGGGAACATTGATATTGTTGTTTTAACAAAGCAAACACGAATAATCTCTGATGTAACTTAGCAAATTGGATGAACTGAGAACACAGAAATATAACGTTACGATACAGGTAGTTATTAATGTATCTAAATTCAATTCCAATAACGCGAGGTAATATATATGTGGAAAAGCAAACCTGTGTCGATCTAATCATTCCATTTGATAAATCTAAACTGTCACTCATAAGCAAGTACCTTTTCCCGATTGACAGTTGATTATCAACTTGGGAAGATCCCGAAATTGGTCAGTTTTGAATATTTTCCATTGAATAGGGTTAATAATATCAACTGATATCAAATATTCGAAAGTTAGAATTCATAACTGACATATCTTTGGATCATAGCATGTCATTCCAAGTTCAATTGGTTTAACTTTCAGAGGCAAGCGTTGATAGAGAAAAAGGTGAGGGACACCATGGAAATATAAACTCTACATGAACATGTATACCTTTGTCGAAGAGGAATATTTAGGACCTACTTTAAAGTAATAACAAAAATGAACTGACCTGATATATTGACAAAGTAAAAACTGTAGATATTGGTGTAAGTTGTATTTGTTAACATACTGTCCATGATATTGAAAGCAAATATGCGAGATTCAACGTGTTACCTTTTTCTCTGTGGATACCGTTGTAAAAAGCAAGAATATAATAATTGTGATAAACGCAGAAAATGGGATATATGTTGGTATTCTTCACGTCAAAACCTAGTATTAAACGGAATATAGACATTAAACGTGAACATAATAAACGTTATCTCACCATCACTGCTTGGAATGACAACCGCCACAAACGTGTCAGGATCTTGTCCCGCGAAACAACCCAGCGCTATTCACATTCACTAGTGTAACCACATGTGTCATCACGTGACCTTAATAGCTTAGTGTAGCAGACCTGCTGTGACCTTGTGACAAGAGAGAACAATTCTGGAAAAATTCTGGAGCAATTCCGGAACAGTATAAGAACTGATGGCTTAACATATTTGTGATGATATCCAGATGGTAGAATGCATTACAACATTACAACATTACAACATTACAAGAATGGCCAGGTCGTATACATGTCTTCCCTCAGTTACTTACCTTCACAATCTTTTTGACTTTTATATTTTGTTCTTTAAAAGAAGATAAAAATAACGTATTTAAATAGTTTTATTAACCTACGGAAGTCATTCAAGTTTGTAATGGTATGCGTTTGTATGGCATGGTAGACACGTACAGGAGGGAAGGTTACTGTGTTTGAACATAATAAGTTTACAAAATCATAATAAAACATAAGCCGTAGTATATAAATGTGGTTTTACTGTTAAGCAATGAGTTAGCAATGTCAATACGCCAATCAGACTTCAACATTGTTGCACTTGTGCCGTGTTATGACGTGTGACCTTCACCTCACAGGTAAGTCTCGGTTACTTAATCCTCTAGTTCTTGCAAACATTCACATGGCGAAGGCCACATGAGACTTCATAACAGTCACTTCAAGTACAACCATACACAAATTGTCTCTACAAGTTCTGTTGGGACATTAATTCAGATGTTTGAGGGTTATTTGATGGATAGAAAGAGAACATATATAATATGATTTTGGTTTGAAAGTTTACTCATTTATTCCGTATAATGGCCATTTATACGGAACAAATGATTGATTGATTGAAAGTTTTCTAAAATGAGACTTTACTGAAATTAATAAAGACAAAATGAAGTTTTCAAATATGTGGCAAGGCTCGCACAATACATTGTCAGTTCCTTTGTAACACATCCCCAGCCCTCATTTGCATCATCAACATTCATTAAATCACTGTGACGCTGAAATATCGTTTGAAGTCCAATAAATAAACTTGGGTTTGGGACTGTTACTAACTCACTTTATAATGAGCTGTCAATACCAATAGAACTGAATGCTCGTCATGGCATTATCTAAAATGCCAGGCAAAAGAAAGTACATACTTCTGTTGTTTTTTTCAAATTATGATAATCAATTTCAAATATCTCAAGTTGTAGTCGTCATACTCTTAATGGAATAGTGCGGACGTTTATTTATTCTAAATTTAAAACTTCTTCAAAAATTATTTTAGGCATATAAGAAATTTTAAGTAAAACACAACTATTCATCGGCATATAAGACTTATTTTAAGTGAAAAGTAATAAATGTGCCTGATTTTGCACACATTCACACCATATTAAATATGGTAGGGGTCATGTTATTGAAAATTATTTTGTGTAAGTGTTTGAGTTTTGAAGATTAAAAATAACCATCTGTAACAACAATAATAATTCTGGATGCTGCATATGTAAACACGCGGTTAATTCATTACATGTTATTTGTATTTCGTTAAGGACTTTGATATTTGAAGTCGGTCAAGTGAAAACAATAGTTCTGAACCTCCACCACCCTAGTCTAATATTATCGTAAACAAATAAAAAGTTATCCAAAAATATATTGAAATCCTTTATGGAAAGCCATTTCTTTGAACATTTACATATGCAAATACATACATGATCACTAACTCATGGCTACTAATTTGTATTTTTTAAGTAAGTAATTTCTGCTACATTGTAATTTTGATTTGAATGTGGATATATTTGTCTTATATTCCATGATTCCTATTTTATAATTGAAAACAAACACTAGATCGATTGGAGCTAAATTGATTTTCGATATTTTAAAGATTATGTCCTGAAGTTGAAGACACATATCAAAGATAAAAGTTTTAAACAAATGCGAGTCATTCACATATTCACATTTTACCAAAGAAATAATCGATAATTAATTGACATTGTAGTGAATCCCAGGGGCTAGAAATTAACTAGTTCTTCAGCCCGAGGCTAGTAAAACAAGAAAAAAGTGAGCATGGCTCACATACCCCCGCCAACTGCTATCCGTCCATTGAGAATTATAAAGATGTGAAGCGTACTATGATTAAAAAACAGCTTCAAGCATCATAATATTGTCCAAAATAATTCTGGGTACTGGCTTTGTTATTACAACATTTCATTCACAGAGATGTAATATTTTTCAGGTAACTTAATGTTTCCCATTAGAGCATCACACCGGTAATTTGCACCAAATTCGATTACAGATTCAAGGGCTTCATAACTCCGTAAATATAACATTTCGGAACTGGACTGTGAACTCGATGAAGAGTATCATCTGGACTACCTACATGTTACATTTAATTCACCTAGATGTAATAGTTTCCGAGAAAACTTGTCCCCATTTGAGCATCACAGCTCTTTTGGTACAAAGTTCAATTTCGGATTCAAGGGCTATTACTCCGTAAAAAATAATATTTCGGAATTGGTTATCGAACTCGATAAAGAGTATCATCTGAACTACCTCCATGTTAAATTTCATTCACCTAGATGTAATAGTTTCCGAGAAAACTTGTCCCCATTGGAGCATCACAGTTCTTTTGGTACTAAGTTCAATTTCGGATTCAAGGGCCATAACTCTGTAAAAAATAATATTTTGGAAGTGGTTTTCGAACTCGTTAAAGAGTATGGTCATGAGTACTCACAACCAAAATTTCATTCATCTAGTTTCAACAGTTTCAGAGAAAACTTGTCCCGATTGAACACTATAAAACTAAGTTAAAAAATTGACGTTTCCATGGAAACGACAACAAATTAAATTTAAATCTCAGAAAATTGAATATTGTCTGTGCGCGATCGGAAGAACATGGTTAACAACTGTATAAAGTTTGGTTGATGTACCTTTGACGGTTCTTGAGAAAATTGACCGGACGGAAGGACGGACGGACGGAATTACCACTATATACCCCCCCCCCCCCCCCCCCCCCCCTTATTTCGTAGCGGGGGTATAATTACGATGAGCTATCAAAATGTTGATACTGCCAGCCCTGTGAGCCAGACTGAATTCTGAATCATTTTATAAGATTGTGAGTGCGTATCGAAAAATGGATATGCAAAACACAGAAAGAAGAGAAGAGAACCACGCTTTGAGAGGCTGACAAATTGTTGTTTTCCCCGACCAAAATTTAATATGCAACTAATATTTATATTTTCGAAAGAACATGTCCTTACACACAACAAATTATGCATCGTTATAAGAACTAAACAAAGACCTACCTACCGAAATCATTCCGTGTCGACAGTGGACAACGACTACTGAAGTAGTGAAATACAGAATTTGACATGTCCTTTCAGATCATAAATTCCTGTCATAATAATACCAAAACAGATATTTAGCTATTTCTCATTGCCACTATATTTTCATACGGCAGATATACGAATTTCACTGCCAGTTAAACTTTATTTGTGACCCAAATCGTCAAAAAATGATCACCATCGATATTGCTGTTAATACGCGACCTTTGGTATATTCTTTGCTTACATTTTACCGTGATTGCTGATTGCTCTACATTTACTTTGTATAAAAATCATTAATCTGTTGGCGATCGAATTAAACGTGGTCGTTGAGTGTTATGAGTCTTTATATGTTTTCAATGAAGTTTGTGAAATGACATAAAATTTTAACAAAACTGTAGCTGTTTGAAATATGTTTCAATTGCTATTTATATGTTGCCTAGCTAAAAAAAATTAAATCGTGTGTAGAGAGCTTTTTATTTTTTTTAGATGTATATGTGTGTTCACTATACCCTAAGGATTGTGTAACTTGTGATGGAATTGCTAAGAAAAACTCGTAAACACCCTTTCTCGGTTATTGCAGCAATATTGGATTTGTCCATGGGTGCCGCCATGGATGTCAAGGTTTCCGGGAACCAGAATGACCGACCATGGCGTGACATGAAGTGGCAAGAACATGCATACGTCACAGAACAGGTAATGAACGAGATACTATTAGCGGAGCAAGAGTGACAGAGGAAACGGTCGTAAATAAGTATAGAAAATTGAAGCAAAATAGAAAATACATGGAATTTCTGTCGGCCGAGATGATATAGTTAAGTGTTCCACAGGTTTTCTGTTCGCTTATATATCATGGCTGAACAGCCTGATCTCAACTCAACGTTAGGCAACATTTTAGAGCGCATTGAAGCTTCAAAAGCGGATATTTTCAAAACTCTTGATACTAAGTTGGCTGGGTTTAGTGAGAACTATGAGCGTACGTGTCAAGAACTAGCTAAGTTGAAAGCTGAGAAGGAGTTTGCATGTAGGCACGAGGGCCACTGGATTCAATTCACATTTAATTCAGAGACCTTAGACAGTCTGACGCAGATGAAGTTTGCCTTGCAGTACGGCAAGTGTGAGTATCTGGGCGAGCTTCTAGACAGAGAGGGAGAGAGGATACGGACACGTCAGAGGGCGGGTGGGAGACAGTTCGTGAGTACCAAGCTGACGCCCTTGCTGATAACTCTGATGACGAGAGGCAGATTTCACGATCAGACGCCAGGGCTGTTAAGAAGCTGGAAAGGAAAAAAATAAAAGCTGTCCGTGTTTCACCTTTTTCGAGGCCAAAAGCGACGGTAACCCAGTCTACTCTGCGTCCTTGCAGTTTGTCTGCTCCTACCCAGCAGCCCTTCGTGTTCAGTCGGGTTTTGTGATGGATGTAATAGAAGCTGGTTATAAAATTCCAGTTTACTCCATACCTGCCAAGGTCTTGAAGCACATGAGCAGGTACAGAGTTAAGAGTACACTTGTGGTGCCTAGATGGTTCTCAGCGAACTTTTGGCCGTTGTTGTGTCCGAATGGTGGTGGTAGATCTGCAGTTTCCCATGTTAGCACTGTACATTGATTACAGTGAATGATTTACAGCCATGAAACTCGTTATGTAGGTAAGACATTCTTACGGTAGTCAAAGCAAAAAAATTATGATTCAATTATTTTATATATTGAATTATGATGAGTGGAAGAGCTGTGGGTCTCAAGTGAAATATGCTTTCACAAATTTGTCGAAGCCAATTTGAAAAACTAGTGCATTTGAGACTCGCCAGAACACTCTTTTCCACAAACAAGCTGTTTTTATGAGGAACCTGGAAAGTCCTTGCCTCATCGTATATCTCAACAGAAGTAGGATATGTACGACCTCAACTGCCACATCCTGAAACAAATAGTTCTGTGCGGCAGACAAGGTTTGTCTTTGAGGGGCCACAACAGAGCAGCCTAATAAGGGTAACTTTCTAGCCATTTTCAATCTGCTGGCAGAGAGTGATGACAAACTGCGTTATCATTTAGAATTTGGCAAGAAAAAAGGCCCAATATACCAGCAAAAGAGTTCAAAATGAACTCATTGAGGTAGTCGGCCACCACATTTGTTCAGAGGTGGCCAACCAACTTCAGTCAGAAGGAGTTGTGTTTTCTTTAATTTCCGATGAATTCACTTATACATTTTCCAACATGGAGTTCTTGGTCTTTGTGTGAGATGTGTTCATCAAATGTCGCTGTCCAAAAAGAAGACCTTTTTCGACTATGTTCATTTGGAATGACAACAGGTTAGCAAATTTCAGAAGCTATTATGAACGTTTCAAGACCAAGACGTTGACATTACCAAGTGTCGAGGTCAGAGTTATGACGGTGCAGCCTGCATGTCTTCATCTCGAGTTGGTGTTCAGGCTCATATCAAATCTATGGCACCTACGGCCTTGTACACGCATTGCAACAGCCATGTTCTGAATCTCAGTATTGCAGCTACATGTAAAATCCCCTCAATCAGGAATATTATAGACAACATTAACAAAGTTTTTCTTTTCTTTGACAATTCACCTAAACGTCAGAGGTTTTTCGAGCGAGTTCTGAAAGTGTCTTCCACTGATACAAGGAGAACACGTAGTTGGGGATTTTGCAAGACAAGATGACAAGATGGCATGTGTGCTTTGACGTATTTCAAATGATGTACCGCACATTTGTACATACTTTATAGAAATGATGCAACTATGTTTCTGTTCTGATATAATATGGTCATTGTCTGTGATGACATATTCAGGGCAAGCGTGTATGAGTAATTTGAACCATCGAACTGAGATAATTATAGTACGAAAAACGTCATTATTTATACTCAACTCAACTCATTGGCTACGTTGAGTTAGTAACTAGAGTATGTAAATAATAATTTTTAATATATCTTTAACCACAAAATAGTTAAAACCATCAATTTTGTATCTAATTGGGCCAGTTTTTATTTCAGAATCTCGAATTTCCGACACCGGCAACAACCAACTGATTCATCGAATGTAGGTGAAGTTGGACAATATATACAACAGCGGATCCGAAGTAAAAGCTTCGTTATGAGAGGGATATTGTAGATGTCGCCACCAGTAGAGAAACTCTGGACATCGCCATCAGATGAATTGTTCCGCCATGTTGCGAGTCCTCTCTCCTTTTGGGTACCTGTAATTAGATATTCAACGATGAACATTCATCTGATTTCATTAACAAAAACATTTGAAGCAGACAAAATCATTGATTGATTACGGGTTGAAATGACGTGGATGGTACACTAATAGCATTGCTTCAACAGTGGACTATATGTACAGAGGCATATCTACTTTTTCTGTGTACACCGGTTTTTGAAAATAGTAAGCCCAGTCCACGTGTTTCCAGTTAGATACATACAACTTATAACCACTCACCTGGTGCAATATTATCAAGCAAACAACCAACAAATCCAGTCACAAACATAGGTGTAGACAGCAGCACAGTCAACACGTGGTCTACCTCAGTATTTCCTGCAGATGGTTAAAACATATATCAAGCCCTGCATCTATGGTGGGAATGATTAACAATATGGCGCAACCAGTCGTTTTAATGAATATATCGGAATGTTCATGTTTTTCTTTTTATCATATGCTAAGAACATGAAGTTGTTTTATCACTTTCCCGTAAGTTGAAAACTCTTTAATAGAAACGGACCAAAACAAGAACATGTGGGATACCTGGCTGATATTTTATAAAAGCAACTGGCCCCCTATTCTCGAAACGTTGGTAGAGCTAAGAATTCGTAACCTCCTACGACAATTCTTACCAATTTCTAAGATAAGGTCATTTCTCGAAACTGTCTTATCTAGTTCGTAGCTGTGTGGTGGTTCGCAAGAAGTTAGTCAAGTTAGTCAGTAAGAGCTCTTTTGTTCTGAAGTAGTGTTTCTAACGGGGATTTCCGTCATCAGCCGCGTGAGGATTCCCTTGTTTGTA
This sequence comes from Gibbula magus, assembly GCA_936450465.1. Classification (NCBI taxonomy): domain Eukaryota; kingdom Metazoa; phylum Mollusca; class Gastropoda; order Trochida; family Trochidae; genus Gibbula; species Gibbula magus. Next base: position 3,251,427 of record OW388300.1, on the reverse strand, counting down.
AACAGCAGCCGACAATCTGTCATGACTGAACTAAGCGGCACACCGCGGAAGCCTCGGACTGTCAACTGGACGGCCACGGAGGTAGAAGTGCTCATTGAGGGAGTTCAAGAGCAATGCAACCTCCTCTTTGGGCACTTCTCCTCCACAATAACGCAGTCACAGAAGAGGAAAGTGTGGGGAGACATCGTACAAAAGTAAGCATATCTTATATTCACTTCAGTGTTTGAGATGTCGTGATATATAAACTGTACACATGTAAACAGTTCCGTAATTAAACAGAAAACAAACACATTGATTGTGGTCTCATTATCAAATTGATGATATTTTTTATTGTTGGTATAAATGATAATCCATTTCAAAGAAATTAATGAGTTGAAATGAAATCTCCTTGTTTACAGGATCAACGCTAACAGTAGAACGTTGAGGGACGTCCCTCAAGCTAAAAAGAAGTGGGCTGACCTGAAGTAAGTAAACCAGGAAAGAAATGAATAAATATCACTAACTGTGTCAAATTTAGATGAAAATTTTAATTTTAATTAAGTTAAAAAAAAGGGATGGAAATTATGTCAAATGCTAAAAAAAATGTGGGTTTTTTTTTATTACTTGACAGCTGACACACAATTACTTATGGAAATATTGATGATCAGTCTATAGAGGATATTATATGAGTGTCTGTCAAGGGATACCGTAAATCCTTGAATAATTACCAGTCTTGAACAGTCGACTGCCTTGAATAATCACCAGGTCTAAGGCCTCTTAGAAATAAATACTCACCTGCCTTGAATATTCGCCGGGTTAAATTTAGCAAATTTAAATAAACTTATGGCTATCTCCTTTTAAAACATAATTTCAGTATAAGAATATTTATGTGAAGTTTAACCTCATGACATGCTCATCGTTTACAATATTCAAAATTCAAAACATACTGCATTGATGTTAATGCTATGATTCTTAAAAATTTCACATATATATATACTTCCAAAAAAGGTGAAATCGAGGTTTGAAATTAATAAACACCGGGCGATTATTCATGGATTTACGATATATGGAGATTGAAGTATGAGTGTCGTATACATTGTGTGACATAGATATAATAATGTTTCATACCGAAGTCATGAAATTATTGAATATACCCTAAAATCCACTTTCAAACTTTGGTTGACGACCCACCGTCGCATTTAGAGTGCGACATTTTAGACGAAACATGACGTCATAACATTGTTTATGACGTCACGTCAGGGCAATCACATATGAAAAATAACCCCAATATAATTGCCCTCATAGGTAATAATATATGAATCTATATATTGCTGAATTTAGTTTCAAATTTTGGAAATTAATTGAACATGTTATGACATCAGTTATAAGCTTAATGAGCTTAGAATGTTAAAATGTTAAAAGTTGAAATCAATAATTTGGAATTGATACATCTTATAATTCAATTTACCTGAATCGTGACTTAAGAAGCCCAAAAGCTCTCTCTACAGTATTTCTTGTCTTCATGTGAGCTTTATTGTATGCCTCCTCCGCCTGGGTGCTGGGGTTGGTGACTGGTGTCAGCAACCAGGATCTACATATCTGTAGAAAAATATGCAAATCTTTCATTAAATTAATTATCTTGGTGAAATTTATGACAAAAAGTATATGGCTGCCAATCCTATTTCCCAAATTTTAAGATCTGTCAGGTTCTATTATCAGACTCATTCATCATCAATACAATTTATAACTAAAAACCTAGCATTACAAATATTGTTAACAATTCTAAAACTTAATTGTGTTTACATTTTGACTAATGTGATGTGCAACCCTTGTTTTACTTCTGTAATAAATGATTAGGAATATAACAAGCAGACAGAGTCGGCCATATCCCCCGCCTTTGGGAAAATTTATTGAAGAATAGTTGTTGAATAACAGTGACCTTTTCTCAACTAAACACAACACACAAAATTTCAGCTCCTTAGACAAAGTGGTTCAGGAGAAGAAAACAAAATGCGAAAAGTTGACGGCTGGACACCGTGCAATGGCAAAGCCCATCGGACCTTTCAGGCACATCTACACATGATGATTGTTCTACACACCAAGTTTCGTTGAGATATGTCTTATAGTTTTCGAGTTCTGTTCCGGAAACGAAATTCTAAGTTACATTTCCATGGAAACGGTCACAAAAAATAACTCGAAGAAGTTGGAAACCCCAAAAGGCACATCTACACATGATGATTGTTCCATACACCAAGTTTCGTTGAGATATGTCTTATGGTTTTCGAGTTCTGCTCCGGAAACGAAATTCTAAGTTACATTTCCATGGAAACGGTAAAAAAAATAACTCGAAGAAGTAGAAAACCCCAAAAGGCACATCTAGACATGATGATTGTTCCACACACCAAGTTTCGTTGAGATATGTCTTATGGTTTTCGAGTTCTGCTCCGGAAACGAAATTCTAAGTTACATTTCAATGGAAACGGTCAAAAAAAATAACTTGAAGAAGTTGAAAACCCCAAAAGGCACATCTACACATGATGATTGTTCGACACACCAAGTGTCGTTGAGATATGTCTTATAGTTTTCGAGTTCTGTACCGGAAACTAAATTTTAAGTTACATTTCCATGGTAACGGAAAAAAAAAATAACTCGAAGAAGTTGAAAACCCCAAAAGGCACATCTAGACATGATGATTGTTCCACACACCAAGTTTCGTTGAGATATGTCTTATAGTTTTCGAGTTCTGCTCCGGAAACAAAATCGGGACGGACGGAGCCCATTTCAATATCCCGCCCCCCACATAGAATTAGCAATATGAAAAAGCAAATACTTATCTGTTGGGCAAGTCTTGACCAGTAATCATCAATAATGATTTTAATACAATGTTTAAATACATAATACATACACAATATTATTTTTATAAAATAATTTGTTTTCTAATACACAGTATATATGTGATATAAACTATCTTTTTTATCATTATCTGTAAAGGCTACATGGTATTAAATAAGAAAAATTAATATATTTATGAATTAATATATATTTTATTTTTAAAAATGAATTTAAAATTTAAAATTTGCAAGAATTCCTTCACTCTTTTGATCATTCAGAAAGTTACATTTTATTGAGACCAAATTATATAGCAAATGTTAAACCTAAAATGTGCCCCAATTCTATACATTTAGGAAACCCTAAAGGGCCTTTCATTTGCATAAATGTGAAGGTCATACAATATGGTAAATGACGGCACGATAGATACCGTTCTCTCTTTTTCATTAATCACTTGTATAATGCTGATTGCAATTAAGTAGCTCGTTACCTCAGGGTTGAGTGGCATATGGCTTGGACGTTGACTGCATGATATCCTTTCCGACAAACAAATGCTTCCTCGTCTTTCGATGGGCGAATAATCGGAGCTAGAGTGCCGTCTACCGCACCTAGAACACGGGGGGATCCAGCCCTCGTTTGTCGCACCTCATTGTCTTTGGGAAACTTAATAAATCTCAACCCGCAGAAAATATCAATACAGGCACTGATGGCCCGCAACACACTTGGCTGGGAAATACCATGTAGGTCGGCAAGCTCCGACTGGAATCCCCCCTTACCAAGATACCTGAGGGTGACGAGTACCTGTAGATCGGGATCAAGGGGTACGGAATGATGGGTGTCCCTAGACAACTGCGGTGAAGCGATGGTTATTATACGCTCGATCCCGTTTCTTGACAGTCCGTACCTGTTAAGAATTTCCCGATCATCGAAGTGGTCCAGGTAGCGTGTACGGTTACGGTAAACTCTCTCCTTGTTAGTACTACCTACTTTTTCTTCGTCTGTCGCTTGTCGGACAACAATGTAAGACGCCATCTTTATTGTGCGTATGTAACTTACGACAGCCTAGGACCTGTCTTAGATATTTTCTTAAGTCTACGAATTCTTAGCCCTACGAACTTTTTAAGAACTGGGAAAGTAAATCTTCGTAGGTGCTACGAACGTTTTTACAAATTCCTAGCTCTACGAACGTTTCGAGAATAGGGGGCCCGGTCTTATCTATGGAATGTCCAAGTAGAACAGAGCGGAATGTAACCATTGTTAATTGTCATTGTTAATTATCATTGTTAATTATCATTGTTTATAATGAGGAGGAATTCAACGCTTTACGCCACACACCTTGTGAAATAATGCCTTGCCAACATGAAACAATTACTTTGAAGTTTTTTGGGTCAATACAGAACATCCTGCTTGGGCTCAGGGAATCAGGGTATCGTGGTAGCGTAGAGGATATAAACACACTGAGGGATTAGGAGCAGGAGGCTATAGAACTGATTTTACAAACATTGCACTGAATCACAATAAACAGTTACCGGTGTCAATAGCATCTGTGTTGCTGATGACCCAGGCCGGTATCTTGAGCCCCAGGACGACACAGAGTCCTATAATCAGGAGGTTCCTGGAGGACGTCAGCTGAACGTGCTGCAGCAGGGATATGCCCACAGACACCAGCATTGCTAGAGAGACGAGGTTGATGCCTCCTATAACAGGGTCTGGCATCAGAGCTACTGCTGCTCCTAGCTTGCCCAACACTCCACACAACACCAGCAACACTCCTGCTACCAGAAACACAGCCCGGCTAGCTACCTGGACACGGAGAATACAGTTATGTTAGCACATATAGGCCAGTAGGAATTTCCCCAAATTTAAATGAACCCGGACATTTTCGATAACAGACAAATAACTGTAAAAAATGAAAGAATGCATGTCCCTTACTCTCAGAAAAAAACCCAACCAAAATCAACCCTTGGCAGAAAAAGTTATGACCACTTGAAAATGTCACAGAAAGGTGTGCTGAGATTTCCTGATGTAAAATCAGTTGTATGACAAATACTGTCTGAGTTATCTCCCTTCGTAGCAACTGCTAAAATGGCTGACATTGTTGTTGACAACAGAAGTTTGAAAGCGCTGAAATATGATATTAAAGGTAAAAACAGTGAGTATTCTATAGTGAAATACATGAAGACATTCATATCAAAGTATTAGACTTCACAAGATTCCTTAAAATTTTCAGATTTTCAGTGTTTGAGCAATACAAATTTTAACATGGTAAATTTATTATTTTGACTCCAAAGTCATTCAGAAACTCGCAAAATATGCCTTTTCAACTATGATTTGTAATATAATAGTAATGTAACTGATGAGGAGAAGGATTTAGGAGATGAATTAAATTAAATGTCAAGTGAAACATTGTGTAAATAAATTGTAAAAAATGATTTAATCAGCTGGACATGCAATCATACTGATACTACTTTCACGTTGACTTATTTCATATGAAAAACGCGTCTGTTGATCAGTCCATTTTAGGGTGATTTTAGGTTAATAATAAATGATATTTCAAGAAATTAAAATTAGAAGTTTTTCAATGCAAAAATAAGAGATATTCTTTACCACACAATACATCATTGGTCTGTAAAGATTAAAAGATCATCAATTCATGATCTTGATCTATAAGTATATCAATCTATTTAATTCAAAATAGTCATTTGTTTCCTGAAATTTAAAGAACAAATTAAAAATTATCAATTTACGAAGAACCAAATAAAATCTCTCAATTATATAATAGCTAAATATTAATTAAAAACTAAATTATATATGTCCTTAGTTGTGGGAAAATCATATGACAGAATGTTATTTGTCACTTTATTTTATTCAATTACACAAAAGCATTATTTTTTTCCTGTGTCATGCTTGTCATTAATGTCAGAAAATGGTTATCTTATCATAAAATTACATAACTTGAGAAAATTGCACAAAGCTTTTTTTAATGCACAAATTTATTTCAAACTTTCAACATGCTAAAAGACAAAAAAAAAAAATTTACATCATAAAAAAATACATATTATTTACATAGAAAATACACAATACTATTAAAATTTGATTGAGCCAATATTACTCAAATTCCTCTTTCTTAACAGAAACATGAGTCTCAAATAATCCTCCAAAAATGATCGAGTTGCCAACCATGCAAGAAAACAAACAGAAAACAAAAGCCAACAATAATATTACGTAGTGGATTGAAAGTATGTTTGGAATGTTTACTCAATTCGATACTTAAGCAGAAGGTATCATAAATGAAACAAACTGAAAATTTGTATCATTAATCAATTTGTTTTTCAATTCTACAGGCAGCTCTCTGTGTCATTTGTGAATCTAAACACAGGGGCGTGTATCGCTTAGAAACAGCGTTTGAAAGACATATAACTATATAGACCCTACCCTATTACTATATTATTGGGTAGGGTCTATATAGGTATATGTCTTTCAAACGCTGTTTCTAAGCGAAACACGCCCCTGTGAATCTAACAACCAAAGAGACCTTGTGCTGTGCTGAGTCTGTCGGATCTTAGAGAGCTATTGAACAATTATCATAGTCTTAAACATTGTATAAGGTTTTGAGGTGTGGTGAGGTGAGTATTTCACTTATATCACTGCTGCTAGTATTATGGCAGGGAGAAAGCCCGCAACGCCATGTGGCTATGCCTTACGGTGAAACATAAGAGCATCGGTTGGAACTAGCGAACCATGGGTGGTACTACGCTGAAATTCAGTGTAGCATTGCACCCAAACCCTACTGCGTGTAGAACAGTTCTCTACTGCAAACAAACTTGCCGTGCCCCTGGCGGGATTCGAACTCGGGACCTCTTGATCCGAGGCCTATAAGGTTTTGATGGATTCCGGGAAAGAAGTTACACTATTTCAAACTTAAAAAACATTTCCCCACCATAATGATACTAACCTTGAAATAATAAATAATCTGTACTTGAAGAAACACACTTAGACAAATCCACCGTCAAGGGTTTTTAGCCTGGTGAAGATAATACAAGCAGTTGCAGTCAGATACCATAAATAATTTCTTCTTGACAATCCCTAGAACACTGAACAGGAAAACTGTGCTAATGGCTTAAAAACAATAATCACATTTGTCAGCAACTCACTCTCCATGCAGTATGTGCATATGAATCTCTTCCGTCCTATCTTTCACCACAAATTGAACCACTTTTGATAAAATGTCTACAGAGGAGAGTGACCGATACAACTGTAGATCAGACAACATTTTCCTACCAACTTCAAGAGATTTTTTATTTGTCCCCTATATCTGGCGTCTTCAGAACAGGTATGATGCTCTGACAGGCGATAGGCCTACAGCATCTTAGTTTATAATGTCAATTAGTCCTAAATTATTAATGTTAAAGAAATAAGTTCATTAAAAACACTTAACTATTGTTTTTATTTATCTTTTTTGTGTACTTTTACTCAAATATAATTTTCTCAAGGTTTTGGCATGGTAATCCATCGTTAATAAGTACCCTTCTGGCATTCACTTATCCATAAAATGGACTTGTTCTAAATGTAATTCTTCAACTAAACATTTAATAATTCTCTCACTTTTAAGTTTATTTTGTAAGGTTTCAATGGTGAATAAGTGCCCCATGTAGGTTCGTATATCCCAAAATGTTCTTGATGTGCTAAAAATATTTGAGTTCACAAAATATTTTACGATATTCTCATAATTTTTGAGGATTTTACTAAAAACTGACCAGTTTCCTAAGATTGATTTTCATCAGTGGAAAAGTATCTAATTGAGGTTTATTTAGTGATAAAATTGTCTTGTTGTACTACATGGAATTATTTTCACAAAATATTTTGCTATTTTGTCCTCTTTTTTATAGGATTTTACCCCCAAAATAAAAAAAATCCCGATGATTTTGTTGGAAAAGTAACACATTTGGGGTCTTTTGGTCAAAAATTTTGCTTGTTATCCTAAACATTCCATTCTAATCACCACAACAGTGTATTATGCAACACATATATTTTTAAAGAAAATATTCAATTTTCTTTAATTTTTCAAGGTTTTTGACCCAAAAAACAGACATGTTGCTCAGCCAAGAGTATCAGTGACAATGAAAAGTATGCCATAGTGCATGGTCTATGATACAAATCACTATAAAAGTGTATTATGCAATAGTTATATTTTTAAATAAATTATTCCCATTTTCTTTAATTTTTCAAGGTTTTTGACCCAAAAAAACAACATGTTGTTCAGCTAAGAGCATTATTTACCATTAGAAATATGTAATGGTGCAATATCTTTCATTTTAATTACCCCAAAAGTGTGTTATGCAACAGATGTACTTTTAAAAAAATTATTCCAATTTTCTTTCATTTTTTAAGGTTTTTGACCTCAAAACAGACATTTTGATCATCTAATACCATCATTGACCAAAAGAAGTATGCAATGGTGTATGATCTATTGTTTTAATCACTAGAAATGTATTTTATGCAGCAGATAAATTTTTAAATAAATTATTCCTATTTTCTTTAATTTTTTAAGGTTTTTGCCCCGAAAATGCATTTTGCCAATGGTTGATTTTGGTTGGGTTTTTCATGGTTCATCAGCACTGTCATAGGGACCATTTAAAAACAAAATTTGTCTGTTATCGAAAATGTCCGGGTTTTTCATAATTTCTACTGGCCTAATAGGGAACGGAGTAAATATGAAGTACACATTTCGATGAACGTCCTGGAGACATAGTACAATACAACGCAACTAGCGTATTGGAAAACGGTGTATAATGTAGTTTTCCTTGACATTTTGCCAATTATTATTAATGTTTATGCAATATAGTGTTAGGTTCTAGAGTAAAACATCTCATTGCACGACCAGATAAATCGTGTTCATAGCAAAAGGTTATATGTAATCGAAGAAAAAGGCTGCGGTGTACAAAACGACAATGTTGCTTAACTCTTCGGTATGAGAAGTAGATTTGTGGGTCTCATGCGATTTTCAGAGTTCAGACAGCGAGATTGTTTACCATTCTATCAATGTTCAATACAAAGGTATAGTTTTTGTTAATGACATTATAAATGAAGAGGGTAGGTTATTCACATATGAAGAATTCCTGGAGAAATACCAAACTAGAACAAACTTCTTAACTTTTGAAGGAATAAAGGCAGCAATAAAGTATTAATAAAGCATAATATTTATAAATTTACAAAACCGCTACAAAACCCTGTCTATCCACTAAATTATCAACTACTGAACACACCGGCGGGAAATAAGTACAAATATAATTCTCTTTTGAACTCATCCTTTATCAGGCTACCATGCTATTCCAAATGGGAACGCATCTTAGACAGATGCTTCACCGACAAGGAGTGGATGATTTATAATGTTATTCCAAACAAATGTACTAAAAGTACTGAATTAAGGTGGTTACAATACAGGATTATTCACAACATTTTGCCAACAAAATGTCTCCTTTATAGAATGAAATATACTGATTCACCTCTTTGCTCCTTTTGTCAAAAGGAAATTGAAACTGTAGAACATCTCTTTTGGAAATGTGATATTGTAAGAAGAATATGGTATGAAGTAGCAGAATGGCTCCATACCGTTCAAATAACAATTAATTTTTCTATTGAAAATGTCTTGTTTGGTTTTAAAAATGATAATAATAATCCTATAATTGTAATCATCCTCTTGATAAAACAACACATATTCAAATGTGCTCATGGAAATTATGTACCTATTATCAGTTTTGTCAAAAATGAAATCACTAAATACTATGATATCACAAGATGCCTTCACTTATCGAATGGAACCGAGCAAAGTTTTGTTAAGTTTTGGTCCACCTTACACCTGTTGCTAAGTTAGATATATAAGAGTATTGTATTGTACACTGTTTTTTTTTCATTTATGAACTGTACTGTATATTGCTGACATTTTGTATATGTATGATGTATGATGTATGATGTATGCCTGTAAAGCAAAAACGGAAAAAAAAAAAGAAAAAGAAAATTTCAATGTATAAAACTCTACTCTGAGTGCTTTAGGCATCTCAATATCAGTCAGGTCACTTGAACTACTTTTGAGCAGCCATTTTAATGTAAACACCTAAAAATAACCGCCCATGCAAATGGACTCGAATGGCTTAACCGAATCATGTAAATACGTTTTAGAACTATTGTTATTGATTCAGGAGTATTGTTTAATCATTGGCAACCTTTTCGTGAGATAACTTTATTTCAGTAAGGACGGGTTGATACAATGCCTTTAAAGACTTAAACTTGTTAAACACGTGAAGATGTCGGCTACTGCCCATAATCTGAATTACCTTCGTGACAGCAATTGTACCTAGGACGGCCAGATACGGGACATTTCCAGTGACGTTACCAAACACACTGCAAATACAACACGATAAGCCATCTATGGCCACTCCTCTGTTGACAGCATGCACAGGGGGCGGGGCCGTGTTGGTTACCCTAGCAGCGGCGAAATATCCTCCAATCAGCTCTAAGATGGTGATGATATTAACAGTCAACATGCCAGCATAACCTGGTATGCTGAAACTTGGCATTCCGAATTTGACTGTAACAGATTTGGTCAACCATTGAATATTTCTTAAACAACTGGAAATACACATTAATTAGTATGACATGAAACTCAAACAGAAACCAACATATACAGTTATCTCATGGCTTAAAGGCGCTGTAGCACGTTTTTTGCAAATTTTATTTTTTAAAATTTCTCATTTATAATGATAGTTTATGTCATTTATATTTACTTCAGAGGGTAAAACATCTTATTACACAAACCAATTATCCGTAGTGGTAATAACGGTGTAGCGTATAAAGCCAAAATTGCATGGCGGCCATTTTATTGTGAACACATTTTATTATTTCGAATGACAAAAAAAATTCCCATGGCTTTACGGAACCATATACACTCATTTGTAACTTGATTTTCCGAAGAGAGAATGGTGTTTTAATTGTTGACATTATTTTTCAAATACATTTCATCGACTTATTTGAGCGAAAAAACGTGCTACAGCGCCTTTAAATACATAAAACAAACAATCTATACATTTAACTGGATTGGCACAATGAAGACTTACAAGAGAAATGGCAGGGTATTTTTATTGATGTCGTTGGACTTATGTCGTTGAAATACAGAATGTACTAGTGTAGTAGTTATCGTGTGTATGCTTGCTTCATATACGCATACATGTAATTTATTATGTCCCCCGAAAAATTGTTCAGGAGACATGTTTTCGCCTCCGTCCGTTATTGCGTTATTCCGTTATTCCGTTATTCCGAAATGCTTTCTTTTCCGGGCCATATTTCAAAAACAGTTCAATATTTGTTCACGAAACTTGGAATGTGGTTAGACCTAGTGGTGGAGTGGTGACTTTTGCTATTTTGGTTATTCTGAATATTTTATTTTTTCTGGTTTCCATGGAAACAATTTGAACTTAGTGCATATTGAGGGCAGGGACCTTTTCCGGCCTCTATCTCATAAACCGTTCAATATTGTTTCACCAAACTTGGTATTTGATTAGACCTAGTGATAAAGTGGTGCCATTTGCTACTTTGGCTATTCTGAATTTTTAATTTTTACTGGTTTCCATGGCAACAATTACAACTTAGTGCAAATTGGGGGTAGGGACGTTTTCCGGCCTCTATTTCAAAATCTATCAAGTATTTCTTTATGAAACTTGGTATGTGGTTAGACCTTGTGGTTGAGTGGTGCCTTTTGCTATTTTGGTTATTCTGAATTTTTTTGTCTGGTTTCCATGGAAACAATTTGAACATATTGGAGGTAGGGACCTTTTCCAGCCTCTATCTCCAAAACCGTTCAATATTTTTTCACCAATCTTTGTATTTTCTTAGACCTAGTGATAGAGTGGTGCCTTTTGCTACTTTGGTTATTCTGAATTTTTATTAATGCAGTAATGAACTTAGTGCTTAGCATAAGTGAAAAATAAGGGTAATATGACTAGGTTGAATTGAAAGTTGGAGCGGGGGACATCAAAGTGCATCACATGCACATATTTCTAGTTATGTTAACTTTGGTTTTCATCAAACGTTATTTTGATGGTATTTGAAACATGTTGTAGTTATTCCTTTACTACTAAATGATCAAAAGTGTATAAGACTTCCTTATGTTTGTTTTGAAATATTGTTCCTGTTTAAAATCGATAATAGGATGAGAGTTTCCGCTTAGTCTTTTCAAATATTTACAGACTCTTGTTTTATATTTATCTTTCACTTGAACTATGTAGAAGTTTCTTTATGTTCAAATAGTTTATATGTAGAGAGAAAAGTAAACATCCTCTTGAACGGTGGACTAATTACGACCAGTTTATCGGTATTTTCAGGTATAGTAGTATTTGAAAGGGCCGATACACTGGTAAATATCTTGCATTTACGGCAAAAGGAAAGACTGTGAACAATGACCTGGTTTCAATGATTACTTACATGGTATTGGTACATAAATCCAGGGTGTCGAGATCATGATCTCACTTCTTTCATCAGTTCTGACCCTGTGACCGGAAGTGGTAGAGTTGCTAGGCAAAACGTCTGTTATTGTCAAGGTGTAACTAAATAACCATGACAACCCAACAGCCAGAAATACCTAAAACGAATATGACAATGTTTGCTCAAGTACTGGGTGTGATAATAAGGATCCAAGAAAACTTACAAATTTCCATGAAGGATTTTTCAATTTGACCATGACTCGTATGGAATGTCGAGTAATTCGACGTAAAAATTCGTATACACTGTTTGACAACATTGTAAATGCAGCTCAAATACGAATACATCAAATGAAGCGTGACCCCATCCGCGTCTACCGCCACCTGTGACGTCATAGCAGGCAATCAGAATGCCCTATTTACTAATAATATACATTTTCAACAAAGATGTATAAATAGCACAGAGAGACATGAAAACGTATCATTGTTTCTGATGTTACCGTCGTCAGACGTCTGTACTGCTGTAGTGTTTCGAATGTAACCGTCGCCAGACGTCTGTACTGCGTAGTGTTTCGAATGTTACCGTCGCAAGACGTCTGTACTGCTGTAGTGTTTCGAATGTTACCGTCGCCAGACGTCTGTACTGCTGTTATGTTTCGAATGTAACCGTCGCCAGACGTCTGTACTGCCGTAGTGTTTCGAATGTTACCGTCGCCAGACGTCTGTACTGCTGTAGTGTTTCGAATGTTACCGTCGCCAGACGTCTGTACTGCTGTTATGTTTCGAATGTAACCGTCGCCAGACGTCTGTACTGCTGTAGTGTTTCGAATGTTACCGTCGCCAGACGTCTGTACTGCTGTAGTGTTTCGAATGTTACCGTCGCCAGACGTCTGTACTGCTGTAGTATTTCGAATGTTACCGTCGCCAGACTTCTTTACTGCTGTAGTGTTTCGAATGTTACCGTCGCCAGACTTCTGTACTGCTGTAGTGTTTCGAATGTTACCGTCGCCAGACGTCTGTACTGCTGTAGTGTTTCGAATGTAACCGTCGCCAGACGTCTGGACTGCGTAGTGTTTCGAATGTTACCGTCGCAAGACGTCTGTACTGCTGTAGTGTTTCGAATGTTACCGTCGCCAGACGTCTGTACTGCTGTAGTGTTTCGAATGTTACCGTCGCCAGACGTCTGTACTGCTGTTATGTTTCGAATGTAACCGTCGCCAGACGTCTGTACTGCTGTAGTGTTTCGAATGTTACCGTCGCCAGACGTCTGTACTGCTGTAGTGTTTCGAATGTTACCGTCGCCAGACGTCTGTACTGCTGTAGTGTTTCGAATGTTACCGTCGCCAGACTTCTTTACTGCTGTAGTGTTTCGAATGTTACCGTCGCCAGACTTCTGTACTGCTGTAGTGTTTCGAATGTTACCGTCGCCAGACGTCTGTACTGCTGTTATGTTTCGAATGTAACCGTCGCCAGACGTCTGTACTGCTGTAGTGTTTCGAATGTTACCGTCGCCAGACGTCTGTACTGCTGTTATGTTTCGAATGTAACCGTCGCCAGACGTCTGTACTGCTGTAGTGTTTCGAATGTAACCGTCGCCAGTCGTCTGTACTGCTGTAGTGTTTCGAATGTTACCGTCGCCAGACGTCTGTACTGCTGTTATGTTTCGAATGTAACCGTCGCCAGTCGTCTGTACTGCTGTAGTTTTTCGAATGTTACCGTCGCCAGACGTCTGTACTGCTGTTATGTTTCGAATGTAACCGTCGCCAGTCGTCTGTACTGCTGTAGTGTTTCGAATGTAACCGTCGCCAGACGTATGTACTGCGTAGTGTTTCGAATGTTACCGTCGCCAGACGTCTGTACTGCTGTTATGTTTCGAATGTAACCGTCGCCAGACGTCTGTACTGCTGTAGTGTTTCGAATGTTACCGTCGCCAGACGTCTGTACTGCTGTAGTGTTTCGAATGTTACCGTCGCCAGACGTCTGTACTGCTGTAGTGTTTCGAATGTTACCGTCGCCAGACGTCTGTACTGCTGTAGTGTTTCGAATGTTACCGTCGCCAGACGTCTGTACTGCTGTTATGTTTCGAATGTAACCGTCGCCAGTCGTCTGTACTGCTGTAGTGTTTCGAATGTTACCGTCACCAGACGTCTGTACTGCTGTTATGTTTCGAATGTAACCGTCGCCAGTCGTCTGTACTGCTGTAGTGTTTCAAATGTAACCGTCGCCAGTCGTCTGTACTGCTGTAGTGTTTCGAATGTTACCGTCGCCAGACGTCTGTACTGCTGTAGTGTTTCGAATGTTACCGTCGCCAGACGTCTGTACAGCGTAGTGTTTCGAATGTTACCGTCGCCAGACGTCTGTACTGCTGTAGTGTTTCGAATGTTACCGTCGCCAGACGTCTGTACTGCTGTAGTGTTTCGAATGTTACCGTCGCCAGACGTCTGTACTGCGTAGTGTTTCGAATGTAACCGTCGCCAGACGTCTGTACTGCGTAGTGTTTCGAATGTAACCGTCGCCAGTCGTCTGTACTGCGTAGTGTTTCGAATGTAACCGTCGCCAGACGTCTGTACTGCGTAGTGTTTCGAATGTAACCGTCGCCAGACGTCTGTACTGCTGTTATGTTTCGAATGTAACCGTCGCCAGTCGTCTGTACTGCTGTAGTGTTTCGAATGTTACCGTCGCCAGACGTCTGTACTGCTGTTATGTTTCGAATGTAACCGTCGCCAGTCGTCTGTACTGCTGTAGTGTTTCAAATGTAACCGTCGCCAGTCGTCTGTACTGCTGTAGTGTTTCGAATGTTACCGTCGCCAGACGTCTGTACTGCTGTAGTGTTTCGAATGTTACCGTCGCCAGATGTCTGTACTGCTGTAGTGTTTCGAATGTTACCGTCGCCAGACGTCTGTACTGCGTAGTGTTTCGAATGTAACCGTCGCCAGACGTCTGTACTGCTGTTATGTTTCGAATGTTACCGTCGCCAGACGTCTGTACAGCGTAGTGTTTCGAATGTTACCGTCGCCAGACGTCTGTACTGCTGTAGTGTTTCGAATGTTACCGTCGCCAGACGTCTGTACTGCTGTAGTGTTTCGAATGTTACCGTCGCCAGACGTCTGTACTGCGTAGTGTTTCGAATGTAACCGTCGCCAGACGTCTGTACTGCGTAGTGTTTCGAATGTAACCGTCGCCAGTCGTCTGTACTGCGTAGTGTTTCGAATGTAACCGTCGCCAGACGTCTGTACTGCGTAGTGTTTCGAATGTAACCGTCGCCAGACGTCTGTACTGCTGTTATGTTTCGAATGTAACCGTCGCCAGACGTCTGTACTGCTGTAGTGTTTCGAATGTTACCGTCGCCAGACGTCTGTACTGCTGTAGTGTTTCGAATGTAACCGTCGCCAGACGTCTGTACTGCTGTTATGTTTCGAATGTAACCGTCGCCAGACGTCTGTACTGCTGTAGTGTTTCAAATGTTACCGTCGCCAGTCGTCTGTACTGCTGTAGTGTTTCGAATGTTACCGTCGCCAGTCGTCTGTACTGCTGTAGTGTTTCGAATGTTACCGTCGCCAGACGTCTGTACTGCTGTAGTGTTCCGAATGTTACCGTCGCCAGACGTCTGTACTGCTGTAGTGTTACGAATGTTACCGTCGCCAGACGTCTGTACTGCTGTAGTGTTTCTGATGTTACCGTCGCCAGACGTCTGTACTGCTGTAGTGTTTATGATGTTACCGTCGCCAGTCGTCTGTACTGCTGTAGTGTTTCGAATGTTACCGTCGCCAGACGTCTGTACTGCTGTTATGTTTCGAATCGGATTAAGTAGTATGTAGAGTAGAATTGTTTTAACCATTACAAACTTACCGAATTCTGCTTAATGATTGGATATCGGATGATTGATGAAACTTTGTCCCTTGAAACTCGAATAGGGATAGTTATTCGACCCATAAACAAAGAGAATATCACCACCAATATCCCCGCCCTGTAATAGAAAAATGTTTTATGTTAGATACAAAGAATCATACGTTTGTATTCAAAATTATTCTGTGGAAGTCGAGTTCATCTAGATAAACTTTTATCCGGAAATTATTTATTTGTGGTAGTTTAATAGTCAAGTGACCACAACAAAACTTACATGCAAGCAATGCCCCAGTGTGATTCACAAAGAGGTATAATAAACTCCACGAGGGACACGCCAACCAACATAATGGTTGGTGCCAGAGTGACGGGTCCGATAAATCTCAACAGGAAGCCAATCACTCCGGTAGCAGCAAGCAGGAGGTGCGTCATGGAAGCCAACAGTAGATTGCCCTGAATCTGGAAAATTATTTTTTTAAAAGCAATGGCTTCGCATAAACTTAGTTGTTAAGACAGAACGTAAAACTATTGGTAAATAGTGAATAAGTTATACAGGCAAATTTTATGACCTGCACATTATTTTTTAAAATGCATAAAATTGTAAATGACATCTATCACATTCTATTTTACGAATAAAAGGCATTGTTTTAGAATTTAGAATATAACAAATATTTAGAGTGAGTGAATGAGTTATTGCTAAACGCGGCTTCGGCAGTATCGCAGCCATATTTAGACACTGTATATGACAGTACAAGTAGTTATAATTGTTATTCATCATTATTGTATTGTATAATGTGTCGGTGGCACTTTTACGAAATAGACTGTCTCTAACTAGGACGTCGATAGCTGGAACAACAGCTTCCATCATTTTACTTTTTGTGCAATTGTTTGTATTTTATGATGTAAATAAATTTCCTTCTGATTATTAACAAATTATCGTACAACTAATTGAAACAATGTTCAATATGACAAGATCCAGAGGATCTACCTGAAGCCCTGCAGTTCGCTGTGTGATAAGGATCATTCTCGCTACAAACATTTCAGTTCAGAATATATAATACCATTAGGGCATATATAACTTAGGACATATATCTGGTATATTAAAATGTTATATCAAATGGGACTGAGCTATGAATATATCTTAAGTAGTGTAGAAATTAAGTTGTGAAATTTCTCAAAAGAAAACCTTTCTTTAAAATAAAAGAAATTATTTGTACATGCTATGTATGTAATTGGCGGGGAATGGTATCGCCTACATTTCAAAAGAATGTTGTGAAGTTATCTGTTTTTTTACGTCAGAGATACTGAGGTAGTCTTTTTCAATTTCAAGGGAAGGTTCTGCCATATTAAAACAAATTAATATATTTTTCTAAATGGTGATTGTAACAATAGATCGTTCAAGACCCTGTAGTAAGGACCTAATTTAATAGGAAATGGTTGGAACGTTTACCAACAAAAGGACAACAAACTTCAAGAAATAATGATTGGAGATTTCTCAGTGACAAACTGTACCACCAACAAAAGGACAACTAACTTTAATAAATAATGACTGGAGATTTCTCAGTGACAAACTGTACCACCAGCAAAAGGACAACAAACTTCAATAAATAATGATTGGAGATTTCTCAGTGACAAACTGTACAAAGTGAAGTATTTACGTCCTTGGATTACTCATATTGGGCAAAAGTTTGTATTTGAAGAAGGCTCACCTGTGCCATCTGAGATTTCCAGTCTGGTGTTACGGAGCTGTTGTTTAGATTGGGGTCAGATGAGACAAGATCGTCGTTTTCATCTTAATGACAAGTGAAAATAGTACAGAGAGTATGTAACGATGTTTGAAGCCGAACAAATGTTTGATTAGTTACCGGTTTTAACAAACAACCAGGTATAAAGGAGCAATTGAAGGGCTCAGTCATTTACCTGTATTTGATGAAAATTTCGCCATTGAACTGAATTGAATCAGAACATGTATACACACTTTGCTTTATGATTTGTGATCACTATCAACGATTTGCAGATTCAAAATTTCAAACTAGACTTCGAAGAAATAAATCAACAATGAAATATATATGTACCTTTGCTCTTGAAACCATTGGACTGTAAAATAGCAGCAATGGAAACAATGTAGATCCCGTTCATACCTTCCAGATTCGGTAACCTGCAGTTTGCAACATAGATTAGAGGAAGTACATGGTGTATGTAGACCAAAATTTAGTCTATGGAACTGATTTAAACAATGTTTATTCTTTCCTTCTGATTATATGTGTATTCAGTTTATCTGGACTTGCTGAATAAAACTCTAGACTGTATTAACGGCGTTTAATTTTACACAGTCATGGAGCAGGACTAATGGTGTATGCTATATATTTCGTTATTCCTCGCACAGATCTGATTGTAGTCTGAATGATCTGAAATATATTCTGTTGGTTCTGTGTTACCATGTGGTCAAATGTCCCTTTAAGTGCTAGAAATCCGTTTAGATAGTAAAAAAATGTAACATTGTATGTATTGTCGGATCAAACTAGCTGCAATACTCTTGTTCTTGTACTTTTTTTTGGATGATTCACTTACGGGATTCGAACCCACATCCTTAATTCGGTATGGTTTTGAATTCCTGTCCAACATAGTTAACGATTTGTGTCCAGTAGATTCTTGAGTTATACCCTAGAATGTGATGCCATATTTACATGCCTGAAGTCTTTGCTACCAAAGTCCATTACACATCGTTGCTTTCTTGTACATGCATCGGCAACGAAGGAATAAGAGCAACAAAGCATTGCTCTACTGAACTCGTCCTATTGGTTGTTTTCTCGTTTACTCCTCGACACGGTGTTGATTTTTTTAAGTATAGGGAGATGTCAGATGTTTTATTTTAGATATTTCATGAATACGTCAAGTAACACATACATTATTATTTATAATTTAAAAAATGCAACATATACCTCATTATTTTTGTCCAGTAAACATTCATTTTAGAGAAAAATCTTAACCACATCATACGACTGACAATGCATGTGGGAATTTCCGAGACATTATTCTGAAACAAAGGGGGGCGGGATATCGCAGTGGTTAGCGCGTTCGGCTTCGGATCAAGAGGTCCCGAGTTCGAATCCCGCCAGGGGCACGGCAACTTTGTTTGTAGTAGAGAACTGTTCTACACGCAGTAAGTTTTGGGTGCAATGCTACACTGAATTCAGCGTAGTACCACCCATGGTTCGCTAGTTCAAGCCGATGCTGGCAGGTTTCACCGCAAGGTATAGCCACATGGCGTTGCGGGCTTTCTCCCTGCCATAATACTTAGAGCCGCGATATAAGTGAAATACTCTTGAAAGCGGCATTAAACCCAAACTCACCTCACCTCACCTGAAACAAAGGTAGACATAGTTCTAGGACTTCACGCACCTGCTCCCCAGTATGATCTGGAGGATGGTAGATATCCCAGAGGTGAACATCCCGATACTGAACAGCTCCGATCTGACGTCATCAGGCACGTTCAGTTGTTCAGCTAGAAGCACTGACACAGCCAGAATGTTGGGTATAACCAGCAACAGGTACTGCAAAATATCAAGTATGGTACAAACTAAATTGTTTCTCAGTCCTTGAAATACATGTTTGAGATAAATAACCGACATTATGTTATAAATTTATTATTTTCTACCGTTAACGGTAATATATGGATGGAACACTGTTAAGTTCCTTATTAAAAGTTTATCATTTCCTTTAAAATTTGCTTAACCACCTATCTGCGTATAATATGTTGTTTATTTCATGTGATTAAATAACTTTATAGATACCGAAAACTATCTGTCATCGTTGAAATTCGGAACTCTAGATTCGTTACTCATTTCGAGATTTACAAATAGAAACAGCTAGATATATTGGACTAAAAAGATGAGATAAAATCAGTAAAATGTGAAATTTGAAATTTGAAATTAATTGCAGATGAACATCGTGTCCGTTGTCAGATTATTTATATCACCACAAACATCACAATATTAATACTGTTTTATCATTATCAATATATTCTAGCAAGATGCATTTACAAACTAGAACATCTATCCCAGCAAACATGACCGTACTGGGCCAGTACTGGGGCAGTAGTGGCTGATACAGGCATCCGGTACTGGCCCTGTACCAACTTGCACACTGGCGTGGCACTTGGCCAGTACTGGCAAACGGTACTGGGCCAGTACTAAAACGATACCATTCCCTGTACTGGCCCAATTTAGTTTGCCTTTACCGTTCCGGTAAATTAAATATATTGGGTATACCGTAAATTTTTAATATCCAAATGAACTGATAAATAAAGGTTGATTTAGCTATTATCATTTTCTCTTTCATTTTCTAAAGTGTTACTTTTCATAAAGTTAATAATATTAATCATATCAGTTTGAAATCTTCAAGCTTTTTTTATTTTGAATTTGTATTTGTATAATGAAACTTAAATATTGTTTGTATTTTTTTCATAATGTCAATATTGTCGAATGTGAAGTCAAATATATGTTAAACAATTAAGCCAGAATTAAATTTTAACAAATAGGCCTATGTACAAAGACAATGATAACAAGCAGACAGAGTCTGCCATATCCCCCGCCATGTAGGGATTTTGAATATATTAATGCATTTTGAATATATAATGCATTTACTTTCTTGAAAATCTCATCTAAATTGGGAAGAATAAGGTCATCCAGTTTTAAAATATACCTTGGCTGTATTCTAAGTTGTACTGTAAATAATTGAAATGTATGGGGATACATATCCTATCACGACCCCAATATTGGTATATGTATTGTATCGCAACCGCTCTGTATCGTTACACTTCTAGACGTCGCTCAGGAAGAATATTGAATAGTATTGAAGTTTGAGGCTGGAATATAGAACCAAGAAGAGGGAAAACTAAATCCAGACTGTTTGCATTCTTAAAAAAATATATATATATTCTCAAATTTCTATATAGCAAAAGGCACATCTAGACTACTTGGTTGATACCTGTACAGAGTTTCAGCAAAATATATTGAATAGTTTTGAAGTTTGAGGCCGGAATGGAAAAGCCCGGACGCACAGACGGACAGACGGACGGAGCTCAATTCTATATCCCCCGCCAACTTCGTTGTGGCGGGGGATAAACAGGCAACGTGTGAGTATTTTCACACTTAGATTTCCTATTGATATTAATACATACACTAGCAATTATTAATGTAAAACACAAAACAGATATAAGGTAGTATAGAATGTATCTAAGTTTTATGAATACAACTAAAGTTACCTCATAAATTGAACTCACATTCAAAGGATACCAAATCGTTGCCTTCTCCTCTTGTCTCTCTAAAGCAGAAGACAATTTGAAATACTACCCATAATTCCCTAACAAGAAGTTTCATACCTGAATTGGCCCAGTACTGGGCCAGTATATAAACCTAATATAATCTGTACTGGGCCTGTACCGGCCCAGTACTGGCTCTTTGTAAATATCCCATAAGGCATTTAGACAGGAAATGGGCCAGTACCGTACTTCAGTACCATATTGCCAGCACTGGGCCAGTACAATTTTACCTTAACTGGGCCAATTCAGTTAAAACGGTTCTGGGCCAGTACTGGTTCTTTACCATTAGCCTTTATCAACTTTACCAGCCAGTACAGTCATGTTTGCTGGGATATCATGCCTTTCTACTTAGATACTATCTACTCACTCAGTAATTGTATTTACGTTACAATGAGCGTCAATTTACATGATATTTAAACTAATATACACATGAAGGTGAACAAACTTTCGGTGTACAGCTGTGTAGTGTGTATATGTATGTTCTATAGACATGTGGCTTTTTAAATGCAAATAAATATTGCTTGACTCTTGAAGGTTGCATAAAGCAATTATCATGTACCAAAGTATATTTTGAACCAAGTGTAATATAGATTCTGTCACCAGGCGTCTGACAACTCATGTTTGTAAAATCAACTCTTTAAACATCCAATTCTTCAAACCATGAACGTTTCGCCAACAGCGCCTATGACGTCTGAATACCACTTGTTGTAATTTTTTAGATGTACAAAACACTCCTGCATCATTGTCAGTATCACTGACCTTACTTAAATTTCAACTAATGGTTAGTACTCCGACAGAGAGGAAATAAAACACTGCACTCAATAACCATAAAACAATTGTTACACACTATATACCTGTATTGCAAACACCGGCCATAGTAGAATATGAGGTGCTTTGTCAACCGGAAATAGCATCTCATCATGGCGATCACTGTCAGTAGCAACTTCCGGGTCTTGGACCTCTGTTTGTGTGTCCATGGCACTGTCATGTGATTGGTCAGCCATATTTAATCCTAAAATGATGATACATTGAATGAAACACTTTTTACAACAGTTGGTACGGACTAAGATCGGATTCAAATATTATGAAAGACTGTGTAACAAATACCTATCTGTCAATTTCAGCAAATCAAAATATCATATATTAAGTATTTTACCCGATTTCGACAGATATATGCAAAATCGCTTTATATTAACCGACAAATAACGGTTTTAGTTGCGCCCGTTCTGACCTAACTTCGGACAATACCTCCTAAAGTTCCAGCATGCGTAAATGGTTTAAAACTATGTATCAAAGTGATTCTTAATGTCCAAACTCAAACAATAATATATCCGTAGTTAAACTACCTGTAGTAATGTGTCAGTCATACAGAGCATGTTTCCGCACGCGTCATTGGAATATATAACGTCATAATCAAATTCAAAGGCACTGACGCAAAACAGGTATTGAGCGCTTAACTTCTCATTTTCTAACTTAATTTTGTTGTCATTTGTGAAACTGTAATGTTTGACATATTTCCTAGTGTTTTTCCCCCGGTCATTTAAAACAATGCAAGTACTAGTGTTTACAAATAAAATGTAAAAGTGTCCGAACCATGATCAAAACTGTCCGAACCAAGGTCATTTTGACATACATCAACTCTCAATACTTGACCCCAAAATGGCATTTAAAGTACAAATACTGTAGGCATTGTAATGAATTATTGTTTCTGTTTCTATATTTATACAATTTGATATATTCTGGAGCATCCTATATGTTCTGAACTGTGCGCCAACATTTACATTAAAACAAATATTTCGAAAACCAATAATTGAACCTCACATAAAAGAATTGAACCTAACAAAACAAAACAACGTGTTATCAAAGGAATCTGGAACGGTTGTAAATATTATGTATGAATTCCAGTTGCAGGGTTCGGACCCACACCCTCGGAGTCGATTCTTTGTCGAGGCACCGTGGTCGTGTGGTAAGCTGTTGGTGGGTCAGTGCTGGCGATAGGTGCCTGTGGGTTCGAAGGACTCTGGTCGAAAAAGTACAAGTATGTGTACTATTGAAGGTAGTGTTATCTCAAATGTAACAATGTTAGATCAACGAGAGTGATAAAGTATTGGAGAATAATACTTCGAGACGCGAGCCACTAGAAAATAGTTAACAGAATTAAAGAAGAAAATTGTAGAAAGGAGACCAGCTACACAGTCGCCTCCATTGGATTGGAGAGAAAACGTGTTGTACACGGCTCGACCAGAAGAACCAGATATTATCATCCAAAACTGGCTCCCACAGTAGATATCGCTTGTGTGAGATCAAGCGATATCTACAAGCGATATCTACATTGTAGATATCGCTACAATCAAATCGTCACAATGCTATTACATCATCAGTTAATGACATCACAAGGCTTTGACATCACTGAGAACACTGCTGACAATGTTATGACGTCACAAATTTGATGACGAAACAATGCTATGAGGCCACAATGCTGATGACGTCACAATGCTATGACATCACCGAGCTCACTGCTGAAGTAGCAACATGGCAGTTTTGTGTTGCAGATATGTTCATTATTTTGCTAATAATTGTTGAAGAATGATTTTGAATGATAAATAAAATCTCACCCTCATGTCTTCTGATATCAAATATATCAACACTCGTTGATTAAAGTAAAGCCTCGGATATTTGTAACTTTAATCAACTCGTGTTGATATATTTGATATCAGAAGACACTTGGGTGAGATTCTCTATATATTACCCATACGGGAAGACACAGGTGATTATTTTTGTGATATTTGCACATGTGCTTTCAAGTGATTCTCAACGTTGATTGGTCGGTTACCCGGAGAAAGAATGACTATGACGTCATAAAACAATGGTCTGACGCAACGAATTATCTTATGACGTCACAATGTTACTGTGGCGACGGGTCCTTCACAGCGGGCGCCCAACATGACAATGTAATAACCAAGCGTAGGTTGGTCAATTTAATTGCATAATAGGTAATATATAGAATAACCAACTCGGTACGAGTGATTACGGGAAATATCCACTCGTCTAAATAATGCTCGTGGCTGAACATTATTTAGACTCATGGTTATTTCCCGTAATCACTCGTACCTCGTTAGTTATTCTCAAAATATCCTACTCAGCCCAGAAATCCATCAACACAAACTACAGAATCGACAGGACAAACATGACAAATACAACTATTGAACTACAATTGAAACCGTCACCCCACTATTCATTCAATTAATTGAAAATGTTTCAACACAACGTTTTGTAGGTAATACCACCATAAATATATAAAGTATATGAAAATGAAATATAAAGTAATACATACGTGTGTGTGTGTATCGGGGAAGTTTTTTCACTACAAACATGTAAAGGATTATCTAGGTTAATGTAGGTAAACGGTTCACCTGGCACAGAGACAACCCTAGCTAACTCGGGTAACCTGAGTGTAATGAAAACAATATGACCGGTCTGGGGTTGATCACGTGACCGTCGATAAAAAGGCCAAGGACAACATATTCAGGACATTAACCGTTGTCTACCGTGACTCGTACGCAAGCAGGTTTATTTCGTAGAGTACAGACGTCTTCATCGTGACATGCCGCTGGTGCAAGGTGCTTGATATGGCGCAGTGCATTTGCACATCTCTGTGAACATGTTAAACAGCAAAACTTAACTAATGGTGACGCTTGAAGAAAAACCAAGATATATTGATATAGCTGGTAGAGCGCCCTACATCACCCGAGGTGAGATTCCCGGCCGCGTCATACCAAAAGACGTAAAAAGATGGGAGTTGTTGGTTCTTTGCATGCTTGGCGTTCAACATTTTAAGGACAGTTTCCTTCAATTGAAAGAATAGTGGGGCGACGGTGTCTATTGTAGTTGTATTTGTTCAGTTGGTTTTGTGGATTCGATGTTGCATTAGTTTGTGGTGAAATGCACAAAACAAGATTCCGGACTTTCATTGTAATGAGGACAAAACAGTGTTATTATTATGTATTTAATAATATTTTCTAATGCATGTAAAATTGAAAAAATAGAGCCACTGGCTCTGTAGCACATCTACAATTTAGAATACCCATTAACCAAGGAGTATGCACACAACTTTTCAGCTCTCAAGACCTTTTGGAGCTGGAGAAGAAGATGAAAATAGGTTTTTAAGGATGTGACCCCATTTGGGGTCACGGGGTCACGAAATCTACAATTTAGAATCCCCATTGGCCAAGGAGTATGCACACAACTTTTCAGCTCTCTAGACCTTTTGGAACTGGAGAAGAAGATGAAAATAGGTCTTTAAGGATGTGACCCCTGTGACCCAATTTGGGGTCATGGCGTCACGAAATCGGACGCCGGACGCCATGCCATGCCAGGCCTGATGAGCTAAAAAGTGAGCATGGCTCACATACCCCCGCCATCCGCCCATTGAGCATCACAGATGTCAAGGGTACAATGATCAGATTCAAGCATCATAATATTGTCTAAAATATTATTGGGAAATGGCTTTGTTATTACAAAATTACATTCACCCAGATGTAATATTTTTCAGGTAACTTAATTGTTCCCATTAGAGCATTACAGCGGTAATTTGTACCAATTTTAAGTACAGTTTTAAGTACAGATTCAAGGGTCATAACTCCGTAAAACATAATATTTCGGAACTGGACTTTGAAGTCAATGAAGATTATCATCTGGACTACCTACATGTAAAATTTCATTCACCTAGATGTAATAGTTGCCGAGAAAACTTGTCCCAATTAGAGCATCACAGCGATTTTGGTATTATGTTCAATTTCGTATTCAAGGGCCATAACTCCGTAAAAAATATTTCAGAACTGGTTTTCGAACTCGATAAAGAGTATGGTAATTAGTACTCACAACCAAAATTGTATTCACCTAGGTTTAATAGTTTCCGAGAAAACTTGTCCCGATTGAACACAATAAAACTAAGTCCAAAAAGTGACGTTTCCATGGAAACGACAAAAATATTAAAATCTCAGAAAACTTAAAATAGTCTTTGCGCGATGGGAAGAACATGGTTAACAACTGTACAAAGTTTGGTTGATGTACCTTTGACGGTTTTTGCGAAAATTTACCGGACTGAATGACGGATGGACGGAATGACCGCTATACCCCTTCTTACTTTGTAGCGGGGGTATACAAATGTTGCCTTATAAACCAGACAACATAGGATATTTAGTAGATGCTTTGTTATTTAAGAACTACAGAATATTTCCTCAAGTAACACATAGTTAGTAGTCGCCAAGATGCTTTAAATGGCATTAAGACGTGTTTACAAGGATATTTTTTTTAGCGATTTCAGGACTCGTGACCTTGACCTTGAATGTGAGCATGTCAAAATAATTCCCGAAGTGTATAAGAAGCTATGTATATTAGATGTTGATACCTTCTTGGAAAAAAGTTATTTAGTGATTTCAGAACTGGTGACCTTGACCCTTAAAATTCAAGATCAGTGATCACTTTTCATTGTGTATTACAACCATGTAATGATTCAAAGTATTAATAGTTGAAATAAGACATTTTCGCAAAAGCATGCTAAAGTTGTGACCTCGCTCTATATGACCTTGGCCTTTGACGGATGTTAGCGAAAACCTTTTCAAATCTTGGCCTTTCTCCATAGTTGATATACACTAAATAAGAGCCTGATAGCCAGTGTTCCCAATAACCGGCAAATACAGGTTATAGACTGGTAAAATTTTATAATGACCGGTAAAATAAATGTCTGCCAGTCCCAGGGACCGGTAAGGTTCAACTGTTAAAAATCACTACTGCACTACATGTATCAAGTGAAACATTTAAATTGGCCATTGATTAAAAGACAATGATCATTTTATTCTGAAAAAATATTTACTTGGACCGTAAGATCGTATCTCTAAGTCTTGTAAAGCGAAACTGGGTTTCCCCCATGGAGCTATTTTTAGATATATATCCTGGAACCAATGTTCAACACATTACGTTTCCACTTTGCTTCGAGGCTACATGCACTGAAGCGGCAAGCATGGCGTCCAAACAGCAGACGAATTTGAGTGCGTTTTTCAGAAAAGACACGGAAAAACGTAAAAACAGCGAGAGTCATGAAACAAGTGAGGGCCAAAATGATCCTAGCAAGGATAATACAAACATTAAGAAGTCGAAAATATCTAAAACGAGAACTTTTAATAACGAATGGTTGGCAGAATTTAAATGGTTACGATACGGTGATTCAGAAGACTCAGAAAAAGGCCAAGAGAAAATGTTTTGTCGTATATGCGAGGCTGCGTCAAAATCAAATGGTTTCAC
Organism: Gibbula magus; assembly: GCA_936450465.1. NCBI lineage: Eukaryota > Metazoa > Mollusca > Gastropoda > Trochida > Trochidae > Gibbula > Gibbula magus. The sequence continues at coordinate 3,223,677 of OW388300.1, read as the reverse complement.
AAAAGGCTGCATTAATATGCAGAAATCTGCACTCAAAGAACACAGAGACAGTCAAAGTCATAGGGATGCGGTATTTGTGTTAGCAAACAGAAAAACTATGAATGTGCACATGACTGCCGCTAAAGAAAAAACAGACGATACAGTGACAGCGATGATGAGAACAGTTTTATTTTTAGCTCAGGAAAACATAGCAGCAAACAAGTTTTCAAATCTTATAGAATTACAGAAACAAAATGGGTGTGTGTCACTGAGTGGTGTCGTTTATTCAGCGGGAAATACTGTAGAAGAGATGGAAACTGCACTTGCTGAAAGTACTATTGAACATTTAAAAGAAAAACTGTCACGAAGTCGATTCATTGGTTTGATAATTGATGAGACGGTGAATATCACTGTGGAAAAAAAAACTGATCATGTTTGTCCGTGCAGTTGTTAACGGGAAATCAGAAACAATATTTCTGGGGAACTTTTCTGTTCACGGCGGTACTGCCGAAGTTATCACTGAAAAGATACGGGAAGTCATGGCTGAATGGGGAATTCCTATGAATAAAATTGTTGGCCTTGGTTCTGACGGGGCCAGTGTGATGACAGGTGTGAGAAGTGGCGTAGGAGTTCGTCTTAAAACTAGTGACTGTCCGATTCTAGTGCACGTGCATTGCATTGCACATCGTGTCGCACTTGCCTCTCAAGATGCAGCAAAGTTGTCAAATTGTATTGCCGAGTATCGCACGACTCTAAATGACTTATACAAACTTTATGAGTACTCAGCAACACGATATGATCGTTTACGTGAAGTGTCGAAGGTTCTTGATGACACCGAATTTGCGAGTTTGAAGCAGCCAAGTACGGTGAGATCTCTCTCATTGATACGAGCTGTTCGCGCAGCAAGGATGAATTGGGCTGCAATTGTTATTGAACTGGAGGAAGAAGCGACAGAACGAAAAAATCCTGTTGCGCTTGGCCTTACAAAAAAAATGAAAACATTTGCTTTTGTCGCAACAACGTTCATGTTATCTGATGTGTTGCCATACATGGAAAAACTGGTCACGATGTTTCAGAGGGACGATTTGAATTTGTCACAAATTCGTCCAATGGTCAATTCAACTATTATGTGTCTGGAGAATTTACTAACAGAGATAGGTTCTTACGAACAAGGTTTTCTTGACAATTTTGCTGAGGAAACATTTCGTGACATCAAACTTACGTATGCAACTGAGCGATTTATTCAGGCGTTCAAAACAAGGAGAACAGGATTCATAGAAGATTTAATAAGTTCTCTCAAGCGGAGGTTTCCAGATGACAGTCTCACAGTGTTGTATTCGTTAGACCAGGTCTTAAACCCGACAAAGTACCCTCAAGACCCAGATCTTCTCAGAAACTACGGTGGGGATTCCCTTGCATGCCTGCTGGATCATTTCAGCCCCATTGGTGAAGAAAATGGTGACGTCATGGACGACCAGCCAATCAGCAGAGAGCGCACTGAGAGAGACTTCCCCCAGTTCAAGCGTGTTATTGCAGGCCTAGGAACGACATCGTTTAATCAAACATGTCAAATTTTGATCCAGGAATATGACGATTGTTTCCCAGATTATGTTACTCTTGCAAAAATAGCTTTGGCTATACCAGTGAGCAGTGTTCCAGCTGAAAGGGGTTTCAGTGTTCAGAATCGAATTCATCATTCGAGTCGAAATCGTCTCACAGAAAAGAGGATGAACAATTTGATGGTGTTAAACATGCACTCTAACACTGGCGATGTAGACATAGCCAAAGAACTGTTCCAGTCTAAGAAGAAACGAAGGTTGTAGTATGTACACGGCTGTCACAAAAGAATAAAACAGGTACGAAATTTGAATATGTTTTTATTATTTAAAAAAATATAACAAATTCTCAGGACTGGTAAATTTTGATAGGGACTGGTAAATTTTTATGCTACCAGTCCAGAGGACTGGCAAATTAAAATTCTAGTGGGAACACTGATAGCACAAATATTTTTTCAAGTTATCGTGGGTTTTTTTGTAGCGATTTCAGAACTCGTGACGTTGACCTTTGACCTTGAATGTGAACATGTCAAAAATATTCCCCAGGGGCATAAGTAAGAAGTTATGTATACGAGTTCTCAAAACCTTCTAGGAAAAAAGTTATAGCCAATACAAAACGCGCCGCGGCGATGGAAACTGCGCAGTAAATTGATAGCAGCCCCGACTAAGTTATGAATTGATATAAAAATAAATAAATAGATAACTAGAAATGTAACTGGTGATATGCAAACTGCAAACTTGAAAATCTCAAACCGCAAACTTGCCCAACACTGAATGGTCTTTAAAAAGAAAGTCCTTAAACAGCAGAGCCATAGGTCATCAGGACTTCACTGATTTATTATCTATGGTTGAACATCTAAGTTATCTCAAGCAATACATTGTTAACAAGCAAAACATATTGCTTGAGATTATGACCCCTGTGACCCGTATTTGAGGTCACAATCTACTATACAGAATCACCTTTAGGAAAAAGTCTGTACACAACATTTCAGCTTTCGAGAGCTTTTCATACTGGAGGAGAAAACGAAAATAGGTTTTAGGGCATGACCCCCGAGATCCGCAATTGGGGTCACAGGGTCACCAAATATACAATTTAGAATCACCATTGGCTGAAGTGTACACATGATATCTGCTTTTGAGAGCTGTTCATACTGGAGAGGAAGATTGGAATTGGACTCTAAAAGTACAGCTTCCTTGGAAGTGACAAGTCTGAATTAAAACAAAGAATGACAAATAAATAACAGCTACACTTGTCATGAAAATGAAGATTTATTACCAACACAAGCATGCAATTGCAATGAATCAAAAGACTAAAAACGATTTCCTAAAACCTGAGCCATACAAAATATTAAAACGTAGCAAACCTTAAAGTCATTAAAAACATGATTATTATCCTTCACTTTCCAGTCCTCTTGACACACCAATCGAATCATCTTTCAATTTAAATGTTTAAGACCAATTGCCTGATCACTTTAAATTTAAACAAGTGTTTGCTACTAACATGGCAATGTCCCCCAACGTTGAGTCATTTTCTAAATGTGGTTCCTCTTATATTGCATTTCTGGTAAAAAAAAATGTCATTTTGACATCAAATGCGAAGACATTGGGTGCTAAGGTTCATGACATAGCATTAAAAAGAATGTGGTCACAGTGTTATGCACTAAAAGTTGACTGGTGTCTGCATAATTCCCTAATGACATATGTAACCAAATTTAATATTTAAATTTTAAACCAAGATAATGGATGCTAAGAGTTAATAACAAGAGTCTGAAAGCTGATCAAAGTGCTGCAAGGTCACCATATTACACTGGTGTCTGCATAGTCGCCCATTTTAGGCTGGTACAAAACTTGAAGACAACGGGTGCAACGTTTCATAAGATATCACGTTAACAAGAGGCTGACAAACTGCTGTGGTGACCTTGTAAATAAGGTCAAGGTCATGCAATTTGAGTGGTGTCTACATAAACACACATTGTAGGCTTGTTAAAAAATTGAAGACACTGGGTCCATCAGGTAATGATATATCGTGTTAACAAGAGTTTGTGAAGTGGTGACCAGCAAAATCATCTGCTGTCTGTGTCTTCCCCCAATGTAGGCCGACACCAAATAAGAAGACTTTGGATGCAATGCTTCGTGAGATATTGCGTTAACAAGAGCTGAAAGTCTGTCAAAAAGCCGTGGTGACCTTGAAAATAAGGTCAAGGTCATGCAATTCAATTGTAGGCTGGTACCAAAATCGACACTGGATGCAACGGTTCATGAGATATCGCGTTAACAAGAAATGTGACTTACGGACGCTGCTGAATACCGCGTTGCGGCGGGGTACAATAAAAATCAAAACGAGAGGATATTAATATATAAACAAACTACATAAAAAACATACCCGCATGGAGCAGGCTTGGGAATCTGTCAAGCCACATCAGTTGATACATTCCCAGTTCTGGATGAGCAACCTCTGCAAACTTCAGCACGTCATCATTCAGCGACAGATTATTATTGATGTAGGAGCAGGCAGCTCTGAACAGTTGAAAGACAACATTTGTAGAATTCAATAAAATCAAGTGTTTTATATGTCAGGCAAAATCCTGTTATGACTTCATGGGAGTAAAAATGAAATAAATTCATACTAGTTAAAAAGTTTTATTATTTAATCAGAATGACAACATTGTTCAATATTATCCCTACTTTTGAATTTTTTTTAATATTGTTAAAATTATCAGCTGTAACACTTTGGAACAGTTTCGAAGAATTCATTTACTCTGGACTCTTTTTTCCTGAAGGAACTCTCTTTGGAACAGTTTCGAAGAATTCATTTAATCCAGACTCTTTTTGGAACAGTTTCGAAGAATTCATTTACTCTGGACTCTTTTTTTCTGAAGGAACTCTCTGACTTTGTGTCCAATAATCAAGTTGTCCTTTTTCTTCGGTCAAATGGAACTTCTGTTGCATCTTTTCCATAAATAGCTCCAGGAACTAAGTGACCATGATGTCTCATAAGATTATGCAGTGACCGTCTCAAGGTATGAATTTGAGGAATTTTCTCTTTGTAACGAAGTGTTTAACTTGTCGAAGGGTGCTGTTCTGCAACGTTTCATTTTCGCATGCCAACAAGGTATCACTTGCAAGTTTCAGGCTGAAATTATGGCTATGAATGAACGTGGAATATGCATTCTTTGTTTCATACAAGCAACTCGTGTTTTCAAGATCATAAAAGACTGATACCTGGAACATTGATGTTGAATGTTTGGCTCAAACATTTGGAGATTCCATCTAAACTCAATGAAACTTCAAAGGCATTGAACACCAAGTGCTGTCATTGACAACTGCAGTGTTCCTTCATTTATGGTTATGAAACAATGCGACTCAAAGAATAACAGCATTAAGGTCCCCTTGACAACTCACATAATGCCAAATCCTGATCAGTCATGAAGGCTCGGGAGATACTGGTACAAAGATGGTACATGAAACCGTATTACCCTCGTGAGAAGCATACAACTTATGATATTCAAGATTCTGCAGATGCACCTGGTTCAACATTTGGTGCAGATTTATCTTCAAATCAATGTTTGTCTACATTATCCACTCACAATTACACGTTTCTGAAGATGGACTTGGCAAATTAAGTTGCAATCAATTGTCAATTGAAGTTGGTTGTTCGGTACATGAAACTCCAAAGAATCAGAACAAAAATGTTGCAGGAACTAAAAACAACCTCATGTCAACATTAAAATGTATCTTGAACTTGGATGGCGTAAAAACGAAATTGTATTTTTTAATTGGTTTTCTCATCATAATAAGTAAAGATAGATATATCATGGAACATATGTCTTCACAACTAGGCTATGTATGTGTTTTTACTCGTGAAAACAGATGTCTCCCTCTTCCCCCAGTTATTATCCTTCTGAAAGACCAATTCCAAATCGTTGCCATGGAAACAGAAGCAAATTAAATCTTAAATGTTTAAACACCCAAAAAGACATATGTACATGATATCGGGAGGTAGTGTACCAAATTTGGTGAGAATAGGTCACAGGGTTTTAGAGGTCTGATCCAGTAATAAACCCTACCCTTCAAAAAGACAAAGTACAAATTGTTACCATTGAAACCACAAAAAAATAAATCAGTAACCCCGAAAAGGCACATCAACATGAGGCTGTATACTAAATTTAGTAAAGTCTGGCCATGTAGATCTGTTCCGGAAACCCATCAAATAGACAAAGTCCAAATTGATCCACGGAAACAAAAAACAATTATTTATCCTTGACTACATCAAAGTCAGTGGACAAAAACGTATTGTCTGAATGATTTTGACATGACTCTGCGATAAATAAAAGATATGGTGGCTGATGGCATAACGAAGGCAAACGAGGTTGATGTTTGAAAATAACTTAAAACCAAGTATGAACAACAACGGAATTTACCCAACAAAATTGGATATACGTAACCATGTATGTGCAGCCTGAATGTCTCAAATGGACTCTAAAATAGACAGTGAAAGAGAAAACTCGCTCGTTGAAAAGGAAGAAATCTGACAAAGGCGACTGCTTCTATTTAAGGTGTCCTCTTAATAAAGATAAGCAACCTAATGATTCTTTTCTCTTTGTTCATCGAACAGAGTGGCAAAACACCCTTCTTAAAAAATATGGCGAGGAACTTGTCATGCTGGATGCAACTTTCAAGACTACCACTCTTTTTCCTTGCTGTTAAAAGAAATGTCAGTAATCATGCGTTGTTGAAACAATGGTAACACACGGCGAGACAACAGCACACATCACAGAAGCATCGGATATAGTGAAAAGTTGGAATCCATATTGGCATCAAACAAACTAGATGGCGGAGGACTTCTCAGAGACGAACATAATGCCATCGGATCAGTCTACAAAGGTAATGAGATAATTATTACCATGGTGTAAATTTATTATTTGAACATAAGTAAAATGGCGTGTTACAATTTCGCATGTTTTATTACCTACAAGGACAATCAAAGCAAGCACATGGTGGCAAAGTCGACCTACATCCATGATAGATAATATTTATTAAAAACCTACTGCACGGTTTTTGTTTTTTGTAATTACAGGATAAAAAATTTTCGCCTTTCACCTTGAGCAAGCTTGGGACAGATGGCTACGTGCAACCAAACAAATAGCACTAAACATGATACATTTCAGGAAAATTTAAAGTAATTTCAATCAAAGAACTTTGTGACTGTAAGTATTAATATGTTAAATACATGGGTGATATGAGGTCTTTGAAGGGCATTTAGAAGATGCATACATAAGCACAGGACGATTTTATTGATAACAACTTCTTTAATGTCATCGATTTGACGTCATGGAAAACAATATTTCAAAACTCAATCCACTTGGTTCGTCAACGGCCACGTAACACAATACTTTGAGGAACTGGAGGTAATTATACACAAACCTGAAAGCAAAATTACACATGATGACAAACATTACTATACAAATATAATGAATACATGGCAATGATAAATATTTAAAAAATTATATGAAGTATTGTTTGACGTGACGATTGATCAATTTTACCTTCAACCATCAACCACAATAATTACAGCTATTCCTTTGTTCAATGATTATATTGCAGGATTTGTTAGTTTTTGCATGTACAAAAATTACCACCATATTTTAACTGAATTTTAATACCTACATGGCTAGGCGGTTCAAACTTGGATATGAAGCAAAGTCTGTCCAGTGGAAGTATGTTGATGTACAGCAACAGAAGCAGCGGGATAGCCATAGCTGCAGAATTTATTCAATTATGGTAAATTTTAACATGGATGGCATTAATAAGTCATTATTTTAACTACAACTGATCATGCGAGTTTTAAGACATTTTAAATAAATTTTAAGCCAGATTCTGCAAGTTCAAAAGCTAAAAGCTAAAAATCAATAACTTAATACTGTATGTCAGACAATTAATTTTTCAATTTAAAAGTCTCAAAAAAAAATAATTGTACTAGCTCGATCGTTTAGTTATGTGACATAGGTATATTTTGTATTAACAATTTACATACATTCTTTATTCATAAATAAAATTCTATTATATATGATCTAAAATAAAAGTGAATATTCAACTTCCTCGATTTTTTTTATTTTGAAGTAGGCCTATATATTATGAATTTATTGCTCGATTCTAGCATTAAGAATATGAAGGCCCATTTTCCCTGAAAAAAGGCAGCCAACCATTTGTTAAATCTCGGCTAATTTAAAATATACCAATTCGATTGATTATGACCATGCTTGGTGCTTTCAGTTTGGACATAAATATGGTTCTATCCAATGTTTTTAATACATGCTTTACTGTCGTGAATACTTTATCAGTATATTGAGTACAATTATGAAAGTCGTATTGGCATTGTACAATTTTATAACTGAATGGAAGGTTGGCGTGTTGATTGACCGCTAATATAACCGATTAGTAGATGCTTGCGGTCGTATGTAGTTTCTTGGAATTTCCGCAACTGCAGTGCGAAAATATGCACTCGAATGGACAAATGATTTGGTGCAACATTATTCTAGTCTTTTCGTCTGCTCATTCAGGTGTAAAATGGCTTTGAATACAAACATATTTATGTTTACTAGCAATCAGATTAAAAATAACACAACGGTCGTTTCAATTTGAGATGTTTAGACAAAATGTATTTTCGCAGTGAAAGGGGATAATTATTTCGGACGTGTGCATCGTTCATGTACTTTTTCCAAAATATGAAAAAGGCCCAGCATGATTGGTGGAGTTTATTTTGAATATTCCAACTGTAATAATTAAAGGGGAAAATTTCAACGGTGAATAGGAGTTGAAGGCGTATACCGTATTTCCTCTAATAAGCGCCCGGGCGCTTATTTTTTCAGCATCCCTTGATCCCCCGGCGCTTATTGGAGACCCGGCGCTTATTGGAGACCCGGCGCTTATTTCTTTAATAGAACATTGAAGTTAACTAAGGGTGAATTAATCTAATGGTTTAGACCCGGGGCTTATTAGAGACCCGGCGCTTATTGGAGGCCCGGCGCTTATTTCCTCAACTACACTGGACCCCCCGGCGCTTATTAGAGGCCCGGCGCTTATTGGAGACCCGGCGCTTATTAGAGGAAATACGGTAACCAGCAAATGAAAGAAATTATATTCGAGTAAAAGATGACAGGGCTATACGGGTTCGTCGACGTTCAAATCACGACATTTCAGTGGCTGAAAGAAAATCCATGCTATGCTATTTAGCTACCAGTAACCGGCTTACAACGCAACTTGACAGTCGGGCAGGTTATCCATAAAATTGTCTTTCCGTCGAACTTTTTGCAACAAATTGTATTTGTTTTACCAAAAAGACTAGGAGAATATTATTGGAGCAGGATGCAGATGATCTTGAACTGCAACTTCCGTATGAAGGGCTGGCCCTATGTCATTCAGACCACTGATGGAGGTGCAGAGCGTTGTCCACCATTGAGCCGTACACAGCAGAGCACAGATTGAAGTGGATCCCAAACGCCCAGAAACATGTAAGACAAGGTCATAGCGTATTTAGTCGGCTAGTGGAGCGCTATCCCGACTCCCTGAGCGCAATAATTGTCGTTTTACTTTAGGCTGGTTAATCATCGCTAAGTAGCATAGCTTGTCATTTTCAGCGAATTCACTTCAAGTTACTACCTTACAAAATGAACGGCCGAAAGGCACATCTACATGATGTGAGGAGGTAGTATACCAAATTTGGTTTAGATTGGACAAGTACTTTTCGAGTGCTGCTCCGGAAATGTGATCACGGACAGACTGTAGGTGAGGTGGGGTTCAACACCGCTTTCGAGAGGGGGTGGTTTATAAAGGAACCATACAAGAAACTTGTAAAAGTTATATCAAAGAAATTAAAAATGAACAGACGAGGTAGGAAATTGTCTGTGTATTTAATAATGTACAATAAATTCAGCAAATCATTAAAGAAGGCATCCTTCAATGGATCAAGGCACTGAACGTATCACACCCCTGGTCATCGTTGACATCTTGTTGTTTAATCCGAAATAAATCAACCAAAATATTTCCTCAACCTTGGAAATAGATAAATACTGCATATGAATGTAAAATAAAAGATATGGACTAGATTAGCGTTTGCGGGACACCGCAAAAGCAGAGCAGCTACGAAACTTAGGGTCTCGCCTTTCCCTGTTCCGCCTTCTCGTCAGCATCAATAAAATGGGAATTCTTTTTAACAAAAATTTGTTCATTATTCGAGTTATTACTAATCATCACTGGGGTCACTTTTCACAAGTTTTTTCTTAAAACCTATTTCTTCGTTAAAAATTTGATCAAAGGATTAACGTGGCCTTAACCAATATCTCTCGAAAACGTTTTCAAATCTTGGTCTTTCTCCATAGTTCAAATATACCAAATAAGATCCTTATAGCACATAAAAGTTTGAAGTTATCATGTTAACAAGGATTGTTTTTAGCAACTTCAGAACTTGTGACTTTGACCTTGAATATGAACATGTTAAAATAATTCCCCAGGGGCATAAGTAAGAAGTTATGGATATGAGGTGTTGATACAGGATGACCAAGACCCTATCTTGTGACCTTGACCTTTAAAATTCAAGGTCACACAATCAGTGATCACTTTTCATTGTGTATCACAATCATGTAATGATTCAAAATGTTAATAGTTGAAATAATACATTTTTGCAAAAGCATGCTTAAGTTGTGACCTCGCTTTGACCTTTGACGGATGTTAGCGAAAACCTTTTCAAATCTTAGCCTTTCTACATAGTTGATATACTCCAAATAAGAGCCTGATAGCACACAAAAATTTCAAGTTATCGTGTTTACAAGGATTTTTTTTAGAGATTTCAGAACTCGTGACCTTGACCTTGGAATGTGAACATGTCAAAAAAATTTCCCAGGGGCATAAGTAAGAAGTTAGTTATATGAGTTCTAAAAACCTTCTAGGAAAAATGTTATAGCCAATACAAAACGCGCGGGCGGCGGCGGCGATGGAAACTGCGCAAAAACTGATAAATAAACAGATTGGTCCAAACGATAGAAAATTTTCAAATGTATGAATGCCATTTGGTTTCAACATTGATAAGGAAACTCGCGCACATTTTGAAAACAGTATAAAATGAAATATTGATGTCGGGGAAAGTAGATTTTGAATGTATTTGGTAGCCACATGTTTTGTATAGAAGTATTCACAATTTCATACATCAGACTATGCTTCTTTTATTTTTACATCTGTTCAAATACACGTGGGGTGCTAAAATCGCTTTTTATGCCTTCGAATAGGAGATTCCGGGGCTATATTGTTTTTCACCTGTTTTAACCTTGGCCATAACTTTGGATTGCTCCGAGTTAGGGCTTTTCATACTTGGCATGTGCATACCTTGTGTTAGACCTTTCAGATGAGGTCATCATATTTGACCTTGTGACAGTGGACATCTTCAGTAAACTTTAACCTTGGCCATAACTTTAGATTGCTCAGGGTTACAGCTTTCATACTTGGCATGTGCATACCTTGTGATGAGACCTTTCGGATGAGGTCATCATATTTGACCTTGCCGCAGAGGACAATATTCAGAAAACTTTAACCTATGCCATAACTTTGGTATATCCGGGGGCATCCGTGTTTAACAAACACATCTTGTTAAAGATGTTTTTGACCCACAATATTTGGTACTGAAGTTTAAAACATTGAAAAAGTAGAAATTTAATTAATTAAAGTTTTCCTCAACATAAATGACCTTCTTTGATTTAAATTAGTTGACGTGTCATTACTGTAGGACGTCACAAAACAAGTCAAAATTGGCTTTTGAGGCTTCTTTCTCGTCTAGTGAAGGAGATTCCAAAACAACCATTTCTTAAAACTTGTGTTTCTCAGAGTTATGAATAGATAATGTTTTGACAATTCATATTTAGTATTGTTGGGTTCTGAAGACATGATGAAACGCTGTTTCAGTCGCATTTATCGCCCGTCGATTGAAATATCTTGTATTTTGTATTGGGACGTTTCTGAGTTGAGTAATGGACGCAATCATGTTAAAGGATCTGTACGATAAAGATATAAAAGTGTACATTTCTGTATTTTAAAAAAAAAATAATTCCTGAAATGATACAAGTTGGAAAGAAGAAAAATTTTCTGCAAAGGGCATGCATCTACAGTGACCTTGAGTACAGCAGGAGCTGTTAAAAGTTGATGCCATCTAATTGCAGAGACTCTTTGAAGAGCGGAAAACACTCCTGTCAAGCGACAATGGTCTCGTGTCCTAAGCATTTAGGGACTTCTTGGTTTTCCCCCTGGTGATCACCATGGGTGGAAGAGAGCTTCCCCTTGGGCATAACACACGATGAACAGACCTACACCGCTTGGGGTGTGACGTGTCCTCCATTACCATTCCAGTTTCTTCTAGAGTCCAAAGGCCTACCTGTTTTGGTGATTCTTTGATTTATATATTACCAAGTGTGTCTTATAATGTGTTGAATTCCTCAACGAATTTGGCTTAAACTCATGGGCAAAATAAACTATAACAAAATAATATATTTACCAAAACTAGACTTGAGGATGACTTATCTAACTTGGAAAACCAATGTTGTACATCATTCAAATGTTGTACATCTTCAGTTTGGAAAGCGCGGCATCAGTAACATCACCGATTTGACGTTTATCATTGAATATTGCCATGTTTGAACCCGTCTGCTACAGGAAAACTATTGCAAAGTCTTGTTGTCGTAAGATGCTGTTGATGATGCCTCACAACATTTAGCATATCTGCATCTAAGTTATCTGATTTCTTATGACATCGGGCTTGTTTGAGAAGATGTTCAATCTGTAGCGAATTTAAAAATTCAAGTGATATGTCCCAATTGAAGCCGTCAATCTACATATTTGTTTTGTCATTGGTTAGCAATTTTCTTGTATGTCATTTTTCTGTGCCACTTTGAGAACATTATTGAAGGATCTTCTTGAAGATACGGGATGGATCTGACAAAAAGATGAAAGGATTGTCACTGAAGACCGTTCCATTGTCATATCCAATGGGGGACTGTCAAAATGATACTTATAAAACTTTGGTTGTTCAGCCATATTCTAGCCATGAACACATAGAGAATTAGAGTTGCCACCACACCCAAGACCCGTCCATCCATCTGGGGTAGTTTTGCCGGAGTGAATAACGTGCCACAGGACAGGGAAATTAAATTTTGTAAAGCCACGGAAGACCTACAGTAATACATTGTTTTGCGATTTGTGGTTCTGGGGAATCTGCAACATCAGATTAACCATTTGAATGTCTCATTGAACATGCAGTTATTTCGTAAATTTCAAACACCACCATAGTATTGTGAAATAGCATCTTATTAGGTTGGCTAATCTTGCTCAACAAGTTCACTTCAAGGCAAAAGATGACCAACAAAATAAGTTCAATAAAGTTTATTCAAATAACAACTGAAACTCAACGATTGATATATATTCAATAAATAAACTACATTGGTTTATGGTCTCCAATGGAAATTCAACACTTATGTATACACGCTATCACGGTTTGGAGAAAATTGTAATGGCGGCGATCTGCGTGCGCACAATGCGAGTAAGAGCCTTCCGGTTAGAGCCGTTTAGCATGGGCAGTTCGCACTGCGGAAGCAATGTCTTTGATTTTAAAAAGTAGTTAAGATGTTTTTACCGATTTTAAATATGGAGACATGTCTTATAATGCAATTCAAGAACTAAATTTTCTTTTGTGTTAAATAATATTAGCCTAATTAACGGCTAGAACGACGGCGACTTGTCAGTAACAGGCATTACTATTTGTCTATATCATGTTGTTATCGCTTAGTTTTAAAAAAAGGACTTATTAACTATTATTTAAAACCGTTTTGTTCGTTAATTAAAACATCAATCCCTAACTTGTTTTTATTTGAAGAATTCAGTTGCAAACAATACACAATATACAAACAATTTAAATCGTGCAGGTGCCCGATTGAAAAGTAGGCCTATATTTCTATTCTGTATATTGGCGTTTCGGGTCCTTATCACACTTTTTAAATAAAATCATCTAATAATTTACGTTGTCTTAAATAAGGGGAATTTATTCTTTTTATTCAGAAATATTTGATATTTTAAAACTTCATTCTAAATTCTACAATAACAGGTACCGTCGAAAAAATTAATGGGGATGGGTAATTTTTTTTACAGTAAGATACTATTGAAATCGTTAAATATTTAATCAATATTAATATCAATCAATCATATCCTCGAATAATTCAGTGAAAGTTACTTAAATGTCAACAGGATATTGTGGCGGAGAGTTCGTATTATTATATTACATTCTGCCATGACGAATAAGTGCTTTTTGGACAGAAATCGTATCAAATGATGTATTTTAACCAGGGGATAAGCTATATACTACCTTTGTGTAAATTATGGGAAAACAGTACGCTGACAGTTTCGTTGTTTCCTAAACTTATTAAAATTTACAGCTGATGTTGGAGTAAGTGTAAATTATTAGTTAATATTGTTGAAGTACGTTCAGTGCAGAAACATTTGAATCTGCTATTTTCTCTTGACGTACAGAGCCGTGCAAAAAGTATTCGGACGGTGATGCATTTCCATAGACTTACATGTTAATTTAGTCTGGGATAAAGAATTTTCATAGATAGGATATTTGTCCGATCCTATTCACATTTGTCATGTTTGTGAGGAATCATCTTGGCTACAACCTCATAATTTATGTTTAATTTTCCGTTATATATATAGGAAATGACAGTAATTTCATCAACATATATACATAGTTGTGAAAACATTTAACATGGCGATCTATGGCCGTATGGGACCCGTTTTTATTAAATGTACACACGTAGGTAAATCGGATGACATTTGCTAAATTGTCAGAAAATTTCATCCAAATTATGTACTTCAAGCTGAGATGTTTTTCAATCAAGCTGGAAAATTTGACTGATCCAACCAGAATTTATTTCATGAAAATTATTTATCGAAGACTAAATTAACATGCAAGTCTATGGAAATAACGTCACCGTCCGAATACTGTTTGCATCATTTATTTACTTAATTTATTGACTATATCTTTAGTCTGGACTATATAATTCACTCAGTTTAAGTATCGCTTCCAAAAACACAGGTAAAGTCCAGAATCAAGAAACTAAAATATTGACTGCACAACCACATGTCATAAATTGTGTGTCGAATAAAAGCTCCACTGCAAAAACTGCAAGAAAGAGCCCTGTGGACTGATTCAGGCTGGATATCCATTTTTATTTAAAATTATAGATATGATTCAATAACATTTATAAGATTTTAGAGCCAGTAAATGATATTTTTTTAAATTGTGCATCCATGTTTTTTTGTGGTTTTTTTCCTGTGCTATCGTAACAGATACCTTAGATATTACGGCAATACACGTTTGTATTCTTTCTGTTTCGTCTGTGCTAACCAACTTATTAAAAAATATTACCTTTATTGTTGGACCTGAATTTCCGTTTTATGATATAAGAAATATCTTCCAAGGATTAATAATAACCAATAACTATTCCAATTTCTATATTCGCTAATTAATAGTCGCGATTACGGGTTTATGTCTGTGTGTTTATTACTTTCAACTATAAGTACGGTAAAATGTTACTTTCACAAAGAATAAATGATCAACACTTGAGCATAATGGTTGAAACTTGAATAAAGAACAATCTTCAGAAAAATTATTTTGTCCGTAATATCAATGCAGATTTAAAAAATAATCCGTTGCCGACGTTCATCGAAAACGTAACCATGACTATTGAATAAAGTCAGGGGCTGCTTAATTTTAGTATGAAAACTTGGAATATAGGCCCATCAAATTTGGAATCAAATTAAACATTTAAAACAATATTGACAAGGTAACTGTGGCTCGCTTCCTCTGTGCGGCACTGAACTTTCGAGCGACAGACCAGTAAGTGTCGGTCTTGTAAGAAGCAAATCAATATACAAACCCGTGCCAGCAATGTGCCAAAGGTGTTGCAAGAATCGCCGTTTGCCATAAGATCCCATGTTATTTCAGTGTAGCATGGATAATTTAATTATCTCAATTTTCAAAATATTTTACTGATAATTGACATGGAAACAGGAAATCTAGTATCTACTCCGCAACACGTACCAAATTTCTGATTTTGGATAGAACGTTACTGAACTAAACGATTACTGAGATATGTCCATTTTCAACCCTATACGTCTGCTTACATATTAAATGGTGGCAATGGGGAAGTGACGTTACTGTAAAAATGCCCAGTCATTATTTTGCCGTTTTTCAAAACCATTCTAAAAATTAAATCGAAATTTATAAACATAATAATAAGATTTTATAGATTACAAATTGAATTACATGAAAATGTTAATGCTGCACTAAAATAACATGGGATCTTATGGGAAAACGGCGACACTTATATAATAAATACATTTTCTTTAAACAATTCTGATCCTATTCACATTTATCAAATTTGTGAGGAATAATCTTGGTTACAGTCGCATGATATTTAATTCTCTATTGTTTATCTAGGAAATGACAGTAATTTGATCAACGTATATAAATATATAGGCCTACATAGTTTTGAAAACATGGCGATTGATATGGGAAATATTTTGATTTAATGTACACATGTAGGTAAATCGGACGACATAAGTTAAATTGTCCCCAGAAAAATTAATTCTTAAAAAGTATGCACTTCAAGTGCAGATGTTCAAGCTAAAAGTTTTCCATTGATCAATTCAGAACTTCTATAACTTCTATAACGGGTAGGCCTACGAGTCTGTAAATTATTTAATATTATATTGAAATAATTTCAAGCTGTGATAGTGCAAGTTATCTATAGTTTACATGAATTTACCATGAGTTGACACAATTTAAGACACTCGGTTGAAAAATATTTTTAAATGTCAAATAACGATAGGCTATCATCTCCTACTTATATCTTGATTACAAGTTCACTTCAGCATATTATCATTCAATTTTATTTTTTAATAGGTTAATATACCGCCATATGAAGTGAGTCCGACTAATAATTTTGATATTTTGGAAAATTCTAATTTTAATAGGTGTTTTCATCCGACAGTGACAGTTGTAACTTGTAGTTCGATTGTCAAGGCACTTTTGCAGTTCGTAATCACTAAAATTTAGAGCACCCAGAAGCAGTACAACTGCACAAACTGGACAGCAACGAGGTCACAAAGACATTTTCGTAGCAATTTTTTTTTATTTAGACGTTTTTATCACATATTTTGACCAAAACATAGATCACGTAATGTAAAGGCTATGGAAACCGGAAGTCGCTTACTCGCAAAGCAAAGGGAGGTAACTCTGGTGGGACTTACGCTTAAGCATTTGAGTAACGTGGAACCGTGATACCGTGTATTCAATAACACAACATATTCTACCATGACATTGTTGGATACTCGATTCTTATTGGTTGTTCAGAAAAATCAAACTCGTTAAATTATAGATTGGACCTCCTCTGATTTTAACGCCGCTTCACCGCGTATTGACACTGCCAACTTCACAAGTTATCTGGAAAAAACCCGGCTAATTCCAAAGTGTGCTCTACTCTACTAGTAGAATCAATATTTCTTGTATCGTGTTTTAAAGCTACATTAAATGATTCATTAGGACTTCCTTGTATCAAGATCTATCTAAATAGTGAATAGATCAGTTGAGATTGTGAGCAAACACAATGTCATTGACGCAATGGTCATCCGGTTATGTAAACCGAGCGTAACAACATGACATGTGTCATATCACCTGCTCACCTACGTTGAAAACTGCAATGTGCATTCTTTATCCGAATGAGACAATTTCCCTCACCTGGAACACTTCATGTTAGTCCTCAAGCTCGTCATTCACAACTGATGGCAAACTGTAGGGTTATTCACAAAATGCGAAATTCAGGAAAAACGAATCGTGAATGTTGGGAAAACAAAATTCAAACTTCCGTATAGCGCAGTGGTTAGCGCGTTCGGCCTCGATCAAGAGGTCCGGGGTTCGAATCCCGCCAGGGGCACGGCAACTTTGTCTTTGTCTTGTAGAGAACTGTTCTACAAGCAGTAAGGTTTGGGTGCAATGTTACACTGAATTTCAGCATAGTACCATCCATGGTTCGCTAGTTCCAGCCGATGCTCGCAGGTTTCACCGCAATGCATAGCCACACGGCGTTGCGGGCTTTCTCCCTGCAATAATACTAGCAGCCGTGATATAAGTGAAATACTTTTGAAATTGGCGTTAAACACCAACTCAACTCAACTCGCCTCAACTGTGGAGAAAAACAAGTTTTTGTCTAAACAATAAATTTAGTACTGTAACGCTAAGTAGGGTAGGGTATCATGTCCGACTCTATTAATAACTAACTACTGTATTTCCTAGTGTATGCAAACGTCTATGTGTTTAAATTCTAATGGTAGCGCGACTTTGTTTTCATAAACAACTATAAATACTACGCCCCGCCCTCTTGTGTTACGCTACGAGTTCGCTTGTCACTCCAAGAAAATATACTTTGCTGATAACTAACGTGTAGGAAAAGCTACGGCGATAACTAAGTGTGTATGCAGAAAACCATTTTGTTCAAATTATTTTAGGTAACTTTGACTTCTGTCATTCACGTTTGGGACTTCGATACCAATGCCAAAGTGCCAGATCACTGTGAACGTCAGCCATGTTTATCTGAGATTTGCTAGCTTCTGATTGGTCAGATCCTGGCGTGACCACACTTTGACCTCATTGACCTTGCATCGATGAATAATTAATGAGCTAGCTGACGTTCACTAATGGTTGGAACCTGGCATTGCTAAAGAAGCCCGCGAAACTTAAAACTTCTCGTATCTTAAAAACTTTCCAAACAACAAACATAGAACTTTATGGAAAACACACAAGATTTATATGAGCAACAATAATAATTTATTCATGACACAACATATCTACAAATATATATTTAAAATGTGACTTTTATAAAAACTTATGATGGTGCATCCTAATCGTGACGTCGAAAACTCAAGTACCAACTGAGACTGATTAACTTAATCATAAATTCCCCAAACTTATTAATAAAAATTACTTATAAATCCTGGTTTCATTTACAAATTACATTAAAAAGTTAGAGTCCTGGCGAAAGTTCTGCCATTTCTCACCTTGTAGGCTTGCTGCTTATAATTATGGTCCCAGATAATGAAATGCAAGCCTCGTTTGATCATCCGACCGCCCCTTTTATACTAAATTATCATGACGTCATAATCAAGATGCACCCGCTGCAGAGATCACGTGACCATGCGAAGCACGGCATAAACAAAATGGCGGCGCCCACAAAAAACCTTATCATCCCTACGCTAATTGACTATCCTAAGGACTATTGGGCTTATTTAAACTTATTAACATAACGGTAAGATACTGAAAGAACGTTCTAAATACCCTAGCACTAATTTAAGGATGTACATTTGTCTCTTAACGTAATAATCTAGCCTAACACCCTACCGGAAGTAAACTAGACATTCGATTTTGACATTTACACGTAATGACGTAATAATTATGACGTTTTTAGAATAAACTAATGATACCCTATTGCGCTTCAACTTTCCCCTCCTAAGAAAATGATGCGCCCTCGCATTGTATATAATGTCACGTGATCCCGTATTTACCTAACCCTAAAGGACGATCTGTCTTCGGTTGTACGCCTTGTGATGTGGATCTGTCTATGGTTGTACCAACATCACCTCCCTGAAAACTAAAGATTGCAGCGAAAAATCCCTATAAGAATGAACTAAAAATTAAATAGAATAAAAAAAATAAATAGAATATATAGATTCATCACATTATAGCATTTTATATCAATATTTACAATTTTATTAACATTAATACATAAATTTATCAGTTACAGTGTATATACAAATAATTTGATAGTTCATGTAGAAAATTGCGATATGTACATTCATGATTTGAAATAATAAAAACAACAACTAAAAAAAAATCCTTGAAATGTCAAAAGGGAAGGGGAAAGATGGAATGGTGGTCACAACTCTTATTCCTCTTTCGCTGGGGTCCACCATGTGTCGGTAGCCCCGGCCGCCAGGGATTTCTTCTCCCCTTTCTTCTTGACGATGGCGTTTCGTCCCTGCCGGCCAGTTGAATATCACATTCGGATCCTTCCTCTTCCTCTCTTTTTTCCCAGTCTTTTCTTTCCCTCTCTCTCCTTTCTCTCTCCTCTCTTTCTCTTCTCTGTCTTCGTTCTCTCTCCTCTCTTTCCTCTCTCTCTCTCTCCTTTCCTTCTCTTTCCTCCTCTGTGCTTTCCCCTCTTCCTATTTCTTCCTCTACTCCTCTCTTCTGTCTTTCCTCTCCTTCTCTATTCTTCCTCTCCTCTCTCTTCTGTCTCTCCTCTCCCTCTCTCTTCTTTCTCTCCTCCTCTCTCGTCTTCCTCTCTTCCTCCTCTTTCTTCTTCCTCTCCTCTTCTCTCTTTTTCCTCTCTTCCTTCTCTCTCTTCTCCTTCTCTTCCTCTTTTCCTTCTCTCTCTTCTCCTTCTCTTCCTCTCCTTTCTCCTCATTACTCTCTCTCTTCTTCTCTTCCTCTTTCTTCTCTTCTTCTTTCTTTTCCGTTTTGTGAGTTTACACTGTGGGCCATTCTCATAAGAATAATAACAATTGAATGAAATACTCTTGATTGCGGCGGGGGACATGGTCACGTTTGTGACAATTCCTTGTTTTTACAGATTTTCAAAGCCGTTATCATAACCTGACGTCTAGTAAGCCCGAAACCCTTGTCACAGGATTGTTGGATGTTACTTGCCATCTCCTTTTCTAACTTTTGAGGAATTACCGGCTGTCTTCCAGCTGATTTCCCGGAAATCGTAATGCAACTTGCTCGATTTTGAGCAGTGCTTTTTGTACCCCAAAAAACAGTGCCACCTGTCTCAGAGACATTTCTCCGGATCGAACTTTCGCCGCCGCCTCATCAAGTTCATTGGGGTCATATTTAGCATATGATGACCGACGCGACATCCTGTTTTGGCATATATTTAACTAATTCTGAAATACATATAATTGAAGAAATAATTCCTCTTTATTCCGTATTTAAAGCCAAGATGAATAGGAGACGGAGCACACTATGGGTTGCCTTATTAATGGTTTATTCATTCACAAACGAAGGTACGTGGGTAAAAGAGCCATTCATATTTATCATATCTAGTATACTCACAGTTTATGCAGTGCAATTGAGAAAACCCGATCACATTTTTGCATTATAAGAAGACTGTTGAGTGTTCCATTTCATAATCTGATTTGTTGCCTCATAGTAAACAGTTGCAGTTTTGGAAGCTCCTTGAAGTGACCAGGGGTCAATCTTTTCAAAACTACAGAGTTGATAAACATGCGTACTCATGGATATATGATGATTCGTTGATTTGATGCAATCTTATTGACTTTACAATGAACGTCAATTTACATATATATCTATATATATATTACTTTTTCTATATTTGCATTTGCTAAAGGAATATAGTAGGAAAGTGGTTTATCCTCTACTGTTTTTTGGATATTATAGACCTATTTTTATATAATGTGAAATGTAAGTTACATGTCTATGTACGGACTGACAGCAATATTGAATAGGACAATGACATCACCTACTTCAATATAAAACAAGGAAGTCGTGATAGTTTTCCTTCAGATTCTTTAATACAGGATTCGAGTTATAGAACTTCCATCGCAGACAAGATGGACTCGATAGTTTTGAATTCCATGGAATCAGAAATGTAACGTAAATGTGATAATTTAAAAAATAGTTGTTTTGACATTCGGATCACCGACAGCAGGCCACACTCTAGCATTGCCTGAGAATATATCTGCGACATTGCAGTTTTAACGTTTGGGTGCAAGTACGGGTTCTGAAGTGCTCTTATTAGACAGTATTTGAGCAACTCTTGCTCTTCGTCAAAAACTGGGTCAGACATCATCCTCGATAATCCAGCGCTATTGTTCCGATAAATCTACACACAAGCGCTGGAAAACAGTAAGGGTATTTTATCCTAACCTAGTTACCTCCCTTGGGTCCATGTTATCCAATCAGAAACAAAACGCAGACACTATCTGCGTAAACAACTCGACCAATCAAAACGCATCACTACCGTTGTTTATAGAAACAAACATGGCTCACTCACTCGATTACGATAAAATTTGTAACAAATTCAGCGTAGAAAACCTGACAGAAACTCAAAAGAAAGTTTTAAGAATCACATCGTCTGTCGATATATTTAACAATTCACCAGATGGAAGCGATTCCAGTACATGTTCCCTTTCATCGAAAAATCAATAGTATCAAATCTGGAGTAGAAGGAGTTTAACTCGTTTGAAAAAGCTAGATCGTCGCTGGATTCTAGCTGCTGAGGTCTACAACTCGAACCTATAATAGTTATAATGCCATTCCATGCGTTACGCAAATTGTTACCTGAAAATTGGCTCTCAATTTTAGATTTATATTCATCTTTACATTTTCTTGTTAAACAGACAATCATACTTGGCGTCTGCATACCTTGTGATGAGACCTTTCAGATGAGGTCATCATATTTGACCTTGTGACCTTGACCTTGCCGCAGTGGACATCTTCAGAAAACTTTAACGTTGGCCATAACTTTGGATTGTTCAGAGCTAGGGCTTTCATACTTGGTATGTGCATACCTTGTGATGAGATCATCATATTTGACCTTGTCCTTGCCGCAGTGAACAATACTCAGAAAACTTTAACCTTTGCCATAAGTTTGGTATATCCGGGGGCATCCGTGTTTAACAAACACATATGCATCTTGTTTTTATTTGTTTATCAATTATCGATAACGTATTAAAATAACGCTTGTTAAATGCACCTTTTTTAGAAAATTCTACATGAACTATTCTATTGTATATAAAATTATGATTCATAATATGCGTGGACGAAATTAAACGACACATGAAAATATGATCTTCTAATTTCGTCCACGACATTTATTATAATTTCAATTACTTCCGATATTTTGTTTCAATGAAATGCTTAACTCAATTCGTTTTGGCGGCCTTACACGCCCACTAAAATAATTATCGAATCAAAGACGAGCAAGCTCGCCTTGGAATGTCAAAAATTCCTTTGATGTTAGTCACGTGTGTTTATGTCGTTTTCAAGTCTCCCGGGCGGAAAGGGCGTGACGCTTCGTCAAGTTGTATCAACCGTATCAAGGATTATGACGTCATAATGATGACGTTGCCTGTTTTTCCGCTCTGATCATTTGTGACATTTTTATGATGTTTCACTAATTATGTGTGCATTGGGCAAGTGAAAAAGTTAACAAAAGAAACTCTAAACAACTCTCATTACTTTGATGTGTTTTGAAGAAAATCTGACTTGTGAAACCAAACATGCAACAGAAAGAAATTCCACAACTTTCTGGGAACGTTACGGACCGATTCCAAGATGGCGGACAAAGGGAGCAGCCTTATGCTATCAACAGAGACAAAGCGCTCAGGAGTAAACTAAGCGCCTCACACAGGGAATCTGTTGTGTTTTCACAAACCGGAGGAGGACTACGTGTGTTTCTTAATGCAGGTACTTTTGACATTTTCAAAAATAACTGTGAAATGTATTACGGTTCGTTAGCTTCGGACGTAATCATTATTAAAAGCGTCGATAAATCTAAATTGCAAACCGAAACAATATACAAAATATCAACTACAAACGGATGCTATACTCTTAACCTATCTAACACAACGAGTACGCTCCTTGTTAATGGCAAGGCAATTGGTGAATTTAAAACCAAGCATCTACCAAACATTCTCTCGGTAAAAGATCAGGAAAATGGAGATCATCTGAACGTTGTGTATAAAGAAATCCTTGATGCATATGAAAAATCTGTATTTGAATCGTCCTTAAAGTGCAACAAGAATCAGAATTATCAAAAGGATCCTAGTGATAGGAAATTGGTTAGTAACATTACCAAGGCCGATGCTGTCGCCATAGCAAATATGATTGACAGCGTCATCAACAGCAATACAGAAGCTATCATCACGACTTCCGTTAGAAGTACTCCAATCACTCCAAGTGTACCCCCCAGCAAAGCGATTCGCAAACCAACGCATAATCTCTTTCCAAAACTAAGGGTAAGCCTGCCACTCCGTAGAACAGTAGACATATGCTAGCGCTTCATACCCTACAGTTGAAAGTCGGCAACCTGCAGACAACGGTACAAGAACTACAAAACACATTAAGTCGTTATACTCAGTTTGACCAGTGTTATACTGTTAAAGCGGATCTAGCGAGAGAACAAGGTAAAGTAAACGAACTTATTCAAGAACAAAGCAACCTTAGTGAAACTGTGAATGAACTGCACAAAGCTAATAAAGCTTTACACGCAGACAATCAAAGTCTTCACATCAAACTTTCGACAGTAGAAAGAGAGATTACTGATCTGAAGCGAGCGATCCCACCTCCACAGTCAACCCAGGAAACCTCCCCCTCGACCCAGGATCGCGACAGAAAGACGGAGGAAACGACGACAATAGCACATCTACAGTCAGATGTTGTACCTGAGGAATCTGAATGTGAGTATGACACTGACAGCCAGGTAGAAATGACACACTTCTCACAACACATAAAAGCTAGAAGTTCTACGGAGGGAGCGCCAGTGTGGTCTAGGACTAGACCTCTCCCTCTGACTCATCTTATCATAGGGGACTCGCTGCTCAAAAACATAGACAGAAGAAGGATGGACAACAAAGGGACTGTGCATGTTAGGACAATGTCTGGAGAAAAATACAGTGACCTCATAGATTTTATTGAGCAACAAGAGATCCATGCTGAGACTGACTGTTACTTGTATCATTGGATCTAATGACTGCAGCAAACATCGAGACATGTCCGAGCCAATCAAAATGCTTACAAAAACTCTGTGCCTTAAATTCCCAAATGCTAAGCTTGGTTACTGTGCTGTGCCCCAAGACGAGTCGAGCAAGGGGGGAAATACAACCGGAACACTTCAACACTAAACCATATATAGTTGAGGATGTGTGTTATAAGCAGCACATCGACTTCATCCCCGTTGATCTGTACTTCACGGATGATGAGGGTGGCATCAAGGAGTATCTATTTTCGGACAGTGTAAGATAAGATAAGATAATTCTTTATTATCCCGAGGGAAATTTACATTACATCTAATACAGTCTCCAGTATATATTAAAAAAACACATACAACAGCCATATAAACAACATAAACAATATTATAAACATGATATACACTTGTGTAAATTGATCATTAAAATATCATTCCAAAAATTTTCCATTAAAGGCATAAATGCTATTCAGTACAAAAGATTGACGAAACCTGTTTGTTCTACTCGTCGGCATATGCAGTCTGCGTCCAGAGGGCAGCGAAGAATATTCCGAAAAAAGTATGTGAGTTGAGTCACTTAGAATTTTATTTTCTTTTTTTGAAAGTTGTTGATCATAAAAACTGCCGATACTTTCAATAGGAAGGCAAATTAATTTTTAGAAGCGGTGTTAACAATTTTAGAGAGTTTATTTTTATTTTGAACAGACAGGTTTCCGTACCAACTCAAAAAATTAAATGTTACTACACTTTGAATAAAAGTTTGGTAAAATAACCTCAAAATAGTTTGATCTATTTTAAAATGTTTCAACTTCCACAAAAAATGCAATCGTTGCTGTCCTTTCTTATAAATTTTGTCAGTGTTTTCATTCCAAGAAAGTTTCGAATCTAAGACAGTACCCAAATATTTATATTCCGTTACTCTTTCTATTTCATTATCATCAATAGTCACAGGATTTATTATAGACCTAGTTTTCCTGAAATCTATGACCATTTCTTTGGTCTTCAACACATTCAAAAATAAAAAGTTTGATTTGCACCATTCTACAAATTTTGAAATTTCTGTTCTGTAACTCAGTTCTGATTCTCTAATCAGGCCAACCAATGCAGCATCGTCAGCAAATTTTATTGTGAGACATTCTTTTACTTTGGATATACAGTCATTGGTATACAATATAAATAAAATGGGAGAGATCACGCAACCCTGGGGTGCACCAGTGGATGTATTTAATATTGAAGACTCAACTTGGTTAACCCGTACAAATTGTTGTCTCTTAACCAGGAATGCATTTATCCATCTAAGGCTATTAGAATTAACGTTCATTTTGGAAAGTTTGTCAATAAGTAGATGAGGCTGAATGGTATTAAAAGCAGATGAAAAATCAACAAACATTATTCGAACATATGTACCATAGTTTTCCAAATGCTGATAAATATTGTGTAACAGTGTTTTATTGTTGCATCTTCTACACCACGTCTTGCCCTATAAGAAAACTGTAAAGGATCAATCACATGGCTGACTTCACTAAGCAATAAATTCTTAATTATACGTTCTAAGCATTTCATGGCAATAGAGGTTAGAGCCACTGGTCTGTAGTCGTTGTTAACGGATGGATTTTTCTTTTTGTGCAATGGAATAATTTTAGAAGTTTTCCAAAGAATGGGAACCTCATGAGAATTGATCGATAACTGAAATAACTTTTGGAAGATAACAGCCGTTGCACTGTACACTCCTTAAGTACAATCCCTAACAAGTTGTCAGGCCCGCAGGATTTATGCGGGTTAATCTGAGAAAATGAGCTAATCACATCGTCTGTCGATATATTTAACAATTCACCAGATGGAAGCGATTCCAGTACATGTTCCCTTTCATTCGAAAAATCAATAGTATCAAATCTTGAGTAGAAGGAGTTTAACTCGTTTGAAAAAGCTAGATCGTCGCTGGATTCTAGCTGCTGAGGTCTACAACTCGAACCTATAATAGTTATAATGCCATTCCATGCGTTACGCAAATTGTTAACTGAAAATTGGCTCTCAATTTTAGATTTATATTCATCTTTACATTTTCTTGTTAAACAGACAATCTCTTTCTGAATTTCCTTCACCTTTACTTTGTCTCCTGAACAAACATCCTCGATAATCCAGCGCTATTGTTCCGATAAATCTACACACAAGCGCTGGAAAACAGTAAGGGTATTTTATCCTAACCTAGTTACCTCCCTTGGGTCCATGTTATCCAATCAGAAACGAAACGCAGACACTATCTGCGTAAACAACTCGACCAATCAAAACGCATCACTACCGTTGTTTATAGAAACAAACATGGCTCACTCACTCGATTACGATAAAATTTGTAACAAATTCAGCGTAGAAAACCTGACAGAAACTCAAAAGAAAGTTTTAAGAAGTCTGTACGTGAGAAGGGTGTATTCATGTCCATCAAAACGGGTGGACATAAATGATTAAAATCCCTGTGCTGTGCTGTGCTACTGCGAAAGCCAAGATCCTGACACGAGAGTGCTTGTTATTTCACCCTTGATTTCAAGTGATCTCATTGGTTGTGTAGAATAGAGGTTAGAGCCACTGGTCTGTAGTCGTTGTTAACGGATGGATTTTCCTTTTTGGGCAATGGAATAATTTTAGAAGTTTTCCAAAGAATGGGAACCTCATGAGAATTGATCGATAACTGAAATAACTTTTGGAAGATAACAGCCAGCTGCACTGTACACTCCTTAAGTACAATCCCTAACAAGTTGTCAGGCCCGCAGGATTTATGCGGGTTAATCTGAGAAAATGAGCTAATCACATCGTCTGTCGATATATTTAACAATTCACCAGATGGAAGCGATTCCAGTACATGTTCCCTTTCATTCGAAAAATCAATAGTATCAAATCTGGAGTAGAAGGAGTTTAACTCGTTTGAAAAAGCTAGATCGTCGCTGGATTCTAGCTGCTGAGGTCTACAACTCGAACCTATAATAGTTATAATGCCATTCCATGCGTTACGCAAATTGTTAACTGAAAATTGGCTCTCACTTTTAGATTTATATTCATCTTTACATTTTCTTGTTAAACAGACAATCTCTTTCTGAATTTCCTTCACCTTTACTTTGTCTCCTGAACAAACATCCTCGATAATCCAGCGCTATTGTTCCGATAAATCTACACACAAGCGCTGGAAAACAGTAAGGGTATTTTATCCTAACCTAGTTACCTCCCTTGGGTCCATGTTATCCAATCAGAAACGAAACGCAGACACAATCTGCGTAAACAACTCGACCAATCAAAACGCATCACTACCGTTGTTTATAGAAACAAACATGGCTCACTCACTCGATTACGATAAAATTTGTAACAAATTCAGCGTAGAAAACCTGACAGAAACTCAAAAGAAAGTTTTAAGAAGTCTGTACGTGAGAAGGGTGTATTCATGTCCATCAAAACGGGTGGACGTAAATGATTAAAATCCCTGTGCTGTGCTGTGCTACTGCGAAAGCCAAGATCCTGACACGAGAGTGCTTGTTATTTCACCCTTGATTTCAAGTGATCTCATTTGTTGTTAGAAAGCAAGCGTTTCGCTGAGTCATTGCGAAGGGAGGTAACTAGGTTAAGGATAATTACCCTTACTGTTTTCCAGCGCTTGTGTGTAGATTTATCGGAACAATAGCGCTGGATTATCGAGGATGGGTCAGACATGTAAAGATTTTCGTGTGCAAAGTGTAAAAAGTCCATCATGCTGCCGTCTCATGAGTGACAAGGTAACGTTCATGTCTGAAATTATTTGAGAACAAATGTGCATAACCCCTTGGCTTTAAATACGGAATGCATTTACTTAATTTCTTTAATAATTTACTTTTTATGCCCCCGAATCGGAGATTCCGGGGGTTTATTGTTTTTCACCTGTCCGTCCGTCCGTGGGTTTGTCCACAAAAATTTTAAAGGTACATCCATTGTGTTGTTGGGGGTCAAATATGACAAACGTTATAAATGGTCTTATTTTATCGAGAAGTACCAACTGTTACCGAAAACAATCATTTTAATGATACTCGACTTAGTATATTGACGATATGGAGGTTAAAGTAGTGATTTCTGATCGAAAACCGGACAGTGCACCGCGTGTGGCGCGCGCCAATGAGTCAAACGTAATTTTGGAATCTTATTTACACCAGACAAAATAACAAATTTGAGCTGATCGTGTTCAATAAGTCATATAACTATTGTGCATGTAAATAGAACGTGCACTTTCGGTTTCTGCACATGTATAATGAAGTTACTCGATTTTAATTAGAAACTAGTAATTATGATATCTTTGGCGATTGGGGATGAATATGCAAGCTAGGGGAATTTGTTAGTATTGTAAACAGCACATATGGTGTGTTGGAACGCATTAAAGCCAAATTAAATTTTATGAAACACAATGGATGCACCTTTAACCTTGGCCATAACTTTGGATTGCTCAGAGCTAGGGCTTTCATACTTGGCTTGTGCATACCTAGTGATGAGACCTTCAGATGAGGTCATCATATTTGACCTTGTGACCTTGACCTTGCCGCAGTGGACATCTTCAGTAAACTTTAACCTTGGCCATAACTTTAGATTGCTTAGAGCTACGACTTTCAAACTTGGCATGTGCACACCTTGTGGTGAGACCTTTCAGATGAGGTCATCATATTTGACCTTGTGACCTTGACCTTGCCGCAGTGGACATCTTCAGAAAACTTTAACGTTGGCCATAACTTTGGATTGTTCAGAGCTAGGGCTTTCATACTTGGTATGTGCATACCTTGTGATGAGATCATCATATTTGACCTTGACCTTGCCGCAGTGGACAATATTTAGAAAACGTTAACCTTGGCCATAACTTTAGATTGCTCAGAGCTACGGCTTTCATACTTGGCATGTGCATACCTTGTGATGAGTCCTTTCAGATGAGGTCATCATATTTGACCTTGTGACCTTGACCTTGCCGCAGTGGACAATATTTAGAAAACGTTCACCTTGGCCATAACTTTAGATTGTTCAGAGCTAGGGCTTTCATACTTGGCGTCTGCATACCTTGTGATGAGACCTTTCAGATGAGGTCATCATATTTGACCTTGTGACCTTGACCTTGCCGCAGTGGATATCTTCAGAAAACTTTAACGTTGGCCATAACTTTGGATTGTTCAGAGCTAGGGCTTTCATACTTGGTATGTGCATACCTTGTGATGAGATCATCATATTTGACCTTGTCCTTGCCGCAGTGAACAATACTCAGAAAACTTTAACCTTTGCCATAAGTTTGGTATATCCGGGGGCATCCGTGTTTAACAAACACATATGCATCTTGTTTTTATTTGTTTATCAATTATCGATAACGTATTAAAATAACGCTTGTTAAATGCACCTTTTTTAGAAAATTCTACATGAACTATTCTATTGTATATAAAATTATGATTCATAATATGCGTGGACGAAATTAAACGACACATGAAAATATGATCTTCTAATTTCGTCCACGACATTTATTATAATTTCAATTACTAACGATATTTTGTTTCAATGAAATGCTTAACTCAATTCGTTTTGGCGGCCTTACACGCCCACTAAAATAATTATCGAATCAAAGACGAGCAAGCTCGCCTTGGAATGTCAAAAATTCCTTTGATGTTAGTCACGTGTGTTTATGTCGTTTTCAAGTCTCCCGGGCGGAAAGGGCGTGACGCTTCGTCAAGTTGTATCAACCGTATCAAGGATTATGACGTCATAATGATGACGTTGCCTGTTTTTCCGCTCTGATCATTTGTGACATTATTATGATGTTTCACTAATTATGTGTGCATTGGGCAAGTGAAAGAGTTAACAAAAGAAACTCTAAACAACTCTCATTACTTTGATGTAATTTTGAAGAAAATCTGACTTGTGAAACCAAACATGCAACAGAAAGAAATTCCACAACTTTCTGGGAACGTTACGGACCGATTCCAAGATGGCGGACAAAGGGAGCAGCCTTATGCTATCAACAGAGACAAAGCGCTCAGGAGTAAACTAAGCGCCTCACACAGGGAATCTGTTGTGTTTTCACAAACCGGAGGAGGACTACGTGTGTTTCTTAATGCAGGTACTTTTGACATTTTCAAAAATAACTGTGAAATGTATTACGGTTCGTTAGCTTCGGACGTAATCATTATTAAAAGCGTCGATAAATCTAAATTGCAAACCGAAACAATATACAAAATATCAACTACAAACGGATGCTATACTCTTAACCTATCTAACACAACGAGTACGCTCCTTGTTAATGGCAAGGCAATTGGTGAATTTAAAACCAAGCATCTACCAAACATTCTCTCGGTAAAAGATCAGGAAAATGGAGATCATCTGAACGTTGTGTATAAAGAAATCCTTGATGCATATGAAAAATCTGTATTTGAATCGTCCTTAAAGTGCAACAAGAATCAGAATTATCAAAAGGATCCTAGTGATAGGAAATTGGTTAGTAACATTACCAAGGCCGATGCTGTCGCCATAGCAAATATGATTGACAGCGTCATCAACAGCAATACAGAAGCTATCATCACGACTTCCGTTAGAAGTACTCCAATCACTCCAAGTGTACCCCCCAGCAAAGCGATTCGCAAACCAACGCATAATCTCTTTCCAAAACTAAGGGTAAGCCTGCCACTCCGTAGAACAGTAGACATATGCTAGCGCTTCATACCCTACAGTTGAAAGTCGGCAACCTGCAGACAACGGTACAAGAACTACAAAACACATTAAGTCGTTATACTCAGTTTGACCAGTGTTATACTGTTAAAGCGGATCTAGCGAGAGAACAAGGTAAAGTAAACAAACTTATTCAAGAACAAAGCAACCTTAGTGAAACTGTGAATGAACTGCACAAAGCTAATGAGCTTTACACGCAGACAATCAAAGTCTTCACATCAAACTTTCGACAGTAGAAAGAGAGATTACTGATCTGAAGCGAGCGATCCCACCTCCACAGTCAACCCAGGAAAACTCCCCCTCGAACCAGGATCGCGACAGAAAGACGGAGGAAACGACGACAATAGCACATCTACAGTCAGATGTTGTACCTGAGGAATCTGAATGTGAGTATGACACTGACAGCCAGGTAGAAATGACACACTTCTCACAACACATAAAAGCTAGAAGTTCTACGGAGGGAGCGCCAGTGTGATCTAGGACTAGACCTCTCCTTACAACACTGACTCATCTTATCATAGGGGACTCGCTGCTCAAAAACATAGACAGAAGAAGGATGGACAACAAAGGGACTGTGCATGTTAGGACAATGTCTGGAGAAAAATACAGTGACCTCATAGATTTTATTGAGCAACAAGAGATCCATGCTGAGACTGACTGTTACTTGTATCATTGGATCTAATGACTGCAGCAAACATCGAGACATGTCCGAGCCAATCAAAATGCTTACAAAAACTCTGTGCCTTAAATTCCCAAATGCTAAGCTTGGTTACTGTGCTGTGCCCCAAGACGAGGTGAGCAAGGGGGGAAATACAACCGGAACACTTCAACACTAAACCATATATAGTTGAGGATGTGTGTTATAAGCAGCACATCGAGTTCATCCCCGTTGATCTGTACTTCACGGATGATGAGGGTGGCATCAAGGAGTATCTATTTTCGGACAGTGTAAGATAAGATAAGATAATTCTTTATTATCCCGAGGGAAATTTACATTACATCTAATACAGTCTCCAGTATATATTAAAAAAAAAACATACAACAGCCATATAAACAACATAAACAATATTATAAACATGATATACACTTGTGTAAATTGATCATTAAAATATCATTCCAAAAATTTTCCATTAAAGGCATAAATGCTATTCAGTACAAAAGATTGACGAAACCTGTTTGTTCTACTCGTCGGCATATGCAGTCTGCGTCCAGAGGGCAGCTAAGAATATTTCGAAAAAAGTATGTGAGTTGAGTCACTTAGAATTTTATTTGCTTTTTTTGAAAGTTGTTGATCATAAAAACTGCCGATACTTTCAATAGGAAGGCAAATTAATTTTTGAAGCGGTGTTAACAATTTTAGAGAGCTTAATTTTATTTTGAACAGACAGGTTTCCGTACCAACTCAAAAAATTAAATGTTACTACACTTTGAATAAAAGTTTGGTAAAATAACCTCAAAATAGTTTGATCTATTTTAAAATGTTTCAACTTCCACAAAAAATGCAATCGTTGCTGTCCTTTCTTATAAATTTTGTCAGTGTTTTCATTCCAAGAAAGTTTCGAATCTAAGACAGTACCCAAATATTTATATTCCGTTACTCTTTCTATTTCATTATCATCAATAGTCACAGGATTTATTATAGACCTAGTTTCCCTGAAATCTATGACCATTTCTTTGGTCTTCAACACATTCAAAAATAAAAAGTTGATTTGCACCATTCTACAAATTTTGAAATTTCTGTTCTGTAACTCAGTTCTGATTCTCTAATCAGGCCAACCAATGCAGCATCGTCAGCAAATTTTATTGTGAGACATTCTTTTACTTTGGATATACAGTCATTGGTATACAATATAAATAAAATGGGAGAGATCACGCAACCCTGGGGTGCACCAGTGGATGTATTTAATATTGAAGACTCAACTTGGTTAACCCGTACAAATTGTTGTCTCTTAACCAGGAATGCATTTATCCATCTAAGGATATTAGAATTAACGTTCATTTTGGAAAGTTTGTCAATAAGTAGATGAGGCTGAATGGTATTAAAAGCAGATGAAAAATCAACAAACATTATTCGAACATATGTACCATAGTTTTCCAAATGCTGATAAATATTGTGTAACAGTGTGATGGTTGCATCTTCTACACCACGTCTTGCCCTATAAGAAAACTGTAAAGGATCAATCACATGGCTGACTTCACTAAGCAATAAATTCTTAATTATACGTTCTAAGCATTTCATGGCAATAGAGGTTAGAGCCACTGGTCTGTAGTCGTTGTTAACGGATGGATTTTTCTTTTTGGGCAATGGAATAATTTTAGAAGTTTTCCAAAGAATGGAAACCTCATGAGAATTGATCGATAACTGAAATAACTTTTGGAAGATAACAGCCAGCTGCACTCTACACTCCTTAAGTACAATCCCTAACAAGTTGTCAGGCCCGCAGGATTTATGCGGGTTAATCTGAGAAAATGAGCTAATCACATCGTCTGTCGATATATTTAACAATTCACCAGATGGAAGCGATTCCAGTACATGTTCCCTTTCATTCGAAAAATCAATAGTATCAAATCTGGAGTAGAAGGAGTTTAACTCGTTTGAAAAAGCTAGATCGTCGCTGGATTCTAGCTGCTGAGGTCTACAACTCGAACCTATAATAGTTATAATGCCATTCCATGCGTTACGCAAATTGTTAACTGAAAATTGGCTCTCACTTTTAGATTTATATTCATCTTTACATTTTCTTGTTAAACAGACAATCTCTTTCTGAATTTCCTTCACCTTTACTTTGTCTCCTGAACAAACATCCTCGATAATCCAGCGCTATTGTTCCGATAAATCTACACACAAGCGCTGGAAAACAGTAAGGGTATTTTATCCTAACCTAGTGACCTCCCTTGGGTCCATGTTATCCAATCAGAAACGAAACGCAGACACAATCTGCGTAAACAACTCGACCAATCAAAACGCATCACTACCGTTGTTTATAGAAACAAACATGGCTCACTCACTCGATTACGATAAAATTTGTAACAAATTCAGCGTAGAAAACCTGACAGAAACTCAAAAGAAAGTTTTAAGAAGTCTGTACGTGAGAAGGGTGTATTCATGTCCATCAAAACGGGTGGACGTAAATGATTAAAATCCCTGTGCTGTGCTGTGCTACTGCGAAAGCCAAGATCCTGACACGAGAGTGCTTGTTATTTCACCCTTGATTTCAAGTGATCTCATTGGTTGTTAGAAAGCAAGCGTTTCGCTGAGTCATTGCGAAGGGAGGTAACTAGGTTAAGGATAATTACCCTTACTGTTTTCCAGCGCTTGTGTGTAGATTTATCGGAACAATAGCGCTGGATTATCGAGGATGGGTCAGACATGTAAAGATTTTCGTGTGCAAAGTGTAAAAAGTCCATCATGCTGCCGTCTCATGAGTGACAAGGTAACGTTCATGTCTGAAATTATTTGAGAACAAATGTGCATAACCCCTTGGCTTTAAATACGGAATGCATTTACTTAATTTCTTTAATAATTTACTTTTTATGCCCCCGAATCGGAGATTCTGGGGGTTTATTGTTTTTCACCTGTCCGTCCGTCCGTGGGTTTGTCCACAAAAATTTTAAAGGTACATCCATTGTGTTGTTGGGGGTCAAATATGACAAACGTTAAAAATGGTCTTATTTTATCGAGAAGTACCAACTGTTACCGAAAACAATCATTTTAATGATACTCGACTTAGTATATTGACGATATGGAGGTTAAAGTAGTGATTTCTGATCGAAAACCGGACAGTGCACCGCGTGTGGCGCGCGCCAATGAGTCAAACATAATTTTGGAATCTTATTTACACCAGACAAAATAACAAATTTGGGCTGATAGTGTTCAATAAGTCATATAACTATTGTGCATGTAAATAGAACGTGCACTTTCGGTTTCTGCACATGTATAATGAAGTTACTCGATTTTAATTAGAAACTAGTAATTATGATATCTTTGGCGATTGGGGATGAATATGCAAGCTAGGGGAATTTGTTAGTATTGTAAACAGCACATATGGTGTGTTGGAACGCATTAAAGCCAAATTAAATTTTATGAAACACAATGGATGCACCTTTAACCTTGGCCATAACTTTGGATTGCTCAGAGCTAGGGCTTTCATACTTGGCATGTGCATACCTAGTGATGAGACCTTCAGATGAGGTCATCATATTTGACCTTGTGACCTTGACCTTGCCGCAGTGGACATCTTCAGTAAACTTTAACCTTGGCCATAACTTTAGATTGCTTAGAGCTACGACTTTCAAACTTGGCATGTGCACACCTTGTGGTGAGACCTTTCAGATGAGGTCATCATATTTGACCTTGTGACCTTGACCTTGCCGCAGTGGACATCTTCAGAAAACTTTAACGTTGGCCATAACTTTGGATTGTTCAGAGCTAGGGCTTTCATACTTGGTATGTGCATACCTTGTGATGAGATCATCATATTTGACCTTGACCTTGCCGCAGTGGACAATATTTAGAAAACGTTAACCTTGGCCATAACTTTAGATTGCTCAGAGCTACGGCTTTCATACTTGGCATGTGCATACCTTGTGATGAGTCCTTTCAGATGAGGTCATCATATTTGACCTTGTGACCTTGACCTTGCCGCAGTGGACAATATTTAGAAAACGTTCACCTTGGCCATAACTTTAGATTGTTCAGAGCTAGGGCTTTCATACTTGGCGTCTGCATACCTTGTGATGAGACCTTTCAGATGAGGTCATCATATTTGACCTTGTGACCTTGACCTTGCCGCAGTGGACATCTTCAGAAAACTTTAACGTTGGCCATAACTTTGGATTGTTCAGAGCTAGGGCTTTCATACTTGGTATGTGCATACCTTGTGATGAGATCATCATATTTGACCTTGTCCTTGCCGCAGTGAACAATACTCAGAAAACTTTAACCTTTGCCATAAGTTTGGTATATCCGGGGGCATCCGTGTTTAACAAACACATATGCATCTTGTTTTTATTTGTTTATCAATTATCGATAACGTATTAAAATAACGCTTGTTAAATGCACCTTTTTTAGAAAATTCTACATGAACTATTCTATTGTATATAAAATTATGATTCATAATATGCGTGGACGAAATTAAACGACACATGAAAATATGATCTTCTAATTTCGTCCACGACATTTATTATAATTTCAATTACTTCCGATATTTTGTTTCAATGAAATGCTTAACTCAATTCGTTTTGGCGGCCTTACACGCCCACTAAAATAATTATCGAATCAAAGACGAGCAAGCTCGCCTTGGAATGTCAAAAATTCCTTTGATGTTAGTCACGTGTGTTTATGTCGTTTTCAAGTCTCCCGGGCGGAAAGGGCGTGACGCTTCGTCAAGTTGTATCAACCGTATCAAGGATTATGACGTCATAATGATGACGTTGCCTGTTTTTCCGCTCTGATCATTTGTGACATTTTTATGATGTTTCACTAATTATGTGTGCATTGGGCAAGTGAAAGAGTTAACAAAAGAAACTCTAAACAACTCTCATTACTTTGATGTAATTTTGAAGAAAATCTGACTTGTGAAACCAAACATGCAACAGAAAGAAATTCCACAACTTTCTGGGAACGTTACGGACCGATTCCAAGATGGCGGACAAAGGGAGCAGCCTTATGCTATCAACAGAGACAAAGCGCTCAGGAGTAAACTAAGCGCCTCACACAGGGAATCTGTTGTGTTTTCACAAACCGGAGGAGGACTACGTGTGTTTCTTAATGGAGGTACTTTTGACATTTTCAAAAATAACTGTGAAATGTATTACGGTTCGTTAGCTTCGGACGTAATCATTATTAAAAGCGTCGATAAATCTAAATTGCAAACCGAAACAATATACAAAATATCAACTACAAACGGATGCTATACTCTTAACCTATCTAACACAACGAGTACGCTCCTTGTTAATGGCAAGGCAATTGGTGAATTTAAAACCAAGCATCTACCAAACATTCTCTCGGTAAAAGATCAGGAAAATGGAGATCATCTGAACGTTGTGTATAAAGAAATCCTTGATGCATATGAAAAATCTGTATTTGAATCGTCCTTAAAGTGCAACAAGAATCAGAATTATCAAAAGGATCCTAGTGATAGGAAATTGGTTAGTAACATTACCAAGGCCGATGCTGTCGCCATAGCAAATATGATTGACAGCGTCATCAACAGCAATACAGAAGCTATCATCACGACTTCCGTTAGAAGTACTCCAATCACTCCAAGTGTACCCCCCAGCAAAGCGATTCGCAAACCAACGCATAATCTCTTTCCAAAACTAAGGGTAAGCCTGCCACTCCGTAGAACAGTAGACATATGCTAGCGCTTCATACCCTACAGTTGAAAGTCGGCAACCTGCAGACAACGGTACAAGAAGTACAAAACACATTAAGTCGTTATACTCAGTTTGACCAGTGTTATACTGTTAAAGCGGATCTAGCGAGAGAACAAGGTAAAGTAAACAAACTTATTCAAGAACAAAGCAACCTTAGTGAAACTGTGAATGAACTGCACAAAGCTAATGAAGCTTTACACGCAGACAATCAAAGTCTTCACATCAAACTTTCGACAGTAGAAAGAGAGATTACTGATCTGAAGCGAGCGATCCCACCTCCACAGTCAACCCAGGAAACCTCCCCCTCGAACCAGGATCGCGACAGAAAGACGGAGGAAACGACGACAATAGCACATCTACAGTCAGATGTTGTACCTGAGGAATCTGAATGTGAGTATGACACTGACAGCCAGGTAGAAATGACACACTTCTCACAACACATAAAAGCTAGAAGTTCTACGGAGGGAGCGCCAGTGTGATCTAGGACTAGACCTCTCCCTACAACACTGACTCATCTTATCATAGGGGACTCGCTGCTCAAAAACATAGACAGAAGAAGGATGGACAACAAAGGGACTGTGCATGTTAGGACAATGTCTGGAGAAAAATACAGTGACCTCATAGATTTTATTGAGCAACAAGAGATCCATGCTGAGACTGACTGTTACTTGTATCATTGGATCTAATGACTGCAGCAAACATCGAGACATGTCCGAGCCAATCAAAATGCTTACAAAAACTCTGTGCCTTAAATTCCCAAATGCTAAGCTTGGTTACTGTGCTGTGCCCCAAGACGAGGTGAGCAAGGGGGGAAATACAACCGGAACACTTCAACACTAAACCATATATAGTTGAGGATGTGTGTTATAAGCAGCACATCGAGTTCATCCCCGTTGATCTGTACTTCACGGATGATGAGGGTGGCATCAAGGAGTATCTATTTTCGGACAGTGTAAGATAAGATAAGATAATTCTTTATTATCCCGAGGGAAATTTACATTACATCTAATACAGTCTCCAGTATATATTTAAAAAAAAACATACAACAGCCATATAAACAACATAAACAATATTATAAACATGATATACACTTGTGTAAATTGATCATTAAAATATCATTCCAAAAATTTTCCATTAAAGGCATAAATGCTATTCAGTACAAAAGATTGACGAAACCTGTTTGTTCTACTCGTCGGCATATGCAGTCTGCGTCCAGAGGGCAGCGAAGAATATTCCGAAAAAAGTATGTGAGTTGAGTCACTTAGAATTTTATTTGCTTTTTTTGAAAGTTGTTGATCATAAAAACTGCCGATACTTTCAATAGGAAGGCAAATTAATTTTTGAAGCGGTGTTAACAATTTTAGAGAGCTTAATTTTATTTTGAACAGACAGGTTTCCGTACCAACTCAAAAAATTAAATGTTACTACACTTTGAATAAAAGTTTGGTAAAATAACCTCAAAATAGTTTGATCTATTTTAAAATGTTTCAACTTCCACAAAAAATGCAATCGTTGCTGTCCTTTCTTATAAATTTTGTCAGTGT
This sequence comes from Gibbula magus, assembly GCA_936450465.1. Taxonomy (NCBI): domain Eukaryota; kingdom Metazoa; phylum Mollusca; class Gastropoda; order Trochida; family Trochidae; genus Gibbula; species Gibbula magus. Next base: position 3,184,662 of record OW388300.1, on the reverse strand, counting down.
TTTCATTCCAAGAAAGTTTCGAATCTAAGACAGTACCCAAATATTTATATTCCGTTACTCTTTCTATTTCATTATCATCAATAGTCACAGGATTTATTATAGACCTAGTTTCCCTGAAATCTATGACCATTTCTTTGGTCTTCAACACATTCAAAAATAAAAAGTTGATTTGCACCATTCTACAAATTTTGAAATTTCTGTTCTGTAACTCAGTTCTGATTCTCTAATCAGGCCAACCAATGCAGCATCGTCAGCAAATTTTATTGTGAGACATTCTTTTACTTTGGATATACAGTCATTGGTATACAATATAAATAAAATGGGAGAGATCACGCAACCCTGGGGTGCACCAGTGGATGTATTTAATATTGAAGACTCAACTTGGTTAACCCGTACAAATTGTTGTCTCTTAACCAGGAATGCATTTATCCATCTAAGGATATTAGAATTAACGTTCATTTTGGAAAGTTTGTCAATAAGTAGATGAGGCTGAATGGTATTAAAAGCAGATGAAAAATCAACAAACATTATTCGAACATATGTACCATAGTTTTCCAAATGCTGATAAATATTGTGTAACAGTGTGATGGTTGCATCTTCTACACCACGTCTTGCCCTATAAGAAAACTGTAAAGGATCAATCACATGGCTGACTTCACTAAGCAATAAATTCTTAATTATACGTTCTAAGCATTTCATGGCAATAGAGGTTAGAGCCACTGGTCTGTAGTCGTTGTTAACGGATGGATTTTTCTTTTTGGGCAATGGAATAATTTTAGAAGTTTTCCAAAGAATGGAAACCTCATGAGAATTGATCGATAACTGAAATAACTTTTGGAAGATAACAGCCAGCTGCACTCTACACTCCTTAAATACAATCCCTAACAAGTTGTCAGGCCCGCAGGATTTATGCGGGTTAATCTGAGAAAATGAGCTAATCACATCGTCTGTCGATATATTTAACAATTCACCAGATGGAAGCGATTCCAGTACATGTTCCCTTTCATTCGAAAAATCAATAGTATCAAATCTGGAGTAGAAGGAGTTTAACTCGTTTGAAAAAGCTAGATCGTCGCTGGATTCTAGCTGCTGAGGTCTACAACTCGAACCTATAATAGTTATAATGCAATTCCATGCGTTACGCAAATTGTTAACTGAAAATTGGCTCTCACTTTTAGATTTATATTCATCTTTACATTTTCTTGTTAAACAGACAATCTCTTTCTGAATTTCCTTCACCTTTACTTTGTCTCCTGAACAAACATCCTCGATAATCCAGCGCTATTGTTCCGATAAATCTACACACAAGCGCTGGAAAACAGTAAGGGTATTTTATCCTAACCTAGTTACCTCCCTTGGGTCCATGTTATCCAATCAGAAACGAAACGCAGACACTATCTGCGTAAACAACTCGACCAATCAAAACGCATCACTACCGTTGTTTATAGAAACAAACATGGCTCACTCACTCGATTACGATAAAATTTGTAACAAATTCAGCGTAGAAAACCTGACAGAAACTCAAAAGAAAGTTTTAAGAAGTCTGTACGTGAGAAGGGTGTATTCATGTCCATCAAAACGGGTGGACGTAAATGATTAAAATCCCTGTGCTGTGCTGTGCTACTGCGAAAGCCAAGATCCTGACACGAGAGTGCTTGTTATTTCACCCTTGATTTCAAGTGATCTCATTGGTTGTTAGAAAGCAAGCGTTTCGCTGAGTCATTGCGAAGGGTGGTAACTAGGTTAAGGATAATTACCCTTACTGTTTTCCAGCGCTTGTGTGTAGATTTATCGGAACAATAGCGCTGGATTATCGAGGATGCTGAACAAAATGCCCTTTTCTTTTTATTTAAGACTGATTTGAACTCCTTAGTTACCCAAGGCTTGTTATTAGGAAATACTTTTATGCATCTGACAGGTACAATGCTTTCTACACAGAAGTTAATATAATCAGTTACACTGTTTGTAAACTCATTCAGATCATTACATGCATGGTGAAACATATCCCAGTCTGTACAATCAAAGCAACCTTTCAATTTTTCTAAACAATCCTTTGTCCATGACTTGACATATTTTACAACAGGTTTTTCTTATTTTAATTTTGTACAATAAGTAGGAGCTAAATAAACAGTATTGTGATCAGAGGTTCACCCCAATGGAACTGGTTCGGCAGTAATGGGGCGTCATATTAAGAGATTTATTCAGAGACAGACCAAGCTTGAAATAAAAGCTAAACCTTTCTATCGCAATGCAAATGATATCCAGCCAACTCAAAACCAAACAAGATCACCAAATAAAGTGAAGCCTACGCCACTGAGGGAGCAAGGTAATTTCAAAACGTGGCAATCTACAAACTGTGTCTCTGAACAATCTGACTCGGAACCCCAGAGTGCCCCCCACACACACACACAAAATGTGTGTGGTGCGATCTCTATCTACGGACAATGCTTATCTTCATTTTAAGCAAGTAAGATCATGAGATATTATCTTCAGCGCCACCAGAGAACTACGTTTTTTTTATATTTCAGCTTCATCTCAAATCTACGGAAGCCTTTTAGGGCCATGTACAAATTTAAAAAGTATCCGAACTAACTGGAAATTTCCACATAGTATCTGGAAATAACCAGTTAGCAAATGAAAATTACCACTTAGCATCTATAAATTACCACTTGGCATCTGGAAATTACCACTTAGCATCTGGAAATTACCACTTAGCATCTGGAAATAACCACTTAGCATCTAGAAATTACCACTAAGCATCTGGAAATTACCACTTAGCATCTAGAAATTACCACTTTGCATCTGGAAATTACCACTTAGCATCTAGAAATAACCACTTAGCATCTAGAAATTACCACTTAGCATCTAGAAATTACCACTAAGCATCTGGAAATTACCACTTGGCATCTGGAAATTACCAATTAGCATCTGGAAATTACCACTTAACATCTGGAAATTTCCAGGTACTGTTTCGTGGTGTACAGTCAAATGCACAAACAGAACTATACATTCCAGATGCTACGGTTTCTCGAAACGGGAGAAAGAAGAATGATTATATGACATTAAATTTCATATGATAAACACAAACAGATAAAATACGGAAGCATTTTTGTGGGCCATGTAAAACTTTTAAAAGTATCCAAACTAACTGGAAATTTCCACATAGTATCTGGAAATAACCAGTTAGCAAATGAAAATTACCACTTGATAACTGGTAATTACCACTTGATAACTGGTTATTACCACTTGCTAACTGGTAATTTCCAAATGTGAACTGGTAATTTCCAAATGAAAACTAGCTTACTAGCTAGCACAACTACATCGTGCCTTCGGCACATGTTCTACATCGGCTAACTGCATCGGGCCGACGTTGGCCCAGGATTGGCATCATCGGCTCTATTTAATCGGCTAACTGCATCGGGCCGACGTCGGGCTGATGAGTGAAATGACATTCAGCGGGGGAAATATTTTCACAAACTTATGATAGTTTTTAGATTTTTCAAACTTATTGTATTAGCCCTACACCAAAGCTGTGTCTTGTCTCTAAAATAACCCTCTTCCACGCTCAATTAGGTAGACACTTTCTCCTTCACTCCTTCTTCGATCCAAGGAGAAGCATTGCATAAATGTACGCGCCAAAAATAACTCTGACGTCATGTCCATCGATGACGTCATTATCATCGCCATGTTTGATGTCGCTGAAGGTCGATTCGCAAGGCTACGTACATTATCATTGTCTGCTTGAGGTAAGTCACGAAATTAGTAAAAACGTTTTTTAATTACTCAGTATCATATCTTAACTAAAGTAGCATTGCTTACTCATTGAGTCATATTGTACATGCATGACGCAAATGAAAGCGGCACGACTAGGCTGGTATTGTCACTATTTTGTGACTGTCGCCTGTTGGTGAAATTCCATAGTTAGTTCCATCCATCGTATAAGGTTCATGGATGTGTAGTTGTAGTAGACAATGTAGTATGATTTACTTTTGTTTTGGCGAAATATTGTCACAATATACGACAAAACCATTGTCAAACTCCTTTCCGCGATTGTCGGTGCTAGATGACGTTGTCTCCCTACATGTGTTGCGCGGAGTTCGAAAACTTTCAATGTTTGTTTTGATTGTTGCAAGTGTCATATTGGTTGCTTCGCGCAAATTCAACTAATTAAACACTTTGTATAAACACTCAGCAGTACTAGTCTGTATTATTTCATCAAATTAGATTATTATTGTTGATCTGTCTTAATAGTTAATACCACATTATTTCATTATTTTGCCTCACTAAAATGAAATCGATTTCATGTCAACGATTTTATTTGTTAATTTTTTTACTGCACATACCATTACATAACCAATGCAGTTGGTATATATTTGCCTTCTTATATAAATCAAATTTAATGTTATAATCAAAATGAATCACAAGTATATTTCTGATACATTTTGTTCAAAGGTCTGGAACCGTGCTGTAATAGGCGGGGCAACCACCCAGGAAGTGACAAGGAAAACATTGGGCCACATTGTGGGACAAAACTGGCGCTTCAGCTTAATTGGATGGGGAAGGGGGAGAAGAGGGCGTTTTCTGCCCTAAAGCTGAAGTTACTCTCCAGTAAGTAAAATTAATGTATATATATATATATATATATATATATAAATGATATAATTGTCATTCATTCGTTTTAGATTGATATTTAAAAGTAACACGTTTAGATTACAAATAAGTTCAGCATAATAGGATTCGGATGTGATGTGTAAGAAATATATTTCATTATTACCTACGGAGCAGACATATCCGGGTTCATATTTTTCAGTAGTATAAAAAATGTATCTATATCCATGGTATTCGACCATAGACAGTATATACAACATCATGAATGACAAGAGATAGTTTTTGAAATAAGCCAAACTAGTTCTGTAAATTAATCTAGAATGTGTAGACTTTGATTAGAAGTTTTCTACTGCTGTGAATTTACCCTCTAAATGAAGCACACAGTATTTGTAGGTCAGGGGTCATGGGGCAATTTCTCGCCACTGAAGATTTTGATGTTCAAATTATATTAAGCCTGTATGGCCGATTTTGGTGACTAGATCCTGTAATTTACAATTGCTATGCTATAATAATCCAGTAATATTTGTTATTATTGAGATTTCTTTATTGATATGAATTATTACAATAGACTCAACTTGTGCTTGTTCTTAACTTTTACAATTAATATAGCCTAAAACTGATAGGTTAAATGTGACAAGAATATTATTTAGATTTTAATACATCTGAGAATTTGTTGTCATCATGGTGAATATTTGAATGTTATGTTTGGTAATGTTACATTTAAATATGGTTAAACATTTTTAATCTTTTCAGCAATTCATTTCAAGATGTAAATTGTTCTGTTCATCTTGAATTTGAAATTCATGAATACTTCATGAACTTAATCATTAAATGCCAATGTATTCATGAACATTCAATGTTTATGATGTAAAATTCATGACCTAGTTCATGAACGAAAGTGAGAATTTTACGTCACAAACTAATCAATGAATATCAATTCATGAACTGTTCAATTAGTTCATGAAATAAAATTAAATATATTCTCACTTATGCTCATAAACAAATCATAAAATCTGCATGACGACACTTCTTGAAGAGTTTATGAATTTTTCATGAAGAATTCACCAAAATTTCGCCAATGTATCATTCAGAATCCTAGCTGTAACGGGAGGGCTGAGGGCACACTTTTGCTCATCATGCGGTCCCTACCATTAGATCGCCATGTAGTATTGGTCAGAACATCATATTATTGTAAATTTATCTCCTTACATATAAATTGATGAATCTTTTTCTTTATTTCAGAGGCTGTACAGAAAAACATGGATACAAGGCACCCTTCTGAAAGAGACATAGAACATGCCATAAAGCTCACAAAGTTGAGGAAATAATGAACTTTTAAGATCCAAATGTCACTCCTGATGCATTTACTTTGTCATTTACTGATTAAAATGTTAAAAACAAAACCATTTGTTATTTTGTAATTATAATTAGCATGAAATGGACTGGAAGATTGTTGTCCAAAAAAATAGTTTTATTTAAGGGTTTGTTTAAGGTTAATTTTGAATTTACACACCTAGGAATTTTTAATGTTATAGTGTAGCACCTGTATAAGCAAAAGTCAATATTTTTAATTTAACATTTACGTATATATATATTCCCACACGAAAGTTGTTTTCTTAATTAAATTGTAGAAGTAATATTTTTTCAACTATAAATATTCAAAGGCTGAATTTTGAAAATACTTAACAAAAGTATGTGAATATGATCTCAAGAGGTGGTACGCTGATGATTAACTTAATCATAATGAAGTGTGTTCAAGGAAAATACTACTAATTATCAAAAAGTAATTAATAATTCAAGTACGGGCCGATGTAGGGCCGATGCTGGCCCGATAATTTTATGCCGACGTCGGGCCGATGTAGAACCGATGAGCAAAACTTCATCGGCCCGATGTCTAGGACATTTTCATTTGCATTTTTTAATGCTCAAGGTATTGTTAACATTCAACACCCAATTGACATTCTTCGTAATTTTGAATTATCAGATTTTATAGGATTGACTGAATGTTGGATAAGCCATGAAGATGCTAACATTAATATCATTAAAGAAAGATATACAGATTATAATATCATCTACAACCCAAGACGTGCTAGTATCAGCAATGTGTCTAACATAACTAGAGGCGGTACAGCTCTATTATATAAGAAAGACCTTGGCGTTGATGTTGAAGTACTTGATAATGGGGACGGTGACTCTTTGTGGGTTAAAGCCAAAGGCAGGTCATTAAATATTTCACAAGATATTATTATTGGAACTATATATCTTCCACCAGAAAACTCAAATATCTGGAACAAGAAAGACCGCGATGCTTTTATAGACTTAGAACACAAGCTTGCACTTTATGCCCATCAAGGCACCCTTGTATTGGGTGGAGACTTTAATGCGCGGACTGGGAATCTAAAAGACTTACCGCAGTCCGAAATATGTCAAGAGGGTCAACCAATCTGAGGTTTGATCAATATTTCGTCTCAGGAATATGGATTCAGTTCACGTCACGTCATGTCGACCGTAGATCCACAACAAAGAACGTTAACTCTAATCTGACGTTTACTGACGGTGAAGTCGATGGAGATTACGATTACAGCACCAAATATTGGACCCATGAAGTGTGTACCAAGGGAAATATTTATTTTAATGGATTCCGAATGTAGAAAGGGACGCCCTGGTGAAACATTCTTCCGATCGTGGCGTGATTGAACTGCAGTCCCGATGTCAAACACATCGACAGGTTTGATATCATTCTGCACGCTTTTTCTGATTCAGAAACAACGAGAATAGTGCATAGATTGTCCATTTTTTCTGATGTTGTCTCTCGTTGATGGTTAGGTAGATGTCTATTTATTTATGGATTGAACATTCTCGTGTCCGGAACTGTTCAAGTTTTACTCTGTTGGCAGCCATGTCTGTTTACAAACAACGACAACGTGAAGCCGTTGAAATTATTCAAAATGATCGCCAATAACGTGTCAATTAAAATAATAATGACAATGTAGATAAATAAATTTATGATTTCGAATACAGAACATGTAATAAACTAAATATTTTTTATATTCTTGATCTCTGTTTTGATCGCCAATAACGTGTCAATTAAAATAATAATGACAATGTAGATAAATAAATTTATAATTTCGAATACAGAACATGTAATAAACTAAATATTTTTATATTCTTGATCTCTGTTTTTATTTTTAAAATCGAAATGTGTACCGAGTTCGGCACGTTTTATTTATCAATGAAACAAGAAAGTAGTACCGTCAACCAATCGTCGTGTCATTCTCTGGCTACTGACCAATCAGCTTTGAGAATCAGATATTCGCACACATGTGCGAATATCACAAAAATAATCACCTGTGTATCGTAACCCGTTTGGGTAATATTTAGCAGCTCCGACATCAGTTTTTGCGCAGTTTCCGTCGCCGACGCGTTTTGTATTGGCTATAACTTTTTTCCTAGAAGGTTTTGAGAATTCGTATACATAACTTCTTACTTATGCCCCTGGGGAATTTTTTTGACATGTTCACGTTCAAGGTCAAAGGTCAAGGTCACGAGTTCTGAAATCGCTATAACTTTTTTCCACGAAGGTATCAACACCTCATATATATAGCTTCTTTCTTTTACACCTAGGGAATTATTTTGACGAGCTCACATTCAAGACTGAGATTTGAAAAGGTTTTTCGCTAAAATCTGTCAAAGGTCAAGGTCACAGCTTAAGCATGCAGTTGCGAACATGCCTTATTTTAACTATTAACATTTTGAATCATTACATGATTGTTATACACAATGAAAAGTGATCATTGACTGTGTGACCTTGAAGATCAAAGGTCAAGGTCACGAGATATGGTCATGGTGACCGGTTCTGAAATTTCTAACTTGTTTCCAAGAAGGTATTAACACGTCATATACATAGCTTCTTTCTTATAAATCTGGTGAATGATTTTGACATGTTCACATTCAAGGTCAAAGGTCAAGGTCATGAGTTCTTAAATCACTACAATAATCCTTGTAAACACGATAACTTCAAACATGTGTGTGCTGTCAGGCTCTTATTTGGTATACATCAACTATGGAGAAAGACTGAGATTTGAAAACGTTTTCGCTTAAATCTGTCTACGGTAAAGGTCACAACTTAAGCATGCTATTGTGAATATGCCTTATGTTAACAGTCATTGCATGATTGTTATACACAATGAAAAGTAATCATTGATGGTGTGACCTTGGAAGGTCAAGGTCATGAGATATTGGTTAAGGCCATGTTAATCCTTTGATCCAATTTTGAAATCAGAAATAGGTTTGAAGATCAAACTTGTGAAAAGTGACCCCTGTGATGATTCAACTTGTTAGAATGACTTGAATAATGAAAAAAATTTGTGAAAAAAAATTCCCATTTTTTTCGATTCATCGCTATTTACATCATTGAGTAATAAATAAAATACTAAACGATGTCCCGTTTGCTTACATGTTTATTAAACGATGGTTTGGTATTTAACGAGCAAAAGCGAGTAAATACCGATGCCATTCACGAGTTTCATAAACATGCTTAAAGGGGCAGTAGCACGTTTTTTGCAAATTTTATTTTTTCAAATTTCCCATTTATAATGATAGTTTATATCATTCATATTTACTTTAGAGGGTAAAACATCTTATTTCACAAATCAGTTACCCGTAGTGGTAATAACGATGTTGTGTATAAAGCAAAAATTGCATGGCGGCCATTTTATTGTGAACACAATTTATTATTTCTAATGACAAAAAACGTTTCCCATGGCTTTACGGAACCATGTACACTCATATTTTAGCTTGATTTTCTAAAGAGGGAAGGGTGTTTTACTATTGGTGACATTATTTTTCAATTACATTTCATCGACTTATTTCCCCAGAAAAACGTGCTACTGCCCCTTTAAGCTTCGCCTTGCAAGTTTAATACTGTCATTACGGTCTCGGAAACTTAGGTTGAACATGATTTTATATTTAATATGTTTAACTGACGTGTGACTTCAATTAGGTATGCTCGAAATTATTCAATTATGTGATTTAGCTTAAACAGGATAACTACGCAATTCCTGAATGAGCGCAAAGTAGTTCCGTCAACCAATCAAAACGCAAGTTATATTTAGATAAACTTTAATTCCCATGACCATTATGAAAACTATAATACCCGGCATATCTTTGCCCGCTTGCGTAAGAATACAATTTACTTGTCATATCTCAAAACATTTGTACTTGTTTAAAGAGCCAACACGGATGTTAGTATATCAATTCTTTGGAAAATATACTTATAACGTCATTCGCCAGAGAAATATTTTATCTACAACATGGCATATGTTAAATCATTTTCATATCACGATAATGTATTGCAATTTGGTTTCAAAGAGAAGTACCACTTCGACTAGCACGCGCTAAGGGTATCTGACGTTTATAAACATAATCCCCTTTTTGCGTAATACGTACTACACAAACAGCAAGCGCTTCCGAAGCGTGAAGGCTCGTCTCTAGCGCATGTCGCCATAACAACCAATATGCTGCACGTGCTTCACGTGTCTCTCTTGCAAGTTACCCTTGTCACACATAACTGAATGTGACGATTGCTTTACAAACAATGTTTCTAAATGTCCTGAGAATATAAAAATTATTTCCTGTTTAATGTTCTTTTTATTGAGATAAGACCAGCAAATTATGACAAATTTTTACTCTCATTAATTATAAAATTCAAGAAAAATACCTAGTTGGGTAAAACAATTATTCCAATATATGTAGCAAATACATAATTAAATGAAATAGTAAATAAAGCACCGCCAAAAAAAATATATTTCGATATCTTTCATTGCTCATATTTTTTGTTATTCTTTCGTGTCTTTGTTTACTGTGTGTGAGCTAGACCATAATGCTTTGCGCTTGAAAATAATAGACTGGATCTATATTTAGACTGGAAAACACCTTTACTAATTAATGCAATTTCTCGGCTTATTTTAAGTTGGAAAAATTTTGGGAAAATTAAGTGTAATTATTTCACGGAGATGGATTTTTGATTTTTTTTTTATATTTTCATCAACATCCGTGATGGCTCTTTAAGACTATAAGGCTACAATGCCCTGATGAAGAAACAATCGTAAGGAAATTCTTAAGCAGCCATGTATAAATATTAAAATAAGTGTTGCATCTCACTAAATTTATACCCAAAATATGTTAAGATATATTGATTGAATGACATAAAGATAGGATATTTTATTACTGTATACATGTTCATATTTTTAAGAACTTACGACTGAAATTTCAATGGTACTGGGTTTTTTTCACCCAAAATAACTATTGTTCCTGTGCCAAAACTGTGCGATAAACATTAGGTTTCAGAGGACGAAAATAAATGTTGTTACCAATTTTACTTTCACTCATTAAAACATCTTTTATCATGCAATTTATGGATATAACATGTTCTTGAAATGTCCTCCTATCTTTCAAGCTTAAGATACCATATTTTACGTTCGTTTAAATAAGTTTACCCAATTTGCGTATTCATCCCCATTCGCCAAATGTATGATCATTATTTTACCAAGTAACAGCGTTATACATGTGCAGAAACAGAAACCACAAGTCACATTTACATGCGTAATAGTAATGTGACCTATTAAACATCAGCAACCCAAATTTGTCATTTTGTCTTCTTCTATACTTACGCTTGATTAATAAACGTGCGCCAGTCGCCGTGCATTGTCCGGTTTCGATCAGAAATCACTACTTTCAACTTTCTATCGTCACTTTACTATATCGACTAGCAATAAAACGCTAACAGTCAGCACTTTTCGATAAAATAACACCATTTACAACGGTCGAATCAATAAATAAATATGGTCTGTCGTTTGACATACAAGAATCCAAAAACACACAGAAGTTAGGCATTTAGAAGTGGAAATTGAGAGGCTTGAACGTTGAGATTTCTACCCTCTAACGGAACAATATATTGTATAAACTAATAAATGATAAATGAAAAACAAAATAGCAAAAAACGGCTTCAGCGCCTTAAAAATACATTAGTAATTTTTAGAATGATGATTAAAAAAGCATGAATGGTTACACAACAAGGATTTGCAATGTAAACATAAGTTATGATAAAGTTGCGCCTTACGTTTATTTTCACATGTAAAAGTTGTCTGATCAGAATAAAAAACAAATGAGTGGTATGACACAGTATCTACGGCGGCAACTCCAATATCCACCACCAAGTGATTGGTCTCCCAGTCCGCCATGTTCGTTATGTCGAGTCCATAGTCAACATCATCACCGCACCTGCTGGTGTCAGGAGAAGATATGGGAGAGCAAACAAAACACTGCTGCAGCCTATAGCACGTCTTACCGTGGCTTAACATGAAGAGCAACACGTGTAGCGAAAATACCACACATACAAGGCACATTTAGGACATACAAGGTACATTTAGGTTCACACAGTTTCTGTTCTTATGTGTAGTGGTGTTCAGGATATTTTTCATGGAGGTACGCATTTCTTTTGGTGAGAGTTTCTAGATTTTCATTTTCATATGTAAAAATATGTAACTGAAAAATATTAATTCCATATTATTATCCAAATTATTTTCTATAAAGATGCTCTTTAAACATTAAATCATATTAACGCATGTGAAATTAGTTCAGTTTCATCTTATTGACTCGTTTACAATAATTCAGATGAAACGAGTAACGATGCAACTATGAAATTATGTGATGCACATATAAAACTGTTATTAATGTCAACTTTTTAAAAATAAATTGTAGTCATTTTCTCAAAATGTGCGACAATGTAAATATAATTTGGAAATATTCGTTGTGAAAAAGTTGTGAACAAACATGTTGAAATAAAGCATTTTCAAAACAAAACAAAATATGCTTGATTTTAAGTTGACTGTACCCTGTGTAAATAGATAATAAAAAAATTAAAAGAATTTCTTAATTAAACTGAAGTGTAGTGCCTAACGTTTTTATAATATAGGTACTTTATAATATATACCCTTTTATAGTGCTTTACCATTTACAAAATTACATATATTGACTTTTAAATCTAAAATTTTATGAATATGAAATGAACTTGTTAAACGTTTTTACAAGCGTCGTTAATTGATTTTTTAAAAGAGCCTAAAAGAATAATCAGGCCAATCCCGAGAGTGTTGTATCTGATTGCATCACATACATTAGGTATTTTCTGAATCTGTCAATAATGATACTTTTTAAAAGTAAACTCATCACTTATTATTTCTGTGAATCTCTACCCAATTTATATTCCGTTTTTTTAAAGGCTTTAGGCCTATAGTGCCTTGAATAAACATTTACTTACAAAACAGTAACGAACAATTAAACTTATTTGGATGGACGTAATATTTTTCCCTTTCTTTCGAATGTTACTTTAGATAGGCCTTACTGGAAGGAAATGATACTCGTCTTCAATTGAATTTGAAGAACATATTTTACCTGCCTCAAACGTTCATGAGATGAGCATCGTCTTGGACATATTAAAGTCATAAAAAGATAATAAAAAAGCAATGCGTGAATACCAATCAAGTTTTAATCGAGTATTTACCCACTCTTGTTTTTAAATGCAAATCCTCATTGTATAACACCTTCATGTATTTTAATCTCTTTAAAGGCGCTGTAGCACGTTTTTTGAAAATTTTATTTTTTCAAATTTCCCATTTATAATGATAGTTTATGCCATTTAAATTTACTTTAGAGGGTAAAACATCCTATTACACAAACCAATTATCCGTAGTGGTAATAACGGTGTTGCGTATAAAGCAAAAATTGCATGGCGGCCATTTTATTGTGAACACATTTTATTATTTCGAATGACAAAAACGATAGCCGTGACTTTACGGAACCATGTACCCTCAATTGTAAGTTTACTTTCCGAAGAGAAAAGGGTGTTTTACTATTGGTGACATTATTTTTCAAATACATTTCATCGACTTATTTGAGCGAAAAAACGTGCTACAGCGCCTTTAATATCGAATTTCTTGATAATTGTTAACATATTTTTCTCTGGAATGTATTAAAGTAAAGTATACATGTATCCCATTAGGTCATGTACGTTCACAATAAAGAAGTTGTTATCCGGCCAGAAAAGTTTGCCATTCTGTTCTACGGTTACTTTTTTATACAGCGCGGTACCACCCATGGTTCTTTAGATGTCATTTACTTACATACACATATTATACCTTGAAGAAATGGTTGCTATTCTATGACTCTAAGATGAGTGATGTTTCATTACGTTTACATACTTTACAGGTACCAGGATGCTTGATATGTGTGTTAAAGAACCTAGTTCAAGGTAATACATCTGTTTAACCATGCTAGGATGTGAGGGGCAATATGTAAGACAGTAGGAATTGATAGTTTCTGTCATTCTGTTTCTGACATTTCCTTTCCGGTTATTTAAAAATTAAAGCAATTATAGATTATATATAAATTATTCTCGCTTTTTTTGACAATGATGGTAGGGGGTTATATGTTTATCGATAGTATACTTTTAATGTAAAGTTCTATCTCATGTTTACAGGATCGCTGTAGCACTGCTGGTGGGCGCTGTGCTCATGTATCTCAGTATGTACTGCTCCTCTGTGCGGAACATGAAGACGGGATACAACCCTCAGAACAATACTAATATCAGTGATGACCCTCCTCAGGGAGAAATAAACAAAACCTACAGACCTCCAGATCACCAAGACAACGCACAGGAAGTCCGCCATATTGCTTTCCTGAAAGTACACAAGTGCGCCAGTTCGACCGTGCTGAACCTCATGTACAGGTTCGGGATGGAGCGAGGCCTGACATACGTTCTGCCTGTGAAGGGTAACTACATCCGGTTCGAGAAGACCAAGATAACTGAACTTCCTCCTGCCCTTCATTCCGACTACGACATGCTCTGTAACCACGTGCTGCACTTCGATAAATCCGCATTTGCACACTATCTACCCCCTGACACCGCCTACCTGGCAATTGTCCGTGATCCGCTACAGAGAATGCAGTCAGCTTTTAATTATTACAGAGATGTCCAACATGATCGTTCTTTACTTGATGTTGAAGGTGATAATCCTTTCGAGACGTATTTGAAGAACCCAGAATATTATGAGTCGAAATGGGCTGGTTCTTCCAGGACGAATAACAACATGGCGAAAGACTTTGGCTTTCCTTACGATGATTTCAGAAATGAATCCAAATTTGCGTCGTACTTACAGACTTTAGATAAAACCTTCCAGTTGGTGATGGTTCTCGAACTATTTGACGAATCACTTGTACTTCTGCGCAGAATGCTTAATTGGCCGCTTGCAAATATTCTCTACATAGCCAAAAACGCCCACTCTTCCGTACTTATACCCGAGGCGGATGTGACGTCACAAGTTGAGCCATTTCTGGCGCTAGATCGGCTACTATACGACCATTTTGTATCTCAATTGAAGAAAACGATAAACGCCGCTGGAGGAAATTTTCAAGAAGAGGTTAAATATTTCCGAAAGATGAATAAAAGGGCAGGAAGCTTCTGTGATGGCACCAAGACTTTGAGGTTAATGCACGTGAAGGCCAGTCTCTGGAATGAGGCATTCAAGTTAACAAAGGAAGACTGTGTTCGCATGAAGTTAAATGAGATAACTTTCCTGGGAATAATTCGTAAGAAACACATGTTGAATATCGATAGATTTGGGGCAAATATGACAAAACTATTGCACCGATGAAGACACTATTGTGCAGATAACATCCTGCTCGGGTTGATGATACCCTCTCGTGTGTATGTGATGTTAAGAAGTTTGTGAGCTACACGATGCAGTTGTATTTGATATCACTGTTGTTTGTTGTTGAAAATGATGTTGATAAACAGTACAAGGCACATTTCCTGGCTTGTCAAGCTGTTATTGACATAACACAAGATAGTATATGTTCGATCTGATCGCAGCTGTTGGGTGTGAGAAAGAAACAGCTTGGAGTAATGTCGGATCCACAAAATTAACTATAGTCACAGAAGAATAATCTGGTTATTCAGAATCAGTTTTGCAGTCTCAAATTTGCTCAAGGACATGTCTGTTGTTCCGCTGACTACATGTTCCTGCAGATTTCAAGAAAGGATCCGAATCCGCCAATGAAACCCTCAACACAGACTCACTCGCTCATCAATCCTTGGTTCTAGTTTGTTGCAAAAGCATGGTTCGTCTGTAAACATGACGTGACGCCCTGATGATTATATTTACTTACAATGGCCACTGCATGCCATCCCTGTCACATGCACCTCAGTCTGTACTCAAGATGTCTCCCTTTCAACTTTCCTCCCTTTTACAGTTGAGCTTGCTTTCTATTGTATTTGTGTGGTTTATAAGATTCAGGGTTAAGCTTATAGTTAATCCGTCAATTTGATGTATTTCTACTGGTTATCGGCTTTGAAGATAAACCTTGGAGGTAATATGTCATTGAGGTTGTGACTTTAGTAGTGATATTCTTATTGATGTAGTTTTTATTGTGTGTTGTACATATCATATTGGAATCTTATATAGAAATAGGCTGTAATCTAAAGATCGTAATTAAGTAGATAGATTAAGTAATGTTATATTTGTGTATTGGCCAATGTAATCAATTGATCTGGTTTATATTCTCATATGCAATAATAGTGTTTATATCTTAAACATCATAACAAAACAAAAAATATATTACCTAAATAATCATAAACTATTTATTAAAGTTAAATATGTTTTCGAAGTGAGTGGTTTTTTTAATGTGTGCTAGCTTTTGAGATAGGTTTTAAATTAGTTTTAAATATTTGATTTAGATAACCAAGTAGCTGTGACGATAAAATGACTTTTTTCTATGTACTTGTGAACTTCATGTCACGCATGGATGAGTTTCATGGTTTAATGTATTTTATATTTGCACATGTATTTCACAACAATTTAAGATGTGAGTAAGAGCTTTTTGTAATTATCTTAAGCATCAGGTTGCATTCTTTATGTAAACGTGTATGTTACACACACTGATTATTCTTGCATTGCTATTTATTGTAATGTCGATGTGGATGATGTGATGTAATGAATCACACAGATTGCTATATTTCTTATTTAATCATGCAATCAATTTTGTATCATCTACGTGTATATCATCTACGTGCATATCACCTACGTGTATATCATCTACGTGTCTATCATCTACGTGTATATCATCTACGTGTGTATCATCTACGTGTATAGCATCTACGTGTATATCACCTACGTGTATATCACCTACGTGTATATCATCTACGTGTATATCACCTACGTGTATATCACCTACGTGTATATCATCTACGTCTATATCACCTACGTGTATATCACCTACGTGTATATCACCTACGTGTATATCACCTACGTGTGTATCATCTACGTGTATATCATCTACATGCATATAATCTACGTTTATATCATCTACCTGTATATCATTTACCATGCTGATACAGTGTTTTTGGGTGTCATGTTTTAATATTGTTGTATTCCGGTATTTCATAGTTCAACACATAGATTTAAAATAAAATATTGTCAAGCCTCACATCCCCAGTAGTTGGTTCTCTTTGGAACGAAGAGTTTTCCTAACACACTACTCATTATAAAGGACTGAATTTGCTTTGTTTCCTTATAAATTGCATATGCGCACAATAAACTAACGATGCAGAAGGTACTGCAAAAGTTTCAAAAACTTGTCTTCAAGTACAGATGGTATCTTTCTTCACACTATTTATCTTCTGGACCAATTTGTAAATTTTTTTTATTTTTTCCTCGTTGTAAAGAGGACAGAATTGTGTTCAATTCTTTGTATAATTATAATATGAACAGAAAACAAGTTAAGATGTTGCAAGGGGTGTGGCAAGTGTCGCAAAAAATGCGATTTTCCAAAATAAGCCCCCCCCCCCCCCCCCCCCAGAAAAAAAGAAATTGTTTCTGGTTTCAGTTTCAAACCCACGCCTCAGGTCTTTTTTAAGGTTTTACAAAAGTAAGGGGAAGATAACTCTTATTTCATAGCCTCAGAAAACATTGTCATAGAAAATGTCACTCATTTCTGATGAGATGGAGTGTAGGGGTGAGATTATTGACTATTTTGAATAGTAACACATATTTAAGAGGGTTTGTGCTTTATTTATATAAATAATTGTATAAATTTTGTTTGTTTATCTCTTCATTCCAAAAAAAATGTCGTAAAAAAACGCGTCATCGCATCATTTTTGTCAGCCTGAAAATACCAGAAACATTTATTTTTATTGTTTAGGCCTAAAGACTCAACGTACCGAGGGTACTTCCTTTCGTACTTCTTTTGAACCGAATTGTGCATTTTTATTCTGTTTTCATCGGCGTAAAGAAAACCATAAACCATAAACCATGCTCCATGAAAGTGCATTACTGGATGGACACTGGCATAAATATCCATCATCATCATCAGCATCATTATATGCGCAACAAAAGGTACAGATGCAACTAATGATGTAATTTGGATGCAATAATATTTGTTAAGAATTATTTTAGAATTTATTAGAATATCCTTTGGGGTAGAACAGGCTTTTCACTTTTCAGTGTGAATATTTCGTGTTTTATTTTGAGCTTGTACAGGGATTTACGTATTTCCAGTAAGGAAATCCACGGTACCATAACATATGCTTAATGTCCTTATGGACCGCTGTAACAAGCAGATGATTTATGGTCTGACATATTTCATTTTCAGTCCAGTGTGTGTAAACACATTACAATGGCCGCTCGATGGGAAACGGACTCGCATGGCTTAACCAAACCATACACCTTCGTTTTAAAGTTGATTTCCTCCATTAGTATATTTCAATTTGGTTGAATTAATAACATATATGTGTAAAAAGGGATATCCCCTCGAATTTCGTTTCCACAAAAAATACCCCGATAGAACCCTCCTTTTAAATGAAGTGATGAGGGCATGTGGTATCTGTATGGGGTTGCTCAACAAGCTCGGCTGTAGGAAAACTCGTACCCAAAACGAAGTCGTTTTGCCAATTATAATATCTATCAGGAAAATGAAAAATAACATTTTATCTTTTTTTGTAAAGCTCATGCAGTGTATTATATCTGCAAATGGATGCATGTATTTTGTACAAGTTGTCTTTTACTGTATAAAATGTATGTCTATCGGATATATTAACATGTTTATCGCTTACTAGGTTGACTTAAAAGATTGAAAATATTATGTAGATGATGTTATGCTGGGTGGTACGAAACTATGTCGAGGTTACTTGCAAAATGAAAGTTTTTCTATCTATATTTGTTCTTAAATATCTGGATTTACGTTTAAATCTCGATTTTGGTCCCCCAAAAAATTTCAGGTTGGGAAAAAGTTGGGCTACGCCTATGTTGCATATTAATCTATTAAAAAAATATGTGGGTACGAGTTCTCCATGGGTACGAATTCCCGGTGGGGACGAGTTCGTTTTGAGTACGAGTTTTCCGCATTCCAACAAGCTCTGCCAGATAAGCTGGCATAATATTCGATAATAACTCATTAATAGTACGAGGGGAAGTCAATAAGTTCATACAGAAGTGAGTATTGATACACCCCTGAAGACTTATCGTTGTTGTCATTAATGAGATTGGCCATCTGACAGTTTACAGATAACAACAACACTTCCCGATCATTTTCTTCAGATGTACAGCATGTTGAACACAGGCACCCGCCTGTAATCATGGAAAGTCCTAAAACTGAGCAATGTGCGGTTATCAAATTTCTCACGAAAGAAGGGGTGTATGAATATACCGAAATACATAAACGTATGACCAATTTGTATGGGAAAGGTGAGGTGAGTTGTGGTTTAACACCGCTCTCAAGAGTATTTCACTTATATCGCGGCTGCTAGTATTATGGCAGCGAGAAAGCCCACAACGCTATGTGGCTATGCATTGCGGTGAAACCTACGAACAACCGCTGGAACTAGCAAACCATGGGTGGTACTACACTGAAATTCAGTGTAGTATCATAGGGTAGACATTATAACTATTATTTTAGAAATTTGTATAAAGGAAAATATTAGATTTATTCATTAGATGTACTCACATTCTGTATAAGTATTCAAGTATTTTGCATCTTCCCATAGTCAGTATATACTTTAAACATTAAATTCTGTCATAGAGATAATCTGTAATTTATTAGCAGACAGTTTAGCTATTTTAAATTGACTGTTAATCTTTTGACAAGGCACAGTTAAGATAATCCATTTAGATACTTGAATTCCTTTAACTTAACCAGACATGCCAATCTATTAGAACAATGAACCGTCTACTATATTTATTTACTGTCAACTTAATTTTTCCTCGGATCAATGAGGCATAACCATCTCTTTGGCTATATAAACCGATGGGACATCAGAGAAAGTAGATTCGCTTTTGGAGCTCGAGCATCAGACTCTTACATGTCTTTGAGTTCATCTGAGGATACCAAACTGGACTAATCTCTCCTGAAGCTCTGTACCTATGTTGTAGCAATTGCCTCTGGAGGGGATAGGATTCAACTGTTATCTACCAGATTGTTATTATGTTGTTATAGTTGTTCCTGTAAATAAAAGTGTGCATAACTGTTTCAAGGATTTTGGATTTCATCTGCCTAGAGTTAATTCTCCGTTATATCTAGACAGCCCATCAACACGAATTTAACAAAATTACAAGTATTTTGTATATTTATGAATGATACCTACCTCTTAACTTATATGCATTTCCTTGTTTGTTTACAAACAATCTAACAACCTAACATCCTTGTACATTGTCTTGAAATAGACAAGTCAAACTTTTCGAGTACTCCACACTTCGCTCGTGCATGCACGTGATACACGTCACCCATAATTCCTCAGTCCTATCGAGTTCACTTTCTTGCTGTAAAGCCAACCGAAAAGGCTGATAACCGTTCCGTGGGGAGATCCAGGCGGGTTCCAAACTATAAGTTAAGAGGTAGGTATCATTCATAAATACACAAAATACTTGTAATTTTGTTAAATTTCTTTCATTCACTACCTCTTAACTTATATGCAGATTCCCACAGATCGGTGGAGGGTAGGAAATCAGCCAGTGAAGAAAAGAGAAAGATGCCTTTTACCAAAAAATCAGGTCGCGAGAACGAGGTTCCTGCTAAACCGAGTAATGGTAGGCTGGCCTAGGCTGTCGTGGATTTACAACCGTTAACTGCTGTCGGCCAACATAGGATTTCTCAGCGAGAAGGAGGAACTCCGTCCTTACAACCTCTTTAATAAAAGAGTTGTAATTACCTATGTCACTGCTTGGAGGCCTGAACTACACCGGCTGCCACAAATGGTCCCAGCTGATGGGAGTCCCTGCAGGTCAGACTGTACGTCCCTCAGGTAGAAGGTAGAGAAGGTAGTTTAGGAGGCCCAGTAACCAGCAGAGATAACGTCCTCAACCGAGGCAGAGTGCCACAGCGGAGCAGAAGTAGCCCAGGCTCTAATTTCATGGGCAGACACCTTACCATAAATCGGCGGGGAGGTCGCAGACTTATGGTAAGCTGCCTTGATAGTCTTCTTCAACCATGCAGACACGGTATTCTTAGTAATGTCCTTGTCGGAAGAAGGGAGACATGGCAGAAAAAGCCTATGTCTACCCTTCTAAAGGACTTGGTCCTGGTCAGATACTCTCTAAGAGCGCGGACAGGGCAGAGAAGTAGATCCTTTTCCATGCCGTCTGATAAGGCAGCGGACAGAGCCGGAACAGAAAAGCATCTTCTTCCCAACGGACCAGCTACAGACTTCTGATTTTTTGCCACGAAGCCGGGAAGGGTAGAAAGGGAAACGGACTGCCAGTCTTTAGAATGCGTCAGAGTAGAATGATCTAAAGCGTGTAACTCTGAGACCCTGCTTGCAGAAGCCAGCGCCAACAGGAAAGCTGTCTTCCACGACACAAACTGCAAGGAAACGTCCTTGAGGGGTTCAAATGGTTCTGAAAGTTAAGCAGACAACACCACAGACAGATTCCACTTAAGCTGAAACTTGGGAGTCTTCAGATCTTCTAACTGGAACGATCTGGACAAACGATGAATGGTCTGGTCCCTGGACAAATCGACTCATTGCAAAGCCAAGGCAGATGTTAAGGCCGATTTGTAGCAATCGATTGTCCAAGCCTTCAACTTCTTCTCCTTCCTCAGAAAGAGTAGGAACTCAGCGACGAGTGGGATGGAGATAGCAGCATCAGGCTGGAATTGCTGCTTCCACTCGGTGAATTTATTGTATCTGCAATCATAGAGGGCAGAAGTCGAAGATCTGAGGCCTCCCTTGACTGCTTCTGCGACTTCTTGGGAGAACCCACTTCTCCTGAGGTTATGATGGATAACCTCCAAGCGTGTAGATGAAGAGACTCGGGGTTTCGATGAAACCTGTCGGACCTTGGCTGTCTCAGTAAGGTTGGGAACACTGGTAGCTCCACCGCCTGAAGCGTTGATGCCTTCAATAGATCCGGATACCAAGGACGATTGGGCCACGCTTGAGCAATCAGTATGATGATGCAGCTGTGACGTCTCGCCTTCTCCAAGACTGCTGGAACCAGCGCTGGCGGAGGGAAGGCGTAAGCAAGGAGACCGTCCCAGCTGATCGAGATTGCGTCTACGGCGAAGCCCCGTGGATCTGGAACTGGACTGACGTAGACGGGAAGCTGCGAGTTGAGACTGGTCGCGAACAGATCTAACATCGGAGATTCCCACAAATCTGCCACCATCTTGAAGGAGGTGGGATGAAGACTCCATTCTGTCGACTGAATCTGGTTCGGTCGAGACAGGCGGTCTGCTAGAACATTCAGATGACCTGGAATGTGTCTGGCCCTGATCTGACACCCGTTCTTGTCGATCCAACTGAATAGTTGAAGACACAGATCTAGCAACCCCTTTGATCTTGTCCCTCCTTGACGATTTACGTAGGCCACTACTGTTGTGTTGTCTGTCGCCAACATCAGCTTTTTTCCTCTCAAGAGGTTCTGCCAGAATTGAAGAGACTTCAGGACGGCCAACATTTCCAGCTGATTGATGTGAAGTGGAGCCTCTTCCAGAGACCAAGAGCCCTGAAACATCTGGTCCATGAGGTGTGCACCCCAGCCCACTGTGGACGCGTCCGTCACCAGCAGAACATCCTGCACGAAAGGAACCAACTGAACTCCTAGCAGCACATTCTGGTCTTGAAACCACCAATGAAGAGAGCGAAGGATCTCTGGCGGAGGACAGCAAACAGTCGAAAGTTCGAGAGATCTCACGGAGTTGATCCAACACTGAAAGCGACGAAGTCTCAGCCTCCCCCTGTTGGTTTAATCTTGCATGCTTGTGAGCCTGCCCAACAGGGACATCCACTGCCTTAGGGTTTGAGGAGACTGGGA
Organism: Gibbula magus; assembly: GCA_936450465.1. Classification (NCBI taxonomy): domain Eukaryota; kingdom Metazoa; phylum Mollusca; class Gastropoda; order Trochida; family Trochidae; genus Gibbula; species Gibbula magus. The sequence continues at coordinate 3,161,695 of OW388300.1, read as the reverse complement.
CATGGACCGAATCAAGTTCCGTGCGACCTCTACTCTGTCCTCCGGAGGTAGAACCCTCGAAGCCTGTGTGTCGAAGATGGCTCCAATGTATTTCACCTTCTGGGACGGAATGAAGTCGGACTTCTCCGGATGCACAATGAACCCCAGATGCTCCAACGTAAAAACGACAAGATCTCTGTTTGCCTCTAGACACTGATGAGACTGATCTGGAAGAAGAAAGTCGTCCAGATACCCGTGAATCCTGATGGACCTGGTGTGCAGGAAACTCAGAATCAGAGCTGTGATGCGTGTGAACAGCCAAGGAGCTATCGAAATTCCGAAAGGAAGCACTCTGAACTGGAACAACCTGCCGTTGACTGCAAATCGAAGATACCTCTGCGACGCTGGATGTATTGGAACATGGAGATACGCATCTCTGAGGTCTAACGAGACCATCCAGTCCCCTGGTCGTAGAGCCAGTTTCAACGCCGGTATCGACTCCATCCTGAAGTGTGGAGGTCTCTGCAGGAAGTTCCGGTTCAAGAACTTCAGATCTATGATCATCCTCAGCTCGTCTGTGTCCTTCTTGGGTACCAGGAAGATGGGCGAGTAAAACCCCCTGGAGACTGACTTCGGATCCAGTTCGAGCACCGCTCCCTTCACCAACAACTTCTGAATTGCCTCCTCTGCTGCCACCAGAGGAGGACCTGACAGATGAAATCTCGGACCCTCTGGAAGGAGGGTAGTCGGGGGTAAGGTGTGAAACATCAATCGATATCCCTGAGTAACTATCGACAAAATCCAAGGGTCGTCTGAAACAATTGGCCAGTTGGCGGCAAATTGTTGAAGACGACCCCCGACCTGACCAGGAACCACATTCATAGAAAAAATCGGGGGACGGGCAAGGATCGATAACTGGAAGTCTAAAGGAATAGCCTGGTCAAAAACGTTGTTGGCCTCTGCCTCGGCCTCGGCCAGCACTCTTAGGCATAGTGGGTCTGTCATACTGCCTCTCCTGACGCTTGGGGATAGAATGACCTTGGTTCCTCTGGTACGCCTGCGTTTTGGACGGTGTTGAGGGCTTGTGCCTAGGTGACTGAGCCTTGTGTCTAGGAGAGACTGCCAAGGCCAGGTTGTGGAGGTCTTCATTTCTTTTCCTCTCCAGTTCTTTGTCTCTCTGAGAGAGTGCTTGGGCCACTGTGTCCCCGAAGAGAGTCCCGTTGAACAACGGCGCCGAGTACAGTTTTCCCTTGATCTTAGGATCCGTGTTTTGAGGCAACTGCTTAACGCATAAGAGTGATCTGGGAATCAATCCACAGGAGATGACGGTCGAGGTCCAAAACGGCATCCCCTAAGGAGTCGAAGAACGAGTTCGCGGTGGCCAACGAGGAGAATGGAATAGACGTAGATTCCTTTGGATCAGCTGTGTCTGGCACTGACGGAAGTTGTCTCGCTGCTGTAGCTGCAAACCAGTGTATGTAGGAAGACGTCTGCATAGCTTTGTGAACAGACGTCTCCACCTCCCGAAGACGACTGTCATTCACACATATCTGGTCCGATGGTGAGCCTTTCCCCATGAGGTACCTGAAGTCATCATTTACAGGGTCTCCTCCGTCTTGGTAAATTTAGCATCGTGCACTTTATATGGGAAGCCTCTGTAGAAGGAACTCCTTGACGGCTGCTTATCAAATCCCAGAGTTCCGACCCTCTCGGACAGTTGAGCAGCAAGCTGAGCTGTGGAATCTGGCGGAGGAAGAGAGTTGGCTGAGACTGCAGGAGACTTCGGAGCACCCCTACTTATGTCGTTCTGAATGGGCTGTTTGGGTGCCGGAGGACGAGAGAGATCTTGGAAGTGCCGGTAGACTTCATCTATCTTCTCATACCATGAGAGCCCTGGAAAAGAAGAAGCTGGAGGGGTAGAATCCTTCTTGGCCCTCTTTCGCGAGTCGCCCGACTGCTGTCCATAGAACGAAAGCTCCGGTGGATCCACGGACTTCCGCTTGGGTGCTGAACCATCTGGGTCCCTGGTTCCCGTGGGCTGCTTCCGTGAGGTGGCTAGCCGCTGGTTCCTCTCCTGGCCGGCCGTGGTAGAAGATGAGGATGACGACTGCCCATATTCCACAATGGAAGGCCCCTGGATGGATCGTTCCTGGACCGATACGGTAGCCGATTGGAGTCTGGGATGCCTTCTTCTTTGCCGCCCCATCCGTCGGAAGGATGATTGGACCCAGCTTGGACCCATGGATACCCGTGACAGGAGCCGTGGGAGACTTCATGGCCGCCGTGGAGGTCTTAGGTATGGTCCCGGACGCCTTCCGGGTGGCATCCGCCGCCTTGGTGGAGATCCTATGGGCCTTCTTTTGCAGTCTGGGATCCCTGGAGGAAGGAGTGGCCTTGGTGGACTCGATTACCGATGGAGCCAGTAAGGAAACCTCATCTTCATGCTTCTCTTCACCCCCCCGCCGACCAGTTATGTGGGAGACTAAGTCTCGCCCTGGCGACGGGGTGAGCCTTGACCCATCCGGACCACCCTCCTCCTCCTGCATGGATAAGATCCTCGCCATCATGGGCATCATCTTATCCGCCATTGCCTTGAATTCCGCCTCCTCTGAAGCCAGGTTCGAGTGACAGGAAGCCGAAATCGTTGATGATTTGGACGAAGTCTTTGCCAAGCTCTTGGTCCTCGCCGAGATGTAAGCGGAGAAGGCAGGCTCCTCCAGGTCAGTGCGAACTCGCAAGGATGGTTGTAAGAACATCCAGAACCATAGCATCTCGGGCAGCAAGGGTGTGGATCAGCGGACGCCAAGAACTTGTGACATCCATCACATCTTTTTGAGCTGCTCATGGTTTACTGTGAATAGTTAAGGAAACTCATTACACACAGGAAACAAACATGAAACGTATCACAAATACATAAACATTATAAATGTATATAATGAAGAAGTGATAAATGCAAAAAGAAAATAATTTAAATTACATACATAAACTATGCATGTAATAAAATAGCCGAGAATAAAGTAAATTCACTCCCCATGTGAAAATTCTAAAAGAGAAAATTGCACCACAGGGGAGAATATGCCATCTAAAATTCTAAAACAATTTTAGTTTTATAATAAAATAATACATAAACCAACCCAAAAATACCATACATGAAGCGGTTGGATAGATAAATGTATAAATAAAATAACTTCACAAACTCGATCGTAACAGAAAACCATACGACGAGTAAGCAAAAACTACACAGTACTAATACATAGTAAAGAGAACTAAACCACACGTTAGGACGATTAAAAGCGCTAACGGAGAGGCTGCAATGAACAGCGAGAAGATAAATCGATAAGTGGGCGGGGCTTACCAAGCCGAAGTACTGACCAAATTCTTATCGGAGAAATATTAATACATAAAACATATTTAGCAAAGAAATAATAGCTAAATAAGAAGTACCGTAATTCTTCCTTAATTTCGCCCCCTCTATAAGTTCGCCCACGTAAGATCATCTGACAGCCTTTTTTCAAAATACCTTTCCAAATTTCGACATTGTACCAGAAGTTCAGTACTGACAAATTAAAAATTCGACCACATTCCAAATTTTGAAAACAAATTATTTACAGCCATGATAAACAATCGTCTTGTGATTTCTTTTCAGTGAGTTTTATGAGAAAAACACGTATTTTTTATTACACAAATTTTGGGAAATGTTTTAACTTGATCACGTTTGTCACAATACATTCTAATCTATAGGTGTATTTTCACACTTCCCAATTTATTCACTTACTGTACTTATGACATACCTTTATTAAGAATAATGTTACATGTTATCATATTATCCATTATCAATGATTTCATTTTTCGTAAATGAAAAGGCAGCAATCACTTCCGTGTGAGGCTATAAATATATATCACTTAGACTGTCAACACAGTAATGCTACACTATGAATAGAGTTTGTATTGAATTTTCTGATTGGCTAAGAGAAGGGAAGTCCCAAAGTTAACCAATAATAAGGCTTGTAACATCTGGATGTTTGCTGGGGAGACTTGAAACAGTCACATGACTAATGATAAGTTTTGTAACATCTGGATGTTTTCTTGGGAGACTTGAAACAGTCAATTGACCTAGTTCATTAAAGTCTGCAGTGAAGTCACTGGAATAGTCTATTTTGAGTAGGGATGACTGCAGGGGATGTTTTTTGCCTTTCCATTTTGATAAGTCAATTTACTTATCAAATGATTAATTACTGTTGGAATATTATGACAGATGTTAGCTCATACTTACAAATATATTTCAGTTTTAAAAATCTGAATATGTAATAAATTGTTTCAAAGTTTTGTGACTTGTTAATCCCTAAATACAAATAGACTCAACCAAACACCAAGAGAGACGACTGTCCACTATCGTAGATAATCAGAACCATATATGTTGAGGTATATGTTTCAAAATATTACCAATAATTAGTTTGCATGAATTAAGCCTTTCAAAGTAATATTTATGTTCGTAATTTCTTGCAAAGCAAGCTTGTTGATATATTCTACTTGATTGTCACTCAATGCCGTTTAAAAAAAAGTTGACTGAGAAAATATGCTTCTTAACTTGACTTGTATAGCAACAGACAATGGTTCATATTATAATTTATTGATGAATTTTACACATAGGAATCTGAACTAATGCAAAAATAGTTAGGATTGGTGTATTGTTTTTTCTCAGTTCTTGGTGATACGCTTGCTAGAAGGGAATTCCGTAATGACGATAGTCTGCTGTGATTGGTTTATACTAATATAGCAACCAATCAGATTGTACTTCCTTTGAAAACATGTGGACAGCCAGCGATGCGAGACATGCACGCTAAAGCTAAATTACGATTCATATCATTTCAAATTTCCTGATCTATTTTGTCAAGTCTAAGAACATAACAATGCAACTCCAAATTATTATTGTTTTATTTCCTGGTACACAATTTAAAATCCAAATGACATTCAAATTTCACAGAAACAATAAATTGAGAATCGTGGCTTCGCCGATCGTTACTTGTCTTCTGAAGAAAAAAAATGGTGCATTAGTTCAATATATGAATAAAATTACCATATACAAACATAATTAAAAGTTTTTGCTAACTAATATTTACGAGTGAGTGAGTGAGTGAGTTGTTGTTTTACGCCGCTTTCAAGAGTATTTCACTTATATCGCGGCTGCTAGTATTACGGCAGGGAGAAAGCCCGCAACGCCATGTGGCTATGCATTGCGGTGAAACCTGCGAGCAACGGCTGGAACTAGCGAACCATGGGTGGTACTACTCTGAAATTCAGTGTAGCATTGCACCCAAACCTTACTGCGTGTAGAACAGTTCTCTACTGCAGACAAAGTTGCCGTGCCCCTGGCGGGATTCGAACCCCGGACCTCTTGATCCGAAGCCGAACGCGCTAACCACTGCGCTATCCCGCCCCTAATATTTACGAAGTGTGTAACCTTCTTTTTCAAATTGGTTTTAAACATTTATATGAAAATCTAAAATTTCGACAAAGATGGCGCACAAACGAAGGTGAGTGGTGATAATTTCGACCGTGAACATTTCGTTAAAATATTTGGAAAATTTGAGGGTCGAAACTATGGAAGAATTACGGCATTAGAATAAACAAGAGCAAAAAAACATGGAATTTGAAACTAGCAATTTCCAGTCACGTGTACAAACACGAGACACGAAGCCGCCATATTGGCAGTGCCACGTACACAAAATGCTCTTGAAAATAAGCGAATTACATGAATATTATAAAATAGTACATGTAAAGATAGAATATATGATAAACATAACGATACCAGGATACGGGAAGTTTCGTCGTAATAAGGTAGATTTCAATCGCAATCGAAAAACAAACGTCTTGTCAGGTTGAGTAACAACAAGAAAGTGAACTCGATAGGACTGAGGAATTATGGGTGACGTGTATCACGTGCATGCACGAGCGAGGTGTCGAGTACTCGAAAAGTTTGACTTGTCTATTTCAAGACAATGTACAAGGATGTTAGGTTGTTAGATTGTTTGTAAACAAACAAGGAAATGCATATAAGTTAAGAGGTAGTGAATGAAAGAAATATTGTATGTTTGGAATACAACAAGTGAGACCTTGTCCGAACATATGATAGTAGCATTGCACCCAAACCTTACTGCGTGTAGAACAGTTCTCTACTGCAGACAAAGTTGCTGTGCCCCTGGCGAGATGTATGGGAAGAAGCCCCTCAATATTCTACTGTTGCAAAATGGTCAGCTGAGTTTAAGCGGGGTCGCAGCTCCTTGGACGATGACCCAAGGTCAAAAAGGCGTGTTGAATCCATTACAGATGATATGGTTGCACGATCTAGGGCTTGATCATGTCAAATAGTAGAATAAAAGTGAACGAGATATCTTCAGAGTGTGGCATTTCTCATGGAAGTGTTTGCAACATTATTCGTGAGCAATTGCACATGTTCAAGGTGTCTGCAAGATGGGTGCTACGAAACCTAAATGCACAAGGTCGACAACAGAGTTGAATCCAGTCGTGAGCTTTTGGATCTACAAGGCTGATCCCGATCACATTCATACTCGTCTGGTTACAAGGGATGAAACGTGGATTCATCACTGGGATCCTGACACCAAGCAAGACTCCATGCAATGGAAGCATAAGCCATCTCCTGCACCCTAGAAGTTCAAAACTCAGCCTTCTACTGGCAAGATCATAGCGACCATTTTCTGGAATTCAAGGGGCGTGATACTGATGGTCTATAAACCACCTAATATTATATTACAATAACAGGAACCTACTCTGCTGAATTGTTGAAGCAATTGAGAGCAGTGATCAAGAAGGAGAGTCGAGCATGTTGACTGCTTGAAGTTATGCTTCTTCATGACAATGCTCCAGTGCACAAGAGATATAACGCACAGGCTGCACTTCAACAATGTGGTAACCATCTAACCCCCTACAGTCCAGATCTGTCCACAAGGGACTTCTGTCTGTTTCGCAATATATTGTAATATTTATTTGGCAATGTCAAACTAGTGTAATACCGCAGCACAATAGTGTAAAGGTGTGATGTCACAGTGGTCGTAGAAAATCTTAGTTTCATCACACTGTAGGCAATTTCACTTGATTTATTTGGACAAGTAGTAAAATTATACAGAATACTTAACTTCCTTCCATATAACTTGTGAATGGTATGTTATCAAACTCACTTTCTTTCGTTTCTTACCAAATCATTAACTCATTTAAAAATAGAGCCATGGGCTCTGTAGCTCATCAGGATTTCATTGATTTACTATCTAAAGTTGAATATTTAAGTTATTTAAGTTATTGTTTACAAGCAAAAGATAGGTTCTTAGATCATGACCACTGTGACCCCATTTGGGGTCCAGTGTCACATAATCTACAATTTAGAATCCCCATTGGCCAAGGAGTCTGCACACAACTTTTCAGCTCTCTAGACCTTTTGGAACTGGAGAAGAAGATAAAAGTAGGTTTTTAAGGCTGTGACCCCTGTGACCCCATTTGGGGTCACTTGGTCACGAAATCTACAATTAAGAATCCCCATTGGCCAAGGAGTCTGCACACAACTTTTCAGCTCTCTAGACCTTTTGGAACTGGAAAAGAAGATGAAAATAGGTTTTTAAGGATGTGACTCCGGTGACCCCATTTGCGGTCACGGGGTCACGAAATCTACAATTTAGAATCCCCATTGGCCAAGGAGTCTGCACACAACTTTTCAGCTCTCTAGACCTTTTGGAACTGGAAAAGAAGATGAAAATAGGTTTTTAAGGATGTGACCCCGGTGACCCCATTTGCGGTCACGGGGTCACGAAATCTACAATTTAGAATCCCCATTGGTCAAGGAGTCTGCACACAACTTTTCAGCTCTCTAGACCTTTTGGAACTGAAGAAGAAGTTGAAAATAGGTTTTTAAGGATGTGACCCATGTGACCCCATTTGGGGTCACAGGGTCACGAAATCTACAATTTAGAATCCCAATTGGCCAAGGAGTCTGCACACAACTTTTCAGTTCTCTAGACCTTTTGGAACTCGAGAAGAAGATGAAAATAGGTTTTTAAGGATGTGACCCCTGTGACCCCATTTGGGGTCATGGGGTCACGAAATCTACAATTTAGAATCCCCATTGGCCAAGGAGTCTGCACACAACTTTTCAGCTCTCTAGACCTTTTGGAACTGAAGAAGAAGTTGAAAAAAGGTTTTTAAGGATGTGACCCATGTGACCCCATTTGGGGTCACGGGGTCACAAAATCTACAATTAAGAATCCCCATTGGCCAAGGAGTCTGCACACAACTTTTCAGCTCTCTAGACCTTTTGGAACTGGAAAAGAAGATGAAAATAGGTTTTTAAGGATGTGACCCGGTGACCCCATTTGTGGTCACGGGGTCACGAAATCTACAATTTAAAATCCCCATTGGTTAAGGAGTCTGCACACAACTTTTCAGCTCTCTAGACCTTTTGGAACTGGAGAAGAAGATGAAAATAAGTTTTTAAGGATGTGACCCCGGTGACCCCATTTGGGGTCACAGGGTCACGAAATCTACAATTTAGAATCCCCATTGGCCAAGGAGTCTGCACACAACTTTTCAGCTCTCTAGACCTTTTGGAACTGGAGAAGAAGATGAAAATAAGTTTTTAAGGATGTGACCCCGGTGACCCCATTTGGGGTCACAGGGTCACGAAATCTACAATTTAGAATCCCCATTGGTCAAGGAGTCTGCACACAACTTTTCAGCTCTCTAGACCTTTTGGAACTCGAGAAGAAGATGAAAATAGGTTTTTAAGGATGTGACCCCTGTGACCCCATTTGAGGTTATGGGGTCACGAAATCTACAATTTAGAATCCCCATTGGCCAAGGAGTCTGTACACAACTTTTCAGCTCTCTAGACCTTTTGGAACTGAAGAAGAAGTTGAAAATAGGTTTTTAAGGATGTGACCCATGAAACCCCATTTGGGGTCATGGGGTCACGAAATCTACAATTTAGAATCCCCACTGGCCAAGGAGTCTGCACACAACTTTTCAGCTCTCTAGACCTTTTGGAACTGAAGAAGAAGTTGAAAATAGGTTTTTAAGGATGTGACCCATGAAACCCCATTTGGGGTCATGGGGTCACGAAATCTACAATTTAGAATCCCCATTGGCCAAGGAGTCTGCACACAACTTTTCAGCTCTCTAGACCTTTTGGAACTGGAGATGAAGATGAAAATAAGTTATTAAGGATGTGACCCCGGTGACCCCATTTGGGGTCACAGGGTCACGGAATCTACAATTTAGAATCCCCACTGGCCAAGGAGTCTGCACACAACTTTTCAGCTCTCTAGACCTTTTGGAACTGGAGAAGAAGATGAAAATAAGTTTTTAAGGATGTGACCCCGGTGACCCCATTTGGGGGTCACAGGGTCACGGAATCTACAATTTAGAATCCCCATTGGCCAAGGAGTCTGCACACAACTTTTCAGCTCTCTAGACCTTTTGAAACTGGAGAAGAAGATGAAAATAAGTTTTTAAGGATGTGACCCATGTGACCCCATTTGGGGTCACAGGGTCACGAAATCTACAATTTAGAATCCCAATTGGCCAAGGAGTCTGCACACAACTTTTCAGCTCTCTAGACCTTTTGGAACTCGAGAAGAAGATGAAAATAGGTTTTTAAGGATGTGACCCCTGTGACCCCATTTGGGGTCATGGGGTCACGAAATCTACAATTTAGAATCCCCATTGGCCAAGGAGTCTGCACACAACTTTTCAGCTCTCTAGACCTTTTGGAACTGGAGAAGAAGATGAAAATAGGTTTTTAAGGATGTGACCCATGAAACCCCATTTGGGGTCATGGGGTCACGGAATCTACAATTTAGAATCCCCATTGGCCAAGGAGTCTGCACATAACTTTTCAGCTCTCTAGACCTTTTGGAACTGGAGAAGAAGATGAAAATAAGTTTTTAAGGATGTGACCCCGGTGACCCCATTTGGGGGTTACAGGGTCACGGAATCTACAATCTAGAATCCCCATTGGCCAAGGAGTCTGCACACAACTTTTCAGCTCTCTAGACCTTTTGAAACTGGAGAAGAAGATGAAAATAAGTTTTTATGGATGTGACCCCGGTGACCCCATTTGGGGTCACAGGGTCACGAAATCTACAATTTAGAATCCCCATTGGCCAAGGAGTCTGCACACAACTTTTCAGCTCTCTAGACCTTTTGGAACTGGAGAAGAAGATGAAAATAAGTTTTTAAGGATGTGACCCCGGTGACCCCATTTGGGGTCAAAGGGTCACAGAATCTACAATTTAGAATCCCCACTGGCCAAGGAGTCTGCACACAACTTTTCAGCTCTCTAGACCTTTTGGAACTGGAGAAGAAGATGAAAATAAGTTTTTAAGGATGTGACCCCGGTGACCCCATTTGGGGTCACAGGGTCACGAAATCTACAATTTAGAATCCCCATTGGCCAAGGAGTCTGCATACAACTTTTCAGCTCTCTAGACCTTTTGGAACTGGAGAAGAAGATGAAAATAAGTTTTTAAGGATGTGACCCCTGTGACCCCATTTGGGGTCATGGGGTCACGAAATCTACAATTTAGAATCCCCATTGGCCAAGGAGTCTGCACATAAAATTTCAGCTCTGTGGAATCATTGGTTCTGGAGAAGAAGTCGAAAAAGCGAAAAGTTTACGGATGGACGGATGGACGGATGGACGGACGCCGGACACCATGCCATGCCATAAGCCCATCGGGCCTTTCAGGCCTGATGAGCTAATAAAAATGGTATCAAATTGAAGGTTGTTTAGTTTCCTCTATGTATTTACAATAATGTTGATATGCTCACAATATTTTCAGTTCTGAGAAATTTTGTACAAGCATTTTTGTGAGGGATTCCCAAAAAGAACACTGACCTCCAAATGACTGTCTCATGTACACACCAACATGTCATCCAACAAGCAGAACCATTGGAAATAAAATAAAAAGAACATTGAAAACTTCAATGCAACACATTTATTGGACGGATCAGATGTTTTATAGATAATGTCAACATACTGAAGACTGTATGCCATCAGACATATCACAAACTATATACATGATCAATAGAACAGGAATGCATTTGAATACACAAAATATACAAGCAATACAATATCAACAAATCAATATCAAATATTTACAGCTAACGTACATTCAGTCATGTCATTCCTAATCCTTTCTAATTTATAAATAGCAATTAAACTGAAATTGAATCTGCAATGTCATTAATCATAACAAAAAACAAATGAGAGTGCACACTTTGATTACTGGCAGCTCATATAACCGAAACAGTTTTCAGTGACAATTTCATTTTTACAATTTTTGCTTAAAAGCTAAAAAAAATCACATTGTCAAAATGGAAAATCTCCATCAACAGAATAATCAGATATTAAACCACACAATTTGAAATGTCATTAAAAAATGTATTCTTTGAAAAAAATGGAACTTCAGATTTAAATGTGAGATTTTGGGAATATACTCTAACAGTGCTTTTAACCTTTTTCAAGACAAAATCCTGAAATTTCAGATTCATTGCAAATGAAAGTCTGTTGAGAGCAACACGTGAATATCACAGATATAGCATACTCATAAATACTGAAGAATTTCAATGTCATCAACATGGCATAATTGGATACATCATGCAGGAAGGAGAACCTCTGCCATTGGCCAATGTACCATGAGGTTAATTAAACCCATGTAATTAAACGCATGTAGGTTAAGTCAACTGGCAGCAAAGGTTCCATCACTGCAGGATGAGATCAGGGTTAGACAGAAGACTGTTCAGGGTTGATGTTTTAGCTTGTATTTTGGCGCCAAGTCGGTTGTACTTCTTCGTCATAAAATATTCAAGTTCTTCTTCTCGCTTGTGTCTGAAATAGAATGTTATGTTATGTTATGCACGATCAGGAGATTGCTCGACTCTCTGATCCAAAGTGGACAGCAGTAAATAGCTCCACCCATTTTTTCATTTCAAGAATATTTTTCTAAACAGCATGTACATGACACATTTGTCACCAGAGATATATACATCTCCTTGGCTTAAACAGATTTATCTAGAACAAATTTGACCTCAATGACCCACAGTGGGCAAATATTTACCCATTGCATATTGTGTGTGACATGACAAACTTTTTCCCTTGGAAGCAAATGTTAATTTACCCCAAAGGGTCAAATGGTGCATGAGATAGGGGTTTTAGACTTGGAAATATAACTATCATTTTTTATTTCTAAAATTAGACAAAGAAGTATCAAGCTATCACTTCAAAAAGCACCTCAGATTATCTGAAAGGATACCAATGGAAATGAAAAAGGTCCAGTTTTTCGGCACAAATTTGATTTGCTTTGGTAAAGGATAAGAATATTAATATTTCAACAATTACACGACTTTTGGGTGGGCAGTATAAATCTAACAAGCCTCTCACCGTGGTACTGGTCCGTTACTTCCGACTGGTATGTTAGCTGCTGGCATCTTGTTGCCAAATGGAAACATGTCTCTGAAAAGGTCAAAATAATCATTTATAATTCATCATTCTTTATAGAGGCAGGGATCACCCTGGGAAAATGGGTGTATGGGAAAAAATCCCCCCCATGACAAAAGCAATGGGATTTTTAGGAATGTAATGGGATATTCCAAAAGTCTGATGGGATTTTAAAGAATCAATTTTAAAAAGTACTATAATACAATAAAATAATGAAATAAAATTACACTATCTTTCTTTGTAACATAACAACATGATAATCTTGTAATGATCATGATGGACTTCATTTGATGTTCTATAATATAAAGATTAATTACATATCGCAATTATAATAATTTTAAATTAATTATTTTATTATAAATAGTAACAGGTTTTGATACTAGCTAAATTAATTTCAAATGCTAATGATAAACATGCACAAACTGCAATTTAAAATTTGTTATCAGTTTTTCTTGACCCAAAAAAATATATATATCCTAATATGTTTTGTAATTTTTAAAAATAATCATGATTATATATTTGGGAAAAAAAAACAATGCAGTACTGCAGTACCTAGGAACATTCTTTTTCAATCAGAACTTTACAATTTATTTCCCAACTAAAAGAAATATTTGTTTATATATATTAAATTCTAAATTTCTTTACTTGCAAAGATCTGTCATGCTATTATGAAAACGATTTAAAGACCTAATTAAGATTAACTGAAACACAAGGTTATTATGTAAATATATAGAAATACAACTTTACTCTCAAAACTGTATTTACAGTTGTCTAGTCCTAAATCTATCTGTTCATCAGTGATACGCGGTCTCTTAATCACAAATTGTCAGTCACTTTCTCTACTTCTGAAATAAATTGGAAGATTTTCTGAATATCTTGACCCCCTCTCAATTTCAAAGAACTTTTCTTGAGTGGCATTTTAAATTATAAATGTTTCTTCCTGCATGCTTGTCGACTACCATTCATTCAAAGACACTGTGAATGTCAAGGCCGTTTATCATTCGGAAGAACTGTAAATGTCAAATGAACCTCGAAATACTGATACTTTTCTACAGGCTGCCGACTAAAGTCGATGAAACCCGACATGACCCGAGTGTCGAAACTCAATTTCTATAAATAGATACGATCTTTGATTGCAATATTGACAGCAACACATTCGAACATACTTACAAGCAAAAACCAAAAGTTTCCTGATAATTTAAAGAATGTTAAAGAAAGGTAGATCGCAGTTTAATATTGATAATGCGAAATTTATCGCACTGCAAATTTTTTAATGGGATATTTAGAATTTTAATGCGATAATATCGCAAAATCGCGTCCCAAAGTGATCCCTGTAGAGGTCATCAGAATACTCAAGTAATTTTAAATATCATCATTACCAGAGTACATCAGGTAATTTATGAAATATTGGTGATGTTTACATACTTACCAACCTATATACCAGGGCCTCCTTTCACAAAGCACTAAGGTGATCGTAAGTCACTAAGGTAACCTTAGTGCAATGTTAAAGAATGGTAGTTAAGGTTAACCTTAGTAAAGGTTGCTTTGTGAAAGGAGACCCTGTTATGTTATATTAGTTATTGAGGGAGTGTCTGAGCACTGCCATGTCCACATTTAAAGAGGTTTAACATCAAATACACTGACTTGGACTGCCAAGAAGCAAGGTATCTCCACACAAAGTTTCAGCCTTGACTTTACATAAGTATGAAGATGAAACTATGTTTCAAGCAGCGCAAGAAGATCTGTCTTGTGGATGCAGAGATGGTGCCAACTGCAGTTGGAGATAAACTAAAAGAAGGATAAAACCATCTAAAGATAATTTTTTCAGAGTGGAGATGGTGGGAAATGGAACCGGAAAACCTTCGCTCTGTGAATGAGATGGTCTACCTCAAGGCTACTGAAGAATGAGCTGAGACAGATTTATCCTTAGTTTTTAGGTCTACTCACGCGGACACTTTCTCTTCGGAGGGACTCTGTTCAGGTTGGACCAGCGCAAACTGTGCGTTGACCATCTCCGGGGAGAGAGTGATTCCGCTCTGTACAGACCTCGACTCTCCTCCTTCCTCCTCTCTGTCAACAGCAAGGTCAAAGGTTACAGGTTACAGGTTACAGGTTAAAGGTTACAATGTCAGTGATAATAACTCATGGAGGACTAAAATCCCTTTTTGAAAAAGTTCAATTTTGAAAAGGCAGTGCCACGAAAACGGTTTGACATGGAGCTGAGGTTGATAGATTCATATTAACAGCAGTGTTTCAGCTTCCGAATGAGCTATACTATGTGTCTGTATGTATTGCCGTTATTGAGCACTATTGTGTTCTACTTTGTGGAACTGGTGTTGATCAGAGACTTCTTGGGCTAATCTATTTTTTTTTTGCACTTTGTTTGTTCTGAAGTGATTGCATGTTTTTATAATGTTTTGACCACCAGATTATCAAGCCACAGTCAATAAATACAGGGTTATAATATAAACTTAAGGGTAAAAAACAAATTTCAAACGAATAATTCAAATTTTGGATATTTGTGTCTCTTCATTCAGTCCTACAAAGAGAAGAGGACCCACTCTATGTTCTCTCTATCCTCCTCTGGTAGACCGTCAAACAGCGGTGGAACGTCTGACGGCAGCAGATCTGCATCGAACTGATCATCCCTGCAAATAGATACATCAAGGTTAGTGATCAGTAAAACTGAACAAGGACAGACTCTCCTCTAGCTGACAAACATGCTGCCATGAACAACTGGATATAACTTTACTTTTATAGAGTAGACGGATCAAGAAAGGGGGTTCAACAAATTTATATGCAGACATTTTTTAAACTGGGGGCATTGTGATGAAGGAATAGAATAGACTTGGACAGTGAGCAAGACAAGCTAGTGATGTTGCATTAAAGGTTGAGACTCAAGACCAGTTCTGTGGTTCATATATATATATACCAGCGTGGCACCCAGACGGCGGTGAGAGTGGGGGTGTTACTGAGAGATAGATACAGTGAGTATATATATATATATATATATACCAGCGTGGCACCCAGACGGTGGTGAGAGTGGGGGTGTTACTGAGAGATAGATACAGTGAGTATATATATATATATACCAGCGTGGCACCCAGACGGCGGTGAGAGTGGGGGTGTTACTGAGAGATAGATACAGTGAGTATATATATATATATATATATATATATATACCAGCGTGGCACCCAGACGGTGGTGAGAGTGGGGGTGTTACTGAGAGATAGATACAGTGAGTATATATATATATACCAGCGTGGCACCCAGACGGCGGTGAGAGTGGGGGTGTTACTGAGAGATAGATACAGTGAGTATATATATATATATATATATATACCAGCGTGGCACCCAGACGGTGGTGAGAGTGGGGGTGTTACTGAGAGATAGATACAGTGAGTATATATATATATACCAGCGTGGCACCCAGACGGCGGTGAGAGTGGGGGTGTTACTGAGAGATAGATACAGTGAGTATATATGTACCACCGTGGCACCCAGACGGCGGTGAGAGTGGGTGAATTACTGAGAGATAGATACAGTGAGTATATATGTATATATATATGTACCACCGTGACACCCAGACGGCGGTGAGAGTGGGGGTGTTAGTGAGAGATAGATATAGTGAGTATATATATATACCAGCGTGGCACCCAGACGGCGGTGAGAGTGGGGGTGTTACTGAGGGATAGATATAGTGAGTATATATATATATATACCAGCGTGGCACCCAGACGGCGGTGAGAGTGGGGGTGTTACTGAGGGATAGATATAGTGAGTATATATATATATATACCAGCGTGGCACCCAGACGGCGGTGAGAGTGGGGGTGTTACTGAGAGATAGATACAGTGAGTATATATGTACCACCGTGGCACCCAGACGGCGGTGAGAGTGGGGGAATTACTGAGAGATAGATACAGTGAGTATATATGTATATATATATGTACCACCGTGACACCCAGACGGCGGTGAGAGTGGGGGTGTTAGTGAGAGATAGATATAGTGAGTATATATATATATATATATATATATACCAGCGTGGCACCCAGATGGCGGTGAGAGTGGGGGTGTTACTGAGGGATAGATATAGTGAGTATATATATATATATATACCAGCGTGGCACCCAGACGGCGGTGAGAGTGGGGGTGTTACTGAGAGATAGATACAGTGAGTATATATGTACCACCGTGGCACCCAGACGGCGGTGAGAGTGGGGGAATTACTGAGAGATAGATACAGTGAGTATATATGTATATATATATATGTACCACCGTGACACCCAGACGGCGGTGAGAGTGGGGGTGTTAGTGAGAGATAGATATAGTGAGTATATATATATACCAGCGTGGCACCCAGACGGCGGTGAGAGTGGGGGTGTTACTGAGGGATAGATATAGTGAGTATATATATATATATACCAGCGTGGCACCCAGACGGCGGTGAGAGTGGGGGTGTTACTGAGGGATAGATATAGTGAGTATATATATATATATACCAGCGTGGCACCCAGACGGCGGTGAGAGTGGGGGTGTTACTGAGAGATAGATACAGTGAGTATATATGTACCACCGTGGCACCCAGACGGCGGTGAGAGTGGGGGAATTACTGAGAGATAGATACAGTGAGTATATATGTATATATATATGTACCACCGTGACACCCAGACGGCGGTGAGAGTGGGGGTGTTAGTGAGAGATAGATATAGTGAGTATATATATATACCAGCGTGGCACCCAGACGGCGGTGAGAGTGGGGGTGTTACTGAGGGATAGATATAGTGAGTATATATATATATATACCAGCGTGGCACCCAGACGGCGGTGAGAGTGGGGGTGTTACTGAGAGACGTCAGTCCCTGGGACGGGAACTTCTTCCAGCCCATCACTCCTCGCACCACGTCCTGTAACAGCAGACATCATAGTCAAATTTACTGATTAATTTTGCTGAATTTGCTATTTATTTAAACAGTTTCTCTTCTGATTTTCATGGTAATAAAGACTGTTTCTGCTTGTTAGAAGTAAGTATTTGCTCCTCAACTGTTTGCAAGACAACTTTTCAAAAACAACATGATACACAGAAGTTGAAAAAATGTAGTGAATGTTTATGAAAAAGCTTTGCAAATCACAAAATAAGTAAGTGTAGGATACAGCATATATACATAATAAGGTTATCATGCTTCTACCCTCGTCCACGACATCAAAGAGCATATCTTTGCCCGCCTGGGTAAGAACAATCCTTGTCCTTTATGAACCATTGACAATTGTCAATGTAATATCCTTCAATTTGAGAATAGGACACTTAGATTAGAAGAGAATATTTCCAAATATATTCACTGTAACCTCAAGGTCCATGTGTACGTACCTCCCTGTCCAGATATCGTCTCTGTGTGGAGGCGTGAGGGTTAGTGGCGTGATCCTTCCTCACGTAGCGTGGCAGTGGACAGAGATGGAAGTCTGGGTCTACCTCCGCGTACGGTATCGGGGCCTGGAACACCTGCAGACCGGGGGCCGGGTTCTGGGGGAGAAGAATGGTGTTATTCATTTATAAGTGAAAAAAGACTGAGAAAAGTGTTCTCATTACTGCAGTCAGATACTCTTTTTCTTTTTCTTTTTATCACTGGAAAATCATTTACAATATCAACAAATGACATAATTTACATAATGTACAGGATGATGATTATGTTGGCTGTTATGGGTAATGAACGATGAAGTGGAATGATTTTGAATACACTAACTGCATACATAAATGAATGTGAGGACATGAGTAACCAACTCACAAAGATGTGGAGAGCGGGGTACTCGATGGGTTTGAAGAGAGCCTCGGGAGGAGACAGGGGTTGTATCTTTGTCTTCTCTCTCCCCTCCTGGGGCGTGTCCGTCACATCCATCAGCGTCATGTCTCCCTCGTCCACCAGCTCTACATCCTCCACAGCTTCACACACACTCGCCGACAGCTTGATCACTTCATCCTGCAAATAGACACATAATATAAAACTCTTGTCCACAATACATTGTACATGGGAAATTGTTTGGAGCATTTTGCCATGGGTAGCCAGTGTGCAGCGTCTGTTAAAGAGTTGTTCTATCCTTACAATGATGGGTGAAGTGAGGAAGCAACAACTTCCATCTTTAAATCCTTTGGCAGGACGCGACCTGGAATTTAACCCGACTTGTAGATGATTAAAGAAGCTATTGTAGAGAAAACCTTGGACGTTGGACAGTTGGCAGTATTTCCTTTTGTGATATTTACTGGAGAAAAGATGACAATGACATCGAGGAACACTCAAGAATGATCCTACCATGCTTTTCCTCATTCATAGGCAAAAAAGAGTTATTTCCCTTAATTTCACATTTTCCCGTAATTTAAAATTTTTCCGCAATTTCACATTTCAATCATAACTGTTGATAATTATTTTTATTTATTTTTAAAAATATATATATATGAAACTAATAAAAAGCTCAAAAGCAATTGTATAAAGGTATGTGAAACCCTTATCAGTTGGATACAGTGACGTACCTCAGCTCCTCCGCGCAGTGGACGGGTCAGTTTGGGAGAGATGTAGCCACTGGACGCTGACTGGACGTTGTGGTTCCGGTAGCTCAGCAGTCGGTACTGTTTTGGAACCTGGGAAAATCAATTATGTCAGAATTATTTACCAAATTATAATTCAAAAGAGTCAAATTTCAAATCATAACGCAACATACAGGAAATACCGTTTAATTTCTTTATATCCTTCTACTTGGATCTGAAATGAATGTGTACCAGTTTCACTGGAAGATCATATTTAATGTGGGGAGCCTCTTTTGGTTAATTGTAATTTGTAAATGTATACCAGAACATACTATTAATGTAACACAAGTCATGATAAGATGACATATCCCATATGATTTTTTAAAGATTATTGTACATCTTTCAAGTACAATTTCAGTTTGTGGGTAATATACATGCAGTTACAGGAAGATATTCTGAAGGTTTTCTTGAGTTATGCTCTGGAAACAAACCTATCCCTGAACAAAGTCCAAATCAATATGTTTCTATGGAAACACATTGGATGACGACTATATCCCTTAGTATTATGGTGGGATAAAAAAGAATGACAAATGACAGTCAAACATGGACTCTTATTGTTTTAAAGTTCTCAGATTTTATACCTATAATTTGTGTTTGAATAAGATTAACCACAAGACAAGGAGCTTTTTCTCACCTTCAAATTAAAGTAAGGTGTTTTCCTCTTGATGAAGACTTCAGTTGGTTTGAAGGGAACAACACCGAGAGCATCGGGGGCCATGTCGTCCTTGATGTTGGGAGGCACGTACGTAGGGAAGGAGAAGCTTTTCACTTTCTCACTGGAGAAGTCGAGATGGAAGGATATCTCCGCCTTCTCCTCTTCTTCGTCCAGTTTCTCCAACTGTTCCCCTACTGAACATAACATGAGATATTCACAAACAACTCCTGTCAGGGATCTCACTTCCTAGAGATCAGTCATTTAAACATATTTGTTCAAACAGAAAGAACTTTGACGCAAATGCTGCAACTTAGAAAACATCACCTTGGTTTGGCAAACATTAGTACAAGATGAAATGTATCCTATTACTTTTTTGATTATTGTGAATTGTTGTTTTCATAAAAGATTTGTTACCAGGCTTATGATGGAGTAATTTGACCAATATCAGAGCAAAATCATTCCATTTGAACATTTGTTCAAAGATACAACAATTGTAGACTTATGATACATACATGTCAGTCCATTCTTTATTCTAACAATACAACAGACCCATAAAAGCACTTAATCAAAGATGACAAAATCATTTTAGAAAGACAAAAGAGTTACCCAGTGATTTGACAGCAAACTTCTTCTTGCTCCAGTCGATCATGGCCTTCTTAAGAGACACCAGTTTGTGACTGGCCCGCGCTCGGATAATTACCTGCAGTAATGATAAAAGATCAGCAAATATCTATCACATCTCATCAACACAGCAACATGTCCTTAAATGAAAGATATCTATCATCAACTAAGGTATCCATAAGTATCAAAAATGTTCTGTGGAATGGTTCATGTGTGAATCCCCTCATCACACCGTTTAAAAAAGTCTAAAAAGATTTTTTTAAAAAGCAAATATTGTCAAACAAGGCCTTCTTACATATTATAAATGTTATGTTTCGGGAATAAAATTCCTTTCCTCACAAATGTTTTAAATCTTTAAAAAGACGCTCTTAATTTGAATTTTGGTCAGGGACAAAAAGCTAATCAGATATGGATTTGAGGAAGTTCTCACCTTTCTGCCAGCCTGTCTGAAAGCATTGAGAGCTGCATGTCGACTTGCCCACAGGTCATTAGTGTACGTGTCAAACTTGATGTCCGTAGAGGCAAGCTGGAGGAGGAGAACAGATGGATAGTGGATTATATTTGAAGTAGATGATGTGTCAGTGATATTCAACTTCTTAATTGCATTGAACACAATATTTGGTGAAGCAAATATCCTCATCATTTAGCCTACTTGAAAATGCTGCACAAATGATTGGATGATGTTTTTAATCCATAACTCATTCATTCAGTTTGACGATACCCTAATAGCACGATATAAGACAAAAGATCAATGATTATCAGCAATAGACAAGTATTCTATGAAGGTGTAGCTTATCTGACGTGATGTTTTTCATCCATACCTCCTCTGCATCGCGCAATGTCCGCTTGGAGGTGAGTTTTGTTGACGTTCTCTGAAACTCTGCCTCTGGAATACAGTCTCCTCGCTTGGTGTACTGCAACAATACAGCTCCTTAACTCCAAGTGTATTAAATAATAATAACAAACATATTTCTATATATATAGGAATATTTATCTGATAAGAAGTAACAAAGTGTTAGGGTTCGCTTGTGCTATTCAGTCAGCAGATGAGGTGACTTGGGGTGTAGTGTTGCTTTCAAAAGAATCGTACTTATATTGTAGTAAGTTTTGTATTATTTTCAATGAAGCATTGTAAGCTTACTGCATATCTAACAGTTCTCTACTGCTGTTTCTTAGTCATCGTCACCTACAGCACTATGTCAACTCAACAGTAGATTAGAATCCTCCATAGGTTTACAAACTGGCCAAAATACAAATTTGGCACTGACTTGTAAAATTTGCTATTTTATCAAGGTCTTCTGTAAACTGGTAATCAAAATTGATAAACAGGATAACATCATTCATTCATTGTCCATGAATTACAAAAGTCATGTTTTCACACTGTCATGTGTATATTATTATACATTTATATGATCACTGTTGTTTCTCTCCTTAACTTAACCTAATAAAACAAACATGGAACATAACTGAATATCCTAACTGAAACAAAACATGGTCCATCAAAGAACCATTGAACACAAGAACGATGAGCAAAGAAACAAAACATCTTGTAAACAACTTGTACTCACCAGCTGAGGGTGAACTCTCTGAAGAAGTTAGTTTAATGTTACACTTCTTGTACCTGCATTCATTAGATACCTGGGCCTCCTTTCACAAAGCAACCTTTACTAAGGTTAACCTTAACTCCCATTCGTTAACATTGCACTAAGGTAACCTTAGTGACTTACGATCACCTAAGTGCTTTGTGAAAGGAGGTCCTGGGCACAGATTTCCGAAGATCTCTTAGCACTAAAATTGTCATAAGCCAATGTTAATGATTGGTACTTACGATGATCTTAGCACTAAGATTGTCATAAGCCAATGTTAATGATTTGTACTTACGATGATCTTAGCGCTAAGAGAGCTTCGAAAATCTCGACTCATGTATCTATTTTCCATTCAGCATGTTCATAATATAAGTACTGGATCCGGACCCTTATTCTCAATACATCTGTAGCTCTGGGAACTTCTTAAACACATTCTTAGATACCGGCTACGATCAAAGTGAAGAATTCTTGGGCTATGAACGTTTCGAGAATAAGTTCTCTGCTTCACTTGTTATACACAATCTATACAAACTACATAGTTTGCAGCCCACAGCTTTGAGTAAGGTTCTAATCCAGTGTAAGCAGATGGAGCGACAGCATATACATTTTACCCTTAGACAGGGTGATGGTCTGCTTACTTCACAATCCATCTGTAATGTATACTAGACTAACACTGAACACTTAAGGATATTTATTGCTGCCTCATCAGGTGACTTGTAACAAGTAGAACACATACTGGACAAAAATTACTAGGGATATATGTAAATTTTGAATAATCATTAATGACATATTCATAAATTGATTCATTAATGAAATATTAATATACTATATAGTATAGTCTAGTAGGGTTCTTGTATAGCGCTAGTTCCACATGGCATGGCCATGCTCAAAGCGCTTCCTGAGCATAAATAAAACTATATACAGAGCTGGTAATGTCTGGTAGAAAGTTAATCATAACAAACTTACAATATTCCTAACTTATTTTGTCCAGTATATTAGGTACTGCTCGGATCACACTTGCAATATGTTGACTTTTTAACTTTGTGAAAAACGTATAATTTTACCCAAGACTTCACTTTATTGCCGAAATTGCTCAATTATCTCTAAAATATCTGTCAGCAGGATATGTTCACTAACCTTATAATCCTCCCACGCTTGAGCGCGGTGCTCCAGAACGTGTGTTCTCTTCTTGCCGGAGATGTGGACGTCCCCGAGCCGCACCTGCCATCTCAACTGGTTCTGTCTCTCCTCGTACACGTTCTTACGTACATCGTGCTCAAACTGGGCCTCCTACACACAGAAATTATACAGCGCGATGTGAGCATTATATTTGTCTTCTTATGTATGAGTATGAACATCTGGCCCTAGACATTGATAGTATATGTCATACCTGATTTCAAATGAGGGTTATATCTGGGTATTTTTGTGGAAACATAATCTTAGAGAATATTCCCATTCACACATATATGCTGTCAATACAGCTGTAACAGTTGTTATTCAATGTTTTGATGGTACCCCCCTAAATACTGAATGTCTAACGATACCACCCACGGTTATGTTTGGATGATTATGAAATATCTGGTACTGTTTAGTATAGATGTTATAGAATGTCTTACGATACCAATGGTCATGATGTTTAGATGATTTTAGGTTGTCTATATATGTCACTCATTTGTAAAAACTGGATAACTGAAGCGTGAAATTGTTCAATGATATTTTTCATTGATATTTCAAATTTAAACTTGAAGAAATGGCAAAATAATTTTTTAACTTCAATTTCACTTCAAATGACAAATGTTATTTTTCTGAACTTGTTTATTAAACTAACTATTTCATTCATGATAAGTCATAATAATTAAATAAGAACGTATTTGATTGATCTTGTACATTAAGGACAGTTTTACTAAAATAACAGCTGAATCTCTCAAAGCTCACCTTCATTTGTCTATTAGACGGCTTATTTGTATCTTTCTTTGCTACAATGGCTGAAAATAAAAAGTACAATTCAAGTACATTCAAGTAAAATAATATAATTCTGTCGTTAATACAACTATACCAAGTAAACTGAAAAATGCAGAAAATCTTCTTTGTCAAATATATATATATATATATATATATATATATATATATATATAACGAAAAGCACAATGAGCACAAAGAATGAATGTATAGAATTGCATCTTAGGGAGATTACATCACACTGCAGACAACAACTGTTGATACCAACCTAGCTTGACAAGTGTTTGTAGTGTATAGATTGAATAGAATGAATGAATCAAAGTTGGAGCATGAAAACAATTACAGATAGGCAACTGTGAAGTTTAAAGGTTCAAACAATTGATACACAAGACACTCACACTCTCGGAGATCTTTGGCCCGTAGTTTGCCTGGCTCCTGGTTGAGAACCTGAGCTATGTGGTGTGGAGTGTCGATGTGAGCCGGGAACTTGATGCCCTGGTACTCTATCTCCTGTAGCACGCACACACAGAATCATGAGTAATAGAGATACACAGTGCATGTACCTGCTGGTGGATCCACCATGCAGTCTCTCTAGCTTGCTATGGGCACAATATGATATCCACTTTCTTAGAAAGTAAATAAACAGTCGCAAAACTTTTCTGCATTAAAAATTTAGAATTGTGCATTTGTATTACAAATTTACAAAATGACAAAGATATGTTAAATGTTCCACAGTGACAACCATAGATGGCATGGTCGTACATGGACTTATGAAACCCAAAGAATAAAAGTATACTGTAAATATAGTCTTGAAATGATTTAGCCATTGAGAGCAATTGTCTGTCCTTGACCTAACTAGAAGTTTACCTACATGTATACACAAGTAGGCGTCCTAACTAGAGGTTTACCTACATGTATACACAAGTAGGCGTCCTAACTAGAGGTTTACCTACATGTATACACAAGTAGGCGTCCTAACTAGAGGTTTACCTACATGTACACACAAGTAGGTGTCCTAACTAATTCTTGTGTACAATATAATTATTTTATTCACCTTTTTTGGTGTTGCAATGCTCCTTTTACTGCCTGATGTTTTCCGTTTAGATCTCGCTCTGTCCAAGGGAGACAAGCACCGAGGATCAAGAATCTCAACATTGTCAAATTCTGATATGTACGTCTTGTCTGACAGTTCTCTAAAAAAGAAGGAATAGAAAAAATGTACATCACAATTATTCACCAAATAAGAATATGTTAAAAATATCATGATTGAACAAATATTCTGTCAGATGAATTCAGCATTATCCATGAAATATCCATCAATATATATTAAATATTGAAAAAACTACTTAGTAAGATTTAAAGATTGGGCAGAATTAGATTTTCCATGTTTCTCATGAATAGTGATCCAATGTTAGAAATAGCTGCCAGCCTGGACAATTGCAACTTCCAAACGCAAGGCATAACGCTTGCCAGTTTGCATTACTGGCTGATTTAACCTTTGCTGTATTTCCCTCGTTTTGTTGTGTCAAGATAGTGAATCGCTGCACCAGAAATGCATAGCGGGCACAGATTTTTTAAGGAAATACTGCAAGGCCTAAATCAGCCAGTAATGGAGACTGGCAAGAGTTATGCCTTGCATTTGGAAGTTGGGGCCAATTGTTGGTTAATTTCTTACAGCAGCCAGTTTCAAAATTGGCCAGCAAGCCCGTGGCCTGTTTGATTTTAATAATATTTTAAACTGACTTTCTAAAATTAATGGGTCTAGCACAGTCTGAGAAGGGCTGGTTAATATTCCTAACCATAAACCCTGCCAGTAAAGACCTAAATGCCTGCAAGCTTCTTGACACAATTAAATACTGGATAAAGTGAACTAGTCTCACTTCAAGAGTCCCGGTAGAGAGTGGCCGGTGAATGTACAGACGAAGGGTTTAGAGTTGAACTGAGAGATGGTCAGCTGTATTTTGATCTGGGCTGTGTGGAACTCTCTTGGAGAGAAGGTGATCGTCACTTCAGCCTGGCTGTTAGCGGGAACAACGCCTGGTGAAGAAATATTACAGTGAAGCATTCATAAAATCTCACATATTTCTCTTTTGACAATGGCCAAGAAATTCATTTCTGGTTGAATGAAAAATTAAAATAAACACAATGATATATGATATTTCCCACATGGCTAACTGAAGTACTGCCAATAAGGTTATATGGAGTCTAAACTGAATGCATTTTAACTTACGGTAGTTTTTTTTCTAACAATGTCAAAATGTTGTTATAATGCTTTTAAAATATGAAAACAAATATCAAATTCAAGTAAAGATTTGAGTAAAAACTAGAAACATTTCACTTTGCAAAGAAAGAGAACATGGGTGTTATGGACATCCATGCAAGTCATTTTATAGCAGAACCAAATTTTAATAAAATATGTATGATATTTGAAATGCAAAAGTGAAAATCCATATTGGAGTACATGCCTTCAAATAACATGAGACATTCAAAGCATTCTTCTCAAGGTTTTATCAGAAACTAATAACTGCCACTTCATTTAGCTTGTTGATCGCAGAAATCTGAACCAATCGTTCTCCATTTCTTCTCCACTCACCAGACATGGGTTCCACGCTGAACGCCACGTTGGGTTGTACGTAGGTGATGTGGAACTCAAAGTCTACAGGAGCTGAACAGTACAGCGGGAATACTCGCGACAATCTGAAGGTATAAATTATCATGTCAAAGTTATAAATAATAACATTGCAGCAGCCATCTTTGTATGATTGAAATCTTTATTGAAACGGTAACACCATGCAGGGGGTAACAAAACATGAAAGCTACCTTATAACTAGTAATCTCTTATTTAATTTTGTCAATAATATACATGTATATTTTCTTGCAAACTTATTTTGTCTTTCATAACGCTTCTTGGTATATTCCTTTCAAATTGACTTACTTTTAAAGTTAATATTTGAAACCTTATTTCATGGAAATTCTTACTTTTGTACAGTAAGAAGAATGTTTTGGCTAATTCATTCTCGACAATGGAATGTTCAATCTCTCCTGATAAAGGTTACCTAAGTCATTTCAGAGCAAAAAACCTCTATTCTAATCTGACAAGTTGTCTTGTGCACTTGAAAGAGAATCCTGATTGGTTGCTGTCAAATCTAGTTGTACAATCAGTGACACTGTTCAAACACAACTATCAGCAGGTACCCTCAACAGCTCGGAAGATCTGACTTTCTACATATGTGTGACTCGCATCTTGTCAGAAGAGTTTTGATTGAATGGAGCGACAGACATAAGATGCAAGTTTTTGTTGCTGGGGTTGTTATTGAGAATTAGAACAGAGGCTGTGTGGGAAGAAATGGCATGAGTAAGCTCAAGTGGGTAGAGAATGTGGAATGTTATCTCAGGTTCTTACTTGTCTCCAACTGGGACTGCAGGGAAGGAATATTGTTGAACAGAGGCTGTGTGGGAAGAAATGGCATGAGTAAGCTCAAGTGGGTAGAGAATGTGGAATGTTATCTCAGGTTCTTACTTGTCTCCAACTGGGACTGCAGGGAAGGAATATTGTTGAGGAAAGTCTCTGGTGCTCATCACGGGGTAGGCGTGGAGTGGAACAACGAGGTTCTCCTCACCCTGTTTGTCATACAAATACATGATTTAATTTTGACATAGAAATGAAAACAACAGAGTTTTAATAAGGCTTTGCAATAGCACCCAATAGGGTGAAACAGTTCCCAGCTACATCACGTAGTTGAACTGCATAATTTTGCTTTCGGTTCTGCACACTGTGAATTAAGGGGTATTTTCAATTTGTCCAGCACATTCTACTTCATGTTATCAAATTTTAACCTTTTTAAAAATATTTTCAGGTGTTTTTTTCAATTTTACATTAATTAGGTCTTATTTTGTGTGTTTTGTTTTGTTATGGCATTAATTTGTTGCATTCTTAGATCTGTATTGTGCTGAAAATGTACAGAACTGAGGGTTCTGTAATGCAACACATAATGAACCAAAGCTCAAGTGTACCTTTTCACATCTGGCACCCAAAATAATGCCTCCCATAATTGGCTTGTATTTGATTTGCAGGAAATATAAATCAATGAGAAATGCAGGATGTATAGATTTGGACCCATATTTTCAAAACTCTCTAAGCGCTAAGATAGTCGTAAGTGTCATACATTAACATTGACTTACGACTGACTATCTTTTGCATTTCTAAGGAGAATACTTACTGGACAGTTGATGCGGATGCAGTCGTAGTAGTACCTCCATTCATCTGGAGTAAACTCCACACTACACTCCAGGGTCAGTCCTGGAACCATTCTCTCCTGAACAGGTAGGAAGTAAAGGGACAATTAGAATCATAAATACTTATTTGTGATCAGTAAGTGAAAAGATTAAAAATAATGCAAGCCTTGTCGGGTAACTTGAACTGGAAGCCCACACCATGGTAAGGAAGGAAAGTTTTGACAAGTGACACAGGGAAGATGAGATGATACATGACTTAATCAGGGGAAGAAATTGAGGTTAGTTTACTAGGCTGGTACAGCAGCACATTTGATAGTTATTTGTACTAGGCAAAGAGCAGTAAAATAAAATCTTTTGTAACAACTTTTAAGCTTACCGATTTCTTATATTTGATATAGAAGTATTTGCTCTGTGGAGGGATGATATGCATGCGGAGAACTTCAGATGAGGCGTTGACAATCTGAAATGTTCTGACATGTTTCTTGTGCACTTCAAATCCATCAAAATAAATGGTTGTGGGTCGAGTGTGGATTGCAGCACTTTTTCCAACTTTATTATATATTTCTGTTGAGGAAAAAAATAATTTCATCATTAGACATAGATGGAGGAAAAGCCCAGAAATCTTGATTAGTATTAATTCATGCTAAACATTTGAAGTGCATATAAAACTTAATTTGAAAACAGAAATATGATCAGTTTTACTAGGGGGATCATGTTTTACCAGATGTTGTTCATTTATTGATAATGTTGAATTTACTAATTTTAATGCATTATTTTTCATAACCAATGCTGTTCGTTTTTCATTGTTTGAAGCATATCTACGTCTTACTTGTTTCAAGGAGGTGATTCGGTACATTCTTCTGTTTTCTTGGTTCCACAAGTTGTATTGTGTTCAGTAAAATATCTGATCCCTCTCTGGGACTCATTCCCACAGAAAAAGGCCTAGAGCCTGCCCTGACAGTTGGGCCTAGGGTCGGCATGATTAGTATCCAATTCACACAATCACTTAAACATCACATAATCACATTTTACTTCATTATTTCTGGCGAAAATGCGAATCGGCTGTCACTGACATCAGTCGACCGCCGCCATGTTGTTTACTTGCACAGCGAAAAGCTGACCGTTGTGGGATAAACTTCGTATTTCAATGAATCCCTTGTGCAAAATAATATATTATGGAATACCTAAAGTATTATCATTACTGTCACAATTATGATATACTCGTATTTTCAGAAATATCAGCAAATTCAATTGGAGCACCGCAGTGCTTCCCGACGTGACAACCGTTGTCAAGGGATCTTAAAATGTATTTCCCTTACAACTCATTAGATATGTAGCTCAGCAAACGTAACATTTTGTTGTTTCTATTCATTATTATATGACATGTATATTCTTATAATACAGAAATATACTTGATAATACATTCTATATTGTCTGATTAGAATCTATACAAATCAAAATCGCTATTAGAACAAAAAATTAATAAAAGTTGACTGGTATATGCAATTTGAACACCGGAAGTCACTCTTCTAAACGAAAACACATTTCTCACAACTTCCGATCTAGTAATCGTGCAACGTGAACATTTTTGACAGGTTATTTAAAAGTCATGTAATGATATATTGGTCATGGATAGTGTTAAAACATGGATGGTATTGTCTTGAAAATATTTAATACTGTTGAATGACACACTCATTGACGATTTTATTAAATTGTAATGGTTATCTAAATGTTTTTCGTGATTTTCCATAGGGTTTATTTTCAGTCCTGTCGTCAGGTTATCTTGTCAGTGTCAGTGTCACTTTGAATGCATGTGACGAAAACTATTTTGAAAAGATGACGGTGGATAAAATACACGGCTTCATAAGTGAGAGTTGACTAAAATTGTCACCCAAGAAATATATCTGAATTCGATCTTTCTGAAGCCATATATTTTTTTTTATGTGCAAAGATGATAGGCTTTGCAATGATTGTGAGGACTAGTGATGGCTTACCCTTGTGTGGTACGACTGATCTACACGATCAGAGCCAGAATGAAGACTATCAACTTGCATACAAGGATCTGAAGTTAATCACAAAGAAGGCGTGTTCGTTTCCAGATAGATGTTCTTGTACACCCAACTCATATTCAATACAGTATGTATATTATTATTTCAAATCTTTTAAGAGTAATTCTGCTTAAAGAGCCAGTTCTACGGAGAGTATACATTACGTCAGGGTTTTTCATGCATAAAGACAGTTTAGGAAAATATAACTCTAAGGACAATATTTATATGATCAATCTTTCATCAAATCGTCTGATAACAGCCTGTTGACTCCCATGTTCTGACACAATTCAGTTAACCAAACACAGGACCTCCAACAAAAGCTTTTGGTGCGAGAAGCTAGGGGCAGATAACTCCAAACAGCTTTTTTTGTGTGTTCAGAATGCTTAAAAAACGGCAACCATTTGAAAACTATGATGTGATTGGTCAGCTATTTGACTGGGCTTTGTCTGCGCTTAACTGGTACTGAACACACGTCTATATGGTGTGTCCTCAAACCTTGTGGTGAGGAATCTATAGATTCAGTTCGTATCCAGATATGAACTATTTTGCAGATTTAATTCATCAGTTATGAACTTTTTTAGCAGGTGGAAATTATGATGGTTGGGAACTGACTGAACAATACATGTGGTCCTATAAATTGTTTAGTTCTTATGGCAGATATGAAAATTATTTGCAATGTAATTTGCAAGTAAACAAAGCGTTATAAACATTTGCAAAGATGATTATATTGTTACTTGAGATCATGGGTCGTCCCGAATGAGTTGGTACCTGAGTGTGCAAGAAAACTCACAGTTATGGATAAGTGAATATATATATAATATTTCATCGTGAAAAACATTCTCACGTTATTGAGTGAAGAAATTTATCCAGGTTTGAATTTCTTGTGTTTTACTGTAATAGGTGTCAAAGTGATCTGGAATGTCTGTGATCCAGAGGACCCTTATGCACTGTATTGTTTCTTTTGCATATTCAGAACATACCTGGAACTATTATATTGACACATGTATAAGGCAAAATGTGAACTTATGCCTTTTTGGTGATAAGAATTAGAATTTTATTAAATTGAACAACTTCCATGATGCAATTTGTGATGATATATTTTCAAATGTCCCAGGCAGTCGATGTGAGAATTCCATCCGTTTATTTTTTCAGTTTCTCCAGTGCAATTGGTTTGACATTCTTGGTGCTGTGTGAATCCTCCTACCCTGTTGTTCTTGCGTTCTCGTTCCTTGATGAAGTTCAGAAGGAGTTCCTACAGACATTTGAGAGAGACAAAGTCACAGCCGCCACGCAGAGGCCGTACTCTTATATTCAATTCGGTAAGAGTGTCTTCAAGGTTACACAAATATGCACTATGATAAAGGAGGCACTTGACGTCTAAAAAGGTGATGTGTTAGGGACAGCAGCATGCAGATCCACCTAAGTCTTAATATGCAGAGACTGAAGTTGGTAATAATTACAACGAGGATAAATCCGTCATCAGACTGATGAAGGGGACTAACCCTGTAACATGTAAAATTTTGTTTCTCCTTCTGTTGGCGACATGTACGGATTTATCCTCCGCTTAAAAATATGCACTGGTACAGTAAACATTAAATGTTTAGCAAGTTTACAGGGAAAATTAACCAACACAAGTCAACTGACTAACTAGTACAGCTCTAATTATTACAAATTTGTATATTTGGAGCAATGTAAACTTTTCAAAACATCCGGTACGCGGATAAACACAGTTTGCACAGCGTTTTTTTTAAGTTTATACCTCCATGAACGTAATAAATTTTAA
The DNA here is from genome assembly GCA_936450465.1 of Gibbula magus. NCBI lineage: Eukaryota > Metazoa > Mollusca > Gastropoda > Trochida > Trochidae > Gibbula > Gibbula magus. The sequence goes on along the minus strand of OW388300.1, from coordinate 3,129,749 downwards.
GTCAATTCTTAAATAACTAAAAAATAATTTGCACCTCTAATTTTCATTTAGTAATTAACAGAGGACAGGGGGAATTCGGATCATTTGATTTTTGACAATTATTATATTCTGTGTAGGGATCTGATTACCTGGTAATACATAAACACTGTAACCATTGTATCACATTGTAACTTTTGAAACATTAATTTGAGCTTTTGGTATCAATAAGAAAACGTTTTGTCTTGTGGAATGATTTAAAGTACAACAAAATCTGTTTCTTTTTTCTTTGAAAAAAAAACTATTTGTGTGATGTAATTCCTGTCTAGTGACTTTATCTGACTGAATATTTTTGTTGTAGATTTGAACATACAGAAGATAAAGCACCGCTACAACAACCCTCGCTCATTGACAACTAAACTTGACCTCTCTGCGTTGAGTCAGGAGATGAAACTGAGACCGCCTCATACGATCCACCCAGACGATTTGAAACCTGGCTCCTCAGTAGAGCTAACGTCTTTCAGAACTTCAGGTGCGATCATTTTTATCAACCATGTCTATGAACTGTTAGATACGGTTCCACAGCTCAGAATTGTTCCACGATATTATTATGGGAGGGATTTTTTTCTTCAAATTATCCCAAGTATTTACAAAAGACAAAAACATCAGTTTATTAGACAAATCATAAATAAAATTTCTATGATTTATTTTCAAAGTGAAAAATTCATGAGGTTCAATCCAATAAACTTCATGTTGGACAAAAGGGAGATAAGTTTTATAAAACAATATTCAAGTACATCAATTTGAAATGACGTTTGTAAAATTAGCATGTTTTTAGAACTATTATTAAATTGATTGAAAACAGTTTAATATTTCTGAAATATCATAGACATAATAATAAAGTAAGGTTAGTCTTTAAACATCAAATATTGATTTTAGTAATTTTTTATTTTGACATCAACATTGTTGTTATTTATGTATTTACAGCCTCCTCTAGTCGCCACTTCGAGCCCCTAAGTCTGTACGGCTGGTTGTCCGTGGGTCTCAACATCCTCTGTGCCTTCCTCAATCTTACCCGCGGTGTCAGTGTGATGAACGATGCACATATAGATGTAGGTTATACACCAACACTTGTTTATACTTTTGTGAATCACTTCACATTATGTATTCTTGTTCCTCTAGGCATAATTTTACGAAACCTCAACACAATCTCAACAAAGAGATTTTTCAAAAGTAAAATTTAAGCTTAATTTATATTCTGCGTTATTTGTCTTTATTAAAGAATTTTGTTTGCAAACCAACTCTTTGCTAATACTCTATGTTTTGAATGAATATCTTCTTAGCCATTGCATTTTATCACTTGGTGTGAAGTTGTCCATGTTTATCGTCAGTCATTCCATACTCAGCATTTTCAAAATCTATTTAATTTACTTTCGAAAAATCGCAGGGGTAGATACTGAGTAGATGATGAGGAGGATGCTTACACTAAAAACTTTGCTATTTGAAATCTATGTACGGTAATTTAATCAGTGAAGCTTTCAACTTACTTTGTCCTTTGTAGGTTATATTCAATATTCAGTATATCAGGGCAAATGAAATGGGGTTGTAAAAGTTACTAGAGGTACATAAAGTCTTAAGGTTATATGTCATAGCAAAAATTCATGGATGTTTTGAATTTGTTGACTATAGAGTACACTGTACACATGTAATATTGTCGTATTTTCAATGACTATCACTGTCATTATTTGAAGTATAGTTTGAGACGAGTCAACATCTTCGGTTGGTTTCAAAACCATGATCTCAGAATCAAGCTGTTTATAGTCATCTGCATTTGGTAATATGATTTGCCACCTATAATAAACAACATGAAATTATTTGAATTGTATGATTCTTACAACCTGCTTTGTTTCAGACTCTAGACAGTGATACATTCCAGTATGGTGCTGCCTTCTTGCTCTGTTTTATATTCTTTGGTTACCAGGTAATCTTGCTAGTTTTATATTCTTTGGTTACCAGGTAATCTTGCTCTGTTTTATATTCTTTGGTTACCAGGTAATCTTGCTCTGTTTTATATTCTTTGGTTACCAGGTAATCTTGCTCTGTTTTATATTCTTTGGTAACCAGGTAATCTTGCTCTGTTTTATATTCTTTGGTTACCAGGTAATATTGCTAGTTTTATAATCTTTGGTTACCAGGTAATCTTGCTAGTTTTATATTCTTTGGTTACCAGGTAATCTTGCTAGTTTTATATTCTTTGGTTACCAGGTAATCTTGCTCTGTTTTATATTCTTTGGTTACCAGGTAATCTTGCTCTGTTTTATATTCTTTGGTTACCAGGTAATCTTGCTCTGTTTTATATTCTTTGGTAACCAGGTAATCTTGCTCTGTTTTATATTCTTTGGTTACCAGGTAATCTTGCTCTGTTTTATATTCTTTGGTTACCAGATAATATTGCTAGTTTTATATTCTTTGGTTACCAGGTAATCTTGCTGGTTTTATATTCTTTGGTTACCAGGTAATATTGCTAGTTTTATATTCTTTGGTTACCAGGTAATATTGCTAGTTTTATATTCTTTGGTTACCAGGTAATATTGCTAGTTTTATGTTCTTTGGTTACCAGGTAATCTTGCTGGTTTTATATTCTTTGGTTACCAGGTAATATTGCTAGTTTTATATTCTTTGGTTACCAGGTAATATTGCTAGTTTTATATTCTTTGGTTACCAGGTAATATTGCTAGTTTTATATTCTTTGGTTACCAGGTAATATTGCTAGTTTTATATTCTTTGGTTACCAGGTAATATTGCTAGTTTTATATTCTTTGGTTACCAGGTAATATTGCTAGTTTTATATTCTTTGGTTACCAGGTAATATTGCTAGTTTTATATTCTTTATATAGGCCATTAGCCAGACACTTTTTTGGTACCACTCAGAGGGACCAAGCAATGTTATCACACAATGGGGTCACAGGGATCACATCCTTAAAAACCTATTTTCATCATACAGAATGATATTGTGTCTCAATGCATGGGATAATACAAAATGGGCAAAGTATTTAATCTCTTGAGAGTCCTAATTTTCTACCTTCTTCTATCATTAAGTTATGGTTTGAACATCTAAATGTTGTTAAAGCAATTCTGTATGTTCGGATTTTTACAATGGACAGGTTGAACTCCTTTTCCAATAATATATATATGTCCAAAATTGATATTCCCATAAAGCCTTTTAAATGTTAAATATTCAATGTTAAACAAGGATTCATGTGCTTCTTGTTTAACATATTTTCTCAATTCTAACAGTCTACCTTTCATTCCACTTTCCTGAAGTATTCCTTCTCCCCGCAGGTATATTTGATGGTTATACCCACCTCAATGCGGAAGCCGCTAGCGTGTGCGACACTAGGAAGTATATGTCTATGTCAACTGTACCTCTGGGAACACAGAACTAGCGTCACCATGTTGTTCCATGTGACGGTCGGATGTGCCGCGACATTTACCATATTGACTCGTCCAATACAAGAAAAGCTGCCACAGTATACCTTGTAGAGAGCAAAATGTGAACTATTGGAATTATCTTGCATTTATATTAAATCTAATCTGTGAGAAAAGGATTGAACACTTTTTCTGTATTCAAGGAAAAGGATTGGGTACAAGATTTACAGTTTGAAACACCCTCTCTGTATTCATCAAAGGAGCTTGCAGCAGGGTTGTTTTTGTGACAAATGTAAGTCCAGAGAGTATTCTGGTTTGGTAGTCAAGACAACATTCTTAGGGATCTTCAAATAATAAATGAATTAACCATTTTACAACCAAACGGGTCTAGATGATAAACAAGTATTTTCATTCACCTGTACTCTTGCTGTATTTGCCTACCTGATGTTTTTTTTGTCTTGTTTGATATAACTGTTTAATGTCAATATTAGAATACAGAAACAAGAAACGCCAATGTTGATAGGCAGAGATCTAGGTTATAAATGAAGCTGAAGATTTGAGGCCTATGTGTCTTCACTCCTCTACTTGGTCCAATAATGTTCGATGATGAAAGTTGTCGATTGAAGCATTTAGTTATGATGACCTTGCATTTATGTTGGGATTACCAGTAGTCAGGGCAGTATTAAGGTTTGAGGACAGATTGGTTGTATGTTATAGTTGATCACAATCTCCCCCTAGCATGATCAATTGATAAATCAGTGCTCAATTTTAATCAAAAAGAGAGAAGTTTTTAGCATGTTACATTCCACTGGTCTAATGAAGCATTACATCTCATTAGCATGTCTAACACAGTGCTTAACCTTCCTCTTGTTGGTCAGACAGCAATAAATCATCTCAGTCTCATTAAAATCGACCTTGTTCCGAGGAATAAAATTTGCAAAATAATGCATGTACCGGGATACGATCAGGTTCTGTAGATTCCTCGCCACAATGTCTGAGAACACCCCGTATAGGCGTGTGTTCCGAACCAGTTTAGCGCAGCCAAAGCCCAGTCAAATAGCTGACCAATCACATCATAATTTTAAAACAGTCTCTGTTTTGAAAGCTTTCGGAACAGACCAAAGGATAGCTGTTTGGAGTTATCTGCCCCTAGCTTCTCGCACCGAAAGCTTTTGTTGGACGTCTTGTGATTGGTTAACTGAATTGTATCAGAACACGACAGTCTACGGGCTGTTATGGTTCATAATTTAAAATCAATGTTTACCAACTACGATTTACCGACAGTGCTAGTTTGAGCGAGTTTATACAAGTGAGTTTACAAGCGAATTTGCGTCAAGATAGACGAGAAAATTCTAATAATTTAATTGCACATAGTTCATCAAAAGTTCAAATCATGGACCAAATGAGATGTACCTTCTAAATAATCATTTTAAATTCAAAGGAACTCGTTTTCAATAGCGATATAATTTACGTAAACTCACAACTCGGCAGAGCACGTGGTCCAACTATTTTCCATACGACTATTTTCCTATTCAAGATGTAGTTCCGAATTTGAACTTATTCTAATAAGATTACTTTTATATTTTATTTGGAGACATATTTCGAAATTGTAAATAAATAAATTATAAAATAAAAAGAAGTAATGTAAACGCAAGAGAAATTGGAGTTTTTAAATTAGCATACCTCTTTATAACGTGTGTCATCATGTAAATGCGATGGGCAATGCGATCGCGTCTTCGTAGCGTCATACAAACGGTGTTTGACTACATAACGTCTCGTGAAATAATATTGCTAATTATTCGTTTTTGATAGGTTTATTTATTTTGAATTTGTATAATAGCTTTACCATACATCGATATTGATCTATCATATTTGTTGAAATATGTTACCTTTGTTTTATGACCGAGATATTATTAAATTTATCGAGATTCAAATAGCAAAATCTCAATCTGTAACAAATTCATGAATCACCGGTACGGTGAAGCCACACGTTCATGCAATGTTTATCTTTGACAAAATTTGTTTACAATGCGATTTTAATGAAATCTTTTTCGTAAATAATGTTGTGAAATGGGTCACATCTTTCAGTCACTAAATGACACTGGAAATTTCAATTAAATAACAAACGGTAAGTGTTTTTTCTGCCGACAATTCTAATTTACTGAAGATAATGATGATTGACGTTGTGCCTCGTGCTGTGAAGAATAAATGTGACTTCTTGACTGGATCAACATATTTCAATTTCATAAACAATTATGACCGACACAAGCAGGGCCGTTTGCCTTTATTTAATGCTTGTACATTTAGTTTTTCCTTTTATTTTCTGCAATCGGTCAACTGATGTCCGATAGGTCAATTTTCCATTCGGTCAAACTGGATTTACAATCGGACATGTCCGGCAAATAGACCGATTTCTGCATCCCTGCCCTGAACGATATGAGTTCGTATCCCGGTAGATGCACTATTTTGCAATTTTTATACCTCGGAAAACCATCAATTTTAATCAGACAGTAAATCATCTGGAATTGATCTTTTAGCTCATGTGATGACAATTATCATTTTTCATTAATTTTATTTCATAACTTAATTATGCTTTGTTTTTAATATCTTGACCTTTTGTTAAAACATTTCAATGATGTTCTGCAAAATGGTCATCAAAATTGTTTCATGTATGAATTATATCCTCGTTTGTGTTGTATATTGTGTTATGTATTTTAGGTGAAGGATAAATTAATTAAATAATATTTTGTCTCTATGGTACTTTTTGCACTGTGCATGAAACATTGAATTTGGTCACAGTGTGAAATCAAGAACATGCAATCGAAATTGACGAATTATTGTGTATAGTAATTTTATCTTTACCTTTCAATGCATTACTATTTTCAACTAATTAAAACCAAAAATTGCCCCTCATAATGGGTGGTTTACTCCATTATTGGTTTTAGTTCTACCTTTGACTCTGTCCAGATCACCATAGAAGAGTATGTGTGTATGCATAGTGTACTTGATGATCTAAATGGTAATTGGTTTAAATAAGAAATATATAATTTTAGCCATTCCTATGTGAAAAACAATCTGCTTTTCATTGAGAGATTTCTTCTGAATTTTGTTATTCAACATTTTAAGAAATGTTACAGTACAACTCACATCAAAATGTTACCAAATTCCTCCTTCTCATAAGTATTTATGATTCTGATTAATGTTTTAATCATTTTAATTTTAACCATGTTTTAATTATTTTATTTTTTTACATGAGAGTCCATTAGACCAATCAAACACCAGCAGTGACGTTGACATTGATTTGTCATATGTGAATATGTACCATGGTTTAATATCAAAAATAAAATTGTGTTATTACTTGTGTTTCAACTTGTGTATTAACATTACAACCCTCTGACAACTAAAGCCTGATGAGCTACAGAGACAATGGCTCTATGTTGTATGTTCTTTACAGGAACAAGATCTATGAAGTAATGCACTAGCGGATCCAGGTCCTGACCCCCCCCCCCCCCCCCCCCCTTTTCAAATCCATGAATACGTAAGTTGGGATTTGAGTCCTGCTGACCCACCCCCCCCTTTCAAAAATCCTGGATCCGCCCTTGTAATGGGAGTATAACTCTCAGTCTGTTTGTTTGTCCAAGCATTTTTTAACATTGTATAATCCGTAACACTGTTTATCAAGATTCTTGATGTTCTTAGTAAATATTAGTATTAATATTAATATCTAGTACATCCATTCTCTTCCAAAAGGGGTTACTCCCTTCAGATTTCCGATCCTAACCTTTATTCTAATAGGCCTGAATTTCATGAATCCAGCAAAATGCCCTGGCGAGGAAATGGGAATCTCATTCTGTATCCCTGCTTCTTAACCAATGAACAGTCATCTTTCTGCGGCTATGCCGACCGAGTGACTTCAAAGATATAGCATTGACTAAAGGGTATTGCTATTAGAACAGAGGTTAGGATCGGAAGCCTGAAGGGGGTCTGTCTGTGGGAAGAGAATGTAGTTCATCTTGGGGTGTGTAAGCTCTGCTCACTGTCTGTTTTCTGCAAGGAATCAGATGCGGTTTGATTCTTATACTGTTGCCAAGCTTATGATTCTTCAAAGTAACAATTCTGAAGCAGCTCAACAACATCTTTGTAAGGTATTTCATAGGTTATGCTGAGGGCCTCTTCCTTCCAATAGTAATTGCAAAGAACATACAAAATAGAGCTATTGTCTCTGTAGCTCATCAAGCGTTAGTTAACAAATCTACAATTTATAATCCACAGTGGCCAAGGTGTACACACGATTTCAGTTTTCAAGGGCTTTTGGTTCTGGAAAAGAATACAAAATAGGTTTCCTTGGTTATGACCTTTTAGGCTGTTTTTTGGGCCACAGACACAGCCACATTTACAATTTATAATTATCATGACCAAGGAGTCTGCACACACGATTTCAACTCTCTGGAGTCATTGATTCTTGTAAGAAGTTGAAAAAGTTAGAACATTCCCAGAGGAATGGCCACTCGGAGTAGCTTGAAGACAAGTTGGTACTTGTGGTATCGTATTCTCCTTGAAGACAAGTTGGTACTTGTGGTATCGTATTCTCCTTGTCTCGTCTGTTGAGAATCAAATATTAGAGACTCTAAAATATTTGATAAAAATAAATAAAACAATACACAGTATGAAATAAGATATTTATTGCTTGTAGATTTGTATAAATTTTGAGATTCAGAGAAATATAATGTTGCACACACATCCTATGTGAATATAAGCAAGAACAAATCTTGGAAGTTGTCATTAAGTAGTCCCATATCACCAACTCAAACTAAACCCAACAGTAAAAACCCAAATTAAGTTTTTTTTAAAACACTCTTTAATAAATAAAAACATTCTTATGAAAGAAAAAAATAATAACATATTTAAGCACAATAAAATAATCTTATGTTTAAGAAATTTGAAAAACAGGCATTAACCATATCTCTGCCATTTAATGCGTCACGTCACTTCAATGTCCGACTATCCTGTTGCAGGGCCTCCTCATAACTACAGTGGCCCTGTGACCAGGATAGTTATAATGTTAAACTTTTCTTAAGTTTGCTGGCAACTTGAGCAGTACAAACTTATTTTGATTTGATGCATGTTCTTGTATCCACACTCATAAACAAATAAACAAGTAAACAACTACTTCCTCCTGTCAGCTAAGCCATCTGTTCGCCCATATAACCCACACAAATAAATAGAAACATTCGGAGCACAAGTCTCTTTCAATACACTTAATAAAGTTAAGTAACTTTATGAATATGGTTCTGTGATTGCACATAGAATGGTATATGCTATATGGTAAGTTTCTAACATGAAATCTATGAAACAGACGAATTTCACGAAATAAGCATCTTCCAAAATATGAAAACACACATATGGTAAGTTCCTCAATGAAATCAAACGTTTTCATGACATATAAATGAATAGTTTATGCAATATAAGGTACAATCAATTTCTTTTCAAATGAAAATGAGATTCTTGATGTGTATGATCATTGTTTATAATGTTTAAGGGTGCGTGCCGATGGGTCCGAGGCGCCTGTCCATTTAGGCATCCACATATACGGTATCCACGAGGACTTGTTGGGGTAGTACTTCTCGAATATCTGTCTGAAGTAGTAGGCCTCCTTCGTTCTGGGGGTGTTGAAGGGGAATCTGGAGGGGGCCTCTTCTACCTGACTGTCGTTGATCTGTGGAAGAACACGCCATGAAATAATTGTTTCATATGGTTGACAGATCAGATAAGATATAAAATAGCTATCAAATAAAATAATATTTTTCCATAATCTGAAGGGTTGAGTTGTGTGTTGCCTATATGCGCGTCTTGAACATACAATTCTATCATAAAATAAAGAGTCCAATAGGATTAAATATAAATCACTCATCAAAACATGACAAAATTATGCATAATCTGCAAGTGTTTCATTCAACCAATAAAGAACTCAATGCAATTGAAAAGCATAGTCTCAGACACATAACGTTGATAAATACTTATTAACTTAAAGTGTCTTACACAATTTTATATATCATTTTGTAATTCATACCGTTGATATATGCAAATTGAACATAAACTCTCAAAAGATTAAGAATGCAATACAAAAGCCAACTAACTTGTTCATCACAGAACTCCTGTATGACTGTAAAAAGCGATCTCTTCACTGTGGACACGCCGTCACTGAACGCCTCCTTGGGCCGCCACAGGATCTCGCTCGGGAGAAGCTTCATCTTGTCAAAGGCGGATCTGAGGAGGTGTTTCTCTACACCCTCTTTAGGAGCCCTTTGCTCGGCCGGGAGGGTCAGGTAGTAGCTGGTCAGCTGGTGGTCAAGGAAGGGCACTCGGATCTCTAGGCTGGAGCCAAGAAATATATTTAATTGAGCCATGACCGTTTGCTTGAATTGAACTTAATGGGATAATCTAAAGATTTATCAACGTTGGTGGTTGATTTTGTTGTCTGGAGTTTATGTATGCCCCCATGCTCTAAACAGCAGTGGTCGTTTCCGCCATTCCAGAACCCTAAAGACTCCTACACATCCACTCCTTGCACAAAATGTGTAATTAATCAGGATCGTCCGGTCGAGAGAACAAGGCCAAGACAATGAATATAAGAAAAGGTTTACATGTTAATTTTAAAATAGAAATTCCTCATCAATTTAATATAAAGTGTTTCCATCTCCACACTGGTATGCACAGTTAACCCACCCCCAAGCTGCGGTCGTCCTGTCCCCTCTGAGCACGTCGTACATGTAGAGATCTCTGAGCAGTCTTCTACTCTCCTCATCCCCATCTTCCGGGGAAGGAGACTTGTGGAAGTAGATATAACCCTGGGCCAGCTCGTCTGACCCTTCTCCGGACAGGATGACCACTGTGTCCGTCTTCTCACTGATGTACTTGCTGACTAGGTACATACCTGCAGATAGTGTTGAAGTTAGATCAAGGAATAAGTATATCTAAAAATGTTGTGTATTTTCACTTTGAAAAAGTTGTTACCCTGTTGTCCTTTTCTTGAGAGGTTTATATATCACTCATGTCAGGTATTTATGGTTCTGACTGAGATATTCAGATCTTTATTCAAAATTTAAGAAGACAAAATTATTGAAAATGTAGGTCAAAATTTAATCTTTAACAGGAAAATTTGAAAAGACTGTTTGAGAGGCATTCTGGAACAGGCATTTGAAAAGGTATGGACAAATTTTCTTAACAACCACTGAAATGTATTGATTTAAAATTGTTCAGTCACAGCAAATATAATTTCCCATTTTGAGGAATAAAGTTCCTTGGTGACGGTGCGGCTAAGGTACGGAACAAACGTCTCCTAATAGTATGACCAGACAGCAAAAGATCAAGGACAAAGGAAACAGCCTTGTCACAGCTAAGCAAAAACGGTAAGTAACTGACCATTTACATTCTTCGGGTATATCAGTAAGAGTTTCTTAAAGTGTATGAGGTCAACTGGCCTCCTCTACTATTTGAACTTTAAAGGTACATCCATTGTTTTTCTTAATATTTTATTTTGGTGTGATACGTGCCAAAATACCATATGTGTTGTTATCTTCAGTTCAAATATTTTCACTCAACTGGCATATTCATCCCCAATATCATAATTACCAGTTTCCAATAAAAATCGAGCAACACCATTACACATGTGCAGAAACCGAAACTACGCGCCAATCGCGGTGCATTGTCCGGTTTTCGATCAGAAATCACGAATTTTGCCTTACTATACTTTGTTGACTACCATCAAATGGTAATATTCGGCAACAGTCAACACTTCTCGATGAAATAACATCACATATAACGTATGGCAAATTTGACCTCTAACAACACAATGGATGTATTTTTGCATATTGCTTTTATTCCACTTACCGACCGAAGCCCTGATGGTGGTGATATCGTATGTCTCCAGTTGTTTGATCAGAGGTTCCAGAACGTCGATAGCTTCTTCCGGTGTGAAGACAACCTCGTGATGCTCAGTACCAAGGTAGGTCGCCACCTGGAAAAATGTAGCATCAAGTAAAACATACTCAAGTCTAATCTTTCTCTCTACGACACATTCAATCTGTCATATTCTTCACATGTTAAATGGTCATCTCCCTTTGGAAACGTAGCCTAGGGAAGGCCTTAAAGTGTTTAAGATATAAAGAGACACATTTACCATATAAATGTTGAAAATGTAATTCATTAACTTTGATAAAACGATGACAGGATGACAAGTTGTTTTTTGTTCTCTGTATAGACGACGTCATTATATATAGTTCTGTTAACTTTGGCCAACGTGTTCTTGATAACATTAAAATTAACATTAAAAGGTCACGTGTTACGTGTTACTTGCCCAACAATTCAATTGCAATTTAAAAAACCAAAAACCAGACCATTTGTTTAATCTTGCAAATCCATAACAAGGGATAACGTGTAGATGTACCTTCCGTGCCGCTATCAGATCCGGGCTCCCCTCCATGCCGGTGGAGAAGGTCTGTATGGGGTAGGGGAGGTTCAGCTCCTTGGCGTTCTTCACCAATAAGGACGCTACAAGACTGGAGTCCAAACCACCTGAAAAGGGAATTACCAATAGCATGTGTATTTCTATTTCTATTAACGATGGTTTAATGTGATTACCTGTATATACTTACATTACACAGACTTGTTTGACATTGATTCATTGTTAACACAAGCTCTAATGTGAGTTTATTTACAATTTTTTTATGTGTTAATGTAGTTGTATAAACGATGGTTTCATTTAATTATATTATATTGCACATACGTGTTTGTCATTGTTGACAAAATTGCAAATGTTTGAGTTTATCTACAAACGGTGTTCCATCACAGCAGACTAGCCCCTCCCACACTCATCGTCCCATGATAGGGCACATTGACAAACAAATTCACTACGGCACACTCATCGTCCCATGATAGGGCACATTGACAAACAAATTCACTACGGCACACTCATCGTCCCATGATAGGGCACATTGACAAACAAATTCACTACGGCACACTCATCGTCCCATGATAGGGCACATTGACAAACAAATTCACTACGGCACACTCATCGTCCCATGATAGGGCACATTGACAAACAAATTCACTACGGCACACTCATCGTCCCATGATAGGGCACATTGACAAACAAATTCACTACGGCACACTCATCGTCCCATGATAGGGCACATTGACAAACAAATTCACTACGGCACACTCATCGTCCCATGATAGGGCACATTGACAAACAAATTCACTACGGCACACTCATCGTCCCATGATAGGGCACATTGACAAACAAATTCACTACGGCACACTCATCGTCCCATGATAGGGCACATTGACAAACAAATTCACTACGTTTCGACCTTGTTCTCCATTATTCACGTACCAGACAGAAGACATCCGATTCTTCTCTCTGCCATCAGACGCTTCCTGATGGCGGACTCCAGCAGAACACGGATGTTTTCTTCAACATCTTCACCTGAAAGTAACACACTATACAATAACCTTAGCTTCTTGAATACCTATAACAAAGCATTTAACAAACTACAAACCATTCTGTCGGTTGTATTAGTAAATGGTTGTCTTTAAATGATTACATCATGTTTTCATCAACATTCAATAACATGAGCCACCAAGAAGGATGGCTTATCCCACGGCCCTACATAAGTTGAATGATCAGTTTAGCCGTATATAATTTAAAAGGGTTGTGTGAATAATGTTTATGTTGTATTAAGAGTATTTTGATACCATGATGAGACTATGATAAATAAGTACCATTATCAGAAGACGTATCTAGGTAGTGTGTTTTAATTAATAAATTGTTATGTATTCCTCCGTGTTGTACATGCAGCTAATTGAAACACTAACTAAAATAGTGTAAAATTATCAGTATATTATCATCATCATAATATCATCAATCATCATTATCAATAGTCGTTTAATTTTGACATATCCTTGACTCATGTAGGTAAGTAAACCATGACCAAAGGACGGATGGACAGACGGACAGACGGATCATTGCAAAGACTATATCCCTCCGCTTTATATGGCGGGTAAAGATGATGAATAATAACGACTGTTACATGAAGCTGACCTAGAGTGGCTGGGTCTACCCTGGTGGTGTAGAGAGGGTGGTCCGCGAAGTGGTGGAACTCCTTCTTCTCCCTGAAGGTGGCGAGCCCCCGCTGATCCAGATGGTATTCCTCTATAGTACCCGGATGTAACGGCTGGATCTCCGCCTCCTCGTCAGTGAAAGAGTGGCTCAAACCAAACAACCCTGAAGGAAGTAACTTGTGTCAGTGAGTTTGAAACTCCCTCCAAAACATTGACTTTATTATGGTACAGTTAACAAAAAAATCGACTAGATAAATATTTTACCATGCGATAATCAGAATTCCCTATTACCTTATAGTAATATTTTTAAATATTTCGTTTGGAGAACATTCGTTTTTTTAAACTTATTTATACTGCATACTCATTTACATCTGTTATCACTATCACAGTTTCCTGTAAACCTACAGGGTCAAGTTTTTTCCCCATACAAATTTAAACATTGCATCATTTGCTGTACATTTAATGGAACATGCTGTACGGATATCGTTCGAAGAACATAATCATAAAACTTATTTCGTATATTGCAATATGCTTATGTCCTCCTATATATAATACCAACCCTTTGCCTCCGAACAAACGGCCAGGAATCCCTTGTTTGTGTGCAGTTTAAAACTTGGGCGGATACCATATGTGTCTCGTCCAATGAAAACCTTCCTATTGGCTGTATCCAGTAGACAGAACGCAAACACGCCGTCAAGGTGGGCGGGGAAATCAATACCATATTTGGCATAGAGGTGAATGATTGGTTCGCCATCACAGTCCGTGCTCAACTGGAAATCGTGTTCTTCTCCGAGCTGAAATACGCAAAAAATGATCTGTTATGATAGCCATTGACAAGAGAAAGTTACAAAAGATATAAACGGCGTGAATTAAGAAATGTCGTACTCTTCAAAATGTCACAATAAGATATATTCTGTCACATATGTCCTTCATGCCTTATCTTTTAACTGTTTATCGCCTAGGAGGTGTATGAATATATTTAAATGTCGAATGACACAGTGCATCATTCCCTCATTTATTTACCCTTTTACTTATTTAACATGTTAGTCTATCAACCACCATCGATAAATCGTATCTATCGTTCCTTTATACTATTCGTTTGTGAACATACACGCCCCTATGATGTAGTGTCACCTACCTGTTTGTAGTTATAAATCTCCCCGTTGTATATAAGCCAGATATGAGGGTGAGTGTACAACCTCATTGGCTGCATCCCTCTGACGTCATCGACAATAGCCAATCGGTGGAAGCCTAGGCAGCAGTTCTGGAAATGGTTGATGTTTTCTATCCGGAATGCGTCTGGGCCCCGGTGAGTTATCTTGTGGACAGCGTTGCACTGGGTGGAGACATCTTCATCGCTCCCGAACACGGCCCAAATACCACACATCTTCTGAAAGTATTATAGTTCAAGGGAAACATGCCATCAATCTGAACTGACTGTACCTGAGATCCTAACTGATAACACCTTAGAACGTTGTTATAATCGTCTACAACAAACCGCCGCATTCATTGCATTAAAGAAGTTATATTATCCATCAAAATTGCTGAAATATGTCGTTTATGGCATCACTGTTCAGATTTACTGCAGATGCAATTATTATGTGCCACGTGCTAGTTAGTTTATAATTATGTCGGTGTCATTTCATTGTAATATTTCAAGTCGGGCTAAGAATCAACCGCCACGCACTATTCTTTGGTTTGAAAATTGAAAACCGTTTGATCGTCGCGACGAGTTTCAGGTAAACAAGGAACATTTATAAATATTTGGCTAAAATTATCTGTAAATACAGTTTAATCCTTTGAGATTAACCTTTCTCAATAAGAACGTATGTTGCCCTTAATCCGTCAAAATCAGTGTATATGTGGCTTAACATGTTTACAGTTAAAACCTTTGAGCCGACCCCTTCTCAAAAAGTATGTATATGTTGCCCTTAAGTAATCCTTCAACATTTATATATGATAAAATTGTCGGCAAATATTTACAGTTAAAACCTTTGAGACGACCCCTTCTCAATGCGCATGTACATATGTTAAATTGCCCTTAATCCGTCAAAATGTATATGTGGCTAAAATTATCGGTTAAATACAGTTTAAACCTTTGAGACGACCCCTTCTCAATAAGCATGTATATGTTGCCTTTAATCCTTCAAAATTTATATATGATAAAATTGTCGGTTATTTACAGTTAAAACTTTGAGACAACCCCTTCTCAATAAAAGGCATGTAGATCTATGTTGCCCGTTTTCCGTCAACAGTTATAAGTGGCCGAAATTGTCGGTTATTTATGGTTCCCCATCTCAATAAAAAGCACACTTATATATGTTCCTCTAAAGCCGTCAAATTTATATGTGGATGAATTGTCGGGTTTGCAGTTAAAATCTTTGAGACGACCCCTTCTCAATAAAAAGCATGTTCGTTGCCCTATATCTGTCAACCTGGGTAATGTATACAACATGCAAATTCAGCATGAATAAGACATGGCTGACCTAGCTGTAAGTCGGGTCATCAGATCGACCACTGACCGTTCCAGATGAATGACTCGATTGAAATACTTGATTGTGTTCCTTTTACGTCGATTATATTGCTCAAGATATTGGCGATATTCAGACATATTAATAATTTAATCGGGTACAATTCGTTTCTGCTGAGTAACTTGAAGTTGTATCTTACATTGCCGGTTCTTTCAATTTAAATTTTGTAAAACAAAACAAACGATATTAAGCAATATTATACATTATTTTCTTTCAGATATAAGTCATGTGTTAATTCATTCATGCATATTACTAAAAAATAACTATGCTGCAATATTAAAAAATGAGTTTATATATGCAAGTATGTTTAATGTAAAATGTTGTTCCCTAGCAACTATAATGTAACATTAAAAACGAATTTATATGCAAGTATTATAACGTAAAATGTTCCCTGACAACGGCAATTATTACTTTAAAACGAACCCTCAAATATGCAAAAGCTAAAATCCCTCGAACTTACCTTAACTGTATACTGCAAGCGAGGTCTGTGATCCGACTTCGTCAACCGTCTTCCTTAAAAGCGCTTTCAGTAAATTGTTCCTGATTTTATATACCGGGGTGATGCAACTAACGCGCTGACGAAATACACCATGCACCGGTCACATGTACTGTTTGTTGACAGTCGAGGTCGGCGGTGCGTTTAGGCGAGTAGTTATGGAAGGGATTTTTCAACCATCTCGTTTTAAAACACACACATATCATTTTACTTAAACTATTTCTCTTATGAAAGCCATTCAAGTAACTTTATGTTAAGAGAATATTAATTTGAGATTGTAAAGTTTTGTCCGTGTTGTTGAGAGTAACACACGTTTCCAGACAAGGGTGTATTCGCCTAAACGAAACTTGCATCACTCAAGCGGATCTGTTCATTGATCGTCGTGACTTACAGGGACCGTGTCAAAACTATTTTCTTCTTTTATGCGTTATCAATAACATGGACGAAATAATCAGCAATCCGACATACAAATTATTAAAAGTAGAGCATACATTTGTTGTTGTTCTCTTAATATTTAAATAACAACTTAATTGACTTCTATGGTGCAGATTTTGATGAAAAGGTAAATGTCTCCCCGAACCAAATTATTCGGACTATGATAAATACACCTAGATAAACGACTCCATATAACTACTTAAAACATCTATTCACTTCCTAGTTATCGTTTCCGTATTTAAGTCTCTTCGTTGGAACATCTCCAAACTCCATGTTGTTTATGTTAAACCAACATTAAAGGAACATAAAAATCCAATTTGAGATTAGGTTTTATGTCTTGCCTGGTATGTAAACGATGAAAGCTGTTGATGAGGAGCTAGGTTTGCACCTAGATATTTAACTGCTCTAGAGGTTTGTGGTCTACTTTACGAACACTAGCTAGACCTTAGTACAGTGCATTTAAATTAATGTGGAAGATAGGACCGAATGCCACTAACGAAACATTTAGGAAAAAATAATTTTAACATTTGTTTCAACTTGTGTGAAGTTACGAAATTGTGGAATTGATATTTACATGTACACGCTTAAATAATGGTTGGTGTATGATTACAAACATATGTTGGGTAATAATACCTTATAGTTAAGCGTACACTCAGCCGCGAAAGACACACCTGTTACAAGTGTTTAGTTGCATGTGAATTGTATTTATCCACACAACGTAAAACTATGTTTTCACAAGAGATCAGTTTGTTTTTCGAGTTATAATTATATTAATATTATCAGTTTATACATATTTTCTTTCAACTTTTAAATGAAAGAAGTGAGTTATATTTCTAATCTTCCATAAAGCTTTAGTTTTGATATTGACCTGTTACGATGAATAATATCACCTTTACCTATTCTGTTCATTATGTCATAAACCAATATCCTTGAAACCGACGTTTTGAATACACTGTATCTATGTGGCGTGTAATGAGGAGTATGATTATTTTGGAGAAATCTGCATAATGACTTTGGCGTGCTTTAGGGAGTTTTCCAGTTTAAATCACTCTGTTTAAATGCTTTCGTCATATATGTCCAATTACTATCGTACTAGATACATTATTGTGTATATTACGGTATCAGTTTAATTTGTCATTTAGAGTCACATCATGTCTCCCAAAGTATGATGTATTTCCAAGTTTACGTTGATATAATAACACGATATAACAACACGGTAAAAGAACACGATATAACAACACGATATAACAACACAATATAACAACACAATATAACGTACAACACGACATAACGTACAACACGATATAACAACACGATATAACAACACGATGGTCGAGGCCATGAATGCGCTTTGAGGTTTCTAATCAAACGCATCGAACTCGACTTGAGTGTTGACTCTATGTATTAAAATAGCATAAGCATAATGTACAACACAATATAACAACACGATATAACAACACGATATAACAACACGATATAACAACACGACATAACGTACAACACGATATAACAACACGATATAACAACACGAGCTATAAGCTATCAACACAAACAATTTAATTTTCTGTTGAAAAAGTATCACTTGTCTAAATATAAACACGTATCTGTGTATCAGTTGTGACACGGTTTGAGAGGAATCTGCACTAGCAATTTATGCATATGCATGTGACGTCATGAGTCGTCCGTTCTTAACTCGGCTCTAGAGAACCAGCAGTTGATTTGCCCGACAATGGACAAGTGTAACAAGGCATTATAATCGTCTACGATACATGGATAATCTTCGAAGTACACACAGAATCTGGCTATGGTCACACCCATGGAGTGAAAGACAGAAAAACAACTGGACGACAAGAGTGCACAGAATGTTTAAGAACCTAAATCTGCATCATTTTAGATACTGTTCGAAGTTTGTTGTCCGTGAAGTTTCCGCAAAAATATACAAAGATTTTACTGAAAGGTGCAAGTGTCCATCTGGAAGAAGAGGTACTGAGGGGAATAAGCTACGCACCTACAGCAGATTTAGAGTGACCTATGAAACAGAACCATACGTAATGTCAAATATGCCTCGTAATTTTAGAAGTGCCCTTGCAAAGTTCAGATGTGGAGTTGCACCACTGAAAATAGAAACTGGGCGATATGCAAATGTACCACTCGAAGAAAGAACTTGTTTTAACTGCCGTGATCAAATAGAAGATGAGTGCCATGTTTTATTGAAGTGTCCAGTATATGCAAAGATCTCGATCAGCTTGTATATCTACCTGTGAACAGGCAAGAGCCGTTTTTACCTATATGTGTGATACCAGTAAATTAGATTTTATACTGTCAACCCCCTTTTTTATGGAAGGGGATCTTTTAATGAATGAAACTATTAAACTTTTAGTTAAATGTCAGTTTAATTTAAAAGTCCTCGTTTCAGTGCATTTATATGTCATATTTTCTGTCCGCGTTTGCTCAGTTACTACTGATTCAATGCCAATATAATACTTTTCATATATTACTCTATCAAGAAGTATCTCGATCTAGTCATATAAACATTACTCAAAGATCTTGAGGTACACACCTTGATCCCCTGTGACCAACATTTCCAGGTGCATGTTTGTGGGGCTAGCATCCAGCTGGTGGGAAAATGCCTGAGGGGATGTGGAACCTATCCCTAACTGAACCTTTTCGTGAGGTGTATCTACACTCTAAACTGGCGCATCCACACTGGGAACTGTGTGGTCCCTATTGACCATGATAAGCATGGTCCCTGACTCTAAACAAGGACATGCAACCTTGTTATACCAATCCTGGCAAAGCAGTTCTGAAGGACCAACCCGTGGGATGGAATTCTCGAGAAAAGTCGCTTGCAGCTATTCATCCCTTTACTAATGGCGGGAGACAGCTGCCTGGATTGGACACCTCAAACAGACAGATCTCCAACAACCAGGTACGTCCCTTCACAACAGCAGCCCTAAGACGCACGGTTAGAATGGCATCCTGTACAAAAAAACAGGTGACATAATGATAAATGCAGGTACAAACAGTTAAAAATTTAATTGACTTAGTATTCCCTCTTCAATAGAATTCGATCATATATTCATTTTAGGTTTTAATAAACAATTTTCTGAAACAGTAAGATACTTTGAAACGTAACTCTAATTTGGAAATTTTATTCGGTTTTCACGTGTGACTATTCCATATAAAATATTCATTTGTGTGATAAAGTATTCCTAAAAAAAGAAAAGAAATTCTTTACTTTTTGAAATATGAACACCCGAAGAAAGAAGACCTGAAAGTTAACTAAACCAAATGAAAAATGTTCAAGTGAGAATTATTTGATTGCAAAGAAAAGACAACACAAAAAAGTCATACCTGCATTCTGTCCCAATACTGACTGATTCAAATGTCTCCTTCCCAACGTCCAGTGCGCCCACCAATCAAGAGAACAGCTGTCCAGCTTGGGTCATCAGTAGACTGGCCTCCTGTCCACATTATCAGTATACTCCCTTAAAAGTGTCACCATCTGCAGTCTGGAGCAACAGCAAGCTTGCATTCTTTTATATTAAAATGTTAATTATTTTCAGACATTTCAACTTTGTGAGCAATATCATGGACTGTGCGACATTCATCTAAAGAGAAATATTTAGATTTGTTCGTGAACTGTTGTCATGTTTGGTTTGATGCTCTCTAATAAAAATAATGAGGATACTTATATCGCGCTGAACTCCACAACACAAAGGGCCATGCTCAAAGCGCTACACACATTATTACCCTGGTGTAAGGACCAACATCGTTCCTTTTTTTCATTCTCAACTCCCTTTGGAGTATGCAACCTGGGCTGCCAATTAAGGCGCTCGAAGGTTATCTGTCACATTGCCTGCACTTCCAAACCAGGTTCTCAATTTTACTGCTGAGTGAACAGAGGCACATTTCGAATAAAGTCCCTTGCCCAAGGTGACACCACGAGCCTCTCAACTCATGTCTCAGTGTGGGGCAGGGAATCACCCTTCGAACTCTCAGTTTTCATTCAGCAATGAGGCGGGTAACCCACCCATCCAGCGAGCCACGCCCGTTGTTGCTGAACTTAACTGATAGCGGTCGACTGAGCTATGCACAGGACCACGTGCCACCACTGTATGGCATGAAGTTAATGAATTCCAGCTGTCAGTCAACTTAGTTAATCTTTTCTTTATTTTAGTCAGGTTAAATCTTGGTAAACGCATATACATATAATTTGCCTGTAAACGTAAAGAAAAGCAATAGTAGTACATATATTGTACATATTTATTTATGTTTGGCACAACTGTATGGGTTATGATCCTGTTGCATGTTTACCAGAATTAAATGTTCATTTAAAACAATAAATAAAACAATAAGTAGTTAAATGGAATCGAGTTCAGTACTGTCCTTTATTGTTATAGAATATCAAAATTGTGTTTTGAAAACTTACGATTTGTTTACCATTATTCTTCCTGCACCATTACGTCTCAATACATTTACCTGATAATACAATTTGAACATCAGCTACATTAAATACACATTTCCTTCTGAAACGGGAGTAGAATAGAATAGCTTTATTTCGAGATTTCATAGACCCATAGTACATCTTGTATTACAAATTGTGCATGCATATACAGACAATAATAATCTTATCCAAGAACTTGAAAACATTGAGAAAATATTTGGCAATTGACAACTGAGTGATACTGTTAAGGAAGATTTTGACACCCGTTATATTCTTAAAATTTGATTGTAGAATAGATTAACATCGTTGGCGTAGTTCCTCTAAGCAAGACAATATAATATTATATGAACTTCATTTTCGACGACGGGAATATGGTAAATTATATGAATATTTAGTCAATGTGAATAGAATCACGAGAACAATACTTTTCAGACAGTTTATTTTTTTACTATTAATGAATTTGAGGAACATGCAATGTCCGAAATATTTCATCAGAAAGTAAACTATCATATTTCAACATTGAGAGGTCGTACGCATACTTTTGATATCACAGACGCCAATTTATTGCATATTTAAGCGCTATAACATGTGATAAATAGGTACATATCTGTGCTATCATGTACGAGAGTGTATATAAGAAAACAACATACAACGTGTCTTTCACAGAAGTGAGTAGTTAGACCTATTACAGGAGGCAGATCAAGACAATTCATGGATCGGCCTATGAAAGTCTCAATTTGGTTCCCATCATATATCCTAAACTTACCCCACACATCATTCTCATCTAAGTTGCCAAATAATTAAGTTTTCTAACAAGTCAGACTCCCGAATGTTATGACATAACGATAATGAATTTTAAAATTGTACCAATTATCAATAAATTCATGTAATTTCATGTTATGCTATTAAATGATACTATTTCAATGGAGCGTCATCATTGAGTATTTGAATAACTTGAGGGTACGGGCAGCGTTAATGGAAATGAAAATAAGTTATTCAAATATTTGTTCTTTCTGTAAATTTGAACCAGAAAGTTTCATCTATGTTATCATAAACTGTAATCACGTAAATGAATCTTGGGGGAATAGAAAGTTTCCCTCGCCTTTTATCTTTCAAAACTGGCTCCCGAAGTAGATATGCTTGTGTGAGATCATGCGATCTCTACAAGCGATATCTACATTGTATGTAACGCAACAACCAAATCGTCATAATCCTTTTACATCATTAGTTAATGGCAAGCCTCGGATATTTTAAATTTTCATCAACCCCTGTTGATATATTTGTTTTTAGAAGATACTTGGGTGAGATTCTCGATATATTCTCCGATATTATCATATCATTACAACACATCCAACAAATTAAAATATCTATAGAAAAGTCATAAATATTGTCAAGAATGTATTCAAAGTTGAAAACATCATTGGATTAAAAACACTGATTTGCATTCTTTCCACGCGAAATGGAAATTTTCAAACAATATTTCCAGCTTTAATAATTGTGTCTTAGCTCTGCACATCATTTATATGTGCTTCACTTTTGCCTGTATACCTGTATACTTAATAAAACATTTGAAAATAATGTTTCATTGAGGTATACCTTACGAATTTTTAGTTCTACTCCAGAAAGAAGAGTCCAATTTGCGTTTCCATGGAAAGGGGGAAATAAATACCGAACTGTGACCAGTGTTACGACGATCCAAAAGCTGAGACAGGACAATGTCAATCATTTTGTGGACCAAAATCAAAGAGGTCCGTGACACTGACAGTAAATTATGTTTCGAAACCCCAGGAAATTACGTAAGGTTTATTTTGAAAAGTTACAGCTATTTATCATCATGTATTTATTTCCCAAATTTCGATAGATTATCTACTAAATTGAAAGTGAAAAGATTTCCTGACCAACTGTTTTTTTTTTGTTTTTTTTTTATACAAAGACGCAATGTGTTTCATACTCAATAGATACAGACTTTCCTACTTATGAAGGCATTAAACATGCAGTTTTATATTATGCCAACTCATTAGGTATTGTTATACCCGAGTGTAAACTGTGCAATCCTGTATACCTTTTGCAATAAAATGCACAAACACCCTTCTGGGACATCAGAAAATATACGATCTATTACTTAACTCACACTCTGTTAAACTACCTTGCTATGATAATTGGGAATACGTCACTGATTCGAATAAAACTGATCTGAATTGGGAGTGTTTTAGTTTATACACATACACTGTAGCAAGAAAGGATTTGCTCCAACTATCTTGTATATAAGAAACCCGAAACAAATCATACAATACTAAAATATCACAACATACATATAAATTAATCTTGACCAGGAAGCATATTTCTTAAAATTGTAGTCCATTCATATTTTATGAACATACATTATAGTTATCAATAAAGTTGCCTTTAAAATATGTAGATTTCTATATATAGTTGCCTTATTCTGTTCATATGGTCAATCTAAATAAATTAGATATCACAAAACAGAAATTCTAACAGGGCGTTCGGACAGGCAGTTGTTTTCTACACTGTAAAAATGCAATAATAATTAAATGTATGGTTTACTGTAAGGTTTAGTCAATGTGCTTTTGTCAATAGTATGGTTATAATAATGGGCAACCTAGTATGTAACTTTCAAATATTTGCTCGTAGTTGCTGGAAGATGCTTGGCAAGGGAGAAGTCATTGTTGAACATTGTGTTTATTGCATCGGGATTTTTCATTCCTTTCCGCTAATTTCCGAAATATTTCAAATAATGTCAATGCGAAATCGTGTAGAGAATTGATTTGAAACATTGTAATCGTAACTATGCACGTCGCGTGAGTCTCAAAATGCTGAAGTCCGTTTTACAAGGCTGACTTTACAACTCTTCATTTTACAATTTTCATATGTCAAACGTAACTTGTAACATTACAAAATGTGTATATAATTCAGATTAAATAATTAAAAACGACAAGTTGACTTTTCGACTTTGACATTTCAAGAATAACATTTCAACTTTGTAAAGTTGAGAACGGAAAGTTAAGATTGACAGGATTAAAATGTTAGTTTTGCATCCTTGGACTTTTCTTTTCGAGACATGTATGGTTGAGAACGACATGTTACACTTTACAAGTTACAATTCTACTTCAAATTCCATACTTTTAGCTCATCAGGCCCGACTATGGGACTATGGCATGGCATGGCGTCCGTCCGTCCGTCCGTCCGTCCGTCCGCCCGTCCGTAAACTTTTCTTTTTTCTACTTCTTTTCCAGAATCACGTGCACTGATTCTAGAGAGTTGAAAAGTTGTTTGCAGACTCCTTGGACAATGGGGATTCTCAATTGTAGATTTCGTGACCCTGTGACCACAAATAGGGTCACAGAGATCACAACCTTTAAAACCTATTTTCATCGTCGTCTCCAGTTCCATCAGGTCTAGAGAGCTGAAAGGTTGTGGTCAGATTGCTTGGCAAATTGGGATTCTAAATTGTATATTTAGTGACTCTAGGCCTGTGACCCCAAATAGGGTCACAGGGGTCACAACCTTAAAAACCTGTTTCCATCTTCTTCTCCAGGTCCTAAATGTCTAGAGAGCTGAAAAGTTGTGTGTAGACTCCTTGGCCAATGGGGATTCTAAATTGAAGAACCTATTTTCGTTTTATGTAGTGTGAAAAGCTCTGGAACAAGCTGAGAACAATTTATTTCCTTTTTGCAAACAATACAGGTCGTAATGAGCTACAGTGCCCATGGCTCTTTTTATGCTATTTATCTTCCAAGATCTGCTATTTTATTCTCGTTGCGAGAAAGAACTGTTTATATGTAAATTGACTTTGTCTATAAGCTTCTTTTTTAATTATCTATGTATACATTTACCTTTATCATAATCTTTTCCTTTGTATTACTGTTTACTGTTTTTGCAATGTAATGTATTTGTATCTTAATATCGCACTTTCATTTACACAGTGTAGTATGTTCGCTTTATGTCTCTCCTAACTCTATTTAAGAGTGGCTCGTTACGTACTTTAACGTTTCGTTGTGTGTTGTATATTTATGTTTATATTTTAATGATGTAATGAGGTGATTCTTTAATAAACTCTCTATCTGTCTGTCTGCAAACTAGACACTAGAGAGCGCAAATCAAAGGCAGCCCATTTGTCCATCAAGGATCTCGGAGCGTCTCCTCGCAATCTACCCACAGGGGAATATCATCGCTTTCAAGTGTGATCTGTTTAATCGTTGCTAAAAAATCTCAAGGTGTCATTATCTGACACGAACAGAAAACTAAAAATATTTTAAATCATAAATAATTTATTCAAGCGAGTTGATTTTTCTCCAGCTGATTTTAGGCACCTGTAAATTAAATGTTTAAATTCATTTGATAGTGCACACATACAGTATTCTAGTTTCTTGTAAAATTGATTTACTCTCTGCTTGTCTGTGGGTCGGGAGGAAGATTATCATGAGCTGGACATGTGGTACAACTTCCCAATGAAAGGCATAACTCTTGCCAGTCTTCATTACTGGCTGATTTAACCCTTGCGGTATTTCCCTCGCTTTGTTGTGCCTAGATAGTGAATCGCTTTCCGATTTCTTAAGGAAATACTGCAAGGCCTAAATCAGCCAGTAATGAAGACTGGCAAGAGTTATGCCTTGCATTGGGAAATTGTCTGTGGTATTGAAAACTCAAAAGCAGAGTGTACATTTTTACCCCAAAGCTCGCGGTGTCTATAAACTAAAATATTCTCCATGTCCTATATACCACTACTGCTTTCATTGAGTGATTACCTGTAGAAGATTACCTGTAGAAGATTACCTGTAGAAAGATTACCTGTAGAAGATTACCTGTAGAAAGATTACCTGTAGAAGATTACCTGTAGAAAGATTACCTGTAGAAAGATTACCTGTAGAAGATTACCTGTAGAAAGATTACCTGTAGAAAGATTACCTGTAGAAAGATTACCTTTAGAAGATTACCTGTAGAAAGATTACCTGTAGAAAGATTACCTGTAGAAAGATTACCTGTAGAAGATTACCTGTAGAAAGATTACCTGTAGAAGATTACCTGTAGAAAGATTACCTGAGACCCTTATGAAGGTTAGATATATTCATAGTTTTAAAATATTTACCTGGATGTACACGACTTAACCATTTGGGAAGGACACGTAGCATCTCAGTTTAGATAAGCTCACTGCTATTTTCCCATTCCCACAATTTTATAATATTGGGATACATATATTTGAAACATATGTGGCACTACAATTTACTTTATTTGCCGAGAGGCCCCCCACAGAACATGGCAGTACAGGTGAGACCCCAGCGTCCGCACACACAGTCGTTACAGCCGTCGTTGAATGTGGAACCTTGTTGGTACACCACTCCGTTAGCAGTGCAACTCGATAACTCTGGAAATATATGAAGTTCAAGAGAACTAGTATGTGAGCGAGCAAGAAGCGGATAGAGGGTTTTATATCTTTTCTGGAGATGGTTGAGCCACAACGTTAACATGTATGACACATTGCAGCGCCAGTTCAAGCGTTCTTCTGCCCTTATAATGCTGAGAGCCAAGCAAGGAAGCAACAACTCCCATCTCTTAACGTCGTTTGGTATGGTGCGACCGGGTATCGAACCCGGGTGATGAGCGGACACTCTACCAACTGAGCTACAACCCCGGCTGCACTTCTCTCAAGTTAGGCAAGTGAAATGAAGAGCAGTTAAGATATATACAAGTATCATTTAAGAACAAATTAAATTTATTGAGATTGAGGAATGGTAAGATTACGATCATTATATACTGACAATATGCAAAACCTTCACTTTAAGTCTATCTGTTCTTGCAATAAGAACTGCCAAAGACAATAATGTAAACTAATCCTAGATAGATTTCTGACGGAATGAAATGAGAACGGACCTCTCTTCCCCAGGGGAGCGGGGAAACCCTGCATACACAGCAGACCCATGGTGGTGCAGGAACACCTCTGGGTGGCGTCACTGAAACTCTCCCCCAGCTGGTAGGTGAAACCGTTAGATACACACGTCACATCTGTCAAGGATAGATGTAGTATATTATTGGTAACATTGTGAAGTAACGGGTAAAAGTAATGTGAGTTTAGTATGAAAATATTAAAATATATCCTTAAACATTGTGTAGTAACGGTTAAAAGTAACGTATTGTTACTTTAGTATTAAAATCGTAAATCCATCACTTTTTGTTTATTGTTGTTTTGAAGGCAACGTCTTTTCAAATAATTACCTCTTGTATATTGTGTTTCACAATGCGCTGTTTAAGACTGGATGTTTTAGTTCGGCATATTTAAGACTTGATAGGAAGTTTAATCATGGGCGTTGTGACACTTGGTACATGTACATGTAAGGCATAATACACTTTGGTTGAAGGTACCCATGTGCCGATCTCTGCCAAAAATACATCGGTCGATCTTGACCCTTACTGAATCAAGACTATTCATGTATGCATTCAAGTGTGTGTACCTTTTAGAGACTTAAACGTCGTTTGGTCAAATTATGAACACCGAATTCGGGAAAGTTCCAAAAATTGTTTCACATAATTACATCACAAGATGACCGTCAATCATGTTTATTTCGTATTTCAGGTCACATGGCCCAAGGTACAAGTGTCTTCGAAAGAGATACATACAGGTGTCCAATAAATAAACATACCCCGTATCTAGAAAGTTTCTAGTGCGTATCTAGAAAGTTTCTAGTGTGTATCTAGAAACTTTCTAGAACGTTTCTAGAAACTTTCTAGTGCGTATCTAGAAATTTCTAGAAATTTCGAGTTTTTATTTTTTATGAGATATTAAAATATTTCTTTCATATTCCGAAACTACATGTTGACTTTGCCATAATTTCAACAATGTCACCCGACTAGAATAGCAGGAAATAGATGTTTAGTTTCGTGGACCCTGTTTTAAGCTTCAAACTGTACTGCCCGTGCAGTGATCTTTTGCAGCTGGCAAGTTAACCAATGAAGGATATTCAGCGACGATAAAAGTAAGTATGTGTTTGTGTAGAAGAATTATAATTGTAGACAATGTAAGAAGGTTTAAGTGAGACCTCAGCGATATCGACTAGCGACTCAAACTGATCCTGTAAACATTTCAATGAATACATTGTGACAAATTTACGATCATTGACAATCTACATTCTATATCATGAGCCACTTTACAAAACAATTACTAGTTTCATTGTTTTGACATCGTCCAAACATGTTAGTCAACAAACAATCTATTATAGAATATTTTAAAATTTGTAATACCATAGCTCATGTCTGATTTTGATATATTAATAAAACGAAAATCGAAATACAACATGTACATGTTTTTTGATGAAACGGCCATCAGTATTTTCCAAAATATCATGCCTCGATGCAGCAATTATTAGGGAATTAGAAAAGGATTAAAACGTCATATTCATACCTTCTCTCGCTATCATCGTAATTATTGCTTCCTTTATGTCACATTTGTAATTTTTATTGAAGCGTTGACGTAAGTTCTCAGCTTGCTTGCCAATCCATTTTAATGAATAAAAAATGTTTAAACCAATTTCAAAACTATTCTTTATAGCAACAGTGAATTATTTCAAAATACTAACTTACATATTGTTGATTTAGTTTCTTATTGACTAAAGTAAACAATCCCAATACTTCAGAAAACACATTCACCGAACATACTCTGTAACTGTTATGTGAATTTGTTTTTGTTTTGTTTTAATGTGTGTTATGTGTGTTATGTGTAATAAAGTATAAATACAGTCCACGTCACGGGGAGCGATATGTATATGATCATTCATATAGGGAAAATAGCAATGTTTATCAATCACTGTAACATCTTGACATATTTTGTTTAAATCACTAATATATGAACGGAACAATGTCAACTTGACATGACCATCATCCTTGAAACATGACATCGTCAAAACAACTACCTACTCCAATTTCCTTTACAATTACTAGTTACACTCACCCCCAGAAGTCTGTCCTTGTGCAATCAACCGAAACAGCCGAAATGCTTTTCAAGGTCAAAAGGGCATAACTCAAATATCCCCTTTTAAAACTCATTTTTCTCTCTTTAAAGTTTTAAATTTTGGACATAAAGATATTAGACCCCCAAGGCAAAACATTGACATCTATAATATTGAATATATGAGTGTCAATTGTACATTCACTAATTGTTACAAAAGCAACTTTAAACCAATGATCCCAAATGTACACTTAAAAAATTATATTCTCAAACTTATACGGCGTGTACATGTTGTCTTTATAATGATACCTAACGTGTGAAGATGCTTCGAACAGAACAACAGTTATTAGACATGCAAGAAATAGACGTTGAAATGTATCACCAGTTGACAGTTGGTATGAACACGGCTGTGCACAGCGGGACTAATGGTTGCGTATGATCAAATATTTTTTTCATCAACCCCAGGGGCAACAGTAAAACCCCGGTGTTGCATCAACTGTTTTAGTACATTTAATCATGAGTAAAATCATGGTGACACCTGAATGAAATAAAACATTATGTGTCATTTATAACTTCAGAAAGTTCGTCACCAAAACGTGAAATACTCTCATTATTGATAACAAACACATTATAATAGGCTGTGTCTGTTGTAGGTTCATGCACATCACGTCACTATATAAAATATATGAAATCTACAATTTAGAATCCCCATTAGCCAAGGAGTCTGCACACACAATTTAAGCTCCCTAGACCAAGTGGTTCCGGAAAAGAAGATGAAAATGCGAAAAGTTTACAAGTTATTAACCTTGCATAACCGAAAGTTACTAATGAACTGGTTGTCGGTGGTCAGCTCGTAAAAGAGATAAAACACAGAAGCTGCCAAAGAGACACGCGCATGAACAGCAATTTTGTAATGTATTTCATGTATACGTGTATATCTCTAATTAAACAGTCATGGCTGATGTATATGACCAGATAGTTTCCTGTCATCCCAGGTATTGAGGACACCTGTTCAGCAACTCAAACGATGGAGAGAATTTATAACATTTGAATTTGAACTTAAAATCACAATTTCTAAATGTCCATCGATCATCTAACATTCCTGTTTACACTTACACACAGTGTTTGTGTATTTCAACATACCTCTTCTACCAGACTATTAGGGATGAGTGAATACTCTGACACCTTCACCTTCGTTTAGATCTTATTATATAACATGTGGCATTAGGAAGGCAGTAATGAAACTTCAATTGTCATGTACAGTCTCTGTCTCTGACTCTGTCTGTCTGTCTGTCTGTCTGTCTGTCTGTCTGTTTCTCTCTCTCTCTCTCTCTTTCTCTCTCTCTCTCTCTCTCTCTCTCTCTCTCTCTCTCTCTCTCTCTCTCTCTCTCTCTCTCTCTCTCTCTCTCTCTCTCTCCGGGTGACCCACTTCACGTCGAGTTCACCATGACCAAGGCCGATGGCAGCTCTGGTCTTCAGTCTACTCCTATTACTGTTGCTATTTGAGAAGTGCTTATGGTTGAATTTATTGTGTCCAATCATGTTGCAATGTACACGCTTATGTATCGTGCACCGCTGTTGCATGATATATTAATTGTATTGTGCTGTATATCACGAGGTCATGGATAGACGCGTATGGTATTCATTCTCAGTGATCGACCACATTTGCTATTCGTTTACTTTATGTAAAACAATTATAATGTAACCGTAAAAACATTGATTAAACATCGTATTTATCATAAAATATATCTTGCCGTCACACATCGAACATAAGCCATTTTAGTTTGCATTGTAAAATTTAAGAATCGATGGAATACTTAATTATCATATTCTATAAACATGAAGACACAATTTTGAAAATGGAGAGTTATTGGACATGGATTTTAATGTCTCGATATGGTATAATAAATGTAATTTGTGATCGGATTTGTGCTTCCAAATCATTTATTACATTCTATATACGAAATACAAACGCGTAGCATACAATGTTTATGTAACTGCATGAACATTTAGATATACTGACACTTCCAACAACGGTACACAATATTTGAAACATAATAGATGTTGTCAATCGTTAAATATGATAAACAAAGTCATGACATCTGCCTGTCTATAATAATTTGAATTTCAAGTTGTCTTGTAGCAAACATATTAAACTATTCAATGCTGTAGTAACACTTATATTTGGCAACATCGTCAACGTTAAATTAAAAAAGACATACGTTATCCATTAAAACAAAATTTGAAATGAATCAGTGTGTAACAGTACAGTATTGTAGTATCTAATTGCCATCACTAGTCATCCTGTGATATAGAATATGCAAGTCTGGATATACTGGGATATGTGTGTATTGCAAGGGGCAGTCTGTGCGGCTATTACCATAAACCAATTTAAAAATACGTACGGATGTGTATTGTCGCCAATACTGTTAATTCAATCTGAATAAATTTACACGTGTGTATAGTTGACTCAGAGATATACTCAAGTGGTCACTGGAATGTTTGGAAAAGGTACGCGAAATTATCAACAGATACGTTACCTAAGTTGCCTTCCATTGTAGAATTATTCTGCTTACAGTCACAAGCTCTCATACATGGACATCTTGCACGTAGTGCTTTGAATAGTTGGAGGGTGACAGCACTCTTCTGCCTTTAAGTGGTTGTCCAATACATCCAAATACATTTTATGTCCAGCAGATACGTTACCAACAGATACGTTACAAATACGTTACCAATATATTACCAATGGGAAACAAAATTGTCTGACTACAAGATGAATGACAATATGTTCACAAAAGAAGCATTTCCGGTATCAAGGAGGGGAGTATAAAAGGGTATGCCACCAAACTGAACTAGAAGTATTTGTTATCGAATCAATCTTGTTTCATAAACAGTGTGAAGGTTGTAAAATACGCTATTTGGTTTTTCTATATGTTAACTATTTCATACAAAGGTTCTTTCCAAATTATGTTCAAGTAAGTTTAGTGCAGTGGTTAATTATGACAGGACATGATGTATTCATGGTAACGTATCTGATGCAATTTTTTGAAAAAATTGTTCCTCATTTTCTATAAGATTTTACTACCTTTCAACATGCTGAAATGGTTTATTTTTATATTAACTATATCATACAAACTTTATCTCTGATTTATGATAGTAAACAGTTTAGTGCATCGATAAATTACGAAATGACTGTGAGGTTTTTCAAGGTTACGTATCTGTTGCATTTGCTGACGTATCTGTTGCTTACTTGCTGTAGTACACATTCTATCAGAGTTTACTAACGTTTAAGTGGTTTAGCAATATATAATGATACTATGCTACATGTTAGTATAAAAGTTCATTTTTTGGGTTAAATTATGTTCTTCTTATATGGAACTAGATTCGTGACATATACATGACAGATACATTACTATTTTTCTCTTGATGAATAACAGTTATCTTCAGGTTAAGTTGTGTATACTGGCGTCTTTCTGTTTTTTTATGATGTTGTGCACAGGAAAATGCATCCCGTGGATAACAATGCATACCTGTGTTCGATTCCATACGTTAATGAAGAAAACGATTTGTTTGTATTTGATAAATGTTTAAAAAATAAGTCTTTCCTATTTACATAAACCCTCTGTAATATATGTCAAAACAGGACACCTTTGGTGTTTTTTGTGTGACAAAAGAGGTTTACATTTCAATAAAATACAATAATATATGTTTTATTCGTGTTCCTGTGTATACATAACTCATTCCATATACGTAGTGTTGTAACGTATCTGTTGAAACACAAAACAGTGTGTATGAGTGTTGACCAAAATAAAATCAAGCAAAAGGATACTACACTCAAGCCACTTCAGGAAATATTTCCCCTGATTTTCCCTTACAGATTCCATATACAAATATTAATCTATGAGACATTTCATTTCCAATCACCTACACCAACCAATATGCACGTTTAGTGGAGAATAGACCTTCAGGAGAAACGGTTCACTGACTTCAATGATAAACGCGAAAGAATCTGAGAAAGTGGTATATTTATTGTTGATTTCATTTGATACAAACCGGAGAGTACATTGTGAAAACGCCTATTTAAAATTGACTTAACTCAAGATATTTCTAAGGGGAGGGACAATTGTGTGTAAAAGGCTATTCGTAAATATTATCCCTCAAGATCGTAAGATGTCTTGTATAAAACAGTGTATCGTATTGGAAGAGCAGTCGAAAATGTAAACAAATCAAAAGATTAAGAACATGGTTAATGTAGATTTTGCATGCACCCCTTCACTGCTGTCAATAAGCTTACAGTGTCATCTCTAGATCTTGGAATTGAAGACTAATTTCAAGAGTTCGAATTGATTACATAAATCGTGTTTGGATAATTCAAAATCGGTGACTGGTTGTTAAAATACACGATTTCATCTTATCTTTAATATATAAATTATCGAAAATGCATTTCACTTACATCTCCGACAGTAGTTTTTAGTAGTCATTGCTATAGAGGAATTGTTATAACAGTCGTTTAAAACGTAACGCTTCTCATTTTCTATCCAGTGATTCTTGAACATATATATTGAACTTCTTTCATTTAGAAGTTGGTTAGATGAAGGAGAACGAGTTCTATAGGTAAAAACTTCTTTATTGCAGGAGTGCGACGTTTCGATGTAGCTTGATAACGGTGTTAGAATCTACATCGAAAGGTCGAACTTCTGCAATAAAGAAGTTGTATATCCATAGAACTCGTTCTCCTTCTTATATATTGAAATTGATTTTTTAAATTTACAAAAGTAAGAAAACAATATGTTTTCATAACAGCATCTCAGTAACATTCGATTTTTTTTATCTAATGTATTCCACTTGAACGTCTTTCCAAATGCACGGATTAAGTTGAAGATAATGTCCATGTTTTACTACATTTTGTTTTAAGTTTAATATTTTAAAGATATAATGAATTAGCCACCGGACATTGATTTTTTTCCTTACAAAACCTTCACAAAGATGTTATCCACGGGGCAGAAATACATTTTGTAATAGTAATAGTTTCTTACCTGCGCACACAGCTTGTCTCCAATATCCAGTATAACCAATTGTTAACATATACTCAATACAAACAATTACAAATTGATACGAGATTAAAATATAATGACAACTTTAATTGTTTCTCTTTATTTCACAATCTAATCATCGAAAAGGACATTGCAGTTTAAGAATGTTGCAGTTGACACAGATTATTATGAACTTATAAGTTGGGACAAATATTAGGATTAAACCGATATTTAAAAAGATATACGTTATTGACAGTACACTTCAATATAGGAATTCACTATACATTGATATACAAACGTTTGGAAAATGTTAGTCCTGTATATTATTACATGTAACAAAAGAGAACTATGTCCATGTAAAATATATATTGTTTGTGAAGACATCTTTCTGGCGTACTACATCTTATATCCAGCAATTGAAAATAATACAATAGAAACAATTTAGTATTTGAATTAACATTGGAATCGTATATGTCGTAACAGCAAATCTAACAAAGTCTGTATTCGATATTATTCGATAATATGACCAAAAGGGTATTATATTCTATATACCAAGCCAATCAATTATTCTATTCACGGACACACTATATGTAACCACTTTGTCTTCATCCCAACTATTGCATTCACTTAAATGTACAACAGATCGGGAAAAGTAATCGAATTCTAATGCAATGGAAGTTAAAATCATATCTTCTATACGCAGTTGAATGGCCATGTAATTTATCGGACTTTATTGTTGAACAAGAGAATGGATGTTCACATCAAGGAAACAATATGTCAGGTAAATTTGTTAATAGAGCATATGCCAGGGGAAGAGAAAGTATGATAAATGCACATGATATAAATTAATTAACGACATACATGTATAAGTAAATGCATAGTTCCTAATCAGCTTATTCCTTGAGTGCTCATTAGTTAATTAACGCGTCAGCCATGCATGACAGGAGGCAGACAATGAGCGTTATAATGAGGAATCATGGTAGAGTAGGAACATTTCAACATAAAATATCCGCTTTATAAAGAAAGAAACTTTCTAGATACGCACTAGAAACTTTCTAGAAATTTCTAGTAAGAGGGTACATTGTTTCTTGCTTTACTGTAGTTGTCATGACCAATATTGTGTTAAGCAGATCTTAAACTGAACATTTTAAAGATACATATAAAGTGAACAACTCACCCCTTTTGCCGAGAGGTCCAACACCGAACCTGGCACAGATGAACCCGAAGGAAGTACAGGAACACGACTTCTCAGTATCCTGATACCGCTCCCCCAGCTGGTACGTGAACCCTCCTTCAGTACATGGCTTACTTGGGTCTGTGGACAATAACTAGGGGTATTTAAGATTTTAGGTAAAGATACATATACTTCTATAAAGGAACCCTCCTTCCTGACACGGCTTGCTGGGGTATGTGGACAATAACGTGGGGTATTTACGATTTTAGATACAGATACAGATACTTCTATAAAGGAGCCCTCCTTCCTTACACGGCTTACTTGGGTCTGTTGACAATAACGTGGGGTATTTAAGATTTTAGATACAGATACAGATACTTCTATAAAGGAACCCTCCTTCCTTACACGGCTTGCTGGGGTCTGTGGACAATAACGTGGGGTATTTAAGATTTTAGATACAGATACAGATACTTCTATAAAGGAACCCTCCTTCCTTACACGGCTTACTTGGGTCTGTTGACAATAACGTGGGGTATTTAAGATTTTAGATACAGATACAGATACAGATACAGATACTTCTATAAAGGAACCCCCCTTCCTTACATTGCTTGTTGGGGTCTGTGGACAATAACGTCGGGTGTTTAAGATTTTAGATACAGATACATATACTTCTAAATTTATAAAGAAAAACTATACTAAAATACTTTATGGAATTATGTATTTAAAGCTGTGTTCTTTTTAAGAGAAGGCCTAGTAAGTGCCTAAT
This sequence comes from Gibbula magus, assembly GCA_936450465.1. Lineage (NCBI taxonomy): Eukaryota > Metazoa > Mollusca > Gastropoda > Trochida > Trochidae > Gibbula > Gibbula magus. Next base: position 3,093,383 of record OW388300.1, on the reverse strand, counting down.
CCGTTTGACCTTTATGTCAATAAAATATGTTTAAACCGAAGGTTCCATTTCGTTATGTCCTATATTCCACCTGATGACGATGTAAGCATGTACTCAGAAACGTCGTGTATTATCACATTAAATGAGTTGTTATCCAGAAAACTTGTTTTGTCTGTCATGGAATTAGGTTTGAGTTTGGGCTGGACATGACCTGATAGAAGGGTTTGGTGTAATAGTACCACTCCATACCATAACCGCTGAGAAAATGCAATGCCTCCACATGTGTGCTTGGTATTGTGATTTTAAAATTCAAAGGACCTACAGACTGAAGTATTGAAGTTCCGTATAATCCCTCTGATGTGCTGTGAAACACTTTGTAACGGCTCTGTTTGTGTGTACTGTATGAGTGTGAGAAGATGTGAGATGGATTTAGCTGCGTTTTCAAAGTACCATGTTTCCTCGAGTACAACCCCGGGCTTCTATTTCATTCAGCACCCTCCTTACCCTGGGTTGTATTCGAGGCCCAGTTTATATCCGAGATCCGGGTTTGAGGAGGTACATTATATCACGAGGATAATAATTTTACAAGGGGAAAGCTTGCAATATCAGTGCTGCTATGCAATGACTTGAAACCAGCTGCAACTACACTGATAGCACAATGGATGAGAAAACACCAAAAAGTAGTAACTGCAGGTCGAGAAGTTAATAGATTAATTGCCTAACTACAGAGTGCCATCATACCAACTATGTAAAAGGAGTGAGGATTTTTTTAAAACTTGAAATTGTGTTATACGAACCGGGAGATCTTATGTGTGGCACTGATGAGTGCCCTTCAAACATTTGTATTATACGACTTGCAGAAAACTTGCTTTTGCTCGGGTAATACCAATTCACTCTACACAGAGGTCACTCATGTCAGGTGTTCCCACGCGAGCTACAATGGAAGAGGTGACTTGAGTAACATCTGTAGGGAGATACCATACTTACTATAATACCAATTCAATTATTTCAAACCTTTGAGCAAAGTAATATGACACACATACTCGTTTAATAATATTTATATAGGAAACGGTTCCACCTACCTTGAGTTGACACGCAAGCCAACACGACAGAGAGAAGTGTTAATGTTAACATGATGGCGTGTGCTTGGTTGAAGACGAGAATAAAAAAAAACTTCTTATCTTTCACCTTGTACCGTTGTCACTTATTTAGACCACGAATGATCGAAGATAAGAGAACTTGGTTAATTCGGATACATTAAGACAATTTCTTTCGTTGATAACGATATATATTATATGTTCATTTATTATTTCCTTCTGACTACATCAACTTATTTCAGTGTATCTATTTTCCATTCGTTCCTGGAATAGTGTTAAAATCTGGGCATTATACAAAGAAATCCACAATCTATAGTGGAAACTAACATTTAAGGCACTGTAGCATTCGTTCCATTTTTATGTGTACAGAGCTGCTATTTTAAATCAAAGTTTGTGTAGTTTATCCGCAATTAAAGAGTAAAACAGCCCATTACAAGACCCGATTATCCATAGTCGTAGAAAACGATGACTGCTAGCGACCATTTTAGTGTGAACACATTTTAATAATTCGAGGATGGGGAATGGATCCGCGTTGCTTAACCGAGTCATAACATTTTAGAATTCAATTAATTGTTTGAGAATAATTCTTTTGAAATTAGTAAGATTTCTTTTCCATTTTGGGAGATATCTGTATTTTAATTAGAACAGCCCCTTTAAACACGACGTTTTGAAGTATATGTTTACTCCTTGATAGTAATAATGATAATTCTTAACTTTGTTTTCTTCACAAACATAATGTCATGCATTGATTTCCTTGTTTCAAGGGAGGTAATCCCGGACACCAATTACGCTGAGAGGGTTGTGTATTTGTAGTTATTTACCCGTCATGAGATATATCTGTATGGAAAGAGAATATACATATAGTTCCAGTCTATTTTCAATTTAAATATAATAAAACTTATAGAACGAAATTGTTGGTGGACTCTTTTAATTTAATTAATTTTCCCCTTTCAGGGTTGATAGTTTAACACATAGTTTGGCTTCCTTGGCCTACAATCACCACCCTGAGTTCAAGCCTTCACATCCATAAATAAACCAACTGCTAATAAAAAAACAAAACATCATTGATTATTTTGACCATGTTTACGCTTTCATCAATGGCGTTGTTTATTGGGGAAGTGAGGAGAAATAAGGGTACGCGTGATTTCCACTAACACATCTCAGCTTCTGAATCAATCACAGCAAATATTCAATGATGGGCTTTCGATGTTTTGTAGTGTGATGATCGGTTTGGGGAACAGCAGTATACATTGATTCAGATCAACGTTGTGTGTATCATGGTATACTCTCCATTTAGATTTGTGGGGGGCTACCACGTTGTTTGAATTGTAAGCGCTTTGATGTTGAGAAACCAGTCAAGCGAGAGATACTTCTGATTAACATTGCATGTGAGCTTCACATTTACCTAATTAATGAATAAATGAAAGACAATAAGCGAAAATCATCAATATTTATTCATCCTGTGTTTATCACTCCGTCGGTTCAGCGGCCCAGTTCGCACATCCAGAAGGTATCGCACTTCCAGCCACTTCCGGTACATGCGCACTGGTCGCAGTTCTGAACGTACGTCTCTCCCTCATAGTATGATTTGCCATTTTTGGTGCACTGACCTGGTAAAGAGACGTTTAGTAATTAGATTAATTAAATATCCCATCTGTTGTTAGCAATTACAATATATTCACATTTACCAGAACACGTGAACAGCATATTGAACTTAACATACATATTGACAAATTGAACTGTTAAGGTAACAAATTAACTAAATCGCCCAAGTATAAAAATACGAAATGCTTGATTAATGAACATCCCCGTTGTGAGGCATGGGAGGATATGGTCAGAAAAGTTTCAAAAAAATTCACTTTCACATAGAATTTAAGTTCGCTCCTGAACAGTGAGAAATTCTGATGCTCAGTGTCTCTTTTACTGTTATTTTGTTTCTTTTGATTTTGACAAACATAGGCCAAAAAGGCGTTAAACACGAACGTGTTGCAATTTTGAAACATTTGAAACAGATTAAAGTTGCAGTAAGTTTCAAGTTTAACAATCAAACTATCCCTATATGTCAGTGTGAATCATACAATCTAAAACGAATGACAGTGCCATCTTCCAACAAGCAACTGGAACTCGTCTCGTTACGGCTGTGACATGAAAACGGACAATACAAAAGGGACAGTTTGAATGTTACATCAGGGATCTTTTTAAGGCCCCTGATTGGATATAAACTCATCGGCAAAAGAAACTTATCACCTCAGTTGATTTTATCATATGTATCATTTTCAATTGCAAATATCTCAAGTTTTCGAAATGACAATCTAAAACTGAAAAGTACAGGTGTTTAGTCAGCAGTCAACGAATACTTCTACAACTTTTAAATTTTAAATTCTTCAAAAATTATTAATGATAATAGACAATTGTCCATTGACATATAAGACATATTCTATGTTAAAATTGATAAATGTGCCTGATTCTGCACACATTACAACATTTGAAACATGGTAGGGATCATGTTGGTTGAAATTTCATTTCTTACCCCTGTCTTCATTAAACGAAGAAATGTTAACTAAAATGTAACCACAGTCACCAATTAATTCATCATAACTACTGCATTATTGTTTCTTGTCACAGTCAAATGCATCTGATTTCTTTTAAATATTGCATTAATCAAAACCAACTGAGGTGATAAGTTTCTTTTGAAGCACTGGATATAAAACAAAAAGTTTATGTGATGTATACATATCACATGCCACTGTATCCGAGTTTTATATATTACAATTACGCTTGTGAATGCATTATGCTTTTCATCCAATTGGAAGGAACATATTTTGAATATGCATAATGTGCTAAAAATTCTCGCATCATGATCAAATCAATAACAATTTAATTTAGAAAATGGCCATGGGCATATTGTTATCAACAACATTAGGTGAAAAATAGGTTTACACGATATTATTTTCAAATATTAATGTATGGAGGAATCAAAACAGTTTAATTATACGCTAGAAACCTGACTCTCTCCAACGTTAATTACTGGAAGCGCGTGATGGCATTCGTCCCTGAATAAACCTCTGAATAATTGTCATAGAAATTAAAAATTGAATTTCAGACCACTAGGCTAAACTTTAGTCTATGGAATCTTTATTGTTACTGTACCTTCATCATTTTGATTATATATACACTCGGAAATGAATTAAGCAACGTCCTAGTTTTTTTTTACCTAAAATAACTATTGTTATAGCAGAGAAACTACACTTCAAACTTTAGAATTGATTTATTGTAAACACCATGTTTTATTCCAAGTTGACATTCACACACCAAAACATCTTTTTTAATGCATGATAAGAAGCTAAAGAGACATTAAACTTCAAGTCCCCTTTTAACGATAACTGAGAAAATGCCTACAACCGTTTGATATGTGAATACATTTGAGATAATCTGAGTTCAATTTGATTATTAAACACCTCTAGCTTTAGATAAGCCGATACCGTAACTAGTGACCGTATTTGTTCAGACAAGGTTATTGAAATTGACAGTTTCATGATTTTGCTAGTTTGAAGGTGCATACTGCTTTAACGAGTGACTTTTGTTAAAAAGTCAGTTAGTAAAGTGTAATCACTTCACTTGAAAGAATGACACTAATCACATTACAGCAACAAATTTTGACTTTCATTACATTTCATAATGGAACTTGGATTATGACACCAAAATATCAATTTATTATAAAAGCCGTTATCCAAAAGACAGTGAACCGTTTTTTGAGTGACCTTTCGTTTCAACACTGCTAAATGATTGGTCTACCCAAAACCACAAACACTGTTTCGACATAGTGTCTTATTTCAAAGCGAAACGATTTTTGTGTTTAAAAAAAGTGGGTGTTGCTTAATTAATTTCCAAGTGTATATTTTAGTACTTTCAGCTCAAGGTGTATTTAGTTATCTAGACTTGCTGAATAAACATCTAGACTGTATTAAAGGCTCTTACATTTAGCAGGACTACTAGGCCACCTTTAATTAGGGTTATTTATATTATGTGTATCATTCTATATAACGGTACAAGTATATGGACTCCATTTACTGTAAAAAAATAAATAATAAACGCTGCGGGATAGTAGTTAACTTATCCTGTGTTCTGATAATTGTTTTCATTGAAACGACATCATAACAAACAGGTGGGAAAGAAACAGGAATAGTAATTTTATGACGACTTCAAGTACCTGCGTGGAAGCTGTGACAAGAGTTATGTCCCTTTACAAGATTCAATGTGGAATGACCTATCAATTTGAGTGCTATTAAGTGTTCTGCATCAGGTAAGACTGCTAGTTTATTTACCTGTCAATTGAAACTTGTTTGTTACTGATTCATTTTAATCACAATCACGCCAATATGTACCATTGTGTGTAGATATAGAAATATTCAAATCAAACTCTGATATGCAGAGAGTTCATTGAGTGCTTTACCCTGATACCAAACAACATGCCTACTGACTAGTTGATGAGAGTTGACGCGGCCTACTATACCTAGCATAATCCGAATATAGATCATAGTGAACAGGTATGTATATATATAAATTTATATATATACACACACACCGAGCAACCTTGGTGTATTGATTGTGTGTACTACTGTACATTCCCTTGCACAGATGACGCAGCATTTACAACAGAAACACCTTGAATGATTCGGTCAGATCCGATAATACACTGTTGCCAATCAATAGGTGCTCACTCCAATATGCCTTAATGATCACCTGTTTATGTTGTGTATGGCAACCTGCGAGAGGGACTTGTTATATTCAGGTTGTTTGTTGATTAAGGAGATATTTCCCTGTGTTTATTGTGTTTATTGTGCATCTGCGACCATAATCACTGTCACTTCCGTATATATATCAACGACCATAAACGTGCTATTCCCATGACTGTATGTATATTTAAGAAATAGATTTCATAACGTGTTTGTTCACTGGGTTATAAACGGTTTGAAAGGTGCAACTTAAACTGGTATAAATGCCAGAGCTTGTCGACGAAGTTATTGAAAAGACCGATATACTGGTCGAATTGAGCTCATGGTATTAAAGAAGATTGATCCAGTCAAACCAATCTGATATTTACTCTTTTCTATATATATATATGTATATAACGTATATGCCAGGTTATTGACTCCTGCGTGAGTGACATAAACAGCACGGTTCGATGCACATGAATACAACATTTATGAGGTGCCGGTTAACGGCCTGGTGATATTGTATACAGGTATGTTGGCACTGTAGAATCAGCGTACTAGCGTTGAACCTGTGAACCTGGAGATGTTATATTCGTGTTATATTCATTCAGATACCTACCTACCGACATACCTACATACATATATCATTCGAATATGTATTTAACTCTCTTTGTTGCACAAGAAAGTCGATTTCAATTTAAATAACTGCTATATTGAGACATATTGAGACCCATTGAAACCTCATCCAAATGGTCCATGATGGGGAAAGCTAAATTAGCGTCATTCCTTGGTTGAGTAAGTATTGATTTAGCGGTACATGTTCAGTTATCTCATTGCTGATTCCTCGGTTGAATAAATGTCGGCTTAGCGGTACATGTTCAGTTATCTCATTGCCGATTCCTCGGTTGAATAAATGTCGGCTTAGCGGTACATGTTCAGTTATCTCATTGCCGATTCCTCGGTTGAATAAATGTCGGCTTAGCGGTACATGTTCAGTTATCTCATTGCTGATTCCTCGGTTGAATAAATGTCGGCTTAGCGGTACATGTTCAGTTATCTCATTGCCGATTCCTCGGTTGAATAAATGTCGGCTTAGCGGTACATGTTCAGTTATCTCATTGCCGATTCCTCGGTTGAATAAATGTCGGCTTAGCGGTACATGTTCAGTTATCTCATTGCTGATTCCTCGGTTGAATAAATGTCGGCTTAGCGGTACATGTTCAGTTATCTCATTGCCGATTCCTCGGTTGAATAAATGTCGGCTTAGCGGTACATGTTCAGTTATCTCATTGCTGATTCCTCGGTTGAATAAATGTCGGCTTAGCGGTACATGTTCAGTTATCTCATTGCTGATTCCTCGGTTGAATAAATGTCGGCTTAGCGGTACATGTTCAGTTATCTCATTGCTGATTCCTCGGTTGAATAAATGTCGGCTTAGCGGTACATGTTCAGTTATCTCATTGCCGATTCCTCGGTTGAATAAATGTCGGCTTAGCGGTACATGTTCAGTTATCTCATTGCCGATTCCTCGGTTGAATAAATGTCGGTTTAGCGGTACATGTTCAGTTATCTCATTGCCGATTCCTCGGTTGAATAAATGTCGGCTTAGCGGTACATGTTCAGTTATCTCATTGCTGATTCCTCGGTTGAATAAATGTAGGCTAAGCGGTACATGTTCAGTTATCTCATTGCCGATTCCTCGGTTGAATAAATGTAGGCTTAGCGGTACATGTTCAGTTATCTCATTGCCGATTCCTCGGTTGAATAAATGTCGGCTTAGCGGTACATGTTCAGTTATCTCATTGCCGATTCCTCGGTTGAATAAATGTCGGCTTAGCGGTACATGTTCAGTTATCTCATTGCCGATTCCTCGGTTGAATAAATGTAGGCTTAGCGGTACATGTTCAGTTATCTCATTGCCGATTCCTCGGTTGAATAAATGTCGGCTTAGCGGTACATGTTCAGTTATCTCATTGCCGATTCCTCGGTTGAATAAATGTCGGCTTAGCGGTACATGTTCAGTTATCTCATTGCTGATTCCTCGGTTGAATAAATGTAGGCTTAGCGGTACATGTTCAGTTATCTCATTGCTGATTCCTCGGTTGAATAAATGTAGGCTTAGCGGTACATGTTCAGTTATCTCATTGCCGATTCCTCGGTTGAATAAATGTAGGCTTAGCGGTACATGTTCAGTTATCTCATTGCTGATTCGTCGGTTGAATAAATGTAGGCTTAGCGGTACATGTTCAGTTATCTCATTGCTGATTCCTCGGTTGAATAAATGTAGGCTTAGCGGTACATGTTCAGTTATCTCATTGCCGATTCCTCAGTTGAATAAATGTAGGCTTAGCGGTACATGTTCAGTTATCTCATTGCCGATTCCTCGGTTGAATAAATGTAGGCTTAGCGGTACATGTTCAGTTATCTCATTGCTGATTCCTCGGTTGAATAAATGTAGGCTTAGCGGTACATGTTCAGTTATCTCATTGCTGATTCCTCGGTTGAATAAATGTAGGCTTAGCGGTACATGTTCAGTTATCTCATTGCCGATTCCTCGGTTGAATAAATGTCGGCTTAGCGGTACATGTTCAGTTATCTCATTGCCGATTCCTCGGTTGAATAAATGTCGGCTTAGCGGTACATGTTCAGTTATCTCATTGCCGATTCCTCGGTTGAATAAATGTCGGCTTAGCGGTACATGTTCAACTCCATATTTGCTGAATGAACTGACGAAGTATATCTGAAATAGTTGACGCAGTACAATACCATTCAAACTCGCAGTTAAGCCACAATATCTTTGAGCACGAGAATGTCGATAATTAATTTGAATAATTAAGGCAGATGCTAATGTAAAGCGTCATTAATATTCAAGCTGACATTGCTATGGTCTGTTTTGGCATTCAGTATAACTGCATTGCTGTAAACAAGGATAACTATGATCTGGCATATAGCAAATGAACAAAGGAACCACAGTTAGGAGAAGCCCTCAAATGGAACGAGTCTTACATTTGTATTGATGTCCATTTACTGAGCAAGGGTGAGGACCACCCCGATTTTAAATATTAAAAGGTAATTATTATACAAATGCGTTTCATGACATGCATACATATTATTTACTGTATTGTATTTATATTGTCGGTGGAAACGTTTCGTGTTTATATGTAATAACACGATATGCAATCTGCATTGTTGAATTGGAGTAAACCGTGAAACGAAGGTAAAGTAACATTTAAGTCAGAAAAACAAGCCCTGTAAATATCAAAGCTATTACATATAATGTTTCATGTTACTCATGGCTCGGTATGCCCCAATACATTTATTTCTGGTGTCCCATATTGTTTAATTTATAAGGCAAAACACCATACGAAAACACCATACGAAAATACCATGCGAAAACACCATACGAAAACACCATACGAAAACACTATACGAAAACACTATACGAAAACACACCCTCGGACTGCCTCCTGCGTCTTCCACACGGCAGTGAGAGACACCTGACGCCGTGTTCTGTGCATGTGCAGTAGTGACATCCGGTACTGAAAGTCTCGCCTAGCAAGTGATTCTCGCCCTCGTATACACATGAACCGACTGATGGCACACCGGTGTCTGCAACTGTTGAGAAAGAGGATAGTTTAATAGGCACAACACCGTCTCACGTTACCACAAAGAACATGGTTTGGTGAACGTTCGTAGACCCAATGCTAGCAAGCTAAAGATGACAGATCCAACCGGCGATTCCGCTGAATATGCTAGGCGTACTATTGCATATCATTATAATTATTTTCAGTGCAGAAGTATTCTAAAAGTATCGTTTATCGCTTTCATGCCATGCCGGAATTATCACATATCATTTCCCAACCTCGAATTATTAAAAAGTGTCCACACTAAAATTGTCGCAAGCACTTTTCGTTTTTATACAAAATGTACGTGGCACAGAATTTAAAGATAACGGATAATCGCCGGGTCGTGTAATGGGTTGTTTGCTCTTTTAAGTAAATATATACTTTTATTATTAATTGAAGATTAGAAGTGCCTTTTAACCACCAACTCACATCATCACTAACCCTCACTAATCTCCACAGTTGGGCAATGCAATGATGTATTTTAACAGAACCTATCCCTAAGGTTCTTACACCAACGACCGATGAGTGCGTCCCCTCAATTCGAACACATTACGACGTTATTACTGACCTTGTGCACTTTCCCGCTTTCCCATGTTGCACATCACCCCGGTTTGACATTTAGGTCCGGTGACCTTACAGGTACAAAGGTCACATCCGTCAGTATACACGTCGCCAACAGTGTGTGTCATACCCCAAGACTGGCATGTCAGCGCTTCACCTAGAACACGTTATACAATAAATATAGTCTAAATTAGTCATAGTTCAATTCTGTTAAAATGAACTGTGATGAAATGCAATGGCGACATAGGATATCGATTGGCTGCCACAAGACAATTCTTGTTGGCAACGGCTATTGCTTTGTGCGTTCTGTTCACGTTTTACATGGACATCGTTGCTGTTTGAAGTTGAAGTTGAAGTTGAAGCTAAAGTTGAAGTTGATGAACTAGACACTAGCATAGATTGGCAATATCATGATTTCATGATTTATCATAATACAAACAAGCCCTGTGTACAACAATTCACATCACCTTTTACAAATAGACAACATTAACTTTCATAAGAATGTTTACTTCTGAAATGAATTTAGCTAAGTTCAAGTAGAATTTGGATTTTACGATAATTTGCGATTTGCTCTGAGGCTCTTATAGCTACTACTTTGGACTCCAAACACATCTGAGGTTATTAACCTTCCTGTCATGGTCGAGTGATTATTTATACATGGACCATTACTGATATACGTCAATCAATACTCGATATAAACAAGTTAGGATATACGACCAACTGGCGGACATACTTGTTTACCTGTCGCCATGGCAATTTGGACTCTGTCCAGGAAGTTCTATGTCCGAAATACGCATTGTGTTTGACTAGAAAAACATACCCTTGGTTCCATTATTTTCTACTTACATGTTAACTGTCACAACATTTGTTAAAACATGTTGATGCGGGGTGAAAATGATAAGATAATAGGTCTTTGAAGGGCATTTAGAAGTGGTATACATAAGAACAGGAAGATTTTCTGGATAACAACTTCTTTAATGTGAAAATACACGACGTTTCGGAGTACATACTCACTCCTTCATCAGGTGGAAGGAGTGAGTATGTACTCCGAAACGTCGTGTATTTTCACATTAAAGAAGTTGTTATCCAGAAAATCTTCCTGTTCTGATAAGATAATAGTTTTCATTTCATTTTATCTTCTTCAGGTAAAGTTAAGATCTGCCTTCCTTTGCGCCATTGGTGTAACTAAAGTCAATTAAAATACTTTAATGAAAATCCATTATACTTAATTAAAGTTCAATGTTAAGTTTCCATAAGCATTAGATTAGCTGTTATCTAACTCGTAATAATGCAGATTCAAACTGCTTTCAATTATTGGACTAACTTCCCATGAATCCATGTAAGCGATGAGGACCCTTCCATACACTGTATCGATGTTTCAAATGCAACTTTTGTTATCATTGACCTTAAAGGGAATACTAAACGTGTTCCCGATTAATACGAATTGTTTGGAATCCATCTCGCTTTACGGTCTACCGTCTCTTTCGCTCCTTTCACGAGTTTAACATAACTGACTTTGAAAACGGCCGAGTTTAGAATTTTATTTATTACTTATTTACAATGTAAAGTTGTGAAGCAGCGATATCGGTAAAGAATAAATAATAACCATGTTGATACTATGCCATAAAAGGGACATTCAGTGTTTTTAATAATATTTTATTCGGCTTTGAAACGTGCCAAAATACGATATCGGCTGATTTCAGTTCAAATAATTTCACTCAGCCAGTACAAAACTATACTTATACGTATTACGCACTTGGCCAAACGTTGTATTCATACACTGCACAGAGCCATACGTCACTTTGGCTACTATGACGTCACGTTTCTTGGTCAATGTTACATGCTACGATGACGGATAGACATCGTATGTGTGAAAGTGAATCCCTCGCTCTTGCTAGGGAGATACCAATAAGTGACATTCGTGTACATATACATGGCTACTCGCGATCGTGTGCTACATCTGTCGTATTGGTTTAAGTCTACAGTATACACAACAATCTACGTGTATATAAGCAATACGAGTCACGGTTCCTCAAGCTGTGAACCCCTGTCTAGGATACAGCAGCTCACATGATTGGTATGATTCCTAGTAGTCATTTGCATTGTATGTCACGAACATCTCAACCACTGATGCAAAACAAAACACAAATGCTATTGAGGAACTATCTTCCCAATACAATGCAGTCTCCATAACTTGCTGATTTAAGTTTTGCAGTATTTCCCTCACTTTTCCACGCTAAGATAGTAGAGCGCTGCACCTGAAATGCATGGCGGGCTCTGATGTCCTAGCACGGAAACCGTAAGGAAATATCTTAAATCGGTAACATTTGGACACTTTCTAAGACTCGCTAAGGAAGTTGTTGAGGTTAATCATTTATTTCATTATTTGGAAATTCATTGTCCGACATATTGTGAATATGTCAATTCTCATTATTAAAATCATACACGCTGTCGAAGTTTCCAGATATGTACACCAACGAATCAATGGTCTCAAATCAAAATACACTTACGCGTCATACATGAACTTACCGTAAGAATATTGTGAACAGCAAATAAGAACAACAAGTCCAAAATACGGTGACATTTTGGACTAGAAGAGTGGATTGACCTACAAGTCCGAAACTGATAAAGTCTTCTGTTATGGAACAGAAGCTTTTGAAGACATACGCGTTATTCCCACAGAAAGTGTAACACATGACGTAAAGCAAAATTAGTTTCGTTTGGTCATCTGGATGAGTAGAATAGCATTTTGAATGAACGCCTTTCTACTACTATCATTTGATCTAGAGCTCATCTGATTGAAATCGATGTAGAAATTAATCAAAGTTATATCATAAGTATGAACGAAAATTGTTGTATGAAACGAAATGATTTTATTATTAGATCACATTTTAGGTGTTTTATTATCACGTGCCTAAAGTTATCGTATGTCAATATTGAGTATTGTGAAGGAAATCTTCTGCCAAAAGAAAATCAACTACTTATTAGTAATTCTCGACATTTTTAGAATGTAAACTCGCTTTGATAAACAATAAACACCCCCGAGAGCAGCAGTCCAGGTAAGTATGTCCCTTAGGCTCCAAGTTATGAATCGGTTCTGCAGTTGTGCAGGAAGAAGTAGCAACAGTTGGATGTGTTATTAACTATATCCCGTAAAGTCAAGCAGTTGATATCTGATCTGATCTCTGACTTTTTATTTTCCATATATTATTATTCTTGTATAATCATAAAAGATACTATGTCTATAGAAAAAAGGCGACACCTTAATTTATCTAAACGTCTATTACATTTAGATAAAGGGGGACTACTTCTGCATGCCCAGAAAGTGGGTATTGGTGGGCTCTCACAGAGCAACGTTCAAAATTACCTTTTAGAAATATGAAATCATAAATATTGTAAACTCAGACAGGATGTGATTATTATGACATTAAACATTGCCATTAACACGTGATACCATCCTCTCTCTCGAACTGGATGTTCCCAAATTAAAAGAACATTAAAATAGGAACTTTACATTTATAACTTGTAGCGTTTCAACATTAAAAGGAAGCCACCGTTTAACCCAGTTCAATTATCAGACGATGAGTGGTAACACTCCGATGGTAGGGATTGTTTTAAGGATGGGTTTTAGGGATAATTGAAAACCCAGTAATTAAGGTCAAATAGTAAACAGTCATACGATCAGCAGTGTAATAGATATCACGTGTGCACTTATGTGTTTGTAGACGTTAATGAACGTTAGAGAAATATAATGTTTATCTCTGTTACGATATTATGATATCACATAAGTAATGTGCTTACAACAATATACATGTATCAGAAACGAACAGAGGTGTAAACTTGCGAAAGTGATAAATAACTATTTTGTGTATAGCAGAACAACACCTGCCGTTATCATGGCAGTTAATAACATGTATTGCCAATGTATTGCCCATCTGTTTCCACATTTAAAAAAGGCCATGAATTCTACCAGTGTACTGGTGACCTATTTGATTACCGTGAAGTTAACATATACATGTACATATATTTACCAAACACAATATACCATAGGATAGACCTGGCTATACCCCGAGTGGAGCCAGTGGAGTTACTATATTGCGTTCCAGTCTATATATTCTTTACAAAAGAAGTTCTTTACATATATATAGCTGTGGGTAGCTAACCCAAGGCGAAACACACATCTGTAACCCGGAGTACAGCTTCTGTTTATGAAGAGGATCGTCCGTCGAATGTAAGTAGATTTACTAAATCTTACAGTCTAAACATAGATTGCATTAATATAGTTATGTAGACTGGTGTTAGTGGTGTTAGTGGATTAGTGGAGGGTTTACCGCAAGTCCGATTACACCGAGGTACAGATCTATATTTTGTTGTCAACAACATACATATCACCCCGATATTTTAATCAGATAAATATCAGACAGAAATAAACCCCACACAAATTAGCAACTGCTGTTGTTATGTTTGATACCAGAAACGCGAGGGTTAGATTATTTTATCATCTTTAAGTAACTCTTATCCAAATTACTTCTCCATTAATTTTCAATGATAAATTTCATCACATTATCAATTCAGTGATGTAATGTGATGTTTCCAGGTGCTTAACTTCATTAGCCGTGTGAATCAAGCATATATATCTAAGCATTGAGATTTGTTCACTGACGATACACGGCATTGTACAACACCGGGGAACAGTATTCAAAGAGAAAACGTCTTATGATAATATGTCTTAATCCAATACGATACTATCCTTAGCATAACATTGCATCTAATGCAGCAGATTCTTGAGATGTGGTTTATTTAAGTTATAAATGCTATTATTTACCACAGTTACGTAAGGTTGGTTGTCATAAGGGTAACGTAATATGAGAAGTATGGTTATTAAAAATGAACACGGTTTCTATCAGATACAGAATTTTAAATGGATTTGAATTACAAGTTCTGTTTAGATCCAAACAATTTTTATCACTCAATTGGAGGCGGGTGCGGAATTTTAACTTTTTTGTCAAGGGTCTATAAAACTTAGTCTCATCACGAGGGCTGAGATCGCAAAACCAGAACCTACCTACAGTGTCACAATGTTAACTTTGTACTTTGGTCAAAGATCTTTGAACATTGTACAGCCAGCATAGCACTCGCTAAGATCTGAGACTCGCTCAAACCACTGAGTCATTCATATCGAGTCTTCAAACCTATCTGTTTGTTCAGATCTATGACTCATAAAACCTTTGTTAGTTTGAGTAGTACTCCCCTGTTGACTTTGTTTGAGTGCTAGCGAGGAAAGGGGGCCTTATAAATATTCAGTATTATTATTATTACTTGGACTTGCACGTGCAATTGGAGACAGCAATGCACGGTCTGATACACAATCGGATCACGGACCTTGTAATGATGTGGTACTCTATATTGTTACATAGAAACAATTTTACTACAACAATAAATCTATTTTGATAGAAATAAAACCAGATAGAAATAAATTTGACATTTGACAAATGGAAATGTTTGCTGCTTACATATTACCGTATCAATTATATGTAATGCATGCCTAATAAAGATATGTTGCCAAGCAGGATGTTACAAAGGATATTACATTATTACAATTGATAAACCATGGCACTATTCATTCTTTAATTTACGGATCACTTAACATTTATCTACACGTATTGCATTATTCAACTCCTTGACAATAAAGATGACATTGTCACGGTCCAGTGCATAAAGAAGAGCGATAGAACCAAACTCGCTTTACACAAAACAACTCGTACAAGCTTAACCTCGAACGACATGAATCAGTTTATTTATGAGCTCATCCAACACAAACTGCAAAGTGGTCCAACTCTCTCCTCCTACCCCTTATACTTGTACTCTCCAATATATATATTTAAAATAGGGTGTTTGTGCAAGTGTACAGTCAGTATATATTCAAATGGTAGTTGAAAGAGGAAATCAGCGTTAGTTATTCTTTCAACTAACGCCGAGTATATAATATATATATATATATATATATATATATATATATATATATATATATATATATATATATATCGTCTATTGTACATTGTTTAAGCTACCTATATATTCGCCATGTTGAAAATGCTCCACACTGTTGAAAAGACTTGTAAACAAGTCGAAATGCGACGCATCCAGTCATCATTAAAATGATATCTACAGCAAGTGTCGTCTGAAGTATTTTATATATATATATATATATATATATATATATATATATATATATATATATATATATGCGCGCGCCGGTATTTGATACAGTTAATTGGAGCTTCATACTCTCTTTGTTAAGATATGTGATAAACTGACATTTATAACACGTCAAACAGTCGATATTTTACATTCATATGTCATTTTACCTCTACCCTCTGAACACAGTGTATATCTTTTCACTTTACACTTCAAAAGTGAAGCCTCAATTTTCAGAATATATCTACAATAGACAATTGAAGACTGTTGGACGGTTATATAACTGATTCTGTCAGCTGGCAGATGGATTAGCAAAATCAGAACCTACAGACAGTTCCACAACGCAAACAGTTAATAGGGAGAATCACTCATTGTATAAAAGGTCTTATGAGTCATATATATATATATATAATATACTCAGATGTTGGAGGGAGATTCTGTACCAAGTTCTGAACTTGCTGAGCGCCAAACAAGGAATCAATAACTTGTTAACGCGGCCGGGAATCGAACCCCGAAAACCAAAAAAAACCGACCTTCCGGGTGATAAGCGGACTGGGCTGAGCTACATGCTCGGTATACGCCATCATATACAGCTTTATCTAATTCCGGCTTGTTTACCTGTCACGTAAACCTTACACTTCTGAAGAACGATACATATCTCTTTAAGAAAGCCAAACCGTTACCACACAATGAAGTAGGCAAGTAAGATTAAGGACGCATTGAATCACACTGTAAATTAAAGCACCTGGTAATAATGACACATTCGACGATGGATACTTTTCCTAGGAAATACGTTTTTAATAGAAGAAGAGAAGAAGAAGGAAATTAGTTGATTACAAAGTGTCACATCCTGTGGACGGAGTCCGGCCTATAAAGCATATGACACACATAATGGAAAGTATAATAGTAACATTCTTGAAATGATGTAATGATATGTAGGATACATTCACTCGCGTTCATTCGCTCCACATTTAAACACTTCATCGATGGTACCTCTGTAACGAGTTACTGCATGGCTACTGCTGTACATACATCATATTCAAATATATCTCATTCTGGCATAGTACTTGTCACACCATGAAAGTTATGAAAATATTTTTCACAAAATATATATAATTCAGGACAGGATTCAAATTGATTTATATCGGTATGTAAAATGCATGCACGTAAAGAAAAAGAAAATGATATCTATTATTATTAATATTTTTAGGTATAATATCTCAAAGATTTAAAAATTAGGATTTTTATTATCATTATAAGAAATCCCTCAACCTGACACCCCCATCCATAAATGGAATCCGCCTGTCCTTGACACCTGTTGATATACCCTCCCTCCCCACAGTATACTGAATGTGGTTCGCCCCAGTGTTAGCTCATACAGTGAATGTAGCTAGTCTACTTACTAATAATACCTTGCGTCTTGCTCCTGCTTCTGGGACCAGGCTGCTTGTTGTACTGAGTGGAGCGAATGAACTCAACTCCACTGCCTCCACTGACTGCATACAGAAAAGGTCAGATAAGTTACACGAGGAACCGAAATGATATATTAATTTACCTTGCGCTTATCCGCACTGATAATTCAATTGTTTCTCTCATTAGACACGTGTATATGTGTTATGTTTTATCCTGAGGTATTCAATGTTCGGATACCTCTCCTTTTAGTTCACGTGTACCTATGTTGGTGTGCTACTCTAGTCGTACATTACCCTATTGGCATTTACGTAAGCAGTGAATGAAGGTATATTTACTTTGCTGATTCATATACTTGCATCATTATGAATATTCAATTTGTTTGCCGAATGTAGAAAGTTACATGGCTATTTCATGCTTGATAACTGCTATCCCAAGACGGCACTTGGTGCTCCGTGTTAGTCCAGGGTCAAGTTGTAACGGCGCTTTAACACACGTATTCGCTAATCTGCATTTTAAAAAAAAGCATTAATAAGGTTACATCGAAGTGTAAAAGTCAAACATTTCTTTTTTGGATTTCATTTATTATATTTTGCTGAATGTTCATATTGTATTATACAATACAGAGCTACATTGGTTAGTTACGGTTTATCACGTCTACTGTAGGATTATTGTAATAGCCTTTTAATGCATATTTAATATGCATCATGTATCATGTGATGCGTTATTTTGTGAATAATAATGCATCAATGTTTATATTTGATTTAAGGAAAACACAAATACTCATATTCGTATATTGTTGTAATACTAGACACAGGGGGACATGGAAAAACTTGCTGTAACTACATGGACTGAATCAATCTGAATTTAACTTAGGCAATCACAACATTTCTGCATTTGCTGACAAATTTGTAATATGTATGTCTTTCTGTATTTTGTTTAAATAGACCTACTAAAATGCGTCGATACTTACATTATTCTGATGTGTTTACAAAACCTAAGTGTCACTTAGGCTAAAATGCACGCCTGCCATTTCATTATTAAATAAATGAGATGTTACAACATTGCGTATTAAGTATAAGGATATATAACGTCTTTGAAAACCGCTCTGGCCTAAAACATGGGTATGTAATATGTAATTCTAGCAATACAAGTCACAGTGTTAGCTCGGTGTTAGTTTCAAATAAAAATATTGCAAATTATGAAGACTCTCTGAGAACCAGACCAGACGTTGAATACATTATATATATATATATATATATATATATATAAGCAAAATACAAAAACCAATTTGGTTTTGTGTAGTTTGGCCTTGTTACGAATTGGTAGAGTGCTCAACATTTGTAAAATGGAGCGTGGTAAATGTAGAAAGTTTAGTGCTTTCTACTTTCTACATATATATATATATATATATATATATATATATATATAAAATGGTTGATTAAACATATTATCTATTATCACGTTTACGCGTGAGTTCAAATACCTAGCAAGCAGAAAACGTGTTCACCAATTTACCTGCAAATATTAAAAAATATTAACCCTCTGGATCCGCCAGTGGAGTTGAAGATTATCTTCTGTCTTCAACATCGACACCTTATTATATACTTATTTCCCGATCCTCGTCATTATATTACGCCTAGGTTTTTTCATACCAACACTCTTACTCAAACTCACATTTTTGCTCCAAAGTGATAGATTAAATACACATATTTCATTTTATATCTTTCTATTTTTAAGCAAAGAAATATATAAAATTATTATTTTCTGAAATATAAAACTGTAATGTATTGAATTTGTTGTTTATTTGTTGCACTGAAGGTGAACAAATTATATCGATATTAGATTACAACAGATTTAATGACGCATACTTAAAATATTAATAACTTTGATGTATGATAAATGTTAGAATATTTATCGTTATTAGGTTATAATAATGTTTGTTTTGTTTTGAGACGACTCACAATATTAGGTTACTTATTTATTGAACGTATCAAGTATTAGTAGGTTCCAACAAATCATGCTTACTTTTGCTATTATTCATAACGATGTTTGCTTATCAATATTTATGATTAATTAATTATGGCACGTATCTCGTTTATTCAAATGAATTCAAATTCGAATTAACAAGAGGAATGAAGTGTAGTGTGACATGACATTTGTTATCTGTTGGAATACGTTTCAATTTGGAATTAAAGCTATACAGACATACTAGTATATGATGAAAAAACAGTATTTGAAAACATTCCAAAGGCCTTGATGAAAATGCTTCAATGTCGGTATGCGTCGACTGTGTAAACATGATATCATTCACACGACATTTACATGTATAATCTACAAGCAGAGGATGTCTCTTTGAATAAACGTGTGACCATAATATGATTTTATATTTGTAAACGATGTTAAATCATGAATTAGGTCATACCACTAAAGTACACCATGGTAGAACAAGTGGCAAAACAGTCATACATACCGTATACGCATAATACAATGTATATATAATATTTCTTACACTATAATCCATATAACACTATATCCATTTTTATAAAACGAGTTCATTCCAGTATCAAGATTTCAGGTTGCGACTGTTGTTATACAATGTTAGACGACTCAGTGAAGGTAAACAGCGTCCGTATAGTGTCACGCTTCACTGCTCGTATATAAGTGGTCTGATGAAGCAGGAGCTAAGTCTGTTTTGAAAGACTTTGTGTGTGTTATTATTATATTATTTTATTATATATCAAGCGGTGCATTCTCTCCTAGATGTTTCGATAGTATGTCATCATTATTTGACACTTTCGTCTTACATTTTGAGATTATGTGAATGGATACGACAAGGAGTTCTTTCTCTATAGCTAATATATAAGCAGTGTTACAAGTTGAACAATGTCTGGTATGGACTGAGACTTTCTCTTTATGTACGCACAACGATTGACACTTTCCCTTTATGTACGCACAACGATTGACACTTTCCCTTTATATACGCACAACGATTGAGACTTTCCCTTTATGTACGCACAACGATTCAGGTCTACGTTTTCCTTTTTTCAATAATATGCGGAAGCGGAAGGTCATTTAATCAATATCCATAAAACTGAATGTATATCAAATGCTTGGAGCATAGACCAATTATCTTGTTGCTCCTCCCGATGAATGGTGTCCAATTATTTATAACACACATTCTTCTCAAACGGCTTCAAATCACTAAACATCCACTCAATAAGTACTTACGTCTTAAAGACGTTATCTATTTATACAGCCCAAATGTCAGCCATGTCGTTTACATACGTTTTACATGGGCTTGTATTATAGCTCAGTATAAACATAATCTTACAATGGAAAAGAAAGTTTTCAGAGATTTCGTGAATTAAGACACTGATGTACAGTTTTATAGACTCTCTGGCAGCGTGTTTAAGAGCTTTATGAGAGCATGCGTTTCCTTTATTTCCTTAGTGTTTTGGTGCTTGGAAACAAAGTTGGGTTAATGGTTGAGTGCATGTTTCTGGAGGATGTGTAGGGTGGATTAGATCTCTAAGATAGACAGGAGCAGCAGGTGTGTTCAGGCGAGTAGGTCAACTTGAGGACTTTGAACTTAATCTTAGTGAGATAGTGAACTTCTTTAAGATACACGGTCGGCCTTTAGACATCTTGTTTCCATTCTGAAAGTAGAGATCTTGAACGAAGAGTGGAGATATGCACATAATTGAGAGATGAATTGCCTTTAAAATATTATTTTTGAAATGTTTTTGACATGTCATTATTTTATACCAATGTACTGGAGTTTCTTAGATTAAGAGTTGTCCTAATTCGCAGGGAGATGACAATTAAGCAAGAACATAAGTTCCTGTTTTATAAATTGCGTAATTAGCTCCTACTTACACGAGTTCGTAAAATTCATATGACCCACTTTCAAGCGTAATAATTCTATTCCGTTTCAATCGCGTTAAGTTGCGAGAATACGGACCACTTCTCTTGCGAACGTTGGCAATTATGACGTCAAGAACAATTTATGACGTCACAGGCTACGAAATAAGGGAACCCGCGTTGAAGCATTAATTGCATGCAAACCAGATAATATGTGCAACTGTGAAAATGTTCAACCATATAAGTAATAATACAAATAAAACTAAGCGTCTAAGATGCAGAATTACAGGTCTGCCCACCTATCAGCTATGTTTAAGGACTAGTGAACGCAATCTGTTCAGAACATCGCTGTTTGACATTAAAACAGGTAATGATTATCATTATGTTTGACTGCGGTCGCCATGAACTGGGCAATCTTTACTACTTCCGGTTAGAAAACGTCTATGACCTTTGACATTCCAAGAGAAACGGAGTGATTTTTTTTCCGATAAACGTTTATATGTTCTCTTCTGTACTCCGCGAATCAGTGCCCTTAAATAAAACGTAGGTAAAATTAAACAAAATACAATCATGAGAAAATAAATGTTTATTTATATTAAATTGTGATTACGCCTTTCGAATTAAATATTTATGAAATGTGCTATATTCCATATGTAGATGTTCATTTTAACGAACAATATTTCTTTATATAACGAATGAAAATAATAGTGATATTGAGGTTCATAATCCACAATCCGTGGTTTTTTGAAGTCTGTTATTCATATTTACTTGACATATGTTTAATAAATCATGCTATAAATCATACATATTTTCTCATCTCAATTCTGTTGGTTCTGCTTTGAAGTGATAAAAGAAGAGTGTTTTGCAGTGATTCACTCAAACATATCAAATTGAAGATATTCTGATTTTGTAAAAGATCTTTTGCGTTGACACGTTGTGCACAACGTTTCTAAAACCGTACATTTTGCGACATTTATATATACGTTCATCTAGGTATCCTCCCTCCTCATAGTGTACCATTTTCATCATCAGCCGTCAGCACCTAAATTAATCACCAAACCAAGTGTATCTACGTTTTTAGGTATCATGGCAACCGTGGCGCGATCATCGAACCTACCAGAGCCTGGATACACTTTCTTCTGAAGAGTATTGGGAAGCGTAAAGCTCGTACATAAAGGTATACATTAACCACTAATCGATCAGCAGTGTTGCCCGCCCATAACACTGCAAACCACGAACCATGACTATCCGGGCTAGCGTGCCAGCCAGTGGAAATAAATGTTGTTGTGTATTATGGATCATCTGAAGCGGAACGCGTGAAGCTTTGAGGCCTCAGTGCCCGTATATTTCGTGTTAAAGGACGACGTATGTTTATCCACGAAGGTTGTAACTGTTTTGCACTTTCCAACAGGGATACATATCATTGATCATAACACTTTATATTGGCTGTCGTACACAGCATTCATAATGCAACACAGATGGAGCGTTCATTCACCTACAATCGTTAGACCCCGACATGTGAAGCGTTACACGTGAAGCGTTACAGCTAGAAGGTAGGTAATCGTACTGCGTAGATCAGGTGCACCTATGTTCTTAACGCTCTGGTGCTGTGACAGTTGCACCAAGAAGAAAGCTGTAGTTTGGATCGCCTTTGATGAATGGAGTCACATGACGTACGGCTGTTTACAGTACTGTTCTTTACCTACCCTGTGTAGGTATAGTGTATACTTGCCTTTCACGAATTAATTGTTAGTTTTATTTAAAAGCATTGACAAACAGATAGCTGCAGTTAACTGTATTCTATGGTGCCAGTGATGAACGGAATCGTTTGATATGCGATTGTTGATTGTTGTATCGCATGTAAAGTATTTGTTTCTCTTGTGTAGGGTTACACTTTATGCTGACCAGGAGTCAGTGATACCATGGTGCTACTGAATGTCTCACATTATCAACAGCCCATCGTTATGTCATAGAAGGGGTATTATGTAAAGTGTTCGCCCGTGCCATGGACACTTATTTCATTGTTACAAGTGTCGAAACATTAATTAGGTACACACTATTAGTATGCAGAAGCAAAGAATTCATGACACTGAATTGAAACTTACGTTACGCATGAAATCCTACATAATTATGCAGTTGCTTCTGTGGACCGGCCTCTACCTATACTTACTCTTTAGACACTACATTCCCAGCTAACACACAACGTAATCCTGACGTTGTGGGAAGGTCGTATTTTGGTAACGTAATTTCTTGACGTTGCTGCGACGTTTATAGTACGTAAAACCTAACGTAAATTCCCAACGTTGTGACTACGTTGTAGATTACGTACTTATCACGTCACTAAAACGTAATCATGTAACGTTGAGCCGTACGTCCTTACAACGTCATAAAAACGTACTTCATTCAGAATACAAAATGATAAAATTATCTAATATCTATTCACAGTCGTTCTTTAAATACACAAATATATTAGTATAAACAGTAAGTAAAGACCAAACAGTCGTTAAATGTTGTTTTTCTGGTAATGTGATATCTGGACGTTGCTACGACGTAGTAATTCCGTAAGCCCTAACGTAATTTCTCAACGTTGTGATAACGTTGTAGTTAACGTACGTACCACGTCATTAAAACGCAGTAATGTTACGTTGTGCCTTACGTTCTGACAACGTCATAAACACGTACTTCATTCAGAATACAAAATGATAAAAGTAAGTAAAAAATATCAAACATTTATTCACAGTCGTTCTTTAAATACACAAATATATCAGTATAAACAGTTAGTAAAGACCAAACAGTCGTTAAATGTTGTTTTTCTGGTAATGTGATTTCTGGACGTTGCTACGACGTAGTAATTACGTAAGCCCTAACGTAATGTCTCAACGTTGTGATAACGTTGTAGTTAACGTACGTACCACGTCATTTAAACGCAGTAATGTTACGTTGTGCCTTACGTCCTGACAACGTCATAAACACGTACTTCATTCAGAATACAAAATGATAAAAGTAAGTAAAAAATATCAAACATTTATTCACAGTCGTTCTTTAAATACACAAATATATCAGTATAAACAGTTAGTAAAGACCTAACAGTCGTTAAATGTTTTTTTCTGGTAATGTGATTTCTGGACGTTGCTCAACGTAGTAATTACGTAAGCCCTAACGTAATTTTTCAACGTTGTGACAACGTTGTAGTTAACGTACTTATCACGTCATTAAAATGCAGTAATGTTACGTTGTGCCTTACGTCCTGACAACGTCATAAACACGTACTTCATTCAGAATACAAAATGATAAAAGTAAGTAAAAAATATCAAACATTTATTCACAGTCGTTCTTTAAATGCACAAATATATCAGTATAAACAGTTAGTAAAGACCTAACAGTCGTTAAATGTTGTTTTTCTGGTAATGTGATTTCTGGACGTTGCTACGACGTAGTAATTACGTAAGCCCTAACGTTATTGCTCAACGTTGTGACAACGTTGTAGTTAACGTACTTATCACGTCATTAAAATGCAGTAATGTTACGTTGTGCCTTACGTCCTGACAACGTCATAAAAACGTACTTAATTCAGAATACAAAATGATAGTAAGTAAGTAAAACATCTATTCACAGTCATTATTTAAATACACACGAGAATCATTATGAATATTTACTAGAGACCAAACGGTGGGTGGAGCCTTCATTTTGGTAACGTAATTTCTTGACGTCGCTACGATTTTGTTGTTACGTAACATCTTACGTAAATTCCAAACGTTGTGACGATGTTATGTTTACATACTTATCACGTCACTACAACGTAGAATTGTAACGTTGAACCTTACATCACCACAACGTCATAAACATGTACTTATTTCAGAACATAACATTTTAACAGTAAGTCAATTATATCAAACATATACACATGGGAAAAGTTTAGCGTTAGGTTATTCTGAGAAATTAAAGTGAATATTGGTTGCTCTAATGTGAGCAATTCATTCTTTCAAGTCAACTGGTCAAAAGAAGTCATTAGTTAAAGGAGGTATATGGGGCTAATGAGCCCGCTGATGGCGAACGTGTTGCGTGCTGGTGACATGGTCACGTGACTCGGACTGGGCGCAGTATGAACTATGAACTATCAAAATCACGAAATTTTGAAAATACAATTTCAATAAAAATAGTCTACTAACGAAATCTTGTCAGTGTTTACTGTAATAGCCTACAGCAAAGAAATGCGCTTTATTAACAGATTGAACCGGAAAGAATCCAATATGTATTGAAAAAACATGAATACGGCAATTTTTTCAATGATAGTTCAAACAATTTGCACGAAGAAATCTTTCATTAAACCTAAGTTTCTCGTATCGAAAGTGATTAATTCAATTCAAGTACAGTAACGCTCTCACAACATCACATTTTACTTTAGAATACGGAGGTGCTTGATTATTTCCATGTGTATATATGCATATTAATCATTCTTCAAATACAGACAAGGTTCAGAATAAACAGTTTGTACAGCCCACATGATGGATAAACTCTTTATTCTTGTAATGTTATTTCTCAACATTGTGGCGAAATTGTAAATTGTGTACTTTTCATAATTATGTACTTATAATGTAACGTTGGGCCTCACGTCCTTACAACGTCATAATAACGTACTTATCTCAGAATATATAAGATAACTCATTCCCAATGAAAGTACTCAATTACTAAAAAAAGTATGTCATCTCCATCAAAATCGCATTTTCTGTGAAATCTTTGATTCAATGCGACACTTGTTCGATTTAAATTAATGCAAGTAACTCGATCATTAGTGAGAAGAAAGGTCAAACATATCTTCATGGTCATTCTTTAGATATACATAGGAATCACTATAAACGGTTACTATAGACCAAACCGCCGTGTAAAGCCTTTATATTGGTAACATGATATCTCGACTTCGCTGCAACGTATTTAGTACGTAAACCCTAACGTAATTTCTCAACGTTGTGACGACGTTGTAGTTAACGTACTTGTCACGTCACTAAAACGTAGAAAAGAAACACTGGTCATTACGTCCTCGAACCATCATAATAACGTTCTTTCTTAGAATATATAATGAGAAAAATAAGTCAATTTATAATATATTGTGAATACATTTCCACGTGTACCTTATATATATGCTTAGTTGATGATTATGAAAAGAGGCTCATGTTGATTAATTATGAAATCCCGAAATTTGTCTAGAGCATGTTATTGCGAATATAATCTTTTAACTATGTAATTTTCTTAATATTTAGAGTTTACGCAAAATTGAGAGCTGTAGTTACTTTTATGTAAGCTGTGAACACGAATAGAATGTTGAAATTACCCTCATAATAATTTGTTTTAAAGAACATTCTTTTGAATGCCGTTTCCATGGTCTGATGTCATAATATGGTCAGTTGTTTTGACATCACATAATTGGAGCCATTTTCACATTTAATGGTCCAGGGAAATGTCGATGATTTAGAAATTGTTTAACCCAATCTTTACTTCTTTATCTCAGAATATACAATATGAAACGAGCTAAATGTGTTTCTTTGCAATAAACTAGCTTTCGATCGTTCTTTCTTTACAAATCAAAATTTCATAAAAATGCTATTGAACATGACACCGTTTAGTATTATCTCTGAGTTAACATGAGCTAACTGAGTTGACATTTATAATACGAGCACAAACACAAATATCACGTTTGCCATTGTAACCTTGTAACAAAACAATTAAAATCCCACTTCTTTCGTACCAGTCGTGTACAGTATATGATAATATAGCATACTTTCTCGGGTAATAATCTGTATAAATACTACACACAGCGATCAGTGTCTTTACGAATCTCGTATGGATTCTATTATAGGTTATGTTTCCTCAAATACCGAAGGAATATCTTCGTTATGTGTAATTGGAAAACAATGAGATCTCATACAACACGTCTTCTGTGACAGGTATATGTATATTTCAACGTCAAACACATAAAAAAAACATATTGTCATAAT
This sequence comes from Gibbula magus, assembly GCA_936450465.1. Taxonomy (NCBI): domain Eukaryota; kingdom Metazoa; phylum Mollusca; class Gastropoda; order Trochida; family Trochidae; genus Gibbula; species Gibbula magus. The sequence goes on along the minus strand of OW388300.1, from coordinate 3,065,940 downwards.
ACCTTATCATATAATTTGGTGTGAGAAACAGTTACTCATTGAAATAAACCTTGTACCTTCTACAGTGATGATAACCTTTATCGACACTCAGCAGAGTGACGTGTATTTGCCAAAGTCGTACATTTACCATTGCAATCATTCATTTTCAACATAAAACACAAAACCTATATGATAAATGGAATGTCTGTTTGTACTATGCTTGCAAAATACCATGTTTATCTGATCTCCTGATGTAGAAAAGTATGTATTTCACTCGTGGCTTCGCCCCTGAAATAAACATGGTATGTGGCAAGGGAAGACAGATATCATCTACATACATGTACTATAGTATATAGATCATCAATGAATGACTTGACAATACTATTCCATCGCTGAGGGCACAACTATAACACTGCTTTGGCGTTGCAAAGTTATAATGTTAACATGATTGTATTGCCCATATGATATTTACACATAAAATGCGTTTGACAAGAATGCTTTCCTCCTTGTGAATGGTTGGGTATCAAAACGACCGAAAGTGGTACGTATTGTCCATAGTACTGATCTTATATCATTATGTTTAAATGGTTTCTCATTTGTTTGGAATAGCTTGCTTGTTGCAAACTCGCGTTATTAACGCGTTCACATGCGTCAGAATATATGGCAGAATAATTACATGACACATAAAACTAATTTGTCATTTTCCTCAAGTCCAACCCCCACAACGATTTAATAGTTGATTATTGCAAAACTAGTTGTAATTCTATATTTCGGTGCCATAGTTTCTATCATCCTAATATATTTGAAGAAAATACTTGAAACACATGTTCTGGTCATGGCATATGTAATGATTAATATTGAAATGAACTTAAAATGAATCTCAGCGAAAACACGTATGTGAAACAAAGTTTCTAAGATCTATTTTATAATGTGTTTTCTTTAGGACGTCAATTGGTAAAACACAACATTGTTTTAATTTGTTATCAGAAAGGTAACTTTGAATCAATGTGTGTGATTTCAGTGCAAAATTACTGTTCTTTTCAAAAGAAATATTAAGTACGACCAATCAGCGTATAATCTTAATTTCATAACGATATGAATATTAAATGCATTCAATTCGTCATCAATTATTGCTGCAGGAATTTCAGCATGATGTAATTACACTAGCATATATACATTCAAAGAATTCATTGAATGATGGCTTTAAGATACACATGTATTTTGATTTGAATGCAATCAATGATAGTGATGTTTTTTTTTTAAAAGCTGGATATGATTTCTTGTTTGGTGTAATATTTATTGTTCTATCCTCTGACAATTTTAGGTAATACAAATGTTGCTTTCTTACTGTTAGATCTCAATAACCCTACATTCGACAGTGCATTTTCACAACACCAAAAATATACATTGAGTTGCAGTGAATGGCTATACTTTGAAGATATTTCCAAATAAACGCAACAATTTAGATACATGATGGTGAAATACAATATTTATGAAAATCAACAATACTTTACACACAATAAACGGATATGTTTAATATGTGAGTAGGCAATTTTCAATATGCCGTCATCTTCCTTCAATTAATATTTCTGATGGTTTTTAGGTTTTAGTAAACACCTTTCACATGACATATATCATCTGATACATGATGACTTTGAATATAGATCCATTGTTCTTATTGTATCGGGATATCCAAACGGACTCCACATGTCCTATCTGATTTTTCAGACATTGATTAATGAATTTTGAAAACAAATAAGTGTATATATAAATTCAAAGTGTGATTTAAATATTAGTTTTTAAATGTAGATCGTTAGAATGACGTAATATCAGTTCGAATTAAGTTCCATATACCGTCGAGTCACGTCAATCACACATATTTTCACTGTGGTAAGAAGTTATAGTTCACTAAAATCTCATTATTTCATTACTCATTACATGATAGCGGTCATATCTGCTATTTTATAATATCATGTTTATCTCATCGAGTGCGCTATTTGTCAACAACTGACAGATATTTTATTTATCATATGTAAAGAGTGCAGATTTGTGATTTCATGTATCTGAATGTAACACAGCTCTGTCCAGTTTACTCGTGAGAAATGGGTCATACAGTAACACAGGTCACAGGGTCACATCTGTTGCACTCATCAGCCCCATGTCAGCTGGCCTTCGGGATGGCTGGGGGATAGACTAAGACCAATCACAGTGTATTCACGTGACTAAAACATGCAGCACTTGGAGGAAAGACAATACTGGCGCCAAATCTGCTAGTGCAGTTGATCAACACCATTTTCGTTTTCGACGCCGTATATGATATCATTTAGGTAAGAATTTATTTCCTCACTGTCTATCTCTTTACATTTTTTCTCGTTTACTTCAGAATGCTATAAGGCATCTACTAACACCAACAGGGATACACCTACAGTCTAAGTCGTTAGTAGACCTAGCCATTTCTTTTACTAATGGTGTATGTAAATATTTTTGGAGCGAGTCTCTAAGTCCAATGTGTAATTGAACGATTACTTACGACCGTATACATCATTACTAATATCATATTAACCTATGACCTATATTATAATAACATGCTATTTTGAATGAAGACAAAGGTTCAATTTTGCTATTGTATTGTTTATAGCTCCGGTTACTAACGACTTTGGAGGCGATTGTGTTCGCCGCGTGATGAAGAAACTGGGGACAAATCACCTGATGTCGACAAGCTGCTTAAAAGGTAAAACAAAAGATTTCCAAACTACACATTTAATGTCTTCACAATTACTTATGGCTTAGCTTTATGACAATTCAATTGAAACAATATTGGAATATAGATATCACTTGATGTCATACAATTGATATCTAAAATGATTGCCAATTCATACAAATAATTATCTTACGGTTCTGCTTGTTTGTTCCCAAATTCAATTCAATTATTTCATCATATATGTATAACCTCAGTTGAATGTATAAAGTTTTTGTGGTTTTAGTTTCTTGAAGGCAATAACTTTCATCATAAAAAGCAATATACTTGTGTTTTCAAACTCATAGTTTTTTTAATCCTTTTTTAACATTTAGACATGTTGATTTATTTTGCAGAAGCCTACATGAAAAACATTACTGCAAAGGAAGTGATGTCGAGGGGGAAGTTTCGAAAAGCTTAATACATGCTCCATCTAAACATGCCGGGCCTCGATTTCACCAGGTAACTTTTTTTGTCGTAGTTACTATTTTTGCAATAATTTACACGGTCATACCTCCCTGTAACATTCATAGTTATCACGTTATTCAATTAAACCTCTGTTGTTTATTTATCATCCTCAAACATTAGTTAAATAAGTGCTACATTGTTGTAATGAGGTATCGCCGTAAATTTAATTAATGTAATATAAAATAATAAAATAATACAAAATTTGTGTATGAGAAAGAAGAATTATTATATAAACGTAGATGCATACCTACATCAATATGCTTGATACAAGATATTACTGATTTCCCTTACCTCTTTTGTTTAAAAAAATTCAAAGTTTATAAATGTGTATTATTTGTTTGCAGAGAGCAGCATCCAACAAGGAAACAAGCTCACGAACCGAGAAATAAACCAAGGACAAGGAAACAAACTAATGGACAAGGAAACAAGCTAATGGACAAGGGAACAAGATAATGGGCAGGGAAACAAGGTTATCGGAGGAAAAAGCTAACTTTTTAAGTTCAATCGAATTAAAAGTATAATCACAGTTTCATCTCTCTGTTATCTTTGTGTTCTCGAACTTATAGACAAGAACACTGAAAACATAGCTTTTCATATTGTCATGCAGTTTCAATCATTCCGTGAAGAACATTATCACAAATGACAAACGATTTTACCATTTAAAAATGAAATGCCTTATAATAAGCAGTCTGTCAACTTAAAATTTGTGTTACTATTTGGCAAAATTAGAAAGCCCTATTTCATAATATTTTTGTTATAACTTATTTTATAGCGGTGGTTAACTTACAAGAAATGTTACTAAATGTTTTTGACAATATGAGTTGATAGACTGTTTATGTATATCGTCTGAATTGGGTAGGCTTCAATGTTCATGAGTCTACAAATGGAATCTGTAAGGACGTTATGGCAACGTCGTAATGCGTTTGAGAGACAACAAAACTACGTGAGATAGACGGCATTTTCGTGTTCTCACATCATCGTATGTAAGTAGAAAAACAACGTTGTAGCAACCTTTCTAGGTGTCTATAGATTGACGTTGTGACGACGTCAGGATATACGTTAGGACAACGTAAACATAAACGTCGTTACAACGTCCTCGCAACGTCGTAATTACGTTGCAACACAACGTTGCAGCAACCTGTCTGGGAGTCTACAGAATGACGTTGTGACAACGTCAGGATCTACGTAAGGACAACGTAAACATAGACGTCGTTACAACGTCCTCGCAACGTCGTAATTACGTTGCAACACAACGTTGTGGCAACCTTTCTGGGAGTCTACAGATTGACGTTGTGACAACGTCAGGATCTACGTAAGGACAACGTAAACATAGACGTCGTTACAACGTTCTCACAACGTAGTAATTACGTAGAAAATCAACGTTGTAGCAACCTGTTTGGGAGTCTACAAACTGACGTTGTCACAACGTCAGGATCTACGTAAGGACAACGTAAACATAGACGTCGTTACAACGTTCTCACAACGTAGTAATTACGTAGAAAATCAACGTTGTAGCAACCTGTTTGGGAGTCTACAAACTGACGTTGTCACAACGTCAGGATCTACGTAAGGACAACGTAAACATAGACGTCGTTACAACGTTCTCACAACGTAGTAATTACGTAGAAAATCAACGTTGTAGCAACCTGTTTGGGAGTCTACAAACTGACGTTGTCACAACGTCAGGATCTACGTAAGGACAACGTAAACATAGACGTCGTTACAACGTTCTCACAACGTAGTAATTACGTAGAAAATCAACGTTGTAGCAACCTGTTTGGGAGTCTACAAACTGACGTTGTCACAACGTCAGGATCTACGTAAGGACAACGTAAAGCTGACGTTGTCACAACGTTATCACTACGTAGATTTGTTAGCTGGGTTATCATAACTTACAATACACATGTCATTGTGATACAGAAGATAACGACTAACTATGACCTAATTTGTTCCAGATTGACCTAGTCGCCCAGTGACCTCAAGATGGCGGAGGAAACATTACCCCACCGTTTCCGGATGATTATTGCAGCTCTGTGTATTGCTGAAAGTCTTCTCTTTGGTGGATTATTTTTTGGATGGGCATCGTTGGTTTATATTCTCAAACAGGAGGGCTTATACTCATTCTTATGTCAATCACAATTTCAAAACGAAACCGTCCAAGAGATTGACGTAAATAACCAACCTGTTGCGTTGGAAACCAACGATCGTCTCAGACATTCCACTGTGTTCAACGAGAGTGACGATCTGTATATACATATTCACAACCCAGACGTGTTGCCAAGTTCAAACTATTCTGTGATAGGGTTCCTCACATGCACGGAGCAGGATGCACAACTGAATCTCTGGTTCACCATAGCAGTGTCGGTACTCAGCCTCACAACCTCTCTCATTGGCTGGTTGCTCTACAGATTTGGTCCCAAAATATTACGCTGTGTTGGATCGTACGTATAACAGTTTTAATACTTCATCGTGTTTTAATTTGCCACGGGAACCAATAAAAGGAGAAACAACATGATTTGTGGATATTGACGCATTTTAAAACTAAAATTGGTTTATTACGAACTAATTCCAGACAGTCGCTTGTCACAGATGTTACTAAGTATAATTGAGTGTCATTGGACATGTAAATTAGTTTGTGTTTCAGTTGTAATGAGTCTTTTATTACGCCATGTCATTGTGAGTTTTGAATATTGAAAAAGATAATTTATTTCCGTCAAAGTGAGTTAGAAGATTATGTCGGCTGTATTACTCATTCGAGGATTTCCTTCATGAAACGTTTCTGAGTAAGTCTTTAAACGCAACGCTCTTTACCATTACTTCAGAACCAAATTATTACTTAGGATATACAGTATTAGCAACCCATAAACACACGCATACTAATTCTTAGCAAGTATTACGAATATAACGTGTGTTACTGAACGAGGACGCAATCAGAAAGTACATTTACCCGTGAAAAATAATTTGAAAACAAATGAGTAAAGATGATCATGAACTTTTATTAATTACATTTAAAAACAAAATATGATGTTGAATTGTTAAGTTTGTTTAATGTTATATATAAATTAAAAATTTAAATATGTTTTTATAATCGTTTTCCTATCTTTTTTTTCTATGCTGTAGTTTTACCTTCTGCAGTGGAGCGTTGATGCTTGCATTTGTTAATAATGGTAAGTGTATAATGTATATATATTTGTTAATAATGGTAAGTGTGTAATATATATATTTGTTTATTGTTTTGATAATTATAAGTTAAGATTAATTCACATGAAATACTTCGACCTAAGTGGTATTCCATGTCCCCTGTACATTAAACCTGTTGTCATATATCTAACTATAACCATGTAATCTTGGAGGCAATAAAGAATATCTATCTATCTGGCAGAACCATGCATGTTGAGGATGTGATTGACTGAGTGTAACTGTTACTTGAATTAACCCACCGATAATGCTTCTCTGGTTTTAGTGTTTTAAATATTAATACTTATACAGTTTTATCCGGAGTATTCATAAGCACAGTTATAACTGCTGATTTGGGATCAGAGATATGAAAAAAACGACATGGCACCGGCAACTGATGAGACAAACTATTTATATATGTAATTATGGACAACTCGTATGTTTCAGATGTCCCGTGGCTTATTTGCCCAGGGCTGTTCTTTGTAGCGTTTGGTGCCGTGTGCATAAGTGCAGCAAACTTACAGGTCAGTATGCTGGAGATAGTTCTATATAATATTGAATCTGAATAAATCATAATAATATACACATATTTGAAGTTAAAACCCGTAAAAAGCGCTCTAGGATAAAGTTACCTGCTGATTTTGCTGCTGAAATCTAATATTAAAAAGGTTTCAAGAGGTAGTCTCTTTAAGAATATTGCCAATGACATTATTGAAAATTGTAAATAAATTCATATGAAAGCAATTGCCACGGATTGCATGATGCTCATTATCATGTGTATGAATAGTTTGGAATGAGAATAATCCTAACTTAAAAATTGCATGTACATATTATTGCCGGAGTATGACTGTCTAAAATATAAGAATATGTTTATCAATGTACACCTTGCTTATGTCATGTATCAACGTCGTGTCTCTAATTGTCATCCGTTCAGCTTCATACATGAATCTACAATGACTTTACAATAAAGTGATAACTTACAAACTTTTCAACATGTAACTATTTTGGAAACATATTAACATTATAATTTTTCTCTCAAAAGCTGTCGAAATTACAACGAGTTTTGATAAACATAATAATTCTTATTTTAACTTCACAGGTCGTGCCGTTTCTCTTTGACCGCGGCTCGTCTGTAGCAGTGTCCCTTTTAACTGGCTTCTACTACTCTGCCGCCACCACGCAGTGGCTGATAAAGGTTCGGAAACAGAGGTTTTATTTGACCGCTACAGAGAAGAAAAGCATATTATCTGTAAAACTGTTTAAGAGTAGCAGACACTTATTATGATTTATTCTTTTACTTAATACTTCTTAACGCAAGTTTGATTATTTTGAATTACATGATTGAATTAATAGTGATAGCTTTAAGATATTTAGAGATACATAGTAGGCATAAGGTATGTGAACTCGGTGAACTCTCACAAATTGCACATGCACTTTGTCTATCCTAGGCCTCTGCGGAATATTTCTTATTGCTTTTGAACTCGTGCATGTTGTCTATATTTTCCTCTAGCATATATATATATATATATCGTGTATACACTTGGAGATTAATTAAGCAACGCCCAATTTTTTAAACAGCAAAATCGTTCTGATTTGAAAGAAGACAATGTCAGGAAACAGTTAGATATTTTAGGTAGAACAAACATTTAGCAATGTTGAACAGAAAGGTCACTCAAATAACGCTTCACTGTCTTTTTGATAACGACTGTTACAATATTTTGGTATGTTGGTGTCACAATTCAAGTTCCATTATGTTAGTGAATAAGTCGATAAATACCCAATTGTTATGTCTGAAGTGATAACATCATTTAATTTATCCAAACAAACCCAGAATAACATTATTTCAATTTACAAAATAGGGTGATGCTTAATTAATTTCCAGGTGTATATATTGGTGGAGATGATTTGAAATTACAAATTCAAGAAGTAATTAGGATGTAATTTATGTTTTAACACTCAATTTAAAAGTAACAAACGTCATTCCGTTCAATGCAAAGAGGGATATTGGGATTATTTTCATAATGATATCTTAGGTATAAGGGACTGGTAGACTGTCTGTAGTGCAGTGGATGCATCTAACATACTTCATGTAGTTTACTGTGTGTCGTAGGGCAGTTCTTCATCACTTACCACAGTTTATGTCAGCAATTACTTTACACAGAGTATATTGCTATTGTAACAAGTTAAACATAGGTGCCGTATACATACACACATTTGACTGAGCAACATTTCCTTTTATTGAAATTAGTAGTCTTTAGGATAATAGTATATGATGTGACATATTCGTTCTCTATATAGATAGGAACAAACATATTAGGGAATGAGAATTTAAATACCGCGAAAATGTACAAACATGTACCATGATGTTTTCAAATAACAAACAATTAATAAAATTTGACCATTTGGGTTTTAAGGCAACGCCCTCTTATAACACTTATGTCAATGAATCTAGTTTATGATACTAACGGGGAAACCATACAGATAGACACACATGTGTTGGTAGTTATCGTCAGCACATACCTATGTACTGCTTGAATCAAGAATACATGTGATTATAGAGGATTGAATAAGTACACCTTGTTTATCATAAACACATGTCCAGTACTATCACGTATGAAGGTACTCGTTGACGACTAATGACTTTCCCATGTTCTGATCACAGAAAGGCAACAGTAGTGGTTTATTTAACACACGGAAGGGAATACCGTTGTTGTTGGTTATCTCACACTAATGTACAGCGTTGATGTGGCTGTCTAATGTGCTTCCTTCCCAATGAAACTAAACTGACAATTAACTTCACTCCAAATATTACAAAAATAATCTTCAACAACACCAATATATATGGCTTAGTATACATTTACCCCCTAATTTATACTTAAATGACATTTAACTTCATTCCAAATAGTACCAAAATATAAAACAATAATCTTCAACAACACCAATATATGTCTAAATATACATTTACCTCCCAATTTAAAATAAATGATATTTAAATTCATTCCAAATGATAACCAATATAATCTTCAAGGTTAGAAAGTCGTCGACTCAGCATTTGTGTCAGAGATTTAAACAAGGTCACAATAGTACACAATAGGTATGTGTTCAGAAGGTCAGTGACACATTGCGATCATATGACCTGAACAGAAGCTCAAATCCGTTATACAGATCCACTGTGGTAAAGTTCACCCACGTATAGGTATATACTGGTATATGTTTTACTGAAACTATGTATGATATAAGCCTTACACTTATAATTAAATTACCCTATTTAAGCGCAATAAATGGCAACAAGTATCTCAAGTCTATTGTGGTAATTGTATGTAAGAACTAGATACTGAAGTATATAAGCAGTAACTGGATTTCTTTATACAACTTACAAATTGAAGACAGTTGTGACATGTTGATGGAACAATGAAGACGTATGACTCTACTTTTTAACTCGACCGATTACCTAAGGTCGTCATATCTTATAGTAAATCCCCTGTCATATGTGTTAAATGCTTTCAGTGTTGTCCTTTGGCTTTTGGCGTCTGGGGAAATATTTATGGAGGCAAAGTAAAACAAGTAGACGAAACAATTAATCATATTAAATCCCCCTTCATAAATGTAACTGCCATTTAGACTCTAAAACAGTATACAAACGAGTTATTATTTTGAGAAAAATAATTTGTGAAAACAAATTTCAGGTAAATAATTCTTTTCACTTAAAGTGTCTAGGGCGATTTTAAAGCTTGTTGGCTGCTGTTGTCATGTATACAGATATATATTTGCCCCTGTCCTTGTTTACACAAACAGGTAATACATTATATATAGGCACTCACTGCTCACATTATTTACATATTTCGTCTTCCGACATGCAACTGGTTTCTTTATGAGATGGAGGAATCCTCTCCTTAATGCCACTGCAGTTGTATGAATAGTTTTGTTACGTAGATGTGTAACAGGGACCACTGTTCTGTCTTAGGCAAGGAGCAAATATAGGTTGCAGTCATTCTTAAACATGTCAGTAGAGGAAATTACTGATATTTGTGCTACAATCAATCTAAGCCCATGTTAGTAGATAGGGAAACTACTGATACTTGTGTTACAGTCAACCTAAGCCCATGTTAGAAGATAGGGAAATAATAATAATAATAATAATAAGAGTACTTATAAAGCGCAGACCTCCATAAACAAGGTTTATGCTCAAATACTAATATTTGTGCTACAGTCAATCTAAGACCTCGTTAGATTATAGGGAAATTACTGACATTTGTGCTACAATCAAGCTAAGCCATTGTTTGCTTATAGAAGATAGGGAAAAACTGATATTTGTGCTACAATCAATTTTAGGAAACAAACTGATATGTGTGCTACAGTCAATCTAAGCCAATTTTAGAAGATTTGGAAATAAACAAATATTTTTGCTAGAATCAAGTTAAGCCCATGTAAGAAGATAGAAAATAACTAATGTTTGTACTATAATGAATATAAACCCTCATTAGAAGATAGGGAAAAGAGTGATATCTGTGCTACAATATTTCGTAGATTTTTCTTTAATGATTTTTTGGTTGTTATTCCCAATTTGACATCATCTTGCTTTCATACTTTTCAAAACATATCAATATTATAATTACCTGTTACTAATGCTTTTCACACAGGTAAATTCCTATACATTTAAAGGCTAAAAGTTACGTATGTCGCATGATGTTGTCAAGTCGTTTTAGAAATCACACGCACAGTTTTAATTTTCATTTTTTAACCTTTTGACAGCAAAGACACCCATTTTCCTTTGGGATTGAAAATGCAGGCGTTTTTCCCTTTGGCCTCAAGGTTTTCATCTTGTGATTGGATCCAAGACTTGGGTTCTGGGTTCCATCATATCATGGATATACCACGGGTAAAGCTAGTGCTTGATGTACTACAAAGTGCTTGATTCTTGGGATATTCCTACACGACAACGGTTCGTTAGACCAAACGGTTAATCGTAGACGGTACGGAATATGATGTAACTCTTCGCTATAGAGTATAGAGTTAATATTCCTACTAACTTCAAAATAGCACATAATTGCATAGATGTCACACTTTGTTGCTTCTAGTTTTGCACCTTTCTGTTATAAATGTTGTGAAAAGTGTAACATGACATTTATTCACAAAAGAGGTAAACTAATTTCATAACTATTCAACAAAACAAACTGAAATGATAAGTGAGTTTTGTTTTGTTTTGTCTCACCTGCAGGTCGCATTCGAGAACGGGATACCCAGACAGCACTCGTATATATTCTTGATGGCCTTGAACGTCATTCTGGTGACCGGAAACACCATTCTCTTCTTCCGGCAACCGTTACATCCGGTCACGGAAGTTTCCGTATCGGTACCGGAAGACGTTGATTTGGAGAAGCAGCGAGATGCTGAGAAAGAAAAATTCTTGTTGAAGGAGACAAAAGAAAACCAAACAGTTGTTCACTACGGTGAGATGGCATATATGTCTTGGAACAGACGAAATTATCAACATATATTCACATGTCATATATCTTTGGTGGCATGTATTATATTGATATGTTCCTATGAGGTACGAAATTTTGATCCAAATACATCCTGATTATACAGCTAGGGTAATGTCAAAATAAATATTTTGGAATGCACAAACAGGATTACGCATTAAATTTAAAATTTTCATATCGAGCTTTGAAACTTTGACATAATTAGCGTAATTTCGTTTCATTATGTTTATGAGCATCATTATAGTTTTATGCTTGCTCAGATTTACTCATGTTATATATGAATACATGTACTTCAATCTTACATCGCACCAATCTTAAATATCAATATTTTCTTATAATTAAGATTTATTACCTCACTACCCATTCCTTACTGAACACCAAACACATTGAATAGCTAAATGTACTTGTTCAGCCTCCTGAAGCATAATCAATTAACATTTTTGACAGCATTGTCCCGTTCTTTAAACTTTTGAAACCATATCTATGCATTTGTAGATGGAGAACGTCAGCACGGAGACAACTATTTTGTAGAAAAGGTACCAGCGGAGAAGGAAGAGAGTGTCGGCATGTTGACTGCCTCAGTACCTGGCGATGTTTTGCCATCTTTGAAAAGCTGCATCTTCAACCGAACATTCCTCTTCCATCTGTTCTGGTTCGTTACCAACGACTTCTACCTCATAACCTTCATCGGTATCTCCAACGCCATGATGGAGCGCATTCTTGAACGCGATGTGCAGAAAGGTAGAACATAAAATGTTTATTCTAAACGTGTTTTACTAACTCCGTTTTTGTATGATATTTATAAATTACCTAATTATTATTGTTTAATAATTTGGTTAAAATACCATTGTTATATAATATAGAGTATTAGATATATTACATGAGCATTTTTTAGTTTATTTTTATTGGGGCGGGGGCTATCAGATACAGTAATTACAATAATACACACTTACGTATGTTTGTTTATGTAGGTTTGTTGTATACGTAAAACACGTCTGAACTGATTCATATTTCTACTTAAATAAAGGTATAATTGGTAATGTTTAGTAATGTCACTACATTACCGTTTAATTTAAAGTGTTGAAGGTGTCAGGATCTTCGATCTGATCTAGTATACTCATTACTCATGCGTGTATTCAAATCTCGGTATTCATGTAGAGTAACCAATGTTTCCCTTACATGTGCATAGCCTTCTATTATTATGATCATATAATTATTTTCTTCATTTCAGTCAACCACTTTACAGATATATTTTCCTTTTCACTCATGTGTGCCGCCATATTTTCCGTGGTTGGTGGCTTCCTGTACGACTGTCAGCGAATGGTGTTTAGAGGTGAGAATCCTTTAATCTTCACACCAAAGAGACAATAATCAAACATCTTACTTCTTATAATGCAAACATGCATAATTTCCTTTTTTTAAATATTATTTATTAGTTTAGTTTTCACGTTGTTATGATGGTTCAAAGACATCGAATTACATGATATTTGCACTAAGATACACAAGTAGGTGAACACACTTTCGGGAAGCAGCAGTACAAAATGAATGTAGTACCCATGGACAAAGATATATAAGTAATGTATGAATATGAATTGTATGTGCCCTTCGTGATAAAGCTTCTTTAATTCCAATTTTTGAAATACTATCGTATCCTAAACGAAAGCAGTGACGGATAATTGAATCCACAAGTACACATGGACTAAGCTATATAAGTTATGCATGATATGTATGAAACCAACTTGAATGTAGTGTCTTTCTTGATAAAGCTTCAGTACATTACAGTATTTGAATCACTATTGTATCCAAAACGAAAAAATGTACGGGTAATTGAATCTGATAATACATAAGTAATGAATAGCGTTCAGTGAATGTACGACTGTTCAGCAGTAGTCCTTTAAAATGTTAAATATATTCAAGTCAATGATACACCAATGTTCAGTACATAAAGTCCTTTAAAATGTTAAATGTATCCAAGTCAATGGTATATACCAACATAATGTAAATATATATCTCTCTATCCATTTACCATAATCCAATATACTAATCCTAAAACTGAGATCTGTATTTAGAGAAAAACATGTTAAAAGCGCAGGTACTTACTGTCGATTGTTTAAATAAACACAAATTGATACATTGCACGAATTCATACCACACATATCGTATATCCAAATGTATGTCAGTTGTGAGGTCAGAGAGACATATTAAGATATCATGCATCGCCATATGAGCAAGTGGATGCATACTCAGTGAGGTCGCATCGACCACGTTGTTACCACGTGTTGTGCTGATGTTGCCGCCAGCTGACGGTAACTGTGCTGCGAGTAGTTATGCAACACTCTCCAGACAAGCGCATTCCAGTTCAGTGGAGTAGGTTACTAGGTGTTAGACTCAGAGCCGTGTGTTAGACTTAACCCGTAACCGTTACAAGGACAGGTATTCTTGTATTTGTTGAAACTAGGTTATTGTTTTAGAGAAAAGAAAGCGAGATATTGTTAACCTCATTTTCATTTCATTTTGAAAAACACTGATTTGAATTTTTTCAAATATATATTTAATGTTCTTTGAATGGTTCATATCGCTATTGTGATATATTTACATAGTAAGGACACTGATTTATCAAAATTGTTAAAATTACGATTATTGAAATTGTAAAATTGTTAAAATTACAACTTTTGGAAGTATGATTCTTTTCATTATAACTTACGAAATAATGAACGACCCAGCAATTACATTCAACAAATTTGCGAGATCTACGAGATATAAATACGCTAGGTGAAGATTAGATGGCATCGAGAAACAAGTGCTCCTTTTGTTGTGATTGTGCTGAAACTCTTGTTCATCTATTGTGGGAGTGTACATGTCAGAACGTCTAGAGATCACTTTCAGAAATGTTGTTTGAGAAATATTCTCATGTTTGTAACTTTAACTTCAGGACGATAATGTTATCTCCGATGATGTCTTTGACCTAATTTTGTTACTTGCAAAATGTTATATTTGCAAATATAGACTTCCTGTTTCTACTCCAAATACTAAACATTTCAAGAAAATTTAAAGTGATAGATACAACTTTAAATTGAGAATACAAGATGTTAAAATGTTATGTTTTATAAACAAATAAATAATGATGTTTCATGGTATTGTAGACAGGTAAACACAATTACATGTGTGATATATATAAACACTGATGTCAATATAGTTCTTATCAATAAATCAACTCATTACGTTTCCATCATAATTGCCATGCTTTCATTATATATGTACATAGAATGTGGATGAGTGAGGAGTCATGTGTTATCGTCTCGCGTATCCGTAAACAAATTTCAGAAATCTTTGTAATCTTTGAAATCTCATTGACTTCATGCTACCCTGGGCATGACCTTCTCTCTGTAACAGTCGTGGATTTCTGTAATAAAAATGTATAATTAAAAAACATTCAATTGAAACATTATGTTTTACATCTATACATCTAATGTAGATTTCTCCAGCATATTTAGCTGAGTAAATGTATTGACTGGTCAAGTCATTGAAGGCAATTTTAAGATAGGTTGTTTAATTTAGTTTATGACTTTTCTCTTTCAGAAAGAAAAAGCCTTCAACGCCAATTTTTACCAGCTGTTTTCCCAATCACCATAGCAACGATTCTAGGAGCAATAACAGTAGGACTGCAGTTCTTCAAGTCGGAGGTGATGCTCTACCCGCTCTTTGTTCTCTTCGTCATCTACAAGCAGTGCGTCTTCGCCATGACGTTCTCCTTCATCGTCGACGTGTGAGTACACCAGGTCACAAGTCTACCAACATCAAAATGTTCACGTTCTTAAAGGGGCAGTAGCACGTTTTTCGGTCAAATAAGTCATTGAAATGTATTTGAAAGATAATGTCATCTATAGTTAAACACCCTTCTCTCTTCGGAAAATCAAGTTAAAAAGTTTAGTAATATAAATAAAATTGGTTAAAATGTACTACAGCCCCTTTAATATGTTTATTCAAGGTGTCGTTCAACCGTAAAACGTATGAGATGTTTCGGCATTTGTATATAGTTACATGTCCGAGCCCCGTAAGTTGTATTGCCAGGAGGCGAAGTCTGCAATGAAATCTATGGGAGATAAAATCTCAAACACGTTTTCAATCTGTATCGATGACACAGTTAACATGCACTACTGTGTGGTATACAACATCACTCATTTGTATTTCTATATTCTACTTGCACCACATTTGAGAGTTCACTGATATCGAAATCAATGTAAACGAGATTGTTGCACTGACATACTTGTTGAAAAGCCAGGTTCGTTCTCTCACCAAGTGTTTGCCGACTCAAGGTCACAATCATATATTGACCCCGTGTGTCGACTCATGATCACAGTCATTTATTGAACCTGTTTGGTGGTTCAAGGTCACAGTCATATATTGACCCTGTGTGTCGACTCATGGTCACAGTCATTTATTGTCCCTGTGTGTCGACTCATGGTCACAATCATATATTGACCCTGTGTGTCGACTCAAGGTCACAGTCATATATTGACCCTGTGTGTCGACTCATGGTCACAGTCATTTATTGTCCCTGTGTGTCGACTCATGGTCACAATCATATATTGACCATGTGTGTCGACTCATGGTCACAGTCATATATTGACCCTGTGTGTCGACTCATGGTCACAGTCATTTATTGTCCCTGTGTGTCGACTCATGGTCACAATCATATATTGACCCTGTGTGTCGACTCAAGGTCACAGTCATATATTGACCCTGTGTGTCGACTCATGGTCACAATCATATACTGACCCTGTGTGTCGACTCATGGTCACAGTCATATATTGACCCTGTGTGTCGACTCATGGTCACAGTCATATATTGACCCTGTGTGTCGACTCATGGTCACAATCATACATTGTCCCTGTGTGTCGACTCATGGTCACAATCATATACTGACCCTGTGTGTCGACTCAAGGTCACAATCATATACTGACCCTGTATGTCGACTCATGGTCACAATCATATACTGACCCTGTGTGTCGACTCATGGTCACAGTCATATATTGACCCTGTGTGTCGACTCATGGTCACAATCATATACTGACCCTGTGTGTCGACTCATGGTCACAGTCATATATTGACCCTGTGTGTCGACTCATGGTCACAATCATATACTGACCCTGTGTGTCGACTCAAGGTCACAGTCATATATTGACCCTGTGTGTCGACTCATGGTCACAGTCATTTATTGACCATGTGTGTCGACTCATGGTCACAATCATACATTGTCCCTGTGTGTCGACTCATGGTCACAGTCATATATTGTCCCTGTGTGTCGACTCATGGTCACAATCATATACTGACCCTGTGTGTCGACTCAAGGTCACAATCATATATTGACCCTGTGTGTCGACTCATGGTCACAATCATATACTGACCCTGTGTGTCGACTCAAGGTCACAATCATATATTGACCCTGTGTGTCGAATCATGGTCACAGTCATATATTGACCCTGTATGTCGATTATTCATCCTGTGTTTTACTGGTTTTGACCTGTATTGGTTGTCGTATCATATGTAAATGCTGAACACGTGCGTGTCATTCAATTGATGTTTAATTAAATATAAAACTGATAATATGGATATATCCGCGGTTTCTGAATAGGCTGCATTTAACGAATACAATATAAACATTTTGTGTCGAGTCATGGTCGCATCCATAAATTGACCTTGTTTGTCTCTTATTCACCCTGGTTTGTACTATAATGGCCAAGTTGTCATATCACATGTCTTTGCAGTAAATACTGAACATGTAAGTGTCATACAATTATACTAATAATGTGTTCCACGTATATATGAAGACCGCGGTATCTGAATATGCTACATTTAACGAACAGACGATAACACAATTCATCAAAGGAACTCGTTTTTCAAATGAATACTATTAGTATTTAAATCATGAATACTATTAGTATCTAAATCATATCACTATTAGTATTTAAATCACATCACTATTAGTATCTAAATCATATCACTATTAGTATCTAAATCATATCACTATTAGTATCTAAATCATATCACTATTAGTATCTAAATCATATCACTATTAGTATCTAAATCATATCACTATTAGTATCTAAATCATATCACTATTAGTATCTAAATCATATCACTATTAGTATCTAAATCATATCACTATTAGTATCTAAATCATATCACTATTAGTATCTATAAATCATATCACTATTAGTATCTAAATCATATCACTATTAGTATCTAAATCATATCACTATTAGTATCTAAAGCATATCACTATTAGTATCTAAATCATGAATACTATTAGTATCTAAATCATATCACTATTAGTATCTAAATCATATCACTATTAGTATCTAAATCATATCACTATTTGTATCTAAATCATATCACTATTAGTATCTAAATCATATCACTATTAGTATCTAAATCATATCACTATTAGTATCTAAATCATATCACTATTAGTATCTAAATCTATCACTATTAGTATCTAAATCATGAATACCTCAGTATCTAAATCATATCACTATTAGTATCTAAATCATATCAGTTCAGGTTGAGAGAACGGGGATGTGTCATCAACTGTCAAATTAATGTACACTGTATACAAGATTAATATCTAGTAACTTTAGATCTACAAATTGACATCACCCTTTCAGTCGTTTACGCTCGAGTTATACTCGAATTACTGTTTCATCCCTAACAATAATGTCCGCTATTTATGAATTATCGACATACATGTACATATGTGGTAGCTGTATATTGGATCTATACCGAACACACACATTATGGCTTAGATTCCCTTTAAATACGACATCAACATTACAAAGCACACGGCAAAACTTTGTGCATGAGTTTGCTTAATGCATCAACGACATCATGAGTCATCGTTTTCATTTGTGAGCTTACATAAAAGAATCGTAATGTGTTAAATGTGTAAAGTCAAACGCCCATTTAAAATAGATAGGTGTGACAAATTGCCCGTCAGTTTTACTTTATTTTATGCCTTTCGAAGGAATTTATGCTTTTAAACCATTTAATGAATATATATATTAATATGCAACGGTTTTAAGGCATAACATCAAGTTGCAGGTGCTGGAATCCCGATCCCTCAGTGGTTCCAGGCCACACATATTAAAAACCTAACCTTATTTCTCCCTTTTGGAAGATACTGCAGTGTAATATTTATACGGCAATATTAAACTTGTACAGCAATTATGACATCATACTAGTATGAAGCTGTGACGTCACAATGATCGAAGCGAACTGTTGGCAATTTCGCCAGATACCACTTATATTCAACCGGATGAATGATTCTGTATCAAACTCGCTTTCCCTCGTTTGATATAAAATCATTAATTATAATTGTATTGAATCGAAGGTATTTTAGCATCCTCTATTTATCATAATTAGCTGCAATAGAAAGTTGATTAGCGTATGTTTGTTCCTTTACTTGTTTGGGTGAATTCTATACTCTCGTAAATAATGGAAGTTTGATTAATGGTGTGTGACTAATGCTCACATTTACTGCCTACAGATGTCGCCATCTTAATGCTACTGAACCATCCAAGCGTTAGGTTCAGTGGTGATAACCTCAGCAACAATAGTCTCTATATCTATATTCAGTCATCAACACAACACTTAACGGTGTTTTCAAACACTTTATGTGCAAATTACAAGTGTCATCAGTTAATACCCATAGATAATGTAACTAATAAATGTATGTTACGTACCTTAAGGGAAATCAATGCTTCCGTGCCATGGATCTCACAATTATTGTCTTGAAAGGCAAACATTTTGCTTGGGCTACAAATTATTTAAATTACATAACCTTGACTGTATTTCAGCGCATTATCAAATAGCACTCATGATCAGCTTATTATTGGAGAGGGTTTCATTAATGTGGATAAGTTATACCAAATCCTTTCAATTGAATAAATATGGTTAAATAAAACATCCTTATATAACACCTAGCCAATGCACTGCTGTGACGGGTTCAATAATAATGATTCTAAACAATTCTGTACATCGAACAGCAACAAGGCACTGTTGCGATGAGCTCAACAGCATTTTTGATAGTGATTTCTTACTGAAATTATTGAATTAAATCATTGTATTCCAGATATCCAAGGCAATACTTCGGCGTGTTCTACGGAATCGTCTTCACAGTGGCTGGTATCATCCTCTTTCTACAGTACGCTCTCTTCACCTGGATAGCTGCAGGTCCTTACTCTCCCAATCATGTAAGTGTACGCTCTCTTCACATGGATAGCTGCAGGCCCTTACTCTCCCAATCATGTAAATGTATGCTCTCTTTACCTGGATAGCTGCAGGCCCTTACTCTCCCAATCATGTAAGTGTACGCTCTCTTCACCTGGATAGCTGCAGGCCCTTACACTCCCAATCATGTAAGTGTACGCTCTCTTCACCTGGATAGCTGCAGGCCCTTACTCTCCCAATCATGTAAATGTACGCTCTCTTCACCTGGATAGCTGCAGGCCCTTACTCTCCCAATCATGTAATTAAGTGTATGCTCTCTTTACCTGGATAGCTGCAGGCCCTTACTCCCCCAATCATGTAAGTGTACGCTCTCTTCACCTGGATAGCTGCAGGCCCATACTCTCCCAATCATGTAAGTGTACGCTCTCTTCACCTTGAAAGCTGCAGGCCCTTACTCTTCCAATCATGTAAGTGTACGGTCTCTTCACCTGGATAGCTGCAGGCCCTTACTCCCCCAATCATGTAAATGTACGCTCTCTTCACCTGGATAGCTGCAGGCCCTTACTCTCCCAATCATGTAAATGTATGCTCTCTTTAACTAGATAGCTGCAGGCCCTTACTCTCCTAATCATGTAAGTTTACGCTCTCTTTACCTGGATAGTTGCAGGCCCTTACTCTCCCAATCATGTAAATGTATGCTCTCTTTACCTAGATAGCTGCAGGCCCTTGCTCTCCAAATCATGTAATTAAGTGTACGCTCTCTTCACCTGGATAGCTGCAGGTCCTTACTCGACCAATCATGTAAGTGTACGCTCTCTTCACCTGGATAGCTACAGGCCCTTACTCCCCCAATCATGTAAGTGTACGCTCTCTTCACCTGGATAGCTGCAGGCCCTTACTCTCCCAATCATGTAAGTATACGCTCTCTTCACCTGGATAGCTGCAGGCCCTTACTCTACCAATCATGTAAATGTATGCTCTCTTTACCTAGATAGCTGCAGGCCCTTACTCTCCTACTCATGTAAGTTTACGCTCTCTTCACCTTGATAGCTGCAGGCCCTTACTCTCCTAATCATGTAAGTTTACGCTTTCTTTACCTGGATAGCTGCTTACCCTTACTCGACCAATCATGTAAGTGTACGCTCTCTTCACCTGGATAGCTGCAGGCCCTTACTCTCCCAATCATGTAAGTGTACGCTCTCTTCACCTTGAAAGCTGCAGGCCCTTACTCTCCCAATCATGTAAGTGTACGCTCTCTTCACCTGGATAGATGCAGGCCCTTACTCTCCCAATCATGTAATTGTATGCTCTCTTCACCTGGATAGCTGCAGGCCCTTAGTCCCCCAATCATGTAAATGTACGCTCTCTTCACCTGGATAGCTGCAGGCCCTTACTCCCCCAATCATGTAAATGTACGCTCTCTTCACCTTGATAGCTGCAGGCCCTTACTCTCCCAATCATGTAATTGTACGCTCTCTTCACCTGGATAGCTGCAGGCCCTTACTCTCCCAATCATGTAAGTGTACGCTCTCTTCACATTGAAAGCTGCAGGCCCTTACTCTCCCAATCATGTAAGTGTACGCTCTCTTCACCTGGATAGCTGCAGGCCCTTACTCCCCCAATCATGTAATTGTACGCTCTCTTCACCTGGATAGCTGCAGGCCCTTACTCCCCCAATCATGTAAATGTATGCTCTCTTTAACTAGATAGCTGCAGGCCCTTACTCTCCTAATCATGTAAGTTTACGCTCTCTTTACCTGGATAGTTGCAGGCCCTTACTCTCCCAATCATGTAAATGTATGCTCTCTTTACCTAGATAGCTGCAGGCCCTTGCTCTCCAAATCATGTAATTAAGTGTACGCTCTCTTCACCTGGATAGCTGCAGGTCCTTACTCGACCAATCATGTAAGTGTACGCTCTCTTCACCTGGAAAGCTACAGGCCCTTACTCCCCCAATCATGTAAGTGTACGCTCTCTTCACCTTGATAGCTGCAGGCCCTTACTCTCCCAATCATGTAAGTGTACGCTCTCTTCACCTGGGTAGCTGCAGGCCCTTACTCTACCAATCATGTAAATGTATGCTCTCTTTACCTAGATAGCTGCAGGCCCTTACTCTCCTACTCATGTAAGTTTACGCTCTCTTCACCTGGATAGCTGCAGGCCCTTACTCTCCTAATCATGTAAGTTTACGCTCTCTTTACCTGGATAGCTGCTTACCCTTACTCGACCAATCATGTAAGTGTACGCTCTCTTCACCTGGATAGCTGCAGGCCCTTACTCTCCCAATCATGTAAGTGTACGCTCTCTTCACCTTGAAAGCTGCAGGCCCTTACTCTCCCAATCATGTAAGTGTACGCTCTCTTCACCTGGATAGCTGCAGGCCCTTACTCCCCCAATCATGTAATTGTACGCTCTCTTCTCCTGGATAGCTGCAGGCCCTTACTCCCCCAATCATGTAAATGTACGCTCTCTTCACCTGGATAGCTGCAGGCCCTTACTCTCCCAATCATGTAAATGTATGCTCTCTTTAATTAGATAGCTGCAGGCCCTTACTCTCCTAATCATGTAAGTTTACGCTCTCTTTACCTGGATAGTTGCAGGCCCTTACTCTCCCAATCATGTAAATGTATGCTCTCTTTACCTAGATAGCTGCAGGCCCTTGCTCTCTAAATCATGTAATTAAGTGTACGCTCTCTTCACCTGGATAGCTGCAGGTCCTTACTCGACCAATCATGTAAGTGTACGCTCTCTTCACCTGGATAGCTACAGGCCCTTACTCCCCCAATCATGTAAGTGTACGCTCTCTTCACCTGGATAGCTGCAGGCCCTTACTCTCCCAATCATGTAAGTGTACGCTCTCTTCACCTGGATAGCTGCAGGCCCTTACTCTACCAATCATGTAAATGTATGCTCTCTTTACCTAGATAGCTGCAGGCCATTACTCTCCTACTCATGTAAGTTAACGCTCTCTTCACCTGGATAGCTGCAGGCCCTTACTCTCCTAATCATGAAAGTTTACGCTCTCTTTACCTGGATAGCTGCTTACCCTTACTCGACCAATCATGTAAGTGTGCGCTCTCTTCACCTGGATAGCTGCAGGCCCTTACTCTCCCAATCATGTAATTGTACGCTCTCTTCATCTGTATAGCTGCAGGCCCTTACTCTCCCAATCATGTAAGTGTACGCTCTCTTCACCTGGATAGCTGCATGTCCCTACTCTCCCAATCATGTAAGTGTACGCTCTCTTCACCTGGATAGCTGCAGGTCCTTACTCTCCCAATCATGTAAGTGTACGCTCTCTTCATCTGGATAGCTGCAGGCCCTTACTCTCCCAATCATGTAAGTGTACGCTCTCTTCACCTGGATAGCTGCAGGCCCTTACTCTCCCAATCATGTAAGTTTACGCTCTCTTCACCTGGATAGCTGCAGGCCCTTACTCCCCCAATCACGTAAGTGTACGCTCTCTTCACCTGGATAGCTGCAGGTCCTTACTCTCCCAATCATGTAAGTGTACGCTCTCTTCACCTGGATAGCTGCAGGCCCTTACTCTCCCAATCATGTAAGTGTACGCTCTCTTCACCTGGATAGCTGCAGGTCCTTACTCTCCCAATCATGTAAATGTACGCTCTCTTCACCTGGATAGCAGAAGTTCCTTACTCTCCCAATCATGTAAGTGTACGCTCTCTTCATCTTGATAGCTGCAGGCCCTTACTCTACCAATCATGTAAGTGTACGCTCTCTTCACCTGGATAGCTGCAGGCCCTTACTCTACCAATCATGTAAGTGTACGCTCTCTTTACCTGGATAGCAGAAGTTCCTTACTCTCCCAATCATGTAAGTGTACGCTCTCTTCATCTTGATAGCTGCAGGCCCTTACTCTACCAATCATGTAAGTGTACGCTCTCTTCACCTGGATAGCTGCAGGCCCTTACTCTACCAATCATGTAAGTGTACGCTCTCTTTACCTGGATAGCAGAAGTTCCTTACTCTCCCAATCATGTAAGTGTACGCTCTCTTCATCTTGATAGCTGCAAGCCCTTACTCTACCAATCATGTAAGTGTACGCTCTCTTTACCTGGATAGCAGAAGGTCCTTACTGTCCAAATCATGTAAGTGTACGCTCTCTTCACCTGGATAGCTGCAGGTCCTTACTCTCCCAATCATGTAAGTGTACGCTCTCTTTACCTGGATAGCAGAAGCTCCTTACTGTCCAAATCATGTAAGTGTACGCTCTCTTCACCTGGATAGCTGCAGGTCCTTACTCTCCCAATCATGTAAGTGTACGCTCTCTTCACCTGGATAGCTGCAGGCCCTTACTCTCCTAATCATGTAAGTTTACGCTCTCTTCACCTGGATAGCTGCAGGCCCTTACTCTCCCAATCATGTAAGTGTATGCTCTCTTCACCTTGAAAGCTGCAGGCCCTTACTCTCCCAATCATGTAAGTGTACGCTCTCTTCACCTGGATAGCTGCAGGCCCTTACTCCCCCAATCACGTAAGTGTACGCTCTCTTCACCTGGATAGCTGCAGGTCCTTACTCTCCCAATCATGTAAGTGTACGCTCTCTTCACCTGATAAATGTGTTCTTTCCATGAATTTTGTTATTTTCCGATTCAACTTAGTAAAGCTGCCCTTTTCCTGAATAGTTTTAAGTACACAGTATCCAGCATCGATATGTGTTTCACATGTCTTGAAGTACCCTTGTTGAGTATGTTATCTTGTATCTCACACTCATGTACCCGATTAGGGCAACTATTTAAAGGTGCATCCATTGTGTTTTCTAAAATTTTATTTGGCTTTGATACGTTCCAACACACCATATGTGATGTTTACAATACAAATAAATTCACTTATCTTGCATATTCATCCCCAATCGCCAAACATATCATATTTACTATTTTCCAATTAAAATCGAGTATCATCATTATGCATGTGTAGAAACCGAAAGTGAACGTCCTATTTACATGCACAGTAGTTATATGACCTATTGAACATTATTAACCCAATTTTGTTATTTTGTCTGGTGTATATAAGATTCCAAAATTACGTTTGACTCTGTGGCGCGCGCCACACGCGTTGCATTGTCCGGTTTTCGATCAGAAATCACTACGTTTACCTTCATATCGTCAATATACTAAGTCCAGTATCATTAAAATGGTTGTTTTCGGTAACAGTTGGTACTTCTCGATAAAATTAGACCATTTACAACGTTTGTCATATTTGACCCCCATCAACACAATGGATGTACCTTTAAGGCATATTTCATACATATATATTCAATATCAGTGTATGAAATAAGTGTGGACAGTTTCCAGCCCAAAAGTGTTACTTGATCAATGGTCAAGTTAAAGATAAAGAGTTACAGCCCGAACCAAACTTTACTTGAATCCGGGCTGACGGACGGGCCTTATTTCACACACTGTCAACACATAATACAATGGCTTTATGTATAGCTTTTTGGTGTCATTATTTGTGTTATTCTCTTCCAGGTAAACCTGTTCCTGTTATGTCTCGTCCTGGCGTCCCTTGTAAACCCCATCAACCTCCTGATTCAAGGGTTGCAGTCACTTGGAGATTGAACTATGCAGGGAACACACCGTAGAAGCATTAAATAGCGACTAGATGGTTCCAGGGGAGGTAACTCTTCAGAGACTCCGTGACAACCACACCACAGAATCCATACAACAAACTTACTGTTGAAGGGAGACAACTCGCTTGATATTCTTTAGTGATGCTCCAGATATAAATTATCATCATACAAAAATTGTTGTACTGTGACATGGGCCATCTTTTCAGTATGAGTAATTAGAATATGGATACATTCACTCAATTCATGGATTATAAACACGTATGTTATCAGCCCTGGAGTACTAAATGTCACAGGTACATTTATGTAACGATATATATACGTTAAAGTTGTTTGTATATTTGAGAAATGGTAGAACCACTTTGACAGGTCTATTGCTATTACATCTAAATCCAAACTGCCAGGCAAAGTAAAGTTCTCACCTCAGTCGAGTTTGTCATAGGTATGACATATCAATTGCAAGTATTATCTCATAATCTAAAACTGAAAAGTACAGGTGTTTAGTCAGCAGTCAAAGAATATATCTACATTTTTTTTAAATTTTAAATTGTAAATTTTCCCCAAAAATATTTTTGATGATACACAATTGTTAATCGACATATAAGAATTATTCCATGTGAAAATTAATAAATGTGCATGATTCAGCACACATTCACAACATTTTAAACATGGTAGGGGTCATGTTGATATAAATTGTATTTCTTACACCTGTCTTCATTAAACTAAGATATTTTAACTACAGTCACCAAGTATGTCATTCAAGCTACTGCAGATAAGTATTATTGTATCGTGCCATAGTCAAATACATCGGATGTCCTGGTAAATATTTAATTAATCGATACCAACTGAGGTGAGCACACTCTTTGCCTAGCAGTGTATCACAAATCATGTACTTGTGATCTAAATTGTTTAACATTTCATATGTATCAATGAATTTTAATTCTGTAATAGTAATGTAATAGTCATGTAATTATTTATAACCATTTCTCCCACTAATACATACACAATGAACTAAATCATTTCGTTACAAAGCATGTAGAAAACTTGACAACATTTGATAGCACGTCCATGCTTTAAATAAAAAAAACAGTTATTAAAGTCTGTTCTAATGTAGAACGGCAAGTGATCAAAATTAACAATCATCAAATTGACAGGGTTTAGAACTTCAGTCGAGAAATGGTTTATATGCACCTGTGTATGGATGTCTATGCTGCACTTCTTTAAGCAAATGACAAAATGTATGGTTGACTCAGAACAGTTGTATATTAATGTAGAGATGTGAGGTTTCACAGATTATCATATTTTTGTCAATTTCAACAAGCCAGTGTTGGATATGTACAGTTTTGTACACGTATAAACGACTCTAAAATGGGGTGTGGCGCATGCGTGAATAAGGATGACCTCAGGAGAATCGATGACGTTATTACTTTGTATCACACAGTTCTATGCCTTTATCAATGTGTAAAATGACGTTAGGTCGACGTTGTTAACATTCAACTATTCAGTTCTATGCATTTATTAACGTGAAAGACAACGTTATGTCAACGTTCGTTCACTTGAACCATGTAAACGTACTTTCATGCTTTTATTTATGTGAAAAATGACGTTATGTCGACGTTCGTTCACATTTAACCATACGCACAATTCTATGCCTTCATTAATATGAAAATTGATGTTATGGCGCCATTCGTTCACATTCAACCATACAGTTCTATGCCTATTAATGTGAACAATACCTGTATCGACATTCATTCACCTTGAACCATACAGTTCTATGCCTATTAATGTGAACAATACCTGTATCGACATTCGTTCACCGTGAACCATACAGTTCTATGCCTATTAATGTGAACAATACCTGTATCGACATTCGTTCAATTTTCAGACAACGTTATCATTCTTTATCTGTCCACATTCCTTCTTTATTCTCTACTCTGAAATATGTCTTCATTCCTCATTCTTCATTCCTCTTATAAAACCACATAACATATGATTGTTCTATATCGTAGTCACTATCACAAATTGGTGTAAATCGTTCTACATCCTGCGCCGTCAGTGTATTTGTATCCGCTGAAGAAACTAGCATACGCTGATCTCATGAGGCCTATAAATGTCGTTTTGGCTATAAATAACCAGCCAATGAGACAACTTACTTTCAAACAAAAGAAACAGTACCTGGAAGAGAGAACGGACGAGCGATCTTCGACGTTCAAATCACGACATTTCATTGGCTGAAAAATTACATGCTATGCTATTAAGCTATGAGTATCCAGCCTACAGCAAAAAGGACAGTTGTTGGGTTCAGGTGATCAGCGTATGGTGGGAGCGTAAGCGGATACAAGTACACTGACGGAGGAGGGTGGTAATTGTAATGACATCTTTCTATTGTAAACTGGTTTCATTCGCTTGGTTTGGCGTTCTGTTCTTTCTTATTTGTATATCATTCATTGGCTGCAGTTGTACGCAGTAATCAATTATTATATATTAGAGATTTGGATGCACAAGTGACAAGGTTTGATCGATGGCTTTCTATCATGTGGTTTGAATGAAAATGATTTTGAGTGGATTGACATTGATGTCATTTAGTTAGATGAATGATGTTTGCTTCAAGAAAAGGTGATATTACAAATCACCATATGTTCATGTTTGTTCTGTGTAACACCTATGTTATCATACGTGGAAGTGATCAACACGTGCTCCACATCGTGTCCATGGTTGATGTGTATATCTGTAAACCTAACATTGTTATATTTGTTCCCTATCTTTCTAATCTATAAACGCACTAACCACAAATGACGAGGAACAACCGATCGAGATAATCAAACTATGCTTCAAAAAGCTGATGATCGTTGTTTTTCATTTGATCAATCAGTCACGGGTTGAAATATAGTCTCTTCTTGGAGGGTCAGATGTGGTGGTGACACCGCTAATCCAGATCAAGTGATATATATGTTGATACTAGAATATGGAACACATTTTATACTGTAGATGATGAAATATATATCCTTATATAAACTCCAGACGAAGTGATATAAACGTTGATTCTGGAATATTGAACACACTTTATATTGTTTATGGTATATATTGTAAGATAAACTCCAGACGAAGTGATATAAACGTTGATACTAGAATATGGAACACACTTTATACTGTAGATCTTTGATATACTTATATATTCAACAGATCAGGTGATATATACGTTGATTCTGGAATATGGAGCACACTTTATGCTGTAGATGAGTTATATGCTTATATGAATTATGTTGCAATTTAGTAGTGGTTGAATCGAATATATGTGATATATTACGTGTATGACCGTTACAGATATACGGATATACCTGTTAAATTGTTATGGTTCTGTTCACACACGCGATAACATTGTAAATAACTTCATTGTTGATATTGACTTTGTATATTATAGTTTTCTACAACCTATTTGCAATTGGCACTCCGTGTCTATCTGTGATCTCTATATTTGCATGTTTCCCAAATAAAGATATATACAATATCTGAAATCTGTTTTATTGATGTACTTTTTCAATCTAATTATATAAGCAGAATGCGATGATTACAAAATTATAAACTTATTTGTAAATCTACATGTATTCATTACCTACGAGGGGAATCATATCGGGATACTAGGGCAAATATTACTTTGTCATCGTGACGTGACGTCATAAACAATGCTATGACGTCATGCTTCGTCCATGACGCTATATTCTAAATGTGGCGACGGTAGGTCGCCAGCCATCGGTTAAACGTGGATTTTAGCGTATTTTCGTTACTTTCATGACTTAAGTAATAACACGAATATTAAATTCGTGTCTATTTCATACTATATTAACGACGTTCGTGCCTGGATATATGTGTCTGTATAAATACTAATATTCAGGCACTCGTGTCGTAAACATAGTATGGCACAGACACTGTTATAATATCCTCTATACATCGACCGATAACTTCCAAGCCGAAAGGAATCACTCGGTTTCGGGAGGGTTAGCACAGTATAGGGCGTTCGGCTTCGGATCAGTAAATCAGGGATGATAATCTCACCGGCTGTCGTCAAGTTGTCACCATTCAGTAAGGTTTGGTAACATGTATTTCCTTTCAGTACCCCCATTGGTTCGCTTGGTCCAGCCAATGTTCGCAGGTATCACCTCAATGCATAGCCGCTTTCCCAATGCCGGCTCTCTCGCTGCAGGGGCCCTCGTTGTCGTGATGTAAGCGAAATGATCTCGAAGCGGCATTAAAACCTTAGACCCCCACATCTCTCCTCACTCTACTGTTGTCAACAGTTAACCCTTGATAATGAGAAACCAACTTTGTTTTCCTGGCTCAACCAAAGCATTTTCATCATAATCGATTATCTGCATTTCTTCTCTCTTAGTATTACCACAAAACATATAAAAGTGTCGTTATATTATAGAACTGCATATCCGAAGTGAATACATCAACAAGTTAAATTATTGAAGGGGGTAAAACGAGAGCCTAGAATTGACCAAAGGTACAACTTTAATTTCGCAAATTGTGAAACATGATATTTATAACTCTTGCTTAAGTTTAAAAAAAACCCATCTTTATTAATATTTTGGTGATTATTCAAATGTGAAAAGAATGCCCATAGCCATTACCATTATCCATTATACTGCACATTATATACAGCACGACTTGTAACATGAAGATCACATATACTACACATATACTACACATATACTACATATATTCTACACATTATATACAGCACGACTTGTAACATGAAGACCACACATAAAAGAAACAACTTATTCGACAAGGCACCATTTATGTACGTGTGTAACACTTTGATGGCAGCAATTAACAAGAACTTTGTTCTGACTAATGTAATCGTCAATAATAAAAACAGTGTGCGATGACTTTCGTGCTGAACTTCAGATAATCTCCTTCTGCGCCCACGTATAGTCAACACGTGTGTAGGTGTCTCTGACTGTCGTGTCGAGAGGACGATTAACAGCTTTTTATTTTTTGTTTTATGTCTGTAATGATTGTTGTTTATGGCTGTCTCTTATGTTATATTAACTGCTCTGAGATTGTAGTAGATAGAGGATATTATATGAGTGTCGATGTCATACTATGTTTACGACACGAGTGCCTGAATATTAGTATTTCCCGAGCGAGAGCGAGGGATATACCGATATTCAGGCACGAGTGTCGTAAACATAGTATGGCATAGACACGAATATAATATTCTGTTTAACGAAAACACGCTAAAATCCACTTTCAACCATAGGCTGGCGACCCGCCGTCACGCATTTAGAACGCATAGACGAAACGTGACATCATAGCATTGTTTATGACGTCACGTCACCATGACAAAGTGATATGTTGCCCTAGGGCATCGTATGAAAAATATGAACCCCGATATGATTGCCCCCGTAGGTAATAACAATGAATATAGACCAGTCAAGAGTAAACCCGGAATCACCATCGACGCAAACATGCTTTGGGCCCCTACGGCCACACCCCCCATGACCCCACCCAAAACCAACAGTCCAGTCATCGACTATGAACCCTTACTCCAGAACGAACTCCTAATTAACTGAACCCCCGACTCCTGCCGACCTAACACATCATGGATAAGCTTGAGAGAATGAACTTAATGACTATGTAATTGTGATAAGATTGAGTCAGACATTAAATCTAAAGCGACGTCACTTGAGCTGTAACCGAATTCGAAGAGGTGAGGGGGAGAGTTGATCAACTAGAGGAAGAATGTTAGATTTGAATTCCGTAGTGAATTTTGATTCATGGGAGAGTGAAACTACACAAGTGGACCCAAGTGAATATATATTGTCCCAGAGTAAAACTCAGACATCCTCAGAGATTAGGAACCTGAGGCTAAAGGAGACACTGGTTGATGTATGAACATGAGGGATAATCTCATATTCACACGCATACCGGAAACAGTACCAGACTAGGAATATTGGGAATTTTACTGCAATGTAGAATGTAGATCTGCTGCCAAAACAACTATAAAATACAAACCTCTTCCCAAATGTCCTCTGTTTTGACGGCAGTTCGTATTGGGTTAACATTAATATTGACGACTAACGGAATAAAAGATTTGGTGCAATACACCAGCTGTATGACATAAGACATTTTCTGGTCGTCTCTAAGCGAAGCTTGGTTGTCCTCTGACGCTATATTTTTATTGGCAGGAATTAAATATTTAAGTGAAAAATTAACATTCAAATATCTAAAATGTGTTTTGCACGTGCGTTGACGTTTTACGTTACGTTGATCTCGATTTATCTAAGTTTCAAAGTATATAGGTCTTTGGCATAAAAAAAAATCAACCATTTTTAAAATAGTTTTGAGAAAGTGAATATGGAAACGTTGTTTTTTTTTCATTTCATAAAACTTCTTTTGTTATTTTATTACTTTCGCGTGTTTCAATAAATTAAAGTAGTTACATTAAATTCAATCAAACACAATGAGTCGGAGACTGATTGATCCGATCCTCTCATAAAGTAAATTACCTCTATGAAGATCCGGTTCGTTGATATAAAGCTCTAAAGGAAGTATCCAACTTATATCCCATGATTTTCTGAATTACAACCCTGTCCGGTTAACAAATCATTTTGATTGGAAGTATTCCCCAGAGCCCTGTTTTCAATTCTGTTTAATGGTTTGTGTAACCAGTTTTATAAATTTGACGATCAATCTCATTGCAATATTTCACCCAATGGAAAAAAGTTAAAAAGCCATTCCAGAAATGGTAGAGACTTTTTTTTGTGAAACACATTAAGTTTAGTGTTGGTAAGAGGTAAGAGGTAGGAGGTTAGACCGATATTCATATGTTACAGTATTAGCCATTTCTCTCATTTGTTCTGAATAAAAAAGTACCTGATTTACATTCTCAGTATCAAAGTGTCTCTATGTAGTTAATGAGAACTTAAGAAAAAGTGTTACATTTCATATAAAAACAGTGAGAGCAATTTATTTTGACTAACATACACAAGAAAATACAATAAGAATGTTCTGTTCGCTTGTATGAGTTTTCCTGAATACAGTATATGGAACTAATATAAAAACACGCATTTGTTTGAATGGAAAATATACGTTATGTTTATAGAAGATCATTATTTGTCGAATTCCATAACAATATATTTACACTATAACACCTGTTTTATGTAACCCAAGTTATATTACCACTTGAACGAAGAATAAAGATTCGAGTGAAAAGATTAACGGATCCTGATATTTCAAGAAACTATTCTACCGGATGTCGGAGGGCTGACACCATTCACTTGGTTTAATCATCCAAGGTTTTGTCTGAAGTGGATTAATCCTTCCTTGAACAGGAATAGTACATGCAGGCTTCAGATTCAGTGATACATGCTGGTATTGTGTGTCTGTGTGTCTGTCTGTGTCTATACTGGATGAGGTGTACCTAACGTGAGAGATCTGTTTTAAAACGTGAAGCATTTTTATGACTTTATCATTCTGTAAAATATTTCTCTGATAAATTTATAAAATGTGCTACAAAAAAATTACACGCTGAATTAAAAACATCGTCTCTTGAGACTACTGCTGATAGAACTGATAAGCGACTTGGGTCCATCTTTCTTCGGAATCAATTCCTGATTGGCAAAATGTCTGAGGTAAACATTCTTGAACTAATACATGTTTTCCTTTTTTTCAAAGAAGCAACACTTTTCTTTAAACACAAGTTCATAGTTTGATCTTATGATTTTAAGATGTAACGGAGCAATGTCATGTTTGATCAACTAACATTCTGAATCAATTCAAAGGAGGATTAAAAATAACACTAGAAATTTAAATTATAGAACACAAAACACGTTTAATCTCTTAGCAAGTGTTTCACATGAATATCAAAGATAGTCACGTTTTGTTTTAAATTTTAATGTATACTATTTATGATGTAATTATCCTGTTGAAATGATAATCATCTGGGGAAAGATTTTTATATCTTTTTTTTATATATGACCATCCCAAGTAATGTCTAAACCAAATTCGTCTCTCAGGAGTAAGACATCTGTTGATACAAGATATGAACAGTGAAAAATGACATGGCTATTTTTTAGTGAGAATTTCAATTTGTGAAATTAGATTTATATTGTTAATTATATTTAACTAAAAATGAAACTTGATATTGTATTGTATTTGCTCTGTTTGACATACGTAAAAGTGGCTGAAAGATTGCCCACCTCAGACAGAACAATCAACATTTTTAACACATAATGAATGATTGGGTGTGGATTTCAAACATTTTTGTCAATGATAAATATCAATGTATGAGTATTAAACAGTAATGGTATTATTTTCAAAATATAAAAAAAATGTATTAACTGCTTCTTTTGTGACACTCTCGCAAATATATCATTATTCATGCCACAAATGTCAACAATATCCAGGGGAAATAAATGGAATATTTGAACCAAACTTGGACATTAAACCAGTTAACTACATGTAAATCTAAAACCTTGTCAATGGAGGTATAATGAAATATGACGATGATTATATTTTTTTGAATAGAATCATCACGTGCTTAAGCTGTATTTGATAACTAATTTTTGTATTCACATTGATATCATATACTGATAGTTTTGAAACGTGCAATGATAGATATTTGTATTATATTGTAACATGAAATAGTATTGAATTATACTCAACTCTATTAACGCTTATAAGTAAAAATAATTTTACATACAGTTACTGAAAACGCAAGAAACACATGTACGTTTTTGTATGTAATAACTTTAAGCTAGCAATTGTTCTGATAATGAAATGAGTAAACGACTCATTAACTTGCTTATTCAATGAATTATGCCACACATGCTTGACCATATACTTATGCGCATAAAAGCATCATTCATCACACACAAGAGTTATTGCTTATA
Organism: Gibbula magus; assembly: GCA_936450465.1. Lineage (NCBI taxonomy): Eukaryota > Metazoa > Mollusca > Gastropoda > Trochida > Trochidae > Gibbula > Gibbula magus. The sequence continues at coordinate 3,031,381 of OW388300.1, read as the reverse complement.
TAATTAGATTGCCTCAACTATGGGTTCTTACCATGTATACATGTATAAATAAAAAGAGTAATGTATCTCTTCTGCCTTTACAGGGTTTGGTCATCATTGTATTATTAGATCACTCGCCTTCTGAAGTATCGGTGTAGGCCTGTATTATAACAAAATACATGGATCATTTATGGTTATATCGCACGTTTTATGAATATGACGATCAAAGACATCACTTCGTGCAGAAAATGAGGATGTCAAGCCTCCATAAGCTTTATACTCTACATTGCTAGCTTCCTTGAGTTGTTCATTTATGGACGGTATTTGTTGTACATAACATTTGGGTTATCTCAATGGCAAAAATAACATTGTCGAATATGGGTAATGGGCAAGTTATTAAAACTCCTTCACGGACATACACTGGTTGATTGAGAATGAACATGACTGATATCTGGTAACGTCAATATCATTCACTTGAAGATTAATCTTGCAATGAACTCTAAAATGTTTAGTATTATTGCGTTATTGTTTTCGACCTGCGACTAGTGAATATAATCTAACACGGATGTAAACCTCATACTACTAATAAAACAGTAATGTATTTGAATAAAGTAAGGTATATGTCCTCATACTTGTATAAACATATACTAACAATATACAATGTTTGAAAACGTTCCTGATGTGCACCTACAATGACTGCGATAAGAAATTTAGCAACACAAACAATGCAGCACGAGGATAAAGAAATGGTTGTCACAAAAGATAGATATCTCCCTTTAATGGGGAGAACGTTCGGTTCTGTCCTGGGAATAATGATCACTGTATGGTGCTGTCTGTGATACGTTGTTTGAGATTACCGCCATACTGATTTAATGCATACATTTGTGAACATATCAACACATTCAGGCTACTATGGGATTTACACCATGAATTGAGTTTTATAAGCATATATGTGTGTGTATTGTGTAACCATTTCTTCTGATAACAAATCCGAGGTAAGTTCAAGATTGACTGCCACGAGGGTTATTGTATAATATGTACTTCCGTCTAATTATTATGTGCCAATCGGAGATTAAGGTTCTTACATGACTGCCAAGAGGGTTATTGTATAATACAAAAATTATGTACTTCCTTCTAATTATTATGTGCCAATCAGAGATTAAGGTTCTTCCATGAATCATTCATCTTCATTACTACTTTTTTGGAAAGTAGTCACAACATGTAAAACGTTCATTTGTTCCATCAGGTTATGTTAGTTGCCATTGATAAATATTTGAGTGCAATGAATATAGTGAAAATAACATCAATCATAAGACACTAGAACTTTGGTTGTGTTGTCCTATCTCTCGTGTTAGTCTATGACCTTTAAAGAATATCAAGAAACTGATCTTTTCTTACATCTTTGCTGAGACCCCTTATAGTGTGATACATTCACATTATTGATTTTGATTTTGTCCTTTTTACGTTCCAAAGAATTAAAAAGTTTCCTTTCGGATATTTAAACATACTCTGGCCACCATCGATTGACAACAGAGTCATGATCCAGTTGCTTGATGGAATCAGTTATATAGTTCTTACTTATTCTGAAAACTAATTTCATGGCAAAGAAACATATTGATTACAAATCAAATTCAGGACATGGATCTATTGATTTTAACCAGGAAACTTTATTGTTGTTTCATCTGATCGATTCTATATTCAATAGTTTAAGAGTTTTCTTTAATATTTAAGAAATGTAGAATGTTGTAAGAAAGTAGTCTTTAGTGATATATAAACTAACAAATCCGAAAGATGTATGTGCAACTTAGTATTGTCTGTGATACGATCATGTGGGTCTTACCATTACTAATGGACTTGATGAGTATTGATGGAATCATTGTAATGTAACAGAATTGGGTTTAATTAAATTTAAAAAATATAACTACTTTTGATGTGTTACCATCTTAAGTTTTAGTTGATGTATTCCTGTGTCCTCAATGGAGAGAACAAGGGGTAAATGGATGGTCGCCTTTTATGTCTTTAAACCTTTAATGTAAATGGTGATGAAAATACTTGCCATTTAGATAGTGAGGAAATATAACATGGTTATATTTGGGATAACACTACCTTCAATATTACAAATTCGTTTAAGACTACCTTCAATAGTACAAAAAATAGTACAAGAATTTGTACTATTGAAGGTAGTGTTATCCCAAATACAACCATGTTATAAATGGTGATGATCAATGCATCCAACTTTAAAACACGTCTGTCTGGCATACAGAGTGAAAAACATCCATCCATCATATTGAGCTCGTAATAAGAGTTTTTACCTCTCAATACAGCCTGGAGAATGTCTGGAATAAAAGGTCGAGTTCATGGGGGTTGTGGCAGCTGGTGCAAATTTACATAGCCAGAGCAGGAATATTTTCTATGAAGAGAAATTTCAATAAATCAATTGAAGAGAAAATGTATTGGTGATCGTTGAAAGAAGGGACAATATGTTCCTTTGCACACATGATTTAGAACAGTATTAGAACAATGAACACAGTGATAAAAAATTCTGAAATGCTGGCACTAGTTTAAGACTTGCGGAAACACAGGTATGTTATCACCCTGTCGTGGCCAAGGACTAATAACTATATTATACCTCAACTTGAAGCTGGATATCTAGGGAGTTATATAGTATAATCATAGTATGATATAGGTTTTTTATTGTCACATCCTGTATCAGCCCTTCACCAATATCAGCTAAACCTTTCTGGTTAACACCCATACATTACTCTCTTTGAATAACTAAACTGTCCATCAAATGATGTGCATATGCCACAAACCATCTTGGGAATATCACACTCTTGTTCAGGTTCTGCAGATCGGGATCATTACTAGATTGCACGGAACACTTACATGACTTGTATCAAGTTCCATTTTTCCACAATGACATGACTGCAAACGTACAGTTGTTGTTGAATAATATAGTGATAGTAAAACACAAGTAGATATGTGTGCGGACAGTTTTAGTATCCAAGCTTAGTATTTTGTTAGAGGACAGTGGAGGCATCATCTGATTTTACTCTGAGTAGGAACTTCGTTTATATCTTAAACCCATCTAGTGACAGACCCTTGTTACTAGAAAATCCTTGTCCCGGGTTCTTTGTATGATTGACATTAAGTGATTTTACAAGCTGACGACTTCGAAAACACATTGTTGATTACCAATGCACATGTTGTACACGATTCGAATATTAATGAATGAAGGTCAACATATTGTATCATAGTTGTGTTTAAGTAGTGTAACATGAACATTGATATATTGTTTAACAAACTGAACACTTTTCACTATGGGTGAATTACGCCTGAAATCTATGACAATAAAAATAAGGTTAGTCATTGAGTTGTGTAGCTTTTAAATATACATTTTCACTTAGTTGATACTGATATCGTTTAGCTCTCATGACATGTTACATTTAGGATTTGTCCAGGCGAAATGGTCGTGTGGTAAGCTGTTGGTACGGTTAATGCTGGCGATAGTTGCCTTACTCTCAGGGTGTGGGTTCGAATTCCGCAAGAAAGTCGGCCCAAATAAGTACAATAATTTGTACTATTGAATATAGTGTTACTCCCAAATGTAACAATGTTATATTTGTTCACTATCTAAATGGCATGTAGTTCTTAAGCATGAGCTCTCTCTTAATATATTACAATAATTACGACAAGACAATAAAATCATTCAGAAAATTGTCAGATCGCAGGTTAACAACCAAATGAAATTAAAAGTTTTAACTTTGTGGAATGTAAAGCAGGACTTTTGTGACAAGGGGAACGTGTTTAGACAGTGTTGCCTCAATTCATCTTCCACTCTTCTGATTTTCATTAAACAGCGTGTCTTGGTGATATTACATGCTGTTTTGGATTAGCGTGTGTTACTGATAAGTTGTTTGTAGGCAATGAATTCAATACAAGTTGGTCGAAGCTGTCAAAAATCAGTTTTAGGCAACGCCTTAAATACTAGTGTTATTGAGATCATGATGTTATGGGCAGTGGCTTAAATCAATTTGAAGTCATCATGTAAGCTTAATTAATGCCTTGCTAATGGAACAATAAGAAACCTAATAATGACGACCACTTTGCTTCTTTCTTTTTATTGATCACAGGTGGCACAACGAGTTTTCCTTCCTTTTGACTGTGGAATAGAGTAAACAATACATGACTGTGACTGTCCAATGGATTTAATTGATTTGAGTACTAGAGAGCAACTATTGACTATAAAAGGTAAGATATTGGTCTGTTAAATGGTACCTAGCGATCTTAATTCATCTTAGCAACAAACATTAGTATAGGTCGATGTTCACCACCGTTAAATCCATATACTGTAAAAAATTGTCACATTTCTAAGTGCTTTTAGATATAGATGGAATTGACAGGATTGCTTGAACGAATCATACATATCATCAATCATAGCTATTTTGAAAACCCTGATTATCATTTGGAATCCATTTGCTGTCATTCTAGTGTTCATATACAAATTCCTACACAGAATATACAAAGTTACTAATGTAAGCAATGGACATTTTCATCAATACTATCATCCTGTGCAGATATCACCGCATAGTTTATAACTGTAACATAACGTTATCATGATGATACATAGAGAATCTCACCCAAGTGTCTTCTGATATCAAATATATCAACACGAGTTGATTAAAGTTACAAATATCCGAGGCTTGCCGAGGATATTTTTACTTTAATCAACAAGTGTTGATATATTTGATATCAGAAGACATGAGGGTGAGATTTTATTTATCATTCAAAATCATTCTTAAACAAGTATTAGCAAAATAATGAACATATCTGCAACACTTAACTGCCATTTGACTTCTTCAGCAGTGAGCTCAGTGATGTCATAGCATTGTGACGTCATCAGCATTGTGGCATCATAGCATTGTTACGTCATCAACTTTGTGACGTCATAACATTGTCAGCAGTGATGTCAAGGCCTTGTGATGTCATTAACTGATGATGTAATAGGATTGTGACGATTTGATTGTTGCGATATCTACAATGTAGATATCGCTTGTAGATATCGCTTCATCTCACACAAGCGATATCTACTGTGGGAGCCAGTTTTGGATGATAAATTAAATTAATATAGTTTCAAAAGGAAGTCGATATGATTCTGAACATTTGTGTATTATTTGAAAAATTTATGTTTTCATTTTACATGCTTATTTTTTACGATTTGGACATTTTGATAATCAACTAACTGCCCTTTTCTATTTTCATGTTTTGCTTTCTCTGATTTTTTCTTTGCAGCTTGTAGCAAAATAATTGTTGAGAAAGATTCTGTCTGAGTAGAAGGAACCCCCTCGGTTCTTGTCTTTTCTGAGAGTTGTAATCTTGTCACGTTTTTCCTAAACTGGTGGACATGGAAAGTGTTTTAGACCTCGAAGCAATACCAGACAGTTTTATGCACAGTGATGCAAGTAAGTGTAAATGAAATGGCTTTAAAACCCAAGGAGCATATCACTTAATACCTAACATTTCACTGTGCAAGTGAAACAATGACATGACCTATCAGGATAGCATTATATGTATATACATTGAAGACAGCAGAAGCATACATTTGCCAGTTCATCTGGTACGTCTCACAGTGTTTGAGGCAATTCAGCGTTGCTAATGACGAGTTATTTACGCATGATTTATACAGAATATTATAGCTAGAGTGATTTTAGTTAGGTATTTTTATCCAATTTTCCAAATTTGGTTATTTTATTTTGGTAGGTCATTCATAAATTAGGACGATGGAACAAACAACATTTCATTTGATCGTTTTATTTTCATCCTGATTCAAATCTACCGTAAAACTACTTCCCAATCATTTCGGCAAATTTTAAGAATGTTAACAAGATTTTCATAAACTAGATATCAGTATATTTCAGAGAAGTATATTCATGTCTCATATTTTAATCATATCTAATAAGTAATGGAAACGAGTAAACCTCGGATCCGCGAATCCAGTGATGATTTCAGCCCTTGAGACGGGTATGACAAGTAATGGAACACTTTGTGTTTTCAATGCAAAATCACTTGTATCCCTATTCTTTTCTGTTTAAGTGAAGACGTACATCCGTTATAAAGGTATTCTAAATAATCAAGATAATGATACATGTGCCCTTAGATAAAAAAGATTGTTATTTTAACGTTAGAGTTTTAAACAAGAAACAAACACCTGTGTTCAAATTATGTAAAATTTGTTGAGAAAAGGTCTTTAGACATATATAGACATATATAGATATTTAGACGATAATCAATTAATTGTACCTTAACAAATCATTCTGATTAATGACGAAATACACACATTTCCTGACTAATGGACATTTCTGATGATGCTCTTGTACCTGGACAATATTGCACTTGTATGCGCCATAATTTAGTTTTTACTATTTGACTATTTGTGCTGAAATGTTTCCTTACGATTACCTAAGTGAGTATTGAAGCTAACATTTTATACATTTGTATGATTGCATTCTATTCCAAATGATTGAATTATATAACGCTTTAAAGGGGCATTATTTATAATGATAGTTTATGTCATTCATTTACTTTGGAGGGTAAAACATCTTATTACACAAACCAATTATCCGTCGTAGCAATAACGGTGTATGTGTTGTATTATAACAATAAGTAAGATACGGTATATTTATATTTTTCTTGAAGACCTTTTTTTGTGACAAGTGTCAGTCTTTAAGAACACCTTAATTCAAGAATTTTTTTATTTGGTCCACTGATAAACGGGAGTTTTTCAACATTTAAATACACTTTTATGTTATATCTGCATGTGGAATATGTGGAAATTACTCATCTCTGCTTTTTGTAATAACAAATTCCAATCTTTTGTTAAAGTATCACCACTCATAAGTCCAAGGTTATCACGAAGAGTGTCAATATTAAAAAGTAAGAGTTAACCAACCTTTAACAATGTGGATTGCATATTAATCAATTTGATTTCTCTTGTTTAACCAATGCAAATATTCCTATGTGATATGGCGATGCAAATGCCACTGTCCACATAAAAATGAATTTTACATATTATCAAAATTATGAATTGCATAATGTTATTTTAAAGTTACAACCGAAGGCAATGGTATTGCAAGAAGCTGTCATAAAATAATATATATATACTAATGAATCACCATAGTATGTTGTTGACATCTGAATTTTCTATTGAGGAGGTCGTTAATCACTTGTTGACCATGTTGTTATCCCAGCACGTTGGAAGCTAATCCTTGTCTGAGGCGGAGATTATGTCTTTAGACCATAGATTAAAGTATGAATAGTATGATTACATGCACACGGTTGCACCAACATATTGTCCTTAAGAGAACAGGGAAGTCATAGGTCAGTATTGGATGAAGCTAATTTCCAAAAAACGAAATTGGTCACAACGCATGGTGTATCATCGATAGAGTTGTATTTTGCAGTAGTGACTCTTGGCAAAATAGGTAGCAACATAACCTGACTTATGTCATAAAATGAGTAGATATATTAGCATATTACTGTCTTCGGTGTATTCGGTGACGGGTTTCATATGTACAAAGGTATAATTTAATTACAATTATATATTAATGTTCCACAAATGTGTGTTTATTTTATCTACTATGGTATGAAAGCAAACGACAAGAGCATTCTTCTTAATGATGTTGTTACAAATTACATTTAATCTAATAACGCAATGTATACAAAATACCATTGAATAGTGTAAGCTCATATTGAAACATTAGTTTCTCCTCAAATTGACACGATCGAGAAACGTATCCCATCTAATATCATCAATCACCACGTTATCAAATGAAAGCATTACATGTTAACAGAACAGAAACGTGGCACAGATCATACCTTGCTAAAAGCACATTGCACAAAAAGAAGGTAATTATAACATGTTGAGTCATACTTCAACTGTACAGGTATTGCATTTATTGTCTGAACTTTATTTAAAAAGTTATTAGGAACTTTCTAAATTGTAAACAACTGAGGCATAGAAGCATTTATAATATAGATCAGCTAGGGTGTAAGTGTAAGTCAATCCTAGTGTCTTGCATACTTTTATAAATCTGCTATTGATTTCCATATAGAAATCATGATATTGATATTGTTATGTTTCCTATAGTGCAGTCATTACAAACTGTCGTTATGTCACAGAGGTGACGTTTCTTTAATCATTCAATAAAGTTACGAATATGGTAAGAATTAATCTCTTAAACGTATATGTAAAGATTTTAAATTCCCCTTTCGAAAACATGTTATTATTTTTCCTTTTCATAAATATTCTTCTGTTACTTCTTATTTCCGCGTGCTTAAATAAATAAAAGTAGTTAGATTAAATTCATTCCAACACAATGAGTCGGAGTCTTATTGATTCCATCCTCTCATTAACTACATGCCCTCTATAAAGATCCGGTTACACTGAAATTAAGCTCGATTTCTCAAAGATTTGTTCAACTTATATCTGATGATTTTCTGAATTACAACCCTGTCAGGTAAAGAAATCATTTTGATGGGAGCTATTCCCTGGAGTCCTTTTTTCAATTCTGTTTAATGGTTTGTGTAATCAGTTTTATTAGCTTGGGAATCAATCATATTAATCATTTCATTAAATGGAACAAAGATACAAACTGTTCCTAGAATCAGTAGAGACTTTGTGACAAGTTAAATAAGAAGTAAGTGGTATGACAATTTTTCTGAATTAATAAGATCTCATTTATATTCTAAGCATTTTTATATAGGTGTCTCCTTGTAGTAAAAGTGTTTCATAAAAAAGCAACGAAAGCCAATCTTTGGTTTGAATGAAATGAAACTGTTTCTCAATAAAAAAAGGAAAAGCTGCTTTGTTTAAAACATAAAATAAAAGATTAGCTAAGGAAGTTTAAACACACACATTTTACGAATATGAACTTGATTCTAAAGTAAGATGGATTCACGTCACTAATCATCTCTATCAGCAGTAGTCCCCTGAGACAATGTTTTTAAATGTAGTTTAAAGTTTTCAATCTTTTTGCAGCCAATTGGAGAAATCTATCAGATAAATGATTTCAATATTTCACAGAAAGATGAAAAAATGAAACACACAATGAATGATTCGGTGTAACTTTAAATTAATTTTATTATTATTTGATAATATGATTGTATGTGTATTATACAGTTATGACATAATGAATATTTAAACATAAAATGTATAAGCTATTTCTTTTTTGACAGTTTCTCAAATATATAATATTTTATGTCAACCTTTTGCCAGGGGTAAAGTGTTCCAATTAATAAATTATTTAAATCAAAACTCAACATTCAACCTTTTTATTAATAATTAATTCAATATCAAATGTAATGACATTCCTCTTGAATATTATTTTTTATATAAATATAATAGTTTTATTTTGAAAATGAATCATTATTATCAAATGTTTAAGTTGTTATTTCTATAACATTAATATTTTCATTGTTATCATATACTGATACGTGCAATGGTTGTATGATTTCGATGATATACTGAGAGAAATGAATAAGGGAACGTTTGGTTTGCTTAGGATTTTTTAATGATCATGTATGCGGTTTAAACGCTGTGTAACAGACATCTAGAGCTGGAAATTGTCCAAAGACAGTATTCTGTGTGTCCCCCATGTTTATTGATTACTGCAGCACACCTCTTCTGTAGACTTGGTATGGGTTTGCTCATCAAAGCTCTCTGAAAACTACGCCACTCTTCTACAAGAACGTCATGCAGTAGGTTGAGGTTCTCAGGCTGTATTTGGCGTATTGAACTCTGTGATCCAGAAAATCGTGGAGATGATCTAACGGATTAATGTTGGGACTTTTGGATGGCCAAGACCGAATCCTCACAGCATTATTCTGCAGATACTGCATTGGAACTCGAGCGGTGTGGAGCTGGCCGTTATCCTGCTGGAAACAAAAGTTACTTCCAGCACGTTGATTCTTTGGCACAGCGATGGGCATCACAACTTCAGCCCTGTAACGAACACCAGTAAGTCTGCCTGCAACACGTAAGAGTTACGTACTACTATCGTACGTTATCCCGCCATACACCATAACAGAGCCACACTTATACAGATCTTACTGTTTTACAGAACATGCAACTTAACACTTATTACGTCGCCTCCAGACACACATCTGTCCGTTTGCAAAGTCCAGGTTAAAGTGAGATTCATCGGTAAACATCGGGTAACGCCAATAATGCATCAGATGACCACGATGAACTCTAGCCCACCAATTCATAGACGTTTGTGTTCAGCTGTCATCCGCACACGAACAAATGGACGACGTGTTTGCAGACTTGTAGTTTGCAGTCGATTTCTCAGAATTAAATTTGAAAGCCATACACCAGTTATCTGACTGGACCTAATGTTAATTTTGGATGATGATTAGAATCTGTCACGTAGAGTCATTCCCCTTATTAGTCGATCTCGCATACGTGATGTTTTCCGCTTACCCCCGCGATCAGGTATCATCTTGACGCCATAAATCTGCCGATAGAGGTTCCAGAGTATTGAAATCACACTCATGGGTCTGTAGAAGTTCTGTTTGGCAGATGACCTTTCCCCCATTGATCTGGCCTATGGCTTGTCATTATTAAGCATTTGTCAAATACCGTCTTTTCATCCTTCAGAAGTGTGACAGATGATGTGTATTTCTACCTTTTAAAACATTTAAAACCCAATGCAATCATGCTTTTCAACTAAAAATGAAGATGCACGTGCTTCAAGTCAGGATATGTGTGCGCTATTAAGACCTAACCCCTTCATGTTAGACGTATTGGGCGTCCAAACATGGTGTTATACCTCAAGAAAACTTTTCACAGTTAAATTTCCTTTATTCATTTCCATCAGTATATATATATATATATATATATATATATATATATATATATATATATATATATATATATATATATATATATATATATATATAAGAGTAAACATCAGATGGTTTTGACTGGATCAATCTTCTTTAATACAATTCGATGAGCTCATTTCGACCAGTATATCGGTCTTTTCAAGTATGTATATATACTGATATACTGGTCGAAATGAGCTCATCGTATTGTATTAAAGAAGATTGATCCAGACAAAACCATCTTTTCTATATATTACCTTACTTCATGTGAGAAGCAACTCATCTTATATATATATATACACATTAAATACACTTTTAAGCATTGATTTTCAAATATTTCACAACCCTCTAAAGTGCATTGATGTGCAGCCATTCGGGACAACTAGGCATAGCGTTGTTTATTTCCAACAGTATATATAGGGGATAGCGCGGGATGGTTCGGACACCCCCGCTAACTCCCAAACCGAAAATGTAACATATATTTTCATTGTTTGAGGAAACTCTTGCCACGTCAACAACCATGCCATATTCTCGAAACGTTGGGCAAGCGGGAATTTTTATCAGCTGAGACGATTTTCGTTTTTTACCAAATCCCATGTAACTTTTGACTATGACTATGCCATAAAAGGTATCGGTTTTTGGGGAATAGAATTTTGCCTTGTACAGATAAGCACAACTCATGTGTGGACAGTTTCATTCTCGTATACTCTCTCCTGTCTGGTTATCAATTTGTATTTATCTAAAGAAGTTACAGTTGGAAAGCTTCGGCCATATGGACGAACCTACCCCATACATGTCCCTTATCATGTGTGCGATTGTGTTAAACTTTCACAGACATGGACATTAATCAAAAACCCTTGCATATTTACTATCAGCTGCGGAAATACACCGATAATGCCTACATTGTATTCATTGAAAACTGGTTGCTTATTTGGACAATGTGGACATCTTTCAAAATTCGATACACTTATTTTACTATTGGAAGTAACACTCTCATTCAATGCATATACATAGATAAGATATTAAGCTTTATTGAGGCATGTATCATGGCTTTCATATCTTAGTATTAAATAGTCCAGAAGGATTTGACTGAAAAGCGTCCGAACCATCACCGCTCTCCCATATATATATATTTTTAAATTTGCCATTTATTATTAAAGTTTACCAAATATGCTACATTAGAGGGTAAGACATCTCAGTACATGAGCCAATACGCCATATCCATAGAAAACGGTTATCCATTTTGGAAGAAAATGGAATTCTTCAGTGTGGGAGGTAGATTTGTAGGTCTCATTCGCTTTTGCGAATTCAGACAGCAAGATGGTTAACCATACATACATATATATATTTACTGTATGATTGAACACGTCAGAAACGGATATCCGTAGTTGTATGTAATAACTATAATATAATCACTTACTCAATGAAGTATATACATATGCATGACCATATACCATCAATCATCAGACACTATTACAGCTTATGTAAGTATATGGCCTCCACTATGGATTGTACCCAGATATACATTTATTAGTTAAGAGAATGGGTATCTATAAAGATATCAAGTTAGACGCCTTTACATGACATGGTCATTAATGTATTATTAAATCAAATGTCTTCTGAAGTATCATTGTAGGCCTGTTTTATAACAAAGAATATGGATTATTCATGGTTATAACGCACATTTTATGAATATGACGATCAAAGACATCACTTCGTGCAGAAAATGAGGAGGTCAAGCCTCCATAAGCTTTATACTCTATAATCTTTAAATATATTGCACTGCGTTCATGAGTTGTTCATTTATGGACGGTATTTGTAGTGCTTAAAACATTGATTTGGGAAATTTCAATGTTAAACATCCTATAACATCGTTATTAAGTTATTTAACATCATTAATTCTAAAACACTGACATATACTGGTGGATTGAGTCAATTCACAAACAAACTATTAAAACAATCGACAATAAACGAATAAACAAAGTAAATGTGTTAAAAGTTTAGGTACATGTACCAATTAATTAAGTAGGAATTAATGACACGCGAAGCTAAAACTATGATATGCAATCTGTTTTTTGAAACAGAAGAAAGAAAAAAATTCAAAAGCCATTGAGGAATGCCTTCTTCACTACCTCACTAACTCACTTGTCGACCGGTAGTTGATTGGTTTTCATAGATAGTAACTTATGCTATGAGGATATTACTTATAAAGGGTAGACGGAAACGTAGTCCAGTTACATTACAACAAATTACGTAACAGGCAGTGTAAAAGTATAACATACGGATATCACCTCTACATTCATAAAACTAAGGTTGTACTGACCTTTCGCGAGGACATCAAACTCTGCTAAATATTAAATGTCTGTTCTAGCTGAATCTCTTCACATTGTGATCAATCTCCAGTTCTGTCTCAATTATTTGCACCACTATTCAGCAATAGACGAGAGCATACAGATGTCTTTTGTTACCTTTTACATTCTTTTTCATAGGCAAAGTTTGTCTGAAGACATGCTGTTGATCAAATCAATACATAGTGAATTTAAGTTTTATTTTGTGCAGATAATCATTCGATAGACATGCAATTACAAATTGAGTAAGTTTAATTAATCTGTTAAGTGCATATGTCAACATGTTCTTCTTGTCCTCTTCTTTTCATCTGTGGCTCTATTGCTTTTGCGTGCTTCAGCAAATAAAAGTAATTACATTAAATTCATACCGACACAATGCGGCGCAGATTGATTGATCCCACCCTCTCATAAAGTACATTACCTCTAAAAAGACTGGTTCGTTGAAATTAAGCTCGATTTCTCAAAGAGTTTTCAACTTATATATATGGTTTTCTGAATTACAACTCTGTCATCATTTTGATGGGAAATATTCCCCAGAGTCTTGTTTTCAATTCTGTTTAATGGTTTGTGTAAGCAATTTTATAAATTTGACAATAACTCTCCTTACAATATTTCATTGAATTGAAAAAACACAATAAGTCATCCAAGAATCGGTAGAGACTTTTGGACAAGTTAAATAAATTAAGCTTAGTGTTTGTAAGCGGTGAGATTGATGTTCAGATTTCACAGTGCTAGATTTCTCTCATATATACTAAATTCAAAAGTACCTCATTTATATTCTCAGTATTTTGGTATCAAATGTTTCCTTGAGAACCCCAGAGAGAGTAAATAACTTCATATAAAACTGGGACAGAAATCTTTGGCTGCAATAAATATATAAATAAAAACTGTGACTTCTATACATAACTCCTTGTTAAGGAATCGTTTTAGAACAAAAATCACGCACTTGATGGTTATGTATCCATAAGACCATTTTTTTTAGAATTCCATATTGTTAAATTGACACTATAATGCCTTTTAATCACATTTATGTTATCTATCTGAGAGAATAGTTTTACACTGACCTTGACCTTTCTGCCAATAACATATGTTAAAACCAAAAGAAGAATAACGATTCGGGAGTAAGGTTTTTAGTTTAAGTGATACTATATTCTCCTGAAACTATTCCAGCGGGGATAACAAACACATGTTCGGGGCCTGAATTCATTTAACTCGGATAAACCTGTCTGAAGTGAATGGATCCTTACTTGAACAGAAATACAATATAATCCATATAATGTTCTTGTGTGTCTATGGTTATTCGGCATGAGATGTTCCTAACGTGTAAGATCTGTGTGAATCATGTTTATGTGTCTGAGTTGAGCACCGTCAACCTTTCTGGCACTTTACTTATTTCACACAGAGGAGATATAAATGTCAGGAAAACATCCACTGAGTGTTAATATAATTTCTTTTATTCATTAATGTAAATTGGGTGGTAAGTTTATTTTCAATCAATAGTTATATACTTATACATAATACATGTATTGTAGGAATACAAGAACTAGTTTAATTTACAAGAAAATCTAATTCACAATACAAATTTAATTTCTCAATAAAATGATAATTATGTCGTTTTTCGTCATTGTCAAGAGCTTGGATCAGCAAATGTATAATTTCTAAGGGACGACTTTTGTTTAAACAATATTTGGTCATGTATTGTTACAGGTACATCCGGATGGACAAACAAGGTTTCCTCTGTATAAATGCCTTTCCCAGATGATTATATTTTCAACTGGATAATTAAATCATAAATGGTATACATTAATATAGAAACCGAACATGGCCATACTTGATATATCTTAAAAGCATTAGATGAAATTGTTTTTTTTTAAAGGAAAGTACTGTTTCTGTTAAAAAGGACAAACTGGATTTGTTCAGGAACTTTAAACTCAGACATTTCACCTAGCAGAACTTCATGCAAAAGTAAGATGGAGTCGAGGCACTCTTCTATCAGCATTAGTCCCACGAGACACTGTTTTTGTTTAGTTTTCGATTTATTTGAGAAATCTATCAACGAAATGTTTCCAATATTTCACAAAATGGCAAAAGTAACTCAACCCACAATGAATTATTGGGTGAAGGTTTCAAATGTGTTTTTATCATTTGATAAATATCAATTTACGAATATTTAACAGTAATGGTAGTATTTCCAAAAATATGTAAAATATACAATTCATTACCTATTTTTTAAACAGTTTCTCAAAAGTATAATATTTTATGTCACAATTGTCAACAACTGCCAGGAAAAAACTACGGGTTGTAACCAGATATATTTATACAGTACTGTGTCTCATCAGGGTTCAGCTATAATGATATCAGGCTGGACGCCTTTACGTGGTTTGGTTATCAATGTACTTTTAGATCAATCGCCTTCTGAAATATCGTTGTAGACCTCTATTATAATAACAAATATGGATCTTTAATGATTATATCGCATGTTTTATGAATATGGCGATCAAAGCAATCACTTGGTGCAGAAAATGAGGATGTCAAGCCTCCATAAGTTTTATACTCTCTATAATCGTTATGTACATTGCTCTGCGTCATTGAGTTGTTCATGTATGGACGGTATTTGTTGCACATAAAACACTGATTTAGGTAACCTGAATGCTAAAACAACATTTTGTAGCAACGGTATTGGCGAGTTATAAAAACACTGACATACACGGCTTGATTGAGGGTAAATATGAGTAACTTCACCAGAGAAACTATGATTGATAAATGAAAATCGGCAAAAGCGAATAAACAAATCAAATGTGTTTTAAGTTGAGATACATGTGGCAATTAATTAAGTAGGAAGTAATTACACACGTAGCTAAAACTTTTATATGCAATCTGTTTTGATTGAAAACGAAAAAAAGAAGAAAAAAACCCTTTTATTGAGGTATTCTACTCCACTATCTAACTTACTCACATGCCAAGCGGTACTTGATGGGTTTTCATATATAGGAAGTTTTGTTTATGAGGGTATAACTTATAAAGGGTAGATTGAAACAAAATACTTAAATCTGCAACGATGAGTGTAAAAGTATAGCATTCGGATATCATACATTCATAATTCTTCGGTTGAACTGACATCTACCTCTTTTTTATTCCGCAAAATATAAAATCATTACGATGTTGTCTATTCCAATTGAATCTCTTTCACATTGATGATCAATCACTAGTTCTGTCTCACGTATTTGAACCATTATTTACCCAGGGATGAGAGCACACGGGATGTCTTTTGTCACTTTTTATATTACTTTTTATAGGCAAAGTTTCGTCTTCAGACATACTGTCTATCGAATCAATACATGGAGGATATTTGGCTTTTCTTGATAAATACCATGTTTATCTCATCAATTGAGGTAGAAAGTTTATATTATCACGAGATGTGATAAACATGGTATTTGTCAAGAAAAGACACATTTTCTATTTATTATATGACCAAATCCTTGTATATTAACCGAAATCGACTTTTACGTTAAGTTGGCTCCAGAATGAGCCTGTCGCCTTGTTTTATGACGTCAGGTCATTGTTATATCAGTCACTCCATTGTTATTTTCACCAGTGACTGATAACACGGTTTATTTTCATTGATAGATCCCGGTATTTCACCTGCAATCATATAATAAATAGTGAGCTCCAGTTTTATTTTGTGCAAATAATCCGATATTTGTACACAGCGTTCAAAAAGTTCTTCAAAAACTGAAATTTGATTTGTGTACTAAACAATATATAACATCATCATATAAAACAGTAAGGTATAACAATAAATGTATAATATATAAGGTATAACAATGGTTTACAATGTGTGATGTTCACCTACACTGAATGTGATAAAGAATTTAGCAACACAAACAATGCAATACGTGTATAGAGAAACTGTTGTCACATAAGATATATATCTTCCTATGCTCAGTGATTTCGTTCAGTTCTTTCCAGGAATGATGGTCATTGTTTGGTTCTGTATGAGAAATGTTCGAGATTCCTGCCACTCTGATATACGTTGAATGCATACATGTGTTGTAAATGTCAACGCATTAAGCCAAATACATGATTTACATCATCAATGAAATGTTATGAATATAATTGTTTACTGTGTAACAATTTATTCTATATTTTGATTTAATTTAGATCTAACTTTAAAATTGGCAATGCAATATGACCACTGGGAGGATGACCGAAGAAGAATCAGATGGTTTTTCCCCGGACTACTTCAATCAGAGATTAAGGTTTAACATGAGATAGGGTAATTCCTGTTACATGAATTATTACTTACTAAATATTTGTCAATATACAACGAACATTCTATGACATGTTCATGCACATATTCTTTGTGGTAAATTACATGTAGAACTGTTATAAGGTATGCACATGTAATTGACAGTCATTTTCGTTTCCTTTCAAAGACATATTTTTTCTCAACCATTTTATGTTACAAATGACAAATTACACCAACATTTTGAATAATCTCTGTTGCCATCATACCACTGATACTGTTTTTTTTATTGACAAAGGTTGACATGTCATGCAAAGTTATCGGCATCGTTTCCAGACACACGGAATATTACTGTATATCTCTAAGGAATTTTTTTTTTCTTTATTTTCATGTTCTATTGAAATGTCAATGGCCAATGTGAAAGTATTTTGACATTTTACATAGGGTATGATTTATTATTATGTGCAATTTATTGGACACAGTTTGTTCTGCTCGGTAGATATTGTATTTACAGTTTAGAGTTGACATTTATTATACCGGGGCTAATTCTTATACCAGGATTGTAATGAAAATAAACATTTAACTATAACCAAATGTGTTCAAATTGTAAATAAACCGTTTGACAAGACACAAAAGCAAATCAACAGTTATGCCCAAAATTAAAGTTAAGACTCTATTTACTGTCACACTGTCAAAAAGTATGAGCTTATCTGTAGAAGTCCTCATGTGGAGAATTGAAAGCACTGACCAATCCAAAGGGCTAGTTGAAAGTCTTTCTTGTCCCACGGTTAAGGTAAATTTAAGTAAAAAGTAAATTCATTGCTTCACAATGTCAACAACATGCCCAGTATACATTTCTCATCAATATTTCACATTCCCCTGTTAAAAATGATGTGATGTGATGGTATTTGTGAATCATGGATCATGATTTACACAGTTACAAGGTAAAATCAAAGAAAATATTTATCTGTTAAAAAAAGTCATTAATCAACAAGATTTGCTTTTTAAATGTTATACAATTATTTTGTACTGTTCTAAATATTATATAAATTCGTGAACATCCTTGCACATGGTTTTCAAAAGCATTGGCCCTACTTGTCCTGTCTGAGTGGAAGTAATCTCAACTGCACTTCTCTTTTCTAAGAGTTTGTTCTTGTAAGAAATTCGTGTCACGTTGGTAAACATGGAAAGTGTTTTAGACTTCACAGCAATATCAGATCGTTTTATGCTTACTGATGTGAGCAAGTATAATCAAGTGAATTTACAGCCCGAGGACATGAATTATATTACTTAATCCCTAACATGTGACACAATTTTCGAATGTTTCTGAACATAACTGTCAGAGATATGCACATATTATTGTGAGTCACTCATTTGTTCAACATTTACAAACATTCTGTCAGTCGAAACTTGAAAAGGGTCTTTTAATTCGACAGTTAACTCCAATCTTGTTTTCAGACAAATGATGGAAATGGCAGTTTTCACACGAGTGAAGTATTTCTGTATATAAAGAAACAGTTTTCATTACTGTCAATTTCTATGACCATTTATAGTTACACCAAGGTTGTCATGACAAAACATAGACATTCTACGAAATATGTTTAAATTGTAAATAAACCTTTTTACAAGTCACAAAATCAATTAGTCGGGTCAATATATGGGAAAAAAACCCTCAACCCACAACAAATTGCTACAAAAGGTTTCTCAACTGATTCTGGTAGGGTTTAGTGTATTTTAAAACATACTAAAAGTTTACCAAAGTTGGACCCCTGGAAATGTGTTTTTTTTCAAGATGGCGTCCAAGATGGCCGCCAAAACCTGTTAATGACCATAACTCTGCAACCATAAACTCGAATGTGATGATCTTGGTGTCTACCCCTAGGTTTTGGGGGGCAACGAACACATTGAGATTATAAAAAATGGTGTTTGTCTACAATACAACAGAGAAATCCAATATGGCGTCCAAAATGGCTGCCGACACCTCCAAATGTCCGCAAGTCCATTACTATTCATTCAAATTTGATGTTTTAGATGTTAATTTCAAAGTTTTGGGGGGCAAGGAAAACATTAGGACCATTGCAAATAAAATTAGACCATTTTATTACAAGTAAATCTAACTTTGTCCAACATGGTACTACCATTTGACCTACGTTTCAGTCTAATTTGATTAGATATGGGTATATATCTATCCCCTGGGTCTACCTTGAACCCACGTTTCACCAGTTCTCCGCACGACCTGGACACTTCCGGAATATTCACCTAAGTGAATACCAATGTTCTTCCTTTTGGTACCATCCAAAATCCCGTGGGCTAGGATTTTCCTCTGCAAATATACAATCTTTGTCCAAAAACTTGCTATTTAGATGGCCCTATTTGTGTGCCGAATAACAGTACCCTGTGTTGGTGGAAACAAATGCTTCATTTTAGTGTGCTTTCCTTGGCAGAAAGGTCTTGTTTAACAACCTCACTCTGGTAAGTGAGGTGTTGTGGTCATACATGACACACAAATCTTTCTATGAGAGAAACTGTTTCCACTCTCTGTCAATCGACTGGTAGGGGATCCTGCATTGGAAAATAAAAGCTTCTGTTATCTCTGGATAGGATACCTGGATAGGCTTGCCAAGTCTGCCATTACGTTTTCTTTCCTCTACCATCAAACTGGAAGTTGTGTCACGTCCTGTACATGAATGGTTAAAAGGAAGAGCTAATGCACAATTGTCTCATCATTTGATGAATAGCATTCACATTGTATAATGTAAAGTTCTTGTCGTTTCCAATGGACAAGCAAACGTTTTATCTTTGGTGTGTTTCAGCTCATGTAATACCCCAAGAAGAACCACGAACATATCTGTATCCACTTTGTTGCGCCTTGATTATAAAGCATCTTGTACATTGAGAACTAGTCTGGTGTCCTTTTAATCTGACACAATTGTTGATTCACGACCATTGGTAAACACAGGTTTCCCTAATGTTATGTTCACTTCTTTACCTGCCTCCTGCTTGTTTTGACACTATATGTTAGTATATGTTTGTTGTTTGAGTTTTTGAAATTCTGTGGTAGTTTGTTTTGTTTGGACACATTGCGTCCTGATCCTTTGTCTCTTTTGTCTGTGGTTGCAGACTTGAGACTTATTTCTTGCTGTGGTCCCATACACTGTCTATCCTTGAAAAGTCAGGAAGTTGCCTTGTTACCCAGGTTAGAAGTGTGCGATCACTGTACTATCCAAAGGATGACACATTGCCTATTGGCAGTGAATTGACAATTAATGCTCCATCAAACACTTTAGCATCTAATTTAAGCATATCCTGGAGATTTTCACGCTATCCAAAAGTTCAGATTTGCAAGTTTCCATGTTGTTACAAAGCTATAGGTCATTGGTGATTTTCTAAATTGAAAATTGTGTCCAATCAGGTTGGCGGAATTGGCATGCAATAACTATTTGAGCGAATAGGTTGTCATCATCTTTGCGATTAATGAATTGTTACTTTTCCTTGGTCTTCACCTTACTGTGTTGTCTCTTGAAAGGTAGTACATACTCTGGAATCTGCTTTGATGTGGTGAGACAATGGTATAATCGTTGAAATGACACTAGACGAGGTACATCATTTGTTCTAAGAAGGTTTATAAAACAGAAGTAATATGTTTCACGCGGACTGTATCAGACTTATTAGTATATTCCGACCAGTGAAAAAGGTACATGTATACATTAATATACAGTCATGACATTTTTGTAAAGCTTTATTATGCTGAATGAATGGAAAATATCATCCTGGGTAAGGCGCCACAGACCTATATAAGCTGTTTGAGAGGGCGGTCTAGTAAACCGACAATATCTACATAATATTATGACGATAACGTTATTGTTGTGAGTAATATACACTTCCTTTTAAAAAAAAATCAAGTATGTCAAGGAGCAGGAACAGGAGGATGACACTCACAACTGAACGCTTTGAAACGCTATGGACAAAGATGGTTGTGCATAAGGTAAAAGTGGACTGCTGAAGGTCATGGATTCATAATGATAAAACAGCCTAGTGTTATTCATAATTGTCGTGATGTGTCCTTTGCCCCCTAAAACTGGGGATGGACACCTAGATCACCAATTTGAAACGTAGGTCAAATGGTAGTGCCATGTTGGACAAAGTTAGATTTACTTGTAATATAATTGCCTTATTTAATTTCTAATGGTCCTAATGTGTTCCTTGCCCTCAAAAACGTTGAAATATCAAATTTGAGTGAATAGTAATGGACTTGTGGTAATCTGAAGGTGTCAGCGGCCATTTTGACGCCATATTGGATTTCTGTGTTGTATTATAGACAAACACCATTTTTATGATCTTAATGTGTTCGTTGCCCCCACCAAAACCTAAGGATGGACACCAAGATCATCATATTCGAGTTGATGGTTACAGAGTTATGATCATTAAAAGGTTTTGGCGGCCATCTTGAAAAAAAAAAAATTTCCGGGGGTTCAACTTTGGTAAACTTTTAGTATGTTATGAAGTATACTAAACCCTACCAGAATCAGTTGAGAAACCTTTTGTAGCAGTTTTTTGGGGGTTTAACTGTATTTTGACTTGACTTAATCATCAGTTATCGCCAAGATTAAATTTCGGTTTAAGGCTCCACCAACCAAGATCCATGTCACACTGTCAACAAGAGAATTAGTGAGTACAGCTCACTCATATACCCCCGCTTTTAACATTGGTCAAAAAAGAAAAGTTTTTAAAATTTTAAAATAGCAGATAGACATCAATGTTTAGTCTTCTGTATGAACAAACCACATGAGTACTATGAAAGCAGAGTATGTGTGTTTTCATAGTAACTATGTCTTCATAGATACACTTGTAAGAGTGCTTACATTATGCAAATGAGGTTATGAAACATAGAAAAGACAAGTTTCGAAACAATTGAACAAATAGTGTTTGAGTTATGAGTGGAACAAAGCGTGTGAAAGACAAAGTGAAAATACTGAGAAAATTTGAAACATTATGCAAGTGAGGGTATGAAACATACACAAGGCAGATGACCGTTATATATACACACCACCGACTACGTCGAAGCGGAGGTATAAAAAGTAAGAGCTTATCTGAAAAGTACTCAAGTGGAGAATCGAAAGCACTGACCAATCTGGAGTAAAGGCCTAGTTTAAAGTTTTCAAACCAATCTGTCTGGCTTAAGCCCAAGATAAAAAGTTAAGACCTCACCTGAAAGGTCTCGGGTAGTGGAATATCAAAGTCCTTTCAGTGACCAAGCGAATACAAATTCAATGCTTCACAATGTCAACATCATTTCCAATAGACATTTCCCATCAATATTCACATTCCCCTGTGAAATGTGGTCTGATGGAATTAGAGAACAGAAAAGATTATGTTAGGTAAAATTATCACGATTACCATAGAACATATCGTCTGTTAGAAAAGCCATCAATCAACAGTCTTTGAATTTTGTTATTGTTCTAAATATCATGACATGATTATTTCTTATAGTTGCCAAACCCATCGGCCGTACTTGTAAGTGAAGGAATCTCAACTGCAGTTCTCTTTCTGAGAGCTTGTAATTGTAGGAAAATACTTGGCATGTTTCTTCTAAAATGGTAAACATGGAAAGTATTTTAGATTTCACAGCAATATGAAACAGTTGTAATGCAAGTGTAATCTAGTGAATTCAGGGCTCGAGGACATAGTAAGGTCTATTGTGACACAATTCTCGGAGGTTTCTAAACAGAACTGGTAGACATGGACAGAAATATGTAGATTCTCATACCAAAGTAGGCAAAGATATGCCGGGTATTAAAATTTCATAATGGTCGTGGGAATTAGAATTTTTCCAAATATAAATTTCATTTTGATTGTTTGACGGAACTACTGTTCGCCCATTCATGAATTGTTTAGCTTCCCAGTTTTAGGTAAATCATATAGATGCACAATGTCGTCCATACCAAGTTCAAGTCCCATGTCAGTAAAACATATCAAATTGACAATCACGATCAATCTATCTTTCCGAGACTGTAATTACAGCATCTTGCACAAAGCGCTGACTGAACTGATGTCACGAAGCGCTGACTGAACTCCTGCACGAAGTGCTGACTGAACTGATGTCACGAAGCGCTGACTGAACTGATGTCACGGCTCCTTGCATCCTGCACGAAGCGCTGACTGAATTTATGTCACGGCTCCTTGCATCCTGCACGAAGCGCTGACTGAACTGATGTCACGAAGTGCTGACTAAACTGATGTCACGAAGTGCTGACTGAACTGATGTCACGAAGCGCTGACTGAACTGATGTCACGGCTCCTTGCATTTACTCATTTTCACCCAAACAAATGCTTTACATGCATTTCTGTTTTCTTAAAGACAATGTTCTTTATAATATACCTGTAAACATTTTTATTTATTAACGAAGTGGCTATAGATGTGAATGAAAACCATCTTTGCAATATGCACTTTAATCACATTAATAGATGTGTTTATTGAGTTTACTCTGATATTATCCAGTGGTGAAAAGGATAAGTGTATACTAAAAGCTTGATTATGTCCTATTATATACCAATTAGAAGAACTGTGTTTTGGGATATTGATTTTTGGTCATAATTCTTCCCCAAAAAGGGAAACCTTTTTCTAAACCAAGTATTCTGTAGTAATGACATGTGTTGCTCTTCACATCGCTGCTAATGGTTATTGACCACAATCAAGATGCACTACACAGACAGAACATGGTTGGAAAAATAAACCTCTATGCTTTAAAAAAAGCTTTTACACATTTTTAGCAGCTCCGACTAAGTCGCACGCGCGTTTTGTATTCGCTATAACTTTTTTCCTAGAAGGTTTTGAGAACTCGTATACATAACTTCTTACTTATGCCCCTGGGGAATTTTTTTGACATGTTCATATTCAAGGTCAAAGGTCAAGGTCACGAGTTCTGAAATCGCTAAAAAAATCCTTGTAAACACGATAACTTGAACAATATTTGTACTATCAGGCTCTTATTTGGTGTACATTAACTATGGAGAAAGGCCAAGATTTGAAAAGTTTTTCGCTAACATCCGTCAAAGGTCAAGGTCACAGCGAGGGCACGACTTAAGCATGCTTTTGCGAAAATGTCTTATTTCAACTATTAACACTTTAAATCATTAAATAATTTTTATACACAATGAAAAGTGATCACTGATTGTGTGACCTTGAATTTAAAAGGTCAAGGTCACGAAATATGGTCAAGGTCACCAGTTCTGAAATCTCTAAATAACCTTTTCCCAAGAAGGTTTTAACACCTCATATACATAGCTTCTTTCTTATAAACCTGGTGGATGATTTTGACATGTTCACATTCAAGGTCAAAGGTCAAGGTCACGAGTTCTGAAATCGCTAAAAAAATCCTTGTAAACACGATAACTTGAACAATATTTGTACTATCAGGCTCTTATTTGGTGTACATCAACTATGGAGAAAGGCCAAGATTTGAAAAGGTTTTCGCTAACATCCGTCAAAGGTCAAGGTCACAGCGAGGGCACGACTTTAGCATGCTTTTGCGAAAATGTCTTATTTCAACTATTAACACTTTGAATCATTAAATGATTGTTATACACAATGAAAAGTGATCACTGATTGGGTGACCTTGAATTTTAAAGGTCAAGGTCACGAGATAGGGTCAAGGTCACCAGTTCTGAAATCACTTAATAACTTTTTTCCATGAAGGTATCAACACCTCATATATATAGCTTCTTTCTTGTACACCTGGGGAAACATTTTGACCTTGAACGTCAAGTTCAAGGTCATGAGATATTGGTTAAGGCCATGTTAATCTTTTGAACTAATTTTGAAATCAGAAATAGTTTTTAAGAACAAAGTTGTGAAAAGTGAACCCAGTGATGATTCAACTTGTTAGAATAACTTGAATAATGAAAAACATTTTGTCCAAAAAAATTCCAATTTTATTTATGCTGAGGAGAAGGCGGAACAGGGAAAGGCGAGACCCAAAGCTGCTCTGCTTTTGCGGTGTCCCGCAAACGCTCTTCTAGTTTTTTTTTTATAGTTTTGTAAATGTGCATTCGCTCCCTACAAGACATTTATTCTCACGTAGCCTATAAGTTAAGCATTTTTTGTATTTAAAATAATCTATTTTACTGTTGTGACCCTCAGATAAAACTAATTGAGCACGATTTGGATATATGTCCCACCTTCACAATTGCTAATTTAAATGACATAAAAAAGTGAAAAAATACCAGTCCATATATTTCGAGTGAGAAACGCCACTTGTTAAGGCAGGAATTGCATTTTTTATCCTTCCCATAGAGACCAAAAGTGACTTAAACATGAACACTGGGAAAACGTGAGGGAATCCATTATCTCCACAGCGTAGTTGTCATGTGAAAAAAGGGAAATTTAAATTTAAATGAATAGAATTATCACAAAACAGGCTTATAGACGCACGCATTGGCACTTTTTAAGAAACAACGTTTATATAAAAATAGACCCATGGGCTCTGTAGCTCATCAGGCTTTATATACATTAACTACTTCAAAATGTCAACTTCTAGGTGAGAGGTATAACATACTTTAAGCACTTTAAATGGGGAAGATGAAATAGGTCTCTGATCTATCTTTGAGGCCATAAAATCCCCTACAAATAAAGTCACACTTGAAGAGTTAATTCATTACTGTTGTTTCCTTTAAAGTACCTCCCTTTAAAGAGCAGATGCAATCTCTAGATGAAGTAGCTTTTCAGGTCATGACGTCTGTGACCTATATTTGGGGTCGCTGGATCACAAAATCTACAATTTAGAATCCTCATTGGCCAAGGAGTCTGCACTCAACTTTCCAGCTCTCTAGACCTTTTGGGACTGGAGAAGAAGATGAAAATTGGTTTTTAAGGTTGTGACCACTGTGACCCCAATTGAGGTCACGGGGTCACTAAATCTACAACTTAGAATCCCTATTAACCAAGGAGTCTGCACACAACTTTTCAGCTCTCTAGACTTTTTGGAACTTGAGAAGAAGATGAAAAAAGGTTTTTAAGGTTGTGCCCCCTGTGACCTCAATTGAGATCACGGGGTCACCAAATCTACAGTTTAGAATCCCTATTGACCAAGGAGTCCGCATTTTGAGGTCATGGGGTCACCAAATCTACAATTTAAAATTCCCATTAGCCAAGGAGCCTGCACACAACATTTCAGCTCTCTAGACCATTTGGAACTGGAGAAGAAGATAAAAATAGGTTTTTGGGGTTGTGACCCCAGTGACCCCATTTGGGGCCACGGGGTCACTAAATCTACAATTTAGAACCCCATTAGCCATGGAGTCTGCACACAACATTTCAGCTCTCTAGACCATTTGGAACTGGAGAAGAAGATGAAAATAGGTTTTTGAGGTTGTGACCCATGTGACCCCATTTGAGGTC
This sequence comes from Gibbula magus, assembly GCA_936450465.1. Lineage (NCBI taxonomy): Eukaryota > Metazoa > Mollusca > Gastropoda > Trochida > Trochidae > Gibbula > Gibbula magus. The sequence continues at coordinate 3,004,527 of OW388300.1, read as the reverse complement.
ACGGGGTCACTAAATCTACAACTTAGAATCCCCATTAGCCAAGGAGTCTGCACAAAAAATGTCAGCTCCCTAGACCAAGTGGTTCTGGAGAAGAAGATGAAAATGCGAAAAGTTTACAGACGGACGGACGGCGGACACCATGCCATGCCATAAGCCCATCGATCAGAAATCAATACTTGTACCTTCATATCGTCAATATACTAAGTCGAGTATCATTAAAATGGTTGTTTTCGGTAACAGTTGATACTTCTCGATAAAATGCTTCTGTGTGTCTTGTGATATCTTATTTTGTTATGTGTAGTTTGTGTGTCCTCATTTCATAGTTATTCCTTTATTCATAAGTTTCATTTGGGGTCGGACACGTGTCTTGTAGCTTGTGTCAAAGTGTCTACGGCTCTGTTCTTATGTTACCAATGTTGGTCTATCAATATACGTACGCATTTAGGTTAAGAAATGAATAATGGTAATATAAAGTATAAAGGATCATTTGAAATGCACTTGGCCAACAATTCCCGACCATATCCTAAGAGCAAACACAAAAAGTAAAGAAAGAAACAAATGATAACGATCAACACATTCTGTATTCTTTGTTTGGAGGTCACTTCCTGGAATGCCAGTCAAAAATGACAAAAGCGTTATAAGAAAAAGAGATATCTGTGCATATCTCATAATTAATAACCGATATTGATAAATTTGTCGCCTTTTCCTTCGCTTTATATGACAGATATAACACTCTCTCTCGATTTTGGTCGAACGTGTAAACATTCGGGGTCGGGAAAACCTTGTGCCTTCGGCCCGCGGGTCCTCCCTCTCTCTCATGTTTACATTTTCAACAAAACCTCGGGAGAGTGTTATATCCTTTACCTAAACTCCTGACCAGCTTTCATAACCCAATGAAATCGTCGTGTTATTCCAGACAGTCTTCCCGCAAGAGGTAGCAACTAAACATGATGATTTGCCCTGTAAGTATTTACCGAGGTGGGTAAAAGCAAATATGTTAAACTATGTAAACTAGGCAACTATTGAATACAAATAATAATCATAGTTTTGAAATGCTCATAAGTCTCTATATCATGCACTCATACGAGCTCATACATGTATGTATACTATTGCAAGAAGGAGTTGGAACACACATGATGAGGCAGGACAACACAATCAATGTCAGTGTCTTACGACGGATGTTATTATCAATGTTAGTGTCTTACGATTGATGTTATTTTCTCTGTGTTCATTGCACTGAAATATTCTAAATGGCTGCTCTCATAACCTGATTGAACAAATCTATGTTTTACATGTTACATGTGACTACTTCCAATACCGCTTCCAATACCGCTTGATAACGGTATAAGGATCTATACCGAAACGTCGCTATTGTTAATAAAGAAGTTGATCATCCATAAATATTTGTCTTCTACTTCCAATATGTGAACATCTTAACTATAATTATAAACGAACAGCGGACTATAACAGATATTCATGCTTGAGAATGTAATTTTTTCTGCACCAATTGTTTCTTTAATCGTCCTATTCATGAAGGTTTGAATAAACCCATAAACAGTCCCTACACTTTGTGATAAAGGGCACCTTCAGGGATAATATATACATATACAGAGTATTATAGATCAATCATCAATCAATCGCGATGGCATATAATGACGGCTAGTTTTGTTCATAGGAAAGATCATTCAATAAGAAAATGGCAGAATATTCCTTCTGGTAAAAGCCAACAGTTAAGATATTGTCAAATTTAAGCTATAAAACTAATTTCTTGTGAAAGATGCTTTGATATGGAACGGTTGATTACGCATAAACATGTAGATTGCTATGTCATTATTCTTGTTTATGGAAATTATAGTTAATAGGGTAAAATAAACGAACAGATCTATTAGAGGTTTAATGTTGTCAACGTCTATAAAAATGAGGACATTATTAATTGATTATTTCAATGAGGTGCTTGAGATTAATTTAGTTTGGTTTGGTCTTGACGTATGAGAAGCCATCCATAACATATTTGTCATTTTGATGGTTTGGGTGATTTTTGTTATGCAATATATGTTTTTCCTTATAATTTCATTTAATAAACCATGTTATAAATCACAACCATTGTTTAATTCAAATCATGACATAACATCTCTAAGACGTTACAAGGAGACATTCTGATATAGACTAGGACAGATTATGGATAAGATGAAAGCAAGAGGCATTTTTTAGAAGGATTTGGTATCCAGTCTATCTTACCTATTTAAAGGATGCTGATTACGAAAAAATAGGATACCAAGCTGAAAAAAGTGTTTTTGACCCCCAAAATTGAAAAACAAAATGGCCGCCAAAATTTCACCAAAAAATGGCAGCTGATCACATTGTTTTCGTTTATTACTGAATCTCTTCACGTTAAAAAGTAGTAAAAGTGTTTTAATAGGGTATTCAAAGGGTACTGATCATGATCAGGTTGGAAACCAAGTTAGAACAAATATATATAACCCTCAAATTTGAAAAACAAAATGGCCGCCATAGTCGCCTCACATAGTATTAAGTATTTCATAAAATGCGCCTGTATATTTAGTGATTATTTTTAAAAAATTGACTTTCTCAGACATCTTTTAAATGTTCATCACAAATAAATTAGATATACACTGAATAACATTGTTTTCATCTTCAGAATTGAAAAACAAAATGGCCGCCATAGTCGCCACAGATGGTATTAGGTGTGAATGTTATATCATAAAATGCCTCTGTATATTAATTGATACTTTTCTTAAAATTTGACTTTCTCAGACATGTTATAAATGCTGATCACAGATATTAACTGAATTAAATTGTTTTCACCTTCAATATTGAAAACAAAATGGCCGCAAAACTAGCTATCTAAGCTGATTATCTGAAGTTGTTGTATCCTTACAGCTTTTGTCATACTATAATTCACAACTACAAATATTCATGATTATTCTTTATCATTTAACTCATGTTGATAGACAGAACATTGTCAAACAATCAACAATATATCATTTGAAACGTACAAACATCATTTTAAAGCAATTACTTTTCAATATCATGTTAAACGTGTTGAATCATATATGAATAAGAATTCTTTTCAAATTATGCTTAGTATTTTTGTTATCACACAGTCACACAAAGCAGGTTTGAATTTAAATTCAGATATTCCTAAAACCCTTTTTTTAAACTTTCATTCATAGCACATTAACAATTATAGTACACATTTGGAAGGTCAATTGAAACGATTCGTGTCATCACAAGGCTTTCTGCAGCCACATGCAGAGGTGCAAGGAAGTCTTAAATCATGCATATATAGCGCAAATTCTGACATTGTGTGCGACATGCACATGTGATAAGTGAAATATATGCTTCAGGAATGGTGTCTAAAGATATCAGTAGGTATTGCAGACCTTTGTTGTTCTTGTCCAACCCATCTCTGTGACCACTGGCAGTTGTGAAATGCCTTCACAGGCTTTATTTCTGATCATTGTTTCGTAATTGGCACACTTGATGTAGTGGTACAGGGCATCACTTGTTGGAGGTATCAACCACGGTTTGAATGATTTCTGAAATACAATGCTTTGCACTGTGTTCACACTTTGAACATTATCTACACACAACGTCTTCAGCAGAGCTGGTCTTGTCTTGACTTAAGTCGCCAAATCCTGAAGGAGATGATGATGGCTGTCGAAGACTTTCCTTGCTGACCACTTGGTATGGCCACAGGAGCAGAAAATAGAATCACAGCCTGTAAGTGCGTGGAACAGTGATGAAGCAGATTGTGTTGGCAGTTTCTTGTAAACATGAATTACTTGAAAACGTTGTCATATGCTTATAAGATGTTTCTCACCTGCATTGTCTTGATGTTGCCATGCTGCTAGAGCTTCATTGTGGCTGATAATATCAATCTTGTGAATTTGAAACATCGCTTGGGTGTCTGCTGCTATCTGAGATCTGAGATTGTATGATAATGCCAATCTATTATTGCAGAATTTAAATTGGTAATACAGACAATACCATCACTTCTTTTGTCAGTGCCATTAAGCCATGCACTCTCGCTCCTGATCGGGATCAACATGATTGAATTTTTGCTCTAAGTGCTTCACTACAAAGTTTGCCTTCTGAAACACATCAAGAACAACATCTGGTAAGGTTTTCATATCTGCAACATACACTGGACCCCATCGCACATAGTTGTAGTGGTCATACCGTATGATGCAGATCCCATATTGCATCTCTTTGTGCTCGCGTGAATCTGAGTAGTACAGACAACATCTCCATGTAATGTAACAAACAGGAGAAATTCACATTCTATTGTCTCTTCTTTCCTTTGAATTCTCAGGACAGTACCATAAACCTGGAATCTGACAACACAGCAGCCAGTGTATTAAAAGCTTGTAGACATGATGCAGTTTCAGATCCATATCAAACAGTCTTGTGTTTGGTATTCTTCAGAAATAAAGAACTGTGGTATTATGAGGTTCCACAAGGCCTGTAATGTTAGTTTGTGGGCTCGCATTGCCTTATTGTATTTCTCCACAGCAAGAACTGCTGTGTTTGGTCCCATAATAACAGCTTCCAGCTACATTTGACACAATCCACAACCGCTCACATGTAGCAGAGTAGCAGAGTAAGGTCATACCCCGACTCGCTGGATTACACATATGTCTATGAACTTCCTCAAAGTGATAGGAAAGCTGCCAATTGCCAACACAATCTGCCTCATCACTGTTGCCATTCCATGCACTAACAGGCTGTGATTCTACTTCCTGCTTCTGTGGCCATACCAAGAGGTCAACAAGGCAACTGCGTCAGCCATCATCATCTTCTTTAGGATTTGGGCTCTAGCAAGTCAAGAAAAGACCAGATCTGCTGTAGACTTTGTGTGTAAGATTTATTGTGTAGATAATGTTCAAAGTGTAAACACAGTGCAAAGCATTGTATTTCAGAAATCATTAAAACCTCAGTTGATGCCTCCAACAAGTGATGCCCTGTACCACTACATCAGCATGTCACGAAACAATGATCAGAAATAAAGCCTGTGAAGGCATTTCACAACTGCCAGTGGTCACAGAGATGGGTTGGACAAGAACAAGCAAAGGTCTGCAATACCTACTGATGTCTTTGGACACAATTCCTGAAGCATATGTTTCACTCATCACATGTGCATGTAGCACACAATGTCAGAATTTGCGCTATAAATGCATGATTTAAGACTTCCTTGCACCTCTGCGTGCAACTTCCCAATGCAAGGCATAACTCTTGCCAGTCTCCATTACTGGCTGATTTAGGCCTTGCAGTATTTCCTTAAGAAATCTGTGTTTAGAAATACAGGCCTGCTATGCATTTCTAATGCAGCGATTCACTATTTTGACACAAGGAAGCGAGGGAAATACCGCAAGTGTTAAATCAGCCAGTAATGCAGACTGGCGAGAGTTATTCCTTGCGTTTGGAAGTTGCTCTGCGTGATGACACGAGTTGTTTCAATTGACAATCCAAATGTGTACTAAAATGTATTGATAATGTGCTATGAATGAAAGTCTAAAAACAATGTTTTAGGAAAATCTTAACTTATTTCATTTATTTGTGATCAGCATTTATAAGATGTCTGAGAAAGACAAATATTAAGAAATTATCAATAAATATACAGGGACATTTTATGATAAAACATTCAAACCTAAGACTATGGCGGCCATTTTGTCTTTCAATTCTAAAGGTGATTTGTTTTTCTTTCTCTTTACATCTAATTTATTTGTGATCAGCATTTATAAGATATTTGAGAAAGTCAAATTTTAAAAAAATATCAATAAATATACAGAGGCATTTTATGATATAACATTCACACCTAATACCAACTTAGGTGACTATGGCGGCCATTTTGTTTTTCAATTCTGAAGATGAAAACAACTTTATTGAGCTTATATCTAATTCATCAGGTCAGCATTTATGATATGTCTGAGAAAGTCAAATTTTAAGAAATTATCATTAGATATACAGAGGCATTTTATGATATAACATTCACACCTAATATACCATCTGAGGCGACTATGGCGGCCATTTTGTTTTTCAATTCTGAAGATGAAAACAATTTTATTCAGTGTATATCTAATTTATTTGTGATGAACATTTAAAAGATGTCTGAGAAAGTCAATTTTTTAAAAATAATCACTAAATATACAGGCGCATTTTATGAAATACTTAATACTATGTGAGGCGACTATGGCGGCCATTTTGTTTTTCAAATTTGAGGGTTATATATATTTGTTCTAACTTGGTTTCAAACCTGATCATGATCAGTACCCTTTGAATACCCTATTAAAACACTTTTACTACTTTTTAACGTGAAGAGATTCAGTAATAAACGAAAACAATGTGATCAGCTGCCATTTTTTTGTAAATTTTGGCAGCCATTTTGTTTTTCAATTTTGGGGGTCAAAAACACTTATTTCAGCTTGGTATCCTATTTTTTCGTAATCAGCACCCTTTAAATAGGTAAGATAGACTGGATACCAAATCCTTCTAAAAAATGCCTCTTGCTCTTTTATTTGAGCCCTTTTTCAGAATTGGGCCTAGGCTAATACACAGATGCTGTTACATTGAAGTTTTGAGTTTTAATCTCACCACTTAAAAACACCACAATTCATTTAACCTATCTAAAAGTTTAATTCAATTCCTGAGAGTACGCTTACCAGTGAAATATTTGGAGATATTTTGAAGAGATGGATTGTAAAATGTATTGGTCGGTTACAATAAACATTAAAGAGGATTGAAAACTGCCCAGTGGAATATTCGCCATTTAAATGATTTGTTAACCTGTCCGGATTGTAATTCAGGAAATCATGAGATCAATATTGAAGATAACTTTGAGTCGAGTCGAGCTTAGTATAAACTGTTCTTGATCCATTCAAAGGAAATTGGAAACATATAATTAATGTTGAAGCAATAAATTCCATTTCCTGTATTTTGCCCATTTTTTAATTTAAAACATACGAATATATTATATCAAAGTAATAGAACCATGGTTATGAAAGTAGAAATACGAATTTGTTAAAGATACATTGCACAGAATACACTTTTTAATTCAGTAACAAAATCCTTTGCCGGATTCAGAACGCAACGTCATAGACGACGCGTGACGTCATAGTATTGTTAATGACGTCACGTCACCATGACAAAGTGATATTTTGCCCTAGGGCATCGTATGAAAAATATGAACTCCGATATGATTACCCTCGTAGGTAATACAAGAAAGTAGTCCACAGCAACGTCATGATGTTTTGTGTACCCTCAATGGAAAAAAACAAAGAGTTCATGGATCGTCAAACTTTATGTCTTCAAACCTTTAATGGAACAGTGATAGTCAATACATCCAACTTGAAGACATGTCTGTCTGACATACTGAGTGAAAAACACATAGCCATCATATCGAGCTCGCAAACGTTTTTACCTCTAAGCGCACAAAAATGTCTGGAATAGTAGGGATTATGGCAGCTGGTACGAATTTACATAGCCTGACCAAGGATTTTTTCTTTTAACGTTAAATTCCAATAAATCAACTGAAAGGAAATGTATATATTGTGATCGTTGAACAGTATTTCACACAAGTTTTACTACAGAATTAGATAGATGCAGCAAATGCCAACACAACGATGCACAACTACAGAAATGCTTGAAAACTACGATTTTTTGACTTATGAAAACACTATCAATTTGTAGGGAGTTTAATAAACAGGTGTTATAACATACCTCGACTTGAAACTGGAAATCTCGGGGTTAATATATGATAAACATAGTATGATACATGATATACATTAAGGTCCATATCACATGTTGTATAAGCTTTCGACCACAGAAACCGTTTTGCACGCCTGTATTACTATCACAAGTTTACATGGGTATATAATAAACAGAATGTGACAGACAAATTTGAGTAATGTCATCTTTCATATTCCACTCTTCTGACGGAAAGTATGCCTTAAATTAAAAAGCGCTTCCTGAAGATTGTTACACGGTGTAGTATACACTAGAGATATGTTTTTTTGACAATGAGTCAATGCAAATGTTTGTCGACGCTGTCAAAACTCGTTTTTTAGCAACACCTTAAATACAAGTGTTATCGAGATCGTGGTGTAATGCACTGTGGCTTAAACATAAATTTGAAGTCATCGTTATTAAGCTTATAATGCAGTGCTAATGGAACAATGTGTAACCCAATAATGACGGCCACTTTGCCTCTTCTTTAATATTGATCCCAGACGAGTCACATCGAATCTTTCTTTCCTCTGACCGACTGAAGACTATATGTTACAGACTGTGAACTGAGTGAAATGTATTTAATTCATTTTGGTGACCAGAGATCAACTATGGACTGTACCAGGTAAGGATAGTTTATGATTCCTAGCGATCTTAGTTGATGTAACAACAATATTGATGGACTTGTGATCCAAAACGTGAATATGGTTGGTCGTTCACCTATGAATATATATTTATGATCATATATAAAGAATCCTACATAGAATACACATCGTAACTGATGTAAAATCTTCTTAATGGACATTTTCATCAATACTCCCATCCTGTATTTTTGTTAAGGTGTGAAGATTTGATCCATAGTTTATAATGGCAAAATCCATTTTCCTGATGAGGACATAACATTAACATTAACATAGTTTCAAGGGGAAATCAATATGATTCCGAACATTTGTGTGTTGTACAATATGTTTTCATTTTACATGATTTGGATATTTCAGATATCAACCAAATACTCTTTTCTGTTATAGATATGTCACATTCATTATTTGCTGTCTCTGAAATGTTTTTTTTTATTATTTGAAGTTTGTTGCAAAATCATTGATGGAAATTAGTCTGACCGAGTAGAAGCAATAACCTCGGCACTCTTTGCTCTTCTCTTTTGTGCTTGTTAAATAATTCTTGTCACGTCGCTTGAGACGAGGTTGACAATTTGTAAACAGTGTATTTTCACTGCAAAACACCTATCACACTATGCATTGTCTGTGCTACCAAGTGGACACCCATTACAAACTGATTTTAAATACTCTGTCTATGCCTTCAGACAGGATGCAAACACCTGTGCTCAAATTATATATAATTACTGAGACAACATAACAAATGAGCTGCGTCATCAGTATCTGTCTGTAGTTCATGTAGTTACAGGTGATGATACATTATACGAGCATTCCTCTTACAAATGTATATTTATATTTATAGGATACATAACGAGCTTCCCCTTTCATATAAAATTTATGTCCCGTGTGAAATGCTCGAGACAAACCAAAATTATTTCACGAGAGACATAAACTTGATATGAAAGGGGAACGCGTTATGTATCCTATGTATAACCAATCTCTTAACCGATTTATTGTGTTTTAAAATATATTTCTGTTGTCCCTATAAAGGAACGGAACAGCGGAGTGATATAAACCCTGTCACAGCCTCTGTAAGCTCATAATATAATATAGTTATTCGCATGTTTCTGAATGTGTAAACAAGCTGAACAACCTCATTAATGTAACATCGTAGATGTAGATGAACATCGCCGTTGAAATGGCTTTCCTTTCGATTATGTTTGCCTTGTGAGTATAAATCCACTGTGTATCGTTACGAACACGTTATTTTCACGAGATACTGAGCGTTTGGTGCAATGTCATTCCCAACGGTGAGATTGAGAGCAAAATCTCTAAACTTTGTGTTTATTAGCTCTGCTCTAGTCATGGTGTATTTGTTAATTATTCATTAAAATCAATCATTTCCGTGAGTACGAATTCATGAATTAACTGAACAATGATAAAATATCAATTGTAAGTGTTGTCGTAAAATACTTGTAATTTCATGAATGAATTCACGTTCGTTTTATGAACGAATGAATAAAGCAGTCCAGGCAGTGTCAACGTTCATCGTTAGCCAATCAAATTACTTGAAAGAGTTATGACACATTATATGACACAAATGTGTCATAACACTTTGTTATGAAACCCCTTTAGGAAGTACCACGTGGGTAATAATTATGTTTATGTCTGCTAAAAAAACTGGCAAACAAATTAAGATGATAATCAATTAAATGTTCTGTCATAATCCTTTACCAATTCTATTGTAAAACTCACATGTCACATGTAATGTCACATTGTCTGGTGATATTTGACAATGGCTAAATCGAATCCTAATTCTAAATTATGTAACGTTAACACGCGTTTATATCATATAATATAAAGTGTTCTTAATTGTAATCAATGAAACTAGCTGCTAAAATTGTATTGGTCGCATTGATAAGGTATTTAGAGAAACAATTGTTTGTGGTCGATAACAATTAGAAGATATTTTGAGAGCTTTCAAACATTTTGTTTCTTGAAATTGCTTTTATTTCTAAATGTTTTCTGTCTGTTTTGGCAATTAGTACTGAGTTCTTAAAACATAGTTTCTCTTATTGGCTTGTTTTTTTTGCAAGTTATCATGTTTATATTTACCATTGTATACAATACATTGTTACAGTAATAATCATAATAATAAGCCCTATCCATAGAAAACGATTATTATCTGTATTGGATGAGTGGTGTGAGCGACAATGGTGTGAAACTCTAGATTCTAGTAACATATTTAAAACTCTGCTCTGAGTGTTTAAGTATCGCTAGGTGTCTTGCGGTAAGTTCATCTCTATTTATCTGGGTTTGAAAACATTTAGGTCATCAAAATTAAAAAAGAACTATTTAAAATGTTGTTCCTTCACATAGGTGACGTTTCCTTTACCATTCATCAGATTTACAATTACAAATCCAGTAAGGAAAACTATGTTAAGTGTATATGTAAACATGTTGTTATTTTCCTCTTTCAAAAACATTCTCCTGTTGCTATATTACTTTCACGTGCTTCAATAAATAAAAGTAAGTAAATGTAGATTAAATTTCCTTCGTCTTCAACTAATATCCCATTCCCTCAAAGATATCTTCAACTGATATCCCATGATGTTCTGGATTTCAACTATGTCAGGTCAGGATGATGGGGAGTAATCCCCGGAGTCTTGCTTTCAAAGCTGTTTAATGGTTTGTATAGCCAGTTTCATAATCTTGAGAATCAATCTAGTTACAATATTTCATTAAATTGAAAAATATTATCCTAGAATAAGTAGAGACTTTTTGACAAGTTAAATAAGTTAAGTTTACCCTAGTGAGCAGTATGTGAATTTTTCTGAATTAATAACTATCTAATTTATATTCCCAGCATTATTGATCAAATTAGCAAAAGGGTTTCATATGAAAGCACATATTTGGTTTACATGAAATGAAATTGTTTCTCAAAGAAAAAAGCAAAATGGAAAAAAGAACAATGGATTAGTCGAGGAATTTAAACTCGGACATTTTACCTGACAGATCATAATTCTAAAGTGAGATCTAGTGAAGTCACTTATCATTTATATCAGCAGTATTACCATGAGACGATGTTTTTAAATGTAGTTTTCAATCTTTTTGCAGCAAATTGGAGAAATATATCAGATAAATGTATCCACAATTTCACAGAATGGTAAAAAATCGAAACACATAATGAATGATTGGGTGTAACTTTGAATTATTATTATTATTTTTTGTATTATTGTATTTGAAAAAACATAGCTAGTAGTAGCTAGCTAGTTCCTTGTTGACAATTTCTCAAAAATATAATATTTTATTTCACAATTTCTCAACAGTCACCAGGGGAAAGGTGTTAACATAAATGTGATATTTGAATCAAAACTTAACATTCCACCATTTTGGTAATTAAATCTAACACTTTGCAAAATGAAGTGAAATTTGTATTGAATATTTTTATGATGATGTCATCAAATGCGTAACTTGTATTTAATTCCTTATTTATTTTTTCACACTGATATCATATACTATTTTTTTTAAAAACCTGCAATGATTAACAGTTGTATATTATTGTAACATATCATATGATATATATATATATATAACTAAATTTTACTGTGTTATTTCTGCTAGCTTATTTTATAAAATGTTATTAGGTTGTAATGAACAGTATTTACGATTATAAGTAAGAGCTTGTAAGTTTGATATACAATTATTGTTTCATCAAACACATCAGAAACGGAAATATAGTTCTATTAAGCTAACAACGTTCCGATGCACCACTCATTCTATGAACATGACCCATGAACACTCTCGAACAATAAATCACAATGAGTGATGTCATATATGCATGACCATATACTTGTTCACATTTAAGCATCATTCATAGGACACTAGTTTCATGGTTTATATAAATAAGATTGCCTCCACTATGGGTTATTACCAGATATTTCAACAAAGAGAGTAAGTTGTCTCATCTGCGTGTACGCTATAAAGATATCAACATAGATGCCTTTACATGGTTTGGTTATAAATGTATTATCAGATCAATCGCTTTTTGAAGTATCTGTATTATAACAAAGAATATGGATCATTTACGGTTATATCACACGTTTTATGAATATGACGATCAAAGAAATCACTTGGTGCAGAAAATGAGGATGTCTCCATAAGCATTATACTCTATAATATTTATGTACATTGCTAGCTTCCTTGAATTGTTCATTTACGGACGTTATTGATTGCACATAAAATATTGATTTGGGTAATCTCAGTGCTATAAAAACAGTTTGTAACATCGTTAACCTGAAAGTTATTAAACATCATTTGCTCTGATAAAACTGACATACACTATTTGTTTACATGTTACCATTTAACACTGCTTATCGTCATTCACTGGTGTTGCTCAAATATGCATTCACCATGGATGACTACTGCCTTCATTTCAGGAATTTTGTATAATTCGTATAATTACTATTTGACATACTTACATGACCAATATATTTATATATGTGTCATTATTTTATGGAAATGATTCATTAGCCTCATTGCATATTGATCCTGTTAAATATCACCTGCCAGACCTTTTTTCAGAAATTCCAATTATGACTATCCATGGATTCTGACTACACAATATATATATGTCCGTGATATGTTTGGAATAAATGACAGATGATAGCAGTGATATATAACAAAGTTAAGTCTCTGATTCTGTCACTTTACTGATTTTGTCTTTACACGATCCATTGACTTTTCTTTGGTATAATATTAACATTCACTGCTAGGAGTGAAACCAGTCATACTGGTTCTTGCAGTTTTAATGGGAAAAACATCCATTCATAAGTTCCGAATTCTTAAAAAAAACCTTTAATTAATTCATTAAAAAAAGCACCATGATTATAATCTCAAACGAGTTTTCAATGAAATTTGAAAAAAAGCCAATTAAAGGACTGTCAAAACTGTATCTGCAGTAACTGTTATATGTTGTTTTCTTCTTAAAGGACTGTGATGGTTATAGGATTATATAGGGTGGTGAAACTTTTTCTTCTGATATTAAGATATAGGCATCACATAGTACAAGGAATTACTTTCACATGAGAAAATTGAAGGCGATGAACAGCTTTTCAAATTACAAAAAGTGATGTTTTTCCACTATTTAAAGAAAAGGGAGGGAATGAAACAAATTTAACAATGATTCGGTACATCTCATACCATCAGCAGATACTGAGTAACATAGAAGTTATAAGAGACAACTGAACTGGTAAGATTGGACAACGGTTGATCACTAGGCTATGTAGTAATAAAATCTTTATAATGTCATTATTTGGAAGCACCAGCAGACTGTGAACTCATTACACAGGACCATCACCAGACACAGATTTATAGGTCAGATAATAGAGTCTCCTTGCGTGAACCACCTGATAGGAGATGTTCCCTTATAGACTTGTATTGGACCACGATCTTGTAATTAAGACATTGTTCTGCCATATAAATGTCTAAAAAAGTATTACATTTGAAAAGGAAAGTGAGAATTTGGTAGATTTAGAATAAATAGGAGTCAATTCACTAAAGAAACTTTTTTTTTTTTTTTATTAAATGTGTTTAGCTACATGTGGCAATGAATTAAATATTAATTAAATTATACGCGAAAAGCTTAAATCTACAATATGCAATCTGGTTTTATTGAAGAAACAAGAAAAAAAACCTTTTATTTAGGAATACCTCAACATTCGTAATACTTCGGTTGTACTGACCCGTCTCTTTTATCTTTTACAATGTTATCTATTCCAGCTGAATCTCTTTCACATTGGTGATCAATCACTAGGTCTGTCTCAAGTAGTTGCACCACGTTTTACCCGGGGATACAACAAATCTCTATAGCTACTGTCTACTTCAATGTTCTTTTACAAAGACAAAGTTCGTCTTGAGAGGTACTGTCGATTGAATCAATACAGCCCTGTTTTATATTGTGTAGATCATTCAATGATGTTACAGCAAGTATCATAAGTTCTTCCTATGCTGAAGTTTAATTCCTTGCTAAATAATATATACCACTGCTACCTTCTTCTTCTTCATATCCAATATCATGTATACACATCTGTAATGCCTATTCAGTAAAATGTTGAACAACATACCTGATGTACAACTTCATCGACTTTGATAAAAACAATGCAGCAGGGGTATGAGAAACTGTTGTCACATAAGATGTTCTGCAAACGTTACAGTGAGTTCTTTAGTGACAATGATGTTCATTGGTTGGTTCTTTCTGAATAATCTTGCCACGCCGATTTTCAGTTGTGGTGAATTACATGTACAAATGTAGGTAATGGGGGTTTCACACTTACGTTAATTTACGTAGTTTAACCTAGTTCATTGAACGTAGCCTCACAACCTCTAACTTGATGGAACTTTGCGTGCAGTTTTCGCAACTACGTTAACGTTTCATTACAACATTGTTCACTACATGTACGTGTACCTAGTTAGACGTGGTTAATCGTAGTTCAGCATAATTATACTTACTTAAGAGTAGTTAAGACGTATGGGAACTTACTTTAAAGTCAACGCGTCAATAAAAAAACCTACCAAAACATAATTTTGATAACAAAAACAGTCGTACTAACACCTAGTATTCTGTTCTGAAACGTTCTTCATCTTAAATGAAGTTTTGTTTACTGTAGTATAATGTAGTCAAACTAGGTACCACGTACTAGAATGTATATAAACGTAGTAAAACGGACTTAAATACCTAGTATTGTGTAGTTATTCGGGGACAAGTTGTAATACGTTTAAGTACATTCTTAACTAGGTTTAACTACAATGAACTAAGTTGAAATTTTCAATTCATTACATCCAAGTAATTTAACTACGTTTCTTAAAACGTGTTTAAAAAAAGCTAAACTTTGAACATGTCAAAAGTTAAATCCCAAACTACGTTTTTCTCACGTCTATGTCTACGTTTTGAATACGTATTATCAAGGTTAACTAAGCATTACTAGATTTCTTAATAATTATCAGAAAAAAAAGATGGAAATTATGTATCTGTAGCTAAGATCATTTCCTATATTTTGGTACAGATTTCAGAATTTATTGACAAACAATAACTCCATGAAAAGTATTCCCGCAAGAGCTATTTAACATGTAAGTCTATGGGATTACGGCACATGTACGTAATAATATGGCCACCCGCTGATCCCACTACCATTTTCTTACTATTATTTTTCATAAATTCAGTTTTCCATTACAGATCTAATTCCTCTATTCCATGCTCTCTTCACTCAAGTGTATATACTAGATCTTTGTCTTAACTCTGTTCTGTACATATGTATGACTTGTTGTAATTATCTGATGTAACTGCTTTATGTACATTGATCTTCGGACTTATGTCTGGAGGAAATAAAGAGATTCATTCATTCATTCATTCATTCTTTAAAACTGATTTTGTGTTTTTCTACATCAATGTATTTATGTATTGTATGCATTTATGATGTAATTATCCTGTATTATTGTTCTTTTGGGGAGAGACATGTATATAGGGGAAACCCTGTTTGTTTGAAAATCGACAAATCGCCTAAGGATTCCATTGTAGCAACTCCTGTGTATGACGTCACATCACTAACGAAGGTTATGCTACACTGAGGGGCCGCGGAAATCTATTTCATGAATGAGATAATTAGCAGGCCAATTTTATTCACTTTGAACCGAGATGCCTTGATAAGTAGGTGACGCTTCTGAATAATCTTTTGTGTTTATTTTATTTGAAAGTATTGTCTATGTGAATAAACGAATTAACACCCATCAACACAGAGGGGTTTTATTATCTTTAAGTACAGTTAACTACGTTAAGCTACGTTCTGCATCACTAAGTTAACGAACGTAAGTGTGACTGCGGCTTCACTATCTGTAATCGACAGTCATTTTCATTGCCTTTAAATGGAAAAAGTTTTTCACAACCAACTTATTTAAATATATATCATACAACTGATACTGTTTATCTTATTTAAACGTGCACAATTGATAAACAGTGGACATGTCACACAAAGTTACTGACATCGTTTAAAGTAATGTTTTGTAAGAATTTCTTTTCTCTCTCCCTTTTATATTGGAATGTTAATGGACGATTCCAAAGTATTTTGACATTTGACAACACACAATATTTGTTTCTCTTTTGCAATTAATTGGACACAATTTATGCAGGTGATATTTTTGAGAAAAACAAAATAATGGTAGAATTACTTTATGTAGAAACGGTATTACCGGGATTGACAGTTATAGCACGTTTGTAATGATAATAATCATACAAATATCACCGAATATCTTTATATTGTAAATAATCCTTTCGACATAATACAACAGCAATTAACAGCTATGATAGAGGTTAAATATTTCGTCTGGAGGCTCTATTAGTCAGGTTAATGTAATACTGTTAAAATGTATATTTATTTAGCTAATCTACACGTGTAATCACATTGGAAGCACATGTGTAGAATGGAAGGCACTGACCAATCCATCGCCGCTAATGGCTGCAATACTGCCGAAGCGGCGTTAAACAATCACTCACTCACTGACCAATCCAACGTTTACAATTTAAAATCTGTCCTGTGACAAGGTCAAGGTAAAAAATATTGACCCCAGGTAGATCATCAAAGGTATATCACTGAAAAAGCAATACAAGAATATGCATTCAATGCTTAGTAAGTAAACAACATTCCAAAAGGAAGGCAATGACCAATGGCCAAGATTACATTTTTCGCAAAACATTTCCAAAGATGTACATATGGCCCTGAGCTTGTTTTTGTCATATTTTCGTCTAAAGTTCTAAAAAAGGAAAGTGTTTTAGACTTAACAGCAATATCAAACACTTTTAAGCTCAATGATGCAAGAAAGTGTAATCTAGTGGATTTAGGGCCCGAGGATATGGAAATGCATATTGCTTTATCCATAACATATGTGACACAATTCTTGAAGGTTTCTTAATAAAACTTGCAGAAATATGGCCAGAAATATACAGATATTATTGCACGTTGCTCGTTTATTCAACATTTACTTATCTGTTGTGTAAATCTAAATCATCTTTGTTTCTGTTTATAGTTATATCGTATAATTTGAATTTTCAACTTGAAAAAGTCACAACTCAAAATCATAATTATAACTATAATCACTTTGTCAGAACAAAAACAGAGATAGGGATTTTTCAAAATGAACAATAAAAGAATAAAAGCGATATGTGCCGCTTAAAGGAACAATGCAGTTTGTGTGAGTATATTGTGAAGTTTATTGTAATAACTTACTGAAGTCGTTTATCAAAACAAATGCTTTACATCCATATTCTTTTTCTGAAAGAATTCGCATTACGTTTAGAACATGTTCTTGAGAATATACCTGTAAACACACTTATTTGATAATGAAGTGCCATGGATGTGAACTGGTTATTGATTAACAACATATACACTTCAATCACTTCATAATGCTTAAATGCATAAAGTTTACTTTATCATATTTTCCAACTGAAGAATCTACATACGATGCTTTTTCATATTAAGGTGTAAAGGATAATGGAAGACTAAAAGCTTAAATATGTCATATTATATACCAATTAAAACTGTGTTTTGGAAAATTGATAATTTTTCTTCAAAATTCTCCCAAGAGGACCAATCATTTTTTTTTTACCAAGAAGAAGCATTTTGTAGTAGTGACATGTGGTAAACCTCTTCACATCGCTTCTAATGATTATCGACCACAATCATTACGCATTACACAGAAAGGAAATGGTTGGGAAAAAGACAGAAACCTCTATACTTTAAAAACCATCGAACATTATTTAAAGTTTCACAAATGTGATTTACACTGCTATGTGCATTCTCTCCCTTCAGTCATTTCCTCTCAAGAAACCTCCATTCCAAATAGAGCGTTTCTTACTGTAGTGACCCTTCGGGAAAAGTGCTTGTGCACAATTTCAATGTATGTTTTGCCTGCATAATTGGAAAATTATAATGACATAGAAAAATCATTAAATACCTATTGATTAAGAAATAAACTTCGTTGTACCAAATATGTGTTGTAATAAAGTTTCGTTCGGCAAAAGATGCCAGATGAAGCAAATCGACGTACATTATCATGGGCACACTTGATTACGAGGAGTCAGCATTGAACAGCAGAAATATCATTCAATTGTTACGTCATAAAAAACCCCACAAATACCTTTATTGTCTCATACAGTACTGATTTTGACAACTTTGCATCTTAGACAATTGTTTTTAATGAGAATCCTGCCATCTGTTATGACAAGAAGTTCCTAAAGAGACCACAAGAGACTGATGTGTACATGGTATGAGGAAGTGTGGGATTTTATTATCTCAACAGCTGAGTGGTAATGTGGGCCAAGGGAAATTTTAAGGAATAGAATTATCTCCAAGCTAGCTGGCAGAGTAGATATCTGATTTAATTGAAACTCAACATTGATATAAAATTGAAAGCTTCCGCACTTATTTCCTGTGCTGCTATTATGGCATCTGTTATGTTTCTGAGATGGTTCTGATGTAATTAAGCATATCACATGGTAAGAAGATTCTTGTCGTTGAGTAATCATTCTGAACCAACATCTTGCAAACACAGCTCCTCCTTATTAAACTGCACTCATCAACGAAATAGTCATAAAATACGATATACTTCAATTCACAAGTGAAAAATACCATTGAAACAGAGTTACGCCATGTGTTTAGGGTCCAACTAAATTAACTTTGATTTTATGCAACATATTTTTGAAAAGCACGGCTTTTAAAAAGATTTAAGAACGTGTTGTTTTGTTCTCTCCATATCTAGACGAGAATTGACTTTTTGGTTTGTTTTATGACATGCTGCAGTAATGCAGCAACAATAACTTTAATTCCTAGAAGTTATTCATGTCAACATCTTACACTAATGAATTTTAGACATTTTATATTTTGTTTATCCAAATTCAAAGTTTCTGGCCAAATTGTTGAAAAATTGATTTCAAGATTTCAGTAACTGAACTAACAGAAAAAAAGCATTATACTGTGATGTATAAAATTTAGATAAGATTTAAAAAGACATTCAATGTCAACATTCTGCCAACAAAGTATTCTGTGTTGAATATGACAGCAACACAAGCCATATAAATATAAGCATATTTTGTCTTTTAAATATTTTCAGTTAATTTATTGGAAAGTCTTTAAATATATCATTTCCGATAATACTTGATCAGAATCATATCTCGACTAAAAGTACATCCTTTATAAATGAGCATGTATTAATCTGTTAATTTTAATCATATAGTTATTTGTAAAATAAAAAAAATCTCACAAAGGACAGACATAAAATTTATTAAGTAATTTTTACAATATGACCCACAATTATGTTTGTTTGTTTGGACATTTTACAGTCAATTGAAAATTGTATACGTTTTCTTCAAATTTCAAAAACCTATATTATGTGATATGGGAATTTCTAGAATTTAGCAAATTTATCATTAATTGATCATCTTTGTGCATAATTCATAATAACTTCAGGTGAGAAGAACATGAAATTCCTTTTCTACAAAAACAGTTCTCCAGTCATGTTGTGAGAAATGTTGCTTTGAAGAATTAAACCTGCAAACGACAGGTGTTATTGTTTTTAGAAACGGTGATATACTCAATAATTTTTTAAAAAATGGACATTTTGCAATAAGGGAGTAGATAACGTCACTTATAAAACATATTTAGGACTAATTGTGTCATCTACAACGTAGACTGTCATGGTCGCACCCTGCAAACAGCTCGTGTTGCAAGCATCTGAAGCATTGATTCCTGTATGTAATGTTTTGAAACAAAATTAGCTTATATCCTTTACAGTTGTTTCTAGCATTTTTGGCATAATATAGCTCCAATTGTTTTACATGGTTCTGTAATATGGGGGGTTAAATATAATGATTCAATGGAACAAATTCATGCTTTGTATTTTAAACATTCTTAGGTCTGGGTAAATTTGCAAGGTTACTTTAGGATAAACTGGTTGTACAAGTCTATTTGTTTCATCACAGTTACGGGCTTTCAAGTATTGGATAAAGTTACTAGGTACGAATTCTTATAGCTTACCTCTTCATTGTTATTATATGTTAAAACTATGAAATTGGTAAAGATTCTTGAGTTTCAGAATTTAGAAATATTCTTTTCATGTCTGAATTTTCTCAAATTGATTGGATATCTCAAGATGTTGGAAATGTTATTTATTTCTATTCTTAAACAAAGATTGCATGATTTATTTTAGCCAAACTGGCATTTTCAATCATCACCCCAAGATTTCTGTGCCACTATGAAAGTATAACATTGTTCCTTCTTCCTGAAAAATTGTTTAACTGAACCACATGATGTAACATTAAGAAGAGTCTTTTGTAAATTACGAATATCATTACACAGACATATATTGTCGGATATATACATCTCTTTTGGAAGACACATAGTCCAGTTGAATTATATATCTTATCAATAACTTTGAAATGCGTGGGGACTAGAGAACCAGCTTCTTTTCGTTTTGATTACAGAAAAAATAGTAGTCACTTAAAGTAAACTTATGAAAATTCAAACGAAGCACATCACACCCCTTGTTGAATTTGAAGCAATGGTTGCAACCGTATTTTTTCAGAGTAACACATTATTGATTATGTCAATTGACCTCCCAAGGAATTTCAAAAGTTTCCTTTAGGATATTTGAACATCCTCTGACCACCATCGATTGACAACCATGTCAAGATCGACTGCAGTTGTTTGATGGAATCAGTTCAAAAGTTCTTCCAACTAATTTCATGGTAAAGAAGGATTATTGATTGCAAATCAATTAACAATGGGACTAGTTATGGATCGTATATTCATTCTAACCCAGGATGTTTCTTTTCTGTTTCATCTCATCGAGTTAGACGGGACACATATCCTTAACAGTTTAATATGTTGTAAGAAAGTAGTCGCCAGTGATATATAAAACAACCAATCCCAAGGATGTATGTTCACAGTTATTTTTGTTCACGATACCATCACGAATGTTTGTGTTTGAATATGTTACCATGCCATTGATTTATTTCTGTGCCCTCGATGAAGAAGATAAGGAGTTTATGGATGTTCGCAATCTATGTCTTTAAACTTTAAATTGATCGATACATGTGATGATCGATATATCCATCATTAAAACATGTCTGTCTCGAATACTAAGTGAAAAACACCCATCCATCATATCGACATCGCAAAAAGAGGTTTTACCTCAAAGAACATGAGGAATGTCTGTAATAACAGCACGAGGAATGTCTGTAATAACAGCATGAGGAATGTATGTAATAACAGTATGAGGAATGTATGTAATAACAGCATGAGGAATGTCTGTAATAACAGCATGAGGAATGTATGTAATAACAGCATGAGGAATGTATGTAATAACAGCATGAGGAATGTCTGTAATAACAGCATGAGGAATGTATGTAATAACAGTATGAGGAATGTCTGTAATAACAGTATGATTACATGGGTTACGAAAGCACGCACGAATTGACATAGTCTGAGCACGCGTATTTTATTTTACAGTAAGGTTCAATAAATCAACTGAAGAGAAGCATATGTTTTGGTGATCGTTGAAAGAAAGAAACGCATTATCTTTCGCACCAAGGTTTTACTGCAGTATTAGAACAATATAGCAAATGCCAACGCAATGATGACAAACTACAGGAATGCTTGAAAACGACGAGCTTATGAATTCTGAAAATACTATCAAATTGTCGGGAGTTGAATAAACAGGTGTAATTGCATACCTCGACTTGAAATTGCAAATCTAGGAGTTTATATGTGACACATTTACAATTTAAACACAATATCACAACTAGACTGATTTTAGTAAGGTAATTTTATCCTTCTTTTCAATTTGAGTTATTTTATTATCGTATGCCAACTATATATTAGGATGTTGGAACAAACCACATTTAGTCGTTTTTTTACATAAATATAAACCTGATGTTTTACGGCAATTTAGCCACAGTGATATTACCGTATAACTAGTTCCCATTCATTTGGGCATCGTTTGTGAATTTTAACACATTTAGATGATAATGATTTATAAATCTCTTTGACTATTAAGGCCGAAATGTCACCTCTGTTGACTATGCTAATAATTATGGAGGCATCACTCACTTGATTAGTTTTGTATTCATATTTCATAAAACGGACAAAAACATCCCCCATACCCCTCAAAAAAGAAAACACAAAAACAGGGGAGATAACCAATTTCCTCTGAAAAGATCAGGAACACTAAGCTCCACTCGCTTCAAAGATCTCTTTAATATTAATATCATGATTTGCTGAATTACAAGCCTGACATGTGAACAAATCATTTTGATGGAGAAAATCCCCATGAGCCTTGTTTTCAGTTCTCATTAATCTTTACTGTTACTGATTTAATTAATTTTACAATCCATCTCCTTGAAATAGTTCACCAGAAAACGTATTCTCATGATTTGAATAAATTTTTTTTTAGACAAGTTAAGTATATGAATTGTAGTGTTTCTACTTGGTGAGATTAATGCTGATTTAACAGCATATTTGCATTAGTGTCTCCATGCAAATAATGTACAGAGATGTAAAATGAATGTATCTTATGGAGATAACTCATCCGGTGGATTACAAATAGTATGCAGACCAACAAGTTTATGACAAATATGTTATGGATGACCACTGTGTTATACCTAAGTGAATCTCAAGTATCTCCTTTTCGTACACTCGTTCATTTTCAAACCACTATAGATCCGTTCTTGTAATTTTACGTACATTAATAATAATTTCCATGACGTAAAACATGACATAAAAATCTACATGTTTATGTGTAATCTTCCATTGCAGATCTAAGCATTTATCACATGACACTATTGTTATTGCTTAGATAATACAATCTCCCGACTGTGAGCTCTAATTATAACCAGAAGGAATATGCTGTCATTCTGTTATTGAATAATATTCCTCTATGGCCATTAATGTATTATTTGTCAAACATTTAATGTATTCTGTATATAGTATCGCTTTAAGTGCCTTTTATCACAAAGGGTAGGGACGATTTATGGTTTATTCACACCTTCATGTAAACGACAATCAAAGACAGAAATTGGTGCAGAAAATGCTCAAGAATCAATCATTGTTATAGTCTAGAGGCTTTTTGTGGATTTGTAAGTGCAGTTAAGACATTCAAATATTCGAAGTAGAGACAATGTGTAAAACATTGATTTGTTCAATCACGGTAAGGTAACAGCAATGGAGAAGACAGTGAAATGACCATAGTGAACATAATATATAAAGATTGACACTAACATATTCATTGTGTTGTTCTGTCTCTGATGTTAGTCTAAGTCATTTAAAGCATGTAGAGAAACTCATTCGTTCATAGTCTTATACATCTTTGCTGAGACCCCAAAAAGTGTGATACATTCACATTATTGATTTAGTTATTTGACGTCCCAAAGAATGTTAAAGT
Organism: Gibbula magus; assembly: GCA_936450465.1. NCBI lineage: Eukaryota > Metazoa > Mollusca > Gastropoda > Trochida > Trochidae > Gibbula > Gibbula magus. The sequence goes on along the minus strand of OW388300.1, from coordinate 2,980,681 downwards.
TCTTCTGTTCGGATATTTAATCATAATCTTGCCACCATCGATTGACAGCAGAGTCAAGATCCATGCTAGTTGCTTGATGGAATCGGTTCAATAGTTCTTACTGATTTTAATAACTCATTTCATTGCCATGCAGGAGTATTGGTTACGAATCATTAGCAACGCTTTTTAACATGGATGATTTTAACCAAACATGTTTTTCTGTTTCAGCTCATTGTATTCAAGAGATTAAACTTGTTTTTTTAATGTTTTAGAAATGTAGAATGCTGTACGTCTACAGTAATATATAAAAATAACTAATCCTAACGATGGGCGGAATTATGTTCTGAGATGGACAGTCAGTCGTATCCGTGATATCATTATGGAATCAAATTCTTTTTAACAAAATTGGTTTTATTTAGATTTAGAAAATATATATTTCCAGATTGAACAAACTATCTTTGATATGTTACCATTTCGGCAACTTTTCATTGATGTATTTCTGTGTCCACAATAGAGAAAACAATGATTTCATGGATGGTCACACTTTATTTCTTAAAACCATTTAATGGAACAGTGATGACCATCTTTAAAACATGCCTGTCTGTCATACTGAGTGAAAAACGCCTATCCATCATATCGACCTCGCAAAATTGTTTACCTCTAAGTGCAGAAAAAAATGTCTGGAATAGCTGGTCGATTTCATGGGGTAATGGCTGCTGGTACGAATTTACATTTCTACATTTTCTAAATTCCAATAAACAAATCGATGGATTGGTGATCGTTTAAAGAAAAACATATTTCTACGCAGACTTTACTGCAGCATTAGAACAATGCGGCAAATGCCAACACAATGATGCACAGCTACGGAAAATTAATGCTTGAAAACTATGAGTTTATTACTTCTGAAAACACTATCAAGTTGTCGGACGTTTAATAAACAGGTGTAATTACATACCTCGAGTAGGTGTTAAACATGATAAACATAGTATGATATACATTGTAGGTTCATATCACTTCCTGTATCAGCCTTCTACCAATAGCATCCCTCGAGCTAAAGTTTATACAGACAGACAATGTTGACTTAACGTCGTCTTTCATCGTCCACTCTTCAGACACAAAATATGACTTAAGTTAAACATTGCTTCTGTAAGATGGTTACATATTGTATGCATAACTGATAAGTTGTTTCAAGCAGAGCATTGAATGTAAATTTTGAGCGACGCTGTCAAAACTTGTTTTTGGGCAACATTGAATGCAAGTGTTAACGAGATTGTGTAGTAATGTGCTGTGGCTTAAACATAAATTTGAAGTCATCATATAAGCTTATAATGCAGTGCTAATGGAACAATGTGTAGCCTAATAATGATGGCCACTTTGTCTCTTCTTTTTTTTATTGATCCCAGACAAGTCACAACAAGTCTTCCCTTCCTCTGACCGTCTATGGATAACATGTGACTGTGAGTCTCGAGTCCAATGGATTCTACATCCATTGTGTTTCATAAACATTTTATTTGGCTTTACTATGTTCAAACACCACATGTTCTGTCTATAATACACATACATTCACTCAGCTTGCATATTTATCCCCAATCGCCAAATATAATTACCAGTTTCCAATTAAAATTGAGTAACATAGTTATGTATGAGCAGAAACCAAAATTTCACGTCCCATTTACATGCACAGTAGTTATGTGACCTATTAAACATTATCAACTCAAATTTGTCATTTTGTCTGTTATAAATAAGATTCCAGAATTACTTTTGACTCATTGGCGCGCGCCACACGCTGTGCATCGTCCGGTTTTCGATCAGGAATCACTACATTTACCTTCATATCACCAATATGGTAAGTCTACAATCATCAAAATAGTAGTTTTCGGTAACAGTGGGTACTTCTCGATAAAGTAACACCATTTATAGTGTTTGCAATAGGTGACCCCCAACAACACAATGGATGTACCTTTAACAAAGTTTGGTTACTAGAGACCAACTGTGGACTACACCAGGTAGGATAAGTGTTCGTGTAATGGTCACTCAAGATGGAAAATTACAATAACAAAGCAGGGATAAATGTATCTCAATTGGATATAAGATACATTTGTCCGATACGGGCGCTGCAATAGAGCAAGGAAATTAAAATACATAAAATTGTAGCAAAGCGTAAAATGGAGCTTATCACTCCAGTTGCATGTTATTGACAAAGTTCATTCCGTCACATGATAACTTATAGCACTGTAGGAATACTTATGTTGATATAAAACGAGTCTACTCAGAATAAATGCACGAGTTACTTATGTAAGCAACATTTTAAAATGAACATCTTCATAAGTGTGTCAATTCCTGTATATGAAGATATGATGTCACAGTTAAGTAATTGTCTAATAACTGTGGCAGGAAAAACCTCATTATTGAGAACAAATGGATGTGATACTGAACATTTGTGATATATATATATTTTTTTATTTGATTTGTTTCTTACATAATATATGTCCATTTTACATGAGTTCGATCGTCCAATAATCTATTAATTGCTCTTTCTATTACCATTTATTTATTTGTTCTCTCTGAAACATCTTTTCTTTCTGCTAAAGCATTGACGGAAAGTATTCTCTCTGAGTTGGGATAATCTGCTCGGTACTTCTCTTTTCTGAGAGTTTTATTCTTGTCACGTTTTCCTAAACTGGTGGACATGGAAAGTGTTTCAGACTTCAAAGCAATACCAGACAGTTTTATGCTCAGTGATGCAAGCAAGTGTAATCAAGTGGATTTAAAACCCTAATAGCAGATCACTGGATATGTAACATTTAACAGTGTAAGTGAATCAATGACACGACCTCGCAAGAAACTATTCAAGTGGATACATGTTATATCTATAAGAGTACATTGTAGACAGCAGAATAATAAATTAACCAACTCCTCACAGGGCTGTTACGTCTCACTGTGCACCAAGCCTTCATCAATGGTGTATCTGGATCCGTGACAGCAAATTTGAGCAAGTTGACCAATCGGTAGTGAATGTGCCTTAGAAAAAATATTTCGATTCAACGGAATTGTTTAGACAAGACTTGTTGAACTTGGTCAAACTATATAGAATTACTGACGGAGACAAAAACATAGGTACAAATGAGTTGATATATCAGCCTCTGTATGTAGGTCATGAAGCTCGAGGCTTCTCTTTTCTAATGTGTATGTCTAATTCAAAACTGGCAAACAAATTGAGACGATAATCAGTTAAATGTACCATCAGGAATTGTTCTGAATAATGATGAAGTACACGTTCTCATGAATGGACAGTGTTGATGATGACCTTGTAACTGAATATTATTGCACTTCTGTGCACTTTATACTCACCATTATACATACGTGTGCTCTTCTGGAAATCAATTGTAAATCTCTTTGACCATTGGGGCTGAAATGTCACCTTGCCTGGTAAGATTTGACAATGGCTTAATCACGTTCTCATTCAAACTCATTGAATTATATAACGCTTTAAAACGATGTCATTCATAGTTTTCTTAATTGTGATCAATGACATTAGCTGTTGAAAATTGTGTTGATCGAACTGATGAAGTATTTTCAGGTCCTACACGCATTAAGATAAATATTTATTGTGATCGATAGTAATTGGGAGAGATTTCAAGAGCTTTGAAGCGCTGGATTACTCGAACTTGTTTTATTTCTAAATGTTTTTTACTGTTTGATGGGGATACTTTTAAGCAATTATTACCGTGTTCTTAAAAATATAGTTCCATTTATTGGTATATAATGGGACGTAGTTAAGATATTAATGTATAATTAGGCTTTTCATATTCTAAAAATAACTGTAAAGTATATTTTTATGTGTTTCGTGAAGACTAATCTTTTCTCAAATCTGATTTGTTTGAAAACACGATGAAATTCAATTGATCTCTCTGACATTCAATTGATCTCGCTTTAAATACTCTTGTTCTTCTCTGCGTCTCTTACTCTGATTACCCTGACCGTCTCTGTGTGACTGTATCTCTGACTGTCTGTGTCTTTTATTTGTTTTCATTGAATGACCATGGTAATTGTAAAACACCATAGTAAGTCAAGTACTTTAGTACATACTTGTGATATCACCTTGGAGTGGTTTTCATGAGTTTCATCTTGGCCTTTAAGGACGTCCATTTCTGTTTCTATTGAGTGTATACATCTTTCTTCTCATGTAGGTGATATTATTTTTCTAATTCCGTGAACTGGGCGGAATTAAGTTCTCATATAATTTCTCGTTTGAACGATTTTGCTCATCTATTTGTACTTGTTACATGGTCCAGGGCAAGATACGTGTCTTTTTAAAATAATATATCAATTCTCGAAACATTAATAAAATATACATGTTACTGTAAATTACAATTTATTACAGAACACTGTCGTCACACGTTTGGACATGTTATTGCCTTTTCCCAGTTCCAGCAAAGATAACATGCAACCATCCTGATGGTTAATTTCAATAAACAGATAATAAAACTTCTCAAAAGGGTTCAACTAATTTAGTTGACACTTGGATAATCATTGGAGTTCTATTACCTTCAGACCTCTCAATATATTCTTATTCATTTAAGAATTTATTTTGTTTTACAATAGCATACATGCACGTATTTAAAAATTACATCTATGTTGCATACATAGCTCATAGGTGTACATGAAACATATTTTTTTTATCTTAAGTAATGTATTCACCAGTTAACTTGGGGTTATGACATCAACATATATTTGCCACAGTTATTTCCGAGTATGCATGTGGACCATCTGTATCTTTCCTGGGGGATTTCTTATTCTTAAAGTAGGCCATTTATGTTAAACCTTTATGTTTTAAACATTTAGTGGAGACATGTGGAAATCAATCAACCTTGTTCTTCGTAATGATTAAACATCCTCATCTGTCTCCTTTCGTTCAGTTTCAATCAAAAGGCAAAAAGTCGAATGCATATTGATTTACGATTTGATTTTAATTGTAGATCCATTGAACATTTTCTCTGTGAATATGAATGTTATAAAATCACAAAGTACGATATTGTATAATATGTTGTAGGAACAATCAGAGACAAAATTATTTAGATGAAGGTGTCCTATAAGGACCTGACTGATGCTTTATTGATGAACAGCATTTCACGTAGTTGATATCCGGTCACTGTCGACACTGGATGTCTCCGTGTACTCTACATAGTCGTTATTCAATCTCAAAACGTAAGGGTTAACCAACCTTTAACAATGCGGATTGCATATTTATCTACAATTTGATATCTATTTTTTAACCAATGCAAATATTCACATGTGATATAGCTATGCAAATGCCACTATCTACGTTAAATGAATAGTACATATTCTCAAAATTAGGTATTGCACAATGTAATTGAAAAGTTACAACCAGAGGCAATGGTATTTGTAAGAAGCTGTCATTATAATAGATTGTACTAGTGAATCACCATATTATGTAGTTGACATCTGAATGTTCTATTGAGGAGGTCGTTAATCACTTGTTGACCATCTTGTTATCCCAGCACGTCGGAAGTTAATCCTTGTCTGAGGCGGAGATTATGTCTTTAGAGTATGCCTTAATGTATGCAAAACATACACTCTGTTGCACCAACATATTACCGGTGATAAAACACTGAGATCAGTGATTAGTATTGGGGGAAGTTGCTTTACAAAAACGGAATCCGTCAAAACACAAACTGTTATGAGTATAGTATCGATAGGCTTTTGTTCTGTTAGAGGAGTGACACTTCGCAAAATAGGCAAAACATACACTTGACTTATGTGATAAAAATGCTTTTGCTCGATAAACATAAACACTGGTTCGATTTAAGAAATAGATTCTTCAATAGATTTAGGCACATACGATATAATAGTGTACTACAGATGTGTGCTATTTTATCGTTTAAATATTATATGGTTTGGAAGCAAAGAGTTCACTTCTTTATACTGACTTCGCTACAAATGACATTCCATCTAATAAGTATGATGTATATAGACTATGGTGTAAGCTGATATCAAATCATCATTTTCTCCTATAATCACTTAAAGTTCTTGAAACATATTCCCTGCAATATGAACTAATCGTCACGTTCACAGAACAGAAATCCAGACATAGTCGATACCCGTGTTTTCGGCATATTACATTTAACGAAAGCAACAAAACTGGCATGTCTTATACGACATAAATCTAAATATAACAATGTGTTCATGGAACTATTATATTATGCAAATAAATATTCACTAACTTAAGAGGATGTATTTCCTTTAGACATAACCCAAATAACAACCATTTGTTGTTTATAAATAAGATGTCGGTGTGATATAAACAAGTTCGTTATTCAAATATCCTTAACATCAATCTAGTTTAGGGACTAGGACTTTTTTGACAATTGGACACTGTTATTGCTTTAAAAGATAGAAGAGATGTCACACACTCTCTAGTAGTAAGTTGATAATGTGATAACATCAAGGTAATGTGTAGCTTGGGACAATATATAATTTAATGAGGGACCTACTACAATCGATCCAATATGTCACTTTGTTTTATGTATAGAGAAACATATAGGAAACATTCGAAAGTTGGTGTTACGTACATTCGTTTCCCTTAGATAGGATGTTTTACACATTGTTACATCTACTTCTTTTGAGCGACTCTTTCAAGGAAATGATGAAATACCTACGTCGTTTAGATTTCAAAAGAACGCTGTTACTTATTAAGATAAGCAGGGAGTATTGAATATTAACTCGCATGTGAAGAGGAAGGTCAGATGCAGATAGAAGTCAGTTTAATTTTACATCTTGCAACCAATCAACATTATACCTTCATGGGTAGACTGACAGTCTTAGGTGCCTTATTTTATACTTATATTTTATCCTAATAAACCTTGTGCTTAGAAATAGCAATTCTGCTTCTGGAAAAGACAGAAAAAGTTTGTTCTAAAAATGCACCAAATTAAAGATAATAGTTCCTAAATCAATTTTGTAATTTCAAAAGTAAAACTCCTTTTACGTCATAACACAAGTCATTCTGAAACGTTCTTATCTGAGTGTATCGCTCTAAAACGATAGTGACAATCCAGGCCAATTTCCATGTAGACTAGAACTATATTAATATGTAGAGATTATTGTAATCATCTTCATAATATATCTACACATTTTATATTTGAAGCATGGATTGAATATACTGACAACGTGTCTGCTATACATTGCAGTGTATGTTACATGCAGATGTTTTTGTACACAAAATAATGTACATATAATATAAAGGTGTTGCGTTGTTTTGAAGTTACAATAGACTGCTATATAAAACTAAAAATGTAGTTTATGTATGTACGAATGTATAACAGGAAACGGGGCTTGAAGGGACATTTGAAAATGATATTTGCACCGTTGATTTTAGGATTGGGTTTATGGTTTCCATTGATATTGATATGCGAGCACTGATTGTCAATGGGGAGTTATTCCAGAACTATTTATGAGAATATAACATGTATCCATGTTTTCACTCAATTTCAAGCATGTCATAACATTCAGTTCATCACGTCCATGATTTAAAATACAACTTTTACAAGAGGATCACATGTCTGTCATTTCCTAACACATTCTATAAAATACGTATGTCATATTAAAATAAGTATTTAAATTGATGGATGACTTGGTGAAGGAATCGTTAACAATTATTAAATGATCAATTAATATAAAAACATCTGCATTTAAAGGGGCAGTAGCATGTTTCTTCATCCAAATAAGTTGATGAAATGTATTTGAAAAATAACCTTCTCTCTTCGGAAAATCATATAAGTATAATATAGACACCTAATTTGCAATCACTTTTACCTGAATCTTTAACTCCTCAACAAGGAAAATGCTGTTAAGATTGACATTTGCTTACATTCTATTTAATTAAGACTCTTCATTTTCTTTTAATTGTAAACTCTTGCATAGCCAATGCTACAGGTATTCCCAGAAAACACTATCAATATGATGATTTCGGATATGATTTGTTTATTACCTGCAATATTGATTAGTATTAATTATGTTATTGAATATTAGTAACAAAGTTAAATTATCTTCAGGACATAATGTACTGATTTTGTTTCTGTAGAAAACCAAACGCGAACACATCAATGCTGTGTTTAAGTCATTTGGAAATATAATAGAGACCTGTTTCCCTACAAAATCAGATAATCTTTCTTTACATGTCGTACCTATTAGTCTTTAAGAGTGACAAGGGTCATATTACTTTATTAATGTAATAGAAGTCGAAAATATTACCGATTTTAGTAAACCTATCATCTTAACGTTTTATTGAGTAAATGTGAAATTTACAGAATTCACAAAGACATCTACAAGGAAATGTTTTAACATTGATATTTGTTAACCTGCAGTCTAAAAACCTGTTAAAGTGCCCACTTATGTTTAATTCTTAGATTGTAGTTTGCTTGTAGGTATGAACATGTATAAGTGCTCTCGTCTGCCTATTTCTCAGATGAAATGAATGATAATATAACACGATCTTCTTTGATTTCAATTCCTGCGAATGTACAAAACATATCTACAGAGATGCAAACCATCAATTGCTAAAATACCGGAAAAACAGGAATATGGAAGTCTGTATACGTCATATATACTGTTCACCAAGACAAGTGTTTGTCTCATAGATTACAGAAGAGTTTATGCAACACACATAATAACACCGAAAGTGTGCTATAGACAATATTAAAAAATACAACATGATCAAACTGATAGTGACCCATGCATCAATGTGATCCCTTTGGTAAAAAATAGGCTAATGGATTCTTTACAGAATAGTTTTTCAGATAATGACCGGAAAGCACATTTGTGCTTTGATCGACTGGATTATTATGGGTGGGATGTTGCAATGACATGAGAGTCAGTACAATGTAGGTTATCTCGGTTCTATAACCGCTCCGCGATAATCTGCTGTTTTGTACAAGGAAATTTCTGTTATCTTTGTTGTGTTAGTTGGAAGTACTCATGCTGAAAGGAAACCTTTCTTTTACCTTTTCATAAACATTCTTCTGTTACTTCTTATTTCCTCGTGCTTCAATAAATAAAAGTAATTGGATTAAATTCATTCCAACACAATGAGTCGGAGACGGATTGATCCCACCCTCTCATTAAGTACATTACCTCCATGAAGACCCGTCTCTGTTCAAATTAAGCTGGATTTGTCTCTCAGATTTCTTCAACTTAAATCCCAAAATGTTCTGAATTACAATCCTGTCAGGTTAACCCATCATTTTGATGGGAAATATTCTCTAGAGTCTTATTTCCAATTCTGTTAAATGGTTGTGTAACCAGTTTTATAAATTTGAGAAACAATCTTATTACACTATTTCATTAAATCGAAAAGAATATAAAATTATCCTAGAAGCGGCAGAGACTTTTTGAGAAGTTAAATAAGTTAAGTTTATTGTTAGTAATTCTGAATTTAAATGTATCTCATTTATATTCTCAGCATTTTCAGCATCAGTGTTTCCCTTTAGTAAAAGTGTTTCATACAAAAAACAATGAAACCATATCTTTGATTATAATCAAATGAAATTGTTTCTCAAAGAAAAAAAAGAAAAAAGCTTCTTCTTTTAAAAAGAAAAACTTATATTTTTAACCAAGACATTTTACCTAGAAGAACCCGATGTAAGATGGATTCAAGTCACTTAACACTTCTATCAGATATATTAATAAAGAGAGTAATGTGTCTCATTTGCGTGTACGCTATAAAGATATGAAGCTGGAAGCCTTTACATGGTTTGGTCATTAATGTATTATTAGATCACTCGGTCTGAAGTATCGGTGTAGGTCTCTATTATAACAAAAGACATGGATCAGTTATGGTTATATCGCACGTTGTATGAACATTTCGATCAAAGACATCACTTGGTGCAGAAAATGAGGATGTCAAGCTTCCATTATCGTTATACTCTATAAGCTTTATATAAATTTATGTGGTTCATTGAGTTGTTTAATTATGAAATGCATCAGTTGCACGTGGACGGTATTGGTAGCAGATTAAACATTGGTTTAGTTATAAAACCATTGTGAAACATCATTAATAGGCAAGTTATTAGACATCCATCATTCTAAACACTGACACGATGTTTGTTTTAAATGTTTAGAACTGTTTGCAGTCTATCACAGGTGCCACTTAATAGGCGTTAACATTGGATGACTAATGCCTTCATTTCAGGAATTAGTTTTGACTTTTCACAATTTGTATATCTATTAATTGACATACTGCCATTCACAGTGCATTTATACAGGTGTCATTGTTCTGACAAAATCTTTTCAGTTGATTCAGAAATAAGAAAAGAAAACGGTGTTTCAAGCACGATATAGATTTAAAGCATAGAATCTTTATTACCTTCTCGTTGCCTTCTAAAACTGTTTATCATCTAGTGAACCAGCATATAACGTACATAATATTACACGTGTTTCTCATGTATATGGCAACAGGGTATGAATATTTATTATATGACGAGCAGTAAAATACTGGGATTTATCAGGGAAATAAACTGTCTATCAAGCTACAGTGAAAATAACTTATATTTTCACTGCGAACGGTGAGTGATATAATTTGACGTCATAAAACAATGGTCTCGCGTGGCGAATTGGCTTATGACGTCACAGTGTTACTGTAGTGACGGGTTGTTCCTAGCGGTCGCTCGGCGTAAAAACGACCCTTTTCGGACGTAATTACAATGGTAACATCATATAATAAATAGAATATCCGTCAATTCTTGACAAACACCATGTTTATTGTAGCAGGGGTGTACGTATGAAGAGATGACGAACACTTGCTGGGGTGTGGAGGACGTTTATTGATGAGTTCTATACTCTAGTTTAGACACCCTGAAACATTTTAATAACATTCAGTACAAATAATCAACATACATACACATATCAATATAAATACATACAAATACATTCTCATAATAAAAGCACATTACTTAAGCATTAGTCACACCAATACTAGTCATTATAGATTAATGATTTAGGAAGTATAATAATATACTATGCGTCTATACGTTATTATGACACACATGATACTTAATTCCCAACGCATACAGTTGCTACATACGGTGCTAACATTATGGACTATAAAGGCAATTACTTTAACAAAGTAATTCACTCATACAATACAATCAGACAATTGTACATACATTATAAAAAACATAGCAATAACCTTATGACATGATACACAACTATACACCTACCAAGCATGTGGTACTCAGGTGCTTCATGTACGACTCACGCCGGATACCAAGCTGCATGAACACAGGTTCTAACCCATCTATAGAGCAAATGGTAAAAGTATTATATATAAAGCATATACAAACAATATATCACATATAATACTAATGATACAGTTTACCATTATTGCATAGATAAAACCTTACTGTGCACTCTTTAACTTTCAGGTCATACTATTGAATAAACATATTTAGCAAACTACTTGTTACTAATACTATTACTTTAACAACACTAATTAATTTACTTTAACTATAGATATAAGTTTAGGTTTAGATTTATAAGATAATATTTATGCAAAACTATTTAATATTAGAAACTAACCTTAATCTGTAACTCAGTCTGTCTTGCAGTGTTGTGTCTCAGTGACATGTGACAAGTGAAGTTCAAAAGCATGCAAATCAGTCATGCACGAGAAAAGACAATAGAGTAAGAGAAAGACAATAAAGAATAGACCGACCCGGGTAACACCCCTAACAATGAAATGGACTAACCCTCTAATTGCAGGCACATGAAATTGACATGGCTGCTATATACAACACAATTGAACAAGTTAAAATACTATAGACATTGATAACAGACACATGCTAATATACATGTGTGCAACTTTATTACATCTGATTAAAATACGTAAAATATATACATTTCAATTATAAATGAAATATGCGACTACCACATTATCTCATCTCGTGAGGTAGAAAAGTTATATAAGAAAATAGAACCTGTCTACCTCACTCGAAACATGGTATTAGTCAAGAAAAGACAGATACCCTCTATATATACATCGGAATGTAAAGTAAGTTACATGACAATAAAGCACTTAAATCCTGCAACGATGGTGTTAGAATAGAAAATTTGGATATCACATCAAAATTTGCAAAAAATGCCACTGCGAGAAGACATCTATCTATCTCAATCTGATCCTGTTAAATATTAAATCTTTTACAATGTTGTCTGTTCAAGCTGCACATCTCTGACATTGACAATCATTCACCAGTTCTGTCTCAAGTAGTTGGACCACTATTTACCTAGGGATGAGAACACACAGATGTCTTGTGTTACCTTTTATGCACTTTTTCAGACATGTAGACAAAGTTCGTCTTCAGACATGCTTTCTACTGAATCAATACACTCCTGTTGTATCTTAAGTAGATAAATCAGTGCGTTAAAAGTTTTTCATCAGCTGAAATTGAATTGCTTGCAAGACAATATATAACATTATTATGTAAGTATATTTTTTATAGTGATCTGATTGGTCGAGAGGCCATCACGTGACCGTCGATAGAAAAGGAAATTGACTCCAACTGAGTCGACCAAAAGCCGCATTGATTTGAGTGACACCAAACAGGTGTTGCATGACATCAAACGATTGTTGCATGATGTCATGCTATTGTTATCATGGAGTCATTTTACCGAAGTCCCACCTGCTAAAACCAAATTACATGGTTGACTGTATATCATTACCTATTTATGTGGTCCTTGGTCAATATTGTTTTCTCGGGTCCAATAAAAACGGTACTGACCTCTTCACCAGTTTGTTATTGTATAATATTTCATTGTTCCTCTACTGAATGTCATGTAAAGACGTCTTCGAATCTTCTTCATAAAGATAAAATCATGGTCAGGCCTATTTAACATTTTGTTGAGGATGGTCATACTGATAGTTGGACATTAATGTTACTGACCAACATTTGCTTATAAAGTAACGTAAAGAAAACTTCATTACACTAACAATACATAATGCAACAAAGTAAAGTTCCTGTTGAATATAAACATATAACAACACAAATATATTACAAATACCACCAAAGCTTTGAACAAATCTGATGTTGTCATATAACTGGTACTGCTATATTTTATTGAAGCCATTTAAATTGACAAATGGTGGAAATGTCACACAAAGTTATTGGCATCATTAAAATGGCTGCTAGAAGGTAGTTCAAGTGATTTGACTGAAGTAGCGATGTCTAAACAGAATAAATAGAACTTTACCAGTCCACTCGATGAGATAGAAATAATATTCGGCAAAAACAATGAACTAGTCTATTTATTATATACATTTATCTGCATAAAACATTCAAAACGTGACAGTTAGGGCAGTCACAAAATGTGGTGAGAAAATAATTCCATTGAAATAACTCAAAATATCACTATTTTTTTTAAAATAAAAAGGTTGTGATTGTTAATCAAATTAAGACCAATGATGTATTTTAATAACATTTAGTCAAAAAAAAATGCTTTAGATATTAAGAACGTAAGTTTTGACGTTATTTCAAACGCGGATTGATACATTGAGTGACGCCCACTATGTCTGTCACCAACCTCTCGCTTCTTCAAGTTTTTTCCCAGTAAAATAATTACTTTGTGACATATTAACAATAAATGAACTTCAAAAACTGTCATTGACTGAAACCAGCGCAACAAGACGCTCATCCTAAAACCTGGAAGTGGAGATTATTGCATTTCAAAGTGGGATAATCTTCTGAAAAGTACACATATAATCACATTGGATGCACATGTGCAGGACTGAAGGCACTGAGTAATCCAAAGTTATAGCGAGGAACAAATGTTTCAAAAAATGTTTGCACGTGGACCAAGCAATAAATCAATGCGTAATCAATGCTTATTATGCTTAATAGACATGTGTTATCCACATTGCACATTCCCCTGTGAAACTATGATCTGATTGTATCATATGAAGTGATACGATCATTTGCTTAAAGTAGACATCAACACAGTTTCAAGGTGAAAACATAGATGACTCCAAGTTGTTGGTGTTTAATATTGTATAATTATTTTCTTACTGTTGTGAATGTGATGTAAATTCGTAAACATCATTGTAGTTATTTCCTTGAAGAGTGAAGACAGTTATGAAAAGCATTGCACGGACTTGTCCTGTGTGAGTAGAAGCAATCTCTACCGAACACGTCTCCTTTCCTGGGAGCTTGGTTTTTTAAGAAAATTCTTGTCACGTGTTCATCGAAATGTGTAAACAAGGAAAGTGTTTTAGATTTAACATCAATATCAGACGGTTTTATGCTCAGTGATGCGAGCAAGTGAAATCTAGTGGATTTAGGGCCCGAGGACATGGAAAGGCATATTGCTTTATCCCTAACATGTGACACAAATCTCGAAGGTTTCTGAACAGAACTGTCAAAATTGGCCAGAAATATACAGCTTTTATTGCACCTCACTCATTTATTCAACTTTCACATATATATCATGTCAGTCTAAATCGTCTTTGTTATAATTATATCCTATCAATTGAATTGAATTTCAACTTGAAAAGAGAAATGAATCAAAATCAGAATCAAAACCATAATCAGTCAGAACTAAAACAGAGATGGGGATCTTTCAAAATGTTAAATAAAAAAAAGCCATTTCTAGAATGTACCTATAAAAAATGGTTATTAATCAATGAACTGGCTTTTCATGTGACAAAGATAGGAATAAAAACCAACTGGTTATTGATTTACAACATGGACACTTTAATCACGTTACAAAACATGTGTTTATTGAAAACAATGCTAACTTTACATTGTCATATCATCCAGGTGAAAGAAATATGCCTATATTCAGGTGTAAAGGATAAGCGTATACTAAAAGCTTAAATATGTCCTATTATATATACCAATTAGAATAACTGTGTTTTGGAAAATGGATTTCTGGTCAAAAGTCTCCCCCAGAGAGGAATTGTTTTTACCAAAAAGAAGCATTTTGTAGTAATGCCATGTGTTAAAGCTCTGTACATCGCTCCTTGTGGTTATCGACCAGTACACTTCATTATGCAGTACACAGAAAGCAAATGAAAACTCTATGCATTAAAACTATTACAAATTATTTATAGTTTCGAAAATATGATTTACACTGCCATGTGCATTCTCCCCCCTTCAAGTCATTTCCTCTCACATGACCTCGGTTCTACATATACCGTATTTATTGTTTTTACTGCTTTGACCTGACATAAAAGTACTTGTGCCTAATTTGAATTTATGGCCAACCTGCACATTTGCGAATGTAAATGGCACAACAAATCCATAATTATATTATTTTCCATTTTTGGAGTAAAGAGAAGACATTATAGGATATTCACCCATCTGAAATAGTCCAACAGGGACTAATGCACGTGGAAGTGGAAAACGTGTGGGAATCCATTATCTCCAGAGCTAGTATGTAATGTGAAACAAGGGAAATTGAATTTTGAAGGATCAGAATTATCTCAAAACGAGCTAATATACTACAATTTACTGATTTTATTAATAATCAATTTGGACCACGAAAATGGAACATTTTAGCAAATGTTTTTATGCATTGCTTCCGACATATTTTTCCTGTCATGCTAATATGGCATCTGTTAGGTTCCTGAGATAGTACTTATGTAATTAGGATAGCACATGTTCAGTAGATTCTGGTCGTAAAGTAATCATTCTTAACCGACATATTTTATGTTTTTTTTTAAAAAGGATGATATATTATTATAAAATAGAAGGTACTTTATTGGATTAAAAAATTGTCATCCATGCAATCTTAATAAAGCAGTTGGCATGGTTTCAAATAGTTGACAACAGGACAATCCTTGGTAGTGCTTAAAGTGAAATTTGGATTGAAATAAATTGACTGTACATTCATTTTATCCCCTGTAGGTTCTAACATGAATCTCGATATGTACTATTTGGTTGCAGGGGTCTGTGTGTAGTTACAAATTGGAATATCTTAAGAACTGATTTTGTTTTCGTTTTTGCACATAGATTCAACACAGTCAATGAAAGCTCAGAAAAGGGTAAAGGTATTACATTTGTAAGCATTGTTCATGCCAAACAAAATGAAATTGAAGCAAATTAATTCAGATATGGATGCATCAACAGTAAACTGTATTTTTAAGAATAGGAAGGTTATTTGGATAACAAAAACTCTTTAATGTGCAAATACACGACGTTTCGGAGTATATGCATACTCTTTCATCAGATTGAATGGAGGAAATACCATAATGGGATACTTAAAAAAGTATATAGCAAAGAGCACAATGGTGAGAAAAACTCAATCAAAGAGATTAAAATGCATGTGAACGATATACATTGAGGATTTACACTTACAGCTATGAGGAGAGTAAATACTTGAATGCTATATGAACTTTATAAACTTCAATAAACTATAGGCTTTATTGAAGTTGTGGTAACATGTGATTAGATGTAAGAACTATTGGTACGAATTGGTAAAACGAGGATGGCCAATTGGCAGTGTTGAAAATTTAGATACTAGAATTACCGTTGATTACCGTTTGAATAATAGTTATAATCATATAAATAGCAAAAAATGAATATATTGTTTACAAATGCATTCCAAACTATTGGCAAAATGTACCAAAGAACACATTAAAAGTACATGTTTTCTTTTTTCAGTTTCCATTTTAGGTGCACACAGATTTTCAAACCGCATCTGTATATTGCCACTGGACACACATGAATGAAGTCAGTTATAGTAGGTTCACATACTTGATATAAGTATCATCTTTTGATTGTAACTAAGTAAGTAAGAAATACAAGTTATTTATTATTCTCTTGACCCCATATGCCTGACTAAGCCCATGCCCTGAGAACAAACACAATATAATAAACAACAAACTCAAGGCAAATGTTAAGGATAACGATTCATTTGTTCTATGTTTCAACATTGAATGCGAGGTCGCATGCGAGAATGCAATTCAAAAACGGCATTACAGTTAGTAGCTTAGAAAAAGGGTGTCTTTAGTTTAGATAAACACTTACAGATTCAGTGAGTAAAAGATGTATTCCTTGCTAAAATATAGCAGCACATTTCAGTTCTTGCCTTTGACGCACTCTTTTTAACCTCATATCCTTTAGTCTCTGTGTATATTGTTTTTGCAGACATCTGATCACTCTTTTCAGCAACATGTACGCATGCATTTTTATATTGAGAGAAATTGCACTATTTAATGCCAAATGAACATTCATTAAAAAAAGTCAAATGTATTGTTTTCACCTACATCAATGCACAGTCTGTGTGTTCCAAGTTTGTCATAATTATCATGATACATTCTCAAGTCTTTTTTCTCACTGCTGATTATACACATAATGATTGACTGAATTAGAAACAGTTATCTGTGTAATGTATCTTCAACAACTTCCTATTTCTCTTTTCATGACCACGGTCCTGTTTCATTTAAATATTTGAATTTAAATTCGTATTAAAAAATTGACAAAATAATTCCTTCCACGCACACATTCACAACCTTAAGTAACTGTATCAAATTTCCTTTGAATGGACCAAGAACAGTTTTTACTAAGCTCGACTCGACTCAAAGTTATCTTCAATATTAATCTCATGATTTCCTGAATTACCATCCTGACAGGTTAACAAATCATTTTGATGGTAATTTCCCCCCTGAGTCTTGTCTTCAATTCTGTTTAATGTTTATTGTAACCGATTTGATAATTCTCACAATCCATCTCCCTAAAACATTTCAATGGAAATTTATTATCAGGAATTGAATTAAATTTTAAGACAAGTTAAATAAAGGAATTGTAGTGTTTTTAAGAGATGAGATTAAAACTCATAACTTCAATGTGTATCATAGTGGCTCTTTGTAAAATCTTAGAGATGTATGTATCTTAATGTATGTCGCGAGTTGAATTAAAGAATTGTTGTGATTTATTCCATGTTTTATGATTATGAACTTATAGAGAAAAAAAACATACGTTGCAACACAAATATCACCCAACCCAACAAGAATATGACAAATATGTTATGGATGACTTCTGTCTTATACTTGAAGGCCAAATTTCTAATTAATCTCATGCACCTCATGCAAATAATCAATCAATACTGTCCTTATTTTGTAGTTGTAACAACATTAAACCTCTTATAGATTCATTCGTTTATATTACCCTGCATTAACTATTATTTCCATGAACACGATTAATGATCTACATGTTTATGCATAATCTTCCGTTGCATATCTAAGACTTTTTAAACCGACATTCGTTTTATTGCATAAATTAGACAATATCTCAACTGTGGACTCCTACCAGAAGGAATATGCTGCCATTTTCTTATTGAATAATGTTCTCTATAAACAAAACTAGTCGTCGTTACATGCCATTGTGATTAATTTATCATTGATTGATCATATCCTGTATTCTGTATATAGTATCTCTTGAGGTTTCTTTTATCACGACCAGGTTATGAAAGAAGCAATGGAGAAGATTTTAGTGCAATAAATATAGTGAAAATAACATCTATTGAATACTCTTAGATATTCACGGTGTTGTCCTCTTTATGAGTCTTTCATTTAAAGCATGTCGAGAAAATCATCTTTTCATTTCCTTACAACTTCGTTGAGACCCCAAATAATGTTATAGATAAGCATTATTGATTTTGTCATTTTTCATCCCAAGGAATTTTAAAAGTTTCCATTCGGATATTTCAACATTCTCTGGCCTCCATCGACTGACAACCGTGTCAATGTCCCCTGCACTTGCGTGATGGAATCAGTTCAAAAGGTTTTACTAAATTCATGTCAAAGGAGGATTTTTGGTTACAAATCATTAACAAAGGTTCTAGAAGTAATTGTTTATTGATTTTGAATAAGGAAGTTTTATTTCATCTCATTGATTCTGAATTCAGGAGATTGAACCTTTACGCTGTAAGGAAGTAGTATACAATGATATAAACACCTTATGTCAAAGAGGTATGTGGACAAGTAGTATTGTCCGCGATACCGTCAAATGTGTGGAATCATATAGAATTAACAGCATTGGTTTTATTTGAATTAAAAAATAAATCGTTCTAGACAGAGATTGATTTATTTTGTATGTGGGCCCATGGCCTACGTGCAATAATAAACTGATTGATTGAGCAAACTATATTTGACATGTTACCATTTAGCAACTTTTCATCGATGTCAGTGTCCTCAATGGGGAAAACAAGGGGTTTATGGATGGTCTCGCTTTAAACGCATTTCTTTAAACATTTGTATTCCAGAGATTAAACTTGTTCTTTAATGTTTTAGAGATATAGAATGCTGTAAGTCTTCAGTAATATATAAAAATAACTTATCCTAGTGATGGGCGGATTTATGTTCTTATGGACAGTCACTATTGTCCGTGATAACATCACTAATGGATGTAGCAAACATTTATAGACATCATAGAAGTTTGACAAAGTTGGCTTTATTTAGATTTAGAAAATAATTTTACGTCCCAAGGAATGTTAAAGTTCTTCTGTTCAGATATTTAAACATAATCTGGCCACCATTGATTGACAACAGAGTCAAGATCTATGCTAGTTGCTTGATGGAATCCATTCAAAAGATTTTACTGATTTTGAAAACTAATTTCATGGCAAGGAGGATGATCGATTAAAAATCATTGGTTACAAAATTTAACAATGCTTTTGGACATGGATCGTAAACTGATTTTAACCAAACCTGTTTTTTCTGTTTCATCTCATTGATTCTGTATTTAAGAGATTAAACTTTTTCTTTAATGTTTTAGAAATTGAGAATGCTGTGAGACTACAGTAATATATAAAAATAAATAATCCTAACAATTGGCGGAATTATGTTCTGAGATGGATAGTCAATATTGTCCGTGATGCCATCACTAATGGATGTGATGAACATTTATGGAATCAAAGAGATTTAACAACATTGGTTTTATTTAGATTTAGAAAATATACATTTCCAGTTTGAACACACTTTGATATTTTACCATTTTAGCAGCTTTTCATTGATGTATTTCTGTGTCCTCAATAGAGAAAACAATGAGTTCATGGATGGTCACACTTTCTTCAAACCTTAATGGAACAGGGATGACCATCTTTAAAACATTTTTAAAACATGCCTGTCTGGCATACTGAGTGAAAAACACCTATCCATCATATAGAGCTCTCCGAAGTTTTTACCTCTAAGTGCAGAAGAATGTCTGGAATAGCTGGCCGATTTTATGGGGTTATGGTTGCTGGTACGAATGTACATAGCCTAAGCAATAATAGTTTCTATTAACGTAAATTCCAATAAACAAATCGATGTTTTGGTGATTGTTGAAAGAAAAAAGTATTTCTACACAGGGTTTACTGCAGCATTAGAACAATGCAGTAATGCCAGAACAACTACGGAAAATTTATGCTTGAAAACTACGAGTTTATTACTTCTGAAAACACTATCAAGTTGTCGGGCGTTTAATAAACAGGTGTAATTACATACTTCGAGTAGTTGTTAATACATGATAAACATAGTATGATATACATTGTGGGTTCATATCACTTCCTGTATCTACAATATCATCCCTCCAGCTACAGGTCACACAGAAAGTGTGACAGACAATGTTGACTTAACGTCGTCTTTCATCGTCCAGTCTTCAGACACAAAATATGACTTAAGTTAAACATAGCTACTGTAAGTGGTTAGTGTGCATAAGTTGTTTCAAGCAGAGCATTGAATGCAAATTTTGAGCGACGCTGTCAAAACTTGTTTTAAGGCAACATTGAATACAAGTGTTATCGAGATTGTGTAGTAATGTACTGTGGCTTAAAAATCAATTTGAAGTCATCATATAAGCTTATAATGCAGTGCTAATGGAAACATGTGTAACCTAATAATGATGGCCACTTTATCTCTCCTTTTATAATGATCTCATGCAAGTCACAACGAGTCTTTCTTCCTCTGACCAGCTATGGACAATATGTGACTGTGAGTTTCGAGTCCAATCGATTTAAAGGTGCATCCATTGTGTTTCATAAAATTGTATTTGTATTAATACGTTCCAACTCACGTACTGTCTATAATACAAATAAATTCACTCAGCTTGCATATGTATCCCCAATCGCCAAATATATTAAACATTATCAACTCAAATTTGTCATTTTGTCTGTTATAAATAAGATTCCAGAATTAAGTTTGACTAATTGACGCGCACCACACGCTGTGCATCGTCCGGTTTTCGATCAGAAATCTCTACTTTTAAGCCAAAGTTTCACCTCTTTAATATTTCAATCTTGGATAGAAATGTTATCTATTGAACTATTCATGTCTTCTTGTCACTCAATATAGATAAATACAATAACAAAGCAGGGATATATGTATCTCAATTGGATATAAGATACATTTTGTCCGATACGGGCGTTGCAATAGATAATACATACATAATATAGATAAATACATAAAATTGTAGCAAAGCTTAAAACTCGAGTTGCATGTTATTGACACAGTTCATTCCATCACATGATAAATTATAGTACTGTAGGAATACTAGTACTTATGTTGTTATAAAACGAATCTACACAGAATACATGCACGAGTTATTAATGTAAGCAACATTTGTAAATGAAAATCTTCACCAGTGTGTCAATTCCTGTGTATGAAGATATGATCTCATAGTTTATCTCTTCTCTTTTCTGAGAGTTTTATTCTTGTCACGTTTTCCTAAACTGGTGGACATGGAAAGTGTTTCAGACTTCAAAGCAATACCAGACAGTTTTATGCTCAGTGATGCAAGCAAGTGTAATAAAGTGGATTTAAAACCCTAATAGCAGATCACTGAATATGTAACATTTAACAGTGTAAGTGAAACAATGACACGACTTCGCAAGAAACTATTCAAGTGGATACATGTAATACCTATAAGAGCACATTGTAGACAGCATAATAATAAATTAACCAACTCCTCACAGGGCTGTGACGTCTCAATGTGCATCAATCCTTCACAACAGTGCACAATCGGTTGTGAATGTGCCTTAGAACAAATAATTCAATTCAACGAATTATTTAGACAAGACCTGTTCAACTGTTCAAATATATAACATAACTGACAGAGACAATAACGAAGTTACACATGAGTTGATATATCATTCTCTGTACGTACATGTAGGTCATTTAGCTGGAGGCTTCTCTTTCTAATGTGTATGTCTAATTCCAAACTGGCAAACAAATTGAGACGATAATCAATTAAATGTACCATCAGGAATTGTTCTGAATAATGATGAAATACACGTTTCTCATTAATGGACAATGTTGATGATGTTCTTGTACCTGAATATTATTGCACTTCTGTGCACTTTATGCTCTCTATTAAACAAAGAACTACATTATATTTTTGAACGCATTTGCACTTTATACTCTTGAAATCAATTGTAAATCTCTTTGACTATTGGGGCTGAAATGTCACCATGTCTCCAACATTTGACAATGCCTTAATCACATTCTCATTCAAACTCATTGACTTCTATAACGCTTTAAAACGAGGTCATTCATTGTTTTCTTTATTGTGATCAATGACATTAGCTGTTGAAAATTGTGTTGATCGAACTGATGAAGTTTTTTCAGGTCCTACACGCATTCAGATAAATAATTATGGTGATCGATAATGATTAGGATCGATTTCATGATCAAGAGCTTTAAAGCACTGCATTACTGGAACTTGTTTTAATTTCTAAATGTTTTTGTCTGTCTGATGGAGATACTTTTTTTAAGACAAGTATTAATGTGTTCTTGAAATATATTATTAGTTATTGGTATTTAATGGGACGTTGTGAACACATTAACGTATAATTATGCTGTTCATGGTTTTTAAATAACTGTAAAATACTTTTACAATTGTTTCGTTCAGACTAATCTTTTTTTATCTGTTTGAAAAAAACAATGAAATTCATCTGATCTCACTTCGAATGTTTTTTCTTTCTCTGTGCCTCTGTCTCTGTTTTTCATGATTTAAAAATAACTGTAAAATACTTTTACAATTGTTTCGTTCAGACTAATCTGTATGCAAAAACAATGAAATTCAATTGATCTCACTTCGAATACTTTGTCCTTCGCTGTGCCTCTTACTATATGTCTCTGGAATGACCATGACAACCGGTGTAATTGTAAAACACCTTAGCAAATCAAGTACCTTGGAGTTGTTGTTATGGGTTTCGTCATGCATTTTTAAGGAAGTCCATTTCTGTTTTAATGAGTCAATACATATTTCCTGTCATTTGTCGATACTATCTTTCTGGTTCTATTAACTGGGCGGAATTAAGTTCTCAAATAATTTCTCGATTGTACAGTTTTGCTCATCTATTTGTACTTGTTACATGGTCCAGAGCAAGATACATGTCTTTTTAAAAAGTAAATCAACTCTCGAAACTTTATAAAGACGTTCATGTAACTGTAAATTACAATTTATTACAGAACACTGTCTTCACATGTAAAGACATGTTACTGCCTTTTTCCGGTACCAGCAAAGATAAAATGCAACCAATCTGATAGTTAATTTCAATAAACAAAAACAAGCTTCTGAAAAGGTTGCAACAAGTTGACACTAGGATAATTATTGGAGTTCATGGAGTGTTAGGCATACATTTAAAAATTACATTTGTTTTGCACACATAGCACTCATAAATGCACAAGAAATACATTTATGTATCTTGGGTAATGTTTTCACCAGTTGACGGGAGTCGTAAGATCAATATATATTTGCCACATTTATTTCCAAGTATGCATGCAGACCATCTGTAACTTTCATAGGGGATGTTTTGTTCTAAAAGTAGGCCAATTATGCTATACCTGGGTGTTTTAAACATTTAGTGGAGACATGTGGAAAGCAATCAACCCTGTTCTTCATAATGATTTAAAATCCTCATCTGTCTTCTTTCGTTTAGTTCATGTTCGTCATGAACAGTTTAAATCAAAACTTAACAAAAGTCGAATGCATATTGATTTATGACTATCCATAGAACTTGTTCTTATTCATCATACCAGCTTCTAAAATGCCTCTCAAAGAATTAGATTTTTATTGTAGATCAAATGAAAATTTTCTCTGTGAATATGAATGTTATAAAATCATAAAATACGATATCGCATAATATGTTGTAGTAACAATCAGAGACCATACTATTTAGATGAAGGTGCCATAAGGCTTTATTGATGAACAACATTTTACGTAGTTAATGTCCGGACACTGTCGACACTGGATGTCTCCGTGTACTATATAGTTGATATTCAATCTAAAAAAGTAAGAGTTAAACAACCTTTAACAATGTGGATTGCATATTAATCTACAATTTGATTTCTATTGTTTAACCAATGCAAATATTCATATGTGATATAGCTATGCAAATGCCACTGTCTCCGTTAAATTAATATTACATATTCTCAAAATTAGGAATTGCACAATGTTATTTTAAAGTTACAACCAGAGGCAATGATATTGGTAAGAAGCTGTCATAATATATATATATATATATATATATATATATATATATATATATATATATATATATATATATATATATATATATATATATATATATATATATATGAATCACCATATTATGTAGTTGACATCTGACGGCTCTATTGAAGAGGTCGTTAATCACTTGTTGACCATCTTGTTATCCAAGCACGTTGGAAGCTACTCCTTGTCTGAGGCGGAGATTATGTCTTAAGAGTATGTATTAATGTATGCAAAACATACACTCTGTTGCACCAACATATTACCTGTGATAAAACACTGAGATCAGTGATGAGTATTGGGTGAAGTTGCTTTACAAAAACGGAATCAGTCAATACACAAACTGTTATGAGTATATCTTCGATAGGCTTTTGTTTGGTAACAGGAGTGACACTTCGCAAAATAGGCAAAACATACACTTGACTTATGTGATAAAAATGCTTATGCTTGATAAACACAAACACTGGTTCGATATATTTACACACTACGAATGTGTATTAAAAAAAACGATTTTAAAACGTACATCTTCAATAGATATAGGCACATACGATATAATAGTGTACTACCGATGTGTGCTATTTTATCGTTTAAATATCATATGGTTTGGAAGCAATTGATGAGAGTACACTTCTTTATACTGACTTCGCTACAAATGACATTTCATCTAATCTAATCATAATCTTTCATCTAAGTATGATGTATATAGATTATGGTGTAAGCTGATATCGAATCATTATTTTCTCCTTAAATAATCACTTAAAGTTCTTGAAACATATTCCCTCCAATATGAATTAATCGCCACGTTATTAATGGAAGCAAAACATGTTCACAGAACAGAAATCCAGACATAGTCGATACCCTTGTTCTCGGCATATTACATTTAACGAATACAACACAACCGGCATGTCTTATACAACATACATCTAAATATAACAATGTCTTAATGGAACTATTCTATAATGCAAATACATACTCGCTAACATACGAGGATGTACTTCCTTTAGACATAACACAAATAACAACCATTTGTTGTTTATAAATATGATGTGTGTGATTTAAACAAGTTCGTTATTCAAATATCCTAAACATCAGTCTAGTTTAGGGACTAGGACTTTTTTGACAATTGGACACTGTTATTGCTTTAAAAGATGGAAGAGATGTCACAAACTCTCTGGTAGTAAGTTGATAATGTGATAACACCAAGGTAATGTGTAGCTTGGGACAATGTATAATTTAATGAGGGACCTACTACAATCGATCCAATATGTCACTTTGTTTTATGTATAGAGAAACATATAGGAAACATTCGAAAGTTGTTACGTACATTCGTTTCCCTTAGATAGGATGTTTTACACATTGTTACATCTACTTCTTTTGTGCGACTCTTTCAAGGAAATGATGAAATACCTACGTCGTTGAGATTTCAAAAGAACACTGTTACTTATTTAGATAAGCAGGGAGTATTGAATATCAACTTGCATGTGAAGAGGAAGGTCAGATGCAGATAGAAGTCAGTGTAATTTTGCATCTTGCAACCAATCAACATTATACCTTCATGGGTAAACTGACAGTCTTAGGTGCCTTATATTATACTTATATATTATCCTAATAAACCTTGTGCTTAGAAAAAGGCAATTCTGCTTCTGGAAAAGACAGAAAAAGTTTGTGCTAAAAATGCACCAAATTAAAGATAATAGTTCCTTAATCAATTTTGTAATTTCAAAAGTACAAGTCCTCTTACGTCATAACACAAGTCATTCTGAAACGTTCTTATCTGAGTGTATCGCTCTAAAAACGATATTGACAATCCAGACCAATTTCCATGTAGACTAGAACTATATTAATATGTAAAGATTATTGTAATCATCTTCATAATATATCTACACATTTTATATTTGAAGCATGGATAAAATATACTGACAACGTGTCTGCTATACATTGCAGTGTATGTTACATGCATATTTTTTTGTACACAGAACATAAAGGTGTTGCGTTATTTTGACGTTACAATAGACTGCTATATAAAACTAAAAATGTAGTTTATGTATGTACGAATGTATAATAGGAAATGGGGCTTGAAGGGACATTTGAAAATGATATTTGCACCGTTGATTTTAGGATTGGGTTTATGGTTTCCATTGCTGTTGACATGATATGCGAGCACTGATTGTCAATGGGGAGTAATTCCAGAACTATTTATGAGAATATAACATGTATCCATGTTTTCATTCAATTTCAAGCATGCCATAACAGTCAGTTGATCACGTCCATGATTTAAAATACAAGTTTTACAAGAGGATCACATGTCTGTCATTTGCTAACACATTCTATAAAATATGTCATATTAAAATAAGTTTGAAATTGATGGATGACTTGTTGAAGGAATCGTTTATTAAATGATCAATTAATATCAAACATCTGCATTAAGAGGGGCAGTAGCATGTTTCTTCATCCAATTAAGTTGATGAAATGTATTTGAAAAATAACCTTCTCTCTTCGAAAAATCATGTAAGTATAATATAGACAACTAATTTGCAATCCCTTTTACCTGAATCTTTAACTCCTCAACAAGTAAAATGCTGTTAAGATTGACATTTGCATACATTCTTTTTGATTAAGACTCTTCATTTTCTTTTAATTGTAAACTCTTGCATAGCCAATGCTACAGGTATTCCCAGAAAACACTATCAATATGATGATTTCCGATATGACTTGTTTATTACCTGCAATGTTGATTATTATTAATTTTTCAATTGAATATTAGGTATAAAGTTTAAATTATTTTCAGAACATAATGTACTGATTTTTTTCTGTAGAAAAAAACCAAACGCGAACACATCAATGCTGTTTTTCAGTCATCTGGAAATATAATAGAAACCCGTTTCCCTACAAAATCAGATAATCTTTCTTTACATGTCGTACCTATTAGTCCTTAAGAGTGACAAGGGTCATATTACTTTATTAATGTAACATAAGTACCGATTTTAGTAAACCTATCATCTTAACGTTTTATTGAGTGAAATAGTTGCTTTACAGAATTCACAAAGACATCAACAAGGAAATGTTTTAACATTGATATTTGTTAACCTGCAGTCTAACAAACAAACCCCACCTATGTTTAATTCTTAGATTGTAGTTTACTTGTAGGTATTAACATGTATAAGTGCTCTCGTCTGCCTGTTTCTCAGATGAGATTGGTGATAATATAACACGATCTTCTTTGATTTCAATTGCTGCGAATCTACAAAACATATCTACAGAGATGCAAACCATCAATTGCTAAGATACCGGAAATACAGGAATATGGAATTATGTATACGTCATATATACTGTTCACCAAGACAAGTGTTTGTCTCATAGATTACAGTAGAGTTTATGCAACACAAATAATAAAACCTAAAGTGTGCTATAGACAATATTAAAAAATACAACATGATCAAACTGATAGTGACCCATGCATCAATGTTTTCCCTTTGTTAAAAAATAGGCTAATGGATTATTTACAGAATCGTATTTCAGATAATGACCGGAAAGCACATTTGTGCTTTGATCGACTGGATTATCATGGGTGGGATGTTGCAATGACATGAGAGTCAGTACAATGTAGGTTATCTCGGTTCTATAACCGCTCCGCGAGAATCTGCTGTTTTGTACAAGGAAATTTCTGTTATCGTCGTTGTGTTGAAATGCTGAAATTGCGCTGGTTATACACTTTTGTTACAGATAAATGAAACCTTTCTTTTACCTTTTCATAAACATTCTTCTGTTATTTCTTATTTCCTCGTGCTTCAATAAATAAAAGTAATTAGATTAAATTCAATCCAACACAATGAGTCGGAGACTGATTGATCCCACCCTCTCATTAAGTACATTACCTCTATGAAGACCCGTCTCTGTTCAAATTAAGCTGGATTTGTCTCTCAGATTTCTTCAACTTAAATCCCAAAATGTTCTGAATTACAATCATGTCAGGTTAACAAATCATTTAGATGGGAAATATTCTCTAGAGTCTTATTTTCAATTCTGTGAAATGGTTTGTGTAACCAGTTTTATAAATTTGAGAATCAATCTTATTACACTATTTCATTAAATCGAAAAGAATTATCCTAGAAGCGGCAGATACTTTTTGAGAAGTAAAATAAGTTTATTGTTAGTTATTCTGAATTAAAATTTATCTTATTTATATTCTCAGCATTTTCAGCATTAGTGTTTCCCTTTAGTAAAAGTGTTTCATATAAAAACAACGAAACCAAATCTTTGATTATAATCAAATGAAATTGTTTCTCAAAGAAAAAAAGAAAAAGCTTCTTCTTTTAAAAAGAAAAACTGATATTTTTAACCAAGACATTTTACCTAGAAGAACCCGATGTAAGATGGAATCAAGTCACTTAAAGTGGCAGTAGTACGTTTTTTGCCAAATTTATTTTTTCGAATTTACCATTTATTATGAAAGTTTATGTCATTTAAATTAACTTTAGAGGATAAAACATCTTATTACACAAACCAATTATCTGTAGTGGTAAAAACTATGTTGTGAACACAATTTATTATTTTGTATTACAAAAACGATTCCCATGGCCTAACCAAAACATGTACACTCATTTTAAACTTTATTTTCCGAAGAGAGAAGGATGTTTTACTTTTAGTGAAATTAATTTTCAAATACATTTCATCAACTTATTTGAGCGAAAAAACGTGCTACTGCCCCTTTAACACTTCTATCAGATATATTAATAAAGAGAGTAATGTGTCTCATTTGCGTGTACGCTATAAAGATATCAAGCTGGAAGCCTTTATATGGTTTGGTCATTATTGTATTATTAGATCACTCGCCTTCTGAAGTATCGGTGTAGGTCTCTATTATAACAAAAGACATGGATCAGTTATGGTCATATCGTACGTTTTATGAATATTTCGATCAAAGACATCACTTGGTACAGAAAATGAGGATGTCATGCTTCCATTATCGTTATACTCTATAAGCTTTATATAAATTTCTGGGGTTCATTGAGTTGTTTAATAATGGAATGCATCAGTTGCACGTGGACGGTATTGGTAGCAGATTAAACATTGGTTTAGTATAAAACCATTGTGAAGCATCATTAATAGGCTAGTTATTAGACATCCATCATTCTAAACACTGACATACAATGTTAGTTTTAAATGTGTATAACTGTTTGCAGTCTATCACAGGTGCCACTCAATTGGCGTTAACATTGGATGACTAATGCCTTCATTTCAGGAATTAGTTTTGACTTTTCATAATTTGTATATCTATTAATTGACATACTACCATTCACAGTGCATTTATATAGATGTCATTTCAATTAATTCACACATAAGAAAAGAGAAAGGTATTGCAAGCATGATTTAGATTTAAAGCATGGAATCTTCATTATTACTTTCTCATTGCCTTCTAAAACTGTTTATCATATCCTGAACCAGCATATTACGTACATAGTGTTACGCGTTTTTCTCATGTATTTGGCGACAGGGTATTAATATATATATACACATTGGAATGTAAAATAAGTTACATGACAACAAAGTACTTAAATCCTGCAACGATGGGTGTTAGGACATAAAATTTGGATATCATCTCAAAATATGCAAAAATGCCACGCAAGAAGACATCTACCTCAATCTGACCCTGTTAAATATTAAATCAGCTGCACATCTCTTGCACATTGATATTCACCAGTTCTGTCTCGAGTATTTAGACCACTATTTACCTAGGGATGAGAACACACAGATGTAGATGTAGATGTACCTTTTATGCACTTTTTTTTATACATGTAGGCAAAGTTCGTCTTTAGATGTGCTGTCCATTGAATCAATATACTCCTGTTTTATCTTAAGTAGATAAATCAATGGATTTTTACTGCGTTTCAAAAGTTTTTCATAGGCTAAAATTGAATTGTTTGCAAGACAATATATAACATTATTATGTAAGCATATTTGTCTAGTGATCTGAAAACAAATTGACTCCAACTGAGTCCGACCAAACGCCGTATTGATTTGAGTGACACCAAACGAGTGTTGCATGACATTAAACGATTGTTGCATGATGTCATGCTATTGTTATCATGACGTCATTTTACCGAAGTCCCACTTGTTCAAACCAAATTGCATGGTTGACTGTATATCGTTTCCTATTTATATGGTCCTCGGTCAATATTGTTTTCTTAGGTCCATTAAAACCGGTATTGACCTCATCACCAGTTTGTTATTGTATAATATTACATTGTTCCTCTACTGAATGTTATGTAAAGACGTCTTCGAATCGTTTTCATAAAGATAAAATCATGGTCAGGCCTATTTAACATTTTGTTGAGGATGGTCATACTGATAGTTAGACATTAAGGTTACTAACCAACATTTGCTTATAAACTAACGTAAAGAAAAACCTCATAACACTTACACTACATAATGCAACAAAGTAAAGTTCCTGTTGAATATAAACATGGAACAACACAAATATATTACAAATGCCACCAAAGCTTTGAACATCTCTGATGTTGTCATATAACTGGTACTGCTATATTTTATGGAAGCCATTTAAATTGACAAATGGTGGAAATGTCACACAAAGTTATTGGCATCATTAAAATGGCTGCTAGAAGGTAGTTCAAGTGATTTGACTGAAGTAGCGATGTCTAAACACTCAAAGTAGACTTTTAAATATGGTACAATAGTGGAATGGTCAACCAGCTTGCTATCTGAGGCCTACAAGTTCCACACCACTGTTCCTTATTACGTCGCAACATTTTTTTAGATACAGATAAGCTTGTGTAATGAGATATTGTACCCTCTAAAGTATGTATTGTATAAACTTTAAAAATGAATGGCAAATTTGATAACATCTGATAAGCCATAAAAACGTGCTACAGCAGCTTCCAGGCTCCACTAACAAAACAAGATGGCGACAACAAGCGACGTAAACATACCGTTTTCTGACTTCTTTTACGATTTGCTCACACATAAATTCAATTGTAATGGGATGCGAGAATTTGATGTTTATTAACCGAATGACACGATGTTTATGCCTTTCCAATGTACATGTAAACCATAGGCAGTTATTTGAAAGAAATTGAAGAAATTTCACCCGGGAATTGCGCTTTAGGTCATTTGACTGATGTAGCGATATCTAAACACTCAAAGTAGAGTTTAAAATGTGGTACAATAGAAGAATGGTCAACCATCTTGCTGTCTGAACTCTAAAATTCACATGAGGCCTACAAGTTTCACACCATCAATGTTTTATACGTCGCACCATTTTCTTCAGATACGGATAAGCTCGTGTAATGAGATATTTTACCCTCTAATGTAACTATGTATTGTATAAACATTGATAATAAATAGCAAATCTGATAAAACATGATATGCCCAAAATAAACGTGCTACAGCGGCTTCAAGGCCAATGTGACACTGTCAAAAAGTATGAGTCTATCTTAAAATTACTCAGGTGGAGAATGGAAGGCACTGACCAGCCACGAGTGAAAATGGCACTTTCCCAGTCCACTCGATTAGATAGAAATAATATTCGGCAAAAACATTGAACTAGTTATTATATACATTTATCTGCATAAAACATTCAAAACGTGCCGCATCGAACAGTTAGGGCAGTCACAGAATGTGGTGAGAAAATAATTCCATTGAAATAACTGAATATATCACTAATTTTTTTTAAATAAAAAGGTTGTGATTGTTAATCAATTTAAGATCAATGATGTGTTTCGGTAACATTTATTTAAATAAAGATGCCTTAGATATTGAAGAACGTAAGGTTTGACGTTATTTCAAACTCGGATTGATACATTGAGTGACATCCATTATGTCTGTCACCAACCTCTCGCTTCTTCAAGTTTTTTCCAAGTTAAATAAGTACTTTGTGACATATTAACAATAAATGAACAGAAACTGTCATTGACTGAAACCAGCGCAACAAGAGCTCATCCGTAAACCTGGAAGTGGAGATAATTGCATTTCAAAGTGAGATAATCATCTGAAAAGTACACTTATAATCACATTGGGTGCACATGTGCAGGACCGAAGGCACTGAGTAATCCAAAATTATGGCGAGGAACAAATGTTTCAAAAAATGTTTACAAGTGGACCAAGCATTATATCAATACGTAATCAATTCTTATTATGCTTAATAGACATGTGTTATTCACATTGAACATTCCCCTGTGAAAATATGATCTGATGCTATCATGTGAAGTGATAGGATCATTTGCTTAAAGAAGACATCAACACAGTTTCAAGGTGAAAACATAGATGTCTCAAAGTTATGGGTGTTGAATATTGTATAATTATGTTCTTATTGTTGTGAATGTGATGTAACTTCTTAAACATCCTTGAAGATAGTTATTTCCTTGAATATAGTTATTTCCTTGAAGATAGTTATTTCTTTGAAGATCGTTATGAAGAGCATTGCACGGACGTGTCCTGTGTGAGTAGAAACAATCTCTATCCACACGTCTCCTTTCCTCAGAGTTTGGTTTTATAAGAACATTCTTGTCACGTTTTCTTCGAAATGTGTAAACAAGGAAAGTGTTTTAGACTTAACATCAATATCAGACGGTTTTATGATCAGTGATGCGAGCAAGTGTAATCTACTGGATTTAGGGCCCGAGGACATTGAAAGGCATATTGCTTTATCCCTAACATGTGACACGATTCTCGAAGGTTTCTGAACAGGACTGGCAGAAATGGTCAGAAATAAATATATGTTCATACCCAAGCAGGCACAGATATGCCACCCCACTCAAACCATCATTAAGGCAAATGGTAGGAAACACTCCACAGTAAAACAACAGCCTAAAGGCGTAGTTTATAACATCAGCTGCAAATGTGGCAGCAACTAAATTTGGGGAACATCCAGACCACTCAACATACGCATCAAAGAACAAAATCCATCCACAATCAAGGCAGACAACAAATCAACCATCTCAGAACACATCACCAAATTTCTACAACACAGCATCAAATGGGACACTGTCAACACACTCACACACAACAAACAGTATTACACTCACCGCCGTCTATCTGAAGCATTACACATTTTAAGACATAATCCCTCTTTGAATAGAGATCAAGGCTTTTTTTGTTTTTATCATCACTCCAATATGCTTGATAACGGTATAAGGATCTATACCGAAACGTCACTATTGTTAATAAAGGTGTTGATCATCCATAAATATTTGTCTTCTTCATCTAGACAACATGCCTATGTTCAGTTGTAAAGGATAAGCGTTTACTAAAAGCTTAAATATCTACTAATTAGAAGGACTGTGTTTTGGAAAATTGATTTCTGGTCAAAAGTCTCCCCTAGAGAGGAATTGTTTTTACCAAAAAGAAGCATGTTGTATTAATGACATGTGTTAAATCTCTGTACATCGCTCCTGGTGGCTATCGACCAGTACACTTAATTATGCAGTACACAGAAAGCAAATGATTGAAAAGTGAAAACTCTATGCATTAAAAACTATTACAAATTATTTATATATATATTCGAAAATGTGATTTACACTGTCATGTGCATTCTCTCCCTTTCAAGTCATTTCCTCTCACATGACCTCGATTCTAAATATACCGTCTTTATTGTTTTTACTGCTTTGACCTGACATAAAAATACTTGAATGTATGGCCAACCTGCACAATTGCGAATTTAAATGACACAAACAATCCATAAATATCGTTTTTCCTATTTTGGAGTGAAAACACCACCTGTAAGAGAGATTTATTACGCTGGCCACCATCGATTGACAGCCGTGTCAATGTCCCCTGCAGTTGCTTGATGGAATCAGTTCAAAAGGTTTTACTAAATTCATGTCAAAGGAGGATTATTGATTACAAATCATTAACAAAGGTTCTAGAAGTGATTGTTTATTGATTTTTTTGAATAAGAACGTTTTCTTTCATCTCATCGATTCTGAATTGAAGAGATTTAACTCATTAAATAGAACACATTCACTTAACATTTAATGACTTTGAAATGTAGAATGCTGTAAGGAAGTAGTATACAATAATCTAAAAAACTTATGTCAAAGAGGTATGTGGACAAGTTGTATTGTTGTATAGTTTTAACGGAATTGGTTTTATTTGAATTTAGAAAATATATCGTTCTAGACTGAGATTGATTTATTTTGTATATGGGCCTATGGCCTACGTGCAATAATAAACTGATTGATTGAGGAAACTATCTTTGACGTGACCATCTAGCAACGTATGTTGGTGCCCTCGCTGGGGAAAACAAGGGGTTTATGGATGGTCTCGCTTTATTTTTGTAAACATTTAATGGAACAGTGATGATCAAAACATCCAACTTTAAACATGTCTGTCGGGCATATGAGTGAAAAACACCCATCCATCATATTGAGCTCATAATTAGAGATTTTACCTCTAAATACAGCCTGGAGAATGTCTGGATCAAAAGTTTGAGCTCATGGGGGTTGTGGCGGCTGGTGCGAATTTACATAGCCTGAGCAAGAATACTAAGAAATCAATTGAAGAGAAACGTATGTATTGGTGATCGTTGAAAGAAAGAAACGTATTTTCCTTTGCACATATGATTTACTGCAATATTAGAACAATGATCACAAAGATTACAAACTTCTGAAATGCTTGCGCTAGTTTATGACTTGCAGAAACATAGGTGTAAACATATATAAGGTCATGGTCAGAACAGTTATCATATACATGCTTATAAATAAACACACTTTGTCTGCTAAACTTATATCAAGCATAGCCTGTATCAAGCCGTCGCCAATGATAGAATACCTGTATTACCCCGTCATGAAGAACTAATAACCATATCATAACTCAACCTCAAGCTGGATATCTAGGGAGTTATATATTATAATCATAGTAAATTTTATGATATAGTATTTTTCGTATCACATCCTGTATCAGCCCTTCACCAATATAAGCACTCGAGCTAAAGCTCTCTGTACAGTAGATACAATGAATATATGTATATTCAGAAGGACATATAATAAAATGTGCAAATGTTACAGATCTCACTTTCTGCAGATCGGGATCATTAACAGATTGCGCGGAATACTTACAGCAGGTTTCATATTTTCCACAATGTCATGACTACAACCGTACATGTGTTGTTGAATAATATAGTCATAGGGAAACGCAAGTAAGTTTGTTTGAGTTGTCAACAGTTTTAGTATCCAAGGTTAGTATTTAGTTAGAGGACAGTGAAGGATCATCTGGCTTTACTCTCAGAATGAACTTCGTTTGTATCTTAATCCCAACTAGTCACAAACTCTTAAAACATGACGATCCTTGTCACAGAGTCTTTGTATGGGTGTACAATGTACAATCTGACGACTTCCAAAACACATTGCTGATAACCAATTCACACTCACTCACACTCTACTTTGAAACAAATAAATGGTGGTCGATACATGAAGGTCAAGAGATTAGCAAAAGTGCAATCAAAATTGTGTTTAAGTAGTGTAACATTAAAATGGATAGATTGTCAACAAACTGAACACATTTCTGCCTGAAATCTAGGGCATCTCGTTCAAGGAATGATGATATATGAGATAAAACTAAACTTCGGTTGTGTAGCTTTTTCATAAATGGTTTTATTTATTTACTGATATCATCTAGGACCATGGGTTCTTAACATTTCATATCACCTTAAAGAACTATTGACCGTAAACCCTAAGTCGAAAATCGCAAGTACATGGTAATTTTTCTATTATACGATTAAATTAACTTCATGGATGTGGGGATGAGTTAAAACGTATACTTTATAACAACTACGACCAAGAAGATTAAATCATTGAGAAAATGGTCAGAACAAAGGTAAATGTCTTAGGAAAATTTAAATTGAACATTGTCAAATGTAGAAAAGGGCTATTGTGAGAATGAGATGGTGTAAACACAATCCTGACTTAATGCCTTCTATCATCTTCCGCTCTTCTGACACAAACTATGACTTAGACATCACTTCTGTAAGATGGTTACATGCTGTAGTGGATTAGTGTACACTAATGATTTATTGTTTCAGGCAATGATTCAGTGCAAATGTTTGGCGGCGCTGTCAAAACTCGTCTTTAGGCAACACATTAAATACAAGTGTTATCGAGATTGTGGTGTAATGCACTCTGGCTTTAAATAAATTTGAAGTCATCGTATAAGCTTTTAATGAAGTGCTAATGGGAAAATGTGTAACCTAATCATGATGACCACTTTGCCTCTTCTTTTATATTGATCCTAGACGAGTCACAGTAAGTCTTTCTTTCCTCCGACTGTGGACAATATGTGAGTGCGACTATTAAATGAGTCCAATGGATTTACCAACTATGGACTGTACCAGGTAAGATAAGTGTTTGTTTAATGATTCCTAGCGAACTTAGTTGATGTTAACAACAATAGTGATAGACGTGTGATCCAAAACGTTAATGTGGGTCGAGGTTCACCTTTGAACCATGCTAATGTTCATGTATAAAGAATCCTACATAGAATACACAAAGTTACTAATGGGAGCAACATTTTCTTTATGAACATTTTCCTCAATGTGTCCCATCCTGTATATTTTTAACTGTGAAGATATCCCTGCATAGTATATAATTGTAAAATAGCATTTTCCTGATGAGACATATAGAATACTAAACGACGTCCCGTTTGATAACATGTTTATGAAACGAGTGGATGGTTTGGTATTTTAACAAGCGAAAGCGAGTTAAATACCGATGCCATTCACGAGTTTCATAAACATGTTATCAAACGGGAACGAGTTTAGTATTTTATTTATTACTCAATGATGTAAATAGCGCTGAATTGCAAGAAAATTATTCTGTCTGAGTAGAAGTAATAACGTTGTCACTCTTCTCTCAGAGTTTTTACTTGTCAAAAGGGTTCAACACAACTTGTTTCTGCACGTTCTCAGTTGTCAGATTGAGAAGTGCATAGCCTTGTAGCTGCTGTTTCCATTTTCGGTAACAGTGTCATACATGTATTTTGGAATTTTAAATACAAATACAATGATTAAATAATTTTGTTATAACTAATTGAAATACACTTATTGGTCTGATGATATAATTTGATTTGTCTATAATTTAGTTAAAGTGAAAAATGATATTTAATTAGTACTTATTCAAGCATTGGAGTTATCCCTCTTTGGTAAAAAATGCGACAAAATCTTTGTTGTTTTATAAATATTATTAATAATAGAATTGTCATCACCCTCTTTATTACATTATTATTGAATTCTGTGGTTCACTGTAGTGGGTTTTGAATTTACAAACCTCTTTTATACTTTTTGTTTTTAAACAATGTTTATCAACATGGAAAAGCCTCTTTTTTCATTGATACTCTCTTCAGTATTGTTACACTTTAAATTTAGGTCAAAATAAGACACAAATGTTGCATAGTTTGAAAATTAAGTAACTGTGTAAGAAAGATATGAAAAGTATGATCATTATAGGGTCTTCATCAGCTTGCGGCGCCACCTAGTAGAACAGTTTCAATGGTGAGGTACCGTTTTTGTCAATTTCCTTGTAAGAGTCAGTATTCAATCTGTCTTATGAGCAAATTTCATGTTTGGAACGTTTGTTTCTGAAATGGTAGACATGGAAAATGTTTCAGACCTCAAAGCAACATCAGACAGTTTTATGCACAGTGATGCAAGCAAGTGTAAATGCAGTGGATTAAAAACCCGAGGAGCATATAACTTAATACATAACATAAAACACTTGAAGTGAAACAATGACATGACTTTGCAAGAAACCATTCACGTGGATACATGTTATTCGTCTCAGAGCACATTATAGACAACAGAAGTATACACTTCACTAACTTCTCTAACTAACTAGAGCCTTCACCAACAATGAAACTGGACCCATGACCACACACTTGAGCAAGCTGACCAAGTCTAACGTTATTAACGTTATAGCCTAATTAATACAGAATATCACAACCACTTATCTGAACTTATACTTATATATATCTTGCTTAGGTAACAATTATAATATATAATTTTCAAAGTATGATTAGGGATTTTTGTAATCCCGGGATAGACTAAGACGTCAGAACAAATTAGGTTCATTTACATGAGGATTGTTCTTGTTGACTTATGTCATCTCGATGTTGTAACTGTAAAAGCAAGTTCCGGATCATACTTTTACGAATGCTAACTAGATTGTTTATATACGAATATTTTAGATACAGTGATATGAATATTTTCATGTTTTAATCAAATCTACTGGAACAGGAAGTTAAGACATACAAATTGATTATAAATATTTAAGGTAGATCTCAATTCAACGGAATTGTTAAGAAAAGACTTAAGCATGTTCACATCATATAGAATTACTGACGGAGACAAACATAACAAATGAGTTGATATATCAACTCTATAGCTCCAGGTCGTGTAGCTTGAGATGATGACACATTATATTAGGCCTCCTCTGTAAAATAATATGTTTTTTAATGCATGTCTTATTCAAAACTGGGAAACAAATTTAGAAAATAATCGAGTAAATGTACCGTCTTAAATTGTTCTGAATAATGATGAAA
Source organism: Gibbula magus (assembly GCA_936450465.1). Lineage (NCBI taxonomy): Eukaryota > Metazoa > Mollusca > Gastropoda > Trochida > Trochidae > Gibbula > Gibbula magus. The sequence continues at coordinate 2,941,658 of OW388300.1, read as the reverse complement.
TCCCATGGACATGATTTTTTGATTTTATTTCCAGTACTGAAAGGCCACAGTCCTGTAGTACAATACATGTCAATGATAATATGTACACGCACATCAAATACAATGAAAATGATATTCAACAATTAGGTATAACTTATATTATGTGTAGAAATATATTCTGTTCTGAATACCATAGCATGGTAAATAAACATAGCTAGATTTTGAATAACTGTAATTTTTGTGTTACTTAACAAGTCTACAAATTTATAAAGGTTCGGATGGACATAGTAATAGTTTTTAATATACAACTTCCTCAGTGAGTTATAAATAGGGCAAATTAAAAGAAAATGATATTCATCTTCTATTTGGTTATTATTACAAAGTCTGCATATTCGATTCTCTCTTTGGACTGATTTGTATCTTCCACTTTCGATATATAAATCATGTGATGAACATCTTAATCGACTTAAGGCTATCCTAAACTTTTTGACATTTATACATGAAAGATAAATTTCTGATTCTAGAGTACATTTTAACATCCTATAATATAGACACTTACTAGAAAGGGATATGTTTTCAGTCCATTCTTGTAAATAAATATCTTTTAATCTCCTCGTTACTTGACAAATAAAGTCCTCGTTTGAACCAACACACTGGTCTATCCAAACAAAACCAAAACCCTTTGTGGATAAGAAATTTCTTACAGAAGTGACTCAATTTTTATGACCATTCTTATCATATAACATCATCATATTGTAACATTTCTTTGGTAGACGATATGAAGGCATTTTCAATAACTTTAACCAATACTTTATGGCTTTAATACTTGTGAATAGGTGCATTGGGTATCTACCACATTCTCCATAAACCACTGTGTTCGTAGTGTTGTTTTTCACCCCAAGATATGTTTTACATGCTTTCAATTGTACTCTTTCAATATCTACGTAATAATTAAACCCCCAGATTTCAGCCCCGTATGATAAAATTGGTTTAATTTTTGCATCAAATATTTTAAAATATGCACTTATATCAATGTCACCGAGAACATTTAACTGTTTGAAGATACCAATCATCACCTTTGTTGCTTGAAGGCAAGCATAATTAGCATGCATTGTCCACGATAAACAACTACTGAAGAACAATCCCAAATATTTGTACGAACTAATACAGTCTAATTCTTTGCTTTTATAACACCATTTCTCATTTTTTGATAAACGCCCTCCTTTCTTAAACACTACTATTTTGGTTTTGCTTCTATTTACAGTTAATTTGTAATTGTTACAATAAGTCTCTAGTTCATTTATAAGTCTTTGTAAACCTGCTACAGTACTAGAGAATAACACGATATCGTCTGCAAAGAGCAACAGAAAAATATGTACAAGATCGGGGTGTAACTGTACCCCATACTCACAATTGCTTTCAATTTGGGTTGCTAATTCATTTATGAAAAATGAAAATAAAAATGGGCTTAGTATACATCCTTGTCTTACACCAAGTTGTAGTTCAAAACAGTCTGAGAATTCATTGTTATTTTTTACACAAGCTTTAACATTTTCATACATGTTATGGAGAAGTTTTTTCATTTTCGGGCTAAGACCATGGTTATTGAAAAGAGACCATAATTTCTGTCTGTCAACTGAATCGAAAGCTTTTTCGAAATCAACGAAGAGAGCATAGAGTTTGCCTCCTTTGGCATTGAAGTACTTTTGTATAATACTTTGTAGTATAAACATATTGTCGGTGGTGGTATATCCCTTTCTAAATCCTGCTTGAGATTCACTAATTCTATTCATTGTCTCTCCCCACGATACTAATCTTCTGTTAATGATAGAAGTGAAAACTTTACTAAAAATGCTCAAAAGAGTAATCCCTCTGTAATTATTTGGGTTATCCAGACTACCTTGTTTATGGAGCGGGACGATAATACCGATTGACCAACAGGATGGAAAAGTACCATTTTCTAATATAATGTTGAATAATAATTCTAGATATGGGACTACAATATCTCCCGAATTCTTAATAAGTTCTGGTATAATATCATCAATACCTGGTGATTTATTGGGTTTTAAGAATTTTATGCTGTCTAATATCTCATCCCTACTGATTGGAGAATCTAGTATATCTTCTGATATTGAAAAGTTATCATCGTCAGATGTCGATAGGTTTACTTTGTCTACAAAAGTATTAGTATTATTCTCATTCTCATTCTCATTCTCAGTTTCATTTTCAAAGTTAAATAGGTTTCTAAAATGTCGATGCCATTCATCCATATTTATATTGTTTTTCGCTACGGTAGAATTGTTCAACTTTTTCAATTCAAGCCAAAACCGTTTTGAGTCTGAAATGCTACTTCTATGACAAACTGTTTCTCTCTGAAGTAGGCAAGACGCTTCTGTTTACACATTACACTATATTCATTTCTTATATGACAATATTCTTGGAGTGATTCCTTATCTTTCGTTTTTCTAAATTTATTTAGTAATTTACAACGTTTTATTTTAAGCTTCTCACATTCCTCATCATACCACATATTAGCTTTTCTTCGTGGGGTCTTAATATTTCTTTTCATAGTTTCTGCCGCTAAACACAGGGCGTTAGTTACATATTCAATGCTTTCATCAATATTCGTAAAAGCGCAATCAATTGACTTATCAAATAGGGACTGAACATGATCTGATAGGAGATTCTCTTTAAATTGTTCAGCTTTATCGTTTTCCCAGAAAAACTTAAAGGCATGTTTTGGACTTTTAACATCCCCGTTGTAAGATCTCATGCAGTCTGTCTTCAATGAAACCGCTATCGGAAGATGATCTGACTCAGTACGAGACTGTACACTAAAAGCACCAACGAAATCAAATAATACTGACGATGAGATAATATAGTCTACTAGGCTTGTACCATTATTACTTATATAAGTAAAATCTCCAATTTCATTATCTTCACCACAGCGCCCGTTCATAATGTGAACATTCAATGTAGAACATTAATCTAGAAATGTTTTACCAAAGTTGTTTACAGCTCTGTCAGCGGAAAAACGTTTAAGATTAAAAAAGTCAGTTAAGTTAGTACTTGATGATGTTATTGTACCTGAATATTATTGCGCTTCTTTGCATGTTATGCTCTCTATTAAACTAATTATATATGCACTTTATACTTTTACTCACCATTATACATACGCATGCTCTTCGTGAAATCAATTGTAAATCTCTTTGAAATGTCACCTTGCCTGGTAAGATTTGACAATGGCTTAATCACATTCGAATTCCAACTCATTGAATCCTATAACGCTTTAAACCGATGTCATTCATAGTGTTGTTAATTGTGATCAATGACATTAGCTGTTGAAACTTGTATTGATCAAACTGATGAAGTATTTCCAGCTCCTACATAAATGATAAATGACTATAGTGATCGATAATAATTACAAGATATTTCAAGAGCTTTCTAACACTGCATTACTTCAAATTCCTTTTATTTCTAAACGTTTTTCTGTCTGATAGGGATATTTTTAGCAATTATTAGTGTTCTTAAAATATAGTTCCATTTATTGGTATGCAATCTGACGTAATTTAGGTATAATTATCCTTTTCAAGTCCATTTCTGTTTTCTGAGTCCATACATCTTTCCTGTCATTTGTCGATATTATTTTTCTAGTCCCATTAACTGGGCGGTATTAAATTGCTACATGGTCCACCACATGATGCGTATCTGTTTTAAGAGTAAATCAACTCTCAAATTCTTTACAAACATATACATGTTACAGTTACTCCAAATAACTATTTACAAAGCACTATCTTCACAAGTTTAGACATGTTATTGCATTGTTCTGGTACCAGCAAAGATGAAATGCAACCATCCTGATAGTTAATTTAAAAAAACAAAAACAAATTTCTGCAAAGGTTTCAAGAGAGCTTGGAGAGTTATCTACTTGTGTTGTTTTGTGTGACTCTTTAAAGTAAATGATGAAATGCTAACATTGTTGAGACTGAGTATTGAATATTAACTTGCATGTGACGAGGAAGGTAAGATACAGAAAGAAGTCGGTATAAATTAGCATGGTGCAACCAATCAACATTATACCTTCATGGGTAGAATGGCAGTCTTGGTGTCTTATATTATGCTTATATATTATCCTATTTAATCCAGTTTAGGGCCTAGTACTTTTTTGACAAGTGGACACTGTTATTGCTTTAAAAGATGGAAGAGATGTCACAAATCCTCATGTAGTAAGCTGAAAATGTGATAACAACAAGGTAATGCGTGGCTTGGAACAATGTAGAAGTTGATAAAGGACTTATCCCTGCCTGTATAGATCCAACATGTCACTTTGTGTCCTGTAACGAGAAATAGATGGGGAAACATTCTTCTATGTACATTCGTTTCCCTTACTTAGACAAGCTGTTTTATACATTATTACACCCTCTTGTGATCATTTGTGCGACTCTTTCAAGTAAATGATGAAATACTTACATTGTTAAACCGTGTTACTTATTGAGATTTGCAAGGAGTATTAAATATTAACGTGTAGGTGACGAGGAAGGTAAGGTAGAGTTAGAAATGATTTTAAGATGACATGTTGTAACAGTAAAGGTTTTACCGTCATGGGTATAGTACATTACAGTTCTTAGTGCTTTAATGTTTCTATAATTCAACCGACAACGTTTCTGCTATACATTGCTGTATATGTTTCGTGGAGATTTATAATAGAGCGTACACGATTCCGTAAATAGAATATAAACTTGTTACATTACATTCAAGTAAATCAAGTACATTAAATTTAACTTAAATAAAACCGTGTTTAAAAGAAACCTATATAACTAATGTATGTATGTACAGTAACAAACGGGGCAAGTTTGGAAATTATATTTGCACCGTTCATTATAGGATTAAGCTTATAGTTTTCGTTGCTGTCGAATTATACACGAGCACTGATTGTCTATTGAGAGAAATCTCTGAAATATTAATGAGAATATAACATCCATCCGTGTTTGTTTTTCGATGTTAAGCATGACATACCAGTCAGCTCATCATTTATATGATTTATTTTTGGTTTGAAATTGTACACGAATATCATATGTCTTTCATTTGTTAAAATATTCTATAAATATGTCAACACTAAAAAAAAGTTTAAAAGATAGACAAAGTATGATTAGATAGATATGTCATCAGAATTTAGTAAAGGTATTTGTATAATGTATTTTAGTGTTATGTTTAACTTATTCCTAATAATATTCACAAATTTCCCATGTACAATGGTTACATCTCAGAAGAAGCAGTTCGTGCATATCGTCTCAATGTAGTCTTACAAAGATATGCCTATATGATAGCTGCTGTATTAGCATTCAGTGTATTACATGCTTATTCACGATTTACAGGTTGATTAAACCACATGACTACCCTGCCTATGGACTAGTGGCTTTTTATTTCACATTTTCACTTCAGGCAACCACATTTATGTTAACGTCATTGTTTTTTCTGCATTCTACTGACGTTCAGAAGAAACTTACTGACGTTTTACAATGTTCAGTTTTCACGCATGTTTTTCGCCTCGATCAAATAAGTAAAGACTAACTACTCAAGACATCTTCTCAAAGTTTGGAACTTTGTTAAAAAAAGTGAATTCTAAGTGACAGTGATACTCATCTTGTTTTTGTATCGACACAAGTCAAGGCCATCAAGTATTGGATAAAAGCTATACGCATGACAGCTGATAGTCACTAACACCAGTGTTACCGGATTCGTCAAACACTTGATGATATAGGATAAAGAAGCTGGACATCTTCAATCCGTGACACAGCGTTTAAGATGGGGTCACAGAGGATGTTAGAGATGTAAATATATTTGTCATGTCTGAAACAACTATAGCAGTCAACAACTGGAATCAAGAAATAAGCAGTTCAAGTTTCCTAACACAGTAGGCTTTATTAAAGTTTTAATTGAAAATAATTCATATATTAAAAATATCAGGAATAAACACCTAATAAGCGTGTATTTCATGTTCAGAGCATATTTAAATAACTTCAAATAAGTAATGGTAGTTATTGTAAACTGTCAATTAATCAAATCTATGATTTTGGCAATTACAATATAATTTAAACAAATAGGAAGCAGGTTTTTGGTGAGAAATATAATGAAGCCATGAATTTATACTTACAGAAACAACTATTCACACTAACTATACTCTTATACTCATGTCACAAAGCAGTAATATAAGACTCTTAAAGCAATTCATATATTTAAATTTCGCTTTGTATGAACTGTCATGTATGTAATTGGTCATATGCACACTACACTGTACATTCCGACTGTATCAATCTAAATCAAGTATCTGATTCAATTTATTTTCTAATTGGTCATATGCACACTACACTGTACATTCCGACTTTATCAATCTAAATCAAGTATCTGATTCAATTTATTTTCTAACCCAGGCAATACGCCCTCATGGGGTTCAGTTTACAAATTCATTCAACCTTGCTGAACATTTATTAGACGGAATATTCAATCGTCTTATATTTTCTATTATAAACCTATTTCAACACTACAATGATATCGTTAACGATGTGTATATAGCCAGTTACAATATAGTTGGTTAAAAATATCAAAACTGCTTATTTCCTTGATTAACATTCTATATTCACATCACTCAGCATGTATCTGCCTTGTCAACTAATGAGCATTATCCTCGTCTGGAGTCCTAAATCCGTACTTAACCGATAGCCTTAGCCTGAGGACAAAGCAGTAATTGGATTAGTTCCGGTAGATCGTTAGAATGCAGAGAGTAGTCTACCTTAGTATCTACTCTTGTGCTTCACTGCAAAGCTTAATATTTGTTTTATGTTTCAAACTCAATACAGCAAAAGACCATAGTGATTTATATTTATACACTTTTTTTGTGTGAAATGTTTGCCTAACATGTTCATTCCCGACGAGTGGAGAACATAAATCGGAAAATATCAGTAATTGGTTCGTATTGGGTCAAGAACAACTAGAGTTGGGAGTCTTCTAACACTGTTTAATGTCAGCGTTCTGTGGAATACAAAAATAATAATAAATAAATATGACACAGATTGACATAAATCTGATATAGATAAATAAACAAACAATGATTAGCTTGCCTTGAAATATTATAATGACATGACTCTTCAAGGGAAGTTACTCTTGCATGCCCTATGCAAACACTGTTTATAATGACTGAAGCACTAGTAAAATATCCCACAGAGAAGTAAACCTTACAGCTTTACAAAAAGTCTGAACTCTGCAAAGAATGCCTATCATATAATGAAATAAATTGAATTGATATTCTCTAAATTACAGAAGAATAATCCCTAAATAAAGAAATATAAGTTTACTTGTAAAATTAGCACTGCTGAATCTAATGGACTGGTCCATTTTACTCAAAGGGGTGAAAATGATCTCATGTTGAAAATATATAAAATTCTCAATGCAAATACAAATTTTGGCATGAAATATACTCTTAAAATGGAGAAATATGCACTTATTATAATAACTTTATGAAAAGATATTCACAAACATGAAAATTGCATTACGGAAAAATGTTGCGCTACCCTTAAGAATAATAGACTCGCCCAAGCATGAACTTGCCAGTGGCGCTTTGAGAATAGTGAAATATTACTCTTTATAAAGATTAACATGTGAATTTAGACAGAAAATGTAAATACTTAATGTTATTAAAACATAGAACAAAAGTTACCTGAAGAGTGAATCTCCCAAACCCTAGCATTTTGATATTTGACTCTGCACGTGCAACTCTCGGGACAGCATGTGTTTCCGAACCGAAACCGAAACCGGAAATGCGCTTTCCAATAAACTAGAAACATAATGATGCGCGCAGCGCAAAAAACTTGGCTCTGAATACTAATAGTAAAAAATCCTGAAATAATTCCCCAAGTTAGCCTAAATTTAAGCCTACACAAAATGATTAAATTAATCATAAAAAATATTTACTTAAATGTGTTAAAATGTCTTTCGTTTCAAATCAACCTCCAGGGCGACAACAGAGAGGAGTTTGTGCATAACGCTTAAAGTCACTCTGCTGAATTTTCAGCTGCACTCTCCAAGATCAGGCAACACCTCTGCACGGAACGTTTATATTCACCAAACTGAGTCCTCAGTTTGACGTTTCGTACAACGCCATCTTCCCCGGGATACACCTCGACGACTCGTGCTAAGGGCCACTTCCCTCGTGCACTCTGATAGTCTGCTACAATGACGATATCACCTACTCTCATTTGCCTATTCTTTGTCTTCCACTTATTCCTTTTCATCAAGGTAGGCAGATATTCCTTGATGAATCTCTTCCAAAATTGGGTTATCAATGTCTCGATGAATTCAAACCTTCTACAGATACTACTGATATGCTCACAGAATGGACCCTGAGGCACCTCAGCCGAGGCGCGCCCTAACATAAAATGGTTTTGAGTCAATGGCTGTGGGTCATTCGCATCACTCGAATGATATCCTAATGGCCTTGAGTTCAGCAAACTCTCAACATCGCAGAATACAGTTGTCATTTCATTCCACGAAAGTGTTTGTTCTCCGATAGCTACTCTTATTGCTCGCTTCGCCTGTTTGATCATGCTTTCATAGATGTCGCCTTGGTGGGGACTCAGCGGGGTTGTAAATTTCCATCTGATGTTGTGCTGTGCGCTGAATTCCTGTAATTCTCTGCGGCCCTCTTGAAACAGCTCTCGTAACTCTCTTTCAGCTCCAACAAAGGAAGTTCCGTTGTCTGATATGATTACGGACGGCCATCCGTGGTGCGATACAAACCGTCTCAGTGCATGTAGAAATGACGCAGTCGACAGGCTTTCGACTATCTCTAGATGAACTGCTCGAACGGTGGCACAGGTGAAGAGGGCTCCCCACGCCTTTATCCTCTTGTTGCGGCCGTACTTCAAGTAAAATGGTCCAAACATGTCAACGCCGGTTGTCGTGTAGGGTGGTGAGAATAATCGCAGTCTCTCTGGTGGCAGATCACTCATAATTGTGCTGTGGGTGGGCTGTCTCAATTTTCGACATACTGTACATTTCTTGATAATCTCTTTTACAGCATTTCTTCCATGTATGACCCAATATTTTCTTCTGCTCTGGGACAAAGTTCTCTCAGTTCCTCCATGGGCTACACTGTCATGTATGTTTCTGAGGATCAGCTTGGTGATGTGACTTGATCTTGGCAGCAGTGTAGGGTGGATTTCATCATAAGTTAGCATAGAATGTTTCATTCTTCCTCCAACTTTCACTAGACCATTATCTACAAAGGGAGATAATTCAACATATCTTGTTTCCCAATCAATCAGTGACCTTTGAGACTCTCTGAGTAGGATTTCTTCTGCTTTCCTTTTCTCCTCTGGTAGTAAATGCTCACTCAGATTTCTATCTTGGGGCTTGATTCTGATGTTGTCAATAAACCTGAGACAATATGCAGTTACATGAAGTAATTTCTGCCAACTGGAGTACCTGTCATAGTCAATGAAACGTTTTGTATCTGGGATTTTCTGTACTGCAGTGTAGACTTGTCTCCTCTTCTTATTTTCCTCTTGATCTCCTTGCAGTTCTGTTCTCTCCCATATTGACTGATCTGGCCAATCTGTTTTGGTTTCCTGCAGGAAGGATGGTCCATGGGCCCAAAAGTCTCCAATGTTACTGACTGTTATCCCTCTACTTAGGTTGTCTGCTGGATTTAGCTGTGTCGGAACAAACTTCCACCTCGTAACATCCCACTCTGACTGAATTTCTGCAATTCGAACTCCTACAAATGCTTTCTTCGACGTTGAATCCGAATGTAACCAGTGCAGTACGATTTGAGAGTCTGTCCATAAATAAACATCAGGTTTCTCCCTCAGTTCTGTGTAAATGGTTCTTGCAAGTCTTGAGGCAAGTAAGGCTCCCATCAGCTCTAGTCTTGGGACAGTTGTCTGCTTCAAAGGTGCAACACGTGCCTTCGCTGCTACAAGCGAGACACTAGACTCGTTCGCCGTCGGCCATAATAGATAAGCGCAGGTTCCATATGCACTCATGCTCCCATTACAAAATACATGAAGTTCAGATGTCCCAGTCCCATTACTTGGTTTCATACATCTGTCAAACTGAATGCTGTTTAGGTTCTCTAAGTCTTGAAATAGATCAAACCAAATCTTGCATTCTTCTTGCGGTAAGTTGTCGTCCCACTTCGAATCTTTAATCTTCCATAAGTTCTGCATTGCGATTCGTGCTCTGATGGTTGTGACTGTTGCTAGTCCCAGTGGATCAAAGATTTGAGACAACTTGGATAAGACTACTCTCTTTGTCAATTTCTTGTCATATTTGATGTCTACTTTGAAACAGATTGAATCACTTTTGCAATTCCAACATACTCCAAGTGTTTTCAGTCTGTCTGTACTCTCAGGTGTTGAAATGTTTGTCAAATCTCTCATTTCTCTCTCTTGAATTGTCTCTTCTGTTTGTGAGTTACTGTACCATTTCTTTATCTTGAAACTTCCTGTATAAAGAATGGTATCAACATCTTTCATGAGTTTATCTCCATCTTCTCTGGTGTCTGTTGAATGGATAATGTCGTCCATGTATCTGTCATTCTTAAGGACTTCTGCAGCTTCAGGATGTGTCACAATGTTCGTTGGCCATCTTTAGCATGACGAAGTTCGCCATATCAGGTGAAGACTTGTCTCCGAAGGTGACTCTCTTTAGGCGATAGACTGTTGGTGGCTGTTCCACATTCAGGTCTCTCCACAAGTATCTGTGAACGTTAGTGTCAGATTCAGGTAGGCATATTTGAAGAAACATTTTTGATACATCTCCTTGGAACGCAACTGGTTTCTCTCTGAACCGTAGTAGAATGCCGAGTAGATCTCCCAGTAGTGATGGTCCTCTGTACAGAAATGAGTTTAGTGATACTCCTTCAAATGTGCTTGCTGGATCAAAGACAACTCTCAGGGGGGTGCTAGGCTTGTCTATCCTGTATACACCATGATGTGGTAAGTAGTATACTGTGGTACCTGGTGTTGGTTCCTCTGCAACTTCAGCCCAGTCATTCTCAACATGGTCATTCATCGTTTGTCTGTACAGGTTCGCTTTCTTCGGGTTTGCGAGTAGACTCTTTTCAAGTGACACCAGGCGTTTCTCTGCATAAAGATAGTTGTTTGGTAGATCTTCTTTGTTTCTTTTCCATGGTAGACCAATAGTATATCTGTCTCCAGTTTTCTTGCAAGATTCCTCTAGTAGATTCAAGGCAACTCTGTCATCCCTTGACATAACTTCTTTTGGACACTTGCAGCTTGGTGCTTGCAATCCAATGGTCTCCATCTCATACATTCTCTCTAAGTCAGGAAAGTCGACTCGTTGACAAAAGTTGACGCTTAAGTTCTTCACTGATTTTGTGTCTGCTCCTATCACACACCATCCAAGTCTTGTCCTTTTCCCTACTGGTTCATAGGGTAGCCCTTCCCTTATCTCTTGGTCAGCATGAAGGTGACTGTACTGTACACCTAGAATAAGATCAATACTTCCTGCCTTGTGTGGAAATGATATGTCCCTCAGGTGCTCAAATGATGATAACCAACTCCTATCCAAGGGTGGAACGCTCAGGACTGTTTTATCTAATTCATGGGCCTCTATGCTGAACTCTTCTCCTAAAGAAGATATCCAAAACTTGACTCTTCTGCTCTCAGTGTTAGTATGCTGCCTGCCTCCAACAACTGAAATTTCAATTCCTTCTCTCTTTCCCTGTAACCCGAGCATAAGTGCAAAGTCTTTCCGAATGATTGTAGTTCCCGCGCCTCCATCTATCAAGACATTTCCCTCTCTTACTCTGCCGTTCGCTGCTCTGAACTTGACTCTTACAACTGGCATAATGCTCTCTTGATCAAGAACCGAAGCACCACTAGCTCTCTGTGGGTTGATGTGAATCAGCTTGTGATGTGTTCTCGTACAGTAATTTTGTCCGCAAGGTTTCTTCAATCTGCAATCTCTGGTAATATGACCCTTGTTTAAGCAGGAGAAGCATAACCTGTTCTGTTTTATTAGATCTATCCTCTGTCCCACTGTTGAATCAAGAAATGTTGGACAATCTTGTACTGTGTGGTTCATGCGACACATGTGACATTGAAGTTCTCTCCTCTGTGCAGCATGCACTCTCTTCTCCGTTCTCTGGTCCCTGATATTCTCTCTCTGGATGTCTCCAAAATCAGGATCAAATTCTGCTCTGACTTTCTTCCTTACAAATTCGCAGACACTGGCTAGATCTGGAGTTTGACCTCTCTCTCTCATGTCGGCAACTGAAGATTTCCAACTTGAAATCAGGTGATCTGGAAGTCGTCTAACTATTTGACGAAGTGTCTCTGTAGAGTTGACATCAGCCATGTAGTTAATTCTTTTCAAAGTTGCTAAACTGTTCAGTAAGTCCATGGAAAAGGTTCGAAGTGAGTGACGATCAGTTATTTTGGCATTTCCTCTGGTGAGTTTGCTGATGTGTGCCCTGGCGATGACGCTCCTGTGACCATAGAGATCCTTAATTGTCTTCAGTGCAGTGGCGTACATCGTACCTGACGATCCAAGTCCTCTGACTGCATTTTCTGCATCACCTGTTAAAGCCATTTTTAACTGAACCATTCTTAAGTCGTCCGAAAGATTTGCCTTGTTGTGGATGTGAATGCGAAAACTTTCGATGAATTCAACATAACGCAGCGGGTTCCCATCAAAGGTCATCAGCTTCATAGATGGATTATCTCTACTGGCCTCTAGTCGATATAATGCATCAGCAATGGACATATCGCCACTTGGAGTTGGTAGCACTGTCTCTTTAAATTCTGTCAGCTGATCTATCCAAGCATCTATGGACTCTGTAACTGGAAGTGGATCTTTATTCTCAATTTCCTGTTCTACTTCTTGCTCTATTGCAGACTTGACAGACTTTTTCAGGTCTTCTTTTTCTTTAAGAAATTCTGTTTTTCTTGTGACCTTGACTGACATTTCAGCTAAGTAATCTTCAACCTTGATTTCAGTTAGATGTATACATCTTACCAGGTCAGCTTCCCAGAGGTCAAGTTTGCTGTGATCACTAAGCTTTGTTTCATGTTCATAGAGTTCACTGTTGATAGATATCGCTTCATTAAAGTCTTTCCTGAGATCCTCCATGTCCTTTTCTGCTAATCTCTTGACTAGAGTTTTCTTTATAATCTGATCTGTGAGCCTTGTGATCGCCCTTGTTATCTTACCGCGCAAAACCTTCCTACGTTTCCTCAGATTCAGTCTCTCAGATTCATTGTTTTGTTCTTCACCTTCATCGCTGTGCGGAACTTCATAAGATGCATCATGGAAATGTACCTCTGCCTCTACTTCTATTTCTTCTGCGTCCGACATGACTGCTCTCTTCTGTGTTCTTAACCCAATGGCCCAACTACTCTGTTTCTCTCTGAAATATTCTCCCTTCACTCTTCAGAAATTTGGTTCGTATTGGGTCAAGAACAACTAGAGTTGGGAGTCTTCTAACACTGTTTAATGTCAGCGTTCTGTGGAATACAAAAATAACAATAAATAAATATGACACAGATTGACATAAATCTGATATAGATAAATAAACAAACAATGATTAGCTTGCCTTGAAATATTATAATGACATGACTCTTCAAGGGAAGTTACTCTTGCATGCCCTATGCAAACACTGTTTATAATGACTGAAGCACTAGTAAAATATCCCACAGAGAAGTAAACCTTACAGCTTTACAAAAAGTCTGAACTCTGCAAAGAATGCCTATCATATAATGAAATAAATTGAATTGATATTCTCTAAATTACAGAAGAATAATCCCTAAATAAAGAAATATAAGTTTACTTGTAAAATTAGCACTGCTGAATCTAATGGACTGGTCCATTTTACTCAAAGGGGTGAAAATGATCTCATGTTGAAAATATATAAAATTCTCAATGCAAATAAAAATTTTGGCATGAAATATACTCTTAAAATGGAGAAATATGCACTTATTATAATAACTTTATGAAAATATATTCACAAACATGAAAATTGCATTACGGAAAAATGTTGCGCTACCCTTAAGAATAATAGACTCGCCCAAGCATGAACTTGCCAGTGGCGCTTTGAGAATAGTGAAATATTACTCTTTATAAAGATTAACATGTGAATTTAGACAGAAAATGTAAATACTTAATGTTATTAAAACATAGAACAAAAGTTACCTGAAGAGTGAATCTCCCAAACCCTAGCATTTTGATATTTGACTCTGCAAGTGCAACTCTCGGGACAGCATGTGTTACGAACCGAAACCGAAACCGGAAATGCGCTTTCCAATAAACTAGAAACATAATGATGCGCGCAGCGCAAAAAAATTGGCTCTGAATACTAATAGTAAAAAATCCTGAAATAATTCCCCAAGTTAGCCTAAATTTAAGCCTACACAAAATGATTAAATTAATCATAAAAAATATTTACTTAAATGTGTTAAAATGTCTTTCGTTTCAAATCAGTAATCATAACTGCTATCCTGTTTAAAAGTGTTCGATTTTGATTGATAATCCATATAAATTTGTGATTTGGCTATGGATCTGATGATATATATGTAAACTTTTTAAGAAATTGTGTTAATTGTTTCCTTATTTAGAATTGAATCATTATAATACAGTAAATGGGAATCATTATTTATTTATAGTGATGATAGTGAATGAATGAATGAATGAATCTTATCAAGATCAATCTTATTTCAAGTTTTGGATTTACTTACTTTTGCTTCTAATTTGCAATCAGTATTACCCGAATCTTTAACTCAGCAGGAAAACTGCTTTGAAGATTGACATTGACAAAATATTCACCTTTGCATAATTCTTTTTTGATTGAAGATGTGTATGACTCATGTATAACTTGTGATTTGTTAACTACCTGCAATAGTGATTTATTTATTTCCATATATATTAGGTACAAATTCAAATTATCTTTATAACATGTTAACTATAGAAATAAAATGTGGAAACATCAACCCCATATGCATGTTGTTGTGGAGGAATGCATTTGTTATATGGAAATAAAGAAATGTTTCCCGACAAAACACGAGACTTCTTAAGAGTAATGACCATGCGTATTACAAGAGATAATCTTTATAATTTAACACAAACGTGATGGGGGATCATATAGCTAATTGGCAATTGCTTGTCGTCGTTGATATAATAGTTTAGTATTTTTCCATGTTCACAGTTCAATTCCAACAAGTGTAAAAGTCCCAAATATTACCGATTTGAGTCAAATCTTTGCGATGCGTATTACATAAGTGCATAAGTGTGTGAAAATTTACGCAAATCAAGTGATAGTCTTCTTCTTATTATTATTATAATGTTATCATTAATTAGATGTTTATGATACTGAACACACAAAATGGCAGTGAGACGTTGAGCTGTTTTCGCATGTTAGACTTGTCACTCAACTATCTCAAGAGATGTTCAAAGGATCGTCAAAGTATAACACAAACGTGAGGGGGATCATATAGCTTAATGGCAATTACATGTCATCATTAACATAATAGTTAATTATGTTTCCATGTTCACAGTTTAATTCCAACATCTGTGAAAGTCAAATGGTCATGAGTTATGTTCGAATCCCTGCAAAATACGAATTTAAAGTGAATTATGAGAACATATTGCAAAATTAATTTATTTGCATGAGTTGAATTGAAGCTATACGGAATTTAAAAAGACATTGACAATGAAATTAGAATTACTGATATTAGTTTACTTGCAGTTGAGGATTCGAAGTTTCCCCATTGCATTATTTATTCAATAAATTTGGTGATAATGTAACTGGAACGTATTAAATTAATATTTTGTTTCAACATCATAAAACTTCATATAAAGAGCAGCAACTAATGTTGTTGAAATATAGAAATATGTATTTGTCATAGATTCTTCAAAGAAAAACAACAAGACAATAACAAGAAACAAGACTCTAAGTTTTATAATTAAACACAACATAATAAAACTGAAAGCGTGGCATGTGTAAATGTCATTCCTTCGTTAAATATAGGCTAATGGAGTCTCCTATCCTATCCTTTTTCAGATAAAGGCTGGAAAGCACATTTTAGCATTGATTGACTGAGATGCCATGACTGGGATGACATCAAGAAAGTCACTAGAATGTAGGTTTTCTAGGTTTTCTAGGTTTTCTAATCACACCGTGACAACCAGCTGTACAAGGAAATCTCTGTTATCTTGTGTATGTTAGTTTTAAGAAATCACGTTGAAATTGTGCAATTATGAAGGAGAAAACATAACTAAGCACGTTCAATACATCCGAATGTACAAGAGGTATTGGTGGTAAAACACATTATGTGTCTTTTCTTCAATCTAGTAGCCAGCAAGAATGATGTTAACACAGATGTGTCGACCTTCCGGGTGCTGTCTTATTGCTGCCGAGTGACAGATCAAAGATCTTTATATGGAAACCTCTTACAAACAAAACAGAAACACAGTTTTGAAATGGCATGATATGTCAGTGAACTGTCGTTTGAACTATAACATCAATGTTTGAAGTTTAATTAATCTAATAGGATTGTAATATATTAGGAACTTTGGTAATTAATTATTGTAAAAACCGAACTTTTAATCAAATGCCAACATGAAACTTTTGCAAGCTGGAATCATCCTTACCATCGTTGATATCCTTATAGACTAACATTTAGTCTCAGAAATATTTTTTTCTTACCAGCAAAATTTTACAAACAATTCAAATAGTTATACCAAATGGAGCCCTAAAGATGACTTAATTTCTAGAGCTGAGTTATCTAGACTTGCTGTCAATAGAATATTTTGCTCTAGGGTCTGGATGACAGACTAATGTCCTTAGTAACAGAAGATTTCTAAAAATTAAGGAGTTGACCTTTTCGAATTTACATTTTCCATAACTTCGCATTGATGTTCACATGACTGACATGATACACCTGTCTAGACGGAGATATGTAATACTACTCTTTACATCATCAATGTCAATGGTTCTGGTTCTCACCCATAATAATTATTGTGCATTACCAACTGCTAAATGCTTTTGAAAATATCTAATTGGTACACATAGAACAATTTATTATTTCCCTGCATTGTTTTAATAAGTGATGCAGGTTATAATTATTCTTCCCTTTGTTGTTGTAATTCAGTCAGTTTAAATTTCATTACTATAATTAACGTTCCATTTCTTAACTCTCATCATTTTTTACATAAAGCAGGATTCTTTGAAATGTTTGGTATCAAGTAGTTTTACAAACCACTATATATATATTCTAACTAAGAGTAACAGGCACACTGCTGGTAATTTTAATAATATGTTTATTACTAGTATATTAAATATTTAAAATTTCTTATCCGACAAAGTCTTTGTCAGTTTATGAGATTGTAAATTAATTTTGAAGGCTTTAAGGAATTAAAACTACACACGAGAAGTAAGCACTTTGATCTAGATATGAAGTATGAAGATTTAGGTCTCACTGAAACGTTGTGTTTTGAGAACAATTTGTGAAATAGGTGATATTGATTGTATTCACATATAGTTTTTATAATATTTGCAAATGCCAGTTTCATTATAATCAAATGAAATTATTCACCTAGCATACTCAGACAAGTTCAGACAAAAATAGCATATGATTGAAGTAAACAAAGTTCAAATAGCTTCTGATAGATTTAAGTATCGTAGTTCATCATTCTGCTGTTATCGTAGCGCTGTTCTTGCTAGCTTGTGCTGATGTAAACAGATTATTGATTTGTTCACATACTTTTGGATTAGAGGTTACTGTGAAATCACTGATCCCAAAATTAAACAGATACGATTCACACTTTCTTTGCAAATCAATAGAAACATGCATCCTTTTCCATTTTCAATTCCACGCTTTTTGCTACAGAAGACATATACTTTCGGGCATTATCAATACATCTTCACTCCAGTTTAATGGTCAGCAAAATCGAAAATTGTTCGTCTCATAAACATTTGCTATTGCAGTTAACCCTCGGGCCTTAGCCAAAGATACATTGAAAACATATTGAGTAGAAATGTGTTCCCTGTGGTATCTTCCAGGAAATCTGAAATGATGAATTGAGCTTCAACTTTAATAGGGCGTGCTACACAGCAGGTTGTATTCTGCAGCTCCCAGTGTAAAGTCCTTTATTGAAACAATGCTGATTAAGATAATCAATTTCTATTTAACACTCAAGATCAGTTGAAGACAAAATGATTAATGATGATTACAACAAAAACATGGACTGGTTCTTCTTTATACAGCAGATTACATTATATATTATATTGCGATGATAATAAATGAACACTTTGAATTCACGTCTTAGATGATTGCGTTTGGTTTCACAACTAATTTCATGTCAATATGACAATGAATGATGTTCAAAGACATGGTTAGCTTTTCTTCTATCAACTTCTAAATATTCTTCTGACTGCACAGGAATGAACAATGACATGTGTTTGAGACCTCTTCTTTCCCTATTGCCGTGTTCATTGTATAATGCGAACAAGTACTTTTATGCTTCAAATGGTTTATCCATTTACTTTAGTTGATGGATTTGAATATTTAAAAAATATATTTACGGATCTGTTAAATGAGATTATAAATAAATGTTGAGACTATATTATTCGTCAGTACATGAAATTGTAATATTTATATTTAGAGGTTATAACATGTCATTTTTCATACCATACCCCATATCAGCCCGAAATCCCCATATCAGCTGAGGGCTGATATGGGGTTATGGTATGACAATGACATGTTGTAACCTTTTTATCATATATCATACTTATTTCTAAACCATGACAAAATATTTACAGAAATATTAAGAATTTGACGTTTTCATGCGAAAATTAAAAATGTTGGGATTAGAAGATGAACCCTCCATTATAAATAAGTTTAAAAAAAAATAAAATTATGTGAGCGGTGCCTATTATTCATCTTTCAAATTAATAGTATATTTAATTGAATAAGTTAAAAGCGTCAACAACATCCTTGATTGGAGGCTGCTCTAAAATGATATTCTGACACTACGTCGCTTGTAACGTTACTCTGCTAGCGTGCATGTAAGCAAAGGGAGATTACTCTAACCTCACGTCACCTGGACTGATATTGATGTGGATTTGCGGACCGGGCTGATATGGCTGATATTGATTTGGTTTCTTAACCTCTATCACACATGCAGAACATACCATATCTTTGATAGATATATGATAAATGTTTGTATGAAATGGAAATATTAACAATTTCTTAAGTTATATGTATAAATAAAATGGCTTCTAGTGTTAATCTCTTCTACACTAGATAACGTAAAATGTTCTGAAGAGTGCTATTAAACAAGAAATCGCCTTATCTCTTCTCTTGTACATAAACTCAACCACAACTAAACCGCTGAAAACTAAAAAACAACAACATTAAGAATGAATCTGAAAAATAACTATTGATTTTAACGTTGATGATTCCTTGACAAGAACTGCGGACAAGTAGCAGCAGAAGTACAACTGATGTCCTGTACAGGACGGTGATGTCTGAAGAAAACACGAACAAGAATTGTATTTTGAAAGGAGAGCAAATGAGAGACGTATACATAGATGTTTTCCATCAGAATTGATTGATTTATATTTTTAGCAATCAAGGCTACTTTAAACGTAAGAGAAGTATCTAAAAAATAACAGAATGAGATTAAAAACCAGTATTGACAGGCAAAGAAGTGCTAGAAGACTTGACTCTGCTCAGATCACTGCATAATTGGTTGAGCTCGTGCAATTCAACTAGCTAATAACTTTCAGTTAGGGACAAGAAATTGCAAATCGAAAACAATCTAACAAGTGTGATTACGCCTGCTTCACAAAATATAGCGGCTCTCCACGAGTGATGACACTCGGTTACTATTCAATTCCTTATTGTTTGAATATGTTAATTGTGCATTTAATAGGGACAATGTCATCGGCCGAAATAAGAATGTATTACATGTATTGTCAAATATGAAACTAGCATTCAAGCTCTATACGTTATCGATGTTCAAGTGTCATTTATTCTTCACATTTTGATAACATGCATTTAAAATCTGAAGATTATGATGTGACAGACACAAATTGAGTGCTGTTAGGAACACGTTTTGAGACATGAATAATTGCACTTTACTGAATCAGTATATTTGCTCAAGCATTAAACTCCATCATTACATCAAACATGTAATTTGTAACATCAAAGCAATGAACAGATGTCCAAGGAGGTGGTAAATGTGAAATCAAACTAATTTGACGTTTCTTTTGAAAAAATGGGAATAATTTCATTTTTCCAAAGATATTTAAATACTTATCAGGACAAAAATATTTTAAGATTCAGATGCAATTGACCTTACTTTTGATCAATTAGATTATATTAATTTTCCTATGGTATTATAGTACTGTCAGATCAAACATTGAGAAGGATTTAGTTTAGATTTATAACAATGGAATTTACAATTAAGAATTATGATCTATGATCATATAATATCATTTTAAAGAATGTTATGATTGAGCTGATATCTTCTCTGAGATATCTATGACATTATTTACATTTCTTCAAACAGATAATGCACGTATGCATATGCCATGTTGCCACATGTCTTACAAATATAACTTTTGGGTTGATACATGTATCAATTGTAATATGATACTTCTGTAAAATAGAACATTATATCCACATGTATATAGCACGAGGAATGTCATCTCCAACATTGACTACGCCAACGCATGTTATGCAGTGGTCATTGACAACCAAGTCAGAAAACTTCAGAGAGTGCCGAATGTCGCAGCTAAGCTTGTTCTCAAATGAATAGTTCATAGCTTATATACTAAATACACAGCGCGTGTGCCTGAATCTCGATATACGGTATCCCTCGCTCTCGCTAGGATGTAACCAATATTCAGGCACTCATGTGTCATATGAATACTGATAAAATGACCTTTATTAATCGTTAAGAGACATAAGTAATCTTGTTAATGTGATAATACGTGATAACAATAATAATGTAACACCGTCATCTGAATCTCATGAAAACCAGGGCTATGGAATCCTGTAAAGGTCGACAAATATGACAGTTGAAGGTAGGTAGTTTGTATAATGATCTGCGAAAAACAAGACAATCGCGTCAAGTTTCAGCAATGTATTGTCCTCGATAATATTTGAGAAATATAATCCAAATACTAACAAAAAACAAGGAATTATAGGATATTTACCAGAAATGACGACAAAAAGTGAAGTTATGTGTAACGTAATTAACACATAAACACCTAGATGTACGCACGGTAAAGGGTTGGATTATGCTATTTTATTATTTAATGACAAACAAAGCGTATCAATCAATAGCATTAACAATATATGCACATGCACATTGTTAAACATAGTTTAACTTTATTCTCAGACGCAAATCAAAGGTTGATCACAGATAAACAGAGTATGTTTCAACCATTGTCCTGCTGCAAAAGAAGTAAAATGATGTACAAAGAGTCAACTATGCTATTATTTTGCATCAGTAAACAGGTATTTCAAACGTTCAAGTCATAGCATATGTTCATAACAGTCCTTCCTTTATCAATACAGTGTCTTGAATATATTTAATTATTTTGTCATATTCGAGAACAGTTTAAGTCGTTTTAAACAAAATAATGAATACTGTTAAGCAGATTGGATCGCGAAATTGTGATGCTAATGAATGGAAAATTTGAATAAAAATCTTTAGGTTGGTTTCACAAGTAATTTCAATAAATGACAAACAAAAGCACGATTATTTGTCCGTCAAGCAAATGCTAATTGATGTTGCTGATTTCACCTGTATCAACAATGGCACGTGTTATTCTGTTTCGGCTGTGGTGTTCATTGTATAAACACGGTGGTGTAGTGGTTAGCACGCTGGCCTCTTACGCCGAATAATCCCGGTGGAGACACCAAATATTTGTGATTTGGGTCGAATATTGTGTTGTGTTTGTGTTATCCTTGGGTAAGGCACTTAATCCACATTGCACTCAGTCAACCCAGCTGTACAGCTGAGTACCTGAATACAGGAAGTACTGATGAAGGGCTTAGTGGCAGCTTAATAATAATAAGTAATAATCGTAGCGCTTTGGGCATACCTTAGGGTGTAGAAAAGGTGCAATAGAATGTATAATGTATAAACATGTTGATGTTTTCATGAACGTACTGTTGCGGGTCTCTTTTATATGAATTTAAATAACTGCTGAAAAATGAGAAGTGCAAGGACCACTATTGGTATCAATGATAGTGTTTGACTCCAAAGGCTTTAATATTGTTCTTTGTTTCACACTCAATACACCAAAGTCAACATGACATTATTTATTTTATATTTGTAGTGATTATGTATATTTAAGTTCTGGATTAATGTGCCTAACTTTCTTCTGATTTGCAATCACTATTACCTGAATTTCCTCAGCAGATTGACATAAACCAACAATTCTAGTTTGCGCAAAATGCTTTTGACTAACTGTTTCATGGTATTATTTCTGTATCATACTCCTGCATTGCTTATGCTACACTTATTACCGGCAATATAATGTCAATATGATTTCTTTGTAACCTGCATTATTTGATTTAATTATTTCATAAATCGTACTGATAACATTTATAAGTATTTGTCTCACAGAAGAAGACTTTAAAAAAAACATGATAAAACGGAAAGTGTGCTATGTATAAATGTGACTCCGCCACAAACTAGGGTAATGGGGTTTTAAAGAACCATATTTCAGATAAAGACCGGAAAGCACAATTTATCATTGGTGGTCTGGTTATGTTAGGAGTGTAGATTGTAGGTTTCCTCGGTTTCATATCTACACCGCGAGTTATCTTTTGTGTTAAGTTAGAAGTACTCATGCTGACATTTCATTGGTTTTCCACTTTTGTTACCGACAAATGTAAAACAAAACTTTGAAGAATGAAACATAACTAAATACTTCCAATAGCTGTAAAATGTACAGAAGATCAAAAGAGGAAGCACATGTCCTTTTCAAACAATCTGTGACGTTACTTTGTATGCAACTTGTGTTCACAATAATTGTCTGCTGTCTTTGATCAACCGACGTGGACCTTAGCACTGATCCACATATAAGTGTATATGCACGTCTATGCGTTAGTATTTAGAATGCTGTAAAATGATTATAGTCTACTTAAGCATATGTTTGTGCGTCATTGAATTATTTTGAGTCAATTATCAAGCATTACATGTACTTCACAAAATCGTCGTGCAATGTTGAGTCGAATTAACACGCATATCACAACTTGGCATTTAAGCTTACTGAGCAAGATAACCCTGCAAGTATATATGGAAGAGGTGACGAAACACAAGTACGCTGGTCACACAGTCAATCTCTGTTTTCATTGACGAGCATGAATCTTAAGCAAATATAGGAAAATTTATTTAAGAATCTTGAAGTAGTCACCATCTATGATTGAGCTACGTCCTTTATACTTTATATGAGAAAATATAGGCATTTTATGTCTTGACTGACATGACTGAAATGACAAACCAGAATTATCTTAACACAGATTTGTCGACGTTCTGGGTTGTGTTTCACTGATTTCAAGCCTTTTTTGTTGTGCAGACAATGGTGGTGACAGATACAAAATCTGTATGTATAAACCGCTTATAAACAAAGTAGATACACAGTGTTACACGAATTTATGTTGAATTACGATATGCTATGTAATTTAAGATTACTGAAATTTGAAACCAGTTCATAGTAAATAATTGATAATATGTCAAGAAGTGACAAAAGGGTGAAAGTAAGTTGAATACATATTTAACATTAAAAATGAGTTTACTTACTGTAACGTTCTTTTATATTGTGAGCATACAATGTATGTTTATATTTCCAACTAAAAATATGAATTAATTTGTCACACTTGTTTAATAATTTATTTTCAGGTGAACTGTATGTTTAGAAATCAATTGAATTGCTGTCAGCTAGCCTATCAGTTTCATTTCTGAAAAGAATGTGATATATAGAGAACTTTAATAATAAATGTTCTCTGATTTTAATCATTCCATCTTTGATGTCCTTTGTAATGGAATATTTCAAAATTAAGGAGTTCACCTTCTCAAATTCATGCTTTCATAAATGTGATCAGTGATGTTCATATGACATAAACCAAGAGTTGACGTTATTTACCAGAGGCAGGCGATATTGCTAGTTATATTAAAGCTGTCTAGACACAGACATGAAATATTATTACACAGGTGGTGAACGTACAACTAATGACATACTAATCTCGTACGTCACACGTGTGTCGTATCACGTTGACCTGTGTCGTTATAACGTGACCCCAAATTCTAAAGATCTGATTGGATAACCAATGACCTTTCAGTTAGGGTCAAGTTGAAACGGAACTACTTTTGAATTAAAACAAACACGTAATATTTCATTTTCACAACTTTATATGCTAGATATATGCGTCAACAGAGTTTGTCAATGCTTTTAGAAAGTTCCACATTTGGCCAGTATGCAACTTTGATATCGCAAATAGCTGTAACTATCGGCGAACGCACTGTATTTACTTACAGTTCAGGGGTTGTATAGAAATCCGGACACATCTCACATTCATTGTCGGTGTCAAGAGGAATTTTAGATGCAAACATCATGTAACCATCACCAAGAACGTAATGAACAACTTGCAATATAAAGATAGTAGATACTAGCCAAGTCTAGTCATAGTCAAACACATTCACTCTGCGTTGACCTTGTTGACATGTCGATCGCAAGTCGACAACGTCAATGTCCGACTGTTTTCTCCCTAACGTAGGCCACGATAAGGCCTACAGTCATAATGCGTCGGTTGTTGCTGTTCACCCGAACTTAAAACCTTGGCTCTCTTGCTTCATTTGGTACTGGCAATATCTAACAACATAATAAGTTCGTCTCAAAAACCAACGTCAGTTGTCGTTAGCCTCCGCGCCACTAAAAGCCTTGATTCTTCAGTGGCGAGCCGACCGACTGCGAGGCGAGGCGAGGCGAGGCGAGGCGAGGCGAGGCGAGGCGAGGCGAGTTGACTATAAGATTAATGTGAATGTTTGCATTAAGAATAATAATTTGCATAACATAACAGAGCAAATACAGTGATTTCATTTGCATACACGGTTTTGTCCATTTTACAGTCCAACTTGTATCTCATGAACTACATTATTCCGTCGTTGGTATATGTAGGTATATATCGTAGGTAGGTAAAAATAAGTGTTAGGGCCAGTTAACATAAATTATTACGCAGTCGGTTATTGAAACCAGTTTCGGTTACGTAGAATTGTTTCCCTTATGCCATATTGTTATCGTATACCTAATGCTGAATGTATTGCAAATGTTTGTCATATGGACCCACAACTTCCCAATGCAAGGCATAACTCTTGCCAGTCTCCATTACTGGCTGATTTAGGCCTTGCAGTATTTCCTTAAGAAATCTGTGTTTAGAAATCCAGGCCCGCTATGCATTTCCAGTGCAGCAATTCACTGCCTCGACACAAGAAAGCTAGGGAAATACCGCAAGGGTTAAATCAGCCAGTAATGCAGACTGGCAAGAGTTATGCCTTGCGTTTGGAAGTTGATGGACACATGGCCTTCTGACTCATGAAAGTAAACACTTATAAAAAAAATAAGGCGGTGTGACCAATCCGCGTATTAAGAACGTATGTAATAAATAAAATACCACACTCGGTCTCGTTAGATACGAATTATACGGAACTCGTGACCTTCCTATGGTATCTGACCTCGCTTTCGCTCGGTCCGATACCGTCGGAAGGACACTCGTTTCGTCTATTCGTATCTAATGAGAGCTCGTGTAGTATTCCCTATCTACTCTTTACATCATCAATGCCTACTGCGATGGTTCTTCCTCCATTTTATCAGAGGTGTTTTGAAAACATCTAAATGGTTTAAATCAATGTTTTCCTTGTGTGTTTTTAGTATGTCAGTTTATGTTTCATTCCCTGTTATTAACGTTCTATGATTAATAATCATCATTATAGGTTCTGTAAAGTGTTGAGTAGCACTTTGAGAACAAGATGTGAATTAAGCGATTTTGACTGTGATTTCTTATCATCAAATAAATCAAATAAGCATCGTTTTTTGCTAGTTTTCGAAACAAATAGCATATAAAAGATATAAAAACCTACGAATAATTTCGGAATATAAACTCACGTGCAAAAGAAACTTCCCCATACACAGTACAAGATATTTCAATCCAAGGGCGTTTAACACGCCTGAAACAGTTTTACATCACGTCTTCAGAAACCAACAATACTAAATGTGAACTTTCAAAACATTATTGTTCATATATCTCGGAGAAAAACACGTTTTAAGAAATTGTCGTTTTGGAATCTCCTTAACTGGATTAGAGAGAAGCGTCAAAAAGCGTTTTTGGCTTGGTTTGTGACTTCGTACAGAAACGATGCACAGGAATGATGCGTCAACAATTTTTTTATGTTTTTTAAAATTTTTGTATGTGGATGACATCTTTGATCAAGTAAATTTCTACTTAATGAATTTTTAAAACTTTAATAACTGTATAGTTATGATGCGTCAACAAATTTAAAACAAAGACCGTTAGGGCAAACTGACCGAGGTTCGGACAGTGTTCCGATCTAAATACTTTCGCTCGTTGTATTTTCAATATTTTACTCTTTAACAGCCAACAATAAGTGTTGAAAGTCGAGAATGGGATTATTGTTCAAAATTCCAAACACTATATTCGTTCATTTTATGAATAAATATGTAATTTAGCAGTTTTAGGCGAGTATACCAATTCGCCCAAGGTTCGGACAGTTTTGACCTTGGTTCGGACAGGGTCGCCCGAAGTTCGGACAGTTCGTTTCCAGTCCAGCATGGACACAGAAAGGGTGACAGATAAACTGCAGTGCGATATTTGTTTCAGCTTGTAATGTACTTTAAATAATTTTTGAAAGTAATTAGTAGGCAGGATAATTAATTACATCTATTCACATGCAGGTAAGAACGTGTTTGTGTCACGTGTAAACGCTCTGAGCAATAACATGTTTAAAATCTATTCAAATTGATTTCACCTTTACCATGGGCCGGGTACAGTATCATTTGATTACTACTTGCTTACAATTTAATACACATGCAGAGCACCGTAAATCGTTGATTAGGTAACTACATAACAATGATCAAGGAGTCTAAGCAGGCTGTCATTGTAATCATAATCGATCAACAGCCGTGTTTATCCCGCCGTCCGAAGTGATGCGCATCATATTTTAGCGTTTGTGATTCAAATACATCTTAAGAAATTTCGAACAGTAAAACAATGAAAATATATGCAGGTAATGGTTCAAGTAATTAATCGGCTATAATACAATGATGTACGGTACTCTAACCACGTGTAGACGTAAACAAAACCTCTAGGGGGGACAGGGAGGGGATGTGCGTAAGCAACAATGTTGTACATATGCATTAATTCTTTAATTGTTATTCTTTTCATACGTTATAAAATATGATAATGCTTAGTAAAAACTACAGTGTAACACATTGAAGTTATTAATCCTAATAGATACAGTTGGAGTTATGTGATACGCATTGTTCATTTGTAACACATTTAGATAACTTGGTTTTTTGTTACATTGAGCTAAACAAAAGATGTAATGAGAGTCGACAAGTGACACAACACAAATATTTAATCAATCATTTCAACACCATACAGTGCCCTGTTGGCGGACATGTCGATCAGTTTCCTCTCTTCGGTGTTGGTGAGTTGAGGTTGTACCCCGTCCTTAGCATACACTTTAACCCTGCCTTTTTTTATGTACATTGACCCGATCAGAAATTGCAACGTTAAACATCTTGGCAGCTTTTCTTATAAACAGCAAAACTGTGAACAGCTTTCATAAGCCTTGGGACTTGACATGTTTCTAACGCAGCTTTTACTTGTCTGGCTGACTGGTTACCGGAGATACGGCCACTATGACGTCACTGTAATATATGACGTCATACGGGCATTGCATATAATGTAATGATTCAAAGTGTTAATAGTTGAAATAAGACATTTTCGCAAAAGCATGCTTAAGTTGTGACCTCGATATGACTTGACCTTTGACGGATATTAGCGAAAACCTTTTCAAATCTTAGCCTTTCTCCATAGTTGATATATACCAAATAAGAGCCTGATAGCACAAATATTTTTTAAGTTATCGTGTTTACAAGGATTGTTTTAGCAATTTCAGAACTCATGACCTTGACCTTTGACCTTGAATATGAACATGTCAAAAGAATTCCCCAGGGGCATAAGTAAGAAGTTATGTATATGAGGTGTTGATACCTCCTTGGAAAGAAGTTATTTAGTGATTTCAGAACTGGTGACCATGACCCTATCTCGTGACCTTGACCTTAAAAATTCAAGGTCACACAATCAGTGATCACTTTTCATTGTGTATCACAATCATGTAATGATTCAAAGTGTTAATAGTTGAAATAAGACATTTTCGCAAAAGCCTGCTTAGGTTGTGACCTCGCTATGACCTTGACCTTTGACGGATGTTAGCGAAAACCTTTTCAAATCTTGGCCTTTCTCCATAGTTGATATACACCTAAGAAGAGCCTGATAGCACAAATATTTTCCAAGTTATCGTGTTTACAAGGATTTTTTTTAGCGATTTCAGAACTCATGACCTTGACCTTTGACCTTGAATATGAACATGTCCAAAAAATTCCCCAGGGGTATAAGTAAGAAGTTATGTAAATGAGTTCTCAAAACCTAATAAGGAAAAAAGTTATAGCCAATACAAAACGCGGCGGCGGCGGCGGCGGCGATGGAAACTGCACAAAAACTGATAGCAGCTCCGACTTAGTCGGAGCTGCTAATAATGATGAATATGATAGTTGAAGGTGGATTATATGTCACTAATGATAATAGTGTCCGAAACATAAACAGATCCCGTCGATGAGAAAGAGAAAATAAGAACTGACTGAATGAGAATGGGTTATCTGTCAGAGACGATGACATAACATGAACATATTTGTAACATGGCAGCACACACACACACTGGTGGTAAGTCTAGTTTCAAGACACAACTGCTATGGTGTTGATTGTTAAACAGTAATTTATTTATTGGCAAACAATGAGAATAATGTTACGTGTATGATAATTACCAAACCATTTTTAGCTTTACTGATGAAGGAAAGGTCGTTAACGTTTGTACAGATATACAGTAAACCAACACAATTAAATATGTACTAAGAATAGATGGTTACATTATCATTCTGAATATTTTAAAAGGGCGTGTAGACTAAAATTTAGTCTTTAGTCTATTACTGTACATTCATCCTTTTGATTACATATTTTGTATACATGTACCTCCAGTTCCATATTCAGTTTATCTAGACTTGCTGAATAAAAATCTAGACTGTATTAAAGGCTCTGAATAATAAACAGTCATGGAGCAGGACTAAAGGGCGTGCTACACAGCAGGTTGTATCCTGCAGCTCCCAGTGTAGTCGGGTAAAGCCCTCTATTGAAACGATGCTGATGAAGATAATCAATTTCTATTTCACACTCAAGATCAGTTGAAGACAAAATGATTAATGACGATAACAACAAAAACGTGGATTAGTTCTTCTTTATACAGCAGATTAGGTCGTATATTGTGATGATAATTAATGAACACTTTGAATTCATGTCTTAGATAATTGCGTTTGGTTTCACAACTAATTTCATGTCAATATGACAATGAATGATGTTCAAAGGCATGGTTAGCTTTTCTTCTATCAACTTCTAAATATTCTTCTGACTGCACAGGAACGAACAATCACATGTGTTTGAGACCTCTTCTTCCCTATTGCCTCGTGTAATGAAGAGAACCGACAATGATGATACCAACAGTAACTTAGCTTTTCGTCATATTTTGTCAACTATTTCATTGTATATTAAATATTTAAATTTTCTTATCCGAAAAAGTCTTTGTCAGTTTATGAGATTGTAAATTAATTTTGAAGGTTTGAAGGAATTCAAACTACACACGAGGAGTAAGCACTTTGATCTAGATATGAAGTATGACGATTTAGGTCTCACTGAAACGTTGTGTTTTGAGAACAATGTGTGAAATAGGTGATATTGATTGTATTCACGTATAGTTTTTATAATATTTGTAAATGCCATTTTCATTATAATCAAATGAAAATATTCACCTAGTATACTACGTTCAGAAAAAAATAGAATATAATTGAAGTAAACAAAGTTCAAATAACTTCTGATAGATTTAAGTATCGTAATTCATCATTCTGCTGTCATCGTAGCGCTGTTCTTGCTAGCTTGTGCTGATGTAAACAGATTATTGATTTGTTCACATACTTTTGGATTAGTGGTTACTGTGAATTTACTGATCCCAAAATTAAACATATACGGTTCACACTTTCTTTCCAAATCAATAGAAACATGCATCCTTTTCCATTTTCAATTTCAGGCTTTGGCTACAGAAGACATATACTTTCGGGCATTATCAATACATCTTCACTCCAGTTTAATGGTCAGCAAAATCGAAAATTGTTCGTCTCATAAACATTTGCTATTGCAGTTAACCCTCGGGCCTTAGCCAAAGATACATTGAAAACATATTGAGTAGAAATGTGTTCCCTGTGGTATCTTCCAGGAAATCTGAAATGATGAATTGAGCTTGAACTTTAGTAGGGCGTGCTACACAGCAGGTTGTATTCTGCAGCTCCCAGTGTAAAGCCCTTTATTGAAACAATGCTGATTAAGATAATCAATTTCTATTTCACACTCAAGATCAGTTGAAGACAAAATGATTAATGATGATTACAACAAAAAATATGGACTGGTTCTTCTTTATACAGCAGATTATATTATATATTATATTGCGATGATAATAAATGGACACTTTGAATTCACGTCTCAGATGATTGCGTTTGGTTTCACAACTAATTTCATGTCAATATGACACTGACTGATGTTCAAAGACATGGTTAGCTTTTCTTCTATCAACTTCTAAATATTCTTCTGACTGCACAGGAATGAACAATCACATGTGTTTGAGACCTCTTCTTTCCCTATTGCCGTGTTCATTGTATAATGCGAACCAATACTTTTATGCTTCAAACCGTTTATCCATTTACTTTAGTTGATGGATTGGAATGTTTAAAAAATATATTTACGGAATATAAATATTTGGGAACCTACATTGATTCTAAATTGAACTGGAATTCCAACATTGAAGCCCTGTATAACAAATGTCAGCAACGTCTTCATCTAATGCGAAAACTCAGATCTTTCGATGTTAACCCCTCCGTCATGTCAACCTTTTATACAGCTTTTATTCAAAGCATATTAACATTTTCATTCCATTGTTGGTACGGGTCTCTCTCAGTTCATCTTAAATGTAAAGTTAACAAAATTGTGAACGTTGCGAGTAAGATTGCCGGTGTCAAGTTCGAGTGTTTAACTGATATATATGAGCGGCAAATCGTAAATCAAGCTGTCAAAATCATATCTGACCCGACACATTACCTTCATTCAGAATATCACCTTCTCCCTTCAGGCCGCCGCTACAAAGTTCCAGTTTTGAAAACTAAGAGAGCCCGTACATCTTTTGTTCCAAACACAATATGTCTATTAAATAAATGTGAAAAGAATTAAATGCGTGTACATAAATATTGCATATGATTGTTCAAGCTCTGTGTTGATGTAAAACAAATTCCTGAAAAGGCAATAAAGTATTATTATTATTATTATTATTATTATTATTATTATTAAATGAGATTGTAAATAAATGTTAAGACTATATTATTCGTCAGTGCATGAAATTGTGATATTTATATTTAGAGGTTATAACATGTCATTTTTCATACCATACCCAATATCAGCCCGAAACCCACATATCAGCTGAGGGCTGATATGGGGGTATGGTATGAAAATGACATGTTGTAACCTTTTTATCATATATCATACTTATTTCTAAACCATGACAAAATATTTACAGAAATATTAAGAATTTGACGTTTTCATGCGAAAATTAAAAAAATTTGAATCACCCGGGCTGATATTGATATGGATTTGCGGACCGGGCTGATATGGCTGATATGGATTTGTGGACCGGGTAGCGATACGGGTTCGGTTTCTTAACCTCTATCACACATGCAGAACATACCATATCTTTGATAGAT
Organism: Gibbula magus; assembly: GCA_936450465.1. NCBI lineage: Eukaryota > Metazoa > Mollusca > Gastropoda > Trochida > Trochidae > Gibbula > Gibbula magus. The sequence continues at coordinate 2,909,494 of OW388300.1, read as the reverse complement.
ATATGATAAATGTTTGTATGAAATAGAAATATGAACAATTTCTTAAGTTATATGTATAAATAAAATGGCTTCTAGGGTTAATCTCTTCTACATTAGATGACGTAAAATGTTCTGAAGAGTGCCATTAAACAAGAAATCGCCTCATCTCTTCTCTTGTACGTAAACTCAACCACAACTAAACCGCTGAAAACTAAAAAACAACAACATTAAGAACGAATCTGAAAAAATAATTATTGATTTAAACGTTGATGATTCCTTGACAAGAACTGCGGACAAGTAGCAGCTGAAGTACAACTGATGTCGTGTACAGGACGGTGATGTCTGAAGAAAACACGAACGTACGAGAAGTATTTAAAAAATAACAGAATGAGATTAAAAATCAGTATTGTCACACAAAGAAGAGTTAGGAGACTTGACTCTGCTCAGATCCCTGCATAATTGGTTGAGCTCGTGCAATTCAACTAGCTAATAACTTTCAGTTAGGGACAAGAAATTGCAAATCGAAAACAATCTAACAAGTGTGATTACGCCTGCTTCACAAAATATAGCGGCTCTCCACGAGTGATGACACTCGGTTACTATTCAATTCCTTATTGTTTGAATATGTTAATTGTGCATTTAATAGGGACAATGTCATCGGCCGAAATAAGAATGTATTACATGTATTGTCAAATATAAAACTAGCATTCAAGCTCTATACGTTATCGATGTTCAAGTGTCATTTATTCTTCACATTTTGATAACATGCATTTAAAATCTGAAGATTATGATGTGACAGACACAAATTGAGTGCTGTTAGGAACACGTTTTGAGACATGAATAATTGCACTTTACTGAATAAGTATATTTGCTCAAGCATTAAACTCCATCATTACATCAGACATGTAATTTGTAACATCAAAGCAATGAACAGATGTCCAAGGAGGTGGTAAATGTGAAATCAAACTAATTTGACGTTTCTTTTGAAAAAATGGGAATAATTTCATTTTTCCAAAGATATTTAAATACTTTTCAGGACAAAAATATTGTAAGATTCAGATGCAATTGACCTTACTTTTGATCAATTAGATTATATTAATTTTCCTATGGTATTATAGTACTGTCAGATCAAACATTGAGAAGGATTTAGTTTAGATTTATAACAATGGAATTTACATTTAAGAATTATGATCTATGATCATATAATATCATTTTAAAGAATGTTATGATTGAGCTGATATCTTCTCTGTGATTTCTATGGCATTATTTACATTTCTTCAAACAGATAATGCACGTATACATATGCCATGTTGTCACATGTCTTACAAATAGAACTTTTGGGTTGATACATGTATCAATTGTGATATAATACTTCTGTAAAATAGAACGTTATATCCACATGTTTATAGCACGAGGTATCATCTCCAACATTGACTACGCCAACGCATTTTATGCAGGGGTCATTGACAACCAAGTCAGAAAACTTCAAAGTGTGCCGAATTTCGCAGCTAAGCTTGTTCTCAAATGAACAGTTCATAGTTTATATACTAATTAAACAGCGCGTGTGCCTGAATCTCGATATACAGTATCCCTCGCTCTCGCTAGGATGTAACCAATATTCAGGCACTCATGTGTCATATGAATACTGATAAAATGACCTTTATAAATCGTTAAGAGACATTAGTAATCTTGTTAATGTGATAAAACGTGATAACAATAATAATGTAATACTGTCATCTGAATCTCATGAACACCAGGGCTAAGACATCCTGTAAATGTCGACAAATATGACAGTTGAAGGTAGGTAGTTTGTATAATGATCTGCGAAAAACAAGACAATCGCTTTAATGTCCAGCAATGTATTGTCCTCGATAATATTTGAGAAATAGAATCCAAATACTAACAAAAAACATGGAATTATTGAATATTTACCAGAAATGACGACAAAAAGAGAAGTTATGTGTAACGTAATTAACACATACACACCTAGATGTACGCACGGTAAAGGGTAGGATTATGCTATTTTATTATTTAATGACAAAAAAAGCGCATCAATCAATAGCATTAACAATTTATGCACATATGCACATGCATAGTTTAACTTTATTCTCAGACGCAAAACAAAGGTTGATCACAGATAAACAGAGTATGTTTCAAACATTGTCCTGCTGCAAAAGAAGTAAAATGATGTACAAAGAGATAATTATGCTATTATTTTGCATCAGTAAACAGGCATTTCAAACGTACAAGTCATAGCAAATGTTCATACCAGTCCTTCCCTTATCAATACAGTGTCTTGAATATAATTAATTATTTTGTCATAGTCGAGAACAGTTTAAGTCGTGTTAAACAAAATGATGAATACTGTTAAGCAGATTGGATCGCGAAATTGTGATGCTAATGAATGGCAAATTTGAATTAAAATCTTTAGGTTGGTTTCACAAGTAATTTCAGTAAATGATAAACAAAAGCCCGATTATTTGTTCGTCAAGCAAATGCTAATTTATGTTACTAATATCACCTGTATTAACAATGACACGTGTTATTCTGTTGCGGCTGTGGTGTTCATTGTATAAACACGGTGGTGTAGTGGTTAGCACGCTGGCCTCTTACGCCGAATAATCCCGGTGGAGACACCAAAGATTTGTGATTTGGGTCGAATATTGTGTTGTGTTTGTGTTATCCTTCGGTAAGGCAGTTAATCCACATTGTACTCAGTCAACCCAGCTGTACAGATGGGTACCTGAATACAGGAAGTACTGATGAAGGGCTTAGTGGCAGCTTAATAATAATAAGTAATAATCGTAGCGCTTTGGGCATACCTTAGGGTGTAGAAAAGGTGCAATATAATGTATAATGTATAAACATGTTGATGTTTTCATGAACGTACTGTTGCGGGTCTCTTTTATATGAATTTAAATAACTGCTGAAAAATCAGAAGTGCAAGGACCACTATTGGTATCTATGCTAGTGTTTGACTCCAAAGGCTTTAATATTGTTATTTGTTTCACACTCAATACACCAAAGTCAACATGACATTATTTATTTTATATTTGTAGTGATTATGTATAATTAAGTTCTGGATTAATGTGCCTAACTTTCTTCTGATTTGCAATCACTATTACCTGAATTTCCTTAGCAGATTGACATAATACAACAATTCTAGTTTGCGCAAATTGCTTTTGACTAACTGTTTCATGGTATTATTTCTGTATCAAACTCCTGCATTGCTTATGCTACACTTATTACCTGTAATATAATGTCAATATGATTTCTTTGTAACCTGCATTATTTGATTTAATTATTTCATAAACCGTCCTGATAACATTTATAAGTATTTGTCTCACAGAAGAAGGAGAACTTTAGACAACATGATAAAACGGAAAGTGTGCTATGTATAAAAGTGACTCCGCCACAAACTAGGGTAATGGGGTTTTAAAGAACCATATTTCAGATAAAGACCGGAAAGCACAATTTATCATTGGTGGTCTGGTTATGTTAGGAGTGTAGATTGTAGGTTTCCTCGGTTTTATATCTACACCGCGAGTTATCTTTTGTGTTAAGTTAGAAGTACTCATGCTGACATTTCATTGGTTTTCCACTTTTGTTACCGACAAATGTAAAACAAAACTTTGAAGAATGAAACATAACTAAATACTTCCAATAGCTGTAAAATGTACAGAAGATCAAAAGAGGAAGCACATGTCCTTTTCAAACAATCTGTGACGTTACTTTGTATGCAACTTGTGTTCACAATAATTGTCTGCTGTCTTTGATCAACCGACGTGGACCTTAGCACTGATCCACATATAAGTGTATATGCACGTCTATGCGTTAGTATTTAGAATGCTGTAAAATGATTATAGTCTACTTAAGCATATGTTTGTGCGTCATTGAATTATTTTGAGTCAATTATCAAGCATTACATGTACTTCACAAAATCGTCGTGCAATGTTGAGTCGAATTAACACGCATATCACAACTTGGCATTTAGGCTTACTGAGCAAGATAACCCTGCAAGTATATATGGAAGAGGTGACGAAACACAAGTACGCTGGTCACACAGTCAATCTCTGTTTTCATTGACGAGCATGAATCTTAAGCAAATATAGGAAAATTTATTTAAGAATCTTGAAGTAGTCACCATCTATGATTGAGCTACGTCCTTTATACTTTATATGAGAAAATATAGGCATTTTATGTCTTGACTGACATGACTGAAATGACAAACCAGAATTATCTTAACACAGATTTGTCGACGTTCTGGGTTGTGTTTCACTGATTTCAAGCCTTTTTTGTTGTGCAGACAATGGTGGTGACAGATACAAAATCTGTATGTATAAACCGCTTATAAACAAAGTAGATACACAGTGTTACACGAATTTATGTTGAATTACGATATGCTATGTAATTTAAGATTACTGAAATTTGAAACCAGTTCATAGTAAATAATTGATAATATGTCAAGAAGTGACAAAAGGGTGAAAGTAAGTTGAATACATATTTAACATTAAAAATGAGTTTACTTACTGTAACGTTCTTTTATATTGTGAGCATACAATGTATGTTTATATTTCCAACTAAAAATATGAATTAATTTGTCACACTTGTTTAATAATTTATTTTCAGGTGAACTGTATGTTTAGAAATCAATTGAATTGCTGTCAGCTAGCCTATCAGTTTCATTTCTGAAAAGAATGTGATATATAGAGAACTTTAATAATAAATGTTCTCTGATTTTAATCATTCCATCTTTGATGTCCTTTGTAATGGAATATTTCAAAATTAAGGAGTTCACCTTCTCAAATTCATGCTTTCATAAATGTGATCAGTGATGTTCATATGACATAAACCAAGAGTTGACGTTATTTACCAGAGGCAGGCGATATTGCTAGTTATATTAAAGCTGTCTAGACACAGACATGAAATATTATTACACAGGTGGTGAACGTACAACTAATGACATACTAATCTCGTACGTCACACGTGTGTCGTATCACGTTGACCTGTGTCGTTATAACGTGACCCCAAATTCTAAAGATCTGATTGGATAACCAATGACCTTTCAGTTAGGGTCAAGTTGAAACGGAACTACTTTTGAATTAAAACAAACACGTAATATTTCATTTTCACAACTTTATATGCTAGATATATGCGTCAACAGAGTTTGTCAATGCTTTTAGAAAGTTCCACATTTGGCCAGTATGCAACTTTGATATCGCAAATAGCTGTAACTATCGGCGAACGCACTGTATTTACTTACAGTTCAGGGGTTGTATAGAAATCCGGACACATCTCACATTCATTGTCGGTGTCAAGAGGAATTTTAGATGCAAACATCATGTAACCATCACCAAGAACGTAATGAACAACTTGCAATATAAAGATAGTAGATACTAGCCAAGTCTAGTCATAGTCAAACACATTCACTCTGCGTTGACCTTGTTGACATGTCGATCGCAAGTCGACAACGTCAATGTCCGACTGTTTTCTCCCTAACGTAGGCCACGATAAGGCCTACAGTCATAATGCGTCGGTTGTTGCTGTTCACCCGAACTTAAAACCTTGGCTCTCTTGCTTCATTTGGTACTGGCAATATCTAACAACATAATAAGTTCGTCTCAAAAACCAACGTCAGTTGTCGTTAGCCTCCGCGCCACTAAAAGCCTTGATTCTTCAGTGGCGAGCCGACCGACTGCGAGGCGAGGCGAGGCGAGGCGAGGCGAGGCGAGGCGAGGCGAGTTGACTATAAGATTAATGTGAATGTTTGCATTAAGAATAATAATTTGCATAACATAACAGAGCAAATACAGTGATTTCATTTGCATACACGGTTTTGTCCATTTTACAGTCCAACTTGTATCTCATGAACTACATTATTCCGTCGTTGGTATATGTAGGTATATATCGTAGGTAGGTAAAAATAAGTGTTAGGGCCAGTTAACATAAATTATTACGCAGTCGGTTATTGAAACCAGTTTCGGTTACGTAGAATTGTTTCCCTTATGCCATATTGTTATCGTATACCTAATGCTGAATGTATTGCAAATGTTTGTCATATGGACCCACAACTTCCCAATGCAAGGCATAACTCTTGCCAGTCTCCATTACTGGCTGATTTAGGCCTTGCAGTATTTCCTTAAGAAATCTGTGTTTAGAAATCCAGGCCCGCTATGCATTTCCAGTGCAGCGATTCACTGCCTCGACACAAGAAAGCTAGGGAAATACCGCAAGGGTTAAATCAGCCAGTAATGCAGACTGGCAAGAGTTATGCCTTGCGTTTGGAAGTTGATGGACACATGGCCTTCTGACTCATGAAAGTAAACACTTATAAAAAAAATAAGGCGGTGTGACCAATCCGCGTATTAAGAACGTATGTAATAAATAAAATACCACACTCGGTCTCGTTAGATACGAATTATACGGAACTCGTGACCTTCCTATGGTATCTGACCTCGCTTTCGCTCGGTCCGATACCGTCGGAAGGACACTCGTTTCGTCTATTCGTATCTAATGAGAGCTCGTGTAGTATTCCCTATCTACTCTTTACATCATCAATGCCTACTGCGATGGTTCTTCCTCCATTTTATCAGAGGTGTTTTGAAAACATCTAAATGGTTTAAATCAATGTTTTCCTTGTGTGTTTTTAGTATGTCAGTTTATGTTTCATTCCCTGTTATTAACGTTCTATGATTAATAATCATCATTATAGGTTCTGTAAAGTGTTGAGTAGCACTTTGAGAACAAGATGTGAATTAAGCGATTTTGACTGTGATTTCTTATCATCAAATAAATCAAATAAGCATCGTTTTTTGCTAGTTTTCGAAACAAATAGCATATAAAAGATATAAAAACCTACGAATAATTTCGGAATATAAACTCACGTGCAAAAGAAACTTCCCCATACACAGTACAAGATATTTCAATCCAAGGGCGTTTAACACGCCTGAAACAGTTTTACATCACGTCTTCAGAAACCAACAATACTAAATGTGAACTTTCAAAACATTATTGTTCATATATCTCGGAGAAAAACACGTTTTAAGAAATTGTCGTTTTGGAATCTCCTTAACTGGATTAGAGAGAAGCGTCAAAAAGCGTTTTTGGCTTGGTTTGTGACTTCGTACAGAAACGATGCACAGGAATGATGCGTCAACAATTTTTTTATGTTTTTTAAAATTTTTGTATGTGGATGACATCTTTGATCAAGTAAATTTCTACTTAATGAATTTTTAAAACTTTAATAACTGTATAGTTATGATGCGTCAACAAATTTAAAACAAAGACCGTTAGGGCAAACTGACCGAGGTTCGGACAGTGTTCCGATCTAAATACTTTCGCTCGTTGTATTTTCAATATTTTACTCTTTAACAGCCAACAATAAGTGTTGAAAGTCGAGAATGGGATTATTGTTCAAAATTCCAAACACTATATTCGTTCATTTTATGAATAAATATGTAATTTAGCAGTTTTAGGCGAGTATACCAATTCGCCCAAGGTTCGGACAGTTTTGACCTTGGTTCGGACAGGGTCGCCCGAAGTTCGGACAGTTCGTTTCCAGTCCAGCATGGACACAGAAAGGGTGACAGATAAACTGCAGTGCGATATTTGTTTCAGCTTGTAATGTACTTTAAATAATTTTTGAAAGTAATTAGTAGGCAGGATAATTAATTACATCTATTCACATGCAGGTAAGAACGTGTTTGTGTCACGTGTAAACGCTCTGAGCAATAACATGTTTAAAATCTATTCAAATTGATTTCACCTTTACCATGGGCCGGGTACAGTATCATTTGATTACTACTTGCTTACAATTTAATACACATGCAGAGCACCGTAAATCGTTGATTAGGTAACTACATAACAATGATCAAGGAGTCTAAGCAGGCTGTCAGTGTAATCATAATCGATCAACAGCCGTGTTTATCCCGCCGTCCGAAGTGATGCGCATCATATTTTAGCGTTTGTGATTCAAATACATCTTAAGAAATTTCGAACAGTAAAACAATGAAAATATATGCAGGTAATGGTTCAAGTAATTAATCGGCTATAATACAATGATGTACGGTACTCTAACCACGTGTAGACGTAAACAAAACCTCTAGGGGGGACAGGGAGGGGATGTGCGTAAGCAACAATGTTGTACATATGCATTAATTCTTTAATTGTTATTCTTTTCATACGTTATAAAATATGATAATGCTTAGTAAAAACTACAGTGTAACACATTGAAGTTATTAATCCTAATAGATACAGTTGGAGTTATGTGATACGCATTGTTCATTTGTAACACATTTAGATAACTTGGTTTTTTGTTACATTGAGCTAAACAAAAGATGTAATGAGAGTCGACAAGTGACACAACACAAATATTTAATCAATCATTTCAACACCATACAGTGCCCTGTTGGCGGACATGTCGATCAGTTTCCTCTCTTCGGTGTTGGTGAGTTGAGGTTGTACCCCGTCCTTAGCATACACTTTAACCCTGCCTTTTTTTATGTACATTGACCCGATCAGAAATTGCAACGTTAAACATCTTGGCAGCTTTTCTTATAAACAGCAAAACTGTGAACAGCTTTCATAAGCCTTGGGACTTGACATGTTTCTAACGCAGCTTTTACTTGTCTGGCTGACTGGTTACCGGAGATACGGCCACTATGACGTCACTGTAATATATGACGTCATACGGGCATTGCATATAATGGCGCCATATCATTAGAGCACTGTACGATGCAACACAATCTTATTTTGTTGTTTTACTATCCATTATGCAATTCCCGCGTGAAACCAAAACTTTTCACGCCATTTTCTTCAGCAGCCGGAAGTGTCCGAGCCTTGGTCGATTTGTGTCCGAACTTTGGTCTAGGCCTACTTGTGTCCGAACCATGGTCAAACCTGTCCGAACCAAGGTCATTTTGACATGTTATAAAAATCGCAATTCTAAACCCAAGAATAAATTTGAAAGTACTAAAATACAAAGTCAATCGACTACCTAATTGTTTCTTCATGTACGTGCATATATTTGAAAGAATATGATCGCTTCCTTCATTCCCTGAATTGTCACACAAAATCTACGTTCACACAAATATTTCGTCGATTTCTTTCATGAAACCGTTGTTTGTACCTACCGCTAAATATACCTGACTGTCATATATTTCTCAAATGAATCAAGTATTGTCAGAAAATGAACAGAAATATTTAGAAACCAACGGACTGTTACAATTTGCTTTGTTTTTGTGTCAGTTATAAATTGAAAGTGTCCGAAGTTCGGGCGACTTTGGGTGGTGTCCGAGCTTAGGTCAGTTTGCCCTATTTATGTCGATGACATCTTTTATCAAGTAAATTTCTAGGTTTTGAATTTTTTAATCTTCAATAGCAAACATTGTGGCCAAATAAACATCTTGAAAAAACGATTTAGCATCCTATGTATATTTGATCAGATATAGAAAACATACTATCATATTCTGATGTATGAAATTGTGAGTACTTCTTTACTTGACATTTGTCTATCAAATCCTTCCGGATTCTCCCGGATTCTTTGGGATCCGCAAATTTTTTGGAGAATTCGGAAGAATCCGGAAATTGGATTCCACCACTTTTTGTCCTGTGAAATTAGTCGTTGACGTTCAACAAAATGATGAATGATGGCTACAAAAAAGAAATGTAAGTGATGTTCTCAGTTTGCAGATTGGGCGGCATATTGCTAAGATGATAAATGAACATTTTGAATTCACATCTTAGCTAATTGCGTTTGGTGTCACAATTAATTTCATGTCAATACGGCAATGTACAAAGACTCTGTTAGCTTTTCTTCTCGTAAAATTTTAATAACATTGCTGAATGAATGAATGACATGTGTTTGAAGGCTCTTCTTCCTCTATTGCAGTCTTCATTGCAGAAAGTGTTCCAACACTTGTATGCTTCGAAGGGTTTATGCATTTACATCAGTTGATGATTTGGATTGTGGGTTTGTTGAGTGAGATTGTAAAAAACTGTTGAGACGACATTATTCTTAAACACATGGAATCGTGATATTAATATGTGTTTTTATAATAAACTCTATTTTGATCTTTGACATGAATTTCCTGAAAAGTATACAAACAGCATTTCGAACGAATCTGAAGAGGTAAATATCGATTTAAACGTTGATGATTTCTTGACACGAAATGTTGACAAGCAGTAGCATAAGTACATCGGATGTCTTGTACACTTAGGTGATTTCTGAAGAAACATGAAAGGTCTTTTGAAAGGCGAAAAATTGGGAGACGAATACGTTAGGCATTTTTTAAACATAATTGATGGATTTGCTAATCAAGGCTAGTTTCAATGTAAAGGAGGTATTTCGAAAACAAAATAACAGCATGAGATGACAAATCAGTACTGGCACACAAAGAATGAGTTAGGAGACATGATTCTGCTCAGATCATTGCATAATTGGCTAAGCTCATGTAATTCAACGGGCTCATTTTTTCTAGTTAGGGGCAAGAAATTGCAAATCGAATACAATCAAACAATTGTGATTACGCCTGTTTCACTGCACTAATAACAACAACAATATTTGATATGGAAATAAAAGTTGAAACTGAATTAATCTAATATGTTCATATGATCTTCGTAAATCTTCATATTTGGGAGAAATGAAAGTAAAAATGATATTCGTCTTCTCGAAATTCATTAGAAATAGGGCATGTTGTTGTTTTGTTAGTTTTACACAATTTCCCCTCATTAAATTTCATCCTTAATAACACAGCTCCAAATTTAAGTAGATATTTCTTAAAAGGTTAATTAATAAATACATGAATAAAGATTATTGGACTCAGCATACATCCTTGTTTATAACGACAAGGACAGTTAAAGTAGCTTGTTAAATGTTAATTACGTCGAACACATGACTTTGTTGAAGAATAAATACCTTTTAATACGTGCATTAATTTCACACTCGAACCATAGCTTGAAAACATGCTTAAGAACTTAAACCTGTTAAATGCTGTTTTGATATTATGAAAGCGATGAGCAAACATAATTTTTTTTATGAGTAAATATGATAATCTTCTCTAACTAGCCTTCTAATGCAGTGACATGGTTAATGCTTTGTTCCACGCATCTGGGAACCTTTTCAGATAATTTTATTTATTCTGCTGAAACGATATTGGCCCTGGGTAAATAACCACGTTGAAATATCTTAGTGTTTCGGAATAGTTGTGTGCACCAAATTTCATCATCCGTTTAACTCTTCTTTGTGCATATAATTTGAAACTGCATATTTCCAATGTGCTGTTTTTCAGAGACTATCCATCTTTATGGTTTTTTTTTAGTACAGATGTGTAGTACAGATAATCACCATGTTGATCATATTCTGTTTATATTCTAAATGTATAGGACATTTACACTTTTCTATAAATTATTTTAAGTTACAAGGGCAGTCATATATTTCTGTGATTGTACACGAAACCACTTCAATTCTGATTTTGCTTCAAGGTATGCGTATGAAACACTGCTACTATAAGGTCATGTGTCACCACAAACTTCTTCAATATCGTTTTTTAGTATTACGATTTCATCCAGAATAAATAAAGAGTCTCAAGTATGATTTTGCCAGTTTTTTTTAGTTTTGACACTATCACCGTCCATGTCAAAACCTGTCAGTTTTAATCATTCTATTTAACGTCTTGATTATGTAAATATGTAAATTGTGCATTTAATACAGTCAGTGTCATACACCAATCAAAGGTTGAATATCTTAGATATTATTACGTTGATTGTCAAGTAGAAAACTTGCATTAAAGCTATATTAGTCATCGATTACCATTGCAGGTGCCACGTGGATGCATACATATCCTTAATATAAGACAGCTTCTGAAGTGTAAGTGTAGTCATGAAAGGAAGTTCAAGAGTGTAATAGTTGAACATGTGCGTAGATAATTAAATGTAATTTGATCTTCACATTTTGATTGCATGCATTTAAAATGCTCTCCCACGATTTTGATGTGACAAGCACAATGTATTGCTGTCGGGGAGGCCTTTTGAGGCATGAATTATTGCAAATTAATGAATTATCTTATTAGCTCAAGCAACGAAACCTAATCATTACACCAAGTAACGAAACTCCATCATTACATCAATCGTGTAATGTGTAACTTCAAAGCAATGTTCAAGGTAATGGCAAATGCGAAATCAAACATATATGACCTGACTTTTAAAAAAATGGGAATACTTAAATTTTCCTATGATACTTAAATATGTAAGAACAAATGTCTTGTAAGATGTAGAGATATATGACTTTACTTTTACAAATACGAATGATTTAATTTAAAAACTGCCATATCTAACAGAGAGTATGTTGAGATTGAAAACCATGGTTTTTGTAGTTTAGATTTATGGTAAAACGGATTAATCACATTTCTAATTAATAAACTTTGAGTTGATCAATATATCAAGTGTAATATATGATACTTCTGTCACACGAGATCATTATGTCCACATGCATTTAATACTAATGTCACCACACTCATGAATGACTCTCGCTGTACAGTATCTCTCCTTCACGCTAGGATATCACCAATACTCAGAACACGTTATTATATGAACACTGGAAAAATGACTTCTACATTCCTGAAAGTGACGGAATTTAGTTTATTACTATGATAGAATGTAAAACATACTAGTATAATAATCCATTATCATCATCTTAATATTGAGAAAACCTAAGCTATGATTTGTGGTAATATTATATTTTATGATTATATATAGATAGTTTGTATAATGACCTGCGAAAAGCAAACAAATCACGTGGAATACAAGCAGTGTATCTGAGAAATAGATTCTAAATACTGACTGACAGGAACATGTGAAGATTGAACATTTGCCAGAAGTGATGAAACAAATTAAGTATTTGTAAAGTGATTAACACGTGAACATGTGGATGTTCATTCAATGTTATGACAGTATTATGATATTTTATTAAAGAGTAAATTATTGTATTCTTATCTTAATTGTACTTTACCAAAATTAAGAAAACATGAATAATATTATATGTATATGCACATACGCAACTACAACTTGTATTTTGTATCAGTAAACAAGCCCTTTAAACACTGTGTGTATCCTACATCTTGCAGTAAATCTTTTTTTATCAATACAATGTTCTTGAAGATAGTCAATTACTATATCTCAACAGTTTAAGAATTTTATACAAAATGGTGAATGCTGTTAAGCAGATTGGATCACACAATTGTGGTGGTAATGAATTGAAACTTTGCATTTAAATCTTAATATAGATACTTGTTTTTGGTTGCAAAATTAACTTCTTCTGCGATTAACGAATTAATAAAAATCAATCAATAAAAAACCAAAACTCGTTCTTCTTCTGGTCGATATGGACAAATCTCCGTTATCACTGGATTTGTCAAACAATCTTCTAATAACAAACAGTACCAAATGATAGAAGCATGTGTTAGTTGTTGTCAGGTATTGAATAACTGTCATATAACATTTCATTGCTCGTATCTTAACAAAGCGTAACTGTCATCTGAAGTTTGCTTTAATTGTGGTATTTGTTTCTTACCCTAAGCTTGTCTCAATTTTGATTGACATTTTAATATAACACTGAATGTCGATATAGAAAGAAATCCACCTTTAGATTCAATTTATGATTGGCTCTGTCCCGTATGTTTCTGAAGCTTTTCCCAAAAGTATTATCAAGTGAGTGAATCCTCTGTAAGTTATTGAATAACTGCCACATATTGTATTCCTCTTTAGCAAAACAAAGCATATCTGACAATTCTGAATGGAGGTATTCTTTGCTAAACTAGACATTGACAAGGATGCCAATCTGAAGTGTCACAACAAGATTGAGATAGAGAACCATCCTTCAAGTTTCACCAAATCAAGAATATACGAATACTATGAACATTATGCTTAATCCCTGAACGATGTTGCACTTTATTTTCATCCGAAATCTGAAGATAGAAGACAAAAGGACCTGGCAACGGTTTGGAGATTTTGAAGGTCTCAGACGAGAAACGAAATGTCGTGTCGTTTTTGTGATTGTAAATATCTGCAAGCTTGTAATGAGATATACAAAATTTAATTCATGATAGTATGGTACTTAATAGCTTACATCTGTTCAAACACATATCGAGCGCTGAATATAGTATTTCAAAGAGTTTAAAAGTTATTGTTTTGCATTTACAGTGAAATGTTGAAAAATGGAAATGATGTTAGTACAAAATGATGTTAGTACAAAATGATGTTAGTACAAAATGATGTCGGTATCATGTACCTCCTTGGACTTTAAATCGAATAAGCATCGTTGCTGTAAGATTTCATAAACTAAGCCAGAAAGAATTCAAAACGAGTTTTTTTTTTAAAGACGCGTTTTTTCCGAAACATGATCAGAGAATGTTTCAAAAAGGAAATTTTGTTCGCTCTAAGTTGGTTTCAGGTAGTTTTTTTCATAGTGGATTTAAACATATTGTATTTTGTGGGCATCATTTATTTTGCCCCTGAGTGTATTCCCATGCATTCTACAGTTAATCTTACACAAACCCCGTTTAAGATCCATTAAGATTCTTACTGAACGACCATCTACTCCCTTCACTATTCCCTAATACTCTCTGCGATCTGGTTGCAACATATACAAAAGCGACTACCACATTTTCCAACTGTTCATAAGTCTGACTTCAAACTGTCTTCACAGCAAGTCGGGAGTGAGTGTTAGACTAGTCTGTCATGAAAGCTGAGCATATTAAGTGAGGGATAACGCACAATGATCTTTTCTGATAATACGTTATATTCCTTTAAAACATGTAGTTCGTAATGGAGAAATTCATCTTTATGAAATATTTCTTGGCATTCAGCAGATAATCTCACACATGTCATAGATCCAGGAGGCTCCTCCAAACACAGTTGAACATTGATCTAGAATACAGCTGCTCCTTCACTACACAACATTGATCTAGAATACAGCTAGCTGCTCCGTCACTACACAACATTGATCTAGAATACAGCTGCTCCTTCACTCCACAACATTGATCTAGAATACAGCTGCTTCTAACTAAACAACATTGATCTAGAATACAGCTGCTCCTTCACTACACAACATTGATCAAGAATACAGCTGCTCCTTCACTACACAACATTGATCTAGAATACAGCTGCTCCTTCACTACACAACATTGATCAAGAATACAGCTGCTCCTTCACTACACAACATTGATCAAGAATACAGCTGCTCCTTCAGTACACAACATGGATCTAGAATACAGCTGCTCCTTCACTACACAACATGGATCAAGAATACAGCTGCGCCTTCACTAGACAACATGGATCAAGAATACAGCTGCTCCTTTACTACACAACATTGATCAAGAATGCAGCTGCTCCTTTACTACACAACATTGATCTAGAATACAGCTGCGCCTTCACTTCACAACGTTGATCTAGAATACAGCTGCTCCTTTACTACACAACATTGATCAAGTATGCAGCTGCTCCTTCAGTACACAACAGGTTGTTACTGATAGACTGACTGTAATCGTAACATCTCCCAGACTCTCTGTGATCTGACGTCTACAGTTAACTACACACAGTTAGCAGACGCCTGGAGGGTAACTAGAAGATGACATAACATCGAGTTGACATGTTAAAAACAGGATGGCGAACGCGAAACAGGTAAGATTTGTATCTGTGCATATGGTGTATAACTTCTTTGTCATAAAGTGAGCATAGTAAAACAACGAAAGTGTATTGGTCAAAAGAGGTGCGAAAAGTGATACCCAAATATATGGATTTAATAGCAATACGTAAAGTAAAACAGTCATGTCAGTGCTGGGATATTGTTACTGATAGTTATGCAAGAACGATATCATATTTTATTATATAATTTAGAGTGATATACTCACTTCTATCAGTAAATTATATTAGTCATTGTCATCTTACGTATCTGTGACTAGTTCATTTCACTAATTAATCGTTGCTTTCACTGTAGTTTCTTGTTATTTTCCAAGTTGTTTCCTTGTTTTTTACTCCACGATTCTCGAGAGTGGATCACCACTGTCTGAGAGTAGATCACCACTGTTTAAGGGAAGATCAAGAGGGCCGTTTTCATTCCAGACCTTGATACTTATAAATGTTTAGATCCCAATTTTAGAAAATAGGTATTATTTCGTGGATTATCCGTGAAAAGCACTTACTAGGTTCGTAAACAGAAATAAGTCTTTTATCGCAAACATGTGAGGTAATATAACTATTTTCTAGATAATATTAATTGTGTCAAAAATGCTAGTGTTGGGATTTTTATTCATGAACTTTTATGATCAAATAAGATTCTTATATCATTTTAATAAACTAACAGTTTTTCCAAAACCCGTTTGTACATCATTCAACGTGTTCAGCAGCTTCCGAATGTGTCGAAATGTTTTGTTAATTACTTAAAAACTAAACTCCCTCTCATGAGTAATGTGCAATTGTCAGAAGAGATTAATTAAACATCTCCATACCTATCTAGACTTCCAGGGGGGTTGCACAACAATCCACTTTGAAGGGTTGTGAAAGATGATGCCATGTTGGTACAAACTGTATCTTACAGGCTTTAATATGTTTGCCAATATCATGGAATGAAAACTGATAAACACGACGTCATCGGAATTTATTATATAAATTAGGGTGAGATACTATTTCTATCAGTAAAATCAACCCTCTATCAAGCTACAGTGGCAATAACCGTTATCACCACTCGCGTGACTTCGTCGGAACATGTTGTAACGCCATACTGTCAGCTTGTCAAAACCGTACCTTTACCGTGGAAATCACGAAACGTCAACATAAAACACAGAAATAATGATATAATAACAGAATATCTGCTTCACAAAAACAATGTTTATCTCATTTCGTGACTATATTTCACTCATGGTTGCGACACTCGTGAAATATCTGCTTTTCTATCTCAATTAATGAGATAAACATGGTATTTGTCAAGAAAAGACATATATCCTCTATATCATCATCTTATAGATATAGATTGTATAGACAATATACAAGCCTACTCGTACCAGCGAAATATCTTTCATTGCTCAGTAATACAATACATAGAACTATTTTTGTTAGGATTAGAGCGGGTATTTTAAATAAGTTAAATGTAAATTAGGGGAGATGGCTAGGAATTGACTATCAACAATGTATATGCCCTATGTGTAATACAGGAATCGGAGATGAGTTCAATTTTATATTGAAATGTAGTTTTTATGATCCCATTATATACCACATTTGTTTTATGATAACCCATCAATTTATAAATTCAATCAATCAATGTCCAGTACATCTGTAAAGTTACTGAACAATTTATGCCAATATTTATGTCTAAGTTTTTAATTAAGACATGATCATCTTAATAGATAACTACGTGTCTTATCATGCCATATATGGCAATCGTTTTATAATTATATATTTATATGCTGTGTATCTACTACTGTATATATGTATTCTTGTATATGGGTCGATAGCCTTCATGGGGATAAAATACTTGACTGTAAAGGACAGCTACATTAAAGTACAAAAAGCATTACTATGTTTGTATGTTACTAGGTGTAATTAAACCTAGAATATGTTTATATTTAGAGTTTTACCATCAGTCGAACATATAACTCGATACTTACTAAAACCTTATTGAAGGTCATGAAAAGCTACAGTTTCTGCAATAGTTTAATGTAATAATGAATACATTGCTTATAAATAAACAAGTGTAGATGTACGTTTAAACACTTGTGATAGGCGATCATGATTCTGACTCCATATTGTGAAACAAAGCATACAAACCTTAGCACCATGACATTATCGACAGCAATATCATTCATTATCCGGAAATAGTTACTAGCTGTCAGTATGTCTCGCTGTTTCCCGTTATCAGTGAGACTGCATAACTACTATTCCGGAAGTGCCATGATAGAAAGAGGAAGCCAACAGGTCGTTCATCACTAGTGTTAACAGCTCCTTCTTTATGCTTTCACTTGAACAAGAAACAAGAAATATCAGCAACTTCCCCTCCTTACGCTGAAAGCAGTAAAAGAAACCGAAAATATATCTCAAAGTACACAATTGTGGTAGCAAAGTAATGACGTCTTTATCTATAATGAATGTTAGTGCCCACATTTTTACTGAATTCAATAGTATGTACTTTTAAGACAAAGGGTTTGCGGAATAGCATAATTGTTGGCGAGTTCACGTCTTTTTAATGATGTCCCAGCTGGGCAGATAAATCTGTAATAATCTGTGACCTGTGTGAATCGTGTTATGAGATATTTCCAGCAATAGCATTAGCAACCATGCTGTGAATAAAAATGTGTATTTGACGGTAAAACCAAAATAGACTCAACATAGCTTCTGGAACTGTACATATGTTACCCTGCCACGATTAACTTCTAATTACCCCCCTTCCCGACTATTCAGCCATACATCCAGTTCTGAAGCGCCTAAAAAGGTAGAAAGTGGATGTTTTAGCATATTTACATTGATTTTACGACTTGTATATAAAACACAATATTAAATTCGTGTCTATGTCATACTATATTTCCGACACTCTCGCTCTCGCTCTCGCTTGGGAAATACTAATATTTGGGCACTCGTATCGAAAACATCATGTGACATAGACACTTATATAACACCTTCTATGTTGTAAATATTGATTATTGAAGATTCTATGGCCAGAATGTTGAAAACCAGTAGATAAAAAACCACACATGTCTTTTCAAAAGAAAGAGTATTATAAATGTTGGATGTTTATCGAAATTGATCAAAGGTACTTTGAAGATAACTTGATGAGAAAAGAATAAATTGCTGCTACCATGCTAAAAGAGAATTGAATCTGCTCAGATCACTGCATCATTGGCTGAGTTCATGTAATTCAACTAGCTCATTACTCTTAGTTAGAGACATGTTATTGCAAATCAAAAACAGTCAAGAGCTTACCCTGTTCACAGAATACATCTGACGGTTCTTACAGTTGTCAATTTTCAGTTCATGGTCATTTGTCTTGTGGATGCTCAATTTAGGAAGTAGGAAATTGTATATGCACAAAATGTATCAAACGTCGTCTATCCATTGTGCATGACATGCTTTCTGTAAACTAGCTAAAGCTTTGTCATGTCATGTCAATAACAATGTATGTGATATGCCGGTGTCGTGAGGTAGAACAGTTAATGCTCCACTCGTGAAATTTATTTGTTTTTCTACCTCACTCGATGAGATAAACATGGTATTTGTCAAGGAAAAATATATTATATCTGTTATATCATTATTTCTGTGTTTTATGTTGGCGTGGAGTGTTTTTAACGTAAACGAACAGACTTTGCAAGCAGACAATATGACGTTATATATAATAGTGTCCTGAATGGTAGACTGGTGATAAAGGTTGTCGCCACTGTAGCTTAATAGAAGGATTATTTCACTGATATAATTGATTATCTGACTCTAAATTATGTTATAAATTCTGGTGTCATCGTGTTTATAAGATCTCATAGGATTATATTTGCACACATATTAAAGCAACAACATGGCATCAACTTTCAAGCAGTGAATTTGACAGCTTTCAGAACCCTTTAAAGTGGATTGTTGTGCAATGATTACTTTGTTGTGGTAATGGAGTATGACAATTGCACAATACTCACGGGAGGGACTTCTAGTTGTCCACCTTAATCAACTTTTAAACAATTATTTGCAAGTACTTAACAAAACAAGATGACACATTGTGAAGCTCTTAAAATTTTAGATTTTAGGATTTTAGAAAGACACAAATGTTAATTTATTCAAAGGAGATTACAATCTTATTTGATCATAAAAGTTAATGAAACAAATCCTAACACTAACATTGTTGACACAATTAATATTATCTAGAAACTGGTATTATTAACACACAGTTTTGCGATTATAGACTTATTTCTGCTTCATCTTACTAACTGCTTATAAGTGCTTTTCAGGGATGATCCACGAAATAATGCTTATTTTCAAAAAATGGGATCCAATTATTTCTAAGTAATACTATCTCGAATGAATACGGCCCTTTTGATCTTGTTTCAGACAATTGTGATCTTCTCTCAGACAATCGTGATCTACTCTCGAGAATCGTCGAGTACTTGGAAAATAACAAGACATTACAGTGAAAGCAGAACGATTGATTAGTGAAATATGCTTTGAAAAATGAACTAGTCACATATACGTTAGATGACAATGACTATTTTACTTTGCTCTTCGTGTCAATGGACGACTGTAATACTAATATAATGTTTTATTACCCATATGGTTGAAAATAACTGAGTAAATATTATTGATATGAGCAAATATCAGGTTTGCCTAGCAACCATTGTTTCACCGCGACTTCCCATTTGTGACATCAGAAAACGATTGTTTGTGACGTCGCTGTAGCTCGCCATCGCAAGAGAAGTGGGTCGTTTCCTTGCTAATTCTACGCGATTCAAATGGATTATAATGGGTTATAAAGAAATTATTCCACTCTGATACAAAAATTCACACTCGTTTGGTAAAAGTCATATGACACCCTTCCTCGGGTAAAAATATCTATATATGCATAAACATGGGTTGATAATAAGCTGGAACATTATTTGGTTTCTTTGATCAGGGAGTTTAAATTTAAAAGCCAGTACAGTTTCTGTTTAGAGATTCAGCATAATCTCTGCTCTTCCACAAGATGTTTGAGCATCGATCTAGAACAAAGCTGCATCTCCACTTCACAACAGAGTGGTACTGACAAATAGTCACATGAACATCGAACTCTCACACTCTCTGTGATCTGCAATAATGAGGTGGATTGTGAAATACATCGCGGATTTGAGTGTTTAATGGTGACATCCGGGACTTGAGAGGCCAGTACAGTAGGTAGGTTCTATCTAAAACACTTACTATCATCAGATTTGTTTGCTATGTTATCGACTTATGAGTTTTACGTTTCGGTATTTGCGTTCTAGAATGCAGAAATGTTGTGTGCAGATGTCGTGGCCAATGGGGATCCTAAATTAAAGAATCTATTTTTGACTTCTTTTCCAGTATTAACAGCTGTAGAACAAGCTGAGAACAATTTATTTCGGTTTTGCAAAAATACAGATCCTGACGAACTACAGAGCCCATGGCTCTTTTTTTCTGTATGTGCGAACTTATGATTAAAATACCAATTCAAGCCCAAGGTAAACTGTTATTTGATTATGTAGCGCTCTATAAGAGTAATTAATTGATGATATATGTATACACCATTGTTAACAAAGGTGTCCATTCTTATTTATGTCAAACTTATTATTAATTTCCAAATCGATTTCAAAGAATTGATTTTGCTTGATATATGTTTCGAGATGGGTACGAAATACAACAGACTCACAGTTTAGACCGGTAGATATCAAGTGAAATTGTGTATTTAACAGTCCAAATAAAATGATTCCTGTGGGTGTGACAGTTGTTAAACGTACATCACCGTCAACCTTACACATCATACCATGTACCACTGGAAACTCCCAGAACATGGGTGTGACAGTTGTTAAGCGTACATCACCGTCAACCTTACACATCACACCATGTACCACTGGAAACTCCCAGAACATGGGTGTGACAGTTGTTAAACGTACATCACCGTCAACCTTATACATCATACCATGTACCACTGGAAACTCCCAGAACATGGGTGTGACAGTTGTTATACGTACATCACCGTCAACCTTATACATCATACCATGTACCACTGGAAACTCCCAGAACATGGGTGTGACAGTTGTTAAGCGTACATCACCGTCAACCTTATACATCATACCATGTACCACTGGAAACTCCCAGAACAAGGGTGTGACAGTTGTTAAACGTACATCACCGTCAACCTTATACATCATACCATGTACCACTGGAAACTCCCAGAACAAGGGTGTGACAGTTGTTAAACGTACATCACCGTCAACCTTATACATCATACCATGTACCACTGGAAACTCCCAGAACATGGGTGTGACAGTTGTTAAACGTACATCTCCGTCAACCTTACACATCATACCATGTACCACTGGAAACTCCCAGAACATGGGTGTGACAGTTGTTAAACGTACATCTCCGTCAACCTTACACATCATACCATGTACCACTGGAAACTCCCAGAACATGGGTGTGACAGTTGTTAAACGTACATCTCCGTCAACCTTACACATCATACCATGTACCACTGGAAACTCCCAGAACATGGGTGTGACAGTTGTTAAGCGTACATCTCCGTCAACCTTACACATCATACCATGTACCACTGGAAACTCCCAGAACATGGGTGTGACAGTTGTTAAACGTACATCACCGTCAACCTTACACATCATACCATGTACCACTGGAAACTCCCAGAACATGGGTGTGACAGTTGTTAAGCGTACATCACCGTCAACCTTACACATCATACCATGTACCACTGGAAACTCCCAGAACATGGGTGTGACAGTTGTTAAACGTACATCACCGTCAACCTTACACATCTTACCATGTACCACTGGAAACTCCCAGAACATGGGTGTGACAGTTGTTAAACGTACATCTCCGTCAACCTTACACATCATACCATGTACCACTGGAAACTCCCAGAACATGGGTGTGACAGTTGTTAAACGTACATCACCGTCAACCTTACACATCATACCATGTACCACTGGAAACTCCCAGAACATGGGTGTGACAGTTGTTAAGCGTACATCACCGTCAACCTTACACATCATACCATGTACCACTGGAAACTCCCAGAACATGGGTGTGACAGTTGTTAAACGTACATCACCGTCAACCTTACACATCATACCATGTACCACTGGAAACTCCCAGAACATGGGTGTGACAGTTGTTAAGCGTACATCACCGTCAAACTTACACATCATACCATGTACCACTGGAAACTCCCAGAACATGGGTGTGACAGTTGTTAAGCGTACATCACCGTCAACCTTACACATCATACCATGTACCACTGGAAACTCCCAGAACATGGGTGTGACAGTTGTTAAACGTACATCACCGTCAACCTTACACATCATACCATGTACCACTGGAAACTCCCAGAACATGGGTGTGACAGTTGTTAAACGTACATCACCGTCAACCTTACACATCATACCATGTACCACTGGAAACTCCCAGAACATGGGTGTGACAGTTGTTAAGCGTACATCACCGTCAAACTTACACATCATACCATGTACCACTGGAAACTCCCAGAACATGGGTGTGACAGTTGTTAAGCGTACATCACCGTCAACCTTACACATCATACCATGTACCACTGGAAACTCCCAGAACATGGGTGTGACAGTTGTTAAGCGTACATCACCGTCAACCTTATACATCATACCATGTACCACTGGAAACTCCCAGAACAAGGGTGTGACATAGCCTGTCAATATTGAAACGAAATTAAACATATCCTACTACGGTTAGAAATAAGCTTACAAGTATGGGTATTATTTTAAATATCGTGAAGTTTCAATTTTTGTTTTCTGATGTGTATAACTCAGATTTAGTTATAATGATATTTGGAACTATTTGAAAACTATTTGAATTCAGAACTATGACAGTATATATAATGTAATGTTTAATTACAAACAATTGAGCACTGTTTCTATGAAGAGGAAACTCGATATATATCGTACTAGTCCTCCCACTGTCAATCATTGATATACAGTGTCGATATCCAGTGTCGATATATAGTGTCGATATACAGTGTCAATCATCCAAATACAGTGTCAATCATAGATATACAGTGTCGGGCTGCTAGGGGTTCAGTGACTGGAAACAACAACTTGATTAACTTCCTCACAACTGACCTGGTAGACAAATTGAACATTGTCTCTGATGGCTGTCTGTACTGCCCGACTGTCTTTCCTGACACTGAACAGTTAATATACTTGATATGGTCACATTATCAGTCACGTAAAGACATGGTGGTGTGACAAAAACTTAAATTTTAACCATGGACGGTAAGCAAACAAAACAAACTGCAATCAGCAATTTATGCTACTTTTTCTATCGAGTTTGTTTACTCTAACGCAGCATGCAGCGTATATAGAACCCTTTCATATTTAGTTTGCTAACATATGAGAATGGATAGCAAATATGTATTTAGAAAATAAAGTACAACTCTAGAATACATACAACACTTAGAACTTGTAGAATTATGTTTCAGTGTCGCTGTATATTTGTCACTGATGACACATACGTCAGTGATATATAGAATACTAAACGACGTCTCGTTTGATAACATGTTTATGAAACGAGTGGATGGTTTGGAACTTTAGCGAGCGAAACCGAGTTTCATAAAACATTTATCAAACGGACCGAGTTTAGTATTTTATTTATAACGCATTGATGTAAATAGCGCTGAATTGCAAGAAAATCGTTTTTAGTGACGCTTACTTGCAAATAGGCCACCCGCTATTGCAGTCGCGCAGCTAACATTTTGACGTCAACCAAAAACGACTATGACGTCATTCGTCGATTACGACGTTACGGCAGCACGCGGTGGTATCACACGTGTGTAACCAACTCATTGTTATCTAATGAGTGGTCTCACCACTTTTGAGTAATAAATTCATTTTACCACTTTAACGTCATTGTTTAGGACAGTTTGATCTATGTTCAATCATAACAAATTAATGAATACACTATCAAACTAAAATTGAGATTGAAAATTCCAGTAATCAGTAGAATGTATAAGACAAATTATATCCATTCATTATTTAGGGCATGTATGTTATTGCAATAACAAACATATTTGGCTATACCCCTCACAGAAGTATACAATATACCATTAGGCTTCTGTCTAAAGGTCATCTAAAACTGCAAACATGTTAAACATATATCTGTTGATTTGTAGTGATACTTGATCATATCAAAATTTACCCACTCAAAAAATATCCTTGCCATTATTTTACAATTTTCAATTTTATAAGATTATAAGAATAATATAAAAAGACTTGGTAAATTTGGTATTGTGAAGATTTTGAATAACATGAACATATATATCACAAGACAATAACACTTTCAAAGATGAAGGAACTTCAAAAAAGCTAGAGACATTACAAGTACAAACACACAATACAATATGCCAGTCATACTATTCGTATCATTATTAAGAAGAAATTTGTAAGTCATTAATTTCATTAATCGACTCACATCAGAGATGAGATATGTTTTATTTAGCTCATTGATAGATTTAAAAACCGATTATCAATATCAACTGATACCACAACTTAAAATAGCTTTTCAATTGATCATCAACTGTCAATGCAGTTGCTGGTTAATTGAACATGCTGTTTGGATGTGTAAACACGCAGTGATAAACGTTGACAAACTATTAGTGGGGTCGGTTTGAGAAGCTGTCACTGCGGTGTGGCAAGGTCAAGGATAATTGGGTTAAGAGTGACAAACTATGCCTCTAGGAAAGGCAGTTTAGTGATACTTCCAACAACAATTATCACTTAGTTAGCTGTTCCCTTTAGTATACTAACAATTATAGGAAACTTATTCATATTTCATATGTTATCATTCTCTGCTTAACGTAATGTAAAATGTTTCCCTATCAACCATATTCCATCAGTCCGACCATCTGTGTGTGTGTTCAAACTTTTTTCCCGAAAAAGTTTCAATATTGTATTTCAACTTATTCCATATATCAAGATAATATTCGAAGTTGTGTATTTTACTTTGTTAACGATGATGTTATTTCCAATTTACTTTACAGAACAACTGATACAAACTGCATAGGATAGTCTCAGTAAATTGCAATCTCAAATATTTGTTTATCATAATAAAGTGTATATATATACAGAATAATGAAGTAAAATATTCCTAAAATCGTCAACTTTCAACTGTCTGTCTAAACTTCAACGTGTATCAGTAGATAGGGCGAACTACAACCTATCTTGAGTCAATGTGATATCCAAACTAAGCTCCAAATTCATAATTTTCTAGGTCATGATTCTACAAGTATGGGATCTACTCGTGTTTTGTCTGAGACAACAGTTATTCAAACACAGTTATGTTATGACGATTCTAACGATGTTTTGGTTGGTTACGTTACTATGTTTCAAACCTTGACCGAGAAAATGTAGACCTCAACATGTCTTTTCATTCTTTTTTTCCCCATATTGTCAACTCTCACGTGTAACCCTCAGCGGATGGCAATGTATTCAAATATAGTAGGCAATCGATTGCGTTAATGTACGTCACATTAACAAA
The DNA here is from genome assembly GCA_936450465.1 of Gibbula magus. NCBI lineage: Eukaryota > Metazoa > Mollusca > Gastropoda > Trochida > Trochidae > Gibbula > Gibbula magus. The sequence continues at coordinate 2,883,262 of OW388300.1, read as the reverse complement.
GGCAGACACTGAGAACATTTGCCTCAGTTACAATGTTACTCCATTTCATGAGAATAGCGTTCTTGTGTTACGCTAATTAGATATCAGGAAAGTGACTTAAAATATTAACGCCCTTGCATTTATTTTTTTATCGGCATGAATATGTTTAATGATATTTTAAATTTTTTAACTTTGACATAAGCCAATACCAATGTACGAGAGAAAACAATATCCATCTATCGATTATGTTTCCAAACATTTCGGCTGAATTGCAACATTCCTGATTTGCTGTCTCGAGGGAGCAATCATCGTATTTTATATTTGGAGGCCATCTAGATAAGGATCATCAGCACTACATTTTTCTTTATAAGCTACAAAGGATGTAAAAACAAATGTTTCACCAAACAAACTCTAATCAGTGCCATCCTAATATAAAGCATCGAACCCAACGGTTGAATGGCCACTCCTATCGCTCAATATCGTTTTTATATTTAGCAGACAAAGTGTTATGAAAAATTGTGTGAATAATAACATTGCCACAAACATTTACACACTTGAGTATAACATTATCATAGAAAAACCTTTAAACGAATTGTTCAGTGTTATTCCAACTCTTAACGTTCAATGCAAATGTTTCCTGTGAGTGATACGCCATAGACTGACAAGGACAGGTCAATTTAAATTACAATTGCAAAGGGTTGGAGTTCCACTGATGCGCTCATTGTCGGTGTAATAGACAGAGACAATTTGAGGAAGTTTGCTTGTAATTGACATACCAAAGTTCACTGTGACACTGAATTCTAATTTTATTTTTGCGTTATTTTCCTAATGATTTGACCAAGTTGTACATTTTATTTTAGATTTGCAATAAACCTATAGATTCGGGTCAGGTATCTGCCCTTTGTAAGTACGCTTTCAGTTTGAATAAGATCTGCGGTTGTGTGGAAATCATTTGTTGAGATTACAACTAGTAATGAAATTTAATTATACAACAGACAAGGTGTATGGTCCAGGATCAAAAACATAGATAACAAACAATGTAATCTGCAGTGTCAACACGTACAAGGATGTCTCAAGAATAATAGAATGACTTTATTTCATAAGGGTACATGTACGTGTGCTTTATAGCGTAATCAGTGTTTGCTGTGAAATCAATTGAACCTGGCTTTTGGTTGGTTTCAGTATTACATTCACTGTTTGGTCGATGTCAGTGCAGGCAGAAAAAGTAATTGCTATACTTCATGTGTGTATTTTAAACATGCTTTTTTACATGAGCTTCACATAAGATGAATTATTTATGTAATAAAGAACGGAAATGTTTTCATTAGGACGACTTTTGTAAGTGAATCTGTGTACTTTCAAACTGCCAAGTATTGATGTCGATCTGTTGTTTTAATAACTACACATTAACATTACATATTTCCATATAATAGAACGCCAGAATAAATATGATTTTACATAACTTGGGTGTATCTATATTTGGTTTTACATGTCTTAACAAGTCGACTGTTTCTATAGTTTGTCCTCTACATGTCAGTTGCCTCTGTTTAGTAATGTAAGAAGAAGGCAACTTGTTCAAACAATGTAAAAGGCGTTTAGGCAAGCTTGCACAGAGCTGTCGGTTGTGTTTACCTCAGACATCCTTTATCCTCGTCCCACAATAAGTTGATCGGATTTATATTCGGCTGCGGTGCCAAAATTTGATCTGATGAGGATGTAGGCGCCCTTAATGATACATGACAGTGGGGACACGTGAGTTTCCATCCTGATAAAAGCTGATTGAATGAGATCTCAACTTAGTTTTCATTTTAGCGGTCACACTGTGACATCTTTACTACTACAGGAAATGCTAAAGGGCAATTTGCCCACGTCTGTTTGCATCACACTAACGTATGGATTATTTTGCCAGATATGCGAACTCTGCATGTAATGTATTTCATATGTAGTAGAAATACTTTGTTAGCTTTGACCAGTGAAAATAATAGTTTTCTTTCACCATATTTTGATATTTTCTGAACCATTGTAGTGGTTTGTAACGTTGAAAACTGAATTTACAAACACACAGTAACAGATCACAGACAAGGGGCCTTTTACTTAGTGTTGTCAGTGATATTGGTCTCTGTAGTTTCACTGGTTGCCATTGACCTTATTATCATGCTATCATGTTTTAATAATTGAAACTTATTTTTAGGTTTCCCAATTGTACATTTTATTTAACAAGGGGACTCTACCGTATCAATCATTTTAACAGGAAAATATCCCTGAGGACAGACTGTAAACGGAGCACGTGAAACAAAGTAGTTAGGTTTCCAGGATGAATAAACTTGGAAATAACGTTTCTTATTTATCATACTCTTGCAATCAAGTGGTTGCAAATCCATGGGACTCATTTCTCATTCAACACTGATATCAACTCATAACAGGCACTTGGACATTAAAGTTTCGGTTATGTGGAAGGCGATCGTTTTTTTCCATTTTACAATTAATGAGATGACATAAAACTAAGCAAGACACATTTATTACTTTCTGTTATCTGGTCCTCAGACCACATTGAATTCAGAAAACTTGTATTGAATATCAAGAAGAACCTGTCCAAGATAAGGCTATATTCAGGTAGAGGATTGAAGATGAAGAAATGTATTTCAGGCAAGCTTCTACTGATCACATTTCTGGTGCCAATCACACCACATTACTGTTGATGACTTTTTCAGGCCACCTTCAGAATGTAATACTAACAAATAATCTGAGATTACTTTAAGGGTATTATTTTATTAATCTCTAAACAAGTTTTGAAATTGACAAATTAAAAGTTCATCATTGCACTGGATGTTAAAATATGATGTTTAGGTTCTAACTTTCTACGTTCGAACCAAGTAAAACATTTAAGCCATATATGAAGCTTGGCATTGGCATGGCAAAAACATAAATTGAGCTTATTTCAGTATCTTTTTTTTCAAATTTTATTTCCAAAAAGTTGTTGATATCAATTAGAAATATAACTTTCATACACACATATTTTATATGATGTTTAGCGCTAAATAAAAGACATATTAAGATTGCTTTCTGAATTATTTAATGAGATTTCAACTCAGCTTTTGGTTTCCCATGGCTACGGCGTTTGACAGTTGTATCCTGGAAACAGGAAATTAACATGTCATGATGTGGAGAATCATAATGATTTATCTTTCAAATTCTTCGCAAAAAATACATATGTGTTGTTCCCTATCTTATTTGAATCTTATATTGACCACGTGCTGCAAGCAAATATTTGTAACATATAGGTCACTATTGTCCTGTCAGCTGGCTTCATACTTTATAAATGCTGCTTACATGTTCGAAATGGTACCTGTATTCCACTTTGAATTGATTACATATGACATAATATGAATCCATATGGATATCTAAATATGTAATATAATTTTATTTGATCCTGCTTAACCATTGGTACTGGATTGATACCTGCAATTGTTAAACTCATTCCATTAATCCTTGAATGAGGAATTTAATTCGCTTTTGAGTAAACGTTTTTCAAGTTCAAAGTATTTTGGAGTGTGCGGCGCTAAATCATATAAGGTTTAATTGTAGCTGCGTTTTGTAGAGTATTGAAATCCTTTGTTCCTTTGCCGTGACATAAAAGAGCAATGTCATAAAGAAAATAATTTCATTTCAGGTTTTTTAAAATGTGTTTTGAAGTTGAAGATCAAATAAGACTATATTTGATAAACTCTAGGTGGTGAATAAACTTTGATAAAAGCTGAACGTTGTTTTTCTAGGACTGTTTATGTCTAACTCGATTGTGCATCAAAGAGATAATGTACAAAGGAATCACAAGTTTGATTACTTTTAAAGTTTTTTAAAAACACACAGGTATATTTATATTATCAATGTTTGTTTCATCAAATCAAATCAATGTACATAATATAATGACCATACCCAACTTTCAACAATAACATAATCATCAAATCATCAATAAATGTACTTAACTATTGATTCATGTTATTATATGTATTTTTCCCAATCAATGGTGCGGTTACTTTCTTTGTCAGATTGTCAGTCCGTCTGACTCTATGTAGAAGAGGATTAATTGTGAACACCTATAGTAGAGAAGTTTCAACATATTTCATTACCGTGAACTCCTCTGGATTCAAACTTAGAACACGGGGTGATGATGTCTGTATGACTCCAAGAAAATCGTGTCTATACGTAAATATTACATAAATTTGTGCTGATATATGGAAACAATATATCAGTGACACTTTACTATTTGAAATGCATACAGCACACGTGTGTGATAAAAGCCCGTATTTCATCAATAACTTAACATTTTTCGAATCACATATGAATATGTTTTCATGTGTTGTTAATACTATCTCTATAACTTTTCATTTTACTGAGAAATGATACATTAAACATGTTGGTATACATGCGCAGATCTGCTATTTAGTAAAACTTTGGTTCAAAGGGATGTTATTCTATAACAAATACATAAAAACACTTTACATCATTATGATTAAAATATCCAAGCCTAACTCACTTTCAATTTCTGACAGCAAATATGCCTTAAATATGGGGAAGTTAGACAATGTTGAAAATTAACATGTTGTTTTAAAAATTAAAAGTAAAATCAACGATATTTCACAAACGGTTGTTAGGATCACACAATACTCCAACATGAAGGGTTTGTGCCCAGGGTATATACATGTACATGTAAGTTGAGCGGAATATATCATAATTACATGATAGCTTACTATGTTTCCTGCTCTATCCATTCATCGCTTTGGAGTATTATATAAACCTAAGGAAGAGATACACACGTACACGTTGTGTTAATAATGTACTGTTATGCAACTTTATTTGTGAGACAGTAAGTAAGATTGCTTCTGTAACATAAAACAGCGAATCTTCTTTTTGCTCAATTCTCAGCTCTACTCATGCAATTCAACTACTTCATTGCTGCTTGCGACGACAGCAATGTTGCAAATCAAAATCCTTGAAATCAGATACTGGTATGGTTCTGAGCGAGAACACGTTGTCTGAATACTTAAACCTAGACGAGCACTCGCCTTTCCGTATGATAATGGTATTGTGAGCAAAGAGAACACTCGCCTTTCCGTGTGATAATGGTATTGTGAGCAAAGAGAACACTCGCCTTTCCGTGTGATAATGGTATTGTGAGCAAAGAGAACAATTGCCTTTCCGTATGATAATGGTATTGTGAGCAAAGAGAACACTTGCCTTTCCGTATGATAATGGTATTGTGAGCAAAGAGAACACTCGCCTTTCCGTATGATAATGGTATTGTGAGCAAAGAGAACACTCGCCTTTCCGTGTGATAATGGTATTGTGAGCAAAGAGAACAGTTCATGTGATAGAAATGATGCAAAAAGGACCGCAATGCAACATGCAATATGCAATTGAAATATTTATACAACGGGGCAATCTTGTATAAACAATAAATTATAATCATATACCTATTGTATACTTATGTTGAATTTACACTCACTCACGTCGGGTCTGATTAGTACTTTGTTAGGCAGACTCTATGATTGAACGGGGTTAGTTGATTTCGCACTCACACGCTCTCAGACACGTTTGGCCAATGGGCAATTGTCTCAGCTGACGGTCTGTACCTCGCCACTGTCTGTCTGCAGACGTTAAAAGCCAATGACACGACAAATTCATTATTAGTTGGTACTCTATCATTGTTGTCAGATCAAATATGTCAGACTAAAGTATACAACAGATGTTAACAATGTTAACATAGGCAACCTCGTAGACACAGTATATAGGATTGGTTATATGCAAGTCATCAATACCAAACTTCATTTGTGCCCTCCCAAAGGTTGGTCTCAATTTAATGTATCCTCACATTCCACTAAATGAGGTGACTTACATGTATATAAAGTACAGCTTTTTTTATATAGTAAGGACAACGACTTGTGAGGGATATTTACATTTTAGAGTGTGGTGTTAAGTGAGAGTCAGTTTTATGAAAGTCAAAGGAGATATGTGCTTGACGAATTGCTACTAATTGAAACTAATGCACTGATGCAAGTTCATAATGTTATAATATTGCTGAACTGTTCATTATAGATTTTACGATATCTGAAAAGATATCTGGTAGGCGCTTCTTTTGGCCGACAGTGTATAACACTTTACACCCGGCTCGATAATGTGTCTCTACCCGCAAGGCTATTGCAGTCCCCTGATCCACTTAATATAAATTCACCTCGTATCGCTGACGGTTGTTTACTTGTCAGCCAGTGAAATGGTGTGATTTGAATTTGAATGTTCGCTCATCGATCTTCTAACCTAGGTACTGTCATTATTGCTCGAGTGTAAGTCATGTGATTGGTTGGTTATCCATAGCACGAATCTGCGCGGAGTACCAGCGGTTTTAAGTAACATACTTTTAGTATTCAAACATGGTAAAAACAGGTATTAATTCTTCAAAACATATTATGAAAAGAAGGCTGAGCAATCATTGATTAGCTTGTGATGTCACTTTTAGTGGGATGCTTAACTAAAATGTTTTCTTCAGGAAAAAAGGATACTTGCTCATTTATTTAACATCATTAGTATGTTAGTGGCATGCTTACGGTTTTCATGTCTCATTGTTTACTGACCTCATCTACATCGATCATATTAACGTCCAGCCCAGCAATTGGAATCGGATTTTTTAGGACATACAGATTGTTTAGGAATGGCGAAAAGGTGTGTGAAGATTTATTTATGTGGCAAGATGAAAGGATTACTATAATCTTTTAAGGCATGTGAGTATTTTAATTTTTCAGACCAATGCTTTCCTCATGCAACTCAACAACTTCAATACTGCTTTTTACGACAGGCCAATGGCAAATCGAAATCAATCTAAACTAAGATCGATTAAAGTGAGAACATACAATCTGAAAACTTTGACGTGTGGTCGTCTTCTTTTGTAATTTGTCAACAGCAAAGTTTGTGGTCTGTAATCATCGCTTCCAACACTGAAGACAGTTGCAATGTTGGATATTTACGAGTGTATGCCAAAAGCGATTCGCAAATGAAATGAATTAAACTTTAAGATACGTTTGTAAATAATTGTATTAAGACAAATGCAATTATTTTCGTTGTGAAAATATCTGTTTCTTTACACAAATGTGAATTCTAAATTACAACGGCTATTGTTAGTGAGACTCAGTGTCTATGAACCACAAGTTAATTAAACTCTCTCACGCAAGACTTATAAGGCAACTGGATATATTGTCTATACTGACGTCCTGAACCTCTCGACTGTCGTTCTTCACCCATGAACAGCTAATAATTGATAAGATAACTTATTAGTGGTGATGCTAACCATGCATTATGTAACTTGACATTATTCACATTCTTGTAGGGGAATTGCAATTATGGAAATTGGTAACTGTATTACCATCTATGAGATGTTAAATCCTGATACAATTATGCTTCCATATTATTCGTTCATGTACATGGATCATTGTGTAAAATAGATAATACTGTAAACAAATATATCTATCAACTGAACACCTCTATCAACTGAAACTAATTGAACAATTGAAATTGATATTGTATGTCAATGTTTGAGAAATGTTGCTTTCAGTGCAGTATCCATGTTACTTCTGTATTTACAGGTTCCAGAGATTACATGAAATAAACATTCGTTATCTCAGAATATCAAACACGTTGCCAACACATACAAGATTACAATTCACGTTATCACAACATAGCTTAGATAACGATTGATTGGCTGGTTGTATGTGTTTAGTCTGCTCATTCACAAGGTAACACACTTCACTGACAAGCAACACTTTCAACTCGCAGGTCAACACATTGATTTATTTTAAGAAATGCTCAATTGTAATGAAACTTGTTATGAATTTTGTAAATTTGATATATAAAGTTCAGTAATATTTGTAATCACAGAACAAATTAAAGCGTTAACAATGACACTTAAAAAACTTACTAGAGATCACTATTCTCTTCTTTTGACAAATACACTCTTTTGTAGACACGAGTATGAAAATCAAAATGTCATTATTGACTATAGTGTGTTATCAATAGATCTTTCAACTTTCAACAAACACATGAGTTATTCCATATTCGCAATTAACTTCATACCACTGATTAGCATTGACCTGATATTTGACCTGCTTGTTCACCTGATTTCAACTGAATGATCCGTCCTCCTTGACCTCTGACCTCATGATTAAACATGTACAGTGAAGGAGATAAGCCGTCCACGGAGGGACCACCTTAATGAAACTGAGGCCTTATTTTGAGATTGTATCTTGATGCCACGTTTTGTGTATGGCCTTGTTGAGACAATGACATGGTTGAGCATTAAGTCTTGCCTTCTCACTGCTACATCGTCCAGTCGTTCAGGAGACTAGTGAGGTGTTAGTGATTTGTTACAAATCATGTGCCTATCGTACTTAATGGAAACTTAATGAATTAACATAAATAAATCCATCTTTACTTTCAAATGAGCGAAGTATGGTATCACTAAAGCTGTCCATGATTCAACATGTATTATGAAGACTTAGTGCTGTCACATCTTTATATTCCATAACAAATATCATCTGATCATCATCTGACCCAGAGCTTATGTATTTTAACCTGGATACAGAACGTCAGGATTAAGTAAATCGAATTTACATAATCACATGCTTTAAAATTAAGGGGTATTAGTTTGGAAATCCAGGTTAAAACAATGTTATTGAATCTGTTAGAGACGGTGAGGGTTCCGCAGTACATTTTCTTTCACCGGCAAATAAGATAGTAAGTAAATAGCTATGTTTCTAATTTTCTTTTCTCTATGAATGTCAGATTATGTGTGAAATAATGTGAGAATTCGACATGCTAATCAAACAATGGTAAAATAGTTAGATTCCTTTGAAGGACAGTCACGCGTTTGTATTTCAAACATTTTGACCAAATGCAATACATATATAGTCCCTTTCTAAATTCAGCACTGTCATAGACGGAGAGCAGCATTGGAAATCAGATCCAATGTGTGGAATAACGTGAGACCTCGACATGTTAATCAAACTCATTTATCTTAAACTGATATTTGCATAATTCAATGTTTATCTCTGGTGGCCATAGTTAATTGGCATGTTGTGTTCACTGCGAGCTTTCAACTTGATGGATTATTTGATGTATTTGTTTTACACCAGGATAAATAGTTATGCATTTATCTTTGAAATGATATCTGCTTCTTTCAAAACAAGATTTATTATCTTCTCTTACTTTGTTCTTTAAGTTATGCTCCCGAATCGTAGATTTTAAACAAGGTTAAGTAGTTACACATATAATCTCGAATTAGTATGTATATTTGTATGTATATTCAATAAAATTATACCAATCTATTTTATGCTGTTTTTATTTCATGGGGTATATTGTTTTTCTTCCGTCCGTCTATGTGACCATCTGTCCAACCGCATGTTCCACCGTTTGTCTGTTAATCAGTCTTGTCTATCTGTTAGTCTGAAAAATCGTATATAGCTTTTGATTGGTCAGTGATAGGCCTTTGACTCTTCACATTTGTATTAAATGTGATGAGACCTTTCAGATGAGATTATCTGTGTTTACATTGTGACCTTAACCATTGCGCAGGGAGCATTTTATCGGAAACCTTAAATTAACCTTAACTTTTGATTGGTCCGAGAAAGGTCTTTGATACTCCACATGTGTGTCCTTTTGATGAGGCCTTTGCCTCGTGACCTTGACATTGGCGTATGTACACCTTTCCAAAATGTTCCTATCCTTCAAAACCTTAGTCATAACATAAGATTCGCCAGTGATAGTCTTTTTGCGTGAAAATCTGATTTCCCCCACAAACTATGGTTATATCTGGGGTATCAGTATTGGTATGATTAAAACTTGATTATTATTTTTTTCAAATGGCATTTGACACATAGTAGAGGCACGTGTTACGAACCAGTTTAGCGCAGACAAAGCCCAGTCAAATAGCTTACCAATCACATCATAGTTTTTAAACGGTCGCCGTTTTGAACAGACAGACACTCGGAACAGACGACAGCATAGCTGTTTGGAGTTATCTGCCCCTAGGTTCTCACACCAAAAGCATTTGTTGTAGGTCTTGTGATTGGTTAAGTGAATTGCGTCAGAAAATGGGAGTCTTTGGGCTGTTATCAGACGGTTTGGCGAGGAAACCTCCAGACAATTTGAGTTCATTTGGCAATTGTTATTCCTCGAAAACCGTCGATTTCTATCAGACTGCTACATTCACTAAAATACCTTCTGATTTTTCTCATTGTTTTTAAGTTTCAAATGTGTAGCAATTAATGTCAAATGTAAAAATAATGAATATTATGTTTGTTGTGAGAAGATATGATGATATTATAAGATTACATTTACTGGAATATCAATCACATGCACAATCCATGTTTGTAAGCAATGATTATGAAGATGCGATAATTTTTAATCTTGCCGGCTAAAATATTTCAAAAGTGTTCCTTTCAATTTAACGTAAACGTAAAGTTAACCATAAAAGTTTAAATAAACTATGATTAAAAATCGTAAATACAATATTATTGGTGTGAACGGCGCTTTGTTATCCCAATATACAAACCGTGTTGGTTATTCATGTGCCAGACAGTTGTACTAGGTGTTTCACCTATGTTTCTTGACCTCTCATGAACAATAAAACGAATAATGTTCCATTCGCGGTGATGATATATTACCGCATGGTATTCTTCTACGATATGACTGTATTTGAAACAAAGAGGAGTCTAGACATTCCATTTCCTGATGTTCCTTATACATAACTATATTGGCTTTCAACATTTATACTATGTCATTAGTCTTGGCAACTATATTTATCTCTTTATGGCAATATCTATTTGCAGAGGTGCGTACTTAAAGATACAATGCAAGAGTACACATAGCGATTTACCACACCGTATACGAATCTACTTAGCATGCACATACATGAATCAACAACTTACACAATAGAAACGTCCACTCGTATGATAGCGGCAATAGTGAAAATCCGGTAATAGCGTTAATGCCCAGACAACAAGGTAGTGCCTAGGCAATACTGAGCATGCTATTTTAAACCCGGCATTAGCGTTATTGACAGTGGTATTAGTGCTTATGCCTAATCATGGCATTAGCACTAATGCCTTTGGCAATAAGGGAAAAACCAGCCTTTTTTCAGGCAGAAGCAATAAAGCCTGCCAATTTTCGGCAATAATGTTAGACACTACCTTACATATATATATTCGGTCTATCGGATGAGTTCACAAATGAAACTGATCGCCCTACTGGCCCATCACCTCTGGTGTTGTCCACAGTAAATACTCCTTTCAGGATAAAATGCCAGCTGAGACAATAACATATATAACTCATTTGACAAATTAACTTATTGATATTTTCATATAAATAACAGTTAATTTATATTCGGTTCGATATTCAAAATATACCCATTCCTGGGCTCATGATAAGAGTATTGGTCACATAATGTGTAATACCTTCTGTGAACACCTCAATGTGTAAATACAGCTTGTATTGGTCACGTACTGTTTATTACCTTCTGTGAACACCTCAATGTGTAAAAACAGCTTGCATTGGTCACATAATATGCATTGCCTTCTGTGAACACCTCAATGTGTAAATACAGCTTGTATTGGTCACATAATGTGTATTACCTTCTGTGAACACCTCAATGTGTAAATACAGCTTGTATTGTTTCATTGCTATCACATTGTGTCCGAAAAGCCATGTTCAAACATGATAAAGAGATCCCTATAACACCTGGCAAACTTCAATGTGGCATTTATCACGCCTGGGAATTTGTACTGGTGTCCAACTGAGAAACTGCTATCGCCTATTTAAATAATCATGTACAACTCGTTGTTAATCAAGCACTGTTGTGAGAAGCACTGATTATCAACATTTAGTCAACTACGCTATGAAAAGGAAAAGAGACATTGGACTACAACATTTCTATGCTAATTTAATTAATCAAGTGAGAAATACTGCAATGACCTTTTAACATTGTCATATGTATGCTAGTAATGTGGTACTTCCGAAAAGAACATTGTTTTGCTATTATGATGATTATATGTTAAATTACCCATAGAGTTTAATACCCAATATAGAGGAGAGCTTTGCAATTTGTTTCAACTATTTGTTTCAAAAAGTCCTGGAAATTGAACTTGAAGCAAACATTGATTAAGTCACAGGTCTTTGGAAAGGTTTTAAATGTGTTTGAACAGAATCTGATAATGTGAACATATGGAAACCATGTACAGTTGGTATTTTCTCTTTCATTATATAGGATCATTTTTCGAATACATCATTAGCACAAAGGTTATTCTGTGATAACCTATGTCATTGTTTTAATATTTATTCATTAATTCCACAAATAAATAACCCTTTGACCAACGCGGATATTTAACACGATCCTCTCCGGTTTGGATTATATAAGAAGCATATTTCTTCAAATAGAATTTCCTCAAAAGTTGGTTGAAATGTTATGTAATGTAAGTGAAAATCAATGTCATTATTCAAGGTTATACGGTTATGTAAGCTTATGTGACTAACTTACACCAAGCTAGTCAGAAGGAATTTGACATTATGATGCATATAGTGGCGTCGTTTCCTATTTAACACTGCAATTGTCAATTACATTCAGAGTTTATACAAAATTTTATTCAAATATTTAATTTAAGTCTAAACACTGAGATCATAGCTCCATAGCATTGCTGATTAATGTTTTACAAGAAAGGAAAGGTTTGATCGTGAAGAGCCCTCCTAGAAACACAATAATTAACTGAAAAGTAATCTGAACTAATCTAATCTGAAGTTTTAGCAAGATTATCAAGCATTAACCTGATAGTGAAAACGAAAATCATGTGCAGCTCATTAGAGCTTCTTCGTTTCAAAGCAATGCGAAGTTAGATATCTAAGGTTATCATTAAAACAAAATTGATAGCTCTCAAGATCAATCCTTTCGGTGAAGGCTGTTTTATTTAAACCGAGTATGGGCTGATAAATTACACGTGCAAATTTTGATAAAGATATAATGTTAAAATTTAAAAAAATCAAAGAAGAAATAGCAATTCTTAATCGGAATTGCTTTGAAATTAAAGTCAATACATGAATCATATAATGCATATTGTGGCAGACACTTAAGTCCGCCTTCATTAAACAGTCTGCTCTATTATGTTGTTCATTGAAGCATATATTTGTCAGTTGCTATGTCATTAACATCTACATAACTACCATAAATATGCCTTGGATAGCATGTCGTCTATATATCAGCTTGATATTGTGATAAACAGTTAAATAAAATGGTGATTATTTACAAAGCAAAATACGTTTTTAACAAACCTTAATATTATGTCTATTGCCACTAATTGCAAAACCAAACTATCTAATAATAGCTTTTGTTTTATTCAAATTATATGAAATTTTTAATGATAAACATGTCCTATACCACTGGACACATCTCTGTGTGATGATGATTAATTTGACCTTAAAATCGCAATAGTGCAACAAGAATAACACGAGAAAGCAGCATGTATTGTCCCATTATTGTATTTTGCACAACCTCACTAAAACAGTTTCAGGATAATTTCATCATTCACAACATCACTGGTGTCTGTCCCCGACTCTAATCACGGCTACTGACCAGCTGAAGAGAACACTTTCAACTCATTACCATATATGTGATTTACATGACAAGGGATTTCCAAGTATTAAACACATTCGAGTAGATCAATCGCCTATCATTTCTACTTCTTTTGAATACAATAGTTCAACTTTTTTTTTATTCAACCACATGTTCACTCTCTTCCAAAAACAAAGGCGATATTGAATTGCATTCCAATTATCCATGCATCACATTGCCATACTTGAAGCGAAACTCTGAGTCCTCGACTCTAATTGTATGAACCGCTGATGGCAAGACACACCACTTCAGAAACTATTCATTGTAATATATTCAAATCTAAGCAATAACACTCGTCAATTGAAGATATATTTTGCCATCTTTTGAACAAGATTAATTTCTGATTGATTAATTAATGAAAATATCGATTAGCTGTTCTTTTTGTAAATGCTTATTGAGGTTGCTGATTGTATCTGACTAGATCTGTGAAGTTTGATGGACATTTTAAAAACAATTCCATTTGTTATAGGTCTTGTCACATATGATTCTGATGCCGTTTGTGAAAGTGGTATCCACTGAGTGAATCCAGTGTAAGTTAAACATTTTAAGTATTTTAAACAGTTGATGCATGATGGAATAATCTTACACTAGACCCGTATTAGATCCAAGTATTTCTCGAGGCTCCTCCAAACACGGTTGAACATCAATCTGGAATAAAGCTGCTCCTTCACAACACAACTGATAGATCCTCTCCTGTAATCTGAACAACTCTCAGAGTCCCTGTGATCTTGCTTCTGCAGACGATTAGCAGACACCTGGAATGAAACTAGAACACACTGTTACATGCTTAAACATAGATTGATGAAAATAAAGCAGGTAAAAATGTTACCTGTCAATATGTATATGTCTGTGTATTTGAGGTATAACACTATCTTTGTTACTGTTACAACTGTTACATCAGAGAAGTGTAATGCTTATTAATTTTGGTTAAATTGGTGATACCAGTTACCAGAACATAAAATTAAAAGAACTGCATAAAGTTGTTGGATAGCATTGTAACATTATGTGAGCATGCCACTTATTTATTGTTAGAACTAATACAGGGTTTGTATTAACGTGCAGTTATTTTTAAGAATGAACTTATCGAAATCTAGATTGTGTAAGTGCATGCATGTTGATACATGCTACCAAGTCTTATAGAACGTAGAACATGTTTATTTTGTTACCAACAGTCGAACTTATAATTCAAACGTCACTTATGCCATATTGAAGGTCATGTTGAGCTACTGTTTCTGCAATAGGTCATTGTTATTATAAATGATATTTTAAACAGATACCTAGGTTTACATACTTTCTATTATTGAACAAGAGTCATCTGTGATAGGCGATCATAACTCTGAATCCATATTGTGAAACAAAGCATACAAACCTTAGCACCATGACATTATCGACAGCAATACCATTCATTATCCGGAAATAGTTACTAGTTGTCAGTATGCCTCGCTGTTTCCCGTCATCAGTGAGAGTACATAATTATGATTCCGGAAGTTCCATGATAGGAAGAGGAAGCCAACAGGTCGTTCATCACTAGTGTTAACAGCTCCTTCTTAATGCTTTCACTTCAACATGAAACATCAGCTTCCCTTCCTTATGATTAAAGCATTCAAAGAAACTGAAATTATCTCTCAAAGTACACAATTGCAGTATCAAGTAATGACGTCTCTATAAATAATGAACGTTGATAACAGACTTATCTCTATTTAGTAAGCACATTTATACATGGATTTCATATTATGTACTTTGATGACAACGCATTTGCGGTATAGCACAGTTGCCGGCGAGTTCATGTTTAATTATAATGTCCTTGACTTTCTTTTTTTCCAGGGTTAGGCAATACAATATGTAGTAATCTGAGATTCTGCTGTTCGTTGTAGGTTAAGCATCAATTCTGCACTTGTGTTATGGGATTTTATTTGTCCTGCAACAGCATAAGCGAACATGGTGTCAATATAAATGTGTATGTTGCATTGAAATCAAAATCAACTCAACTTAATATGATTATGTTCACCTGCTAGGATAAAGGATTAGAATTGGTATTCCGCATCACGCCTGTTCAGCAATATGCCCAGTGAAATGGCAGCACACTATTAGCATCAAATTCTAATGAAACAATCCCTACAGTAGACAGGGTGTCATCCCAATTTCGGATGATAGATCATGATCCAATTCTTCAATCTAGAATCAAATAAAATATTATTTGTTTTAGCCTCTTGTCTTGCCCTAACTACAGCAGATATATAAATTAACTTTTGTGAAATATGTTCTCTTTATTGGAACATATATAGAACAAATATTTTTTATGTTGAGGACATATTCTTACCTTCAAACATACAAAAACAATTAACCAATAATTGTTTATAATTGATTACATCATCGCTGTAAAGGCATCAACAAATTCTAACACAATCTCACAATCTGATCATTGTTAAAACTTGCATCTTCAATACGTCCTGCATCGTCAGTTTTGCTAAAAACCTGGTGGTGGAAATGGAAGAAACAATTACTTTGGAACTAATAACTGATTATGTCATAGTTTATGTTTATTTTCTAAAAGTGCAATATGTCTTATTCAGTCTTTTAAGTAAATAAAATCAACACTACGCAAAAATGAAAACATATGCATGTAGTAGCAGATATTGATTTTTGAAGATTCTGCAATCAGCAATTTTCAAAAACAAGTGCAAAAAAACAATGCATGTCTTGTACATTGTGGTGATTTCTGAAGAACATTTTTCTTTATTTCTTTTAAGACAAAGGGTTTGCGGAATAGCATAGTTGTTGGCGGGTTCACGTATTTTTAATGATGTCCCAGCTGGGCAGCTAAATCTGTAGTAATCTGTGACGTGCTGTCCTCTGTTGTTTGGATAGCAATGCTGCAATTGTGTTATGGGATATTTCCAGCAATAGCATTAGCAACCATGGTGTGAATAAAAATATGATATCTGATTAGCATAGGTACCCCCCCCCCCCCCCCCCCCCCCCCCACCTCCTTCATGACTTTTCAGCCATACATCCAGTTCTGAAGCGCCTAAAATGTAGAAAGTGAATGTTTTAGCATGTATATAAAACACAATATTAAATTCGTGTCTATGTCATACTATATTACCGACACTCTCGTTCTCGCTCTCGCTTGGGAAATACTAATATTTGGGCACTCGTGTCGAAAACATCATGTGACAAAGAGACTTATACAACACTTTCTATGTTGAAAATATTGATTGTTGAAGATTTTTTGGCCAGAAATTTTTAAAACCAGTAGATAAAAAACCCTTATTTCTTGTACACTGTAATGATATCTGAAGAACGTCAAAACATAACCATGAAATGTCTTTTCGAAAGAAAGGGTTTTCGAAATGCTGGATGTTTGTCGAAATTGATCAAGGCTACTTTGAAGACAACTTGATGAGAAAGGAATAAATTGCTGCTACCATGCTAAAAGAGAATTAAAGACTTGAATCTGCTCAGATCACTGCATCATTGGCTGATGTAATTCAACTAGCTCATTACTCTTAGTTGGGGACATGTTATTGCAAACAAAAAACAGTCAAGAGCTTACTACTGTTTCACAGAATACATCTGACGGTTCTAATAGTTTTACGTTTCCAGTTCATGGCGTAATGTCTTGTCCATGCTCATTTGAAGAAGTAGTAAATTGTATATGCCCAAAATGTATCAAACGTCTGGAAAAAATGTGTGTTCTCTCCGTTGTGCATGACTTGCTAACTGTAAACTAGCAAATGCTGTTTCATAGATGGAAAATCATGTCATGTCAATACAAATGTTTGTGATATGTGGGTTTCGTGAGGTAGACAAGTTAATGCTCCACTCGTGAAATATACTTCATTTTCTACCTCACTCGACGAGCTAAACATGGTATTTGTTTGTGTTTTATGTTGGCGTGGAGTGATTTCAATGGGAAACGAACAGACTTTGCAAGTTGACAATATGACGTCATAATAGTGTCCTGAATGGTTTACTGTCACTCAGTAGAGTGGTGATTAAGGTTATCGCCACTGTAGCTTGATAGAGGGTTTATTTCACTGATATAATTGAGTATCCGTCTCTAAATTATATAATAATTTCCGATGTATTCGTATTTATAAGTTTTCATTCCATGATATTGGCATTCAAAGGAGATTAGAATAGTATTTGATCATAAAAGTTAATGAAACAAATCCTAACACTAACATTGTTGACACACTTAATATGTTCTAGAAATGGTATTAATACCACACATCGATTATATAACTATTTTGCTTCATCTTACAAACCTCTTAAGTTCGTTTCAGGAATGAACCACGAAATAATGCTTATTTTTAAAAAAATGGGACCCAATTATTTCTAAGTATAAAGATCTCGAATGAATACGGCCCTCTTGATCTGGACTCAGTTGTGATCTTCTCTCAGACACTGGTTATCTACTATCGAGAATTGTGAATTGTAAATAACAAGAAACTACAGTGAAAGCAGAACGATTGATTAGTGAAATATGCTTAGAAAAATGAACTAGTCACAGATACGTAAGATGACAATGACTATTTTACTTTGCTCTTCGTGTCAATGGACGACTGTTTGAATGTTATACTCATATAATATTTTATTACCCATATGGTTGAAAATAAAAAGTAATTATTGATATGAGCACATGTGCACATATCACGTTTGCCTAGCAACCATTGTTTGACCGCGACTTCCCATTAGTGACATCAGAAAACGATTGCGTGTGACGTCGCTGTAGTTCGCCATAGCAAGAGAAGGTGGTCGTTTCCTGGCTAATTTTACGCGATTCAAATGGAATATAATGGGTAATAAAGAATTATTACACTAGGATACACACATTCACACTCGTTTGGTAAACGTCATATGACACAATTTGACTTCCCATTAGTGACATCAGAAAACGATTGTGTGTGACGTCGCTGTAGTTCGCCATAGCAAGAGAAGTTGGTCGTTTCCTGGCTAATTTTACGCGATTCAAATGGAATATAACGGGTAATAAAGAATTATTACACTAGGAGACACACATTCACACTCGTTTGGTAAAAGTCATATGACACAATTTCTCGGGTAAAAATCTCTTTATATGCATAGACATGGGTTGATAATAAGCTGGAGCATTATTTGGTTTCTTTGATCAGGGAGTTTGATCCTCATTTAAAGCCAGTACAGTTCCTGTTTAGAGATTCAGCATAATCTATGCTCTTCCACAAGATGTTTGAGCATCGATCTAGAACAAAGCTGCCTCTCCACTTCACAACAGAGTGGTACTGACAAATAGTCGCTTGTACATCGAACTCTCACACTCTCTGTGATCTGCTATAATGAGGTGGATTGTGAAATGCATCGCGGATTTGAGTGTTTAATAATGAAATCCGGGATTTGAGAGGCCAGTACAGTAGGTAGGTTCTATCTAAAACACTTACTTTCATCAGATTTCTTTGCTATTTTATCGACTTATGAGTTTTACGTTTCGGTATTTGCGTACTAGAATGCTGAAATGTTGTGTGCATATTTCGTGGCTAATGGGGATCCTAAATTGAAGAACCTATTTTTTACTTCTTTTCCAGTATTAAAAGCTGTAGAACAAGCTGAGAACAATTTATTTCGGTTTTCCAAAAATACAGATCCTGACGAACTACAGAGCCCATGGCTCTTTTTTTCTGTATGTGCGAACTTATGATTAAAATACCAATTCAAGCCCAAGGTAAACTGTTATTTGATTATGTATCGCTCTATAAGAGTAATTAATTGATGATATATGTATACACCATTGTTAACAGAGGTGTCCATTCTTATTTATGTCAAACATATTATTAATTTCCAAATTGATTTCAAACAATTGATTTTGCTTGACAAGATGTTTCAAGATAGCTGGGTACAAAATACAACAGACTCAAACAGTTTAGACCGGTAGATATCAAGTGAAATTGTGTATTTAACAGTCCAAATAAAATGATTCCTGTGGGTGTGACAGTTGTTAAACGTACATCACCGTCAACCTTACACATCACACCATGTACCACTGGAAACTCCCAGAACATGGGTGTGACAGTTGTTAAGCGTACATCACCGTCAACCTTATACATCATACCATGTACCACTGGAAACTCCCAGAACATGGGTGTGACAGTTGTTAAACGTACATCTCCGTCAACGTTACACATCACACCATGTACCACTGGAAACTCCCAGAACATGGGTGTGACAGTTGTTAAACGTTCATCACCGTCAACCTTACACACCATACCATGTACCACTGGAAACTCCCAGAACATGGGTGTGACAGTTGTTAAACGTTCATCACCGTCAACCTTACACATCATACCATGTACCACTGGAAACTCCCAGAACATGGGTGTGACAGTTGTTAAGCGTACATCTCCGTCAACCTTACACATCATACCATGTACCACTGGAAACTCCCAGAACATGGGTGTGACAGTTGTTAAACGTTCATCACCGTCAACCTTACACACCATACCATGTACCACTGGAAACTCCCAGAACATGGGTGTGACAGTTGTTAAACGTTCATCACCGTCAACCTTACACACCATACCATGTACCACTGGAAACTCCCAGAACATGGGTGTGACAGTTGTTAAACGTTCATCACCGTCAACCTTACACATCATACCATGTACCACTGGAAACTCCCAGAACAAGGGTGTGACAGTTGTTAAGCGTACATCTCCGTCAACCTTACACATCATACCATGTACCACTGGAAACTCCCAGAACATGGGTGTGACAGTTGTTAAGCGTACATCTCCGTCAACCTTACACATCATACCATGTACCACTGGAAACTCCCAGAACAAGGGTGTGACATAGCATGTCAATATTGAAACGAAATTAAACATATCCTTCTATGGTTAGAAATAAGCTTACAAGTATGGGTATTATTTTAAATATCATGAAGCTCCACTTTTTGTTTTCTGATGTGTATAACTTAGATTTAGTTATAGTGATATTTGGAACTATTTGAAAACTATTTGAATTCAGAACTATGACAGTATATATAATTTAATGTTTAATTACAAACAATTGAGCACTGTTTCTATGAAGAGGAAACTCAATATATATCGTACTAGTCCTCTCACTGTCAATCATCGATATACAGTGTCAATCATCGATATACAGTGTCAATCATCGATATACAGTGTCAATCATCGATATACAGTGTCGGGCTGCTGGGGGTTCAGTGACTGGAAACAACAACTTGATTAACTTCCTCACAACTGACCTGGTAGACAAATTGAACATTGTCCCTGATGGCTGTCTGTACTGCCCGACTGTCTTTCCTGACACTGAACAGTTAATAGACTTGATATGGTCACATTATCAGTCACGTAAAGACATGGTGGTGTGACAAAAACTTAAATTTTAACCATGGACGGTAAGCAAACAAAACAAACTGCAATCAGCAATTTATGCTACTTTTTCTATCGAGTTTGTTTACTCTAATGCAGCATGCAGCGTATATAGAAGCCTTTCATATTTAGTTTGCTAACATATGAGAATGGATAGCAAATATGTATTTAGAAAATAAAGTACAACTCTAGAATACATACAACACTTAGAACGTGTAGAATTATGTTTCATTGTCGCTGTATATTTGTCACTGATGACACATAAGTCAGTGATATATAGAATACTAAACGACGTCTCGTTTGATAACATGTTTATGAAACAAGTGGATGGTTTGGAACTTTAGCGAACGAAACCGAGTTTCATAAAAAAATTATCAAATGGGCCGAGTTTAGTATTTTATTTATTACTCATTGATGTAAATAGCGCTGAATTGCAAGAAAATCGTTTTTAGTGACGCTTACTTGCAAATAGGCCACCCGCTATTGCAGTCGCGCGGCTAACATTGTGACGTCAACCAAAAACGACTATGACGTCACGCGTCGATTATGACGTTACGGCAGCACGCGGTGGTATCACACGTGTGTAACCAACTCATTGTTATCTAATGAGTGGTCTCACCACTTTTGAGTAATAAATTCATTTTAACACTTTAACGTCATTGTTTAGGACAGTTTGATCTATTTAAATTAAATAAATTAATGAATACACTATCAATCTAAAATAGAGATTGAAAATTCCAGTAATCAGTAGAATGTATAAGACAAATTATATCCATTCATTATTTAGGGCATGTATGTTATTGGAATAACAAACATATTTGGCTCTACCCCTCACAGAAGTATACAATATACCATTAGGCTTCTGTCTAAAGGTCATCTAAAACTGCAAACATGTTAAACATATATCTGTTGATTTGTAGTGATACTTGATCATATCAAAATTTACCGACTCAAAAAATATCCTTGCCATTATTTTAAAATTTTCAATTTTATAAGATTATAAGAATAGTATCAAAAGACTTGTTAAATTTGGTATTGTGAAGATTTTGAATAACATGAACATATATATCACAGGACAATAACACTTTCAAAAATGAAGGAACTTCATAACAGCTAGAGACATTACAAGTGCAAACACACAATGCAATATTGCCAGTCATACAATTTGTATCATTATTAAGAAGAAATGTTTAAGTCATTAATGTCATTAATCGACTCACATCAGAGATGAGATATGTTTTATTTAGCTCATTGATATATTTATTAATCACCCGAATATCAATATTAACTGATACCACAACTTAAAATAGCTTTTCAATTGATCATCAACTGTCAATGCAGTTCCTGGTTAATTGAACATGCTGTTTGGATGTGTAAACACGCAGTGATAAACGTTGACAAACTATTAGTGGGGTCGGTTTGAGAAGCTGTCACTGCGGTGTGGCAAGGTCAAGGATAATTGGGTTAAGAGTGACAAACTATGCCTCTAGGAAAGGCAGTTTAGTGATACTTCCAACAACAATTATCACTTAGTTAGATGTCCCCTTTAGTATACTAACAATTGTAGGAAACTTATTCATATTTCATATGTTATCATTCTCTGCTTAACGTAATGTAAAATGTTTCCCTATCAACCATATTCCATCAGTCCGACCATCTGTGTGTGTGTTCAAACTTTTTTTCCGAAAAAGTTTCAATATTGTATTTCAACTTATTCCATATATCAAGATAATATTTGAAATTGTGTATTTTACTTCGTTAACGATGATGTTATTTCCAATATACTTTACAGAACAACTGACACAAACTGCATAGGATAGTCTCAGTAAACTGCAATCTCAAATATTTGTTTATCATAATAAAGTGTATATATATACAGAATAATGAAGTAAAATATTCCTAAAATCGTCAACTTTCAACTGTCTGTCTAAACTTCAACGTGTATCAGTAGATAGGGCGAACTACAACCTATCTTGAGTCAATGTGATATCCAAACTAAGCTCAAAATTCATAATTTTCTAGGTCATGATTCTACAAGTATGGGATCTACTGGTGTTTTGACTGAGACAACAGTTATTCAAACACAGTTATGTTATGACGATTCTAACGATGTTTTGGTTGGTTACGTTACTATGTTTCAAACCTTGCCCAAGAAAATGTAGACCTCAACATGTCTGTTCATTCTTTTTTTCCCATATTGTCAACTCTCACGTGTAACCCTCAGCGGATGGCAATGTATTCAAATATAGTAGGCAATCGATTGCGTTAATGTACGTCACATTAACAAAGGCAGACACTGAGAACATTTGCCTCAGTTACAATGTTACTCCATTTCATGAGAATAGCGTTCTTGTGTTACGCTAATTAGATATCAGGAAAGTGACTTAAAATATTAACGCCCTTGCATTTATTTTTTTAGCGGCATGAATATTTTTAATGATATTTCAAGTTTTTAACTTTGACATAAGCCAATACCAATGTACGAGAGAAAACAATATCCATCTATCGATTCTGTTTCCAAACATTTCGGCTGATTTGCAACATTCCTGATTTGCTGTCTCGAGGGAGCAATCATCGTATTTTATATTTGGAGGCCATCTAGATAAGGATCATCAGCACTACATGTTTCTTTATAAGCTACAAATGATGTAAAAACAAATGTTTCACCAAAAAAACTCTAATCAGTGCCATCCTAATATAAAGCATCGAACCCAACGGTTGAATGGCCACTCACCGCTCAATATCGTTTTTATATTTAGCAGACAAAGTGTTATGAAAAATTGTGTGACTAATAACATTGCCACAAACATTTACACAATTGAGTATAACACTATCATAGAAAAACCTTTAAACGAATTGTTCAGTGTAATTCTAACTCTTAACGTTCAATGCAAATGTTTCCTGTGAGTGGTACGCCATAGACTGACAAGGACAGGTCAATTTAAATTACAATTGGGTTGGAGTTCCACTGATGCGCTCATTGTCGGTGTAATAGACAGAGACAATTTGAGGAATTCTGCTTGTTATTGACACACCAAAGTTCACTGGGACACTGAATTCTAATTTTATTTTTGCGTTATTTTCCTAATGATCTGCCCAAGTTGTACATTTTATTTTAGATTTGCAATAAACCTATAGATTCGGGTCAGGTATCTGCCCTTTGTAAGTACGCTTTCAGTTTGAATAAGATCTGAGGTTGTGTGGAAATCATTTGTTGAGATTACAACTAGTAATGACATTTAATTATACAACAGACAAGGTGTATGGTCCAGGAACAAAAACATAGATAACAAACAATGTAATCTGCAGTGTCAACACGTACAAGGATGTCTCAAGAATAATAGAACGACTTTATTTCATTAGGGTACGTGTGTTTTATAGCGTAATCAGTGTTTGCTGTGAAATCAATTGAACCTGGCTTTTGGTTGGTTTCAGTATTACATTACTGTTTGGTCGATGTCAGTGCAGGCAGAAAAAGTAATTGCTATACTTCATGTGTGTATTTTAAACATGCTTTTTTACATGAGCTTCACATAAGATGAATTATTTGTGTAATAAAGAACGGAAATGTTTTCATTAGGACGACTTTTGTAAGTGAATCTGTGTACTTTCAAACTGCCAAGTATTGATGTCGATCTGTTGTTATACCCCCGACCAACGGTTGGGGGTATATAGTTATACCAACGATTCCGTCCGTCCGTCCTTCCGTCCGTCCGTCCGTCTGTCCTTCCGTCCGTCCTTCTGTCCGAAGACAATTTTTGTCTGATCGATTACAGAAAAACTATTCATCTCATCCTTTTTAAATTTGGTACATGTCTTCTTCACTACTAGGAGAGGTGCAATGCGAAGTTTAAACCGAATTGGTGAATTTTTTAATTTTTGGCGATTTTCTATATTTTTTAACTTAGTCAAATTCTGAGCATTATTTATCCGATCGATTACAAAAAAACTATTCATCTAATCCTTTTCAAATTTGGTACATGTCTTATTCACCGCTAGGAAAGGTGCAGTGCGAAGTTCAAACCGAATTGGTGAATTTTTGAATTTTTGGCGAATTTTTGTATTTTTTAACTTAGTCAAATTCGGAGCATTTTTTGTCCGAACGATTACAGAAAACTATTCATCTCATCCTTTTCAAATTTGGCACATGTCTTTTTCACCACTAGGAGAGGTGCAGTGCAAAGTTTAAACCGAATTGGTGAATTGTTGAATTTTTGGCGATTTTCTATATTTTTTAACTTTATCATAGCTAGAATGACTGAAGCTACTTCTGTATTGTGATTTGTTGACTTCATCATTTGCTTTTTCATGTAACTTTCATCAAAAGCTACTTCTGTGTTCTCGTTGATTTTACTATTTTATATTTCCACTGGTTATATTTTGGGAAAAGTTCAATTTTCTTTCCTTTCAGCTATAAGCTGCTGTAGATCTCTCACTGTGCCTTCAGGGGTGTGCTTCCATGTACCTTTTGTTTAAAGTCACTCGAATGAATCATTATGATGGATTAATTTCCAAAATAAAGTTGAAATCAGTGGTAAAAGCAGTAGTGTATTATATTACCAATACCTTTTCAAGTTACTTTTATTCCTATTTTGACTTAAACCAACTTTTTCACATGAAGATCGAGACTTGTCCTACCATTTTCACAAACAGTTTATTCTTAGCAATTACATTTCAAAACTTATCAATCCTTAGGTGTGCAGACACCTCTCTTTAATAAAATAAAAATGTCAAACTTAAACAGTCGGGGGTATTAGTGAGCCACGCTCACTTTTTTGCTTGTTTAATTAACTACACATTAACATTACATATTTCCATATAATAGAACGCCAGAATAAATATGATTTTACATAACTTGGGTGTATCTATATTTGGTTTTAAATGTCTTAAAAAGTCGACTGTTTCTATAGTTTGTCCTCTACATGTCAGTTGCCTCAGTTTATTAATGTAAGAAGAAGGCAACTTGTTCAAACAATGTAAAAGGCTTTTAGGCAAGCTTGCACAGAGCTGTCGGTTGTGTTTACTTCAGGCATCCTTTATCCTCGTCCTACAAGAAGTTGATCGGATTTATATTCGGCTGCGGTGCAAAAATTTGATCTGATGAGGATGTAGGCGCCCTTAATGATACATGACAGTGGGGACACGTGAGTTTCCATCCTGATAAAAGCTGATTGAATGAGACCTCAACTTAGAATTTGTTTTGTGGTCAACTGTGACATCTTTACTACTACAGGAAATGCTTAAGGGCAATTTGCCCACGTCTTTTTGCATCACACAAACGTATGGATTATTTTGCCAGATATGCGAACTTTGCATGTAATGTATATCATCTGTAGTGGAAATACTTTGTTAGCTTTGACCAGTGAAAATAATAGTTTTCTTTCACCATATTTTGGTATTTTCTGAACCATTGTAATGATTTGTAGCGATGAAAACTGAATTTACAAAGAAACAGTGACAGATCACAGACAAGGGGCCTTTTACGTAGTGTTGTCAGTGATATTAGTCTCTGTAGTTTCACTGATTGCCATTGACCTTATTATCATGCTATCATGTTTTAATTCATAATAATTGAAACTTATTTTCAATAATTTCACTTGTTACTATGTTGCCTTCAAGATGACAAGATGACATATATAGCGTTATTTTGATGCAGTGACGCTGTGATGATGTCCCTTTCCTCAGATGGAAATATCATCAGGAATTTAATCATATTCTATATACTAAAGTGATCGCCAATGATAACAGACAGCGACCCAATTCTAGAGTCGATTAAACTGCAATCTTTACATAAGAATCCCCTTGTCGCAGTCGATTATATAAGAGACAGGTTTCCCAATTGTACATTATATTTAACAAGGGGACTCTACCGTATCAATCATTTTAACAGGAAAATATCCATGGGTACAGACTGTAAGCTAAGCACGTGAAACAAAGTAGTTAGGTTTCCAGGATGAATACACTTGGAAATAACGTTTCTTATTTATCACACTTTTTTTTATTAAGTGGTTGCAAATCCATGGGACTCATTTCTCATTCAACACTGATATTAAGTCATTAAGGACAGGACATTAAAGTTTCGTTTATGTGGAAGGTGATCGTTTTTTCCATTTTATAATTCATGAGATGACATAAAGCCAAGTATGACACATGTATTACATTCTGTTATCTGGTCCCCAGACCACATTGAATTCAGAAAACATGTAATGAATATAAAAAAAAAACCTGTCAAGATAAGGCTATATTCAGGTGGAGGATTGAAGATGAAGAAATGTATTTCAGGCAAGCTTCTACTGATCACATTTCTGGTACCAATCACACCACATTACTGTTGTAACGTTTACCGAGCATTCGATATGAAAACGATTATAAAAACCCATTAACACCGTAACTTATTTTAATGCTAATTGTAATGATTTTTTCAGACCACCTTCAGAATGTAATACTAACAAATAATCTGAGATTACTTTAAGGGTATTATTTGATTAATCTCTAAACAGGTTTTGAAATTGACAAATTAAAATTTCATCATTGCACTGGATGTTTAAATATGATGTTTAGGTTCTATCTTTCTACGTTCTACCAAGTAAAACATTTAAGCCATATATATGAAGCTTTCAGGAGAATTGGACTTTTCTGTCATGCAGCGACAGACAATATCACAATATAAAGGTTGCTTCAGCAATCAAACAAAGTTCTATGATCATATTGGAACAGATACTGTTGTAACATGGTCATTGACGGTTCCTGATTTCCTGAGATTTAAAAACTGTTTATTCATATAGTATGGAAATAACGCAGGAAATACAATATCTTGCTGACGGGTGTCAACTGCAAGTAAAATGAAAACCAATCAAACTTCTAAAGAATAATGTATCAACCTATTTGTCAGGTAAACAGTAAGTTACAAGGAGTGGAAACAGACACTGCATACATACGTTATCCAAACTGTTCATTGTTTATACATTAATTGGATAAATATCAATGTCACTGAAGTTAAAACAATCCATAAAACTCATATATACGATATGTAATGAAACATTTAATCTATCTAACTAAAAATATTCAACAGGGAATGCGAATTTCAGTAACATTAAATCATTCATCAATAAATTTGAATGTGTATGCAACAACTATTTACTGTAGTTTGTTCCACTTGATCATCGTTAGTGTCACACAGACTTTACAGCTGAGTTAAGCTAA
The DNA here is from genome assembly GCA_936450465.1 of Gibbula magus. NCBI lineage: Eukaryota > Metazoa > Mollusca > Gastropoda > Trochida > Trochidae > Gibbula > Gibbula magus. Next base: position 2,855,008 of record OW388300.1, on the reverse strand, counting down.
ATTAGTTTGATAGAGGGACCTGTTTATACAGAATTTATCTCATCGAGTGAAAGGATATATCTTAAAGAGTGGCATAAGGTTATCCATGTAATAACGTTCGAAAAGGGTCGTTTTACTGGCGAGCGGCCACTAGGAACAGCGCGGCACCAAAGCAACACTGTGACGTCATATGTCAAGTCTTTGCGTCAGACCATTGGTCTATGACGTCAAATCATATCAGTCACTTGTCGTTAAAATAATTATTTTAACAGTAGCTGGATCGAGAGTTTATTTCACTGATAAATCTCAGTATTTCATTGCTTGTCATGGAATAAAAAAGTGCCATTCATCAGCAACTCCAGCAGATGCTAGTAGTGTTTACGTATCATAATAGAATTGCAAACTTATTTGCGTTAATGATTCTATTTGCAGTAACGTCGTGAAATATTTCTCAATTATCTTAAAAGATCCCCTTGGTCATACGACAGGCATGGCAAAAACATAAATGGAACTTATTTAAGTATCTTTTTTTTTCAAATTTTATTTCCAATAAGTTGTTGATATCAATTAGAAGTATAACTTTCATACACACATATTTTATATGATGTTGAGCGATAAATACAATACATATTAAGATTGCTTTCTGAATTATTTAATGAGATTTCAACTCAGCTTTTGGTTTCCCATGGCTACGGCGTTTGACAGTTGTATCCTGGAAACAGGAAATTAACATGTCATGATGTGGAGAATCATAATGATTTATCTTTCAAATTCTTCGCAAAAAAGTACATATGTGTTGTTCCCTATCTTATTTGAATCTTATACTGACCACGTGCTGCAAGCGAATACCGAAAAAAACCTTGGAAGTATTTGTAACATAGGTCACTATTGTCCTGTCAGCTGGCTTTATAAAAACATAGAAAGGTTGGATGTCTGTTTGAAAGACATTCATACGTTATAAATTCTGCCTTCATGTTCGAAATGGTACTGGTATTCCACTTTGGATTGATGACATATGACATAATATGAATCCATATGGATATCTAAATATGTAATATAATTTTATTTGATCCTGCTTAACCATTGGTCCTGGATTGATACCTTGAATTGTTAAACTCATTCCATTAATCCTTGAATGAGGAATTTATTTCGCTTTAGAGTAAACGTTTTTCAAGTTCAAAATATTTTGGAGTGTGCGGCGCTAAATCATATAAGGTTTAATTGTAGCTGCGTTTTGTAGAGTATTGAAATCCTTTGTTCCTTTTCCGTGACATAAAAGAGCAAGGTCACAAAGAAAATAATTTCATTTCAGGTTTTTTAAAATGTGTTTTGAAGTTGAAGATCAAATAAGACTATATTTGATAAACTCTAGGTGGTGAATAAACTTTGATAAAAGCTGAACGTTGTTTTTCTAGGACTGTTTATGTCTAACTCAATTGTGCATCAAAGAGATAATGTACAAAGGAAATACAAGTTTGATTACGTTTAAAGTTTACATGTATATTTATATTATCAAGGTTTGTTTCATCAAATCAAATCAATGTTCATAATATAATGACCATGCCCAACTTTCAACAATAGCAGAATCCTCAAATCATCAATAAATGTATTTATGAATTGATTCATGTTATTATATGTATTTTGTTCCATTAATGGTGCGGTTACTTTCTTCGTCAGTATGTCAGTCCATCTGACTCTCTGTAGAAGAGGATTAATTATGAACACCTATACCTTTAAGTAGAGAAGTTTCAACATTCTTCATTACCGTGAACTCCTCTGGATTCAAACTTAGAACATGGGACGATGATGTCTGTATGACTCCAAGAAAATCGTGTCTATACGTACATATGACATAAATATGTAGAAGTTGATGTGAACCTTCTCTTGATTGTCGGAGGAAAGAGTTGTTGATATATGGAAACTATTTGTCAGTGACGCATTACTATTTGACATACATACACACACGTGTGTGATAAAAGCCCGTATTTCGTCAATAAGTTAACATTTTCAAAATCACACGTGATGTTAAAACTATCTCTTTAACTTTTTACTCATGTTACTGAGAAATGATACATTTAACATGTTGGTATATCTGCGTTTTAGTAACACTTTGGTTAAAACCGATGTAATTCTATAACAAATACATAAAAACACTTTACATCATTATGATTAAAATATCCAAGCCTAACTCACTTTCAAATTCTGACAGCAAATATGCCTTAAATGTGGGGAAGTTAGACAATGTCGAAAATTAACATGTTTTTTTAAAAAAAATTAAAATTAAAATCACCGATATTTCACAAACGGTTGTTAGGATCACACAATACTCCAACATGAAGGGTTTGTGCCCAGGGTATATACATGTAAGTGGAGCGGAATATATCATAACTACATGATAGCTTACTATGTTTCCTGCTCTATCCATTCATCGCTTTGGAGTATTATATAAACCTAAGGAAGATAAATACACGTACACGTTGTGTTAATAATGTACTGTTATGCAACTTTATTTGTGAGACAGTAAGTAAGATTGCTTCTGTAACTTAAAACAGCGAGTCTTCTATTTGCTCAATTCTCAGCTCTACTCGTGCACTTCAACTACTTCATTGCTGCTTGCGACGACAGCAATGTTGCAAATCAAAATGATTGAAATCAGATACTGGTATGGTTCTGAGCGAGAACACGTTGTCTGAATACTTAAACCTAGACGAGCACTCGCCTTTCCGTATGATGATGGTATTGTGAGCAAAGAGAACACTTGCCTTTCCGTATGATAATGGTATTGTGAGCAAAGAGAACAGTTCATGTGATAGAGATGATACAAAAAGGACCGCAATGCAACATGCAATATGCAATTGAAATATTTATACAACGGGGCACTCTTGGATAAACAGTAAATTATAATCATTTGCTGAATGAGCACTGCTTGTAGCTTACACAAATATGCGTCTCTCGCTGTGAGTAGCTAATTAATTTGTCGCATATGTGCGCGGCTCTCGGCCTTAATGAGTTAATGATGACACAGTGAACCATCGTCCTGTGAGGATCTGTATCTAAAACTTTGTGTAAAACGTTTGATATGTGGTAAGAGTTGCGAATGTTGTTTACATTTGATCTAAGTTCTTAGATACACACAATTTAATTGCCATATCTTGAAATAAGAATCCACGTGTAAACAACAAGGGAAAATGCTATCAATAACTATATATATCGCAAAAACGTTCACTTAGATATATATTGCTGAAACAATTCCTGCGAAATGTGTGTTGTACATACAATCTCTATAGAATCAACTCATTTCGATTTCTACCAGTACAAGACATTCATGTACCTGCTCATAGTGAGGTTTTTCTCCATCTGTAACATAAACTGTGTCTATCCTCTACACTTGAATCAAGCAGATAACATGATGTCACTTACCTTAACATTTATATTTCAAGAGAATCGACTAATGACTTCCAATTGCACTCTGTATGCATGAACGTGGATATGAACGATAAAGAGAACACGACAATGTAGTATGAAAGTCCATTGAAATCGTGGAAAACTGTGATTCGAGTCGATAATAACGTTCATGAAAACCACGCCCAAAGAAAACTTCTATTTTTGGTGGAATCACTTGCATACCTTAACCACGTACATATGTACCGTCATCACCACTTTAATGCGAATGCGTGCCTGTATTATTGCTCATGGTTGTATATACTGATCGAAAACTGAACAATTGCTATTGTCTTATTTCAACAATCGTCATTCTTTTGTGACATGACAACTTCTGAAATTCGAAATGTAGAAATGATGCAAGTTCATAATGTTATAATATTGCTGAACTGTTCATTATAGATTTTACGATATCTGGTAGGCGCTTCTTTTGGCCGACAGTGTATAACAATTTACACCCGGCTACACAAATGTGTCTCTACCTGCAAGGCTATTGCAGTCCCCTGATCCACTTAATATAAATTCACCTCGTATCGCTGACGGTTGTTTACTTGTCAGCTAGTGAAATGGTGTGATTTGAATTTGAATGTTCGCTCATCGATCTTCTAACCTAGGTACTGTCATTATTGCTCGAATGTAAGTCATGTGATTGGTTGGTTATCCATAGCACGAATCTGCGCGGAGTACCAGCGGATTTAAGTAACATACTTTGAGTTTTCAAACATGGCAAAAACAGGTATTAATTCTTCAAAACATATTATGAAAAGAAGGCAGAGCAACCATTGATAAGCTTGTGATGTCACATTTAGTGGGATGCTTAACTAAAATGTTTTCTTCAGGAAAAAAGGATACTTGCTCATTTATTTAACATCATTAGTATGTTAGTGGCATGCTTACGGTTTTCATGTCTCATTGTTAACTGACCTCATCTACATCGATCATATTAATGTCCAGCCCAGCAATTGGAATCGGATTTTTTCGGACATACAAATTGTTTAGGAATGGCGAAAAGGTGTGTGAAGATTTATTTATGTGGCAAGATGAAAGGATTACTATAATATTTTAAGGCATGTGAGTATTTTAATTTTCAGACCAATGCTTTCCTCATGCAATTTAACAACTACTACTTTTTACGACAGGCCAATGGCAAATCGAAATCAATCTAAACTAAGATCGATTAAAGTGAGAACATACAATCTGAAAACTGTGACGTGTGGTCGTCTTCTTTTGTAATTTGTCAATAGCGAAGTTTGTGGTCTGTAATCATCGCTTCCAACACTGAAGAAATTGCAATTGTGGATTTTTACGAGTGTATGCCAAAAGCGAATCGCAAATGAAATGAATTAAACTTTAAGATACGTTTGTAAATAATTGTATTTAGACAAATGCAATTATTTTCGCTGTGAAAATATCTGTTTCTTTACACAAATGTGAATTCTAAATTACAACGGCTATTGTTAGTGAGACTCAGTGTCTGTGAACGACAAGTTAATTAAACTCTCTCACGCAAGACTTATAAGGCAACTGGAGACATTGTCTATACTGACGTCCTGAACCTCTCGACTGTCGCTCTTAACACTTGAACAGCTAATACTGGATAGGATAACTTATTAGTGTCGATGATAACCATGAATGTTGTACTTGACATTATTCACATTCTTGTAGGGGAATGGCAATGTACATTTCAAGACATTAAATTTATACTTTAAGACATTGAACATTTGTATTGGTAATTGAATTACCATCTATGAGATGTTAAATCCTGATACAATTATGTTTCCATATTATTCGTTAATGTACATGGATCTTTATGTAAAATAGATAATACTTTAAACAAATATATTTATCAACTGAACACCTCTATCAACTGAAACTAATTTACCAATTGAAATTGATATTGTATGTCAATGTTTGAGAAATGTTGCTTTCAGTGCAGTATCCATGTTACTTCAGTATTTACAGGCTCCAGAGATTACATGAAATAAACATTCTTTATCGCAGAATATCAAACACGTTGCCAACACATACCAGGTTACAGTTCACTTTATCACAACAGAGCTACGATAAGCGATTGATTGGCTGGTTATATGTGTTTAGTCTGCTCATTCACAAGGTAACACATTTCACTGACAATCAACACTTTCAACTCGCAGGTCAACACATTGATTTATTTTAATGAATGCTCAATTGTAATGGAACTTGTTATGAATTTTGTAAATTTGATATTTTGATTTTGATTTGATAGTTCAATAATATTTGTAATCACAGAACCAAATATAGCGTTAACAATGACACTTAAAAAACTTACTAGAGTTCACTATTCTCTTCTTTTGACAAATACAATCTTTTGTAGACACGAGTGTGAAAATAAAAATGTCATTATTGACTATAGTTATGAGTTATTCAATATTCGCAATTAACTACATACCACTGATCAGCATTGACCTGATATTTGACCTGCTTGTTCATCTGATTTCAACTGAATGATCCGTCCTCCTTGACCTCTGACCTCATGATTAAACATGTACAGTGAAGGAGATAAGCCGTCCACGGAGGGACCACCTTAATGAAACTGCGCCCTTATTCTGAGATTGTATCTTCATGCCACGTTTTGTGCATGGCCTTGTTTAGACAATGACATGGTAGAGCATTAAGTCTTGCCTTCTCACTGCTACATCGTCCAGTCGCTCAGGAGACTAGTGAGTTGTTAGTGATTTGTTACAAATCATGTGCCTATCGTACTTAATGGAAACTTAATGAATTAACATAAATAAATCAATCTTTACTTTCACATGAGCGAAGTACGGTATCACTAAAGCTGTTCATGATTCAACATGTATTATGAAGACTTAGTGCTGTCACATCTTTATATTCCATAACAAATATCATCTGATCATCATCTGACCCAGAGCTTATGTATTTCAACCTGGATACAGAACATCGGGATTAAGTAAATCAAATTTACATAATCACATGCTTAAAAATAAGGGGTATTTGTTTGGAAATCCAGGTTAAAACAATGTTATTGAATCTGTCAGAGACGGTGAGGGTTCCGCAGTACATTTTCTTTCACCGGCAAAGAAGATAGTTAGTAAATAGCTATGTTTCTAATTTTCTTTTCTCCATGAATGTCAGATTAAGTGTGAAATAATGTGAGAATTCGACATGCTTATCAAACAATGGTAAAATAATTAGATTCTTGTGAAGGGCAGTGAAACGTGTGTCATTCAAACATTTTGACCAAATGCAATACATATATAGTCCCTTTCTAAATTCAGCACTGTCATAGACGGAGAGCAACATTTGAAATCAGATCCAATGTGTGGAATAACGTGAGACCTCGACATGTTAATCAAACTCATTTATCTTAAACTGATATTTGCATAATTCAATGTTTATCTCTGGTGGCAATAGTTAAGTGGCATGTTCTGTTCACTGCGAGCTTTCAACTTGATTGATTATATGATGAATTTGTTTTTCACCAGGAAAAATAGTTATGCATTTATCTTTGAAATGATATCTGCTTCTTTCAAAATAAGATTTAGTATTTCTCTTACTTTGTTCTTTAAGTTATGCTCCCGAATCGTAGATTTTAAACCAGGTTAATAAGGTACACATATAATTTCGAAATTGGTATAGATATTGGTATGTATATTCAATAAAAGTATACCAATCTATGTTATTCTATTTTTATTTCATGCCCCCGAATTAGAGATTATGGGGGTATATTGTTTTTCTTCCGTCCGTCTTTGTGACCATTTGTCTGTTAGTCAGTCTTGTCCGTCTGTTAGTCTGAAAAATCGTATTTAGCCTTTGATTGGTCAGTTACAGGCTTTTGACTCTTCACATGTGTAATAAATGTGATGAGACCTTTCAGATGAGATCATCTTTGTTTACCTTGTGACCATAACCATTGAGCAGGGAGCATTTTATCGGAAACCTTAAATTAACCTCAACTTGTTATTGGTCCGAGATAGGTCTTTGATACTTCACATGTGTGTCCTTGCGATGTGAGCTATCATGGGAGTTTATAATGTTTTGCATCGTTACCTTGACATTGGCGTATGTACAGCTTTCCAAAATGTTCCAACTTTCGAAAACCTTAGTCATAACGTAAGATTCGTCAGTGATTGGCTTTTGACATGAGCATCTGATTTCCCCTGCAAACTATTGTTATGTCTGGGGTATCAGTATTCTCATGATTATAACCTGATTAATCTTTTTGCAAATGGTATGTATAGATCATACCTTGATCCTTTCATGAATACAAATGTTTTTGAAACTACATTCACCAGTCTGATTTAAATCGACCTTATTTCGAAGAATAACATTTCCAAAATAATGCATCTGGCTGGATACGAACTAAGGACAAAAAGTGGTGGAATCCCCTTGTCGGATCCTTCCGGGTTCTTCCCGATTCTTTTTTAAGCGCCAATTTTTGGGAGAATCAGGAGGGTCCGGATATCTGATTCCAGCACTTTTTGTCCTCTGGAACAGGTTCTGTAGATTCATCACCACAAGGTCTGAGGACACATCGTATAGGCACGTGTTACGAACCAGTTTAGCGCAGACAAATCCCAGTCAAATATCAATCACATGCATGACCCATGTTTGTTAGCAGTGATTATGAAGATGCGATAATTTTTAATCTTGCCAGCTAAAATATTTCAAAAGTGTTCCTTTCAATTTAACGTAAACGTAAATTTAACCATAAAAGTTTTAAATAAACTATCATTGTAGATATAATATTATGATCTCCCGCACATTATTATTGGTGTGAACGGCGCTTTGTTATCCCAATATGTTATACACAAACCGTTTTGGTTATTCATGTGCCAGACACTTGTACTAGGTGTTTCACCTATGTTTCTAGACCTCTCATTAACAATAAAACGAATAATGTTCCATTCGCGGTGATGATATATTAGAGCATGGTATTCTTCTACGATATGACTGTATTTGAAACAAAGAGGAGTCTAGACAGTCCATTTCCTGATGTTCCTAATACATAACTATATTGGCTTTCAAACATTTATACTATGTCATTAGTCTTGGGAACTATATTTATCTCTTTCTGGCAATATCTATTTGCAAAGGTGCGTACTTAAATATACAATGCAAGAGTACACATAGAGATTTACCACACCATATACGAATCTACTTAGCATGCATATAAATGAATCAACAATTTACACAATAGAAACGTCCAATACCATATATATGATAGCGACAATAGTGAAAATCCGATAATAGTGTTAATGCCCAGACAACAAGGTAGTGCCTAGGCAATACTGAGCATGCTATTTTAAACCCGACATTAGCGTTATTGACAGTGGTATTAGTGCCTTATCACGGCATTAGCAATAAGGGAAAACCCAGCCTTTTTTCAGGCAGTAGCAATAAAGCCTGCCAATTTTCGGCAATAATGCTATTGCCTAGACACTACCTTACATATATATATTCGGTCTATCGGATGAGTTCACACTCAATGAAACTGATCGCCCATCTGGCCCATCACCTCTGGTGTAGTCCACAGTAAATACTCCTTTCAGGATAAAATGTCAGCTGAGACAATAACATATATAACTCATTTGACAAATTAACTTATTGATATTTTCATATAAATAACAGTTAATTTATATTCCTGGGCTCATGATAGGAGAATTGGTCACATAATGTTTATTACCTTCTGTGAACACCTCAATGTGTAAATACAGCTTGTATTGGTCATATAATGTTAATTACCTTCTGTGAACACCTCAATTTGTAAATACAGCTTGTATTGGTCACATAATGTTTATTACCTTCTGTGAACACCTCAATGTGTAAATACAGCTTGCATTGTTTCAATGCTTTCACTTTGTGTCCGAAAAGCCATGCTCAAACATAATAAAGAGAACCCTATAACACCTGGCAAACTTCAATTGGCATTTATCATCGCTGGGCATTTGTACTGGTGTCCAGCTGAGAAACTGCTATCGCCTATGTAAATAATCATGTAAAACAAGTTGTTTATCAAGCACTGTTGTGAGAAGCACTGATTATCAACATTTAGTCCACTACGCTATGAAAAGGAAAGGAGACATTGGACTACAACATTTCTATGCTAATTTAATTAATCAAGTGAGAAATACTGTCATAACTCTACCTTTTAACATTGTCATATGTATGCTAGTAATGTGGTACTTCCGAAAAAAACATTGTTTTGCTATTATGATGATTCTATGTTAAATTACCCGTAGAGTTTAATACCCAATATAGAGGAAAGCTTTGCCATTTGTTTCTACTATTTGTTTCAAAAAGTCCTGGAAATTGAACTGGAAGCAAACATTGATTAAGTCACAGGTCTTTAGAAAGGTTTAAAATGTATTTGAACATAATCTGATAATGTGAACATATGGAAACCATGTACAATTGATATTTTCTCTTTCATTATATAGGATCATTTTTCGAATACATCATTAGCACAAAGGTTGTTCTGTGACAACCTATGTCATTGTTTTAAGATTTATTCATTAATTCCACAAATAAATAACCCTTTGACCAACGCGGATATTTAACACGATCCTCTCCGGCTTGGATTATATAAGAAGCATATTTCTTCAAATAGAATTTCCTCAAAAGTTGGTTGAAATGTAATGTAATGTAAGTGAAAATCAATGTCGTTATTCAAGGTTATATGGTTATGTACGATTATGTGACTAACTTACACCAATCTAGCCAGAAGTAATTTGACATTATGATGCATATAGTGATGTGTTCGTTTCCTATTTAACACTGCAATTGTCAATTAAAGTCAGAGTTTTATCTTTATACCAATTTGTTTTCAAATATTAAATTTAAGTCTAAACACTGAGATCATAGCTCCATAGCATTGCTGATTAATGTTTCACACGAAAGGAAAGTTTTGATCGTGAAGAGCCCTCCTAGAAACACATCAATTAACTGAACAGTAATCTGAACTCATCTAATATGAAGATTTAGTAAGATTATCAAGCATAAACGAAAATCGTTTGCAGCACATTAGAGCTACTTCTTTTCAAAGCAATGCGAAGTTAGATTATCATTAAAACAAAATTGATAGCTCTCAAGATCAATCCTTTCGGTGAAGGCTGTTCTATTTACACCGAGTATGGGCTGTTAAATTACACGTGCAACATTTGATAAAGATATAAAGTTAAAATTTTAAAAAATCAAAGAAGAAATAGCAATTCTTAATCGTAATTGCTTTGAAATTAAAGTCAATACATGAATCATATAATGCATATTGTGGCAGACACTCATGTCCGCCTTCATTACAAATTCTGCTCTATTATGTTTTTGATTGTATCATATATGTGTCAGTTGATATGTCATTAACATATACATAACTACAATAAATATGCCTTTGATAGCATATCTTCTATATATCAGCTTGATATTGTGAATGATAAACATTTAAATAAAATGGTGATTATTTACAAAGCAAAAAACGTTTTTAACAAACCTTAATATTATGTCTATTGCCACTAATTGCAAAACCAAACTATCTAATAATAGCTTTTGTTTTATTCAAATTATATGAAATTTTTAATGATAAACATGTCCTATACCACTGGACACATCTCTGTGTGATGATGATTAATTTGACCTTAAAATCGCAATAGTGCAACAAGAATAACACGAGAAAGCAGCATGTATTGTCCCATTATTGTATTTTGCACGACCTCACTAAATCAGTTTCAGTTTAATTTCATCATTCACAACATCTGTCTCCGACTCTAATCACAGCTACTGACCAGCTGAAGAGAACACTTTCAACTTTTACCATCAATGTGCTTTACATGACAAGGGATTTCCAAGTATTAAACACATTCGAGTAGATCAATCGCCTATCATTTCGACTTCTTTTAAATACAATAGTTCAACTTTTTTTTATTCAACCACATGTTCACTCTCTTTCAAAAACAAAGGCGATATTGAATTGCATTCCAATTATCCATACATCACATCGCCACACTAGAAGCGAAACTCAGAGTCCTCGACTCTAATTATATGAACCGCTTATGACAAGAAACACCACTACAGAAACTATTCATTGTAATATATTCAAATCTTAGCAATAACACTCGTCAATTGAAGATATATTTTGCAATCTTTTGAACAAGATTAATTTCTGATTGATTAATTAATGAAAATATCGATTAGCTGTTCTTTTTGTAAATGCTTATTGATGTTGCTGATTACATCTGACTAGATCTGTGAAGTTTGATGGACAATTTAATAACAATTCAATTTGTTATTGGCCTTGTCACATATTCTTCTGGTCCCCTTTGCGAAAGCGGTATCCCTGAGTGAATCCAGTGTAAGTTAAGCATTTTAAGTATTTTAAACAGTTCATGCATGATTGAATAATCTTACACTAGAACCCGTATTAGATCCAAGTAATTCTCGAGGCTCCCCCAAACATGGTTGAATATGGATCTGGAATAAAGCTGCTCCTTCACAACACAACTGATAGATCCTCTCCTGTAATCTGAACAACTCTCAGAGTCCCTGTGATCTTGCTTCTGCAGACGATTAGCAGACACCTGGAATGAAACTAGAACACACTGTTACATGCTTAAACATAGATTGATGAAAATAAAGCAGGTAAGAATGTTACCTGTTAATATGTATATATCTGTGTATTTGATGTATAACACTATCTTTGTTACAGTTACAACTGTTACATCAGAGAAGTGTAATGCTTATTAATTTTGGTTAAATTGGTGACATTAAAAGAACTGCATAAAGTTGTTGGATGCCACTTATTTATTGTTAGAACTAATACAGGGTTTGTATTAACGTGCAGTTATCTGTAAGAATGAACTTATTGAAATCTAGAGTGTGTAAGTGCCTACATGTTGATACATGCTACCAAGTCTTATAGAACCTAGAAAATGTTTATATTGTTACCAACAGTCGAACTTATAATTCAAACGTCTCTTATGCCATATTGAAGGTCATGTTAAGCTACTATTTCTGCAATAGTTCATTGTAATTATAAATGATATTTTAAACAAATACCTGTAGGTTTACATAATTTCTATTATTGAACAAGAGTCATCTGTGATAGGCGATCATCAGTCTGAATCCATATTGTGAAACAAAGCATACAAACCTTAGCACCATGACATTATCGACAACAAAACCATTCATTATCCGGAAATAGTTACTAGTTGTCAGTATGTCTCGCTGTTTCCCGTTATCAGTGAGAGTACATAATTACGATTCCGGAAGTGCCATGATAGGAAGAGGAAGCCAACAGGTCGTTCATCACTAGTGTAAACAGCTCCTTCTTAATGCTTTCACTTCAACATGAAACATCAGCTTCCCGTCCTTATGATGAAAGCATTCAAAGAAACTGAAAATATCTCTCAAAGTACACAATTGCAGTATCAAGTAATCACATCTTTATAAATAATTAACGTAGATAACATACATATCTCTATTTTAGTAAGCACGTTTATACATGTATTTCATATTATGTACTGTGATGACAACGCATTTGCGGTATAGCACAGTTGTGGGCGAGTTCATGTTTAATTATAATGTCCTTGACTTTCTATTTTTCCAGGGTTAGGCAATAAAATATGTAGTAATCTGAGATTCTGCTGTTCGTTGTGGGTCAGGCATCAATTCTGCACTTGTGTTATTGGATTTGTCCTGCATTTGCTTTAGCGAACATGGTGTGAATATAAATGTGTATGTGGCATTGAAATAAAAATAAACTCAACTTAATATAATTATGTTCACCTGCTAGGATAAATGATTAGAATTGGTATTCCGCATCACGCCTGTTCAGCAATATGCCCAGTTCTGAAATGGCAGTACACTATTAGCGTCACATTCTAATGAAACAACCCCTACAGTAGACATGGTGTCGTCCCAATTTCGGATGAAAGATCATGGTCCATTTCTCCAATCTAGAATCAAATAAAATATTATGGTTTTAGCCTCTTGTCTTGCCTTAACTACAGAAGATCATAAATTAAATTTTGTGAAATATGTTATCTTTATTGGAACATATATAGAACAAATATTTTTTTATGTTGTAGACATATTCTAACCTTCAAACATACAAAAACAATTAACCAATTATTAACCAATAATTGTTTATAATTGATTACATCATCGCTGTAAAGGCATCAACAAATTCTAGCACAATCTCACAATCTGGTCATTGTTATCACTTGCATCTTCAATACGTCCTTCATCATCAGTTTTGCTAAAAACCTGGTGTGGGAAATGGAAGAAACAATTACTTTGGAGTATTAATTTAATTTAAACTTTTTATTTTAAAAGAACTAATAACTGATTATGTCATAGTTTATGTTTATTTTCTAAAAGTGCAGTATGTTTTATTCAGTCTTTTAAGTAAATAAAATCAACACTACGCAAAAATGAAAAAATATGAAACAACATGTAGTAGCAGATATTGATTTTTGAAGATTATGCAATCAGCAATTTTCAAAAACAAGTGCATAAAAACAATGCATGTCTTGTACATTGTGGTGATTTCCGAAGAACATTTTTCTTTATCACTTTATTTCTTTTAAGACAAAGGGTTTGCGGAATAGCATAGTTTTTGGCGAGTTCACGTCTTTTTAATGATGCCCCAACTGGGCAGCTAAATCTGTAGTAATCTGTGACCCGCTGTTCTCTGTTGTTTGGGCAGCAATGCTGCAATTGTGTTATGGGATATTTCCAGCAATAGCATTAGCAACCATGGTGTGAATAAAAATATATATGTGACGGTAAAACCAAAATAGACTCAACATAGCTTCTGGAACTGTACATATGTTACCCTGCCACGATTAACTTCTGATTATCATAGGTACCCCCCTTCATGACTATTCAGCCATACATCCAGTTCTGAAGCGCCTAAAAATGTAGAAAGTTGATGTTTTAGCATATTTACATTGATTTTACGACTTGTATATAAAACACAATATTAAATTCGTGTCTATGTCATACTATATTTCCGACACTCTCGTTCTCGCTCTCGCTTGGGAAATACTAATATTTGGGCACTCGTGTCGAAAACATCATGTGACATAGACACTTATATAACACTTTCTATGTTGTAAATATTGATTGTTGAAGATTTTGTGGCCAGAAATTTTGAAAACCAGTAGATAAAAAACCCTTATTTCTTGTACACTGTAATGATATCTGAAGAACGTCAAAACATAACCATGAAATGTCTTTTCGAAAGAAAGGGTATTCGAAATGTTGGATGTTTGTCGAAATTTAAGACAACTTGATGAGAAAGGAATAAGTTCTTTTCAGGAATGATCCACGAAATAATGCTTATTTAAAAAAAATGGGATCCAATTATTTCTAAGTATAAAGATCTCGGATGAATACGGCCCTCTTGATCTGGACTCAGTTGTGATCTTCTCTCAGACAATGGTAATCTACTATCGAGAATTGTGAAGTACTTTGAAAATAACAAGAAACTACATTGAAAGCAGAACGATTGATAAGTGAAATATGCTTAGAAAAATGAACTAGTCACAGATACGTAAGATGACAATGACTATTTCACTTTGCTCTTCGTGTCAATGGACGACTGTTTGAATGTTATACTCATATAATATTTTATTACCCATATGGTTGAAAATAACCAAGTAATTATTGATATGAGCACATGTGCAGATATCACGTTTGCCTAGCAACCATTGTTTCACCGCGACTTCCCATTAGTGACATCAGAAAACGATTGTTCGTGACGTCGCTGTAGTTCGCCATAGCAAGAGAAGTGGGTCGTTTCCTGGCTAATTTTACGCGATTCAAATGGAATATAATGTGTAATAAAGAATTATTACACTCGGATACAAACATTCACACTCGTTTGGTAAAAGTCACATGACACAATTTCTAGGGTAAAAATCTCTATATATGTATAGACATGGGTTGATAATAAGCTGGAACATTATTTTGTTTGTTTGAGTTTGATCCTCATTTAAAGCCAGTACAGTTACTGTTTAGAGATTCAGCATAATCTCTGCTCTTCCACAAGATGTTTGAGCATCGACATGAACAAAGCTGCCTCTCCACTTCACAACATAGTGGTGCTGACAAATAGTCGCTTGTACATCGAACTCTCACACTCCCTGTGATCTGGATAATGAGGTGGATTGTGAAATACATCGCATATTTGAGTGTTTATTGATGAAATCCGGGACTTGAGAGGCCAGTACAGTAGGTAGGTTATATCTAAAACACTTACTATCATCAGATTTGTTTGCTATTTTATCTACTTATGAGTTTTACGTTTCGGTATTTGTGTTCTAGAATGCTGAAATGTTGTGTGCAGATTTCGTGGCCAGTGGGGATCCTAAATTAAAGAACCTTTTTTTGACTTCTTTTCCAGTATTAACAGCTGTAGAACAAGCTGAGAACCATTTATTTCGGTTTTGAAAAAATACAGATCCTGACGAATTACAGAGCCCATGGCTCTTTTTTTCTGTATGTGCGAACTTATGATTAAAATACCAATTCAAGCCCAAGGTAAACTGTTATTTGATTATGTAGCGCTCTATAAGAGTAATTAATTGATGATATATTTATACACCATTGTTAACAAAGGTGTCCATTCTTATTTATGTCAAACATATTATTAATTTCCAAATCGATTTCAAACAATTGATTTTGCTTGACAAGATGTTTCGAGATAGCTGGGTACGAAAAACAACAGACTCACAGTTTAGACCGGTAGACATCAAGTGAAATTGTGTATTTAACAGTCCAAATAAAATGATTCCTGTGGGTGTGACAGTTGTTAAGCGTACATCACCGTCAACCTTACACATCACACCATGTACCACTGGAAACTCCCAGAACATGGGTGTGACAGTTGTTAAACGTACATCACCGTCAACCTTATACATCATACCATGTACCACTGGAAACTCCCAGAACATGGGTGTGACAGTTGTTAAACGTACATCACCGTCAACCTTATACATCATACCATGTACCACTGGAAACTCCCAGAACATGGGTGTGACAGTTGTTAAGCGTACATCACCGTCAACCTTATACATCATACCATGTACCACTGGAAACTCCCAGAACATGGGTGTGACAGTTGTTAAACGTACATCACCGTCAACCTTATACATCATACCATGTACCACTGGAAACTCCCAGAACATGGGTGTGACAGTTGTTAAACGTACATCACCGTCAACCTTATACATCATACCATGTACCACTGGAAACTCCCAGAACATGGGTGTGACAGTTGTTAAACGTACATCACCGTCAACCTTATACATCATACCATGTACCACTGGAAACTCCCAGAACATGGGTGTGACAGTTGTTAAACGTACATCACCGTCAACCTTATACATCATACCATGTACCACTGGAAACTCCCAGAACATGGGTGTGACAGTTGTTAAACGTACATCACCGTCAACCTTATACATCATACCATGTACCACTGGAAACTCCCAGAACATGGGTGTGACAGTTGTTAAACGTACATCACCGTCAACCTTATACATCATACCATGTACCACTGGAAACTCCCAGAACATGGGTGTGACAGTTGTTAAACGTACATCACCGTCAACCTTATACATCATACCATGTACCACTGGAAACTCCCAGAACATGGGTGTGACAGTTGTTAAACGTACATCACCGTCAACCTTATACATCATACCATGTACCACTGGAAACTCCCAGAACATGGGTGTGACAGTTGTTAAACGTACATCACCGTCAACCTTATACATCATACCATGTACCACTGGAAACTCCCAGAACATGGGTGTGACAGTTGTTAAACGTACATCACCGTCAACCTTATACATCATACCATGTACCACTGGAAACTCCCAGAACATGGGTGTGACAGTTGTTAAACGTACATCACCGTCAACCTTATACATCATACCATGTACCACTGGAAACTCCCAGAACATGGGTGTGACAGTTGTTAAACGTACATCACCGTCAACCTTATACATCATACCATGTACCACTGGAAACTCCCAGAACATGGGTGTGACAGTTGTTAAACGTACATCACCGTCAACCTTATACATCATACCATGTACCACTGGAAACTCCCAGAACATGGGTGTGACAGTTGTTAAACGTACATCACCGTCAACCTTATACATCATACCATGTACCACTGGAAACTCCCAGAACATGGGTGTGACAGTTGTTAAACGTACATCACCGTCAACCTTATACATCACACCATGTACCACTGGAAACTCCCAGAACATGGGTGTGACAGTTGTTAAACGTACATCACCGTCAACCTTATACATCATACCATGTACCACTGGAAACTCCCAGAACATGGGTGTGACAGTTGTTAAACGTACATCACCGTCAACCTTATACATCACACCATGTACCACTGGAAACTCCCAGAACATGGGTGTGACAGTTGTTAAACGTACATCACCGTCAACCTTGTACACCATACCATGTACCACTGGAAACTCCCAGAACATGGGTGTGACAGTTGTACATCACCGTCAACGTTACACATCACACCATGTACCACTGGAAACTCCCAGAACAAGGGTGTGACAGTTGTACATCACCGTCAACCTTATACATCATACCATGTACCACTGGAAACTCCCAGAACATGGGTGTGACAGTTGTACATCACCGTCAACGTTACACATCACACCATGTACCACTGGAAACTCCCAGAACAAGGGTGTGACAGTTGTACATCACCGTCAACCTTATACATCACACCATGTACCACTGGAAACTCCCAGAACATGGGTGTGACATAGCCTGTCAATATTGAAACGAAATTAAACATATCCTTCTATGGTTAGAAATAAGCTTACAAGTATGGGTATTATTTTAAATATCATGAAGCTCCAATTTTTGTTTTCTGATGTGTATAACTTAGATTTAGTTATAGTGATATTTGGAACTATTTGAAAACTATTTGAATTCAGAACTATGACATGATATATAATTGAATGTTTAATAACAAACAATTGAACACAGTTTCTATGAAGAGGAAACTCGATATATATCGTACTAGTCCTCCCACTGTCAATCATTGATATACAGTGTCGATATCCAGTGTCGATATATAGTGTCGATATACAGTGTCAATCATCCAAATACAGTGTCAATCATCGATATACAGTGTCTGGCTGTTTGGGGTTCAGTGACTGGAAACAACAACTTGATTAACTTCCTCACAACTGACCTGGTAGACAAATTGAACATTGTCTCTGATGGCTGTCTGTACTGCCCGACTGTCTTTCCTGACACTGAACAGTTAATAGACTTGATATGGTCACATTATCAGTCACGTAAAGACATGGTGGTGTGACAAAAACTTAAATTTTAACCATGGACGGTAAGCAAACAAAACAAACTGCAATCAGCAATTTATGCTACTTTTTCTATCGAGTTTGTTTACTCTAACGCAGCATGCAGCGTATATAGAACCCTTTCATATTTAGTTTGCTAACATATGAGAATGGATAGCAAATATGTATTTAGAAAATAAAGTACAACTCTAGAATACATACAACACTTAGAACTTGTAGAATTATGTTTCATTGTCGCTGTATATTTGTCACTGATGACACATACGTCAGTGATATATAGAATACTAAACGACGTCTCGTTTGATAACATGTTTATGAAACGAGTGGATGGTTTGGAACTTTAGCGAGCGAAACCGAGTTTCATAAAACATTTATCAAACGGACCGAGTTTAGTATTTTATTTATAACTCATTGATGTAAATAGCGCTGAATTGCAAGAAAATCGTTTTTAGTGACGCTTACTTGCAAATAGGCCACCCGCTATTGCAGTCGCGCGGCTAACATTGTGACGTCAACCAAAAACGACTATGACGTCACGCGTCGATTATGACGTTACGGCAGCACGCGGTGGTATCACACGTGTGTAACCAACTCATTGTTATCTAATGAGTGGTCTCACCACTTTTGAGTAATAAATTCATTTTACCACTTTAACGTCATTGTTTAGGACAGCTTGATCAATGTTCAATCATAACAAATTAATGAATACACTATCAAACTAAAATTGAGATTGAAAATTCCAGTAATCAGTAGAATGTTTAAGACAAATTATATCTATTCATTATTTAGGGCATGTATGTTATTGCAATAACAGACATATTTGGCTATACCCCTCACAGAAGTATACAATATACCATTAGGCTTCTGTCTAAAGGTCATCTAAAACTGCAAACTTTTGAGTAATAAATTCATTTTAACACTTTAACGTTTTTGTTTAGGGCAGTTATGATCAATTTTCAATCATATCAAAGTAATGAATACACTATCAAACTAAAATTGAGATTGAACATATCAGTTATTAGTCGATTATATAAGACGATTTACTATTGAAATCCAATCATCGTTTAGGGCATGTATGTTTCGGCTACCACTCACAGAAGTATACAATATACCATTAGGCTTCTGTCTCAAGGTCATCTTAAACTGCAAACATGTTAAACATATATCTGTTGATTTGTAGTGATACTTGATCATATCAAAATTTACCGACTCAAAAATAAATCCTTGCCATTTTTTTACAATTTTCAATTTTATAAGATTATAAGAATAATATCAAAAGACTTGGTAAACTTGGTATTGTGAAGATTTTGAATAACATGAACATATATATCACAAGACAATAACACTTTCAAAGATGAAGGAACTTCATAACAGCTAGAGACATTACAAGTGCAAACACACAATACAATATTGCCAGTCATACTATTCGTATCATTATTAAGAAGAAATTTTTAAGTCATTAATTTCATTAATCGACTCACATCAGAGATGAGATATGTTTTATTTAGCTCATTGATAGATTTATTAATCACCCGAATGTCAATATTAACTGATACCACAACTTAAAATAGCTTTTCAATTGATCATCAACTGTCAATGCAGTTGCTGGTTAATTGAACATGCCGTTTGGATGTGTAAACACGCAGTGATAAACGTTGACAAACTATTAGTAGGGTCGGTTTGAGAAGCTGTCACTGCGGTGTGGCAAGGTCAAGGATAATTGGGTTAAGAGTGACAACCTATGCCTGTAGGAAAGGCAGTTTAGTGATACTTCCAACAACAATTATCTCTTAGTTAGATGTTCACTTTAGTATACTTACAATTGTAGGAAACTTATTCATATTTCATATGTTATCATACTCTGCTTAACGTAATGTAAAATGTTTTCCTATCAACCATATTCCATCAGTCCGACCATCTGTGTGTGTGTTCAAACTTTTTTTCCGAAAAAGTTTCAATATTGTATTTCAACTTATTCCATATATCAAGATAATATTTGAAATTGTGTATTTTACTTTGATAACGATGATGTTATTTCCAATTTACTTTACAGAACAACTGACACAAACTGCATAGGAAAGTCTCAGTAAACTGCAATCTCAAATATGTGTTTATCATAATAAAGTGTATATATATACAGAATAATGAAGTAAAATATTCCTAAAATCGTCAACTTTCAACTGTCTGTCTAAACTTCAACGTGTATCAGTAGATAGGGCGAACTACAACCCATCTTGAGTCAATGTGATATCCAAACTAAGCTCCAAATTCATAATTTTCGAGGTCATGATTCTACAAGTATGGGATCTACTCGTGTTTTGACTGAGACAACAGTTATTCAAACACAGTTATGTTATGACGATTCTAACGATGTTTTGGTTGGTTACGTTACTATGTTTCAAACCATGACCGAGAAAATGTAGACCTCAGCATGTCTTTTCATTCTTTTTTTCCCATATTGTCAACTCTCACGTGTAACCCTCAGCGGATGGCAATGTATTCAAATATAGTAGGCAATCGATTGCGTTAATGTACGTCACATTAACAAAGGCAGACACTGAGAACATTTGCCTCAGTTACAATGTTACTCCATTTCATGAGAATAGCGTTCTTGTGTTACGCTAATTAGATATCAGGAAAGTGACTTAAAATATTAACGCCCTTGCATTTATTTTTTTAGCGGCATGAATATTTTTAATGATATTTTTAGTTTTTAACTTTGACATAAGCCAATACCAATGTACGAGAGAAAACAATATCCATCTATCCATTCTGTTATCTAAACATTTCGGCTGATATGCAACATTCCTGATTTGCTGTCTCGAGGGAGCAATCATCGTATTTTATATTTGGAGGCCATCTAGATAAGGATCATCAGCACTACATTTTTCTTTATAAGCTACAAAGGATGTAAAAACAAATGTTTCACCAAACAAACTCTAATCAGTGCCATCCTAATATAAAGCATCGAACCCAACGGTTGAATGGCCACTCCTATCGCTCAATATCGTTTTTATATTTATCAGACAAAGTGTTATGAAAAATTGTGTGAATAATAACATTGCCACAAACATTTACACAATTGAGTATAACACTATCATAGAAAAACCTTTAAACGAATTGTTCAGTGTTATTCCAACTCTTAACGTTCAATGTAAATGTTTCCTGTGAGTGATACGCCATAGACTGACAAGGACAGGTCAATTTAAATTACAATTGCAAAGGGTTGGAGTTCCACTGATGCGCTCATTGTCGGTGTAATAGACAGAGACAATGTGAGGAATTCTGCTTGTAATTGACATACCAAAGTTCACTGTGACACTGAATTCTAATTTTATGTTTGCATTATTTTCCTAATGATCTGACCAAGTTGTACATTTTATTTTAGATTTGCAATAAACCTATAGATTCGGGTCAGGTATCTGCCCTTTGTAAGCTTTCAGTTTGAATATGATCTGAGGTTGTGTGGAAATCATTTGTTGAGAATACAACTAGTAATGAAATTTAATTTTACAACAGACAAGGTGTATGGCCCAGGAAAAAAATAATAGATAACAAACAATGTAATATGCAGTGTCAACACGTACAAGGATGTCTCAAGAATAATAGAATGACTCTCTTTCATTAGGGTACGTGTGTTTTATAGCGTAATCAGTGTTTGCTGGGAAATCAATTGAACCTGGCTCTAAGTTGGTTTCAGTATTACATTCACTGTTTGGTCGATGTGAGTGCAGTCAGAAAAAGTAATTGCTATACTTCATGTGTGTATTTTAAACATGCTTTTTTACATGAGCTTCACATAAGATGAATTATTTGTATAATAAAGAACGGAAATGTTTTCATTAGGACGACTTTTGTAAGTGAATCTGTGTACTTTCAAACTGCCAAGTATTGGTGTCGATCTGTTGTTTTAATAACTACACATTAACATTACATATTTCCATATAATAGAACGCCAGAATAAATATGATTTTACATAACTTGGGTGTAACTATATTTGGTTTTTACATGTCTTAAAAAGTCGACTGTTTCTATATTCGGGCTCTGTTGTATCCTCTACATGTCAGTTGCCTCATTTTATTAATGTAAGAAGAAGGCAACTTGTTCAAACAATGTAATCGGCTTTTAGGCAAGCTTGCACAGAGCTGTCGGTTGTGTTTACTTCAGACATCCTTTATCCTCGTCCCACAAGAAGTTGATCGGATTTATATTCGGCTGCGGTGCAAAAAGTTGATCTGATGAGGACATAGGCGCTCTTAATGATACATGACAGTGGGGACACGTGAGTTTCCATCCTGATAAAAGCTGATTGAATGAGATCTCAACTTAGTTTTCATTTTAGCGGTCACACTGTGACATCTTTACTACTACAGGAAATGCTTAAGGGCAATTTGCCCACGTCTACACAGTGACAGATCACAGACAAGGGGCCTTTTACTTAGTGTTGTCAGTGATTTTGGTCTCTGTAGTTTCACTGGTTGCCATTGACCTTATTATCATGCTATCATGTTTTAATAATTGAAACTTATTTTCAATAATTACACTTGTAACTATGTTTCCTTCCAAGATGACAAGGTGACATATATAGCGTTATTTTGATGCAGTGACGCTGTAATGATGTCCCTTTCCTCAGATGGAAATATCATCAGAATTTAATCATATTCTATATACTAAAGTGATCGCCAATGATAACAGACACAGACCCAATTCTAGAGTCTATTAAACTGCAATCTTTACATAAGAATCCCCTTGTCGCCGTTGGTTATATAAGAGACAGGTTTCCCAATTTTACATTATATTTAACAAGGGGACTCTACTGTATCAATCATTTTAACAGGAAAATATCCATGGCTACAGACTGAAACGAAGCACGTGAAACAAAGTAGTTAGGTTTCCAGGATGAATAAACTTGGAAATAACGTTTCTTATTTATCATACTCTTGCAATCAAGTGGTTGCAAATCCATGGGACTCATTTCTCATTCAACACTGATATCAACTCATAACACGCACTAGGACATTAAAGTTTCGGTTATGTGAAAGGCGATCGTTTTTTTCCATTTTACAATTTATGAGATGACATAAAACTAAGCAAGACACATTTATTACATTCTGTTATCTGGTCCTCAGACCACAGTGAATTCAGAAAACATGTTTTGAATATCAAGAAGAACCATAAGGCCATATTCAGGTAGAGGATTGAAGATGAAGAAATGTATTTCAGGCAAGCTTCTACTGATCACATTTCTGGTACCAATCACACCTCATTACTGTTGTAACGTTTACCGAACATTCGATATGAAAACGATTATAAAAACCCATTAACACCGTAACTTATTTTTATGCTAATTGTAATGATTTTTTCAGACCACCTTCAGAATGTAATACTAACAAATAATCTGAGATTACTTAAAGGGTATTATTTGATTAATCTCTAAACAGGTTTTGAAATTGACAAATTAAAATTTCATCATTGCACTGGATGTTAAAATATGATGTTTAGGTTCTGACTTTCTACGTTCGAACCAAGTAAAACATTTAAGCCATATATATGAAGCTTTCAGTAGAATTGGACTTTTCTGTCATGCAGCGACAGACAATATCACAATATAAAGGTTGCTACAGCAATCAAACAAAGTTCTTTGATCATATTGGAACAGATACTGTTGTAACATGGTCATTGACGGTTCCTGATTTCCTGAGATTTAAAAACTGTTTATTCATATAGTATGGAAATAACGCAGGAAATACAATATCTTGCTGACGGGTGTCAACTGCAAGTAAAATGAAAACCAATCAAACTTCTGAAGAATAATGTATCAACCTATTTTTCAGGTAAACAGTAAGTTACAAGGAGTGGACACAGACACTGCATACATACGTTATCCAAACTGTTCATAGTTTATACATTCATTGGATAGATATCAATGTCACTGAAGTTAAAACATTCCATAAAATACGATATGTAATGGAACATTTAATCTATCTAACTAAAAATATTCAACAGGGAATGCGAATTTCAGTAACATTAAGTCATTCATCAATAAATTTGAATGTGTATGCAACAACTATTTACTGTAGTTTGTTCCACTTGATCACCGTTAGTGTCACGCAGACTTTACAGCTGAGTTTAGCTAAATTAGTTTATTGATGGACCTGTTTATACACAATTTATCTCATCGAGTGAAAGGATATATCTTAAAGAGTGGCATAAGTTTATCCATGTAATTACGTTCGAAAAGGGTCGTTTTACTGGCGAGCGGCCACTAGGAACAGCGCGGCACCAAAGCAACACTGTGACGTCATATGTCAAGTCTTTGCGTCAGACCATTGGTCTATGACGTCAAATCATATCAGTCACTTGTCGTTAAAATAATTATTTTAACAGTAGCTGGATCGAGAGTTTATTTCACTGATAAATCTCAGTATTTCATTGCTTGTCATGGAATAAAAAAGTGCAATTCATCAGCAACTCCAGCAGATGCTAGTAGTGTTTACGTATCATAATAGTATTGCAAACTTATTTGCGTTAATGATTATATTTGCAGTAACGTCGTGAAATATTCCTCCATTATCTTAAAACATGCCTTGGTCATACGACAGGCATGGCAAAAACATAAATTGAGCTTATTTCAGTAACAAAAAATTCAAATTTTATTTCCAAAAAGTTGTTGATATCAATTAGAAATATAACTTTCATATACACATATTTTATATGATGTTTAGCGATAAATAAAAAACATATTAAGATTGCTTTCTGAATTATTTAATGAGATTTCAACTCAGCTTTTGGTTTCCCATGGCTACGGCGTTTGACAGTTGTATCCTGGAAACAGGAAATTAACATGTCATGATGTGGAGAATCATAATGATTTATCTTTCAAATTCTTCGCAAAAAATACATATGTGTTGTTCCCTATCTTATTTGAATCTTATATTGACCACGTGCTGCAAGCGAATACCGAAAAAAAACCTTGGAAGTATTTGTAACATAGGTCACTATTGTCCTGTCAGCTTGCTTCATAACATACATAGAAAGGTTGGATGTCTGTTTGAAATACATTCATACGTTATAAATGCTGCCTACATGCTCGAAATGGTACTGGTATTCCACTTTGAATAGATGACATATGACATAATATGAATCCATATGGATATCTAAATATGTAAATAATTTTATTTGATCCTGCTTAACCATTGGTACTGGATTGCTACCTGGAATTGTTAAACTCATTCCATTAATCCTTGAATGAGGAATTTATTTCGCTTTTGAGTAAACGTTTTTCAAGTTCAAAGTATTTTGGAGAGTGCGGCGCTAAATCATATAAGGTTTAATTGTAGCTGCGTTTTGTAGAGTATTGAAATCCTTTGTTCCTTTGCCGTGACATAAAAGAGCAAGGTCATAAAGAACATAATTTCATTTCAGGTATTTTAAAATGTGTTTTGAAGTTGAAGATCAAATAAGACTATATTTGATAAACTCTAGGTGGTGAATAAACTTGGATAAAAGCTGAACGTTGTTTTTCTAGGACTGTTTATGTCTAACTCGATTGTGCATCAAAGAGATAATGTACAAAGGAAATAAAAGATTGATTACGTTTAAAGTTTTTTTTAAAAACACACAGGTATATTTATATTATCAAGGTTTGTTTCATCAAACCATACCCAACTTTCAACAATAACAGAATCATCAAATCATCAATAAATGTATTTATGAATTGATTCATGTTATTATATGTATTTTTTCCCATCAATGGTGCGGTTACTTTCTTTGTCAGATTGTCAGTCCATCTGACTCTATGTAGAAGAGGATTAATTATGAACACCTATAGTAGAGAAGTTTCAACATTCTTCATTACCGTGAACTCCTCTGGATTCAAACTTAGAACACGGGGTGATGATGTCTGTATGACTCCAAGAAAATCGTGTCTATACGTAAATATTACATAAATTTGTGCTGATATATGGAAACAATATATCAGTGACACTTTACTATTTGAAATACATACAGCACACGTGTGTGATAAAAGCCCGTATTTCATCAATAAGTTAACATTTTTCGAATCACAAATGAATATGTTTTCATGTGTTGTTATCTCTATAACTTTTCATTTTACTGAGAGTGATACATTAAACATGTTGGTATACATGCGCAGATCTGCGTTTTAGCAAAACTTTGGTTCAAAGGGATGTAATTCTATAACAAATACATACAAACTACACAGTTTACATCATTATGATGAAAATATCCAACCCTTTCTCACTTTCAAATTCTGACAGCAAATATGCATTAAATATAGGGAAGTCAGATAATGTCGAAAATTAACATGTTTTTTAAAATAAAAGTAAAATCACCGATATTTCACTTACGGTTGTTAGGATCACACAATACTCCAAAAATGGAGGGTTTTAGCCAAGGTTATGTACATGTAAGTGGAGTGGAGCGTAGACAGGACAGGATGAATTGTATCCACTAGTCTTCTGTTTGCTCAGTTCTCAGCTCTACGTATGCAATTCAACTACTTCATTGCTGCTTGCGACGACAGCAACATTGCAAATCGAAATCATTGATATCAGATACTGGTACTGGGTCTGAGCGAGAACGTTGCTGTCTGAATACTTAAACCTAGACATACACTCGCCTGTCCGTATGATGTGCCCATTACTGTAAAATGATATTGTAATGCATGATGTGTGGCTAACCTTAAGGGAGATGATACAAACATGACACAGTCCACAATGTAACATTTAACTCTCATATAAAATGTAAATTTGATTCATATACTTTTTGTACACTTTTTGCATAATGTCAATGACAACTTAAATTAGTCCTTTGTCAGACGGACTCAGTGAGGGGTTGGTGGCGAGTTGATTAAAAACTTCCACGTTCTCAGAAGTTTGGCCAATGGACACATTGTCTTTGCTGACGGCCTGTACCTCGCCACTGTGTCTTTAGACAAGTCCATTGTAAGTTGCCGCGCTTACATGTGATTTACACTAAATGATCTAACGTTACAAACTTCAATGATGTGATTATTTAGATTTGGGACAATGTTGCATATTCATTTTGGTAATAAGTTTCATACTTGTTCCATATACCTGCTATATAACACAAGTTATTCGTGATATTATTGAATAAATGTCGATACAATCGTTCATACAAGAAAAAGTGAGCATGGCTCACATACCTCCGCCATCCGCTATCCGTCCATTGAGAATTATAGATGTGAAAGTTACTATGTTTAAAAAACAGCTCGAGCATCATACTATTGTCCAAAATAATTTAAGGAACTGGCTGTTGTTACAAAATTTCATTCACCCAGATGATTTTGTACCAAGTTCTATTACAGATTCAAGGGCTTCATAACTCCGTAAAAATAATATTTCGGAACTGGTTTTCGAACTCGATGAAAAGTATCATCTGGACTACCTCCATATTAAATTGCATTCACCTAGATGAAATAGTTTCCGAGAAAACTTGTCCCCATTGGAGCATCACCGTTCTTTTGATACTAAGTTAAATTTCGGATTCAAGGGCCGTAAAAAATAATATTTCGGAACTGGTTTTCGAACTCGATAAAGAGTATGGTCATGAGTACTCACAACCAAAATTTCAATCACCTAGGTTGAACAGTATCCGAGAAAACTTGTCCCCATTGAACACAATAAAACTAAGTCCAAAAAGTGACGTTTCCACGGAAACGACAAAAAAATTAAATCTCAGAAAATTTTAAATTGTCTGTGCGCGATCGGAAGAACATAGTTAACAACTGTACAAAGTTTGGTTGATGTACCTTTGACGGTTTTTGAGAAAATTGACCGGACGGAAGGACGGACGGACGGAATGACCGCTATAAACCACCGCTTACTTCGTAGCGGGGATATAATAAAATGTCTTTATATATAGTCCAGCTATGTTTGATTTTCCCTTTCTTATCCTCTTCAGTGATTGGTATGCTAATCAGCTAAGAGAAAAAAACCTCTTAAAAACAGGATACCATTTCATTTCAGTTTACGCAGTAGACGGAAATTGTAAAAATTGAAAGTATAAGTGCAAAATAAGAGTAGTGTTGTCATAAATGAAGCGTCAGCAATGACAGTAGATTTTCAGATGATCACAAACTACCAGCCTCGAGTTATAATACCTCCATTCGTAAGATAACAAAAACTAACCAGCATACAATTAGTCATTGTCCATGTAACGGTGTACTTTTGTTTCAGAATACTAATCACGAACGGGGGAATTGAAAAATATTCAGTGAAGTTTTAAGCTGTTGGCCATAACCTTCAAAATCTGTACTCTCATATCATGAGTAAAATAGTTTAGTTCACTGATAATAACTATTACTTATACCAATAATGATAATTCATGTTCACATAAACAGTGATGTCGACATGGTTGTGAATCACAATGTAATCTAAACGTGTGCTGAATGATCAATGTAACTTACCACCTTGACTTACTACCAGGAAACATACACCTTTTGCAAGAATGAATTCTGCCAAATCAATGCACAGGAACAATACCATATTCACAATTTATAGCACAACACTGATGGTTACTTTATACCCCCTTGTTCACCTGATTTCAACTTATTGACGTCTGACGTCATAACAAAACACGTACAGTATAGGAAATAGTAGGATAGATAGGATTCCGTTAATGAAACTCTCCCCATATTCAGAGATTGTATCTAAATTACGAGGTCACTGTGAGGTATTTACGTGCAGTCACTGAGACAGTCGAGCATCAGCCAGAGGATCCGAGCTACATTGTTAGCATAGGTATCCTCGTAGACACAGTATTGAGGATTGGTTATATGCAATTCATCAATACAAAACCCCGCCCTCCCAAAGGTTTAATATATCCTCACATTCCGCTGTATGAGGTGACTTATATAATATACAGATTGCGTATAGTACGGAATACACCTTGTGAGGGATATTTACATTTTAGAGTGTGGTGTTTAGTGTGTGTCAGTTGTATGAAAGTCAAAGAAGATATGTGTTCGAGGTATTGCTACAAACATGAAACTGATGAACTTTCCAAATGTTTCTGCTTTGTTTATTTAGAACAAATGATGTGATTTAAACTGCCCTTATATTGGTCCTTCAAAATATGCCACCGTCGTTAACCGATATAGATGTGTGGAAAATTTGAAAAGAGTTGCGTGTGACATAGTTGTAGCTTGACAACTCAACACATTAATCAAATCCATTTATCTTAACTTGACATTTGAATAAGTCAGTGTCAGCATATACTGATCACTTATAACATTTATTTAATAGTGTTCATCATCCTTCATTCGAGTTGAGAGATTACAATTTATTGTGGATTATTTTTGTAACAGTTGGATGTATGCTGTAAGCATGTATCTTGGAGTGTTTTAACATATTTTAATTCTCATACATGTTATTATTCTTTTTGCTGAATAAGAGATGCTTTCAGCCAATGCATATGTGCGGCTTTCGCTGAATGAGCACTGCTTGTAGCTTACACATATATGCGTCTCTCACTGTGAGTAGCTTATTAATTTGTGGCATATGTGCGGCTTTCGGCCTTAATGAGTAACTGATGACACAGTGAAACATCGTCACATTGTAGTTGCAAATGATGTTTACATTTTATCTAAGTTCTTAGATACACACATTTTAATTGCCATATCTTGAAATAAGAATCCACGTGTAAACAACCAAGGGACGATGCTATCAATAACAATATATATATATCGCAAAAACGTTCACTTAGATGTATATTGCTGAAACAATTCCTGCGATATGAGTGTTGTACATACGCTCTCTATAGAATCAACTCATTTCGATTTCTACCAGTACAAGACATTCATGTACCTGCTCATAGTGAGGTTTATCTCCATCTGTAACATAAACTGTGTCTATCCTCTACACTGGAATCAAGCAGATAACATGATGTCACTTACCTTAACATTTACATTTCAAGAGAATCGACTAATGACTTCACAATTGCAATCTGTATGCATGAACGTGGATATGAACGATAAAGAGAACACGACAATGTAGTATGAAAGTCAATTGAAATCGTGGAAAACTGTGATTCGAGTCGATAACGTTCATGAAAACCACGCCCAAAGAAAACTTCTATTTTTGGTGGAATCACTTGCATACCGTCACCACGTACTTATGTACCGGCATCACCACTTTAATGCGAATGCGTGCCTGTATTGTTGCTCGTGGTTGTATAAAAATATGTTTCACATGTTTTTCTGATCAAGCACTGATCGAAAACTGAACAATTTCTATTGTCTTATTTCAACAATCGTCATTCTTTTGTGACATGACAACTTCTGAAATTCGAATATATTATGTAGAAATTATGCAAGTTCATAATGTTATAATATTGCTGAACTGTTCATTATAGATTTTACGATATCTGATAAGATATCTGGTAGGCGCTTCTTTTGGCCGACAGTGTATAACTTTACACCCGGCTACACAAATGTGTCTCTACCCGCAAGGCTATTGCAGTCCCCTGATCCACTTAATATAAATTCACCTCGTATCGCTGACGGTTGTTTACTTGTCAGCCAGTGAAATGGTGTGATTTGAATTTGAATGTTCGCTCATCGATCTTCTAAACTAGGTACTGTCATTATTGCTCGAATGTAAGTCATGTGATTGGTTGGTTATCCATAGCACGAATCTGCTGGGGGGGGGGGGGGGGGGGGGGGGGGTATTTGAATCGAAGTTAAAAGAAAAAACAACACAGACAACCGAGCTAGTAAAGAGAACAAGTTTATTTACAATAAGTCTCAAAGCGTCTAAGAAGGATGATCCCTTCTTGGTCTGGTTGGGGGGACCACCTTCGTCTGCGCAAAGACTTGTGGACCCAGCCTAGAGATGCCTTCAAGATCAGCTGTGGAGACATCTCGTACGCGACGCCGGAGGCAGATCAGCGGCCTTGTACGCATCAATGACCGCCGATTTTAGATACACCCCCAACGCTCGCTTGTCTAGTTCCTTGGTGCTTCTGGGTGAGTGAGGCAAGAACAGACGACGCCTGCCATCCCTCAGCCTGTGGGTACGCTGCGTGTACACCCTCAAGGCTCTTACCGGACACAGAGAGAGATCCACCTCTCCTGAGTCAGAACCAAGAGCTGGGATAGAGAACGTACGTCCCGCTTCATCCGCTGCCTGGTTCTTACAGACAAAATCAGGAGCCAACCCCAGCGAGGCGGAGACCCCTCCCTGACCTCAAAACGTAGCAGGTCCGCCTGCAACGCATGGATTTCTGAAATCCGCGCTGCGGAGGCCATGGCCACCAGAAAAATGACCTTGATGGTGAGAGGGAGGAGAGGCACGTCGGAGAGCGGTTCATACTTATTGGACCGCAGGTGGTTGAGCACAATGGCTAAGTCCCATTCAGGTGGGCGAAGCCTGGACCTGCCGTCCACCGAACGGAAGGTTTTAATGAGGTCCTTGAGGACCGACACATCCAAGCCTGGCGATCTCTTCCTAAGAACCGACAGGATAGCTGACATGTTGGTGTTAATTGACGACGCCTTAAGATGTCTAGTGTTGGGAAGGTACACCAAGTACTCCGCAACCTGAGGCACTGAAGCCTCTGCCGGGATGAAATCCCTCTGAGCACAGAAAGAGGCGAAGGCCTGCCACTGGAAATCATAGAGCTTCCTAGTGGTCTTCCTATGCGAGGTAGCTATTGCGTTGGCGACGCACTTAGAGTATCCACTACTCCTTAACCCTCTTTTAATACAAGCCAAGCGTGAAGGGAGAACACCTGAGGGTTCTTGTGTAACCTTCCGCTTGGCCTGCTGATGAGCAGATCTCTCCGTTTCTGAATCGGAAACGGTTCCTGCTGACAGAGCAGACGGAGAGGAACGAACCACGGTCGGGCTGGCCACCAAGGGGCGACCAGCAGGAGACGAAGAACCGGAGTTTCCCCTATCTTGGCTACAACTTGGGAGAGGATGGCCGGGGGTGGAAAAGCATAGGCGTCCATCCCCTCCCACCCTAACGAGAGTGCGTCTAAGCCCATCGCTAGCGGGTCTGGCACTGGGGAGATGTAGGTTGGCAATTGGTGGTTGAGACACGTCGCGAACAGATCTATCAGCGGGGTGCCGAACTGGAGACACAACCCCCTGAAAACCACTGGATTCAGTTGCCACTCCGTTGGGGGAGGGGCATCTGGACGTGACAACGCGTCCGCCAAGACGTTCTTGGCAGCCGGAATGTGGACTGCTCGAATGTCCAGGTCCACCTCGTCCACCAACTCGAAGAGCTGGAGTGACACGCGTAGCAGAGACTCCGCCTTGGTGGACCCCTGCTTGTTTATCGACCAAGCAGCCGCCGAACTGTCCGTGTGTACTAGCAGACACTGGCCCCGCAAGGGGACCTGCCAGTGCTGAATGGCAAGGCGTACTGCGTCCAACTCGAGGACGTTGATGTGTAGGTTCCCCTCTGATGGGGACCAAATTCCCGCCACCTGCTAGTGACCCATGTGCGCCCCCCACCCTTGGGTGGAGGCGTCTACAAACAGGTGAGCTGAGGGGGGGGGGCAAGGACGAAGTGGAACGCCTGCGAACGCACTCTCGTCTACCCGCCACCAAGCTAGGAACCAATGTAGTTCTGGGGTTAAGACTATGTCGTGACGACAACGCGTCTCCCTGATGTGGGGATTCAGGAACACCTGTAACGGGCGAAGGAACAACCTCCCCCTGCGGGTGAGGTCCTGAGCTGATGTTAATAACCCCAACACTCTTTGCCACTGACATAGGGAGAGCGATGCATCGAGCGCGTGATCCATAAGGTGATCGTAACGAGCCATCCGCTCCCTCTTGACGAACCCGCGGAACAGCCGGGTGTCTAGGATAGCCCCTAGGAACTTCAGACGAGTTGCCGGAACCAAGTCCGACTTCTCTAAGTTCACTAGCCACCCCAGACGACGGAACAGGTCTATCGTGAACCTGAGCTGCGCCTCGAGAACGACAGGGAAACGGTCGTGAGCGAGCCCATCGTCCAAGTACATTAGGAACTGAATGTCGCATTGGTGAAGGAATTGGACGATGGTCTGAGTCACCCGTGTGAATACACTACTGTGCAGAATTAAGTACCCCTTGTTCGCGAACATTTCGCGAACATTTCGCGAACATTTCGCGAACATTTCGCGAACATTTCGCGAACATTTCGCGAACATTTCGCGAACATTTCGCGAACATTTCGCGAACATTTCGCGCACATTTCGCGAACATTTCGCGAACAATTCGCGAACATTTCGCGAACATTTCGCGCACATTTCGCGAACATTTCGCGAACATTTCGCGAACATTTCGCGAACATTTTGCGCACATTTCGCGAACATTTCGCGAACATTTCGCGAACATTTCGCTGATTGTTAGGAAGCTACAAGCATCATGTGGTATATTCATCTGCTCTAGATACCAACGACAATGACATTGCCCTGGTTTTCATTACCAACCTTTCGTTAATCATTTTACTGTTTTAATTGGTACATGGCATTTAGGATGTATCTGGGCTATGATGTTTAATCAATTAAACAATATTCGATTTAGAGCAAGTAGTGATATAAAGTATGGTCTATGCCTATGTACACACAACTATAACACAATCGCATCTAGTTAACTCATATTTCCGAAACGGTACCTATAAATCCTGTCCTCCTGTTAACGAATATCGGATTATAATCAACTATCCTCATTGGCTTAATCAAGTGTACATTGTCATGGCGTACTGACATGTGAACTATGTAGAACATAGATTTAGTCTTTGAAATTAAGAATTAATTAATAAAACTACGAGTGTGTTGTGAATTCACTCCAGAAGACACGATTTATAAATGGATGGAAAATGTTTTATACTTAACGTTTACATTCTATGTCGAAATTATGAATGTTTGTATGTTATATATGTATATTATACACTACTGGTGTTATATCTGTAACATGTTGTGCCTGTACGTTTGTAATATATTTTGTTATTCTTATAATCGTGTACATGTATGTTGTAGGGATGTTAACATAGTTCCTTTTTTGACGCCATTTTGAATAATTAATGAGCATGCACCTGGTCTTTTTTAATCCTTCTATTGTTAAAGAACAATGGCCTTTTGAATTAAGGAGTATAATGGCCTTGCTAAGTGAGGAACACCTGGCCCTTTGAAGCGAGGCACACCTGACACCTGGCCTGTGACTTAATGTCTCAGAAAGACATTATAATTCCCCAACTCTCTCAGTTGAGGAATCATTCTCAGTTGACTCTTGAGAGTATAAGATGCTCCTGACTTCACTATACTTGTTGGATATTACTAAATGGATAACCGTGATATACATGTGTGTGATTCTTGTTCCTATTGGATACCAAACTTTATAAATATTTATACATGTGAAATATTGGATACTCTGGACATTGGAAATTACCCTTATAAATTTGTGAAAAAAATATTAGATGAAGTAAGTACTCACCCCTTATAGTGAATTTAGACACATCCCCAGGCAACGGTAAAATCCATGATGAAAGTGGTATATATCCAAATTGAACAGTAGATTCTTGAATCCAAGAGTAATTAAAAAATCAGCTGGTAGCATAGCCCCGCCAACAGTATCCCGTAAGTTGATTCCATGTTTTCAGCACATTGTAATTTAGCTTGGACAAGTAAATCATATATGTGAACGATACAGAATTATAAAATAACTGTATTCCACTATACATGAGTTATTTGCCCAGTAGTTTTGGCTATATTAAAAATATAAATATACACACATATAAATACAACTATTTTTCATCAATAACAATTAAGTGATATCAACATTAAACAATATTTACAAAAACATTAACTGTTGTTTGATAAGGTAGACATGGTCTGTATGAACGGTAGATACACAAACAAGGGTACACAAAACACCATGAAGACTTATCTAATATTGACAATCTTTATTTCTGAAAATTACAAAAACAATTGTTCTGAATTTCTGACTACAATGTAATACAATCATTAAAACATACCCATTGAAAGAAGTATTCTTTTATGTCATACAGATTCATACTAAGTCAGGATTCCAAATTGTTACAGTCGCCATATTGAATTCAATGCTTTATTATACTTGTAATATACTCAGAATAAAAAATAATCAGTATTCTATTGTACTTACTGTGTAGCTGACATCATTAGCTTTTAAATGATGTATAAAGTGTCAAAAACCGATAATTATGAGCTGAGATAATCAACATTTTAAATTTTCGCAAATTTCGCCAACGCGCTCAAAAAAAACAAGGACGAGTCCACTTTTTTTTTTCAAGGGTAGTTGGATTGGATGAGTCCATTCCCAAAAATATTTATAACTTCTTTATTTATGGATCGATTTCAATCATTCTTTTTGAATCGCAATGCCCATGACTTAAACTATACGTCACAATTATTCTTTTCACGTTTCACGTTAATATGACGTCATCATGACGTCATACATTACTCACTTCCGTAGGATGTCATGAATATCAAGTCTGATGGTTGCAACGCGTAGAACTCGTCAAGACCTTTTCAGTGATATGTCATATGACTTTATACGAAAAATAATGAGTGAGAAAATCATCAAAATGTATTAGGTCACGTGACTTTCTGTTTACAACTTCCTGTCAACAGAAAAATCACCATAAGTTCTTTATTTATGGACGGATTTCAATAATTCTTGCTGTATAGTGATGCTCACGACGTAAGCTATAACATCCATCCATTCATTTTATTTTTCATGACATATGACGTCATCATGACGTCATACATTACTCATTTCAATGAGATTCATCCTATAAATATAGAACTACCCATCATTTCTTTATTTATGGACTGATTTCAATAATTCTTTTTGTATAGTGATGCCCATGACTTAAGCTATACGTCACAATCATTCTTTTCACGTTTCACGTTAATATGACGTCATCATGACGTCATACATTACTCACTTCCGTAGGATGTCATGAATATCAAGTCTGATGGTTGCAACGCGTAGAACTCGTCAAGACCTTTTCAGTGATATGTCATATGCCTTTATACGAAAAATAATGAGTGAGAAAATCATCAAAATGTATTAGGTCACGTGACTTTCTGTTTACAACTTCCTGTCAACAGAAAAATCACCATAACTTCTTTATTTATGGACGGATTTCAATAATTCTTACTGTATAGTGATGCTCACGACGTAAGCTATAACATCCACCCATTCTTTTCACGTTCCACGTTAATATGACGTCATCATGACGTCATACATTACTCACTTCCGTAGGATGTCATGAATATCAAGTCTGATGGTTGCAACGCATAGAACTCGCCAAGACCTTTTCAGTGACATATCATATGCCTTTATACGAAAAATAATGAGTGAGAAAATCATCAAAATGTATTAGGTCACGTGACTTTCTGTTTACAACTTCCTGTCAATAGAAAAATCACCATAACTTCTTTATTTATGGACGGATTTCAATAAGTCTTGCTGTATAGTGATGCTCACGACGTAAGCTATAACATCCACCCATTCATTTTAATTTTCATGATATATGACGTCATCATGACGTCATATAATACTCATTTCAATGAGATTCGTCCTGTAAATAGCAAAATACCCATCATTTCTTTATTTCTGGAACAAATTCAATCCTTCTTTTTGTATAGCAATGCTCATGACTTCAGCTATACATGATAACTGAGTGAAGCAGCCATAATGTGATGTATGCACTACTGAATGAACTCACTCTAAAATGGTAATTTTAAGCAACAGTCAGTACATTTCAATGAAAGAACACCATGTATTACCTTTGATTTGATGTTTTCCAACATCATACTTAATGTACATTTAATCTTAAGATACAAATGGAGAAGATATGTTCAATAGTTGATTTATTTTATTTGCCCCGTTTGCTTGTAGAAGTAGAATTAGGGTTAAGGGCAGACCCTATGAATCTACTTTACAAATTCAATTCTCAGCATTGTCTTCATCATCATCAACATCATCAACATCATCATCAGAAATATCAGAATCATTATCATCATCATCAGTAATATCAATCACCCATTGTTTATGTTTTGAAAGTTTAGCGAAAATGACATTTTCAACATTGTTCCTGTCATCAATAGAATTTAATAGTTCTTGAGTTGTGGGACCATCTTTCATATACAACATAAAATGAAGAAATTGAGCATACATTGTTTTGAATGCCCTCCATAACAATTTGTCGAGTTTATCATCAATTACTTCTGCAGAATAACCATTCCTCTCATACTTCTCCTGTTTCTCTTCAAGGAAATCAGCGTTTATCTCACGAGCACGTTTAAACATGAGTCTTATGCCCTCTTCCTCAAGATCAGCTTGTTGTTTCTTTCTCTGAACCCCCTTGGTAAAGGCGCTCATGTCATAATCCTCTACATCTTCATCATTCTTTTCCACTTTGGGGCATTCCTTGTCATGCAGATGACTTTGAAGGTTATGAGTATTACTAAACACTTGTCCACAGTAGTCACAACATGCTAGAGATTTCTTCATAGGTCCACTCACTTCTTCTTCAAATTTTCTTTTAGTTGACATATTGGAGATTCCAGGTGGTGAACATTGTCTAAAACCTGTGTTCTCTGGGCACCACGTTTTCCTATGTTTTTGCAGGTCATGATGACTTTGGAAAACAATACCACAGTCGTCACAGGAAAATGTCATATCTGTGATGTTTTCAGAGTACGTCTGTTCACTTCTGGGGTTAGTCTCTATATGAGAAATATTTTTCAGACTATTCTCTTTACATGCATTTGGACAAAGTCTTTGCCAGGGTGGTGTATCAGGTTTTAAATCAATTAAAAGATGACCATATGGTTTACTTGTAGCCTCTTCAAATGTTTGCATAAAATGTTGAGATCGAGTTGGATACATTTGACGACCCAAGGTCATAACAGGTTGCTGGTCTACTGGGTTGTTAAACAATATTAAATAATGCGAATTCCGTCTCTGCGTTGGGTTTTTGCTGAAAAATAAATTTTGGTTGATAGCGATAACAGAGAGGTTGCGATGATGGGAACCTTCTGTAAACAAGTCAGTTATTTTGGGATCTTTACTAGCCGTTGACATCAAATCATCAAGAACAATGGTATTTCTCACACTTGTGTCAAAAAAGTAGTCTTGGTCCAAATCTATGGGAATACCTTGAATAAACTCTACCGGAGGATACACCGACTGTAGAATGTCATCATAAAGAGGTTGCCAGCGACGATAAAGCCATACGATCCGTTGAGGCCAAGGTTTAATTTTTACACTTTCCAAAATGTGTCGAACAAGATACGATTTTCCGGATCCAGTTGGCCCGGAAACGGTCATGGTGAAGGGGTGTTGTAATTTAAAATCTTGTGGTGGCCCTGCATCTTTAGATTTGATTGACTGTGGTGGGGGCCGTGGCCCTGCGTCTTTAGATTTGTTTGACTGTGGTGGGGACAGTGGCTGTGAAGGTATAGATAATTGTTGTGATGGCTGTTGCTTCTCTTTTTCATTATTGTGCTTTAATCTTTTATGTCTCAACATAGCATCCTTTCTTGAAAACAATTTCTGACAATATGGACATGTTGCTTCCATCGTGATCTTATATCAAGTGACGTGGATTGTATGAAGACTATAGTTATAATATATGGTGGTGGTGGTGTGTGGTGGTGGTGGTGGTGGTGGTGGTAGTGGTGGTGGTGGTGTGTGTGGTGGTGGTAGTGGTGGTGGTGGTGTGTGTGTGGTGGTGGTGGTGGTTGTGGTGGTGGTGGTGGTGGTGGTGGTGGTGGTGGTGGTGGTGGTGTGTGTGTGTGGTGGTGGTGGTGGTGGTGGTGGTGGTGGTGGTGGTGGTGTGTGTGTGTGGTGGTGGTGGTGGTGGTGGTGGTGGTGGTGGTGGTGGTGTGTGTGTGTGGTGGTGGTGGTGGTGGTGGTGGTGGTGGTGGTGGTGGTGTGTGTGTGTGTGTGTGGTGGTGGTGGTGGTGGTGGTGGTGGTGGTGGTGGTGGTGTGTGTGTGGTTGTGGTGGTGGTGGTTATAGTGTTAAAACCCTGTTTTTAGTCGTTTTACCCCTTTGCCTTTTTGTGAGGATCTTTTCTTCTTTGACAAGCGTGCTTTTGCCTGTTCAACAACTTGTTGTGTTGGAGAGGTAAGAACAATCTCAGGAGTTGTTGAAGAGGACTTGCTACCATTCAAACCAGGCAAATCTATCTTGATCCCTTGATACTTTTCATAATAGATCACATAATCATCCATGTTTGTAAAAGGGTTGGGGTATCCCTTTGCTTGTAAATAGTAATACTAGGTCCATTTGTCAGGATCATCCAGATAAGGTTTCCAGTATCGACTGTTCATGATTTCTGTGTGGATGTGAACTAAGAAATGTTCTATGTTCAATACTCTTCACATCCAGAAGTGTCACTGTCACTAGTCTACTGACAAATGAAACTAGTTTGAAATCTCTAGTCTTTTTATAAATGTCTATAGTCTCTCTCTATATGCACTCAATTTCTAATGGGATTCATCTATCACTGTGCTATCTATAAATCACAGACACATATTGTAAACTCAAACAGGTTTATTCATAACGCATAGAAATATACAAGATAAATATTTACATATACAATCCAATATTTCTAGTGATAGACTGTTGATCATGTTAAAATCCTGGACTTGGCCTAAAGCTGAATGGTTTATTAGTATCCATGTTGGGTTGATTCCTCAGTTGTTGTATTGTCTTTCTCTCTACTATACCAACCATCCGTAGATAGTCACAGTCAGGAGACCACTTCTCATGTTCAATCCAGGGGTCGTCAGTAGGCATCCATTCCTTGAGACGAATACCACATTTAAAACAAATACACAAGTCCCCACGATTCTGATAACATAATCCAGCATGAGCCAAGTGTCTCGGATTTTGTTTCATCTGAATTGGCCAGTCTTTAAAGGAATCAAGTCTCTTCTCAAAAGAGGTGTAATCTGTCTTACTGGGTAATCCACCACTACAATCTGCAACAACAGTCTCATCAAGATACCCACAGACATCCATGTTGTCCGAGCTAAATAAAACACACCTGTATAGTAATAGTGTATCTTGCAGTGGAATGTTTCAGCAATTCATCCAGTCTCCAGGATTACATTACAAACATTTCACTGGCAGTCCATACTTTGGCATGAGATCCTGGGGTACTGCTTCCATTTTCTATCTTCGAGGTAAACTGCCAACAACACGAGTAAAGTCAAGAGCATATGAGAGTTCCACACTTCTCAAGAGTCAACTGAGGATGATTCTTCAACTGTGAGAGTTCGGGGTTTATATTGCCTTTCTAATCCATAAAAAAAGACATTGAGTCACAGGCCAGGTGTCAGGTGTGCTTCGCTTCAAAGGGCTATTATCTATAGACCACATGGGTGTCAGACCAGGTGCACGACACACCTGTATCACAGGTGTTCCTCACTTAGCAAGGCCATTATACTCCTTAATTCAAAAGGCCATTGTTCTTTAACAATAGAAGGATTAAAAAAGACCAGGTGCATGCTCATTAATTATTCAAAATGGCGTCAAAAAAGGAACTATGTTAACATCCCTACAACACATGTACTATACTCTTGTATAGTATTGTGTATTTTAGTGAA
The DNA here is from genome assembly GCA_936450465.1 of Gibbula magus. NCBI lineage: Eukaryota > Metazoa > Mollusca > Gastropoda > Trochida > Trochidae > Gibbula > Gibbula magus. The sequence goes on along the minus strand of OW388300.1, from coordinate 2,813,577 downwards.
ATGTGTAAAATGTGATAAAATATTATATTGAACTATCGTTCAGTGAACTGTCTAGTTTTAATCCCCGATTATGTCAAGTTTTCATACGTGTTCATTTCATCATGTTCTGTTATAAATAAACACTTTTGAGGTGAGAGTGTTATTCAACTTTTAATACGAGGATGGTACAGACATCTTAGAGTTAATATAGCCAACGTTTCTACGAACTAAAGTGTGATGTACATTTTCGATTTCGGAGGAACTTTTAAAGGTATATATTCGATTTTTTAAATGTAATATATAATGAACAATATAGTAAAAACAAGCAAAAATGTTTGCGTGGCTCAATAATATCCCCGACTGACATTTTTATTTTACTTACAGAGAGAGGTGTCGGCATAAACTTTGAAATGTAATTGCTAAGATTAAAGTGTTTGTGAAAAGGGTATGACAAATTTCTTCGTGTAAAATAGGTGGTTTTGGAAAAGTAGGAGTAAGAATAACTTGAAAAGGTAGGGATAACATAATACACTACTGCCATTACCACTGATTTCAACTTTATTTTGGAAATAAATTCATCATAATGGTACATGGAGGCACACCCGTGTAAGCACAGTGAGGGATATACAGCAGTTTATGACTGAAAGGAAATAAAATTTAACTTTTTTCCAAATGTACAATGTAACCGGAAAAATAACATAATAAAATCAACAAAAACATCTAATAAAGTACAGCAATAACAAAAATATGGTTTTGTAAATGAAATCTTATATGAATTATTATAATATATCCTCATATCAGTATCTAAAGAGGAAAACATGATTGTAGTGATAAATAATTATAATCGTTTCATTTACGATAATACATCCTGTACTTTTTCAAGTGTCTCAATTATGTATTAAACGTGTATGGATATTATGTTCAAGAGAGCGGCCTTAGCATAAGCGCTGTAAGCTTTTTGGCCAATCCCCATCACAATACATGTATACTATTATGAAATAAATATGTTTAAAATAATAACACACCAGAAATTATGAAAAAAATCGATGGAAAAGGATTACCAAACAGGCTTCAATAGCCTATATAAATGATTCTCCTAAAATAAACTTAAAACAAATCGGTTTGTTTAGTAAACTCGTAGTAGTTAAACATCTGGAAATAAATACCATTTAAATGACATTGTTAAATATCATTATTTTGGTGTACTAATCGCTTCTCTCCAATATGGCCATTTGTTACGAGTTGTTTTAAATTCATCAGTTTATTATTTCATCAAATTAACTTGAATCATAAGAGTGTGCTTCATGTTTAGCTTCCTTAAATCAGATGACAACGAAACAAACGAATTAGTGATGTGTATGATTTAAACATATTGTACAGTCGATCAGACTCATTGATTGGCATTCAAGATCCATTGTATGCTATTCACGGGAACATCGACACATTCGATTAACGCTCATTTTGAAGAAAAGAAACAAGGATTTATCATATAACCGAACCGAAATTCAACCAACAGGTATTCCCTCCGATAATGTAGGGTATTTGCTAGATTGTTGAGACACAATTATAACCCAACCAATCAATCAATCTGTCAAGTTTATTCCGTAAAATGCCTTAGGCCCACGTACAATACAAACTTAATAGTAACAATGCTTCCTCTGTGTAATTAGAACAGTTTGGAGAGAATTAGTACATTTTAAAGTATATAAAAAGTATTGCTGGTCAATATGATAAGGTAATGTTTTGAAATATTAACAGCACAAATCATGATAAACTTTACATTAAAATAGAAAATGAGGTTCATTTTCTACAAAGTTAGCATTGCAAATATAACAAAGTCTTTGGTGCCTTGAAAGTCCATCAAATCAACCGGTATTTTTGTATATTGGAAGTGCACCGATTCTGCGCCTTGCATCTTTAGTTTCACAAAAGACAAATAAGGTTCAAAACAAAATACAGTTTTGATACTTGAATATAGATCCAGCGATGTACATTTGTGCATTTCAGAAAATATGAATTGCTTGTGACAGTCACTAATTCTTACATGAAATTCCTTCAAAAACAGCTGCTCAAAAAAAACATGCTTGTAGAGAATATTTCGAACAAAATATACCTAAGTTTTCTTATCAACTTTGTCAAAATTGTGTAACATAATATAGCACTGCTTAGGATATCGATCCCAAGGAAAATGTAAAAGTTTAAAGTGACCCAAGTGACAAGTAAACCATTTGATGTGATGTTATAACAGTATATGTTAAAGCAATTTGACTCTAAACCCGTCTTTCTCAAACCCATACGGTGGTGTTTTGATTCGAGGAGAAAATCCGATTTCAAAGCGAGTACCGCTCAGAGCCATGACACCTTCATCCTAATGAGCTTTTACAGTTATCAACTAATTAGCCTTTGATCAGTGCCGCGCTATTTGAAGACGTGTATGACATCTATATCTATCCAGAGAAAAAATTAGGAAGTGATGATTGAGGCGATAATGAAATGTCTGACAAGATCTACTCAAGAAATTTAAGTCCTAGTACTTTGCAGGTTTTATCTTAGTTGTTGTTATGGTTATTGTGTGCAACATTCTCTTTAAATGTGAATATATGTATTCTGTAGACTTGAGCGGCATCAATATAAGCCATTTCATTTCCTTTAAAGAAAATAGTTTTAAAGTAAACTGTATTTCACCGATAATGGTGTAAGAATGAAACATACCTGTACACAGATAGTACAAATATATTTATTGTAAAAGGGCTATTTGTTGATATCAAATGATTTTACATAAATTGATGATGAAATTATCAACCAGCATATTACATATTTCAAAATGCAAGAGGTATTTACGACAAGGGAGAGAAACAAATGTTTATTACTGTCTCATCTCATACATAAAAAAATGGCACATGGTAAGAGAATAAACATGCATGAACCGCCAAAGTGCTACACGAGACAAATACACTAAAATTATATTATGTCGCAATAAAATATATTAAAATGTATTAAAATAATTTGCAATCACCCTCACTCAGCCATACATACTCATTCAACCACTTGCATAGTCTCAACCCGCAATACACACACAAGCACACTACCCACACACCAAACCACCCATATTGTCTTCTGTTAGTGATTCATGGTCACAGGGCAATACATTACATAAGCCTATCATTAGCGCTTTGATGTCACACTTGGAACGACACAGTGAGGTGGAATTCGTTAGAATCATATCGTTGGGCAAAGTATGACCGGATGTTTATTCACGCGGTCTCCGCGCTAATAGAAAGAGGACTAAAATCCAGATAAACAAACATAAATGTTATTGAGGTTTCAATTTGTGTTGATCTGTAAGGGATATATACAGTTCAATGTTTTAAACTATTTAAAAGAAACATTTTGAAGTTATCAGGTACTAAACTGACATATAAGTGTACGTGATTCAACACTAATTATTTGAATAATGGAATGAACCAGTAAAACTGTTGTATGTGTATGTAGATACCTCTGACATAAAGATATATATGTTAAATTGATATTGCGTACTAGTGAAACAAAATACATGTTTGTCTACTATCACAACTCGTTCATTGGCAGATTTCCTTCTTCGTAGACTGCCACCCATTTTGCCCCGTCACATATAGTATTATAGGTCTGTATCGGTAACTTTACATATTATTTCACTTTGAAGTCTATCCCGTGTAGTTTTGTTTCCACTTAATTTCTAAAATTATGTTTTAAAAACTAGTTTTTGATATCTTGTAGTTCCAGTTCTTACTATACGTGACATACATTCATCAGTCCAAATGGCAGTTTTCTTTAGCTGTCTAGTGCTTCCATCTCCTCACCGTCTGCAATAATATACTTCCTTATTCGTGAACAAATCGTGCATCCTTGTGTATTACAATATGTATATTGCAGTAATTGTAATGGACAATCTTCTCTAGCATTCACAAACAAGCATATATTTTTAATAAGTTCTCACTTTGTGCATACATTACACATATAGATAGTGGTAATATAATATTAATATAGTCGATGAAGACAAATATGTTATTCACTGTTTGTCTTTCTTGTCATAATAAAGTTTCATATTTAGCATATGTACACGGGAGCGGTCTTCACATAAGTTCAATTCAGCTTGTTGACCAATCCAATTCATGTATTTTTGATTTCATGAAATAAATATGTTTAAACCACAAATATGTTATGGATGATCAACTTCTTTATTAACAATAGCGACGTTTCGGTATAGATCCTTTATGCCGTTATCTAGCATATGGGAGAGATGATAAAAACAGAGGATATATACATGACATATGTTGGTACAATTTCTGTACTGGTATGATCATGAGATAACAAAAAACAACAAAGGTGTAAAAAGGAGGTTGAGATGAAAGGTGTAACAAGGAAGTTGTGATAACATGGATACCAGTGGAAGGCAAGTTAATTAACTTAGAATGGAGGTACAAAGCAGCAGTGAGGGGGACCAATCAGTGGGGATAACGATGGAAGCCAGAGTGAGTAGAGTGGAATAAGTATTTAAGAATTAAGCGGTTATAAGCTGTTCGGATGAAATAGCCTTGATCCCTATTATTCCATCCTTATCCCCCACTGATTGGTCACCCATCTATCATAAGGATCTATACCGAAACGTCGCTATTGTTAATAAAGAAGTTGATCATATGAACATATGACTTGATACAACTGGACATACTAACTAGCATACTTATTAGTCTGATGTTTTAAGCAACACCAATAAGTTTCCATCCGGCTTCACTTCAAAACAATCTTTGATTTGCGGGTTGCATGTTTAGTGTACATATGGCCGTCTAAAACAAGCTTGAAACCACCTTTGTTGGTTAAAATGACTTCCATTATGAATTGTTAAATACTGTACTTCATTTTTGGAGGCACATTTATACACATTTTTTATTTGATTTGATCGTCTCAATATCTCATCAAAATGTATAAGTCAATCTGTTAGAATCATATTTCAATAATTGGCAAACACTTTAATTCCTAAGATATACCCACTCTGCTAAAATCATATTCCAATTGGTAAATACCTAAATGCCCACTCCACTAAAACACATTTCAATTGGCCAACACTATAAAGCCTGGGGTATACCCCTCTGCTGAGATCACATGTCAATGTGTTAACACTGAATGCTACATCCTGGGACATATTGCTAAAATTACATTTCAATTGGCAAACAGTACTTGGCAACATTACTATTTACTAATCTAATATAAGTCATACTTTAATTTTGATGAAAATATATTTTTACTCTGTTTTAATACATATGTATACATATTTTCATATAATAGGACTTTTTTTATCCACTAGCACTCGAGCGCACATATGAAATTCATAACATACACTTACAGACACATACACAAGTACGGGGACTCACACACATACTTACATTCGTACCTACAATGATACACATACAAATGTACTTACGTAACATACCTACGTGATACCAGGGACCTCATATATATATATATATATATATATATATATATATATATATACATATATATATATATATTGTCCCTGGTGATACATACATGCATACATACGTGATACATACATGCATACATACCTAAACATGTACACTTATGTACATTTATGCACCCCTATGTACATACATGCATATACATGCGAAGACATGTACACACATACACACGCACACCCAGACCCACAGGCACGTGCATTGCAAGTTTTCACGGCATGTTAGACATCAAATTTATTGAATCAAAACCCGCCTGTGCAGTATCAAAACAAACGCAAAACTTTAATGAAGCTATAAAATCAATGTCATTTAGTTCCTGATACGTCAAACAAAGTAATCAATATGCTAATAAAAAGAATTTGACGTGACTGAAAAATGAATAAGATTTTTGCAGAAAACGCTGTCTCAAAAGTTAGGTTGACGGACTTTATATCATTACATTACACACACGTCCTTCCATTGGAAATATGAGAGATCACACTATATATTAATATTAATACAATTTACATTAGAATACTAATGGAAATCTTCTGCCGGTAAAAAAGCATCAACATAATTTACATTTACAAAATATTCAGGTTCTCTGGAGTATAAAAGAGCTCTGTCATAGCTTCATAAACACAGAGTTATAAATTGCATAACCAGGGCTTTGATTTCACTCGTAAAGCGGTATCGAACGGGCGGATGTTGTCTGAATGTTGAGTAGTGATGGGCTGGGTAAATAACAGGATGTTTATTCATGGTTCAGTGCACATAAATACAAACCCGAAGGTATCCTATGTGGCGATTTAGCGCCATTGAAGGCGGCCATTGGATTGATGAGAGCGTTTACCTTTGTGATTTTTAAAGATGAAAGAGAGACTTGTAATAAAATACATGTCTGTCTGTCTGTCCGTTTTTATTACAACCAGTCCCATTGTTGCAAAAGAATTTCACAGATAGATATATACACATATAAACTAAATTTACATTTATATCTTTATATGTTAGGCGACAAGTAAAATAAATATTTCTTTAAAAAATTTGTTATACTAAGATTATCCAAATTCTTCTATACGGCTCTGAGATTTTAGGACGCCTTGATATAATATTTATGGAAATTAATAGGTGACGCATATCCCTCCTTTTGTCACCTTTCACCGGTAGAACAGTTGATCTTCTTAATAAATAGCGAATTTGTTATTCCCCTCTCTGAACTACTTTTTTCAATGTTTAGGCGTCGTAGTGAATGTATCCCACTCTAAATCGTTTTATCATTTTATCTAGTTTGTCTTATATTTTAACATCTATTTTAAACTTTTATGGTATAAACATGTACATTTGTGTCTCATAGGCCGTTCGACCGGATGCTGTTTATTAAAACGTCTTCTTCTTCTATAATAGAAAATATACAATTATGCAATGTTAAATTGTGTCTCGGTGTAAAAGTTATTATTTCAAATATACAACTGTAATGGTCTATGGTGAATGTATGTAGAATCAAACACGAAAGTAATAAAACAATGGTTGTAAAAACTAAATATGCCATCCAATAGATTGCCCAAAATGGGTTATGATATGATGATCTTATATGATAAAAATGTCCAATGTTATTGTGTTACAGAAGTTAAAATTTGTTATTATCAGCTGGTTTCGATAATACGAATGCAACAGCGTTTAGTCCCTCATTCAAAGTTCTTCATATCCTTTAATCAAAGGCTACAATATGTATATTTGCAAGATTGGCTAAACCACTTTTCTGTAGTTAATAAATGCTTTTGTTTTATTACAGATCTATTTTAACTATTTTACTACAATTTATTTAAATGAAATCAGGTTATCCCCGTTAAATGTTTGGAAATATAGAATCTCCCTTACAAAATTATATGACTTATATGAAGACGTGGAATCCCGTGGAGTTCCGAACTCGGGCTATCAATATGTATATTGTCTAGCAGTGGAATCTCGGAATTATGTATAAAGCAGGAATCATCAATAGATTATTTACCAGTTTTTAGACAAATAATTCATGACCAGGCTACCAAGTTTACTTTAGTCAATTATCTTCTTCATCTAAATGTGTAATATATAAACATGTTATTAATCAATGTTGTCTGAAATATTTCGTGTAAAAAAATTCTAATACCACATGGTTTAAACATATCTATTTCATAAAATCAAATATACATGAATTGGATTGGTCCACAAGCTCAACTGAACTTACATATGAAAGACAAAGACAATTTATAAACATCGTATGGAAAAAAGGCATAATTAGCGTTGACTTCTTTCATGCATAACTTCATCATGACTTTTAGCTTGTTTACTAATCCAGGCTAGCTCATTAAGAACTATTTTACATTCTAATGTGGTTTAAATAATATTTATTCATGTAGTCAGATACAGGGCGATAAACGAACAGGGTTTCTCTATTTAAATGTTTCTACCCAAAATTAGCAATAAAACAGTACAATTACACCATAACTGTCATCAATATTTACATTGATGTAGAAAAACACAGCATATTTGTTTATAGATATTCATGAGAAGCGTTTGCTAAGAGAAACTTATGAACAGACTGGATTATTTATGCATTAACATGATTTGACAGTGTTTTGTTACCAAATAGACAATGTAGTAGTTTGTGATTTCTAAATCCATCATTTTGAACAAGTTCGTGAACGTTGCTTTTGTTGTCATTTATTTTTTTCTAAACATTGCTTACGATTCGGATTCCTTTATATTGTAATCAAGATATTCCATTCCATTACGGCGGACGGTAGGAGTGATCTTTTATATAGTTCCGTACAGCAACTAGGAACCTGTATAGCGTCACCATTTTTTAATTCATAAAGTGACTGATTATTTTATTATCATTGGAGGAATCAGCTCCGACAGATAATTAGGCATCATATTCGCGTTCAATGTATAGAACAAACACATTTTATGTTTATATCGTCTAATCGCTAGTGAAGAGGAGCCAGTTTCATATAACTTTTTGTGAGTTGTACATTTTACCTTTGTTCTTACGCAAACATTCTAATGCATTAATTCCATCAACCACCCGATGTCACAAACTCTTGAATATACCTGTACCATTCTCCATGCCTTATGTATTCCAATTATATGTATACACAACGGAAATAAAGAAATTGAATTAAAATACCAGAGAGGACAAACAGTGACTTTTGAGATACATATATATTGGACTTGCTGGTTCCAAAAAGCTTTAAATATTCAATCAAGACGAATAAGAGGCAGAAATATATGTTATTTACGTGTCACTTGCTGCATTGAACAATTAAACTTAGAGGATATAGAATCACAATAATCCATTTCTTGAATGACATAAATGTGTTTAAACCATAATAATAATAAATTCAGAACATTAAACCTAAACTTACCAATTGAAACTGGAAGATGGCATAGCATACCAAGAGATGAAAGAACTTGTAAAATCTGTAACCTGAATGAAATAGGTGACGAATTACACTATATACTTACATGCCCAACGTTATATGAAAAACGAAAGTTATATTTACCCATTATGCAGAGTTTAAACGCTATATGTAACCTTACCCATGCTCTAACTCCATCAACTAAACGAAATGTGAAATTTTTGTCAAACTTCGTTATCCATCTTAACACTATGTTATCCAATGTCTAATCACTAAATGATATTTTACACTTAAGTTATGTAACCAACTGTATGTGATCGGTTAATTAATTAATTATATATGTAATCAATAATCGTCTGCCATAAGACGCATGCCTTTATTATGAAAATATGTATATATGTATGCTTTTTGAGTAATAAAGTCGTTGAATCGTTGAATAAAAACAGCAACTGGCCATGAGGCGTATGAGACACGATATCACTTTAATAATACCATCAACACTTATACACAATAAAACCAGAATGCATACACACGCGCACGCACACATACGTACTCACGCTCATACGCATTCTTACACATCCTTTTATTTCAGAAAAATCTGATATACATTTAAAAGAAAACTACAGCTATTGATGATAACTGTGATATTATATAAGGCTATTCTGCCGATATATTTCGGCGCCTAAACATAGTATATAAAAGAGCGGCAAGGGGCTTTACAGACTTACTATCATTAAAACATAATACCATGTTCTGTACTGGTGACAGTGATTGGTATGTAGGGTGTGCAATACTTATATCTTACCAAAGCTTGTATCTGAGATCCGAGGAATAAGTTATCTATTCGACGATTGATTTCATAATGGATTAAGGAGGATTACCGACGAGTAATAATTTCAAATTATCATTGAGTTGGTATAAACAAATATGCTATTAACGTTTAGCGAGTTAATTCAGTTAAGCAAAAGTAAGTGATGTCATTTTAAAGTTGTGTCAATGGTAATTGTAAATCGTTAAGTGAGGAAGATTAAAATGATTGACATGCAAGGCGTTAAATGCATTTTAATTTTAATGTTTTTGTATAATAAAACCTTACTTAACTAATGCATATTGAACGTATTCCGATCTGATACTGGTTGAGGTGTTTGTCACACAGACAAAATTTAGAATGATAAACCATAACAGTTATAACAAATTTAAATACTTACAGAGTGCAAATTTCGCGAACGATTCGCGAACAATTCGCGAACATTTCGCGAACAATTCGCGAACATTTCGCGAACATTTCGCGAACATTTCGCGAACATTTCGCGAACATTTCGCGCACATTTCGCGAAATCCGGTGTACTTAATTCTGCACAGTAGTGTAGCAAGGGGGCGGACGAGATCCCGAACGGGAGCACGCACCACTGAAAATGTCTCCCGTCCAGGATGAAGCGGAGGTACCTGCGGTCCCGATAGTGAATCGGAACGTGCAGGTACGCATCCTGTAGATCGAGAGACACCATGCAGTCTGAGCGCTCCAATGACCGCATCACTGAGGGAAACGTCAAGAGTCGAAAATATGGCGGCCGAACGAGGAAGGAGCGGTTGAACACCTTCAAATCATGAATTAGCCGCCATTTTTTCGAGTTCCTTTTGGGTATTACGAACACTGGGGAGTAAAACCCCGGCGTTTGATGCGGGGTCAGGACCTCCTGCACCGCCCGTTTGGAGATTAATATCTCAACCTGTTCCAATGTCAATTTGAGCCGGTCCCCTGCTAAGGGACGCTCCATTGGAGTACAGGTGAGGGGCGGCGGAGATGAGACGGGAATGCGGAACCCCTGACCCAGAATCCGACACACGTAAGGGTCTAACCCTAACTGTACCCAGTTGCTGACAAAATCTTGGAGCCGACCCCCCACCGAGCCCTCCGATACCGGGACGAGTGGAGGGGGGAGCAGAGGGGGTGACCACGAGTCACTTCCTCCGCTTCTTTTGCGGGGTACGACCTCCGGCGCCAGGCCGGGGGGACTTTGGGGACTGACCCGTGGATCCACGGCCACGACCTCCCCGCCGAAAGTCCGTTTTCGCTTTCTTGGGGGAAGGTTGGCCACTGCCCTGGCCTTGCCCCTGACGAAAATTGGTCTGCGGACGCTTCGGTGTCGTTTGCCTCTGCGTGACGAGCCGATTGGTGAGGTCTTGCTGTTGGGCCTCCTGTCGTGCTCTCAAAACCTCAGGGATACGACCCCCAAACAGAGTTTCAGCGTGAGCAGGGGCATGTCGAAGGAACGACTTATGATCGGGGTTGAGACCTGAAGTTGTCTCTGCGCAGTACTGTTATACCCGATGAAATTCGCGACGCTGACAACATGATCTGCGCAAGGTCCGCACCTACATCGCCGAACGCTTTGAAAAACACCGGGTCCCCCGCCTCCATGCCCGCCTGCTAAGCACAAGCCAGCATTGCCTGACATGTGAAAGCCACGTTGTTGCCCAAGCCTAACACCGAGCGCGCCTCCCTGTCAAGATGAGAAATCTGTGCCTCAGACACGCGGTGAAGCAGGTTGGTGGCAAACAACCGAGACGCACCCTGATCGAGGGAAGGCGGAACAAGTTGAAAAGGCACCGGATACAAGGGCAGTTGCCGTCTGCGCTTGTCCGGCACCACCAAAGGCGGAAGCAGACGATTGGGCATCGCAGATGATATGACTTATATATGGATATATGACTCCATATCCTCGGTGGCGTCCAACAGGAACCTATGAGGTGGAAGGGCAAGACGCGCGGGAGGTACCTCGCCATCAGGGCAAAAGGAAGCCTTCCTGGCCGCCAACGTGCGCGGACCTGTCACGCTGACTTGGCTAAGTGGAACGTCCGCGAACGAAGCCACTTCGGATAACATAGCGATTTCGCCAACCACTGGCGGATCCTCCGACAACCCCGTACCCTCCGCCTCCGTTTCTATACTGATGAACGGAGGGTTCGATAGGTCAACGTAGATGGGGTCGCGGATGCTGAGGCCCTAGCGGACGAGGAACACGCACCCTGAGGTACGACATCCGCATAGGGCTCACACGGTTGCGAAGTCGTAGTGTGAGTGGGTAAGGTCCGCGGACCCAGACGCGCATCGAACAAGGAAGAGACCATATCCTTGACGGATGCCAGACGGAGGGTCGGATCGACCTTGTCAAACCTAGCCTTCTTTGACTTCTTCTTCTTGCTCTTGGGCGTAGTGGGTCCGCCCACCTTAAGTCTAAGCGGAGACAACCGCTTGTCTGGCGAAGGAGGGGACAACGGGCGAGTCCGCGGACGAGAACCGGAACACGACGGCGGAGGGGGGGAGAGTAAAGCCTTCGACCCCCTAGCGGGTTCGGACAGGACCGACGATTCCCTGTCGAATTCATCCGCCCGTTCCGTGAGGACAATGTCTACGTCCTCCTCCGGAGACGGATGACGAACAAGATACCTCTCCCTACGTTGAGCTGACGACGCACGCTTCTGAGGCGCAGCCCTATCGGCCACAGACTTGCGTATGGCGGAAACGTACGCGTGGAACTCCTCTTCGCAAAGGTCCTTGCACTTCCTACATAACAAGTGCGGATCCTTAGAGGCGGACTTCCTGCCTCCGCAATTCGTGCAAAAGGCGGAGTACATGGCGAACGATAAACGATAAAACGCGTAACGTAAGCAAAGGTAGAGACAGTCGAGTCACCTACGCGGCGTGGCGAAACACGAGACACTCGCTCGCGTAGCGTAGACGAGGTGAATCCCTACGGAAAAACACCTAAGCACCGTAGCGTAGACGAGGTGAGTCACACACGTGAAACTACTAAGCAGCGGAGCGAAAGAACAACAACTCTGACGATAGGTAATCGAGAGAGTTGAACCAAAGACTCTGAACTCGAAGAGCACAAAGTCAAAATCAAGTAACGACCCGCCAAGGAAAAACAAAGACGAACAAGCCAGACAAATACTAGGCTAAACACTTACAAGATAAATCAATCTTTATTTCACATAACAATCGTGCATATACCAAACCATAAGTGACAGGCGTAGCGAGTCACTTGAACCACACTGATTCAACCTAAGGCGATGGACCGGCGAAGCAAGTGACTGGCATAAGCGAGACACAAGCGAGTAGATGCAGGCCATGTAGAATCAAGCCTTTAAAGGGGAACCAACCGGCGAAGCAAGTAACTGGCTTACGCGAATCACTGGGGTGGATAGTAAATATGTTTTTAGAAAATGAAGTACAACTTTAGAATACATACAACACTTTTGTAGAATTATGTTTCATTGTCGCTGTATATGTGTCACTGATGACACATACGTCAGTGATATATAGAATACTAAACGACGTCCTGTTTTATAACATGTTTATGAAGCGAGTGGATGGTTTGGAACTTTAGCGAGCGAAACCGAGTTTCATAAAAATGTTATGAAACGGACCGAGTTTAGTATTTTATGTATTACTCAATGATGTAAATAGCGCTGAATTGCAAGAAAATCGTTTTAGTGACGCTTACTTGCAAATAGGCCACCCGCTATTGCAGTCGTGCGGCTAACATTGTGACGTCAACCAAAAACGACTATGACGTCACGCGTCGATTATGAAGTTACGGCAGCCCGCGGTGGTATCACACATGTTTGTAACCAACTCATTGTTATCTTATGAGTGATCTCATCACTTTTGAGTAATAAATTCATTGTAACACTTTAACGTTATTGTTTAGGGTAGTTTGATCAATGTTCAATCATATCAAGTTAATGAATACACTATCAATCTAAAATTGAGATTGAAAATTCCAGTAATCAGTAGATTATTTAAGACAAATTATATCCATTCATTATTTAGGGCATGTATGTGATTGCAATAACAAACGTATTTGGGTACCCCTCACAGAAGTATACAATATACCATTAGGCTTCTGTCTAGAGGTCATCTAAAACTGAAAACATGTTAAAAATATATTTGTTGATTTGTAGTGATACTTGATCATATCAAAATTTACCGACTCAAAAAAAAATCCTTGCCATTTTTTTACAATATTCAATTTTATAAGATTATAAGAATAATATCTAAAGACTTGGTAAATTTGGTATTGTGAAGATTTTGAATAACATGAACATATATATGACAAGACAATAACACTTCATAACAGCTAGAGACATTACAAGTGCAAACACACAATACAATATTGCCAGTCATACTATTCGTATCATTATTAGGAAGAAATTATGAAGTCACTAATTTCATTTAATAGACTCACATCAGAGATGAGATATGTTATATTTAGCTCATTGATAGCTTTATTAATCACCCGAATGTCAAAATTAACTGATACCACAATTTAGAATAGGTTTTCAATTGATCATCAACTGTCAATGCAGTTGCTGGTTAATTGAACATGCCGTTTGGATGTGTAAACACACATTGATAAATCAGGCAATAAACGTTGACAACTATTAGTGGGGTCGGTTTGAGAAGCTGTCACTTCGGTGTGGCAAGGCCAAGGATAATTGTGTTTAGAGTGACAACCTATACCTCTAGGAAAGGCAGTTTAGTGATACTTCCAACAACAATTATATCTTAGTTAGATGTTCCCTTTTGTATTATAAACAACTATAGGAAACTTAGTTTTATTTTGTATTTTATCATACTCTGCTTAATGTAAAATGTTTTCCCTATCCATTACCATATTCCATCAGACCGACCATATGTGCGTGTGTTCAGACCTTTTTCCGAAAAAGTTTCAATATTTTATTTAAACTTATTCCATATATCAATATAATATTTGAATTGTGTATCTTATTTTGTTAACGATTATGTTATTTCCCGTTTACTTTACAGAACAGCTGATACAAACTGCATAGGATAGTCTCAGTAAAACTGCAATCTCAAATATTTGTTTATCATAATAAAATGTATAGATATACAGAACAATTAAGTGGAATATTCCTAAATTCGTCAACTATAAACTGTCTGTATAAACTTCAACGTGTATCAGTAGATAGGGTGAACTAAAACCTATCTTGAGTCAATGTGATATCCAAACTAAGCTCCAAATTCATAATTTTCTAGGTCATGATTCTACAAGTATGGGATCTTCTCGTGTTTTGACTGAGACAACAGTTATTCAAACAAAGTTATGTTGTGACGATTCTAACGATGTTTTGCTTGGTTACGTTACTATGTTTCAAACCATGACTGAGCAAATGTAGACCTCAACATGTCTTTTCATTCTGTTATTTCCATATTGTCAACTCTCACGTGTAACCCTCAGCGGATGGCAATGTATTCAATATAGTAGACAATCGATTGCGTTAATGTAGGTCACATTAACAAAGGCAGACACTGAGAACATTTGCCTCAGCTACAATGTTACTCCATTTGATGAGAATAGCGTTCTTGTGTTACGCTAATTATATATTGGCTATCAGGAAAGTGACTTAACTTATTAACGCTTTTGCATTTTTTTTTAGCGGCATGAATATTTTTAATGATATTTTTAGTTTTTAACTTTGACATAAGCCAATACTAATGTACGAGAGAAAACAATGTCCATCTATCCATTTTGTTTCCAAACATTTCGGCTGATTGCAACATTCCTGATTTGCTGTCTCTAGGGAGCAATCATCGTATTTTATATTTGGAGGCCATCTAGATAAGGATCATCAGCACAACATTTTTTTATAAGCTACAAATGATGTAAAAACAAATTGTTCACCAAAAAAAAACAAACTAACCAGTGCCATCCTAATATAAAGCATCGAACCCAACGGTTGAATGGCCACTCTCATCGCTCAATATCGTTTTTATATTTAGCAGACAAAGTGTTATGAAAAATTGTGTGAATAATTACATTGCCACAAACATTTACACAATTTAGTATAACACTGGCCTTCAGTTTCATAGAAAAAACCTTTAAACGAATTGTCCAGTGTTATTCTAATTATTAACCTTCAATGCATATGTTTCCTGTGAGTGATACGCCATAGACTGACAAGGACAGGTCAATTTAAATTACAATTGCAAAGGGTTGGAGTGAGTGAGTGAGTGAGTTATTGTTTAACGCCGCTTCGGCAGTATTGCAGCCATTAGCGGCGAGATATTTAATTTATTAGCCTAATTTAAAAAAGAAAATTGCAATTGAAAAACAGAACACGACACGAAGGCCGTAAAAACATCAGCGTATTATCACAAGTTGAATAAAAGCTGATAGTGAAAAGTTAAAATTTACAACTTGTCAATAAGGTGTATAGCCTTCACAAAATCTAAAACACGATGCTCACCAAAATTTAAATTACAATTGCAAAGGGTTGGAGTTCCAGTGATGCGCTCATTGTCGGTGTAATAGACAGAGTCAATTTGAGGAATTCTGCTTGTAATTGACATACCAAAGTTCACTGTGACACTGAATTCTAATTTTATTTTTGCATTATTTTCGTAATGATCTTACCAAATTGTACATTTTATTTTAGATTTGCAATAAACCTATAGATTCGGGTCAGGCATCTGCCCTTTGTAAGTACGCCTTCAGTTTGAATAAGATCTGAGGTTGTGTGGAAATCATTTGTTGAGATTACAACTAGTAATGCAATTTAATTATACAACGGACAAGGTGTATGGTCCAGGAACAAAAAAAATAGATAACAAACAATGTAATCTGCAGTGTCAACACGTACATGTAGAAGGATGTCTCAAGAATAATAGAATGACTTTATTTCATAAGGGTACGTGTGTTTTATAGCGTAATCAGTGTTTGCTGTGAAATCAATTGAACCTGGCTTTTGGTTGGTTTCAGTATTACATTCACTGTTTGGTCGATGTGAGTGCAGTCAGAAAAAGTAATACCTATACTTCATGTGTGTATTTTAGACATGCTTTGTTACATGAGCTTCAGATAAGATGAATTTTTTGTATAATAAAGAACGGAAATGTTTTCATTAGGACGACTTTTGAAGTGAATCTGTGTACTTTCAAACTGCCAAGTATTGATGTCGATCTGTTGTTTTGATAACTACACATTAACATTACATATTTCCACATAATAGAACGCCAGAATATTTACATTTCTGTTGTATCCTCTACATGTCAGTTGCCTCAGTTTATTAATGTAAGAAGAAGGCAACTTGTTCAAACAATGTAAAAGGTTTTTATGCAAGCTTGCACAGAGCTGTCGGTTGTGTTTACTTCAGACATCCTTTATCCTCGTCCCACAAGAACTTGATCAGATTTATATTCGGCTGCGGTGCCAAAATTTGATCTGATGAGGATGTAGGCGCCCTTAATGATACATGACAGTGGGGACACGTGAGTTTCCATCCTGATAAAAGCTGATTGAATGAGACCTCAACTTAGAATTTGTTTTAGCGGTCAACTGTGACATCTTTACTACTACAGGAAATTGTTAAGGGCAATTTGCCCACGTCTATTTGCATCACACAAACGTATGGATTAGTTTGCCAGATATGCGAACTCTGCATGTAATGTATATCATCTGTAGTAGAAATACTTTGTTAGCTTTGACCAGTGAATATAATAGTTTTATTTCACCATATTTTGATATTTTCTGAACCATTGTAGTGGTTTGTAGCGATGAAAACTGAATTTACAAAGAAACAGTGACAGATCACAGACAAGGGGCCTTTTACGTAGTGTTGTCAGTGATATTGGTCTCTGTAGTTTCACTGGTTGCCGTTGACCTTATTATCATGCTATCATGTTTTAATAATTGAAACTTATTTTCAATAATTTCACTTGTAACTATGTTTCCTTCCAAGATGACAAGGTGACATATATAGCGTTATTTTGATGCAGTGACGCTGTAATGATGTCCCTTTCCTCAGATGGAAATAATTAAACTGCAATCTTTACATAAAAATCCCCTTGTCGCCGTCGATTATATAAGAGACAGGTTTCCCAATTGTACATTATATTTAACAAGTTGACTCTACCGTATCAATCATTTTAACAGGAAAATATCCATGGGTACAGACTGTAAACGAAGCACGTGAAACAAAGTAGTTAGGTTTCCAGGATGAATACACTTGGAAATAACGTTTCTTATTTATCACATTTTTTTTATTAAGTGGTTGCAAATCCATGGGCCTCATTTCTCATTCAACACTGATATTAACTCATAAAACGCACTATGGCATTAAAGTTTCGGTTATGTGGACGATGATCGTAAAGAAAAACTACAAGTCAGGTTCAATTTTACAATTTATGAGATGACATAAAGCCAAGTATGACACATGTATTACATTCTGTTATCTGGTCTTCAGACCACAGTGTATTCAGAAAACATGTATTGAATATCAAGAAAACCTGTCAAGATAAGGCCATATTCAGGTAGAGGATTGAAGATGAAGAAATGTATTTCAGGCAAGCTTCTACTGATCACATTTCTGGTACCAATCACAACTTATTACTGTTGTAACGTTTACCGAGCATTCGATATGAAAACGATTATAAAAACCCATTAACACTGTAACTTATTTTTATGCTAATTGTAATGACTTTTTCAGACCACCTTCAGAATGTAATACTAACAAATAATCTGAGATTACTTTAAGGGTATTATTTGATTAATCTCTAAACAGGTTTTGAAATTGACAAATTAAAATTTCATCATTGCACTGGATGTTAAAATATGATGTTTAGGTTCTAACTTTCTACGTTCTACCAAGTAAAACATTTAAGCCATATATATGAAGCTTTCAGTAGAATGGACTTTTTTGTCATGCAGCGACAGACAATATCACAATATAAAGGTTGCTTCAGCAATCAAACAAAGTTCTATGATCATAGTGGAACAAATACTGTTGTAACATGGTCATTGACCGTTCCTGATTTCCTGAGATTTAAAAACTATTTATTCATATAGTATGGAAATAACGCAGGAAATACAATATCTTGCTGACGGGTGTCAACTGCAAGTAAAATGAAAACCAATCAAACTTCTGAAGAATAATGTATCAACCTATTTGTCAGGTAAACAGTAAGTTACAAGGAGTGGAAACAGACACTGCATACATACGTTATCCAAACTGTTCATAGTTTATACATTCATTGGATAGATATCAAGTCACTGAAGTTAATGCAATCCATAAAACTCATATATACGATATGTAATGAAACATTTAATCTATCTAACTAAACATATTCAACAGGGAATGCGAATTTCAGTAGCATTAAATCATTCATCAATAGATTTGAATGTGTATGCAACAACTATTTACTGTAGTTTGTTCCACTTGATCACCGTTAGTGCCACGCAGACTTTACAGCTAAGTTAAGCTAAATTAGTTTGATAGATGGACCTGTTTATACAGAATTTATCTCATCGAGTGAAAGGATATATCTTAAAGAGTGGCATAAGGTTATCCATGTAATTACGTTCGAAAAGGGTCGTTTTACTGGCGAGCGGCCACTAGGAACAGTGCGGCACCAAAGCAACACTGTGACGTCATATGTCAAGTCTTTGCGTCAGACCATTGGTTTATGGCGTCAAATCATATCGGTCACTTGTCGTAGTAAAAATAATTATTTTAACAGTAGCTGGATAGAGAGTTTATTTCACTGATAAATCTCAGTATTTCATTGCTTGTCATGGAATAAAAAAAGTGCCATTCATCAGCAACTCTAGCAGATGCTAGTAGTGTTTACGTATCATAATAGTATTGCAAACTTATTTGCGTTAATGATTATATTTGCAGTAACGTCGTGAAATATTCCTCAATTATCTTAAAACATGCCTTGGTCATACGACAGGCATGGCAAAAACATAAATTGAGCTTATTTCAGTATCTTTTTTTTTCAAATTGTATTTCCAAAAAGTTGTTGATATCAATTAGAAATATAACTTTCATACACACATATTTTATATGATGTTTAGCGATAAATAAAAGGCATATTAAGATTGCTTTCTGAATTATTTAGTGAGATTTCAACTCAGCTTTTGGTTTCCCATGGCTACGGCGTTTGACAGTTGTATCCTGGAAACAGGAAATTAACATGTCTTGATGTGGAGAATCATAATGATTTATCTTTCAAATTTTCGCAAAAAATACATATGTGTTGTTCCCTATCTTATTTGAATCTTAAATTGACCATGTGCTGCAAGCGAATACCGAAAAGTATTTGTAACAAAGGTCACTATTGTCCTGTCAGCTGGCTTCATAAAATACATAGAAAGGTTGGATGTCTGTTTGAAAGACATTCATACGTTATAAATGCTGCCTATATGTTCGAAATGGTACTGGTATTCCACTTTGAATTGATGACATATGACATAATATGAATCCATATGGATATCTAAATATGTAATATAATTTTATTTGATCCTGCTTAACCATTGGTACTGGATTGCTACCTGGAATTGTTAAACTCATTCCATTAATCCTTGAATGAGGAATTTATTTCGCTTTTGAGTAAACGTTTTTCAAGTTCAAAGTATTTTGGAGTGTGCGGCGCTAAATCATATAAGGTTTAATTGTAGCTGCGTTTTGTAGAGTATTAAAATCCTTTGTTCCTTTGCCGTGACATAAAAGAGCAGGGTCATAAAGAAAATAATTTCATTTCAGGTTTTTTAAAATGTGTTTTGAAGTTGAAGATCAAATAAGACTATATTTGATAAACTCTAGGTGGTGAATAAACTTTGATAAAAGCTGAACGTTGTTTTTCTAGGACTGTTTATGTCTAACTCGATTGTACATCAAAGAGATAATGTACAAAGGAAATACAAGTTTGATTACGTTTAAAGTTTACATGTATATTTATATTATCAAGGTTTGTTTCATCAAATCAAATCAATGTTCATAATATAATGACCATGCCCAACTTTCAACAATAACAGAATCCTCAAATCATCAATAAATGTATTTATGAATTGATTCATGTTATTATATGTATTTTGTTCCATTAATGGTGCGGTTACTTTCTTCGTCAGTATGTCAGTCCATCTGACTCTCTGTAGAAGAGGATTAATTATGAACACCTATACCTTTAAGTAGAGAAGTTTCAACATTCTTCATTACCGTTAACTCCTCTGGATTCAAACTTAGAACATGGGACGATGATGTCTGTATGACTCCAAGAAAATCGTGTCTATACGTACATATGACATAAATATGTAGAAGTTGATGTGAAACTTCTCTTGATTGTCGGAGGAAAGTGTTGTTGATATATGGAGACTATTTGTCAGTGACGCATTACTATTTGACATACATACACACACGTGTGTGATAAAAGCCCGTATTTCGTCAATAAGTTAACATTTTCAAAATCACACGTGATGTTAAAACTATCTCTTTAACTTTTTACTCATGTTACTGAGAAATGATACATTTAAGATGTTGGTATATCTGCGTTTTAGTAACACTTTGGTTAAAACTGATGTAATTCTATAACACATACATAAACACACTTTACATCATTATGATTAAAATATCCAAGCCTAACTCACTTTCAAATTCTGACAGCAAATATGCCTTAAATGTGGGGAAGTTAGACAATGTCGAAAATTAACATGTTTTTTTAAAAAAAATTAAAATTAAAATCACCGATATTTCACAAACGGTTGTTAGGATCACACAATACTCCAACATGAAGGGTTTGTGCCCAGGGTATATACATGTACGTAAGTTAAACTCACTCTGAGACAGGATGATTTGTATACGTGGAATATATCATAATTACATGATAGCTTACTATGTTTCCTCTTCTATCCATTCATTGGAATATTATATAAACCTAAGGAAGATAAATACACGTACACGTTGTGTTAATACTGTACTGTTATGCAGCTTTATTTGTGAGACAGTAAGTAAGATTGCTTCTATAACATAAAACAGCGAATCTTCTTTTTGCTCAATTCTCAGCTCTACTCATGCAATTCAACTACTTCATTGCTGCTTGCGACGACAGCAATGTTGCAAATCAAAATCATTGAAATCAGATACTGGTATGGTTCTGAGCGAGAACACGTTGTCTGAATACTTAAGCCTAAACGAGCACTCGCCTTTCCGTATGATAATGGTATTGTGAGCAAAGAGAACAGTTCATGTGATAATGGTATTGTGAGCAAAGAGAGCAGTTCATGTGATAGAGATTATACGAAAAGGACCGCAATGTAACATGCAATTGAACTATTTATACAACGGGGCACTCTTAGATAAACAGTAAATTATAATCATATACCTATTGTTTACTTATGTTGAATTTACACTCACTCACGTCGGGGTCGATTAGTACTTTGTCAGGCAGACTCTATGATTGAACGGGGTAAGTTGATTTCGCACTCACATGCTCTCAGACACGTTTGGCCAATGGACAATTGTCTCAGCTGACGGACTGTACATCGCCACTGTCTGTCTGCAGACGTTAAAAGCCAATGACACGACAAATTCATTATTAGTTGGTACTCTATCATTGTTGTCAGATCAAATATGTCAGACTAAAGTATACAACAGATGTTAACAATGTTAACATAGGCAACCTCGTAGACACAGTATATAGGATTGGTTATATGCAATTCATCAATACCAAACTTCATTCGTGCCCTCCCAAAGGTTGGTCTCAATTTAATGTATCCTCACATTCCACTAAATGAGGTGACTTATATAAAGTACAGCTTCCGTATAGTAAGGACTACGACTTTAGAGGGATATTTACATTTTAGAGTGAGGTGTTAGGTGTGAGTCAGTTTTATGAAAGTCAAAGGAGATACGTGTTTGACAAATTGCTACTAAATGAAACTGATGCACTTTCCAAATGTATCTGCTGTGTTTATTTAGAACACATGATGTGATGTGAACTGCCCTTATATTGTTCCTTCAAAATGTGCCACCATCGTTAACTGATATAGATGTGTGGAAAATAGATTTGTGTGTGACATAGTTGTAGCGTGACAACTCAACACATTAATCAAACCCATTTATCTTAACTTGACATTTGAATAAATCAGTGTAAGCATATACTGATCACCTGTAACAATTGTTAAATAGTGTTCATCATCCTTCTTTCGAGTTAAGTTATTACAATTTATTGTGAATTATTTTTGTAACAGTTGGATGTCTGCTGTAAGCGTGTATCTTGGAGTGTTTCAACATATTTTAATTCTGATACATGTTATTATTCTTTTTGCTGAATAAGGGATGCTTTCAGTCGACGAATATGTGCGGCTTTCGTTGAATGAGCACTGCTTTTAGCTTACACATATATGCGTCTCTCGCTGTGAGTAGCTACTTAATTTGTCGCATTTGTGCGGCTCTCGACCTTAATGAGTAAATGATGACACAGTGAAACATCGTCCTGTGAGGATCTGTATCTAAAACTTTGTGTAAAACGTTTGATATGCGGTTATAGTTGCAAATGATGTTTACATTTGATCTAAGTTCTTAGATACACACAATTAAGTTGCCATATCTTGAAATAAGAATCCACGTGTAAACAACCAAGGGAAGATGCTATCAATAACAATATATATATCGCAAAAACGTTCACTTAGATGTATATTCCTGAAACAATTCCTGCAAAATGAGTGTTGTACATACACTCTCTATAGAATCAACTCATTCCGATTTCTACCAGTACAAGACATCCATGTACCTGCTCATAGTGAGGTGTATCACCATCTGTAACATACACTGTGTCTATCCTCTACACTGGAATCAAGCAGATAACATGATGTCACTTACCTTAACATTTACATTTCAAGAGAATCAACTAATGACTTCACAATTGCACTCTGTATGCATGAACGTGGATATGAACGAGAACACGACAATGTAGTATGAAAGTCCATTGACATCGTGGAAAACTGTGATTCGAGTCGATAACGTTCATGAAAACCACGCCCAAAGAAAACTGCTATTTTTGGTGGAATCACTTGTATACCGTAACCACGTACATATGTACCGGCATCACCACTTTAATGCGAATGCGTGCCTGTATTGTTGCCAGTGGTTGTATAAAAATATGTTTCACATGTTTTTCTGATCAAGCACTGATCGAAAACTGAACAATTGCTATTGTCTTAGTTCAACAATCGTCATTCTTTTGTGACATGACAACTTCTGAAATTCGAATATATTATGTAGAAATGATGCAAGTTCATAATGTTATAATATTGCTGAACTGTTCATTATAGAGTTTACGATATCTGATAAGATATCTGGTAGGCGCCTCTTTTGGCCAACAGTGTATAACACTTTACACCCGGCTACACAAATGTGTCTCTACCCGCAAGGCTATTTCAGTCCCCTGATCCACTTAATATAAATTCACCTCGTATCGCTGACGGTTGTTTACTTGTCAGCCAGTGAAATGGTGTGATTTGAATTTGAATGTTCGCTCATCGATCTTCTAACCTAGGTACTGGCATTGTTGCTCGAATGTAAGTCATGTGATTGGCTGGTTAACCATAGCACGAATCTGCGCGGAGTACCAGCGGATTTAAGTAACATACTTTGAGTTTTCAAACATGGTTAAAACAGATATTAATTCTTCAAAACATATTATGAAAAGAAGGCAGAGCAACCATTGGTAAGCTTGTGATGTCACTTTTAGTGGGATACTTAACTAAAATGTTTTCTTCAGGAAAAAAAAATACTTGCTCATTTATTTAGCATCATTAGTATGTTAGTGGCATGCTTACGGTTTTCATGTCTCATTGTTTACTGACCTCATCTACATCGATCATATTAACGTCCAGCCCAGCAATTGGAATCGGATATTTTAGGACATACAAATTGTTTAGGAATGGCGAAAAGGTGTGTGAATTTTATTTATGTGGCAAGATGAAAGGATTATTATAATATTTTAAGGCATGTGAGTCTTTTTTATTTTTCAGACCAATGCTTTCCTCATGCAACTCAACAACTTCAATACTGCTTTTTACGGCAGGCCAATGGCAAATCGAAATCAATCTAAACTAAGATCAATTAAAGTGAGAACATACAATCTGAAAACTGTGACGTGTGGTCGTCTTCTTTTGTAATTTGTCAATAGCGAAATTTGTGGTCTGTAATCATCGCTTCCAACACTGAAGACAATTGCAATGTTGGATTTTTACGAGTGTATGCCAAAAGCGATTCGCAAATGAAATGAATTAAACTTTAAGATACGTTTGTAAATAATTGTATTTAGACAAATGCAATCATTTTCGCTGTGAAAATATCTGTTTCTTTACACAAATGTGAATTCTAAATTACAACGGCTATTGTTAGTGAGACTCAGTGTCTATGAACCACAAGTTAATCAAACTCTCTCTCGCAAGACTTATAAGGCAACTGGAGATATTGTCTATACTGACGTCCTGAACCTCTCGCCTGTCGTTCTTCACACTTGAACAGCTAATAATTGATAGGATAACTTATTAGTGGTGATGCTAACCATGCATTATGTAACTTGACATTATTCACATTCTTGTAGGGGAACTGCAATTTCGAAAATTGGTAATTGAATTACCATCTATGAGATGTTAAATCCTGATACAATTATGCTTCCATATTATTCGTTCATGTACATGGATCATTGTGTAAAATAGATAATACTGTAAACAAATATATCTATTAACTGAACACCTCTATCAACTGAAACTAATTGAACAATTGAAATTGATATTGTATGTCAATGTTTGAGAAATGTTGCTTTCAGTGCAGTATCCATGTTCCGTCAGCATTTACAGGTTCCAGAGATTACATGCAATAAACATTCCTTATCTCAGAATATCAAACACGTTGCCAACACATACCAGATTACAATTCACTTTATCACAACATAGCTTAGATAACGATTGATTGGCTGGTTGTATGTGTTTAGTCTGCTCATTCACAAGGTAACACACTTAACTGACAAGCAACACTTTCAACTCGCAGGTCAACACATTGATTTATTTTAAGAAATGCTCAATTGTAATGAAACTTGTTATGAATTTTGTAAATTTGATATATAAAGTTCAATAATATTTGTAATCACAGAACAAAATATAGCGTTAACAATGACACTTAAAAAACTAACTAGAGTTCACTATTCTCTTCTTTTGACAATTACACTCTTTTGTAGACACGAGTATGAAAATCAAAATGTCATTATTGACTATAGTGTGTTATCAATAGATCTTTCAACTTTCAACAAACACATGAGTTATTCCATATTCGCAATTAACTACATACCACTGATTAGCATTGACCTGATATTTGACCTGCTTGTTCACCTGATTTCAACTGAATGATCCGTCCTCCTTGATCTCTGACCTCATGATTAAACATGTACAGTGAAGGAGATAAGCCGTCCACGGAGTGACCACCTTAATGAAACTGAGGCCTTATTTTGAGATTGTATCTTGATGCCACGTTTTGTGTATGGCCTTGTTCAGACAATGACATGGTTGAGCATTAAGTCTTGCCTTCTCACTGCTACATCGTCAAGTCATCCAGGAGACTAGTGAGTTGTTAGTGATTTGTTACAAATCATGTGCCTATCCTACTTAATGGAAACTTAATGAATTAACATAAATAAATCAATCTTTACTTTCACATGAGCGAAGTATGGTATCACTAAAGCTGTCCATGATTCAACATGTATTATGAAGACTTAGTGCTGTCACATCTTTATATTCCATAACAAATATCATCTGATCATCATCTGACCCAGAGCTTATGTATTTCAACCTGGATACAGAACATCGGGATTAAGTAAATCAAATTTACATAATCACATGCTTTAAAAATAAGGGGTATTTGTTTGGAAATCCAGGTTAAAACAATGTTATTGAATCTGTCAGAGACGGTGAGGGTTCCGCAGTACATTTTCTTTCACCGGCAAAGAAGATAGTTAGTAAATAGCTATGTTTCTAATTTTATTTTCTCCATGAATGTCAGATTAAGTGTGAAATAATGTGAGAATTCGACATGCTTATCAAACAATGGTAAAATAATTAGATTCTTGTGAAGGGCAGTGAAACGTGTGTCATTCAAACATTTTGACCAAATGCAATACATATATAGTCCCTTTCTAAATTCAGCACTGTCATAGACGGAGAGCAGCATTGGAAATCAGATCCAATGTGTGGAATAACGTGAGACCTCGACATGTTAATCAAACTCATTTATCTTAAACTGATATTTGCATAATTCAATGTTTATCTCTGGTGGCCATAGTTAAGTGGCATGTTGTGTTCACTGCGAGCTTTCAACTTGATGGATTATTTGATGTATTTGTTTTACACCAGGATAAATAGTTATGCATTTATCTTTGAAATGATATCTGCTTCTTTCAAAACAAGATTTATTATCTTCTCTTACTTTGTTCTTTAAGTTATGCTCCCGAATCGTAGATTTTAAACCAGGTTAAGTAGTAACACATATAATCTCGAATTAGTATGTATATTTGTATGTATATTCAATAAAATTATACCAATCTATTTTATGCTGTTTTTATTTCATGGGGGTATATTGTTTTTCTTCCGTCCGTCTATGTGACCATCTGTCCAACCGCATGTTCCACCGTTTGTCTGTTAATCAGTCTTGTCTATCTGTTAGTCTGAAAAATCGTATATAGCTTTTGATTGGTCAGTGATAGGCCTTTGACTCTTCACATTTGTATTAAATGTGATGAGACCTTTCAGATGAGATTATCTGTGTTTACATTGTGACCTTAACCATTGCGCAGGGAGCATTTTATCGGAAACCTTAAATTAACCTTAACTTTTGATTGGTCCGAGAAAGGTCTTTGATACTCCACATGTGTGTCCTTTTGATGAGGCCTTTGCCTCGTGACCTTGACATTGGCGTATGTACACCTTTCCAAAATGTTCCTATCCTTCAAAACCTTAGTCATAACATAAGATTCGCCAGTGATAGTCTTTTTGCGTGAAAATCTGATTTCCCCCACAAACTATGGTTATATCTGGGGTATCAGTATTTGTATGATTAAAACTTGATTATTATTTTTTTCAAATGGCATTTGACACATCGTATAGGCACGTGTTACGAACCAGTTTAGCGCAGACAAAGCCCAGTCAAATAGCTTACCAATCACATCATAGTTTTTAAACGGTCGCCGTTTTGAACAGACAGACACTCGGAACAGACGACAGCATAGCTGTTTGGAGTTATCTGCCCCTAGGTTCTCACACCAAAAGCATTTGTTGTAGGTCTTGTGATTGGTTAAGTGAATTGCGTCAGAAAATGGGAGTCTTTGGGCTGTTATCAGACGGTTTGGCGAGGAAACCTCCAGACAATTTGAGTTCATACCCCGTTAGATGCACTATTTGGCAATTGTTATTCCTCGAAAACCGTCGATTTCTATCAGACTGCTACATTCACTAAAATACCTTCTGATTT
Organism: Gibbula magus; assembly: GCA_936450465.1. NCBI lineage: Eukaryota > Metazoa > Mollusca > Gastropoda > Trochida > Trochidae > Gibbula > Gibbula magus. Next base: position 2,785,373 of record OW388300.1, on the reverse strand, counting down.
TTCTCATTGTTTTTAAGTTTCAAATGTGTAGCAATTAATGTCAAATGTAAAAATAATGAATATTATGTTTGTTGTGAGAAGATATGATGATATTATAAGATTACATTTACTGGAATATCAATCACATGCACAATCCATGTTTGTTAGCAATGATTATGAAGATGCGATAATTTTTAATCTTGCCGGCTAAAATATTTCAAAAGTGTTCCTTTCAATTTAACGTAAACGTAAAGTTAACCATAAAAGTTTAAATAAACTATCATTAAAAATCGTAAATACAATATTATTGGTGTGAACGGCGCATTGTTATCCCAATATACAAACCGTGTTGGTTATTCATGTGCCAGACAGTTGTACTAGGTGTTTCACCTATGTTTCTTGACCTCTCATGAACAATAAAACGAATAATGTTCCATTCGCGGTGATGATATATTACAGCATGGTATTCTTCTACGATATGACTGTATTTGAAACAAAGAGGAGTCTAGACAGTCCATTTCCTGATGTTCCTAATACATAACTATATTGGCTTTCAAACATTTATACTATGTCATTAGTCTTGGGAACTATATTTATCTCTTTCTGGCAATATCTATTTGCAGAGGTGCGTACTTAAAGATACAATGCAAGAGTACACATAGCGATTTACCACACCGTATACGAATCTACTTAGCATGCACATACATGAATCAACAACTTACACACTAGAAACGTCCACTCGTATGATAGCGGCAATAGTGAAAATCCGGTAATAGCGTTAATGCCCAGACAACAAGGTAGTGCCTAGGCAATACTGAGCATGCTATTTTAAACCCGGCATTAGCGTTATTGACAGTGGTATAAGTGCTTATACCTAATCACGGCATTAGCACTAATGCCTTTGGCAATAAGGGAAAAACAAGCCTTTTTTCAGGCAGAAGCAATAAAGCCTGCCAATTTTCGGGAATAATGTTATTGCCTAGACACTACCTTACATATATATATTCGGTCTATCGGATGAGTTCACAAATGAAACTGATTGCCCTACTGGCCCATCACCTCTGGTGTTGTCCACAGTAAATACTCCTTTCAGGATAAAATGCCAGCTGAGACAATAACATATATAACTCATTTGACAAATTAACTTATTGATATTTTCATATAAATAACAGTTAATTTATATTCGGTTCGATATTCAAAATATACCCATTCCAAGGCTCATGATAAAAGTATTGGTCACATAATGTGTAATACCTTCTGTGAACACCTCAATGTGTAAATACAGCTTGTATTGGTCACATAATGTTTATTACCTTCTGTGAACACCTCAATGTGTAAATACAGCTTGTATTGGTCACATAATATGCATTACCTTCTGTGAACACCTCAATGTGTAAATACAGCTTGTATTGGTCACATAATGTTTATTACCTTCTGTGAACACCTCAATGTGTAAATACAGCTTGTATTGGTCACATAATGTTTATTACCTTCTGTGAACACCTCAATGTGTAAATACAGCTTGTATTGGTCACATAATGTGTATTGCCTTCTGTGAACACCTCAATGTGTAAATACAGCTTATCATTGCTATCACATTGTGTCCGAAAAACCATGTTCAAACATGATAAAGAGATCCCTATAACACCTGGCAAACTTCAATGTGGCATTTATCACGCCTAGGAATTTGTACTGGTGTCCAACTGAGAAACTGCTATCGCCTATGTAAATAATCATGTACAACTCGTTGTTAATCAAGCACTGTTGTGAGAAGCACTGATTATCAACATTTAGTCCACTACGCTATGAAGAGGAAAAGAGACATTGGACTACAACATTTATATGCTAATTTAATTAATCAAGTGAGAAATACTGCCATAACTCTACCTTTTCACATTGGCATATGTATGCTAGTAATGTGGTACTTCCGAAAAGAACATTGTTTTGCTATTATGATGAATATATGTTAAATTACCCGTAGAGTTTAATACCCAGGATAGAGGAGAGCTTTGCAATTTCTTTCTACTATTTGTTTAAAAAAATCCTGGAAATTGAACTGGAAGCAAACATTGATTAAGTCACAGGTCTTTGGAAAGGATTTAAATGTGTTTGAACAGAATCTGATAATGTGAACATATGGAAACCCTGTACAATTGGTATTTTCTCTTTCATTATATAGGATCATTTTTCGAAAATATATTTAGCAAAAAGGTTGTTCTGTGATAACCAATGTCAGTGTTTTAAGATTTATTAATTAATTTCACAAATAAATAACCCTTTGACCAACGCGAATATTTAATACGATCCTCTCCGGCTTGGTTTATATAAGTAGCATATTTCTTCAAATAGAATTTCCTCAAAAGTTGGTTGAAATGTAATGTAATGTAAGTGAAAATCAATATCGTTATTCAAGGTTATACGGTTATGTATGATTATGTGACTAACTTACACCAATCTAGCCAGAAGGAATTTGACATTATGATGCATATAGTGATGTGTTCGTTTCCTATTTAACACTGCAATTGTCAATTACAGTCAGAGTTTTATCTTTATACCAATTTTTTTTCAAATATTAAATTTAAGTCTAAACACTGAGATCTTAGCTCCATAGCATTGCTGATTAATGTTTTACACGAAAGGAAAGTTTTGATCGTGAAGAGCCCTCCTAGAAACACATCAATTAACTGAACAGTAATCTGAACTCATCTAATCTGAAGATTTAGTAAGATTATCAAGCATAAACGAAAATCATTTGCAGCACATTAGAGCTACTTCGTTTCAAAGCAATGCGAAGTTAGATATCTAAGGTTATCATTAAAACAAAATTGATAGCTCTCAAGATCAATCCTTTCGGTGAAGGCTGTTCTATTTACACCGAGTATGGGCTGTTAAATTACACGTGCAACCTTTGATAAAGATATAAAGTTAAAAATTTTAAAAATCAAAGAAGAAATAGCAATTCTTAATCGGAATTGCTTTGAAATTAAAGTCAATACATGAATCATATAATGCATATTGTGGCAGACACTCATGTCCGCCTTCATTACAAATTCTGCTCTATTATGTTTTTGATTGTATCATATATGTGTCAGTTGATATGTCATTAACATATACATAACTACAATAAATATGCCTTTGATAGCATATCTTCTATATATCAGCTTGATATTGTGAATGATAAACATTTAAATAAAATGGTGATTATTTACAAAGCAAAAAACGTTTTTAACAAACCTTCATATTATGTCTATTGCCACTAATTGCAAAACCAAACTATCTAGTAATAGCTTTTGTTTTATTCAAATTATATGAAATTTTTAATGATAAACATGTCCTATACCACTGGACACATCTCTGTGTGATGATGATTAATTTGACCTTAAAATCGCAATAGTGCAACAAGAATAACACGAGAAAGCAGCATGTCTTGTCCCATTATTGTATTTTGCACGACCTCACTAAAACAGTTTCAGGATAATTTCATCATTCACAACATCTGTCTCCGACTCTAATCACGGCTACTGACCAGCTGAAGAGAACACTTTCAACTCATTACCATCAATGTGCTTTACATGACAAGGGATTTCCAAGTATTAAACACATTCGAGAAGATCAATCGCCTATCATTTCGACTTCTTTTGAATACAATAGTTCAACTTTTTTTTATTCAACCACATGTTCACTCTCTTCCAAAAACAAAGGCGATATTGAATTGCATTCCAATTATCCATACATCACATCGCCATACTAGAAGCGAAACTCTGAGTCATCGACTCTAATTATATGAACCGCTGATGACAAGAAACACCACTACAGAAACTATTCATTGTAATATATTCAAATCTAAGCAATAACACTCGTCAATTGAAGATATATATTTGCCATCTTTTGAACAAGATTCATTTCTGATTGATTAATTAATGAAAATATCGATTAGCTGTTCTTTTTGTAAATGCTTATTGATGTTGCTGATTACATCTGACTAGATCTGTGAAGTTTGATGGACATTTTAATAACAATTCAATTTGTTATTGGCCTTGTCACATATTCTTCTGGTCCCATTTGCGAAAGCGGTATCCCTGAGTGAATCCAGTGTAAGTTAAGCATTTTAAGTATTTTAAACACTTCATGCATGATGGAATAATCTTACACTAGAACCCGTATTAGATCCAAGTAATTCTCGAGGCTCCTCCAAACATGGTTGAAGATGGATCTGGAATAAAACTGCTCCTTCACAACACAACTGATAGATCCTCTCCTGTAATCTGAACAACTCTCAGAGTCCCTGTGATCTTGCTTCTGCAGACGATTAGCAGACACCTGGAATGAAACTAGAACACACTGTTACATGCTTAAACATAGATTGATGAAAATAAAGCAGGTAAGAATGTTACCTGTTAATATGTATATGTCTGTGTATTTGATGTATAACACTATCTGTGTTACAGTTACAACTGTTACATCAGAGAAGTGTAATGCTTATTAATTTTGGTTAAATTGGCGATACCAGTTACCAGAACATAAAATTAAAAGAACTGCATAAAGTTGTTGGATAGCATTGTAACATTATGTGAGCATGCCACTTATTTATTGTTAGAACTAATACAGGGTTTGTATTAACGTGCAGTTATCTTTAAGAATGAACTTATTGAAATCTAGAGTGTGTAAGTGCCTACATGTTGATACATGCTACCAAGTCTTATAGAACCTAGAAAATGTTTATATTGTTACCAACAGTCGAACTTATAATTCAAACGTCTCTTATGCCATATTGAAGGTCATGTTAAGCTACTATTTCTGCAATAGTTCATTGTTATTATAAATGATATTTTAAACAAATACCTGTAGGTTTACATAATTTCTATTATTTAACAAGAGTCATCTGTGATAGGCGATCATGAGTCTGACTCCATATTGTGAAACAAAGCATACAAACCTTAGCTTCATGACATTATCGACAGCAATACCATTCATTATCCGGAAATAGTTACTAGTTGTCAGTTTGTCTCGCTGTTTCCCGTTATCAGTGAGAGTACATAATTACGATTCCGGAAGTGCCATGATAGGAAGAGGAAGCCAACAGGTCGTTCATCACTAGTGTTAACAGCTCCTTCTTAATGCTTTCACTTCAACATGAAACATCAGCTTCCCGTCCTTATGATGAAAGCATTCAAAGAAATTGAAAATATCTCTCAAAGTACACAATTGCAGTATCAAGTAATCACGTCTTTATAAATAATGAACGTAGATAACAGACATATTTCTATTTAGTAAGCACATTTATACATGGATTTCATATTATGTACTTTGATGACAACGCATTTGCGGTATAGCACAGTTGTGGGCGAGTTCATGTTTAATTATAATGTCCTTGACTTTCTATTTTTCCAGGGTTAGGCAATAAAATATGTAGTAATCTGAGATTCTGCTGTTCGTTGTGGGTTAAGCATCAATTCTGCACTTGTGTTATGGGATTTGTCCTCGATAGCATTAGAGAACATGGTGTGAATATAAATGTGTATGTGGCATTGAAATCAAAATAAACTCAACTTAATATAATTATGTTAACCTGCTAGGATAAATGATTAGAATTGGTATTCCGTATCACCCGTGTTCAGCAATATGCCAAGTTCCACGATTAGCATCAAATTCTAATGAAACAATCCCTACAGTAGACAGGGTGTCATCACAATTTCGGATGATAGATCATGATCCAATTCTTCAATCTAGAATCAAATAAAATATTATTTGTTTTAGCCTCCTGTCTTGCCTTAACTACAGCAGATCATAAGTTAACCTATTGTGAAATATGTTCTCTTCATTGGAACATATATAGAACAAATATTGTTTATGTTGTAGACATATTCTAACCTTACAAAACCTTACATACACAAACAATTAACCAATAATTGTTTATTATTGATTACATCATCGCTGTAAAGGCATCAACAAATTCTAACACAATCTCACAATCTGGTCATTGCTAACACTTGCATCTTCAATACGTCCTTCATCGTCAGTTTTGCTAAAAACCTGGTGTGGGAAATGGAAGAAACAAATACTTTGGAGTATTAATTTAATTTAAACTTTTAATTTTAAAAGAACTAATAACTGATTTTGTCATAGTTTATGTTTATTTTCTAAAAGTGCAGTATGTCTTATTCAGTCTTTTAAGTAAATAAAATCAACACTACGCAAAAATGAAAAAATATGAAACAAACATGAAGTAGCAGATATTGATTTTTGAAGATTATGCAATCAGCAATTTTCAAAAACAAGTGCATAAAAACAATGCATGTCTTGTACATTGTGGTGATTTCCGAAGAACATTTTTCTTTATCACTTTATTTCTTTTGAGACAAAGGGTTTGCGGAATAGCATAGTTGTTGGCGAGTTCACGCCATTTTAATGATGCCCCAACTGGGCAGCTAAATCTGTAGTAATCTGTGACCCGCTGTTCTCTGTTGTTTGGGCAGCAATGCTGCAATTGTGTTATGGGATATTTCCAGCAATAGCATTAGCAACCATGGTGTGAATAAAAATATGTATGTGACGGTAAAACCAAAATAGACTCAAAATAGCTTCTGGAACTGTACATATGTTACCCTGCCACGATTAACTTCTGATTGTCATAGGTACCCCCCTTCATGACTATTCAGCCATACATCCAGTTCTGAAGCGCCTAAACATGTAGAAAGTGGATGTTTTAGCATATTTACATTGATTTTACGACTTGTATATAAAACAGAATATTAAATTCGTGTCTATGTCATACTATATTTCCGACACTCTCGTTCTCGCTCTCGCTTGGGAAATACTAATATTTGGGCACTCGTGTCGAAAACATCATGTGACATAGACACTTATACAACACTTTCTATGTTGTAAATATTGATTGTTGAAGATTTTGTTGCCAGAAATTTTGAAAACCAGTAGATAAAAAACCCTTATTTCTTGTACACTGTAATGATATCTGAAGAACGTCAAAACATAACCATGAAATGTCTCTTCGAAAGAAAGGGTATTCGAAATGTTGGATGTTGGTCGAAGTTGATCAAGGCTACTTTGAAGACAACTTGATGAGAAAATAATAAAGAATAGAGAATTAGAGACTTGAATCTGCTTAGATCCCTGCATCATTGGCTGAGTTCATGTAATTCAACTAGCTCATTACTCTTAGTTGGGGACATGTTATTGCAAACCAAAAACAGTCAAGAGCTTACTACTGTTTCACAGAATACATCTGCAGTTCTAATAGTTCTACGTTTCAAGTTCATGGCGTGATGTCTTGTCGATGCTCAATTGAAGAAGTAGGAAATTGTATATGCCCAAAATGTATCAAACGTCTGGAAAAAATGTGTGTTCTATCCGTTGTGCATGACTTGCTAACTGTAAACTGGCAAAAGCTGTTTCATAGATTGAAAATCATGTCTTGTCAATAAAAATGTATGTGATATGTGGGTTTCGTGAGGTAGACAAGTTAATGCTCCACTCGTGAAATATATTTCATTTTCTACCTCACTCGACGAGCTAAACATGGTTTTTGTCTGTGTTTTATGTTGGCGTGGAATGATTTCAATGGGAAACGAACAGACTTTGCAAGTTGACAATATGACGTTATAATAGTGTCCTGAATGGCCATAAAGTTTACTGTCACTCAGTAGAGTGGTGAATAAGGTTATCGCCACTGTAGCTTGATAGAGGGTTTATTTCACTGATATATAGAGGTTATCATGAGAGTGTGTTTTGGGATGGTCAATATCCTGCATTAGGAATAAACATTGTATTTTGCGAGCCTTGGCGAGCTAAATACATTGTGTTTATTCCTAATGCAGGATATTTACCATCCCAAAACACACGAGCATGATAACTTCTTTATCATACAATGTCATTCTTCATTCATTTCGCGCAAAACAAAATGACAACATTAATTTCAAAGTTGAACTTTGCTGTAACTACGCGTATTGATATATGCAAATGAACTGCGTGCTATTCTCACAGTAAAATGACACAAAATAACACCTCCTAAATTATGCTTTCAGAGAAGATAATTGTTATTTTTGGCATGATCTTGATCTTAATTTTCAATGTTTGAATACGTTTTAAAATACGTTTTTCAAATGAAAAATATTTAAGCTGAGGTCAGCGAATTCGAACTCGCGTTCTTACGTGTAATCATGAGTGTAGGGGAGTCCATCTTGAAGGGGCGAGAGTTGCTTCTCTTCCGCCCTGTTGCAAATGGCGACTCACACATCGCACGGAGAGCTAAACTGAATTTAGGCAGCGACTTCTAAAATCCCCTTTATAAAAGTCACATTATGGAACAGTGAAGATTGACTTTCGATAAATGCATATGTGACTCAAACTGCCTTTGTTACCTGTGAGTATTTATAAAGTGTTTACGCCGTAGTTTTCAACTCACGATAAACATGTTTTGGCACTGCTTGATCATAATAATTTGTTCCGTAATATGCATTGTACTATGTTTATTTGTCGTTTCTCAAATTAATGCAGATCTATATGAAATGAAGTATGTAGTACCGTTCCGTCATATGTATTTACATGAAGCTATTACGCTATTTCAACTGTTACGGTTATTACTCAATAAATTTAACTGGGTTTCATAAATGACACCGTATTATAACAACGTTTTCAAACAAGGTAATTATACCAGAAGACAAAACACTTCAGGCTTGTAATGGCAGATTTTTAGCAACCGAGAGGAATTTATCCTCATGAGCGGAATTACCCAGACCTACAGTACTCTACAGGTGTTTGAAATGTTAATGCTTGTGACGTCATTCTCAAAAGAAGTTCCGTCACTTGACCTCTGCAATTTGCATCTTTATCCGTATATGACCCCAACGGATACCGAAAATATCCGTTGCCTTTATCCTGCCGAGAACACCATCCATTGAATGATAAAATTGAGTATCCGTCTCTAACTTATATAATAATTTCCGATGTATTCGTGTTTATAAGTTTTCATTCCATGATATTGGCATTCAAAGGAGATTAGAATCTTATTTGATCATAAAGTTAATGAAACAAATCCTAACAGTAACATTGTTGACACAATTAATATTTTCTAGAAATGGTATTTATACCACGCATCGATTATATAACTATTTTGCTTCATCTTACAAACCTCTTAAGTTCTTTTCAGGAATGATCCACGAAATAATGCTTATTTTTAAAAAAATGGGACCCAATTATTTCTAAGTATAAAGATCTCGAATGAATACGGCCCTCTTGATCTGGACTCAGTTGTGATCTTCTCTCAGACAATGTTGCTCTTCTCTCAGACAATGGTAATCTACTATCGAGAATTGTGAAGTACTTTGAAAATAACAAGAAACGACATTGAAAGCAGAACGATTGATAAGTGAAATATGCTTAGAAAAATGAACTAGTCACAGATACATAAGATGACAATGACTATTTCACTTTGCTCTTCGTGTCAATGGACGACTGTTTGAATGTTATACTCATATAATATTTTATTACCCATATGGTTGAAAATAACCAAGTAATTATTGATATGAGCACATGTGCAGATATCACGTTTGCCTAGCAACCATTGTTTCACCGCGACTTCCCATTAGTGACATCAGAAAACGATTGTTCGTGACGTCGCTGTAGTTCGCCATAACAAGAGAAGTGGGTCGTTTCCTGGCTAATTTTACGCGATTCAAATGGAATATAATGGGTAATACAGAATTATTACACTCGGATACAAACATTCACACTCGTTTGGTAAAAGTCACATGACACAATTTCTCGGGTAAAAATCTCTATATATGTATAGACATGGGTTGATAATAAGCTGGAACATTATTTTGTTTCTTTGAGTTTGATCCTCATTTAAAGCCAGTACAGTTACTGTTTAGAGATTCAGCATAATCTCTGCTCTTCCACAAGATGTTTGAGCATCGATCTAGAACAAAGCTGCCTCTCCACTTCACAACATAGTGGTGCTGACAAATAGTCGCTTGTACATCGAACTCTCACACTCCCTGTGATCTGCAATAATGAGCTGGATTGTGAAATACATCGCATATTTGAGTGTTTATTGATGAAATCCGGGACTTGAGAGGCCAGTACAGTAGTTAGGTTCTATCTAAAACACTTTCTTTCATCAGATTTCTTTGCTATTTTATCGACTTATGAGTTTTACGTTTCGGTATTGCGTACTAGAATGCTGAAATGTTGTGTGCAGATTTCGTGGCTAATGGGGATCCTAAATTGAAGAACCTATTTTTGACTTCTTTTCCAGTATTAAAAGCTGTAGAACAAGCTGAGAACAATTTATTTCGGTTTTGCAAAAATACAGATCCTGACGAACTACAGAGCCCATGGCTCTATTTTTCTGTATGTGCGAACTTATGATTAAAATACCAATTCAAGCCCAAGGGAAACCGCGCTGTTATTTGATTATGTAGTGCTCTATAAGAGTAATTAATTTATGATATATGTATACACCATTGTTAACAGAGGTGTCCATTCTTATTTATGTCAAACATATTATTAATTTCCAAATCGATTTCAAACAATTGATTTTGCTTGACAAGATGTTTCGTGATGGGTACGAAATACAACAGACTCAAACAGTTTAGACCGGTAGATATCAAGTGAAATTGTGTATTTAACAGTCCAAATAAAATGATTCCTGTGAGTGTGACAGTTGTTAAACGTACATCACCGTCAAACTTACACATCATACCATGTACCACTGGAAACTCCCAGAACAAGGGTGTGACATAGCCTGTCAATATTGAAATTGAAATTAAACATATCCTTCTATGGTTAGAAATAAGCTTACAAGTATGGGTATTATTTTAAATATCATGAAGTTTAAATTTGTGTTTTCTGATGTGTATAACTTAGATTTAGTTATAGTGATATTTGGAACTATTTGAAAACTATTTGAATTCAGAACTATGACAGTGTATATAATTTAATGTTTAATTACAAACAATTGAGCACTGTTTCTATGAAGAGGAAACTCAATATATATCGTACTAGTCCTCCCACTGTCAATCATCGATATACAGTGTCAATCATCGATATACAGTGTCAATCATCGATATACAGTGTCTGGCTGTTGGGGGTTTAGTGACTTTGAAACACTAACATCCTTGATGGCTCTTTAAACGTACATCACCGTCAACGTTACACATCACACCATGTACCACTGGAAACTCTCAGAACAAGGGTGTGACATAGCCTGTCAATATTGAAACGAAATTAAACATATCCTACCAGGGTTAGAAATAAGCTTACAAGTATGGGTATTATTTTAAATATCATGAAGTTTAAATTTTTGTTTTCTGATGTGTATTACTTAGATTTAGTTACAGTGATATTTGGAACTATTTGAAAATTTCAAAACTATGACATGATATATAATTTAATGTTCAATAAAAAAAGTATTGTGCACTTTTTCTATGAAGAAGGGACTAGTCCTCTGACTGTCACTGACTGATATACAGTGTCGAACTGTTGGGGGTTTAGTGACTGGAAACAACAACTTGATTAACTTCCTCACAACTGACCTGGTAGACAAATTGAACATTGTCTCTGATGGCTGTCTGTACTGCCCGACTGTCTTTCCTCACACTGAACAGTTAATAGACTTGATATGGTCACATTATCAGTCACGTAAAGACATGGTGGTGTGACAAAAACTTAAATTTTAACCATGGACGGTAAGCAAACAAAACAAACTGCAATCAGCAATTTATGCTACTTTTTCTATCGAGTTTGTTTACTCTAATGCAGCATGCAGCGTATATAAAACCCTTTCATATTTAGTTTGCTAACATATGAGAATGGATAGCAAATATGTATTTAGAAAATAAAGTACAACTCTAGAATACATACAACACTTAGAACGTGTAGAATTATGTTTCATTGTCGCTGTATATTTGTCACTGATGACACATACGTCAGTGATATATAGAATACTAAACGACGTCTCGTTTGATAACATGTTTATGAAACAAGTGGATGGTTTGGAACTTTAGCGAACGAAACCGAGTTTCATAAAAAAATTATCAAACGGGCTGAGTTTAGTATTTTATTTATTACTCATTGATGTAAATAGCGCTGAATTGCAAGAAAATCGTTTTTAGTGACGCTTACTTGCAAATAGGCCACCCGCTATTGCAGTCGCGCGGCTAACATTGTGACGTCAACCAAAAACGACTATGACGTCACGCGTCGATTATGACGTTACGGCAGCACGCGGTGGTATCACACGTGTGTAACCAACTCATTGTTATCTAATGAGTGGTCTCACCACTTTTGAGTAATAAATTCATTCTAACACTTTAACGTCATTGTTTAGGACAGTTTGATCAATGTTCAATCATAACAAATTAATGAATACACTATCAAACTAAAATAGAGATTGAAAATTCCAGTAATCAGTAGAATGTATAAGACAAATTATATCCATTCATTATTTAGGGCATGTATGTTATTGCAATAACAGACATATTTGGCTATACCCCTCACAGAAGTATACAATATACCATTAGGCTTATGTCTAAAGGTCATCTAAAACTGCAAACATGTTAAACATATATCTGTTGATTTGTAGTGATACTTGATCATATCAAAATTTACCGACTAAAAAAATATCCTTGCCATTATTTTACAATTTTCAATTTTATAAGATTATAAGAATAATATCAAAAGACTTGGTAAATTTGGTATTGTGAAGATTGTGAATAACATGAACATATATATCACAAGACAATAACACTTTCAAAGATGAAGGAACTTCATAACAGCTAGAGACATTACAAGTGCAAACACACAATACAATATTGCCAGTCATACTATTCGTATTATTATTAAGAATAAATTTTTAAGTCATTAATTTCATTAATCGACTCACATCAGAGATGAGATATGTTTTATTTAGCTCATTGACAGATTTATTAATCACCCGAATATCAATATTAACTGATACCACAAATTAAAATAGCTTTTCAATTGATCATCAACTGTCAATGCAGTTGCTGGTTAATTGAACATGGTGTTTGGATGTGTAAACACGCAGTGATAAACGTTGACAAACTATTAGTGGGGTCGGTTTGAGAAGCTGTCACTGCGGTGTGGCAAGGTCAATGATAATTGGGTTAAGAGTGACAAACTATGCCTCTAGGAAAGGCAGTTTAGTGATACTTCCAACAACAATTATCACTTAGTTAGATGTTCCCTTTAGTATAGTAACAATTATAGGAAACTTATTCATATTTCATATGTTATCATTCTCTGCTTAACGTAATGTAAAATGTTTCCCTATCAACCATATTCCATCAGTCCGACCATCTGTGTGTGTGTTCAAACTTTTTTTCCGAATAAGTTTCAATATTGTATTTCAACTTATTCCATATATCAAGATAATATTTGAAATTGTGTATTTTACTTTGTTAACGATGATGTTATTTCCAATTTACTTTACAGAACAACTGATACAAACTGCATAGGATAGTCTCAGTAAAACTGCAATCTGAAATATTTGTTAATCATAATAAAGTGTATATATATACTGAATAATGAAGTAAAATATTCCTAAAATCGTCAACTTTCAACTGTCTGTCTAAACTTCAACGTTTATCAGTAGATAGGGCGAACTACAACCTATATTGAGTCAATGTGATATCCAAACTAAGCTCCAAATTCATAATTTTCTAGGTCATGATTCTACAAGTATGGGATCTACTCGTGTTTTGACTGAGACAACAGTTATTCAAACACAGTTATGTTATGACGATTCTAACGATGTTTTGGTTGGTTACGTTACTATGTTTCAAACCTTGACCGAGAAAATGTAGACCTCAGCATGTCTTTTCATTCTTTTTTTCCCATATTGTCAACTCTCACGTGTAACCCTCAGCGGATGGCAATGTATTCAAATATAGTAGGCAATCGATTGCGTTAATGTACGTCACATTAACAAAGGCAGACACTGAGAACATTTGCCTCAGTTACAATGTTACTACATTTCATGAGAATAGCGTTCTTGTGTTACGCTAATTAGATATCAGGAAAGTGACTTAAAATATTAACGCCCTTGCATTTATTTTTTTTAGCGGCATGACTATTTTTAATGATATTTTTAGTTTGTAACTTTGACATAAGCCAATACCAATGTACGAGAGAAAACAATATCCATCTATCCATTCTGTTTCCAAACATTTCGGCTGATTTGCAAAATTCCTGATTTGCTGTCTCGAGGGAGCAATCATCGTATTTTATATTTGGAGGCCATCTAGATAAGGATCATCAGCACTACATTTTTCTTTATAAGCTACAAATGATGAAAAAACAATTTGTTAGCCAATAAACTCTAATCAGTGCCATCCTAATATAAAGCATCGAACCCAACGGTTGAATGGCCACTCTCATCGCTCAATATCGTTTTTATATTTAGCAGACAAAGTGTTATGAAAAATTGTGTGAATAATAACATTGCCACAAACATTTACACAATTGAGTATAACACTATCATAGAAAAAGCCTTTAAACGAATTGTTCAGTGTTATTCTAACTCTTAACGTTCAATGCAAATGTTTCCTGTGAGTGATACGCCATAGACTGACAAGGACAGGTCAATTTAAATTACAATTGCAAAGGGTTGGAGTTCCACTGATGCGCTCATTGTCGGTGTAATAGACAGAGACAATTTGAGGAATTTTGCTTGTAATTGACATACCAAAGTTCACTGTGACACTGAATTCTAATTTTATTTTTGCGTTATTTTCCTAATGATTTGACCAAGTTGTACATATTATTTTAGATTTGCAATAAACCTATAGATTCGGGTCAGGTATCTGCCCTTTGTAAGTACGCTTTCAGTTTGAATAAGATCTGAGGTTGTGTGGAAATCATTTGTTTAGATTACAACTAGTAATGAAATTTAATTATACAACAGACAAGGTGTATGGTCCAGGAACAAAAACATAGATAACAAACAATGCATGAATGTAATCTGCAGTGTCAACAAGTACAAGGATGTCTCAAGAATAATAGAACGACTTTATTTAATAAGGGTACATGTACGTGTGCTTTATAGCATAATCAGTGTTTGCTGTGAAATCAATTGAACCTGGCTTTTGGTTTGTTTCAGTATTACATTCACTGTTTGGTCGATGTCAGTGCAGGCAGAAAAAGTAATTGCTATACTTCATGTGTGTATTGTAAACATGCTTTTTTACATGAGCTTCACATAAGATGAATTATTTGTGTAATAAAGAACGGAAATGTTTTCATTAGGACGACTTTTGTAAGTGAATCTGTGTACTTTCAAACTGCCAAGTATTGATGTCGATCTGTTGTTTTAATAACTACACATTAACATTACATATTTCCATATAATAGAACGCCAGAATAAATATGATTTTACATAACTTGGGTGTATCTATATTTGTTTTACATCTCTTATAAAGTCGGCTGTTTCTATATTTTGGCTCTGTTGTATCCTCTACATGTCAGTTGCCTCAGTTTAATAATGTAAGAAGAAGGCAACTTGTTCAAACAATGTAAAAGGCTTTTAGGCAAGCTTGCACAGAGCTGTCGGTTGTGTTTACTTCAGGCATCCTTTATCCTCGTCCTACAAGAAAATGATCGGATTTATATTCGGCTGCGGTGCAAAAATTTGATCTGATGAGGATGTAGGCGCTCTTAATGATACATGACAGTGGGGACACGTGAGTTTCCATCCTGATAAAAGCTGATTGAATGAGATCTCAACTTAGTTTTCATTTTAGCGGTCACACTGTGACATCTTTACTACTACAGGAAATGCTTAAGGGCAATTTGCCCACGTCTACACAGTGACAGATCACAGACAAGGGGCCTTTTACTTAGTGTTGTCAGTGATATTGGTCTCTGTAGTTTCACTGGTTGCCATTGACCTTATTATCATGCTATCATGTTTTAATAATTGAAAATTATTTTCAATAATTACACTTGTAACTATGTTTCCTTCCAAGATGACAAGGTGACATATATAGCGTTATTTTGATGCAGTGACGCTGTAATGATGTCCCTTTCCTCAGATGGAAATATCATCAGAATTTAATCATATTCTATATACTAAAGTGATCGCCAATGATAACAGACAGAGACCCAATTCTAGAGTCTATTAAACTGCAATCTTTACATAAGAATCCCCTTGTCGCCGTTGATTATATAAGAGTCAGGTTTCCCAATTTTACATTATATTTAACAAGGGGACTCTACTGTATCACTCATTTTAACAGGAAAATATCCATGGCTACAGAATGAAACGAAGCACGTGAAACAAAGTAGTTAGGTTTCCAGGATGAATAAACTTGGAATTAACGTTTCTTATTTATCATACTCTTGCAATTAAGTGGTTGCAAATCCATGGGACTCATTTCTCATTCAACACTGATATCAACTCATAACACGCACTAGGACATTAAAGTTTCGGTTATGTGGAAGGCGATCGTTTTTTTCCATTTTACAATTTATGAGATGACATAAAACTAAGCAAGACACATTTATTACATTCTGTTATCTGGTCCTCAGACCACAGTGAATTCAGAAAACATGTTTTGAATATCAAGAAGAACCTGTCCAAGATAAGGCCATATTCAGGTAGAGGTTTGAAGATTAAGAAATCTATTTCAGGAAAGCTTCTACTGATCACATTTCTGGTACCAACCACACCCCATTACTGTTGTAACGTTTACCGAGCATTCGATATGAAAACGATTATAAAAACCCATTAACACCGTAACTTATTTTTGTGCTAATTGTAATGACTTTTTCAGACCACCTTCAGAATGTAATACTAACAAATAATCTGAGATTACTTTGTTATTTGATTAATATCTAAACAAGTTTTGAAATGACAAATTAAAATTTAATCATTGCACTGGATGTTAAAATACGTTCGAACCAAGTAAAACATTTAAGCCATATATATGAAGCTTTCAGTAGAATTGGACTTTTCTGTCATGCAGCGACAGACAATATCACAATATAAAGGTTGCTACAGCAATCAAACAAAGTTCTATGATCATATTGGAACAGATACTGTTGTAACATGGTCATTGACGGTTCCTGATTTCCTGAGATTTAAAAACTGTTTATTCATATAGTATGGAAATAACGCAGGAAAAAATATATCTTACTGACGGGTGTCAACTGCAAGTAAAATGAAAACCAATCAAACTTCTGAAGAATAATGTATCAACCTATTTGTCATGTAAACAGTAGGTTACAAGGAGTGGAAACAGACACTGCATACATATGTTATCCAAACTGTTCATTGTTTATACATTCATTGGATAAATATCAATGTCACTGAAGTTAAAACAATCCATAAAACTCATATATACGATATGTAATGAAACATTTAATCTATCTAACTAAAAATATTCAACAGGGAATGCGAATTTCAGTATCATTAAATCATTCATCAATAAATTTGAATGTGTATGCAACAACTATTTACTGTAGTTTGTTCCCCTTGATCATCGTTAGTGTCACACTGCCTTTACAGTTGAGTTAAGCTAGATTAGTTTGATAGAGGGACCTGTTTATACACAAGTTATCTCATCGAGTGAAAGGATATATCTTAAAGAGTGGCATAAGGTTATCCATGTAATTACGTACGAAAAGGGTCGTTTTACTGGCGAGCGGCCACTAGGAACAGCGCGGCACCAAAGCAACACTGTGACGTCATATGTCAAGTCTTTGCGTCAGACCATTGGTCTATGACGTCAAATTATATCAGTCACTTGTCGTAGTGAAAATAATTATTTTAACAGTAGCTGGATAGAGAGTTTATTTCACTGATAAATCTCAGTATTTCATTGCTTGTCATGGAATAAAAAAAAGTGCCATTCATCAGCAACTCGAGCAGATGCTAGTAGTCTTTACGTATCATAATAGTATTGCAAACTTATTTGCGTTAATGATTCTATTTACAGTAACGTCGTGAAATATTTCTATATTATCTTAAAACATCCCCTTGGTCATACGACAGGCATGGCAAAAACATAAATTGAGCTTATTTCAGTATCTTTTTTTTCAAATTTTATTTCCAAAAAGTTGTTGATATCAATTAGAAATATAACTTTCATACACACATATTTTATATGATGTTTAGCGATAAATAAAAGACATATTAAGATTGCTTTCTGAATTATTTAATGAGATTTCAACTCAGCTTTTGGTTTCCCATGGCTACGGCGTTTGACAGTTGTATCCTGAAAACAGGATATTAACATGTCATGATGTGGAGAATCGTAATGATTTATCTTTCAAATTCTTCGCAAAAAATACATATGTGTTGTTCCCTATCTTATTTGAATCTTATATTGACCACGTGCTGCAAGCGAATACCGAAAAAAACCTTGGAAGTATTTGTAACATAGGTCACTATTGTCCTGTCAGCTGGCTTCATAACAAACATAGAAAAGTTGGATGTCTGTTTGAAAGACATTCACACGTCATAAATGCTGCTTACATGTTCGAAATTGTACTGGTATTCCACTTTGAATTGATGACATATGACATACTATGAATCCATATGGATATCTAAATATGTAATATAATTTTATTTGATCCTGCTTAACCATTGGTACTGGATTGATACCTGGAATTGTTAAACTCATTCCGTTAATCCTTGAATGAGGACTTTATTTCGTTTTTTAGTAAACGTTTTTCAAGTTCAAAGTATTTTGGAGTGTGCGGCGCTAAATGATATAAGGTTTAATTGTAGCTGCGTTTTGTAGAGTATTGAAATCCTTTGTTCCTTTGCCGTTACATAAAAGAGCAAGGTCATAAAGAAAATAATTTCATTTCAGGTTTTTTAAAATGTGTTTTGAAGTTGAAGATCAAATAAGACTATATTTGATAAACTCTAGGTGGTGAATAAACTTAAATAAAAGCTGAACGTAGTTTTTCTAGGACTGTTTATGTCTAACTCGATTGTGCATCAACGAGATAATGTACAAAGGAAATAAAAGTTTGATTACGTTTAAAGTTTTTTTAAAAACACACAGGTATATTTATATTATCAAGGTTTGTTTCATCAAACCAAATCAATGTACATAATATAATGACCATACCCAACTTTCAACAATAACAGAATCATCAAATCATCAATAAATGTATTTATGAATTGATTCATGTTATTATATGTATTATTTTCCCATCAATGGTGCAGTTACTTTCTTTGTCAGTATGTCAGTCCATCTGACTCTATGTAGAAGAGGATTAATTATGAACACTTATACCTTTAAGTAGAGAAGTTTCAACATTCTTCATGATGTTAACTCCTCTGGATTCAAACTTAGAACACAGGGTGATGATGTATGTTTGACTATACGCACATATGACATAAATATGTAGAAGTTGAAGTGAACCTTATCTTGATTGTCGGAGGAAAGTGTTGTTGATATATTGAGACTTTTTGTCAGTGACGCATTACTATTTTACATACGTACACATACGTGTGTGATAAAAGCCCGTATTTTGTCAATAAGTTAACATTTTCCGAATCAAATGTGATGTTAAAACGATCTCTATATCTTTTTACTCATTTTACTGAGAGATGATACATTAAACATGTTGGTATACATGCGCAGATCTGCGTTTTAGTAAAACTTTGGTTCAAAGAGATGTTATTCTATAACAAATACATTAAAACACTTTACATCATTATGATTAAAATATCCAAGCCTAACTCACTTTCAAATTCTGACAGCAAATATGCCTTAAATATGGGGAAGGTAGACAATGTTGAAAATTAACATGTTGTTTTAAAAATTAAAATTAAAATCACCGATACTTCACAAACGGTTGATAGGATCACACAATACTCCAACATGAAGGGTTCGTGCCAAGGGTATATACATGTAAGTTGAGCGGACTATATCATAATTACATGATAGCTTACTATGTTTCCTGTTCTATCAATTCATCGCTTTGGAGTATTATATAAACCTAAGGAAGAGAAACACACATACACGTTGTGTTAATACTGTACTGTTATGCAGCTTTATTTGTGAGACAGTAAGTAAGATTGCTTCTATAACATAAAAAAGCGAGTCTTCTATTTTCTCAATTCTCAGCTCTACTCATGCAATTCAACTACTTCATTGCTGCTTGCGACGACAGCAATGTTGCAAATCAAAATCATTGAAATCAGATACTGGTATGGTTCTGAGCGAGAACACGTTGTCTGAATACTTAAACCTAGACGAGCACTCGCCTTTCCGTATGATAATGGTATTGTGAGCAAAGAGAACACTCGCCTTTCCGTATGATAATGGTATTGTGAGCAAAGAGAACACTCGCCTTTCCGTATGATAATGGTATTGTGAGCAAAGAGAACACTCGCCTTTCCGTATGATAATGGTATTGTGAGCAAAGAGAACACTCGCCTTTCCGTATGATAATGGTATTGTGAGCAAAGAGAACAGTTCATGTGATAGAGATGATACAAAAAGGACCGCAATGCAACATGCAATATGCAATTGAACTATTTATACAACGGGGCACTCTTGGATAAACAGTAAATTATTATCATATACCTATTGTATACTTATGTTGAATTTACACTCACTCACGTCGGGGTCGATTAGTACTTTGTCAGGCAGACTCTATGATTGAACGGGGTAAGTTGATTTCGCACTCACATGCTCTCAGACACGTTTGGATTAATACTTTGTTAGGCAGACTCTATGATTGAACAGGGTAAGTTGATTTCGCACTCACATGCTCTCAGACACGTTTGGATTAATACTTTGTTAGGCAGACTCTATGATTGAACGGGGTAACTTGATTTCGCACTCACATGCTCTCAGACACGTTTGGATTAATACTTTGTTAGGCAGACTCTATGATTGAACAGGGTAAGTTGATTTCGCACTCACATGCTCTCAGACACGTTTGGATTAATACTTTGTTAGGCAGACTCTATGATTGAACGGGGTAAGTTGATTTCGCACTCACATGCTCTCAGACACGTTTGGCCAATGGACAATTGTCTCAGCTGACGGTCTGTACCTCGCCACTGTCTGTCTGCAGACGTTAAAAGCCAATGACACGACAAATTCATTATAAGTTGGTACTCTATCATTGTTGTCAGATCAAATATGTCAGACTAAAGTATACAACAGATGTTAACAATGTTAACATAGGCAACCTCGTAGACACAGTATATAGGATTGGTTATATGCAAGTCATCAATACCAAACTTCATTTGTGCCCTCCCAAAGGTTGGTCTCAATTTAATGTATCCTCACATTCCACTAAATGAGGTGACTTACATGTATATAAAGTACAGCTTTTTTATAGTAAGGACAACGACTTGTGAGGGATATTTACATTTTAGAGTGTGGTGTTAAGTGTGAGTCAGTTTTATGAAAGTCAAAGGAGATATGTGCTTGACGAATTGCTACTAATTGAAACTAATGCACTGATGCAAGTTCATAATGTTATAATATTGCTGAACTGTTCATTATAGATTTTACGATATCTGAAAAGATATCTGGTAGGCGCTTCTTTTGGCCGACAGTGTATAACACTTTACACCCGGCTCGATAATGTGTCTCTACCCGCAAGGCTATTGCAGTCCCCTGATCCACTTAATATAAATTCACCTCGTATCGCTGACGGTTGTTTACTTGTCAGCCAGTGAAATGGTGTGATTTGAATTTGAATGTTCGCTCATCGATCTTCTAACCTAGGTACTGTCATTATTGCTCGAGTGTAAGTCATGTGATTGGTTGGTTATCCATAGCACGAATCTGCGCGGAGTACCAGCGGTTTTAAGTAACATACTTTTAGTTTTCAAACAAGGTAAAAACAGGTATTAATTCTTCAAAACATATTATGAAAAGAAGGCAGAGCAATCATTGGTAAGCTTGTGATGTCACTTTTAGTGGGATGCTTAACTAAAATGTTTTCTTCAGGAAAAAAGGAAACTTGCTCATTTATTTAACATCATTAGTATGTTAGTGGCATGATTACGGTTTTCATGTCTCATTGTTTACTGACCTCATCTACATCGATCATATTAACGTCCAGCCCAGCAATTGGAATCGGATTTTTTAGGACATACAAATTGATTAGGAATGGCGAAAAGGTGTGTGAAGATTTATTTATGTGGCAAGATGAAAGGATTACTAAAATATTTTAAGGCATGTGAGTATTTTAATTTGTCAGACCAATGCTTTCCTCATGCAACTCAACAACTTCAATACTGCTTTTTACGACAGGCCAATGGCAAATCGAAATCAATCTAAACTAAGATCGATAAAAGTGAGAACATACAATCTGAAAACTGTGACGTGTGGTCGTCCTCTTTTGTAATTTGTCAATAGCGAAGTTTGTGGTCTGTAATCATCGCTTCCAACACTGAAGACAATTGCAATTGTGGATTTTTACGAGTGTATGCCAAAAGCGATTCGCAAATGAAATGAATTAAAATTGAAGATACGTTTGTAAATAATTGTATTTAGACAAATACAATCATTTTTGCTGTGAAAATATCTGTTTCTTTACACAAATGTGAATTCTAAATTACAACGGCTATTGTTAGTGAGACTCAGTGTCTGTGAACGACAAGTTAATTAAACTCTCTCACGCAAGACTTATAAGGCAACTAGAGATATTGTCTATACTGACGTCCTGAACCTCTCGACTGTCGTTCTTCACACTTAAACAGCTAATAATTGATAGGATAACTTATTAGTGGTGATGCTAACCATGCATTATGTAACTTGACATTATTCACATTCTTGTAGGGTAATTGCAATTATGGAAATTGGTAACTGAATTACCATCTATGAGATGTTAAATCCTGATACAATTATGATTCCATATTATTCGTTCATGTACATGGATCATTGTGTAAAATAGATAATACTGTAAACAAATATATCTATCAACTGAACACCTCTATCAACTGAAACTAATTGAACAATTGAAATTGATATTGTATGTCAATGTTTGAGAAATGTTGCTTTCAGTGCAGTATCCATGTTACTTCTGTATTTACAGGTTCCAGAGATTACATGAAATAAACATTCGTTACCTCAGAATATCAAACACGTTGCCAACACATACCAGATTACAATTCACTTCATCACAACATAGCTTAGATAACGATTGATTGGCTGGTTGTATGTGTTTAGTCTGCTCATTCACAAGGTAACACACTTCACTGACAAGCAACACTTTCAACTCGCAGGTCAACACATTGATTTATTTTAAGAAATGCTCAATTGAAATGAAACTTGTTATGAATTTTGTAAATTTGATATATAAAGTTCAGTAATATTTGTAATCACAGAACAAATTAAAGCGTTAACAATGACAC
The DNA here is from genome assembly GCA_936450465.1 of Gibbula magus. Taxonomy (NCBI): domain Eukaryota; kingdom Metazoa; phylum Mollusca; class Gastropoda; order Trochida; family Trochidae; genus Gibbula; species Gibbula magus. The sequence goes on along the minus strand of OW388300.1, from coordinate 2,762,014 downwards.
TTAAAAAAACTTACTAGAGTTCACTATTCTCTTCTTTTGACAAATACACTCTTTTGTAGACACGAGTATGAAAATCAAAATGTCATTATTGACTATAGTGTGTTATCAATAGATCTTTCAACTTTCAACAAACACATGAGTTATTCCATATTCGCAATTAACTTCATACCACTGATTAACATTGACCTGATATTTGACCTGCTTGTTCACCTGATTTCAACTGAATGATCCGTCCTCCTTGATCTCTGACCTCGTGATTAAACATGTACAGTGAAGGAGATAAGCCGTCCACGGAGGGACCACCTTAATGAAACTGCGGCCTTATTTTGAGATTGTATCTTGATGCCACGTTTTGTGTATGGCCTTGTTGAGACAATGACATGGTTGAGCATTAAGTCTTGCCTTCTCACTGCTACATCGTCCAGTCGTTCAGGAGACTAGTGAGGTGTTAGTGATTTGTTACAAATCATGTGCCTATCGTACTTAATGGAAACTTAATGAATTAACATAAATAAATCCATCTTTACTTTCAAATGAGCGAAGTATGGTATCACTAAAGCTGTCCATGATTCAACATGTATTATGAAGACTTAGTGCTGTCACATCTTTATATTCCATAACAAATATCATCTGATCATCATCTGACCCAGAGCTTATGTATTTCAACCTGGATACAGAACATCGGGATTAAGTAAATCAAATTTACATAATCACATGCTTTAAAATTAAGGGGTATTTGTTTGGAAAACCAGGTTAAAACAATGTTAATGAATCTGTCAGAGACGGTGAGGGTTCCGCAGTACATTTTCTTTCACCGGCAAAGAAGATAGTAAGTAAATAGCTATGTTTCCAATGCTCTTTTCTCCATGAATGTCAGATTAAGTGTGAAATAATGTGAGAATTCGACATGCTAATCAAACAATGGTAAAATATTTAGATTCCTGTGAAGGGCAGTCAAACGTTTGTATTTCAAACATTTTGACCAAATGCAATACATATATAGTCCCTTTCTAAATTCAGCACTGTCATAGACGGAGAGCAGCATTGGAAATCAGATCCAATGTGTGGAATAACGTGAGACCTCGACATGTTAATCAAACTCATTTATCTTAAACTGATATTTGCATAATTCAATGTTTATCTCTGGTGGCAATAGTTAAGTGGCATGTTGTGTTCACTGCGAGCTTTCAACTTGATGGATTATTTGATGAATTTGTTTTACACCAGGAAAAATAGTTATGCATTTATCTTTGAAATGATATCTGCTTCTTTCAAAACAAGATTTATTATTTTCTCTTACTTTGTTCTTTAAGTTATGCTCCCGAATCGTAGATTTTAAACCAGGTTAGGTAGTTACACATATAATCTCGAATTGGCATGTATATTGGTATGTATATTCAATAAAATTATACCAATCTATTTTATGCTGTTTTTATTTCATGCCCCCGAATTAGAGATTATGGGGGTATATTGTTTTTCTTCCGTCCGTCTATGTGACCATCTGTCCAATCGTCTGTCCCACGAACTGTCCAACCGCCTGTTCCACCGTTTGTCTGTTAGTCAGTCTTGTCTATCTGTTAGTCTGAAAAATCGTATATAGCTTTTGATTGGTCAGTGATAGGCCTTTGACTCTTCACATTTGTATTAAATGTGATGAGACCTTTCAGATGAGATTATCTTTGTTTACATTGTGACCATAACCATTGCGCAGGGAGCATTTTATCGGAAACCTTAAATTAACCTTAACTTTTGATTGGTCCGAGAAAGGTCTTTGATACTCCACATGTGTGTCCTTTTGATGAGGCCTTTGCCTCGTGACCTTGACATTGGCCTATGTACACCTTTCCAAAATGTTCCTACTTTCCAAAACCTTAGTCATAACATAAGATTCGCCAGTGATAGTCCTTTTGCGTGAACATCTGATTTCCCCAACAAACTATGGTTATATCTGGGGAATCAGTATTGATATGATTATAACTTGATTATTATTTTTTTCAAATGGCATTTATAGATCATACCTTGATGCTTTCATGAATCGAATGTTTGTGAAACATTATTTTCCTAAACTATATTCACAAGTCTGATTAAAATCGACCTTGTTTCGAGGAATACAATTTTCAAAATTATTCATCTGGCTGGATACGAACACAGGACAAAAAGTGGTGGAATCCACTTGTCGGATCCTTCTGGATTCTTCCCGATTATTTTGGAACCATCAATTTTTGGGAGAATCCGGAGGGTCCGAATATCGGAATCCACCACTTTTTGTCCTCTGGAACAGGTTTTGCAGATTCTTCACTACAAGGTCTGAAGACACATCGTATAGGCACGTGTTACGAACCAGTTTAACGCAGACAAAGCCCAGTCAAATAGATTACCAATCACATCATAGTTTTTAAACGGTCGCAGTTTTGAACAGACAGACATTCGGAACAGACGACAGCATAGCTGTTTGGAGTTATCTGCCCCTAGGTTCTCGCACCAAAAGCAATTCATGTAGGTCTTGTTATTGGTTAAGTGAATTGCGTCAGAAAATGGGAGTCTTTGGGCTGTTATCAGACGGTTTGGCGAGGAAACCTCCAGACAATATAAGTTCATACCCCGCTAGATGCACTATTTTGCAATTGTTATTCCTCGGAAAACCGTCGATTTTTAAGTTAATTTCGAAGTTTCAAATGTGTAGCAATTAATATCAAATGTAAAAATAATGAATATTATGTTTGTTGTGAGAAGATATGATGATATTATAAGATTACATTTACTGAAATATCAATCACATGCACGATCCATGTTTGTTAGCATTGATTATGAAGATGCGATCATTTTTAATCTTGCCAGCTAAAATATTTCAAAAGTGTTCCTTTCAATTTAACGTAAACGTAAAGTTAACTATAAAAGTTTAAATAAACTATCACTAAAATCGTAGATACAATATTATGATCTCCTGCATACCATTATTAGTGTGAACGGCGCTTTGTTATCCTAATGTACAAAAACGTTTTGGTTATTCATGTGCCAGACAGTTGTACTAGGTGTTTCATCTATGTTTCTAGACCTCTCATGAACAATAAAACGAATAATGTTCCATTCACGGTGATGATATATTACAGCATGGTATTCTTCTACGATATGACTGTATTTGAAACAAAGAGGAGTCTAGACATTCCATTTCCTGATGTTCCTAATACATAACTATATTGGCTTTCAAACATTTATACTATGTCATTAGTCTTGGGAACTATATTTATCTCTTTCTGGCAATATATATTTGCAGATGTGCGTACTTAAAGATACAATGCAAGAGTACACATAGCGATTTACCACACCATATACGAATCTACTTAGCATGCACATAGATGAATCAACAATTTACACAATAGAAATGCCGTTGGCAATAAGGGAAAAACCAGCCTTTTTTCAGGCAGTAGCAATAAAGCCTGCCAATTTTCGGCAATAATGCTATTGCCTAGACACTACCTTACATATATATATTCGGTCTATCGGATGAGTTCACACTCAATGAAACTGATCGCCCAACTGGCCCATCACCTATGGTGTTGTCCACAGTAAATACTCCTTTCAGGATAAAATGTCAGCTGAGACAATAACATATACAACTCATTTGACAAATTAACTTATTGATATTTTCATTTAAATAACAGTTAAGTTATATTCGGTTCGATATTCAAAATATACCCATTCCTGGGCTCATGATAAGAGTATTGGTCACATAATGTGTATTACCTTCTGTGAACACCTCAATGTGTAAATACAGCTTGTATTGGTCACATAATGTTTATTACCTTCTGTGAGCACCTCAATGTGTAAATACAGCTTGTATTGGTCACACAATATGTATTACCTTCTGTGAAAACCTTAATGTGTAAATACAGCTTGTATTGGTCACATCATGTGTATTGCCTTCTGTGAACACCTCAATGTGTAAATACAGCTTGTATGGTTTCAATGATATAACATTGTGTCCGAAAAGCCATGTTCAAACATGATAAAGAGATCCCTATAACACCTGGCAACTTCAAAGTGGCATTTATCACGCCTGGGCATTTGTACTGGTGTCCAACTGAGAAACTGCTATCGCCTATGTAAATAATCATGTACAACACGTTGTTAATCAAGCACTGTTGTGAGAAGCACAGATTATCCATATTTAATCCACTACGCTATGAAAAGGAAAAGAGACATTGGACTACAACATTTCTATGCTAATTTAATTAATCAAGTGGGAAATACTGCCATAACTCTACCTTTTAACATTGTCATATGTATGCTAGTAATGTGGTACTTCCGAAAACAACATTGTTTTGCTATTATGATGATTATATGTTAAATTACCCATAGAGTTTAATACCCAAGATAGAGGAGAGCTTTGCAATTTTGTCTACTATTTGTTTAAAAAAGTTATGGAAATTGAACTGGAAGCAAACATTGATTAAGTCACAGGTCTTTGGAAAGGTTTAAAATGTGTTTGAACAGAATCTGATAATGTGAACATATGGAAACCATGTACAATTGGTATTTTCTCTTTCATTGTATAGGATCATTTTTCCAATACATCATTAGCACAAAGGTTGTTCTGTGATAACCTATGTCATTGTTTTAAGATTTATTCATTAATTCCACAAATAAATAACCCTTTGACCAACGCGGATTAACACGATCCTCTCCGGCTTGGAGTATATATGTAGCATATTTCTTCAAATAGAATTTCCTCAAAAGTTGGTTGAAATGTGATGTAATGTAAGTGAAAATCAATGTCATTATTCAAGGTTATACGGTTATGTATGATTATGTGACTAACTTACACCAATCTAGCCAGAAGGAATTTGACATTATGATGCATATAGTTTCCTATTTAACACTGCAATGGTCAATTACAGTCAGAGTTGTATCTTTATACAAAATTGTATTCAAATATTAAATTTAAGTCTAAACACTGAGATCATAGCTCCATAGCATTGCTGATTAATGTTTTACAAGAAAGGAAAAGTTTGATCGTGAAGAGCCCTCCTAGAAACACAGCAATTAACTGAACAGTAATCTGAACTCATCTAATCTGAAGTTTTAGTAAGATTATCAAGCATTAACCCGATAGTGAAAACGAAAATCATTTGCAGCTCATTAGAGCTTCTTCGTTTCAAAGCAATGCGAAGTTAGATATCTAAGGTTATCATTAAAACAAAATTGATAGCTCTCAATATCAATCCTTTCAGTGAAGGCTGTTCTATTTACACCGAGTATGGGCTGATAAATTACACGTGCAACCTTTGATAAAGATATAAAGTTAAAATTTATAAAAATCAAAGAAGAAATAGCAATTCTTAAACGGAATTGCTCTGGCATTAAAGTCAATACATGAATCATATAATGCATATTGTGGCAGACACATATGTCCGCCTTCATTAAACATTCTGCTCTATTATGTTTTTAATTGTATTATATATGTGTCATTTGCTATGTCATTAACATCTACATAACTACTATAAATATGACTTTGAAAGCATGTCTTCTATATATCAGCTTGATATTGTGAATGATAAACATTTAGATACAATGGTGATTATTTACAAAGCAAAACTCGTTTTAACAAACCTTAATAGTATGTCTATTGCCACTTATTGCAAACCAAACTATCTAATAAAAGATTTTGTTTAATTCAAATTGTATGAATTTGTTTTATGATAAACATGTCCTATACCACTGGACACATCTATGTGTGATGATGATTAATTTGACCTTAAAATCGCAATAGTGCAAAAAGAATAACACGAGAAAGCAGCATGTATTGTCCCATTATTGTATTTTGCACGACCTCACTAAAACAGTTTCAGGATAATTTCATCATTCACATCATTAGTGTCTGTCTCCGACTCTAATCACGGCTACTGACGAGCTGAAAAGAACACTTTCAACTCATTACCGACAATGTGCTTTACATGACAAGCGATTTTCAAGTATTAAACACATTCGAGTAGATCAATCGCTTATCATTTCCACGTCTTTTGAATAAAATAGTTCACAATTTCAACTTATTTTTTTTATTTAACCACATGTTCACTCTCTTCCAAAAACAAAGGCGATGTTGAATTGCATTCCAATTACTAGTATCCATGCATCACATTGCCCTACTAGAAGCGAAACGCTGAGTCCTCGACTCTAATTATATGAACCACTGATGACAAGAAACACCACTACAGAAAATATTCATTGTAATATATTCAAATCTAAGCAATAACACTCGTCGATTGAAGATATGTTTTGCCATCTTTTTAACAAGATTATTTTCTGATTGATTAATTATCGGGATTAAATATCGATTAGCTGTTCTTTTTGTAAATGCTTATTGATGTTGCTGATTGCATCTGACTAGATCTGTGAAGTTTGATGGACATGTTAATAACAATTCCATTTGTTATTGGCCTTGTCACATATGCTTCGTTTACGAAAGTGGTATCCACTGAGTGAATCCAGTGTAAGTTAAGCATTTTAAGTATTTTAAACAGTTGATGCATGATGGAATAATCTTACACTAGACCCGTATTAGATCCAAGTAATTCTCGAGGCTCCTCCAAACATGGTTGAACATCGATCTGGAATAAAGCTGCTCCTTCACAACACAACTGACAGACTCTCTCCTGTAATCTGAAAAACTCTCAGAGTCCCTGTGATCTTGCTTCTGCAGACGATTAGCAGACACCTGGAATGAAACTAGAACACAGTGCTACATGCTTAAACATAGATTGATGAAAATAAAGCAGATAAGATTGTTACCTGTTAATATGTAGGTGTCTGTGATGTTTTTGATGTATAACACTATCTTTGTTACAGTTACAACTGTTACATCAGAGAAGTGTAATGGTTATTAAGTATGGTTGAAGTGGTGATACCGGTTACCAAAACCAGAACCAGTTACCAGATTAAATGAACTTACGTAAAGATAAACAGAGACATGTCATTATCTTAATGATAACAATATCCTATGATCATTGTCTTGTAAACTTTAAAACAAACTCCATAAAGTTGTTGGATAGCATCGTTACATTATGCCACTTATTTTTTTTTAGAACCCATACAGGGTTTGTATAAACATGCAGTTATCTGTAAGAATGAACTTATTGAAATCTAGAGTGTGTAAGTGCCTACATGTTGATACATGCTACCAAGTCTTATAGAACCTAGAATACGTTTATATTGTTACCAACAGTCGAACTTATAATTCAAACGTTACTTATGCCATATTGAAGGTCATGTTAAGCTACTGTTTCTGCAATATTTCATTGTTATTATAAATGATATTTTAAACAAATACTTGTAGGTTTACACATTTTTAAATTATTTAACAAGAGCCATCTGTGATAGGCGATCATGATTCTGAATCCATATTGTGAAACAAAGCATACAAACCTTAGCACCATGTCATTATCGACAGCAATACCATTAATTATCCGGAAATAGTTACTAGTTGTCAGTTGGCTCGCTGTTTCCCGTTATCAGTGAGAGTACATAATTACGATTCCGGAAGTGCCATGATCGAAGGAGGAAGCTAACAGGTCGTTCATCACTAGTGTTAACATCTCCTTCTTCACGATATTACTTGAACATGAAACATCAGCTTCCCGTCCTTACGAGGAAAGCAGCCAAGGAAACCGAAAACATCTCTCAAAGTAATGATGTCTCTATAAAAAATGAGTGTAGGTAACAGACATATCTCTATTTTAGTAAGCACGTTTATACATGTATTTCATATTATGTACTGTGATAACAAAGCATTTGCCGTATAGCACAGTTTTGGGCGAGTTCACGTTTTATTATGATGTCCTTGAGTTTCTATTTTGCCAGGGCTACGCAATAAAATCTGTAGTAATCTAGGATTCTGCTGTTTGCTGTGGGTTAGGCATCAATGCTGCAAGTGGGTTTTGGGATTTGTCCTACAATAGCATTAACACCATGCTGTGAATATAACATTGTATGTGGCATTGAAATAAAAACAAACTCAACCTAATATATGTTCACCTGCCAGGATAAATGATTAGAATTGGTATTCCGCATCACGTCTATTCAGCAATATGCCCAGTTCTGAAATGGCAGTACACTATTAGCGTCACATTCTAATGAAACAACCCCTATAGTAGACATGATGTCGTCCCAATTCCGAATGAAAGATCATGATCCATTTCTTCAATCTAGCATCAAATAAAATATTATGATTTTGGCCTCTGTTTTGCCATAACTACAGCAGATCATGAATTAAATTTTGTGAAATATGTTCTCTTTATTTGAAACTTATAGAGAACAAATATTTGTTATGTTGCATACATATTTTAACCTTCAAACATATAAAAGCAATTAACAAATACGTGTTTATAATTGATTACATCATTGTTGTAAATGCATCAACACATTCTATTTTGTTTAAAACCTGGTGTGGGAAATGCAAGAAACAATTACTTTGGAGTATTATTTAAACTTCTAATTTTAAAACAACTGATAACTGATTATGTCATTGTTTATGTTTATTTTCTAAAAGTACAATATGCCTTATTCAGCCTTTTAAGTAAATAAAATCAACACTACGCAAAAATAAAAAAAATATGAAACAACATGTCGTAGCAGGTATTGATTATTGAAGATTCTACAGTCAGCAATTTTCAAAAGCAAGTACATAAAAACCACTCATGTTTTGTACATTGTGGTTATTTCTGAAGAACATTTAAACATTAATATGAAAGATGTTTTAAAAAGAAAGTGTTTGATAAATTTTGTATCGATGATGATCAAAGCTACTTTGAAGAAAGTTTAATGAGAAAGGAATAAATTGTTGCTACCACGCAAAAAGAACAGAATAAGAGACAGCTCAGATCACTGCACCATTGGTTGAGTTCATGTAAGTCAACTAGATCATTACTCTTAGTTAGAAGCAATAAATTGCAAATCGAAAACAATGAAACGCCTCTCTCAAAGAATATATCTGACAGTTCTAACTATCTTCCTTTCCAGTTCATTGCTTTTTGTCTTGTTGTTGCTCAGTTTAAGAGGTAGGAAATTGTATACGCCAAAAATGACAAGTCAATAAAACAGTTATTATGTCTATGTGATATATTTCGGCGGCGTCGTGTTCATAAGTTTTCTTGTAAAATATTGTTAAACATATAAACAAAAGTTGAAGTTTGTGACACATGGCCTGAACTTTCAAGAATTGAATTTGACAGCTTTCACAACCCTTTTAAGTCGATTCTCTGGAAGTCTATGCATGAAGATGTTTAATATATCTATTCTGCTCAAACGTATAACATAAAAGCAACACAATTTCATTATGACTTTATTGTTGTAATGGAGTATGACAATTGCACAATGTGAGCTCGAGGGACTTTTAGTTGTCCACCCTAATCATCGAACTTTTAAAATTGTTTGGAAAATACTGTATTGTTGAGCCAGACCTAACAAATACATTTGACACATTGTGAAGCTCCTGAAAACGTTGAATGATGTACAAACGGATTTTAGAAAGATAGAATGTAAGTTTATTCAAAGGAGATTAGAATCTTATATGATCTTGAAAGTTGTCAGGGATTAATGAAAACAATCCTAATTACTTTCTTCAATATGACAAATTCTAAGATGCCTAACGTCTAGAACAATCGAAATAAAAGTACTTTATCAGACGATAAAGGTATAGTTTTTGTGATGACGTAACAATTGAATGACGTTTCCGCTCCCCTCGTAGTCACGTGTGCCAATGTTAACCCGACGAAAGAGGGCAGTTGAAAAGACCGTGTTTTTCTGCAAATGATAATGTCCTAAAACAACGGTAGCGCTGTTATAACAATTATTGAAGGAATGTGTTCCTTTGTATCCGAATTAGTCTTAAATTTTAAGCTACCGTCCTCGTACTTTAACTATACTAGTTCAGGGCAAAACTATACTTTATTACAAAACACATTGGGGTACAGGGTTCTTTATTTCTTAATTAACAGGGTGATCAAATAGAATAATCAACCTACATTGCAAAACGACTTCGATGAATGAATTATATCTACACACAACTGTTGATAAGAATTATTCAAGTTAATTAATCTAAACACTAGTAGACTAACAAATAAAGACAGTCAACATGTCATAAACAAAAGAGATGCGCAGTAGAACATGTTTTATGCGTCGTAGAGCTTCGAACAGGGTACAAAATACAGTTCAAGGTGACAGAAAGATGACTGTTCACCGTAGGTTAAACCAACCACTGAAACTATATGTCTGGAATCGATTGTTATTCAAGTCTGTTAGTAGAAGTCTGTCGTATTTCTTGGCAGTGACATGAACATTAATCACTCAACCATACCACCTCAGGGACCGAAAATTTACATGGATAGAAACTATTATTTCTTCGAAGATGCCTCCAAGTGTATCTTGATATTTGTGTAATTAGTGCAAATGTTATGTATACCATCATATGAACACGAACATTATGAAGCATAGATGTTATGAATCGATGGATATCATGGCTATATGTGGTTAGAGTTCATGTCTCATGATATGTTCATGAAATTGTTTAAAAGAACTGAAAAGTGAAATAACTGTTCTTAATGACTGTAAGAAGTGTACATATAAATGGATTCATTAAAAGTGTCATAAATGAACCGAAATGTCTTTCAATTTAATTGGCACAATACTAGAGAAGAAATGGAATGAAACAATTTAAAGTCATGAAGAATGTAGTATACCAATACAGAAGCTTTACAATAATAACAATTATAACATGGTTGCATCTTATTAGTCTGTCAAACGTTCTTTCTGGAACACTCATAAATGAATAGTGTTAATACATTACTGGCAACCCTTAAACTGTTAACAAGCTTATTTGTTGGTAATGAGAACAAATTCACGCCCGAGAACATTATAACCACGTATCAACTAATCTGCCTTAATATTTATATTAGACAGTTTCCAATGTACTTTCTTGAATATTTAACATTGCCCTGTCGCCCAGGAGTGAATAGTGTAAATGCATTCCTCTCATGATGTTAACAGTTAACACATTTATTAATTTGTAGTGAGAACTAATCCACACCTGATAACATTAACACTTTATGAATAGATATTCACGCCCCGGAGACAAGGGTAGTGTGATATCGAACATGTCAACAGTTCCTGTATAAACATTTTATTTCAAGAGTTATCTTCAAAGTTAATCGTATATGATACCAATCTCAATTGAAACCAGATTATATAGAAATTACTCAACTACACAAACATCTACTGGTTGTTACTATTATAAAGCATTAAGCTTAAGATTACCTTTATCTTCTCTTTATTGCATATTGAAATACCTAAATGTGGTTAACTTGTTTATCTTTATTCAATAAACATATTATGGTGTTTATTATGTCCTTATCTTCTCTATATTGTATATCGATTTCCCTAAAATTAAAAATGTTTATATTAATACTGTAAACATATCACGATTTAAGATAACGTTTTTGGTGTTTGATCCTCATTTAAAGTCAGATCAGTTTCTGTTTAGAGATTCAGCATAATCTCTGCTGCTCCACAAGATGTTTGAGCATCGATCTAGAACAAAGCTGCCTCTTCACTCCACGACAGTGGTACTGACAAATAGTCACATGGACATCGAACTCTCACACTCTCTGTGATATCCTGTCCTCACCTCATTATTTGGGCTGCGAACCCCGGATAATATATCACGGATTTAAGTATTTAATGCTGAAATCAAGATTTGAGAGGGTTTCGCAACACATAAGTAGGTAGGTTCTATCTTAACACAGTATCATTGGATTAGTTTTCTACTTTATCGACTTAAAATTATATTTGCTTGTATTGTCAAAGTAATAATTATAATTGCAATTCCAGCGCCTAGAGGATTCCCTCTGGGATTTGTGATGTTGTGATCTTGACTCAAACAAGGAACATCATGTTATCAATAATCTTACACCTCCGTCAACATTATATATCACGCCACTGAAAGTTGCTAGCGCAACGGTGTAACATAGCCTGTCAATTATGAATCAAAATTAAACATTTCATACCATGGTTAGAAATCATGATTGCAAGCGTGGTTATTATTTTAAAGATCATGAAGTTTCAATGTCTGTTTTCTGATGTGTAAACTAAATAACTTAAATCAAGTTATAATGATATAATGATATAAACGATTTGAACATTCAAAACTATGCTATGATACAAAATTTAGTGTTTAATAACCAACAAATGAGCACTGGTTCTATGAAGAAAAGACTCAATATATATAATACTAGCCTTCTCACTGTCGCTGACTGATATACATTGTGGGTTTGTTGGTGTTCAGTGACTGTAAACGACAAGCTAATAAAGTTCCTCACAACTGGCCTGGTAGATAAATTGAACATTGTCTCTGATGGCTGTCTGTACTGCTCGACTGTCCTCACACTGAACAGTAAAAGGAGTAGATATAGGCTGCCACATCAGGATTTAGTGGTGTGACACAAACTTCAATTTTAGCCATCAACGATGAGCAAAGTTTCCATCGGTCCTAACAGTCCATCCATTTGTGTATGCATTCAGGCTTTTCTTTTCTGATAAAGTTTCAATATTTTAAACTCTGTCCATATATCAAGCCAAAAGTTGAAATAGTGTTTTTACTTTCTTACGGACAACTTGTGAGAAATGACACACACGTTTTTTCAATATCAAATATCGTTTTATTGTAAGATTGATATTTCATAGCGTTTCACTGTTTTCTCATGACCATCATCGTCTTTCTGGTAATTTCCTTATTGTCCATTATAACATGACCCTCTGTGCCAGATCGAAATTTATTAAAAATCAGTAAGCAATTGATTGCATTAAAGGTGTTTTTTTGGGGGCCAAACGTCCCCGACGTTGTTAGTAATGTGATTTTATCGAGAATAATGACTGTCTTGATGATACTCGACTAAGTATAGTGATAATATAAAGGCATTTCCGATTGAAGACCGGGCAATGCCCAAAGATTGGCGCTTCAATCAGTCAAACATTATTATGGAAACACAAGAATAAAAAATTTATCATATTAAAACTGTGCATTTCGATTTCTGCACATGTGTTATGATGTTGCTCGATTTTCATTGGAAATTGGTAATTATGATACATTTGGGGATGAATAGGCTAGATGAGGGAAATTATTTGAACCTAAATCAGTATATATGTTATTGTGACACGTATTAAAGCCCAACAAATACTACGAAACACAATGGATGTACCTTTAATGAAGGTCACTTTGACAAAGGCAGACACTGAAACATTTGCTTCACTACAATGTCACTCCATTTGACGATAAGAGCCTTCTCATGTTACGATAATTAAATATTAGCTATCAGGAAAGTGACTTAAACTATCAACGATTTTGCATTGTTTATTGTAGTAGCAGGAATATTTTGCGCCATATATTTAGTTTTTAACTTTAACATTAGGAAATGTCAATGTAAGGGAAAATACAGTATCCATTCCAAACATGTTGGCGTATTTCAATATTCCAGATTCATTGACTCAAGTTGGCAATCATCATATTTTAGACACAGGGTTGAGTTCAAAACCATCAAACACTACTGGTGAATAGCCCCCTTTCTACCAAATATATGTGTTTATATGAGGAGACCAATGTAAGGGACATTCGTGTTAATAATGACATTGCCACAAACATTTACACTTTTTAGTTTAACATTGTCCTCCATTATCATAGTAAACATACTATTAAACGAACTGTCGAGTATTATTCCAATTCTTAACGTCCAATGCAAATGTTGCCTGTGATTGATACGTCATAGACTGGAAAGGATAGGTCAATTTAAATTACAATTGCAAAGGGTTGGAGTTTTTAGTGATATGCTCATTGTCAAGATAATAGACAGAGCCAATTTGAGCAATTCTGTTTGTAACTGACTTACCAAAGTTCACTGTGACGCTAAATTTTAATTCTATTCTTGTATTATTTACCTACTGATCTGATTAAGTTGTACATTCAATTTTATATTTGCAATAAACCTATAGATTAGGGTCACGTCTGTACCCTTTTAAAGTACGCTTTCATTTGGAATTAGATCTGAGGTTATGTGGACACCGTTTGCTTAGATTAAACTCAGTGATGAAATCTAATTATACAGCAAGAATGATGAATGGTCTAGGAACTAAAACATGGATAACAACCATTGTAATATGCAGTGTCAACAGGCACGATGATGTCTGTAAAATGATAAAATGGTGTTTTATAGCTTAATCATTGTTTGTTGTGAAATCAATTAGACTTGGCTTTTGTTTGGTTTTACTCAACTTTTTCTTTGGTTTGGACGATGTCGGTGCAGTCAAACAAATGAATTATAATACTTCCTGTGTACATTTTAAACATCTGTTTATTCATGACCTTCAAATAAGGTGAATTAATAAATGTAAGGTTGGAGTTTCTATTGATATGATTATCTACTTGTGAATGACTTACCAAAGTTCGCTGTGACACTGATTTACAATTTTATTTTTGCATTATTTACCTAATGATTTGATTAAGATGTACATTTAATTATAGATTTGCAATTAACCTATAGGTTCGGGTCACGTATGTGCCCGTTGTTAATATGCTTTCAGTTTGCATAAGATCTGAGGCTCTGTGGAAATCCTGTGTTGAGATTAAATCCAGCAATGAAATCTAATTATACGACAAGCATGATGTGTGGTCTAGGAACAAACAATGTAGTCTGCAGTGTCAATAGATACGAGGATGTCTCTAGAATAATAACATGACTTTATTTCATAAGGGTATGTGTGTTTTATAGCTTAATTAGTGTTTGCTGTGAAATCAATTGAACTTGGTGTTTGTTTGGTTTTATTATGAAATTTACTGTCTCAACAATGATATACCCTTTAACATATTTGTACTGTAATAATGAAAAGATTATTGTCGTCCTAATTCTGTTATGTAACCTCTTTACTTCTTGGAAACATATTTCCAAACATACTTTCTGCTCGAAATAGAATCATCACCGTTACATTTTCTTGCAATTTTTCGGTAAACCAAAGAATAAACAATGCAGATTGTTTGGTACGTTTGTAATCCGATCTGCCAAGTTCGATTGTACATGCAAATATCATTAAACCTCAGGTCTTTGAAGGGCATTTAGAAGTGTTATACATAAGAACATGAAGATGTTTTGGATAACAACTTCTTTAATGTGAAAATACACGACGTTTCGGAGTACATACTCACTCCTTCATCAGGTGGAATGATTTACTTGATGAAGGAGTGAGTATGTACTCCGAAACGTCGTGTATTTTCACATTAAAGAAGTTGTTATCCAGAAAATCTTCATGTTCTTAACATAAAACCTGCTGCAAACTCTAAACCTTCAAATGAACGTGCCGACTGTCATTACTGTTCTCAATGATCTCCCATGTACCCACTGACCTCATCAGGAAATGTATGGTTTGCACTGAAGTTCCCTTCCTGTCGCCTACTTCTTATATAGCTCTGCAGTGGAATTTGGCTGTGATGGATCTTGGTCTGTCATTATGATTCCTCTCATGTCCAGTTTTAAAAGTGGATCTCGTCATCATCATGCTTCAGTTCCTCGGTGATGAAGTTCCTTTTTATCCGTCCCGAGTTCTCCAGGACTTATGGTGCTCGCAGGTTTCACCGCAATGCAAAGCCACATGGCGTTGCGGGCTTTCTCCCTGCCGTAATACTAGCAGCCGCGATATAAGTGAAATACTCTTGAAAGCGGCGTTAAACCCCAACTCACCTCACCTCACCTCCAGGACTTATCGAAACCCTGTTCTGGTAGACCAGTGAAGATAAACCCTCATCGATCTTCATAGCTGATCAATCATGTATTTTTGGTTTCCTGAAATGGTACCTAGTGTCCTTCTTTGGCCAATGTCTCTTTTATTGTTTGTCAACAAACCAGTCGTAAAATTTGGAGTTTGGAAGCTCAACGTTACACATTTTACTATTTGTATGATATTTGTACAGATTGTTGCGATTATCAACGTTGAATTGTTAATTATCCATAGAATGAAAATAAGATTGGATGATGGGACAGTATGTTCATAATTCATGTTTCATCGAATCTTAGAACGTGGCAAACCCATACTTCAATCTGTTTTAACAAAGCTTAAACGAAGAATATATGGAATATACTGTTTTATCAAATGTACGTTAAGAAATGGTTGTTGATTAATCTACATTGTACATGATCATTTCTACTTTAGTGTCTAAAATGTTAGATTTCTTCTTCTTCTCTTGGAGATTTTACGAGCGGTTTCCAGCGGAGCTGATTTCCCACTCGGGTGTTAGATTTGTTTTTAAAGGTAAGTATACTGCTTCATTGTATTCTAAAACCTTTTGAATTCATATGATGTTACTTCCAAACACGATAAAAGGGCAACATGGTGACAGTGTTTTTACTGGTATGTTTAAGTACACATTTTAAACATATAAAAACTGTTGAGAGATTGTTGCTCTAATGAATGGCATTGGATGGTTATCCAAAATAAATTTTATTATATCCCCTGCTTTGCGGCAGAAATAATTTTTTCACCTCCTTCCATCCTTGCGTAGTTCCATCCTACCAAAACGCTTTTGTTTCCGGGCAATATCTAAAAAAACGTTCAATATCTTTTTACGAAACTCGGTATGTTGTTCGACGTAGTGGTGGAGTGGTGTCTTTTGCTACTGAGATTATTCTAATTTTTATATTTTTCCTGGTTTCGTTGGAAACAGTTTGAACTTAGTGCATATGTGGAGTAGGACCCTTTCCGGCCTCTACCTCAAAATCTTTTCAGTATTATTTTATGAGAGTTGTAGTGTTGTTAGACCTAGTGTTAAGTGGTGCCTTTTGCTACTTTTTTTATAGTTGTTTTTAGGTTTAAATGGAAACAATGTCAGCTTAATGCATATGAGGATTAGGGACCTTTTCCGACTTCTATCTCAAAATCTATTCAGTATTACTTAATGAGACTCGGTATGTGCTTATACTCAAAGATGGAATGGTGCCAGCTACTTAAATCATCTTGAATTTTTTTCTGGTTTCCATGGAAACAATTTTAACAAAAAGGCCAACAAAGGGACACAATTTTCACTAATAGGCTACATGGAAACATATTAATTCATTCTTATAGTTTTTTTTTAATTGGCATAAGTGGAAAATATGAGTAAAATGATAAGGTCGGATTGAAAGTTGGAGCAGGGGACATCACAGTACATCACATGCAGATATATCTATTTGGAAATGGATTATATATAAACAAAATTAGAGAAAGGACATCAATAAGAATGTGGATGAACATGTCCAAACCAGCTACAATCTGGAAAGGTTTATTTCATCATTTCACAATACAATCCAATTGAAATATAGTGCAATAGAACAAGGTCATTCATCTGTAGTACCAGGAGGAGCAAGTGATGTGTTGCAAGTTTATGTTCGACAATGATTCTAACTGCAGTGATTTAGTGAACTATTCTTAAAATACTTCAATAATTAACAACACTCCCTCACGACAGACATGCCACGGACTTCTGCTTGACCTTGAACTCCATATTTGACTTAAACCTATAATTAATTAGCTTCTCTGCTTTAAAGTGCGCTATCAAACATGTCTCCATCGATCTTCAGTATTAAAATTATCCAAAGAAAAAACCCCTCTGAAAATGGAAAAAAACGCATATTTATTGACTCCTACATGATTAAGACAAAATTGTTAAAATTTTCTTTCATCTTAGGTTATATAAAGAACATGTTGTGCTTTAATTTCCACTTAAGTAGATGTAATCATCATTTAAATTGAATACACAATAAATGTGTTATTCTGAATATTCAATAAAATACTTGAACTTAAAGTGCTTAAATTTGGACCCCTACACGTTTGCTATGTTCGAAGCCAAACTATAATTTTTTTATGAGAATTGTCGTTGTCGTTGAAAGTTGTCGTTCTTAAATGTGTGCATCCGAGGGTGT
The DNA here is from genome assembly GCA_936450465.1 of Gibbula magus. Classification (NCBI taxonomy): domain Eukaryota; kingdom Metazoa; phylum Mollusca; class Gastropoda; order Trochida; family Trochidae; genus Gibbula; species Gibbula magus. Next base: position 2,744,027 of record OW388300.1, on the reverse strand, counting down.
ATAAACAATTTCGATAGCGTAATTAGTTTGAACTTTGATAAAAATAGAGATTTTGAAAAATGACAATATCCTATGACTTGTCACATGTAAACTATGACATATACATGATTTAACGTTATTGTCCTAAATTAAAGACGTTTCCACTTCAAAATGAGTTTTTAAAAATTCTCCAAAGAATATATATACAACTATTTGAGGAAGTGCAAAAATTGTGTTCAAACTACAATGTATCAACTTTTATATAGTAATGGTATGTTATGGAATCGTTAATCTAAGTACATGTATGTACAACAGATTGTAACAAATAGAATTTGAATTAAAGTTTCCAATAGCGAGTAATATCCCTTTAAATGGGAGCCTGCAAAATTCAATATAAACAAGATATACAACTGTATTCAGAGGGTTTGTTTTCATTTAGATCTCCTGAAATCGTTTGGATATGGTTTAAACATATTTATTCAGAAAGAAACTGACAGGATTGGCAAACAAGAAAATCTTTGCTTATGTGAATGCCGCTCCCGGGATATCATCGTTTGGATATCACCTTGACATTCCAATTTCATAAAAAATATTATGAATGTTTAGTTATAAAACAATGTATTGATTGCTTTCTTAATTATTTGTTGAAATGTCATCCGAGCTTGTGGTTTCCAATGGCAACGGCGTTTGACAGTTCGGAGGGTAAACAGGAAATTAACATGTCATCTGGTGTGATAGGAGAATTATTTACCTTCCAAATTCTTGGGGGAAAATATATATGTGTTGTTCCATATTTTGTTTGAATATGAGATTGAAGCATACATGTATGCTGCAAGCGAATGTAGAATAAACGTGAAAGTTACTACAGACATGTTTGAGAGAGGGAGAGAGAGAAAAACCTTCCAAAAGTATTCCTTATTTCTTTGTGATGGAGATGATACTAACAGGTCAGAAGTCCTTGCAACTTGCAAGTGAACTATATTATTTCAACTTGGCACTCTCAAATGAAATGTAAATTTTATTCATATACTTTTCTACACTTATGGTACAGTTACACTAATGTCACTGTCGAATTAGATTAGTCCTCTGTAAGGCAGACTCTAAGACTGAACAGGGTTAGTTGATTACACACTCACATGCTCTCAGACACATTTGTCCAATGGACACATCGTCTCAGCTGACGGCCTGTACCTCGCCACTGTCTGTCTGCGAATGTGGAACAAATCCGTTATTAGTTGTCACGCTATCATTGTTGTCAGATCAAACTTGTGAGTCACTCTAAAGGGTATACTAGATGCCTGTTAATCATTACAAATTTCAACGACACGATTATGTGAATTGAACACATATCTGGGATAATTCTTTATACTTTATATACTTGCAGCATATCGATGTATTATACTGCAAGTCATTCGAAATGTATTTGTATGAATCTCGATAATAATCAGCTTTGTTGACATGGTTGTGAATCATAAAACAATCTAAGTAATCTGAGTCTTTGTTGAATGAACAACATAACTTGGCACCTATCGATAGAAGTCAAAGCATAACGATGTGTCGTGTACGGACGTCTGTTGTGTATAAACGTGTATAGTTATTGTAATGATGCCTTCGTACTTTGAATAAACTTGACTTGATTCGTACAGGCTTGCTATTTGACCAGCTTGTTCACCTGATTTCAACTGAAGGTTCCGCTATCACATCTTTGACCCGTGCTATTTGTTCACCAATATTGTTCATAATTATTATTTCAATATAAATGTTATAGTGTTGTGCAAATAGAATGAAATGAGGTTAATTACCAAGATTGTCATTAATTAAGTATTTCCGTATTGGCCGAGTTACAGGTCTCGGGTCACTACAACGGACCTCGGACCTGTAACTGGGCCAATACAAAAATACTTATTTAATAACATTATAATACACCACGTTGGTACAGTGAAATAAAAGTCCCTGTTAACAATACATCTGAAACTGATGAAATTGATTAAACGTGTCCACGTCGGAGATATGTTCTGTCCGAGATTACATGAAATAAACATTCCTTATCTCAGAATATCAAACGCGTTGCCATCTCATACAAAGTTTCCATTTTGTTTGTATCACATCAAAGCCTCGATAAGCAACTGATAGGATGGCTGTACGTGTTTACTATGCTCACTTCGTATTTGCATTTCATGCCACAAATGATTTTTTGTTATCTCGAACTTTGAATCTATACAGACTAATGGTTTACCTTTCCTCATCTTAAGCAATGTAGTATGATATTGTAGAGAAGAACCTTCTCTTCAAGTACGAAAATTGATCGATAATATTAAATACTTCCAGTTTCAATTATGTTAACAATAAAGAAGTACCCAGCAACGAGATTAGATGTTTCTGTTATCACTCGAACCTTAAATGGCGGATAATAGAAACCGCAAATAAGCACAAGTTGAGACATTATCCTCTATTTGGAATTATCCTGATTAGAATACCTTTTTTTTTATTTATAATCGACCTCTTTGAAGTAGACAATTGCGTTAGATTTAAATTAGGTGACATTCTGACTTTTTTATCTGGAGATGGCGCTAACTTAAATCAGTACATGACATTGGAAAAAAATCATCATTTTACAACGTAAATTTATGGAATTTACAAATTAACCTACTACAATATTACAGTTGTCTGTAAACATTATTATGTATATTTTTTTAAAGAAGTAAAGCAAACTATCGGAGAAAGCAGAATTATTGTTAACAGCAAAACCAGTTCACAGCCAAACTATTTCATGAACTATTCTCAGAATGAAAGGCATTTTATTGATCAGCATTCAAGTGATATTTGACTAGCTTGTTCACCTGATTTCAACTGAATGCTCCGTCATGCTTGACCTCTGACCTCATGATTAAAAGCGTACGGTGAAGGAGATAATCAATCATAAACCGTGCAACGAAGGATTATGTAAATGATTGTATCTTAAAAACGAGGTCACAATGACATAATCTAGCATTTGATCTTGACTTCTCAATGCTACCACGTTCAGTCTTAGAGGAAGCCAGTGCTATGCTACTGTTTTGAACTTTATCAGTTGACTTTTGCACTCAATGAAATTTTCCAAATTGACCATGATCTATGATTAACTACAGCATATGAGACCTTACACTAAAGTTAATTGGGTAATCTTGGTTAACTCAATGTTGTTGAATCAGTTAAAGACAGTGAGTGTTCCGCAGGACATTTTCTTTCAAGTCGACAGTAAGTAAATAGCTATGTTGAACAATTTCTACATTTCTTCAGGAATGTCAGATTAAGTGTGAACTAATGTGAGAATTCGACATGCTAAGCAAAGAATGGTAAAATCGTTAGATTCTGGTGAAAGACAGTCAAACTTATTTTGACCAAATGCAATAAATACATAGTCCCTTTCTAAATTCAACACTGCCATGGACAGAGAGCAGTGTGTGAAATCAGATCCAATGTGTGGAATAACGTGAGACCTCGACATGTTAATCAAACCCATTTATCTTAAACTGGTATTTGCATAATTCAGCTTCAGCATGGTTATCTCTGGCAGCAATTGTTAAGTGGCATGTCGTGTTCACTGCGAGCTTTTAACTTGATGAATTATACGATGATGAGTTTATTCTACACCAGTACAAGTTGTGATACACAAATCTTCAAATTTTTATCTTCTTATGTTATTTATTTCCTGCTCCAAATTGGATGAGGTGTATTGTTTTTCTTCCGTTCGTCCATCTGTCCGTCCGTCCTTTGATCCGTTTGTCTGAAAACCTTGGACACTGCTTTTGATTGGTCATTTATCTGCCTTTGACACGTTCCATCCAGTGTGATAGGACGTTTCAAATATGTCATCCCGTTTGGCCCTGTGACCATAACTTTTGACTGGTCAGTGACAGGCTTTTGATACTTCTTAAGATTCATTAGTGACAGGCTTATTGGCATCTGATTTCCCCTAATAACACTTTGACATTTTAATGTAAACTATGGTTATATCCGAGCATCGGTATTCGTATATATTTTTTTATTTTAAATAAAACATGTATCAATTCAGTGTCATTTCAATGTTTACATCTTGTGTACTACCATACCTAAACTAGTCCTTACAAAATGTATTATTGTTATAAATCTAGGAAAATGTTTTGATGACATGTACCTCGGTAATATCCGTCTTTTGTTGGAAATTTGTGATTTGATACCTTATCTTTATAAGTTTTGTCAATCAAACATGCCTCAATATAATCACTTTCTATTAATGTTGATACACAAACCTTCAGGGACTTTATTCTACACACAGTTTCAAACATCAATGGTATTTATGGTGACCATGTATTTAGAAGTGTGCTTGATACTTCAAATGTTTATTGTTGGTTGCAGGCAAACAGTTCGATCATACCATGTTGCTTTTATAAATACAAATGCTTAAGAAACATTAATTTCCTTAAATACATTTACGAGAAATAACATCTGCCAGTTCCCATTCTTCTGAAACTTGTTAAGTGTCCTTATTGACACCTCCATTATTACAATTCGGACTATAATTAACCTGTTACTAGACAATTAAATAATACAAATACTTTATTTTAGAAATGATCCTCAATTTTCAATGAATGGTGAGTTTTGCCTATGATATGGATATGAGTTTAGTCCTGTTTGAATTAATACTCTTGTTTCCCTTATGAAATATAAACAGCACTTTGCGTATTCATATACAGACACTACTGAAGAAGTGTGTGTGTGTTTTTATCTCTGGTAGCCTTGATCTTCTAAGCTGAACTGAACTTTATTTACACTCAGGCCGCAGGCAGCGCATATGAGGATACAGTTTTACATTACCGGTATATACATACATACAAACATACATACATACATTTACATTTGATTTTAAACTGTCATATATACAGGTACACAAAATGTTCAGAAATGATGTATTATTAATTACGACACTAATTAAGAATAAGAAGAAAAGATACATGATTAACTTGAAAAATTATAATTGAGGTTACAATTAGCAACATTTTTAAAAACACCTATAATTACGTCACAGAACAAGGCTAGCCTTCTAAGTGTACCTATCTTTTTACTGTTAAATAATGTCTTCATTTTTTGAAAATTTGGCCTGGTATAAAAATAGGGTTTTAGATATTTTATTCTTGTATTTGTAAAATGGGAACAGATAAATAAATAATGAAACTCATCACCAATGTCATTACAATTACAAAGTTTGCAAGTTCTTTTATGCTTTGGGATATTATTCCAGCGGCCTGTTTCAATGGGTAAGTTAGGGTTAGCTGTTATAAAATATAGTAATGCTCTTGAAAGTTTATCATCTTAACTATCCAAATATCTACTAAACCTTAAATCTACATGAGATAAAGAGTTGTAAATAATACTTTTGATGATTGATCGACCGTAGAAAACCACACGCTTAAGTTTTACTAAATATTTCAGTTTACTGAGATCTTTGAAGTTATCGAAATATTCAAAATATAACTTAGTCAAATTTCGTCAAAAATGTTTTTAATATTCATAATCCATTTATGCTTACTTTTCTCAAGAAGAGTATCGTTAAAAAGCAATTTTAAAATGATTAAGGATCATTTTGAAGTTTTTCAAGTCAAAAGTCGACCCCAAAATGAAATAATTCTTAATTTAATATTAATTGCATTTGGGTATCTTCCAAATTCCCCGTAAAACATAACAGTTGGGGTACTATTCCTTAAGGGCACTAATAGCTTAAGAAAATTTACGTGTATCAAGTGATGTTACATTTTCAAATCCCCAAACCTCACAGTCATACAACAGAAAAGGCAATACCGTGGAATGAAATAAACGCAGTGGAAAAGAAGGTTCGTTTTTCTAACAACAAGAATGATAGTGTTCAATTTGTCATCATGAAAAATTATTGCATGGTATTATTCTTCCATATATTTGAAACAAAGCGGAGTCTAGACGTTCCATTGCCTGCTGTTCCTCCTATATTTCTTTATTTAATTACAGACGTTTTATCCTCAAGATATGCCCTTGGTCTTTTTAAGAGTCTCAAAATAACCAGCTGCACTATATTTATACCTGTCAGACAATATCTATTTGCACACAGGTGTATTAAAAGAAATAGTGGGAAAATGCACTGAATAATTTACCACACCACATACAAATTTACTTAAGAGTTAAAAAAGATAAATGCACATTAAACTTCAATTATAATTTCACAACTTTCAAAACTGTATGTGCCTTATTCTGCGTCACATTATTATCATCAATTCTGAACCATTAGAAAAACTATAACCAAACGTTACATTTTTGGGTAACATTTTTCTTTGAGTGACAATGAGGTATGGTATTGTGAAATATCAATATTTAGAGTGCATGGTAACTATTTGGAAGAGCACACGTGATATTTCATAGTTGATCGTTGTCAAATACATCATGAGACAACGAATATGTTCTTAGTGAAAGCATGTGCCTTTTAAAAACTAAATATTCGGGTTTGACATTGAACAAAACCTGATAATGAAACCATGTACAAATTGCCATTTTTCCTTTTTGGCTTATTTAAGATGTTGTTCGAATATGTAATTAGTACAACTAATGTTCTATAGTCAACCTACATTTACATTATTAATTTCACCAATAAATTACCCTTTATCAGCGCATCATGTTCTTTATTTTACAGACTATTTAACATAATGCGCTCCGTCATGTACCATTTGGAACCTGGTAAAATTGCTCCTTCATTACATGGCTATGTGTGACTGAAAGATCATGTGCTTTACCCTAAACACTCCTTACACTTTATGATTCGTTCTCAGCACACAATTAGTTTTTTTATAAGAAGGAATATACCACAGAGTAAACTGTTAATGCTGTTAATTACACTTTGATGAGGACGTGTATAACTATCAAAGCTGAGGATACCTTTGTTATATTTCTTCACAATACTTTCAATCCGTAAATGTCTGCACATGGTCATATTTCATCGATCTATGATGATGATACAGATGATATTGAGGAGTATTGTCATTATCAAAACAATTATCAGATCATATGAATTACATCGTAAGTGTCAATACTGACTGACGATACATGGCAGAAAGGTAGAACATTAGCAATTTGACTTTAGGATACATATAATACTGTGTTCATTTCATATTTAACACATTAAGCCTCAAATAGTCACAGTTTCAATAATAAAGGGGCAGTTGATGAAATGTATTTGAAAAATAATGTCACCAATAGTAAAACACCCTTCCCTCTTCGGAAAAACAAATAAAAAATGAATGTACATGGTTCTGTAAAGCCATGGGAATCTTTTTTGTCTTTTGGAATAATAAAATGTGTTCACAATAAAATTGCCGCCATGTAAGTTGTGCTTTATACGCAACATCGTTTTTACCACAGCGGAAAATTGGTTTGTATGATAAGATGTGTTACCCTCTAAAGTAAATATAAATGACATAAACTATCATTATAAGTGGAAAACTTAACTTAACTAAAATGTCACGCAACTTTATTTCATTCATATAAAAAACGTAGGTCTAAACCATGAGACCATAGTTATTGCATCCGTTATTGGTTTGTTTGGAACAGCTTTGATTGTGAAGAGATCTTCATAAAGAAAGCTAGCTCATTAACTGTACAGTAATCTAAACTCAAATGATGTAACATATGATTATCAAGCATGAGAGAGAAATCCAAAAATGAAGAACTTATAAAGTTAAAGGGACAGCTCTCAGTGCGATGATAATTAACGACTTAATCTTTAAACTTAACATGACAATAGTGCTACCAGAATAACGCAGAACACAGTGGTTATTGTCCCATGTTGACGTATTTGTTACGACCTCACTAAAGTAGAACACTCAGTTTCAGGATAGCTTCATCGAGTTGGCTCATGCATTTTCACAACATCATTAGTGTTTTTCCCTGACTCTAAACATGACTATTGACCAGCTGCTTTCAACTCACAACCATCAATGTGCTTTAAATGACAAAGGATTTTCAAGTATTAAACATATTCATGTAGATCAATCGCACTATCAAGTACTGTGGGAAAGTCGATTTGAGAAAATCTCTCTCTTCAGAGGATATTGTTACTGAAAGATCGTCTGATCTATTCTGGCACATCTAATACTCTCTTTTATCTGATCACAACACATGGGAACTATCTTTTAAAATGTTCATAAGTTTAGCTTCAAACTGTCGTTACAGGAATGAGTTTCTACATGGAAGCTGAGAACATATTGAGTAGGGGATAACAATGGTCATGGGTGATAACATGTTTTATTCTTTTTCAAACATATGATTAATAATAGGAAATGTCATCCTCATGGACTATTCCCAGGCATTCAACACATAAACTTAAACTAGTCCTGTACTAGACTAGATTTCTCGAAGCTCCTCTAAACACGGTTGAACATTGATCTGGAATAAAGCTGCTCCTTTACTACACAACAGGTTGTTACTGATAGATCATCTCCTGGATCTGAACACCTCTCGGACTCTCTGTAATCTGATCTCAACAGGCAAGGAGCAGACATCTGGAATGTAACTTACATGCTTGTGACTTTGACATGTTAAACATAGAGTGACGATTGTTACCTGTTCATATACAGGTATATTTGTAGTTGATGTGATGGCAATATAAACGGTTAAAAGTGTAATGGTTATTATTCTCGGTTAAAGAGGTAATATATTTCATTTACTTTCGTGAATATAAAAAAGTTATGTCGTTACTGTTTTATCTTAAATGATAATTATGCAAGAGCAATATCCTATTATTATCAACTGTAAACTTTAAACGATAGCTGTGTAAACTAGCATTGTTATTTTATGTGAGCATGTCGCTTATTTATTGTTAGAACTAATACAGGGTTTGTATTAACGTGCAGTTATCTGTAAGAATGAAGTTATTGAAATTTAGATTGTGTAAGTACCTACATACATGCTTTCAAGTGTGACTAAACCTTGGACAAAACGAGACATGTTTTGTGTTTATTTTGTTACCAACAGTCGAACTATAATTCATTAACCACTTCCGCTACCACTACACTTTTTCTGATATACCTTTACATTTTCTGATATACCTGCACTTTTCTGATATATTTACACTTTTTAACAACTGAGAAATCAGTGGAATCAATTTTCTAATGATTTCTGATGATACTTATACAATTATATAACACATCTACACATTCATTTGAAACATGGGATCGAACCAGTGTCCTGCTGCTTTCTGGCCGAACGAGCTAACCATTACACTACTGTTGAAACTTTTGTTCATGACCAAATGAATGGTCTGATATATAATGCATGATGAAATATCACAAATTTCTGTATTTCTTTTTACAGAAGAATGTTATTTAATGTTGGGTTCAAAATGTCTTAACATACTGAAAGTTGCGTCTGTTTTCTCTAAACTTTGGCCATGTTGACATAAGCAATGCAGTTTATGGCCTTAGCTGTACATTTCAGCGAGATGAACGTGCGTCTGCGTTGGCAATACCATCATTGGGCCATATCAATTAGATTTCGAGCCCCAAACATGAGTAACCATGCAACGCAGCATTGGCTGACCACTTGGGAGTTGCCACAGATGAAACCGTATTTGGGTTGTGCTTTTCATACGCCAGCTTGTTTACAACTGTACTAATTTATAAATATTATGAAAATGTATCCGTTTACACTCGACCCTAAGTGGGTTATAGGACAGATGTTACCCTACAGCTTTTCCCCGTGGAGCCTTCTCGGTCGTGCCTCGGAAATAACTGTAGGTAACCATCGAGGTTTACGTAATGTATGTTATTTCTTTTAAACTTCTTGAAAGCTAATTGTGTAAGTGCCTTTTAGAAGTCATGCTCAAATACAATGTCTGCAATATATCATTGTTATGATAAACAATTGTTTAAAAAACAAATCTGTAGGTTACAAATGTGTTTTTATTTGTTTCAAATATATAACAAAAGCCATCTGTGATGGGCGATCATATGTCATATGTCGATATTGTGGCACAAAACATACACACCTTAGCACCATGTCATTATCAATAATAATTCATCATCCGGAGATAGTTACTAGTTGTCAGTATGTATCGCTGCTTCCCGTTGTCAGTGAGACTGCATAATTACGATTCCGGAAGTGCCATGATAGAAGGAGGAAGCTAACAGGTCGTTCATCACTAGTGTTAACAGCTCCTTCTTCATGCTTTCACTTGAACATGAAACATCAACTTCCGGTCCTTACGAGGAAAGCAGTCAAACAAACCAAAGATATCTCTTATAGACCACAGATGTGATATATATAAATAGCATCTTATCAATACTGAATGTAGATAACTAACATATCTCTGTGATAGAAACCACGTTTTTACATGAATTTCATTGTATGTATTTTTATGACAAAGGGCTTGCGGCATAGCACAGTTATGGGTGAGTTCACGTTTTATTTTGATGTCCTTGATTTGCATTTTCTCTATAAGCGTCCTTCTGGACAACTAGGCATAGAGATGTTTTATTTATCCGTTTACATAGTTTCATTGTTACTCTGTTGTTTCAAAGGAGTATGACACTTGTCAACTTTAATCAAGACACGTTTAAACATTGAAAGGCAAATTCTATATTGTTGAGCAAGACTTAACAGATGAATTTGACATATCGTGGATACTAAAAATAATATTCTCTCCAGGCAATGTTTACTTCAATGTTAATACATTTAACATTAATTGATTTTAACCATATAACCAAGTTCAAGATATCGTTTACATATACATGTATGTAATTTAGGCCTGTGGCCTTTTAAGTGCAAATAAAGATTGATTGATTGAAGAGGTTTTTGTCTAACGATGAATGACGTACAAATTGAATTTAGAAAGAAAGCAATATGTGTTTATTTAAAGGGGATTAGAATCTTATTTGATCATAAAAGGTCATAAAAATATTGATTGCATCAAATGAAACGTGTTTTATTAAACTTATCTTATTTTAATATAACAACTAAATAAGGCATTGAAATTACATAGACTTTATCAACGTATATCACATACTGACTTCGATGAAACAATGGTATCTATACACAATTGTTGACAACAATTACTGGACTTGTGACTTGTTGAGTGAGGGTCGAAGTGTTTAAATGAACAGGAGACATTTGTTCTCCGAAATGAGAGGGTTGTTCATGAAAAGTGTCATAATTTTATTGGCACAATATCACAGAACAAACATAATGAAAACTAGGATTGACGCGCAAATACTTAGGTCTTCAAGACTTCTGCTTGACCTTGAACTCCATGTTGGACTCTCGGTTATTCATCAGTTTCAGTTTTTACAAAAATTCTCCAAGACAATGACCCTCTGAAAATGTAACACTCGCTTATAAATGGACCCCTACAGGATCTTACTCACGATTAAGACAAAATGGTAAAGTAAGGTGTAACATAGAACAAGTTGTGCTTTATTTCCACTTAAGTAGATGTAATCATCATAAAGATTGCATACATAAGTAATGCGTTAACTTAAAAAATGCTGAAATTTGGACCCCTAGACAATGTTTGCGATGTTGGGAGTTTAACTATCAACTTTTTGATGAACGGGTTCGACAGAAACGTTGTTGTTCTGGGAATTGTGCATCCGGGGGTATGAATACAATTTCATTATCGTAATTAGCTAAGCAGTTATGATCCTCTGAACTTTGCTGAAAATGGCGATTTTCGAAAAATGACAATCTTCTATGACCAGTCACACGTAATCTATGACAGGTAAATGTTTAAAATTTATTATTCTAAATACATGACATCTCTATTTCACAATAAACTATCAAATATGATGGTATCATCAGTGGTTTACGATCAACAAGTCTACAAAGAAAGTACCCCTCTAAAAATCTGAAAATCACAAAATTTTACTTATTTGGCAATACATGTATGTCCAAATTGTGCCGAAACTATCAACTTTTATATGATAATGATATGTTATGGTATTGTTAAGCTGGTTCTTATAAAAAGATTACAGTGAATAACTTTTACATAAGTTGATTCGAGAAAGAGTTATGTCCCTTTGAACATGAAGCCGAACAATTAACTTTTAGAAAAGGGCCATACTCAAGGGCATATAACTCAAATTACAAGCCAAAATTCAAAATTCGGCCCACGGCACACAGGCTATCATCTCTATCATAGTCTTGAAGACCTAATTAATGACCATAAGATGAAAATATTTACATTTATAGTTTCAGATAACTACATATAATTTAAAAGCTTATTGCAATCATGATGAAAACATGATTACCTTTTTGAACTAGTCTTCCAAACATTTTGGTAGACAATGTTATTTGTCAAACGTCCAGCAGTGAATAGTGTAAATACATTCCTTAAAAACTGTAAACTGTTAACAAACTTATCTGGTAATGCGAACTAATTCACGCCCGAGAACATTATAACCATATATCCACTAATCTGCCTATATATTTATATTAGACAGTTTCCAATGTACTTTCTTGAATAGTTAACATTGCCCTGTCGTCCAGGAGTGAATAGTGTAAATACATTCCTCTCATGCTGTTAACTGTTAACACATTTATTTATTGGTAGTGAGAACTAATCCACACCTGATAACATAAACACTTTATGAATAGATATTCACGCCCCGGCGACAAAGCTAATGTTCCTTTATAAACACTTCTTTTCAAGAGTTATCTTTCAAAGTTAATCGCATTTGAAACCAACCACAATTTTAACCAGATTATACAGAAAGTACCCAACTACACAAACATCTGCTGGTTGTAACTATTATAAAGCATTAAGCTTTAGCTTACCTTTATCTCCTCTTTATTGCAAATCGAAATCCCTAAAATTTATCAACGTGTTTATTTTATTCATTAAACATATTTTGATGACATTGATAAGTTTTTGTTGTCATCTTCTCTCTATATTGTATATTGATTTCCCTAAATGTTGTCTACGTTTTTATATTCATACGGTAAACATATCATGATTTAATATACCATATTTAATCAATTGAATTGTCTGTGCACAAACATGGATTGTTAATAAGCTGAAACATTATGTGTGGGTTTGTTTTTATCAGGGTTCAGTACACAAGATGTTTGAACATCGATCTAGAACAAAGCTGCCTCTCCACTTCACAACAGAGTGGTACTGACAAATAGTCACTTGTACATCGAACTCTCATACTCTCTGTGATATGTTGTCCACATATAATCATTTGGGTTGTGAAGCACTGGGAATACATCACCGATTTAAGTGTTTGATGATGACATCGATATTTGAGAGGGTTTTTCAACAACTTAGTAGGTAGGTTCTATTGTAAACATCATCATTGGATTTGTTTGCTACTTGATTGACTTATAATGTTATGTTAATGTGTTGTTATACTACTTATTATAAGAACAATTAGTTTGAATACGATAACTGATGTTAGTTTCTATTTTAAATTGTGTATAACATGTATATAGTTTCCAAATAAATGTGAAACCCTTGGTATTGGATATATGTTTCAGAAGATCAGGGTGAGATGTATAACAGACCTAAACAGTTTAGACAGGTAGATATCAAGAGAGATTGTGTATCTAACAGTCCAAATGAAATTGGCAAAATTGTCTATATTGTGGATCTGGCTGTTGTCATTTAATTTGACCGTTTGCCATCTTCTTTCCTTGAATTTATTACAAAACCCTTAATACATTGCTGCTTTTCAGTGATTCTGTCACATTTGTTAACAGTAGTTTGACTTAATTTGACTAAACAACAACATTAAACATATATATATATATAAATAAAGCAAACTAAATTGAGAAACGATCAGGATATATATATATATTTTAGACAGATACATGCTGTGATGTGTGTGATTCCAAAAGGTTCATGCTATCAATAACCATATCTGAAAGTTGGCAGCACAAGGGAGTAAATATAGTTTATCGAAATTAAACATATAGGCCAAGGTGAGCAAGAATGATTGCAGGTATGGGCATTATACACTTATCATGGAGTTCGAATGTTTGCATTCTGCTTAGCTATATTGATATTGTTTTTTAAAAACAAAACGATTACTTTTTATAATGTTGTTTTAAAAAGCTTTTTATTTCTAAGCATTGTTTCTATTAAGTCGGGACTCAATATAAATTACACATGTTTTCTCACTGTCACCCACCGATATACATTGTGGGGTTGTTCGGTGACTGTAAAGGACGTGTTAACTTAATCTCCTCACAACTGACCTGTTAGACACATTGAACATTGTCTCTGATGGCTGTCTGTACTGATTGTCTGTCTGTCCTGAACAGGTAATGAAATGGTTATAGACTGTCACATTATTAGCGTGGCAGATATATGTTTAGTGTGAATAAAGTATTTACATCTTATTAAGATTCGCTCTGTTTAGTTATTTTATTATCAGGCACATTAAGGGTTTAGCCTTTAGAGTTTAGCAATAACAAAGTGTATTACATAACTCCTCAAGCTATGACGCTTCTCAGGTGATTGGTCTCACTAAATGCTTCTTAATCAACTCATTTTGCATTATTGTATCACAGCCAATTGCAAGTCCCAATCCATTAGTGAGGTGGTGTGAGGGGATAGGTGCACCCTTGTACCACCCACAGGGTATGTGTACATATATATATATATCACATCAATGTATTATACTGTATCATTGTGTTGTACCACCCACAGGGTATGTGTACATATATATATCACATCAATGTATTATACTGTATCATTGTGCTGTACCACCCACAGGGTATGTGTACATATATATATCACATCAATGTATTATACTGTATCATTGTGTTGTACCACCCACAGGGTATGTGTACATATATATATCACATCAATGTATTATACTGTATCATTGTGTTGTACCACCCACAGGGTATGTGTACATATATATATCACATCAATGTATTATACTGTATCATTGTGTTGTACCACCCACAGGGTATGTGTACATATATATATCACATCAATGTATTATACTGTATCATTGTGTTGTACCACCCACAGGGTATGTGTACATATATATATCACATCAATGTATTATACTGTATCATTGTGTTGTACCACCCACAGGGTATGTGTACATATATATATCACATCAATGTATTATACGTATCAACGTGTTTATTTTATTCATTAAACATATTTTGATGACATTGATAAGTTTTTGTTGTCATCTTCTCTCTATATTGTATATTGATTTCCCTAAATGTTGTCTACGTTTTTATATTCATACGGTAAACATATCATGATTTAATATACCATATTTAATCAATTGAATTGTCTGTGCACAAACATGGATTGTTAATAAGCTGAAACATTATGTGTGGGTTTGTTTTTATCAGGGTTCAGTACACAAGATGTTTGAACATCGATCTAGAACAAAGCTGCCTCTCCACTTCACAACAGAGTGGTACTGACAAATAGTCACTTGTACATCGAACTCTCATACTCTCTGTGATATGTTGTCCACATATAATCATTTGGGTTGTGAAGCACTGGGAATACATCACCGATTTAAGTGTTTGATGATGACATCGATATTTGAGAGGGTTTTTCAACAACTTAGTAGGTAGGTTCTATTGTAAACATCATCATTGGATTTGTTTGCTACTTGATTGACTTATAATGTTATGTTAATGTGTTGTTATACTACTTATTATAAGAACAATTAGTTTGAATACGATAACTGATGTTAGTTTCTATTTTAAATTGTGTATAACATGTATATAGTTTCCAAATAAATGTGAAACCCTTGGTATTGGATATATGTTTCAGAAGATCAGGGTGAGATGTATAACAGACCTAAACAGTTTAGACAGGTAGATATCAAGAGAGATTGTGTATCTAACAGTCCAAATGAAATTGGCAAAATTGTCTATATTGTGGATCTGGCTGTTGTCATTTAATTTGACCGTTTGCCATCTTCTTTCCTTGAATTTATTACAAAACCCTTAATACATTGCTGCTTTTCAGTGATTCTGTCACATTTGTTAACAGTAGCTTGACTTAATTTGACTAAACAACAACATTAAACATATATATATATATAAATAAAGCAAACTAAATTGAGAAACGATCAGGATATATATATATATTTTAGACAGATACATGCTGTGATGTGTGTGATTCCAAAAGGTTCATGCTATCAATAACCATATCTGAAAGTTGGCAGCACAAGGGAGTAAATATAGTTTATCGAAATTAAACATATAGGCCAAGGTGAGCAAGAATGATTGCAGGTATGGGCATTATACACTTATCATGGAGTTCGAATGTTTGCATTCTGCTTAGCTATATTGATATTGTTTTTTAAAAACAAAACGATTACTTTTTATAATGTTGTTTTAAAAAGCTTTTTATTTCTAAGCATTGTTTCTATTAAGTCGGGACTCAATATAAATTACACATGTTTTCTCACTGTCACCCACCGATATACATTGTGGGGTTGTTCGGTGACTGTAAAGGACGTGTTAACTTAATCTCCTCACAACTGACCTGTTAGACACATTGAACATTGTCTCTGATGGCTGTCTGTACTGATTGTCTGTCTGTCCTGAACAGGTAATGAAATGGTTATAGACTGTCACATTATTAGCGTGGCAGATATATGTTTAGTGTGAATAAAGTATTTACATCTTATTAAGATTCGCTCTGTTTAGTTATTTTATTATCAGGCACATTAAGGGTTTAGCCTTTAGAGTTTAGCAATAACAAAGTGTATTACATAACTCCTCAAGCTATGACGCTTCTCAGGTGATTGGTCTCACTAAATGCTTCTTAATCAACTCATTTTGCATTATTGTATCACAGCCAATTGCAAGTCCCAATCCATTAGTGAGGTGGTGTGAGGGGATAGGTGCACCCTTGTACCACCCACAGGGTATGTGTACATATATATATATATCACATCAATGTATTATACTGTATCATTGTGTTGTACCACCCACAGGGTATGTGTACATATATATATCACATCAATGTATTATACTGTATCATTGTGCTGTACCACCCACAGGGTATGTGTACATATATATATCACATCAATGTATTATACTGTATCATTGTGTTGTACCACCCACAGGGTATGTGTACATATATATATCACATCAATGTATTATACTGTATCATTGTGTTGTACCACCCACAGGGTATGTGTACATATATATATCACATCAATGTATTATACTGTATCATTGTGTTGTACCACCCACAGGGTATGTGTACATATATATATCACATCAATGTATTATACTGTATCATTGTGTTGTACCACCCACAGGGTATGTGTACATATATATATCACATCAATGTATTATACTGTATCATTGTGTTGTACCACCCACAGGGTATGTGTACATATATATATCACATCAATGTATTATACTGTATCATTGTGTTGTACCACCCACAGGGTATGTGTACATATATATATCACATCAATGTATTATACTGTATCATTGTGTTGTACCACCCACAGGGTATGTGTACATATATATATCACATCAATTTATTATACTGTATCATTGTGTTGTACCACCCACAGGGTATGTGTACATATATATATCACATCAATGTATTATACTGTATCATTGTGTTGTACCACCCACAGGGTATGTGTACATATCTATATGATATCAATGTATTGTACTGTATCATTGTGTTGTACCACCCACAGGGTATGTGTACATATATATATCACATCAATGTATTATACTGTATCATTGTGTTGTACCACCCACAGGGTATGTGTACATATCTATATGATATCAATGTATTATACTGTATCATTGTGTTGTACCACCCACAGGGTATGTGTACATATCTATATGATATCAATGTATTATACTGTATCATTGTGTTGTACCACCCACAGGGTATGTGTACATATCTATATGATATCAATGTATTATACTGTATCATTGTGTTGTACCACCCACAGGGTATGTGTACATATATATATCACATCAATGTATTATACTGTATCATTGTGTTGTACCACCCACAGGGTATGTGTACATATATATATCACATCAATGTATTATACTGTATCATTGTGTTGTACCACCCACAGGGTATGTGTACATATATATATCACATCAATGTATTATACTGTATCATTGTGCTGTACCACCCACAGGGTATGTGTACATATATATATCACATCAATGTATTATACTGTATCATTGTGTTGTACCACCCACAGGGTATGTGTACATATATATATCACATCAATGTATTATACTGTATCATTGTGCTGTACCACCCACAGGGTATGTGTACATATATATATCACATCAATGTATTATACTGTATCATTGTGTTGTACCACCCACAGGGTATGTGTACATATATATATCACATCAATGTATTATACTGTATTATTGTGTTGTACCACCCACAGGGTATGTGTACATATATATATCACATCAATGTATTATACTGTATCATTGTGTTGTACCACCCACAGGGTATGTGTACATATATATATCACATCAATGTATTATACTGTATCATTATGTTGTACCACCCACAGGGTATGTGTACATATATATATCACATCAATGTATTATACTGTATCATTGTGTTGTACCACCCACAGGGTATGTGTACATATATATATCACATCAATGTATTATACTGTATCATTGTGCTGTACCACCCACAGGGTATGTGTACATATATATATCACATCAATGTATTATACTGTATCATTGTGTTGTACCACCCACAGGGTATGTGTACATATATATATCACATCAATGTATTATACTCTGTATCATTGTGTTGTACCACCCACAGGGTATGTGTACATATATATATCACATCAATGTATTATACTGTATCATTATGTTGTACCACCCACATGGTATGTGTACAAAAATATATATCACATCAATGTATTATACTGTATCATTATGTTGTACCACCCACAGGGTATGTGTACATATATATATATCACATCAATGTATTATACTGTATCATTGTGCTGTACCACCCACAGGGTATGTGTACATATATATATCACATCAATGTATTATACTGTATCATTATGTTGTACCACCCACAGGGTATGTGTACATATATATATCACATCAATGTATTATACTGTATCATTGTGTTGTACCACCCACAGGGTATGTGTACATATATATATCACATCAATGTATTATACTGTATCATTGTGCTGTACCACCCACAGGGTATGTGTACATATATATATCACATCAATGTATTATACTGTATCATTGTGTTGTACCACCCACAGGGTATGTGTACATATATATATCACATCAATGTATTATACTGTATCATTGTGTTGTACCACCCACAGGGTATGTGTACATATATATATCACATCAATGTATTATACTGTATCATTATGTTGTACCACCCACATGGTATGTGTACATATATATATATATCACATCAATGTATTATACTGTATCATTGTGTTGTACCACCCACAGGGTATGTGTACATATATATATCACATCAATGTATTATACTGTATCATTGTGTTGTACCACCCACAGGGTATGTGTACATATATATATCACATCAATGTATTATACTGTATCATTATGTTGTACCACCCACAGGGTATGTGTACATATATATATCACATCAATGTATTATACTGTATCATTGTGCTGTACCACCCACAGGGTATGTGTACATATATATATCACATCAATGTATTATACTGTATCATTATGTTGTACCACCAACATGGTATGTGTACATATATATATCACATCAATGTATTATACTGTATCATTATGTTGTACCACCCACATGGTATGTGTACATATATATATATCACATCAATGTATTATACTGTATCATTATGTTGTACCACCCACATGGTATGTGTACATATATATATCACATCCATGTATTATACTGTATCATTATGTTGTACCACCCACAGGGTATGTGTACATATGTATATCACATCAATGTATTATACTGTATCCTTATGTTGTGCGTAATGAAGTATCATTCTATTTTATAGCATATTGTAAATGAACGATATTCAAGTGCGTCACCATTACTCTGTGACTCGTCTTTCCCTCCCGTTATTTTCATTATAACCTGTGGCAAGACGACATGTAATCAAGTAAGGTCGGCAATTGGTTGCATTAATGACAAACGCAGACACTAAATCAGTTTCCATGCTACAACGTCACTCCATTTGACGATAAGAACTTTCTCGTGTTCCGGTAATTAGATATTGGCTATCAGGAAAGTGACTTAAAATATCAACACTCTTGCTTTTTTTTTTTTTTTTAGTGGCAGGAATATTTTTAATGATTATTTAGTTTTGAACTTTTACGTTAGGCAGTGTCAATGTAAGAAAAAAAACAGTATCCATTTTCTTTTCAAACATGTTGCCGCACTTCAATACCCCTGAATCGTTGTCCTAAGGGAGCAATCATCATATTTTATACACAGCGTTGAGTGCTCAATACACAACCAGACAAGGATCATCGGCACTACAATTTTCTAAAAAAAGCCAGGTACATATATGTTGTTTAATAAAGTTTTCACCGAATGAACTCTAATGAATACCAGCCATATATAAGCTGATTACTTTCTGAAGCATCGAACCTTACGGTTGTAGAGCTGCTCTTACTGCTCAGTATCGGTTTTTTTATATTTAGGAGAACAAGTGTCAGGGAAACGTATATCAATAACAGCACCGTCACAAACATTTACACTATTGACACTGTCCTCCAGTATCAATGAAAAACACATTTAAATCAACTGCCCAGTAATATTCTAATGTTTAATGTTAAATGCAATATATCCAGTGAGTGATATGGGATAGACTGAAAAGGACAGGTCAATTTAAACTTCAATTGAGTTTTTAGTGATACGCTCATTGTCAATGTACAATACTTACCACAGTTCACTGTGACACTGAATTCTAATTCTATTCTTGCATTATTTACCTAATGATTTGATTAAGTTGTAGATTTATTTTTGAATTTGCAATAAACCTACAGATTCGAGTCACGTATCTGCCCTTTGTAAGTACACTTTCAGTTGGAATAAGATCTGAGGTTGTGTGGAAATCACCTGTTGAGATTTCAACCAGTAATGAAATTTAATTATACGACATACGGTCTAGGAACTAAAACATCGATAACAAACAATGTAATCTACAGTGTCAACACTCACAATGATGTCTCGAGAATAATAGCATGACTTCATTCCATTAGGGTAGATGTGTTTCATAGTTTAATCAGTGTTTGTTGTGAAATCAATTATACTTGGGTTTTAGTTGTTTTGAGTATTAAGTTTACTGAGTATTCTATGTCAATGCAGTCACGAGATAGATTGTAAAATTTTAGGTGTGCATTCTAAACATGCAATTTATCATAAGCTTCACATAAGGTGAATTAATGTTTAATAAAGAACATAGATGTTTTCATAAAGACGACTTTTTTAAAGACTGTGCGTGAATAAGTACACTTGTATATGACATCAAATAAAACACCAGATTAATCATGGTTTTTTAATCTTATAAAGTTTGTTGTGTCTATTTCCAACATTTTGCATCCCCCATACATTAAGTCGATTTGATTCGATTAGTCTAAGTCGATTAATGTAAGAATATGGGAACTTTGGTCAACAGTGTAAACACCTTTTAGCCAAGCTTTCATGGAGTTGTTGGTTGTGTTTAATTCAGTCTTCCTTTATTCTTGTCCCACATGAAAGTGATTTCAATTCGTCTTCGGTGCCAACATGTGGATCCAGGACTCACAGCTGTGAACGCTGAGTTGTACATAAATAGCGAGGTAGATGGAACTGATTGTACAACATTATGAGACATTAAAACCTATCTAACTGACTAGCAACATTCAGCAGGGTTTGTATAATGTACTGAGAGTGGTACAGAAGAATGCAAATACACATGTAATACTCGTACATAAACGGACAAGAATAATAACATTATCAGTAACGTTTGATCTATCTTTATAAAACCATACGGAAGCCTGTTGGAGTCAATCTTAAAATATATGACATACCTATAGGATATCTAACGAGCTTCCCCTTTATGTGTCATAACAGTTTGTTATGAAACCCCTTTACTAAGTACCACGTGGGTAATAACTATGGTATATAAGAAATAGGTAGAATATAGGACATGTTGTCATTTATAAATGTCGCTACAGAGTGATGGGTGCCATGTGAAGGCATTGTATATATATATTCCCTTGTCACCACCCAATTTGAAACTGTTACAATGGCCCCATGTGAGCGTTCATTTAGGGAGTTGATCCCTTATAATAAACCAGAGGCAGGAGAGAAAGGAAGAAAGGAGAATTCCAATCAAGCTGAGAGCTTGAAACTCTTATTTCATCCTTCTTCATTAAAGTTATTCAGCAATTCAAGAAGACGCTAGTAGTTTTAACGCAATGTATATCATAATATAGTATTGCAAGCTTACTTGATTATTATTCTACATTTATTTGCAGAAATTTCTTGAAATATTCTTATATTATGTTGATAATGATCAACACCCCCTTAGTCATACAACAGGCATGCCACCATAGATTACGCCTATTTCAGTAACTTTAGCTTTGTAAATTGAATTTCCTAAAGCCTAATGATATAACTTAAAAACTTTCATATACACATATTGTATGTGGATGTTTAGCTATAAATCAAAATAAATTTGTGCTTTTGATTTCTGTGTTTAAATGCCATCTCAACTCCTGGTTCCCCATGGTAAGGGAGGTTGACAGTTCCAATCCTGGCGGCATATACAGGAAATTGACATGTTATGATGTACAGTAAGATAATAAATTACCTTTCAAATTCTTGGATATAATAGATATGCGCTGTTCTATGTCGTATTTAGGTCTAGTATTAAACCATATGCTGACAGGGAATGCAGAATAAAATTGACAGTAACTACAGGCATGTTTGACATTAATGTAATTACTCAATATGTCAGTGACTATAAATAACGTGTATTTGTATCATAGGCCACTGTTGTGTTGCTACTTCAGTGCCATATAAATCCCATAAAGATGTTGAAGTGGAAAACATCAAACTAAAGATATGAAGGAAGAGTAGGATTCAAATCTTTGATTAAAACATTTTCAGGCAATGTGGAGAGAGAGTACCTTCATATAAAGTAACCCGTATTTCTCCTGGTGTGTAGTTATCATTATTTTATCCGTGGAATTTCTCGTACAGGTTAACTTACTATGTTTCCTGCTCTATCCATTCACCCCTCTGGACTATTATATAAAGGAAGAGAAACACACGTACACGTTGTGTTAATAATGTAACACTATGCAGCTTTATTTGTGAGACAGTAAGTAAGATTGCTTCTGTAATATAAAACAGCGAGTCTTCTATTTGCTCAGTTCAACTACTTCATTGCTGCTGCGACATCGAAATGATTGAAATCAGATACTGGTATGGGTCTGAGCGAGAACATGCTGTCTTATTACTTAAACCTAGACGAGCATTCGCCTTTTTGTTTGATATGTCCATCACTGTGTATTGGTATTGTGATGCCTGATGTGCTGCCAATCTGCCAACAGTTCATGTGATAGAGATGATACAAAAAGGACTAACGTCCGCAATGCAGCATTCAATTGGAATATTTATACAACGGGGCATGTAAATTATATTCATATACATATGTTGAATTTACACTCACGTTAAAGTCGGATTAGATTAGTACTTTGTCAGGCAGACTCTATGATTGAACGGTTGATTTCGCACACACATGCTCTCAGCTTTATTTGTGAGACAGTAAGTAAGATTGCTTTTGTAATATAAACAATGAGTCTTCTCAGGTCTCAGCTCTCCTCATGCAATTCGACTACTTCATTGTTGCTTCTGACGACAGATGCATTGCAAATCGAAATCAATGAAAGCAAATACCGGTATGTTTCTGAGTGGGAACATGCTGTCTGAATACTTGAACCTAGACGTACACTCGCCTTTCCTTATGAACTGTCCATTTCTGTGTAACATTACTGTGATGCATGATGTACTTCTAATCTCAGTGAGGATAAGTCATGTGATGGAAATGACAAAACAGATATGTTCGCAATGCAACATGAACTAAGTGAAATATGTATACAACTCGACACTCAGACGTGAATTTTATTCATATACTTTTGTAAACTAATGTTGTATATACACACTGTCAGTGTCGAATTAGATTAGTCCTTTGTCACAGACTCGTTATCAGTACAAGCAAAGTTGGTTACAAACTCTCACGCTCTCAGACATGTCTGGCCAATGGACACATTGTCTATACCTCTCCACTGTGTCTTTAAACAAGTCCATTATTAGTTGTCAGATCACACGTGTGAGCTACACAAAAGGAAATGCCTGTTTTGTTTCAATGACATGATTATTTAAATTTAGGACAATTTAACATATATCTGGATATACGTGTTCCATATACATGTTATATATCGCACACAATTCGTGATATTATAATACAAATCTATATAAGTAATACTATTCTTTATGTCTATCCCATGATTACCCACTACCTAGTCTATGTTTTGCTTTGACGTCTTTGAGAGGCAGTTTAGAAGCTGGTATGATGAATGAGAACAAATTCTATGGATAGTCAACTTCTTTATTGATATGAGTGCGACGTTTCGATGCAGATACTAGCACCGTTATCAAGCAAGTGTTTTATGTTTTACTTTACCATGTAATCGTCTTCAGTGAATGATCTGCTAATCAGTGAATGATATGCTAATCATTGAATGATATGCTAATCAGTGAATGATATGCTAATCAGCTAATAGAAAAACAAACCCTTTACAGCCAGATACCATTCCATCTAAGTTCATGCAGTAGACGGAAATTGTTACCAATGAAAATGTTAGTGCAAAAAAACAGTAATAATGTCATAAATGAAGCAGCAGCTGTGAGATTAGTGTTTCAGATGATCATGAACTACCAGCCTTGCGTTATAAAACCTTCATTTGCAAAATAACACAAACTGCAGTGTCTAACGGCATACAATTAACCAGTGTCCATTTTACGGTCTGGTTTTGTTTGAGGATGACTATCAGCATAAGGGAATTGAACGAACTTTAGTGAACGTGAAGTGAAGTCGTTGGTGGTTTCTTTCAAAATTTTAAGTCTCATATCATGTTGTGAATATATAGTTTACTAAAGTTTATAATACTTTTTGTTCACATAAACACTGTTGTTGCCATGGTTGTGAATCAGAAACTGATTCGAGAGAATGCTGAACGATGACTATAACTACAATGTAAATGCCTTCCATCAAACATGCATCTGTTGCAATAGGAAGGGATTCTGTCAAATCAATGCACATGAACAATATGATATACTATATACTATAATCAAAGTATTCAGCATAACGCTGATCAGTACATGAACAATATGATATACTATATACTATATTCAAAGTGTTCAGCATAACGCTGATCAGTACATGAACAACACTTTAATCAAAGTATTCAGCATTACGCTGATCAGTACATGAACAATATGATATACTATATACTATATTCAAAGTGTTCAGCATAACGCTGATCAGTACATGAACAACACAATATTCAAAGTGTTCAGCATTACGCTGATCAGTACATGAACAATACTTTATTCAGTACTGTATACCAGCTTGTTCACCTGATTTCAACTCAATGCCCCGTCCTCCTTGACCTCTGACCTCATGATTAAACATGTACAGTGAATGAGATAGTAACTCATAAACCGTCCAACGAAGGATTATGTTAATGAAACTCTCCCCTTAGTCTGAGATTGTATCTAAATTACGAGATCACTTCGAGGTATTTACGTGCGGTCACTAAGACAGTCGAGCATCAGCCAGAGGATCCGAGCTACATTGTTAACATAGGCATCCCCGTAGACACAGTATTGAGGATTGGTTATATGCAATTCATCAATACCAAACCTCTTTTGTGTCCCCCCAAAGGTTGGTCTCAATTTAATATATATAATAGTTTAGCATTCAGTCAAGATCCGAGTTACAGCGTCCAGATAGAAACCATTGTTCACTGATGATTGGTTCATTCTATTGATCATTAATAAGCTTCCAATATGCCCTCACCAAAAGTCTGGCCTCAATTTATTTAACCTAAACTTTTATAGAAGATTCTAGTTGACTTTATATACTTATTATAATAATGACACCATGTGAGCGATGTTTACTAGTATTAGGCCTCTTTAAACTGAATTAAGATAATGGATGCATGCAGAGACAAATCCAGACATTAAATGCTTGATAACATCATGAGATGATTACTTCACGTGTTTGGCAGAAGTGGACGTGTTTGTATAATTCATTATATTCTGTTATGGCTTTACATCGCTTTCACACATCTATCCAGAGTGACAGTTGGATAGACTGAATTCTGTATACAGAACATCAGACGCAATCGAATTTCATAAACCCATTGTTGACAGTCAGATCATAACAAGACCATATACAGTCCAGGGTAGATTTTCCTTTCAGAAAGACAAATGGATGTCTGGGTATAATTGTTAAATCGATGTTAATTATATGAATATATTGATAATATGCTAACTTAGATAATCACACCTTTATAGTAATTCCCCTGTTTAAAAGTACATTCTGTTCTACTATAGTTTGTTTATATCACAGAATTGTAATCCAATCACCAATGCATTTGTTTAATACTTGACTCATTCTTGATAGCGTCGATACATGTATTACTTCTTTCAAAATTGTCCACCATTAAGGAATGTACGTGCATGGAGAAATGTAATTCAGTGGGTGAAATATATGTAGCGTGACACCTCGACACGTTAATCAAACCCATTTATCTTTACTTGGTATTTGCATAAATCAGTGTCAGTCTGATTGTCACGTGACACACTTGTTAACTGGAACGCCGTGTTCACAATCGTCCTAGTTAAACAATTACAATATGATGAGGATTATTCTGGAACAGTAAAATTACGCTGTAAGCATGTATCTTGATGTGTTTCAACATATTTTCAACTCTTATACATGCTATTATATTTGCTGTAATTTTCCATTTATCTCTTCAGTTATCTATTTTAGAGTTATCTTCAAATAATAATTAAGTATTGTTATGTAAATGTTCATAATCTACATTTTTTTAATAGTTATTTTCAAAATAATAATGATTCCAATTATTAAATGTGGATATAGTTCGTGAAGAATATGTAACTATGTGTAAGTTGCACGAACATTTGATTAGCAGTTATACTTGCACAGTTATCACTCGCACAAAACTAACAAACAATATCCAGCCACCATTGTCTTTCCACTAGTTGGGAACTGTTTTATCCAATCACTTGTCACCCTACACACCCATAACATTCGCTCATAGATCCTTCAGACATTCAGCTGCACTCCTATGGACATCTCTCCCTACAAACTATATATTTGTTCAAACCCTCTCAAACTTCGTGTCTCACCTAAAGTCATTCATGTTCCTTCGTACTGACTGTGTAGTGTCTGAGAGCAAACCAACTGTTGTCAATTCATGAATGTCAAAATGGCCTATATTATCTGCTATCATCTTTACATCACGTAATTTACAACCTTATTGACTCCATAACATGTAGTTATAGGTTCTTTTTTGAAAATAATATATTTTAAATCTTGCTGGTCGAATGGGTTTCATCATGCATGGATCACTTCCTCAAATCTCAAGAAACACTAAGTCTCAACCATTAAAAACTTTAAATATCCTCGTTACCTTTGCTCATGCATCTTAACAACATCATTAGTGGTTGTCTCTATTCGTGAATATTGCCATGCTACTGTAATTACTTTTCAAGTTTCATCCTAAACGTGTTTGAAAAGTCAAATTGTTATAGAGAGTTCTGAAAGCATTTAACACGTGCTTTTCCATTGTGACATGAAGATAAATCGTTTGTTCTGACAGGTATGAAATAAATACACGAAGTGGGTTCAATTTAACACTCACAATGTTAACTGTAAATAGGACTAGTTAATATTCCCAGTCTGTCAAAACAAGGTACTTGAACCATCATTATATATGGTTGTCGCTTAACTTAACTTAACATAACTTAACTTAAGTATAGGTTAATCACCCGAACAAGGTAGTTATTAAGATTAACTATGCGAGGGCGTTAGCCCGAGCAGAGTTAATCTAAATAACTATCGCAGTTTTGGGTGATTAAACGGCTTATACCACGTGGGAATATTGTTTTTACGTACGTTTAATGAATGAGATGTAAAGAAAATTATCATTACAAGTGAAAAAAAATGTTTTTTTAATTCAAATAATTGCCCTAGGGCGGTTATCAAGGTTATGTGAAATAACCCCTCTGAGAACAATAGACATAACGGACCCTAGTGGTATAAGTTAACTTAAATGTACAGAGTGCTTAAAAGAGGCGCGGAAATGTAATTTCAGGAAAGAAAATAAACTTTCTCATTTATTTGGCGTCATTAGTGTGTTAGTAAAGTAATGACTTCATGTTATGTTTACTGCCCTCATCTAAATCGACGTATTAACGTTCCATCTCATCACTGTTCTGGAATTGGATAGTTAAGAACATACAACCTTTTGATGAATGATGGAAAGGTGTATGAAGATTATTTATGTGGCAAGACGAACGGTTTATTATTATATTTGAAGGCGCGTGAGTCTTTTAATTTCTTGGACCACTGCTTTTCTCATGCAATTCAACTACTTCAATTCTGCTTTTGACTACAGCACAATGGCAAATAGAAATCAATCAAAACTAAGATCAATTTAGTCAGAACACACAGTCTGAAAACTTGTGCTTGTCTATAGTGAAGTTTGTGCTCTGTAATCTTAAAACACTGAAGACAATAATGTTTGAATTTTATTAGTGCATGCAAAAAGCGATGTGCAAATGAAATGAATTAATCTTTAAGATACGTTTGTAAATACATGTACTTAGATAAATGCAATCATTATCTCTGTGAAAATATCTGTTTCTTTACACTAATTTAAATTCTAAATTACATCGGCTATTGTTAGTGAGACTCAGTGTCTGTGAAAGACAAGTTAATTAAACTCTCTCACGCAAGACGTATTTGGGAAATGGAGACCTTGTCTGTGCTGATCATGACTTTCTAAACCGCTCGACTGTCGCTCTTCACACTTGGACAACTAATAATGGACAGGTTAACTTATTAGCGGTGCTGCTAACCAACAATTATGTCACTTGACATTAGTTATTCTTGTAAGTTTTTGTAAGGGGAATTATTATGTAGATTTCAAGGTATTAAATATATACATTGAAATATTTGTTTGGTAATTATCAGATGTTAAATCTTCAATCCTGAGGCAATTATTTGTCCATATTATTATTTCATGTACAAGTATATTTGTGTACAATATATAATACTACAAATAAATGTATGTATCAAGACCACCTCTATAAACTGAAACTGACAATATTCTCTTTCTTTTGACAAATGCACTCTTTTGTAGAAACGAGTGTGAACATCAAAATGTCATCCTTGACTATATTGTCATGGATGGAGAGCAGCGTTGGACATAGATTCAAAGAGTGGAATAAAGTGAAACTTCGACATGTTAATCAGACTCATTTATCGTTAACTGGTATTTGCATAATTCAGTGTCAGGGAAGTTATCTCGGGTAGCAATAGTTAAGTGGCATGTTGTGTTCACTGCGTGCTTACAACTTGATGAATTACGCTATGATGGATTTGTTTTACATCTGGATAAGTTGTTTTAAATGAATCTTCAAATTTGTATAAGTTTTGTTTTTCAAAATAAGTTTTGCATTCTTATCTTCTAGTATACTTTATTTCATGATCGGAATCGGAGGAAGTGTATTGTTTCTCTGCCGTCCGTCCATCCGTACGTCCGTCCTTGGATCCGTTTGTCTGACAACCTTGACCATTGCTCGTGATTTGTCACTGATCTGCCTTTGATATTTCACAAATGTGATCAGACATTTCAAATATGTTATCTCTTTTGACCGTGTGATCACAACCATGGAGCAGGAAGCATTGTATCAACAACTTTAGACTGGTCAGTGACAGGCCTTTGATACTTCACATGTATATCCATGTTATGAGACCTGTCAGAGGAGGTCATAATGTTGACATTTACATAATCGTAGGTGCACATTTCTGAAAAAGTTAACCTTGGTTATTACTTAATATTCATCAGACAGGCTTATGGGCATCTGATTTTGCCCTCACAGGACAAAAGTGGTGGAATCCGATTCTCCCAAATATTGGCAGGTCCTGAAGAATCTGGCAAGCGGATTCCATCACTTTTTTGTCATGTGCCTAAGAACATTTTTGACATTTTAATTCAAACTATAGTTATATCCGAGTATCTGTATTGATGAACATTTTTATATGTTTAACAACACATGCATATTACGTATTCAGTTATAGGTAGTTCCTTTTTTTATTCATTTACTCCCTTTGTACTTCAATCTTAAACTGATCCCTACAAATTGTATTATTGTTATAAATATTTGAATATATTTTTATTCTTAAATGTTCTTTACTTATATCCATGTTGGATATAATATGTTGGAGATTCTTAATTTGCTACTTAAAGATGTGGCTAACAAATTGGATTATTGGCGCATTTTTAAAGTTTTTCAGTTGATCAGTTTTGTCAATAAATCATGCCTCAATATAATCACTTTCAAATAATATCGATACACAAACCTTCAGGGAATTATTCTACACATTTGCAAACATCAAATGGCATTTATACTGACCATGTATTTAGAATAATTCAAACGTTTCCTGATTCCTAATTCGCTGGTTGTCTAGTGTGGGGTGCATGGATACCATGATGCATTTATAAATACAAATGTCAAACAGTATTTTCCTTACATACGTCCACAAACAATAACCCCTTCCTGTTTGCCTGCCCAGCATTTTTTCTATGATCTGACAAGAAGATTAAGTTTTATGTGGTTCCTTAATAATAATAATAATAATAATCATAATAATAATAAGGGCATTTGTAATGCGCTGAAATCCGCACCTCAAGGGGGCACGCTCAAAGCGCTAACATAAACTAGTGGATACATGTATTTACAAATGTACAACTGGAAAGATGAGATTATTAATAGCGAAGAAACAGAAAATTTTAAGTCTGGACTTGAAGGCTTAGAGGGTAGGGGAGAGTTTCAAGTCAAGGGGATACATCACTGACAAAATGAACCCCCTAAGCATGAACACAATTTAAACTAAAACTGACCGTTTTACTAAATATTTAAGAAATACACACCTTGTTTTTTTTAAATGACCCTCAATTGTCAATGTATGGTCATATATGAATATGGATATAATTTTACCTCTCTTTGGATAAATATTCTTGTTTTCCAATATGAAATATACTAATCACTTAGCTTATTTTTATGCCAGACAGTAATGTTGAAGTGTAGGTTTTGACCTCTGATAGCCTAAAACATGGGATAGAATATTGTTTTCCAGAACTAACAAGCAACGAAGAGGAATGCTTATCTTTCCATTAGCGGTGATGATATATTTGAGCATGGTATTTTAGGGTATTTTCTTCGAAATGACTGTATTTGAAACAACGACGAGTCTAGACATTCCATTTCCTGATGTTCCTCATATATATATATATTGCTTTCAATCCTTTTTATTTTGCAGATATGTCGTCCTTGGTCTTTTTCCCACAACAGTCGGTTCTCAAAATAGCTAACTGAACTATTTGTATCTCTGTCTGATGGTATATTTGAGGAGATGTACTTAAAGAAATACTGCGATTCAACAAATATACCAGTTTACCACACCTTTTGCAAATCTACTTGGAGTGCACATAAATGAATGCAACATTAACTGCAATCATAATTTCACAACGTGTTCCATTTACACAATAGATACCAATCTTCACTCTTAATGTGTCATTACCATCATTCATTCTAAACCTTTAGAAAAATTATAATCAAAATGTTACATTTGTGGATAATGTTTTCGTATATATAACTGATGATGAGATATAATATTTGGAATACAAAAACACTATCTGTATCTGTAATGTATTGCATGATCTTAATTTGGAACGACGGGACCACACTCATCCTGTAAACGAGTTCAATCAGGTATTCAAGTTGGGAGTATTGTCTTTTACATCAGTTGCAATCGTCATTGCACAATGGGGTGAGGTGTGTTGAGGTGAGGTGAGGTGGGGTGAGGCGGTTCAGGGTTTAAACACTGCTTTAATGCTATTTTCTTATATCATGGGGCGAGTGTGATTGCAGGGAGAAAGCACACAATCCAATTCTGGCTATTCGTTTCTGTGTAATCAGCGAGCTTCGGCTTGAGCTAGTAAACATTGGTTCTGTACTGTACGGTTCCAAATTCAATGTACAATGTAGTATTGCATCAAATGTAACTTATGTAGATCAGTTGTCCACAATAATCCGAGTTCCTCACGGTCTGGCAGGTGTCCATTGGTTATGTCCGCAGTATCACAGTATTCACAAATATGGTACAAGATCAAATATACATAGCAATTGGGGGGCGCTATGTATAGTTTACAACGTATAGATACTTTCACTGACTGACACGGGTTACATTATCAGCAGATTCATATTTGGGTTGATATTCTAATTGCATGAACACATTCTTGAGCTCTAGATTAAAGTAATTGTCACATAATATTACTTATACATTCTCTGAACACCCGAATGTATAGGGTTGATACAGCTTTTATTGTTATAGTGCTATCGAATTGTGTCCTTAAACCTATGGTTAAATATGATAAAGAGATCCATATAGCACCTGGTAATCTTAACATGGTATTTATCATGGCTGGCCATTTGTACTGGTGTCAAACTAAGAAGCTACTATCAGCTATGTAAATAATCCGGTACATACATGCTGTCAACCAAACACTGTTGTCGAAACCATAGTGTACCCGCACTAAGTATGCTAGACTATGAACAAGAAAGGACATAGAGAAATTATGAAATCCTGACATGCCTCACTCTTTTAACACATGAACACATAATAACACATTATTTTGTCGTCCCAAACAGAACATTAATTTGACATATGGGATAATTACCAAATCTTATGTTAATAATGTTAAACAAATCATTAGCCAATGAATATGTTGTCGGAAAAAGCATGTGCACATCGAATCTAAATATCCAGATTAGACATAGAGTAGCATCTGATAATGTGAATATGTGAAAAATTGCCATTTTATCTGTTTTCCTTATTTAAAAGTTTTTAGAATATGCTATTAGTACATCCCGTATTCTGTAATTAACCTACATCATATTTTACTATCTATGCATCTTATCTTTGATGAACGCATCTTTTTCTTTGTTTTCAGATTTGATATTTCACAGAATCCCTCTTGCACGTATTGGACACTGGTCTGGAGTAAAATTGTTCCTTCATCACACAGCCGCGTGTGGACTGACATATTATGTTCTGTATTCTGATCCCTTCTTACACTCTGTGTGATCCGCTCTCAATACATATTTAACTTGATTGTGACGAAGAGGGAATACACTATGGAGTGCAGTGTTAAATGCTGATAATTACAACTTGATGAGGACCTGGATAACGATCACCTATAACTATCAGGTAGGTGATACCTACGTTGTATTTCTCCGTTATTCGTTCAGTTCATGTATGTCTGCACATGGTCAAATTTCAACAATAATTTTAGAGACTTAGTCGATGATTATCCCCCGCCGCGCGTTTATCCCGAAGCGAGGGATATAGTATTAGGCTATATCCGTCCGTAGATCCGTTCGTCCGTATGAAATGGAATAACTCAAATACTATTCACTGGATTCTTTTCACATTTTGCATATGTGTTAATCATAGGGAGAGTAATGTTTCCACAGAATGTGTCATTTTACCCTTATCAGCGTGATATCTCAAGAACCATTCGTTGGATTCTCCTCATATCTCGCACATAGCTTCTCAAGGGAAGACAAAAGCTGATTAGCTTTTTGTGACCTTGATATTATTTTCAAGGTCATAGCAGAACTTAGAGTTTGTCAACATGGTACGCTTTTCATTGGAATCGATATCACAAGAACTGTTCATTTGATTCTCATCATTATCTTACACCAATGGCCGAGTCGCTTTTGCTGATCTTGACATTATTTTTCGATTTTGAAGTAATACTTTGTGGTGGGGGATTATGTCACCTTAGTGACAACTGCTTAAGGAGAAATGCTATTGTCTTTCTTAACAATGATTATTTCCTCAAATAAAAGCCGGGTTTGTAGGAGGTTTGAAAATAGAGACGCTTGAAAAAAGGTAGATGAATTACGTTGTAAGTGTCATTTACTTCATGTCATTGATAAACAAGAGACATACATGTACCAATATAGTAAACAGATGCACACGTACTGTTAAGATATATTTAATGATATATAATGTATACTATATCATAATATATAGAAGATATAAACTGAATAAAGAAAATATTCACTTGACAAACTGGTTTCTACAGTCAGGTCCTTATATTTGACTGATTTCAAAGTAAGCCAAGCACCAGCTCCATGTATCTTGTAGTGACCGACAGCACCCGCGGTTATATTGGTATGTGTGCTTTATAACTTACTTACATCAAGTTGGCCAGATGAGATAGTAAGTCGATGCACATCTATTTTACCCTTACAACACCATCAACAACACCATCAAACAACTTTAGTTTATTCAAGTAATGAACTGATTTATTAACCATGAGATACAAGCTGCTACATTTGTTATTGATTTGTTACAATTTAGGCAGAGTTGTGATAGGGAAGAACTCTCCTAGAAACACAGGACATTTCCTGTACAGTAATAACCTCAAGGGATGTAACACGATAATCAAGCATAAACATGTTCTTGAAAGAGAAATCCAAAAATTAAAGAACATTTGCAACTCTTTACAGCTTTTCGCTTCAAAGCAATGCTAAGTTGAATAATCTTAGGCTATCATTAGAACAAAATTAACAGCGCTGGAGATTAATGTATGAAAAACTATTTCATTTTGCCGAAGACTGTTCTATTTATAGCAAGTTTGGGCTGATAAGCTACATGTCCAGTCTTTCATATACATATTAAGTCAAATTAAAGATTAAAGATAAGTTGAAATAGCAATTCTTCCTTTGTTGGATGTCGGAAATAGCACTGAACTAAAATTCATGAATACAAAAATGCACCAATGAATTCGATAAAAACCTGAATCAGATAATGTTGATTCTTGCCTACACTGATGTCAATATTCATAAAACATCCATGTCCACATAAGCGCCTATAATGCTGATGTATTATGGTCAATGATTGTATCTTGTGTGTCAGTTTCTATGTCACCAACATCTACATTGAATGAAGGGGCCCATGATGGTAGGTATTCTGTAAGACAGTTTGATATTGTAAATAATAGAGATTCAAATAGAATGGTATTTATTTGCGAAGCAACAATCGTTTCAACACATCTTCATGTTATGTTTATTGAAATTAATTTTAAAACCATACAGAACAATATCCAAGTGATAAACTCTTTGGTATATATATGAAATAGTTAATGATAAATTTGTCGTTTACCAATGGACACATTTCAGTGTGATGATAACTAACAACTTAACGTGCATACATTTAACATTACAATAGTGCTACCAGAATAACGCAGAACACAGTGTGTATTGTCCCATGTTAACCTATTTGTCACGAACTCACTAAAATAGAACACCCGGTTTCAGGATAGCTTCATCAGACTGGCTCATGCATTTTCACAACATCATTAGTGTGTTTTCCCTGACTCTAATCACGGCTACTGACCAACTGCCGAGAACACTTTCAACTCACAACCATCAATGTGCTTTACATTACAAAGGATCTTCAAGTATTAAGCAGGTTCACGCTAATCAATCGCTCTATCAGTTTCACAATAACAAAGGGTTTACTAGATCTGCGACTAAAGATCTTCAACCACAGTCTTCATACGAATTATATTCAATTTTCCCACGACAACGACTATATCAGCATTCAAATTATCCATGCATCATGTTTCCATTCTACAAGCGAAAAACTGTGGCGTTGAGCCTCTTATGTCATGAAACCTGATAACAAGAGATTCATTGAAAGATATTCAAATATGTGCCATAACATGCGGCGTTAGTAGATAGAACAAGATTTGGAGGTTTTGAACGTTTGGCATTGGATCAAGGGGTTCGGGGTTCGTATCGAGCCGGGGGTCACGACAATTTAGTCTGCAGTAGAACACTTTTATTCACGCAATAAGGTTTGGGTGCAATGCTACACTGACTATCTGTTCAGTACCACCCAAGGTTCGCTAGTTCCAGCCGATGCTTGTAGGAATCACCGCTATAATAGCCACATGGCGTTGTGAGCTGTCTCTTTGCCATAATACTAGCAGCCGTAATACTGAAAAACTCACCTCACCTAAACTTGGTAGATTCAGATATTACACGATTGTTTATACAATATAAAAATCAGCAATCATTCTGCACATAGCACGTGAGTAAATCTAGTTACACATAACAACTTTTTAAAACGTTCTGAGGTCAATCACATGTAACCTCACACTTGAAGTAGTTCTTGTATTACCGGTAACTCAATGCTAGGGACATGGCTCGGTAGGTAATAGACCAAACCATTAAGTCCCACCCTTTATCAACAGTCAAGTTCGGACATGCAGAAATGTCCGAAAGGTGTTTTTTCCGAGAATGACATATTCTGCCGTCGACTACGGCTTATATGCAACTTAAATGTTAATCTAACATAACCCCAGTACCACCATTGGCACTCTGTCTACCGGCAAGACATATTTGCATCAGAACTGACAGCTGATATATCAGGTAAATCGTAGTGTGATATACGAAACACAGGTTTCTGTTGAGATTTAGTCATTTATCTTTTGGTCATTCTCATTTGTTTACATTTCCAATTTTCCGGTAATGTTATCTTTATTATTATATGACGAGCAATGAAATACTCGGATTTAACAGTGAAAAAACTGTCTATCAAGCTATGGTGAAAATAACTTATATTTTCACTGTGACCAACGACTGATAATAAAACAATGGTCTGGCAAAAATGGTGTGACGTAGCGAATATGCTTATGACGTCAAATTGATAATGTGGTGACGGGATCTTCCTAACCTCAACACGAAACCGATCCTGTTCTGGCGTAAGTACAAGTAACATCATATGATCAATAGCATATCTGTCACATAAATACTTTGTTTATCTCATCTCGTGAGAATATAACCTACCTCACGTGATGGTGTCAGTCAAGAAATGTCAGATATCCTCTCTCTAAATATATATTATTGTTACAATCACTTTTACTACAATTTGTTATCACCATATGTTCTAGATTGTGGATAACTGGTCTATGGTTTATACTAGAAACCATTAATCTGACTTCCTGTATTCACTATGGTATTCAATCTATACTATAGTAAATCGCCAACAGAGATAAATGTAAACCCGTATGTGAAAAACCACAATCTGAAGATTTGAATTGAGAATATGAAGTTTGTTTAATTGATTTTGCTTATTAATTTTAAAACAAACATACTCACTATAATATTTTCTAACACGTGTGCAGGTTTCACGCTACCACTCCAGTGAAGTGGCTGTTAGCCTGTTGGCTGATATTGGTTCAGCTTCGGATCAAGAGGTCCAGGAGGGTACTGTTTTAATAATACAATAAGGTGTGGGTGCAATACTACACTGAATATCTGTTCAGTCAATCCCATGGTTCGAAAGTTCAAGCGGATGCTAAGCCACTCTATTGTTGATTGTTTTCTCTCTGCTACAATACTAGCATCCGTAAAAGTGAAATACTATTGAAAAGCGGCGTTAAACTCCACATCACTCCACCTCACTCTCTGACCTAAGTAACTCTTTAAGTTCAACCTGTTCTGTCCAAAATAGACATCTTGGAAATGTGGAAAAGGGAAATTCAAATTTACTGTAAATTTTCGCTGTTTCGGACCACTTTACTGTTCAATAACAGCTTGTAGTTGTGTAGGATCCACATGTTTTGATATGAACAATGTATATCTCAAGTTGTGGCTGCTCTCTCCTCTTACATCCCGATATTATTTAATTGATTGCTTCCGCTATTACATCAAACGAGGTTCAGTGTTGATATTTTGTTTGTTTGCATTCACTACATTGCATGCTGTCCTTCTACCAACAAATTTGTGTCCTTATTGATAATTACAATAACGCTCATAATGAGTGGAAACACAGTAGATCATTTAACAGAAACATATGTATGTCTGTTAAGTTCATGTTCTGAGAGATTGTGTTACCCATGACCCAGTTCGTCATTCAATATGTAGCACCTTGATTCCCTTAATTTCCCGCTAACATTCATACATTCTATTGATTGAACCTTTTTGTACAGGCACTGATTTTGGTCTTGCTCTCAAACCTGATCTGCATATCGTGTATGCTAATTGCTTGATCGTCGAAGGAGAACGTGCATGATAACGCATTGAAACTCTCTAATGAATTGGACACGTATTGTAATGTGATGCAAATATGATTACAGATAACCAAAGAAATACGATAAAACACAGTTAACAAGATTTGTATGCCACGATCATCAATTAAATCTAATGTAAATGGCTTGTTTGTTGAAAGAACATAGCCCTCTTAGGACACCATTCTTTAATATTCCCGAATGTTTGTTCTTGTTTCATGCATACAAATGTATCTTATTCACATGTGTATCTTCTTGCATGGCATTTTACTACCATATATGAGCTTCACCCAAATCACCAACGAACTAGCAGATTTAATTAATTTATTTAACTTTATTAATTTTCTGTAGGCCATTTGGCCATGTACAATGATAATACAGTTTACAATAAATAAGAGTAACACGTTACATAAAGAAACACTGTAGTTGAAATGTTACAGAAGATATAACACGTTCGTAAAATTTAGAGCTTCATAAATATACACTTGTATCTATAACTGTAAAGAATACAATGACTAATCAGCTTGAGATATTGAATGAAATGCTTGATGATAAGGCATTGAAACTGAAAACACTTTCAAATGACACCAACCCACCTGCACGTGCAGGTGAAAGTGAACATATGAACTCATATGTTATTATTGCTGGCTTTAGTTAATTCAAGTTATTTTAATATTTAGCCATTGCAAAGGAGGGGATGGGTTAATTACTTACCTTTTCTGTTACCTCTTGGTTCCGGGGACAGCGGTTGGCAGCCAAACATCGCCAACGTAGACTGAAATGGGCAATGACGGTGTTACGTTGGCAGCGACGTGAGTGGCAGAGGGTGCTTTTCTCTGACGAAGGTCGGTTCTGTCTCTTCAAAGCAGATGGAAGAGTACGTGTTTATCGCCGTCATGGAGAGAGAACAGCTGCATGTTGCGTTCAGGAATTGGTGCCCTACGGGGGAGGAAGTGTCATGGTTTGGGGAGGGATACTTGGTGAGGAGAAGATGCCGCTGGTTATCGTGAATGGAAATCTAACGGCTCAGCGTTACGTCGATGACATTCTCCGTCCCGTCGTCTGTCCCTTTATTCGACAACAGGAACAAGGTGTGATCTTTCAACAAGACAATGCCAGACCGAACAGAGCTCGAGTTACTCAACAATTTCTTGCTAATAACAACATCGACGTTTTGCCGTGGCCAGCATGCTCGTTTGACATGTCCCTGATCGAACATCTTTGGGACGCTATGGATCGTCGTATTTGCCAACGACGACAACCCTCCACATAACCGCCTGCAACTTGTCCAAGCTCTCCAAGAAGAATGGCATCGCATTTCACGTAATAACGTCAGGCATTCCACGTAATAACGTCAGGCGTTTGATTTTCTCCATGCGTCGGAGGGTCACTGCGTGTATCATGGCAAGGGGAGGCCATACACGTTATTAGTGTGAACTGTTTTTGTTACATTGAGTCTGGATGCCACTGCACCGGGATCAGCCATAACTGTGAACTTGGACTTTTTGACCCCCAGACGAATATCGGAGACTTTGATGTTGATAGCGGAAGCTGATTGGTTGCATTTTTGTATGAATATGATATCGGCACAGTTTATTTCAATCAACGATTAAGGTAAACCTGCAGTTGCCATCAAGGAGAATCAAGATAACAGGCACAGTGGTGATCTCATACTATTCTAAAACAAAGTTAGTGTTACCAGTATAGATTAATTGCAGAAATTATCTGTGATTATCTCCACATTAGGATTTGTTCCCTCTGTTCAAGTTGTTTTTCTTTTATCCACCACCATTGAATAATAGAATTAAGAACATTGGTTCATGCACCCGTTATCATGAAAGAGATTCATGATATGAAAGTCAAAGATGATTAAGTGTTTGACTTATCACCATCTTCATAACAATGATGCATTTTTCAAATGTATCCTCTGTTTTTATTTTCATATTTTAACAAATGTAATGGTATGAACTACCCCTGGTCCTATCAAATCCTTGGTATTTGAATAAAACAGTGTCATTAGAATTCACTTGAAAGTAACTTTAGACATACATGTATTTGACATATTCAATTAGTTATAACAATAGATTAATGTAACTAATAAGTAACTCTTTGACAATACATTACTTTTATTTGTAACCATTGTAACGTCCTTCATATGAACATGTCACATAAGTTTTACTCGCATTCCTCTTGTTTCTAATATGATTCAACATTCAACATTGTCCGAAACCTTTCAGTTGTCTGATAACAATGATCACACATTACTCGTAAACCTTTCCCTCCAACATTGATCAACGGAAAACAATTCACAATACTCAAACAACAACAATGTAAAGTCCTTCGTCTGAACATATCACTACAGTTTTATTAAATTTGAGTACTTCGGAATGGAAAATATCACTCTATAACTCTACAGATACTAAATTATGATTGTATCAAAATAACAAAAAGCATAATTCAAATATAGGAATCATAGATGTTTTTTGTATAAGTATACATGAAGCTGAGCTCCTTTTTGAAAGGGCATGCTTCAGAAATAATTATTTCCACATAGAGTCACTGTTCATGGAAACAGCAAGACATCATTCCAGGTCTGACTCAAGTACATTTGGAGGTCATAATCGACACGTATGTAAAGTTTGATGAAACGTACTGATAGTACGACTTTATGTGTGTTCTAATGTTGTTACAAACTCATTTATTATCGTTGTAGAGTTGCAGACAGGCATTAGGCATTACTATTGATAAGTCTGATTTTCAATCATTCAATATAAAAATATATCTTTAAAAGTTATAACATATTTGTAATGTTATCTAATTGTATATTCACACGTATGTAAACAACATTAATGGTTGTAAAGAAAATGTTAACTAGTTCCTTCCAAATTGTTTACAAATTCCTTTGGACCATATGACTGCAAAGTAACATGTTTTGTCATCGCATGTTCACATCACACTTGGGTACATGGAACATTCTCTCTTCTTCCAAAATTCAAAGTATATTGGAGTCTGCAGTCCTTACATTAAAATAGGTTTAATTATAGCTGTGTTTTGCATACTTATTTTACTCCGAGCTGATAAATATATATACTATTTAATAATACAAAGTAAAGTCACAAAGACAATAATCTCATTACAGCTTAAAACAACACTGCATATATGATAACCTCTTGGTGATGAATTAACGTTGATAAAAGCTGAATGTCGTTGTTTTTGGTTTATGTTTAACTCGATTGTGCATCAAAGGGATTACATACAAAGGATATAAACGTTTGATTATTGTTAAAGTTTCTAAAAACACACAGATATTTTTTTCTTTTTCAAAGTTTGTTTCCTCAAATCAAATCAATGTACTTAATCAGTAATGACTTCTGAGCAAGCCCAACTCCAACAATAACAGAATCATCAAATCATAAAAAAGTATTTATGATTTGATTCATGTTGTTGTATGTGTTCCTGTCCCATGAGTGGTGAATGTATGTCCTGTGTCAGTCTGTCAGTCCATCCGACTTCAACACAAACTCTCTGTAGGAGAGGATCAATCATGAACGCATATACGTTAAAGCAGAGAGGTTTCAGCATTCTTCATTACCAGGAACTCGTCTGGGAATCAAACTCCACATTAGTGGATTTAGACCACGTGATGGTGATGTCCGTAGGATTAAACAAATTGTGACTATTTCTAAACATTACATAGATTTATAAAACTTTACGTTTTTAAACTTATCTAGATTGTAGAAACAATGTGTTGTTGATATATAGAGGTTTACATGAGAGTGTGCTTTTGGTTTAAAGCTGCATAACGTTACAATTATTAACATAACACATATGTGTGTTTCTCTTCCTTGGGTTTATGTACTATTCCAAAGCGGTGAATGGATAAAACATGAAAAATATTGTTTTTGCCTGAGTTCCCGTCTCGTCGGCGTCGGCGTTGGCGTCGCCGTTCCCATTGTTTCCGGAGCAGAGCTCTTAAACTACTTGACCAATCTTCACCAAATTTGGTATACAGCCTCCCCATATCATGTAGATGTGCCTTTAGGGGTTTTAACTTTTTAAAATTTGATTTTAAATCAGTTTCCATGGCTAAAATGTGGACATTGTCCTTTTGAAGCATCGGGTTTGTTTCCGGAGCAGATCTCTTAAACTATGTGACCTATCCTCACCAAACTACTGATATCATGTATATGTGGTTTTTTGGGTGTTTGAACTTTTTAATTAATTTCTTTCTGTTTCCATGGCAACAATTTGGACTTTGTCTTTTAGAAGGGTAATAACTGAAATTGATTTGGGGGAAGGGGGGAGACATATTTTTTTACGAGTAAAACACCTTCTAGTTCACTTTATAATTATACATATACAGTTGATATATCGCAAATAATCCGTTATGTTATTGAACAAATCTGGATATAACTGTTCATGTTTAATGTCTATCCACAGATTTATGTATTACACAGCCCAGCTATACATTTGTAATGTATACAGTTACAAGCAAATTGTGACAAATGACAATGTTAGTTAAAAAATAACAGTAATATTGTCATACATGAACCGCCAGCCATGTTTATCAGATGACCAGCCTCACGTTTAAATACCTTCAGTTGTAAAGATAACATAAACTGCAGTATCAACCATCATTGTCCATGTAATAGTTTAGTCTCAGATGAGATGATTATCACGCAGTGAATGAAATTTAGTGCAATTTGAAGGCATTGGCCATTGCCTTCAAAACGTGTACAATATTTTAGTTCACTTAAGTTTATGATAATGTTTGATCAAATAAACTGTTGCTGGCACAATCGTGAACCACGTCTAATCCGAGACTATGCTGAACGATCAATGTAATTAGATTCCTACCAGCTAACATAACCTTTTGCAAGAATGAATGCTGCCAAATCGATGCACAGGAACAATATCACATTCATATGTTTCAGCAAAACGCTGACCAGTACATAATACCAGCTTGTTCACCTGATTTCAACTGAAAGCTCCGTCCTCCTTGACCTCTGACCTCATGATTAAACATGTACAGTGAATGAGATAGTCTCTCATAAACCGTACAACGAAGGATTCTGTTAATGAAACTCTCCCCTTATTCTGAGATTGTATCTTAATTTCGAGGTCACTGCGAAGTATTTGTGAGCGGTCACTGACACAGTTAAGTATTCAGTCAGGATCCCAGCTACAGTGTTAACATAGGAACCTTCGTAGACACAGATAGGTACCCGGGTTCCCTGCCCCTGATTCCAATCTTTGCCGCTTGGTGGCGTCAGATTTACATACAGCCACCTAGCGGCGTGCGTGAGGTAGGGTAGGGAACCCAGCTAACAGATAGGAACCCTTGTTCACTGAATACTGAGGATTGATGCTATAATGGTATGATAGGAAATACACCATGCAAGGGATATTTACAAGTTTGAAGATTTTTAAAACAAACTATGATATTAGATGTATGAAGAGACACATATGCTAACAATTAAATATGTTCTTGATAACAACATGGATGCATTACCTCGGGTGTATTGCATAAGTGGATGCTTTTAGCAAATATTAATACTTTCTCATTTATTTAGCATCATTAGTGTGTTAGTAATAACATGACTTCATGTCATGTGTACTGACCTCATCTAAATCTTCAATTTTATATTTGAAGGCACGCGAGACTTTTAATTTCCTGGATCACTGCTTTCCACATGCAATTCAACAACTTCAATTCTGCTTTTGATGACAGGCCAATGGCAAATATAAATCAATCAAAACTAAGATCGATTTTAGTCAGAACATACAGTCTGAAAACATGTGCTTGTCTATAGTGAAGTTTGTGCTCTGTAATCATATCTTACAACACTGACGACAATAACAATGTTGGAGTTTTATGAGTGCATGCCAAAAGCGTTG
The DNA here is from genome assembly GCA_936450465.1 of Gibbula magus. Taxonomy (NCBI): domain Eukaryota; kingdom Metazoa; phylum Mollusca; class Gastropoda; order Trochida; family Trochidae; genus Gibbula; species Gibbula magus. Next base: position 2,699,654 of record OW388300.1, on the reverse strand, counting down.
CACTAATGAACTGAATTAAACTTTAAGATACCTTTGTAAATACATTTACTTAGACAAATGCAATCATTTTCTCTGTGAAATGATCTGTTTCTTTACACTAATGTGAATTCTAAATTACATCGGCTATTGTTAGTGAGACTCAGTGTCTGTGAACGACAAGTTAATTAAACTCTCTCACGCAAGACGTATTTGGCAAATGGAGACATTGTCTGTGCTGACCGCCTGAACCTCTCGACTGTCTCTCTTCACACTTGAACAACTAATAATTGACAGGTTAACTTATTAGGGGTGATGATAGTAATCAATTATGTCACTTTACCAGTGCATCAGGTTTACAAGCAGTATCACATTGCAAAGTGAAATGACATGACTGTGTGACATTGAAATCATTTTAGACATGATGCACATAATCGTCTGTAAATGAAAATCATGTCCATGTCATGTTTTGACTGCAGCATTCATGTTACCTTCAGTATTTACTGGTTTCAGAGATTACTTAAAATGGACATTGCTTATCCCAGAATATCAAACACGATGCCACAACATAACAGAGCTACGATAAGCTATTGATTGGCTGGTTGTATGTGTTTAGTCTGTTCATTCACAAGGTAACACACTTCACTGACAATCAACACTTTCAACTCGCAGGTAAACATATTGATTTATTTTAATGAATGGCTCATATGTCATGCAATATATTACACATTCCAATAACCTATGTCAGGTGCAATACTATTACAAAACAAAATGTAGACAAACTTAACAATGGCAATTAAAAAACCTTACTAACGTTCACTATTCTCTTCTTTTGACAAATACACTCTTTAATAGACACGAGTGTGAACAACAAAATGCCATACTCAACCATATTGTGTTATCACTAGATTTCTGTAACTTTCAACAATCACAATAACTATTCCATATTCAGAATTAAATGCATAGTACTGATCAGCACTGACCTGATATTTGACCTGCTCGTTCATCTGATTTCAACTGAATGCTGCGTCCTCCTTGACCTCTGACCTCATGATTAAACATGTACAGTGAAGGAGATAGTCTCTCATAACCCGTCCACTGTAGGAGCATCTTAATGAAACTGACCGCTTATTCTGAGATTTTATCTTGATGACGAGTTCACTGTATGGCCTTGTCCAGTCAATGACCTGGTTGAGCATTTAATCTTGCCTTCTCACTGCTACATCGTCCACACGTCAAGGAGGCCAGTGATCCAATACTGATCTGTTACTAACCCACTTAATGAGAACTTCCAAATAAATGAATTAACCTAAAATCAATCTTTAGTTTCATATGACCGAAGTGTGATATCAGATGAAGGTGCAACTGTTTACCTATTCATGATTCAACATGTGCTGTCACATATTTATGTTCCATAACAATATTATCTGATCGGACCCAGAGGTTATGTTTTTCAAACTAGATACAGAACGTCAGAATACATTCAATTAACACAATCACATACTTTCAAATTAAGTGGCGTTTGTTGGGTAATCCTTGTTAACTCAATGCTTTTGAATCAGTTAAACACAGTGAGTGTACCGCAAAACAATTTCCCTCACTGGCCCAGTAGATAGTGAGTTGATAGCTATGAACGATTGCCTTCATTACTCTATGAATGTAAAATTTAGTGTGAAATAATGTGATAATTGTAGTCATCCTAGTCATTCAATGGTAAAACAATTACGACCTTGTGAAAGAGCAGTCAAACATCCGTTCGTCTTTTGAATGTATTTGGACCAGATGAAAAACATATATAGGCCCTTTGACATTTTAATGAAAGCTATGGTTATATCCAATTATCAGTATTCTTGTTTGTTCTACACACATATTGTACAAATGATATTTATAAGTTCTGTTTAGATAAATATTCTTGATTTCCCATATGAAATATGAAGCACTTTGAAGAAATGTGTGTGTGCTTTGACCTCTAATAGCCTTGGTCTTCTAAGCAATGGAATAGACGACCTGTTCTATACCTGTTGTGAACAACAACAAGGATAATGTTCTATTTGTCGGGATGATATATTACAGCATGGTACTCTGTTTTATATGATTGTATTATAACAAAGATGAGTCTAGACATTCCATTTTCTGAAGCTACTCGTACAGTTCTATATTTGCTTACAGACATTTTATGTTCAAAAAATATCCTTGGTCTTTTTCCAATCAGAGTCTCAACATAAATAGCTGCCCTATATTTAACTATGTCTGACAATATATATTTGGGCAGAGGTGTACTTAAAAAAAAGAGAGCGAATACACATACTAATTTACCACATACAAATCTACTTCGCGTGCATCATGAACTGCAATGTATCCAATTGAACGTGCCTTATCATGCTTTACTTTCTGCATGTTGCTATTATCTACCATAAAAACATAAGAAAATTGGGTAATGTTTTTTACGAGTATATATGAAGGAAAGTGAGGTTTATTTATCATTGAAATATCAAATGAAAATATTTGGAATGCATGATATAAATTTGGAAGGACCGACACATGCTCATTAAGTATTCAAGTTGACATAGCTGACAAAGAGAGCAAACAATTATTATTCAGACTCGTTTACATCAGGTGTCAGTTGTGATGAGGTGAAATAAGGTGAGGCGAAGTTAGGTGAGGCGAAGTTAGGTGAGGTGAAGTGAGGTGAGGTGAGGTGAGGTGAGGTGAGGTGAAGTAAGATGAGGTGAAGTAAGATGAGATGAAGTGAAGTGAGGTGAACTGAGGTGAGGTGAGGTGAGGTGAAGTAAGATGAGGTGAAGTAAGATGAGATGAAGTGAGGTGAGGTGAAGTAAGATGAGGTGAAGTAAGATGAGGTGAAGTGAGGTGAGGTGAGATGAAATAAGATGAGGTGAAGTAAGATGAGGTGAAGTGAAGTGAGGTGAAGTGAGGTGTGGTGAAGTAAGATGATGTGAAGTGAGGTGAAGTGAGGTGAGGTGAGGTGAGGTGAAGTAAGATGAGGTGAAGTAAGATGAGGTGAAGTGAAGTGAGGTGAAGTGAGGTGAGGTGAGGTGAGGTGAGGTGAGGTGAGGTGAAGTGAAGTAAAGTGAGGTGAAGTGATGTGAAGTAAGATGAGGTGAAGTAAAGTAAGATGAGGTGAAGTAAAGTAAGATGAGGTGAGGTGAGTTGAAGTGAGGTGAGGTGAAGTAAATTAAGATGAGGTGAAGTGAGGTGAAGTAAGATGAGGTGAAGTAAAGTAAGATGAGGTGAAGTGAGGTGAAGTAAAGTAAGATGAGGTGAAGTGAGGTGAAGTAAAGTAAGATGAGGTGAGGTGAGGTGAGGTGAAGTGAAGGACCATGCTTGGGTACCAAACTTTCAAACAACAATAACTCATAACTTGGAAAAATGGAGATAGAATCTTCTATTTCTACTGGAAGCAAACATTGATAGAGTAATATACATCTTTGCAATGGTCTATGATTGTCCTATGACACACGTACGTGATATTTCATAGTTGCCGTTGTTAAAACAATGAATAAGTTGTCAGTGAAAGCATTTGCTTTTTCAAATCTAAATATTCAGGTTGGCAATTGAACATAACCTGATAATGAAACCATGTACACATTTTCATTTTCCCTTTTTGTCTATTTAGGACGTTGTTGAAATACGTAAGAAGTAAAAAGGTTGTTCTATAGTCAACCTACATAATTAATTTCTTTAATAAATAGCTCTCTGATCATCATGTCCTTGTTTTCAGCTTGGATATTTATCAGAATCCCCTCCTGTTCATACAGCTTGGATATTTATCAGAATCCCCTCCTGTTCATACATCTAGGACATTGGACTGGAGTACAATGGCTCCTTCATCACACAGACCAGTGTGACTGAGAGTTCGTGTTATGTACTCTGATCCGATCAGCTCTCAACACACACTTAAATGGATTATGGCGAAGAATGAATACACAGTTGAGTAAAGTGTTTAATTACAACTTGATGAGGACCTGGTTTACTATCAGGTGTCATGTCTGTCTGCACGTGGTTAAATTTTACCAATGATGATACAGACGAAATGGATAAAATGTATTTCGTTAAAACTAGAATAACTACCTCTAACGGAATAATGTTATTGGCTTTCTTAAAAATCATATTTCCTCGAATAGATACCTACGCTGAATGAGGTTGACCATATAAACGCTGGGGCATCTATTGGAGAAAACGCGGTAGAACATATGAAGTGTGTCGTAAGTTCGACTTCATAATAGTATTTGATAAACAGGTGATTTAACTAGTATCAGATGAGAAAGTTAACATATGCACACATACTGATAAGACATGTATATGATGAAGAAAGAAAATATCCACTTGACAAACTAATCTCTACTGTCAGTTCCTTACATGAAACTGATTGTATTTCATAGATTTCAAAAGTATGTTAAAAATGTGAAGCACCAGTTTCATGCTTCTTTTAGTGACAGTCAATTTATGTACTCAATATGCTACGAATATATGTGCTTATGTAACTAATTTACTGCGATTTTGTCATTATGAAATGACATTATGATAATACAGTTTTTGTTCGTCAATGTCAGTACCCAAGGTTATATTGTTATGTATGCTTATGTAACTAACCTACATTGATGTTGTCAGGAGGGAGTTTGAAATTACAGATAGTCTTATGTTTGTTTCATATTTTAACACCAATGTTCAGTTACAGCCAGCGTTTTACCTTTACAGCAACATTAACAAACTCGTCAAAAAACTTTCAAATAATAAACAAATGTAGTCACCATGAGATCATAGCTGATACAGTCGTAATCGGTTTGTTACAACTTAAGAAGAGGTTTAATGGCGATGAAACACAGCACGTTTCCGGTACAGTAATCTGAACTCAAGGGATGTAACACGAGTATCAAGCACAAATATGTCCTTGAAAGAGAAATAAAAAAACATAGAACATTTTCAACTGATTAAAGCTTACTTCAAAGCAAGGTTATCATTAGAACAAAATTGATAAGTCCCATTATTAATGTTAGGTTTAAATATAGTTATTTCTTTCGAAGAACTGGATTGGTGAAGAAGCTAAAAACTCATCCGTATACCGCTCCAGATTAATGGAAAGCACAGGTTGTTCTATTTAAAGCAAGTATGGACTGATAAGTTTTGAATGCAGCCTTTCATATAGATAAACATTCGAATTAAGTCCAAGTAGATAGAAATGGCAATTCTTTTTAAATTTTTACACTGCAACTACACTAGACTTAAATTCAATACATGAATGAGATAATATTGAATCTTGCAGACACTGATGATAGTCTTCATTAAACATCCATGTAAACATAAACGCCTTAATGCCTGCTGATATGTTACGGTAAATGATTGAATCTGTCTTACTCTGGCACTAACATCTACATCGCATAAAGAGTCCCATGATAGTAGGCATGCTGTACAGTAGTCAGATTGACATTGTAAAAATAGAGATTCAAATAGAATGGTGTTTATTTACAATGCATATCAACAAATCATATTAGATGTTTGTCATTAATGTTAAAACAATACATATACTATCTATTTGTTAATGGCTTTTGTATAAATCTCATTATATGAATAGATATGATTGTCGTAAACCATGGCACCCCTCTCGATAATAATTAACTCAATATGGATAAACTTAACATGACAATACTGCGACCAGAATAACACCAGAACACAACGTGTATTGTCCAGTGTTGACGTATTTGTTACGACCTCACTTAAATAGAACACTCAGTTTCAGGATAGCTTCATCAGACTGACTCATGCATTTTCACAACATCAGTGTGTTTCTCCCTGACTCTTATCATGGCTATTGAACAGCTGCAGGGAAGACATTCAACTCACAACCATCAATGTGTTTTACACAGGATTATCGAGTTTTATACAGATTCACTGATATCAATCGCTCTATCATTTTCACAATCACAAACGGTTGAATATATTTGACCACTTACTCCTTCTTCCCATGACAAAGGTGATATCTGCATTCGAATGACACATCAAGCTTACGTTTCCATTCTACAGGCGAAAAACTGAGAACTGGACCCTCTAAGTGCATGAACCCCTGATCCCACGAACATCAATACATTGACATACACATGTCATGTTTAAGAGCATTGAAGTGTCTAGATTGTAGTTTGTCATTTGTGCAATTTGATGCATTCAACGAATAATATCTTGCAAAACTATGTCCCCCTCGTGATTCTATGGTGGTTTGACTTTGAGTACATTTATGAATCTGTATACTTAATTGAATCTAATCAGGTTTCTTAGCACATGAACGCAAAATATGGCCATGATGCTGCTGGAATAGCAATCTCTAACCCGCAATTATGTTATGATTTGTTGGTTATCACTCATTCATTTGTTTATATTTACAATTTGCAGATAGAGTAATATTTATACGTATATATTATATTGTCATTTTAACTTACACTTATTATCATCATCATGGTTTCTGGATTGTGGATTGCTGTTTTATTATTTATACCAGAAGTTATTTATCTGACATTCTCTTTTCACTACTCAAATGGTAGTTATACTATTGCATTAAAAACGTCAACATAGATAAATATAGATAATATTCACAATCTGTAGATTTGAATTGATAATATAAAGTTTGTTTCTTTAACTTTGATCATTATAATTAAAGCAAACATGCCACTCACCCGAATACGTTCTAAAATACATGCAGGTTTCACTTAATCATATATAAGTATAAGGCCTAAAGGTAGCATGTCAAACTGAAGTAGCAGCATAATAGCCCAGTTGTATGCTTTCGGGTCAAGAGGTTTGGGTTTCAAATCGGCAATTTTGTTTTACAGCAATAAGGTTTGGGTGTAATGCTACACAGAATTTCATCGCATTACCATGACCACCCATGGATTGCTAGTTCCATATTACAATACTAGCAGCCATGATGTAAGTGAAATACTCTTGAATGCGGCGTTAAACTCCAAATCACCCTCTACCCTCAAAGAACTCTTTAAGTTGAACCTGTTTTGTACAAAATATACATTTTGAAAAATCTGGAAAAGGGAAATCTAAATTCCCTGTTAATTTAAGCTGTTTCGGACCACTACTTTCTTGAAAATAGTTTGTAGTTGTGTCGGTTATACATGTTTTGATATGAACACTGCATGTCTCATATGTGGCCGATCTCTCCTCTTTTATTCCGATATAATTTCAGGTATTGTTTCAGTCATTATGTCACATTTTCATTCACTAGTATACTACCTTTCATTTTGTCTTTCTACCAACAAATCATTGTCCTTAAAAACTACAATAACACTCATAATGACATATAATTACAGTAGATCATTTAACAGACATGCATGTTCTGAGACTAACACTTACCCATGACCCAGTTCTTCATTCACATATTTAACACCCTGGTTCCCCTGATGGCCAGATAGCATTAATTATATTATTGATTGAACCTTTTTGTACATGCACTGATTTTGGTCTTGCTCTCAAACCTGATCTGCATATCCTGTATGCTGATCGGCTGATCGTCAAAGGAGAACGTGCTTGATAAAACAGTGCAACTCTCCAATGAATTGAACCCGTATTGTAATGTGATGCAAATGTGATTACAGATAACCAAAGAAATCAGATAAAACACAGTTAACAAGATTTGTTTGCCACGATCATCAATTAAATCTAATCTAAATGGCTTGTTTGTTAAAAGAACATAACCCTCTTAGGACACCGATCATTAATATTCCTGAAGCTTTGTTCTTTTGAATGCTTGTTTCATGCATACAAATGTATCTTATGCATATGTTTTGATTTCTTTCTTCTTGCATGGCATTACTTTTACTACCACATATAGAGTTTCAACCAAATCACCAACTAGCGAATTTAATTAATATATTTCGGTTTTGGAGGCCATTGGCCTATGTACAATAATAATACAGTTTAATACAGAGTAACACGTTACACAAAGAAACACAGTAGTTGAAATGTTACAGATTAGATAACACGTTTCTTAAAATTAAGAGCTACAATTGTATCTAGAACTGTAAACAATACAGTGACTAATCAGCTTGAGATATTGAATGAAATGATTGATGTTAAGGCATTGAAACTGAAAATAATTTCAAAGCATACCAACCCACCTATGGTGCAAGTGAACATGTTCTGCTATCTCTGGGTTGTCATAGGTCGTTCTTTTACAGATATAGCTTTTAAGTATTTGAATGTCATGATTCTATACATGGCGCTTTAAGCTCCTACTGTAAAACTAGTTCTTCCATGATGTCATTTTCATGATTTCACGTAGCCTTCAGAGAGAAATAATTGTTTTTCATCCCTATCTACGAGTACAGACATAAAAGATGTGCGGCATCAGGCATACACCTTGCCATTTAGCAAGTGTTTAAGAAAAGAACGTTCATTTAAATTAACATTTTAAATTGGCATGCGATTATGGAAGGAAGGATGTCAACTAAGGATTAAGGACGTTACCGAAATGTTATTTTACACAGAGAAAGAATATGTTATAACATTTGAATACGTCAGAATAAACTCATTTAAACGAAGGGAATATTATAGTTCCTTATAATTATATTCCACTAACCTTCAATGAAGTAGAGAGTAGTGCATTTTGTCATCTGACCAGCATACTAGCAATTTATTCTGAAATGAAGTAATTTATTATTAAATAGTTTAACATAATATCTGTACTTTGTCCATTTTTATTATAAGCTTGCATGCCTTTTTAAAGCCCAGACCAAATACCGTTTGACCTGTGAACAAAGGTAGATGACTTGTATTACATTGCATGCATGTGCAGGTTTTATTGTGTATACCCAGTATTTTGTTTCATTCAATGACAATTTCATTGATGAAGAACACTAATTTTATGTTATTTTCTGACTGTTTCGGCATTGCAAGTTTATGATTAAAAAACCAAATCATGTTATCCAGAAAATATGTTCTTATGTATACCACTTCTTAATGCCCTTCAGCGACTTGACGTGTATGTTGTCAACTACAACAGTGTGTTAATGTAAACAGTATAGATATGTGATTAATTGATCACCGGGATGAAATTATCATTCTCTTATCTAGAAGGTTGTTCTTATTCACACGAGTTTGCATCCACTTGACATGGTGACATATCGTCTGTGACCTTTGAATCAGATGAACATGAATGATTCAACAAATCTCCAATTTTGAAAAACTTGATCATCAATGTCAAATTTGTATTAACGACAAAAGTGTCATTTCTGGGGCGAAAAGCAAACGTTTATGATTGTGAGAAGTGACAATTGTCACTTTTTCTGTTATTGATAATAACATTCTAACTTACCAAATTAGCATTAGTGTATTATTTACACTATTTTTCATATACAAGGACTGGACACTGGATTTGCTTTTGTTTTGCATAATCAATAATTGCTGGCTGTTTGGGAAAGTTTTCATTCAAGTAAACTAAAATCAATTCTTTTCAATGCATTTAGTAGCTTTAGTAGCTTTTAGTTATATATAACCCGACATTTAGTCAAGTTGGATGAAGCCATTGTGTTTAACTTAGAGTAAAGACGGTACATGAGACCGCACTACTCTGGGGGAAGTAACATTTTATATTATACACTGTCTCACAATTATTAAGTTGACATGATACTTCCTTCAATGTATTTTATACTTTATCTATTATAAACTTTCTCGAGGGAAGCATACATTTTCTATTATCTTTTATCTATTATTAACTTTCATTTCCTATTTCACCTGTATATGATTTCAAAACATTTAATTGTTTCACTTTAATATGTTATGTGACATGATATAATCTTTTTTGCAATTTAATGTCAAATGCATAGTGTAGGCCTCCAGCGTTAAGTGTTCAACACGTCAATTCATGATAAAAGTAATAATATTCTTAAACTTTTCGCAAGCCATGTCATTATTTCAGAGCGAGAGGAATATGCATTAAAGGACACATGCAATGTACGCAATACATGTATGTGTCAATTTGATATTTTTTGCAAAAACTAAATTCATGGAATGTCAGCAAAATTGAAGACAAAATAGTACACATATTGGACTTTAAAGTATTCAAAACGCGATTTAGGTTAACACTATGCACTTTATAATAGTTAAGTATAGTTAAAGGGGTACTAGTGCGTGAGAAAGCTTTAATCAACTTAGGGGCCACAGACCCAGTATACATAAGAACATAGTATATACAAACCTGCAAACGGAAAGGAACATTGTACAACATGGCAGTGTTAAAATTTCCTGGTTAAAATATTTGCAAGGATGTTTTTCTCATGACAGAAATAGTTATTTTGAAAGAGAACTCATGACAGAGATATTCTTTGATGAACAATGAATGAATGAACATAATACAGTTACCTCCACTTACAATGCTTATATTTAAGTAAAAATACTTTATTTTAGAAATACTTGCCATTTAGATATTGAAGAAATATAACATGGTTATATTTGGGATAAAACTACCTTCAATAGTACAAATTCTTGTACTTTTTCGGGCCGAATCCCATGCGGGATTCGAACCCACGCCGTCAGAGTAAGGCAGCTGTCGCCAGCATTGACGTCTATCAGCTACACGCAGATTTCTCAATTGCTTATTGTTTATTTCTAGTACATAAACACAACAATAGAAATAGTTTTCAAGCCAATTGTTGAATTTAAATCGCAAAGAGGAAGAAATCAGACTCCATTATACAATTGAATTACGATGTTGAGGTAGGTGATAGTTTCAATGTAATCATGTAATCTGAGGTAGCTGAAATACTTAAGGAGGAATACAATTGACTCCGTTTGGCAGACTCAATATAAAGTTGTAAAACTCTGACCTCTTTACTCCACTGGAAGCCAATAGTTCTGAAGCACCTTTAGATTACGCAGCTGTAGACTGTTTCATGCGATGTAATTCCTAAATCCTGGACTGTATGTTTATGTCTTTGCTATGTTAGAATTGAACCATACATGCCATTATGTGAAGATCGGAATGTGTAGATTGAAATGGTGGTACACCCAGGTAATCCGAAAGAAAATAATGGAAACCAGCCAAAAAACAATTTAATTCTAACTGTAAACATTACTTAAAACGGTGTGTCTCTGTATTTTTTCATATTTTTATTAAACATCTTTCCTCTGTTTGTATCTATGTAAATATAAACATGTCATGTCACATATTGCATGCCTTACTATTCAACTGTCTTGTTAATTATGAGAAATGAGAATGTGTTATGGTCTGTCCTCCTAGTTAACACTCGTTCGCAATAGCTTTCTCACTATAAATTCAAAGTGAAGTCAGTCAAGAGTCTTGTGAGTTATTTCAATATCTATATGATATATGTTGAAATAATGCTGAGGGACTGAACTCTGCTTAAGGTAGATAATAATCTCTCACATTTTGACATTTAAAAGGAATAAGTGAAGTTTTGCTTGAGCTGTTAGACATTTTCCTTTGCCAGAGAAAAGCTAGTAATTGAACATGACACGTAAGAACATGTAAGAACCAGTTTACAAGTAATTTGGTTTGCTTCTCTCCACTATTGCAACAAATCATTTAGTACACACCTTTGATAATGAATATGATATCATATGTTACATACTTTCAAGATATATTTAGAATTGATATGCGTTTGCTATATTCCAATTATAACAAGGTTACATTTTGGATAACACTACCTTTGATAGTACAAATTCTTGTACTTTTTCGGGCTCGAGTGCCATGCGGGTTTCGAAGGCATCTATCGCCAGCACTGACCGTACCAACAGCTCACCACACGACTACTTCTATCCTAATCAAAGCTATCACTATCTGGGGGCATGGGTGTTTAGTAATTTCATCGAATTTCTTTCTGAAAGTTCTTACCCAAGCGTTTTCGGAACACCTTACTATTGCAAATATATATTTGCCATTATTATTAAAGATAATTAATAATGACACCGCTGAACTTACTTTTGATCAACTCATTCAATTTGGACAATCTATAGAATGCCCACTCCTCCACACACAACTCGGACATCGATCTGGAACAAAGCTGCTCCTTCACTAGATGACGGAGCGTGTTGGAGAGTGACTGAGAGATCGTGTTCTGTACTTTGAAGGCATCTTAGACACTCTTTCATCTGCTCTCAACACACAATTAGCAGGCTTATGAAGACGGGTGTATCATGGATTATTTGAAGCTGTTATCTAAGATTTGATAGGACGTTTTTGAACTTATTAAGGTAAGTTGTACTTGTGTTGCTCATAATTGTTTCAATCCAATTTTGTCTGAAGTAGTTCAATCACTATGTCTGCACATCACATGTGTTGATCAAATCTTGTTACAAATATAAAGTAACCATCTCTTATGAAACTTATGAAGGCGGGATTATAGGATGCTGTACATGTTAACTAAAGTTGTATAAGAGGTGGTTAACTAATTCAGGTTAGTTAGTTGTATGTCTTTATAAATGTTTCAATCCAATTAAGTTTGAGGTGGTTCAATCTATATACCTGTTCACATCACAAGTGTTGGTCTTAAGGACATCCGGAATTTGACAGGATTGATTAAAATTGTTTAAGCAAAAATACTTTTTTTCTGTGACATTGTAGGCTTTATTACTGACTTAAACTGTAAACTGTGTCAGGTGTGAAAGTAAACAGATCAAAACAAGTGAGGCATGTATATAAAGAAGAAGTAGTTTATATTCACTTGACACCTTTGTTGATGGAGTGGAGTTCATTCACAAAAGTGATGGATCTCTATGGAGAAAATACTGTTTAGGCATGTAATGTCGTGGTTTGAAAAAATGGTAAAATATAAGTCTCGACATGGTAAAGTGTTATTTTGCAAAATGATCTGTATTGCAGGATGAATTATACTATATAAAGAGGATATTTCACAATTCTGGTGGATTACCATGTATATCTCATCGAGTGAAGTAGAAATGTATATTTTCAGTGGCGCAGTATATATAGTATTTCTGTTTCACGAGATGAGATAAACATGGTATTCGACGAGAAATGTCAAATGTCAATTCATTGGATTTAAGAAATTATGCATTGTTTGTAAATGACGTTCATGGTCGCCTTGCTTTATTGTGGTCTTCTAATGATTCATCCTAATGTTACGAAGATGTCATATGATTGAAAGTGTTAACATGTTATTTCACTCAGTAAAAATACGGACTTTCTTTTAACCAATAAATGTCTATTTCACAACTGAAAAATAAATATGTCTGCTTTTCATTTCAATTATTAGCTACAAAAAGCACTGTGTAAATCATAACCATGTGTTTGATATCAATACCTCCAGTTGAAATGAATGAAAAGGGAACATTTAGATAAGTTCAATAATTCAAAATGAGAATGTTTCTATTTATATGCCATTAATACAACACATGTATCGATCTTTCTTAAACTTTATAAATGAATAATATAGTCCAAATTAAACTATCCCATCTTTCAATTCATAAATTATGTCAACGGATTATCTTCAACATCTGTTACTCTCCTTAGCCAGATGAGATTTTATGATATGTATCAGTTAATAACATGGATTGCAAAAGGGGTGAAATTAAGCTTGGATGGAAACAATGCCTTTAGTTCTTGATACTTGGAGTTACTTTAGACTTCCACATCAATAAATAAACAAGTTTTGCAGACAGTGTTGTCAAGCTTCATTAAACATACATTGTCTGCTGATCGTTAAGGTTCTTGGTTCTTGTACTTACTTGCATCCAGTAGAACAGAGGGATTGGAAGCTCAGCTGACTGGCACCTTGGAGTATTAACACACTTAGGTAAACAATCAAGTACTTTTGACGGAGGTATACATCGTATCATCATTTGCACTCAATATTTGTGAAAATTGATAAAAGGACACACATTTCAATAGTTTTAATTTCATAATAATAACACAAGATTTACAACAGCATAAGGCGAGTATTTCTAGTGAGGTATGTGGCTCAACAATATTCAAGATGATTTGTTTGCAAAACAACCCTCTGTCTGACCCTTATAGTATTGATGAACATTGTGCTAAATATCGTTGTTAGATTGAACAGTATATATTTTCTCTATATTATCTCCATATGTAAAGTACCAACCACCATGTCCATCATTGTAAGAAGGAGCTCTGCAACGTCATGTTAACCAAATAAAGAAGTTGCCATCCATACTGCGTGTCTCTCATCTCAGTTTAATCAGAAAACAAAGTATTATATGATACAGACATTTTCCACAGCATATTCTATATTATTGATCTGTCTTACGACTTGAGACTATGTCAGATCAAATCGTCGATTCTTTTCTAAGAATATACACCCGGGATCAAAGAAATTATACCATCCAAAATACAAGATATTTCAATCCATGAGCACTACATACGACTGAAATGAAGGTAAATTATGTTTTCAGAAGCCATCTAAACTGAATGTGAAACTTTACAATTTGTACTATTTTAATGTTGATATTTGTGAGAAAGACACATGTTAAAAAATCGTCGTTTTCGAACCTCTATAAATACACGAGGCAGGAGAGACAAAACATGTATGTCCAGAAAGGAATATTTTGCCCACAAAAATAGCATAATCTCATATATTGTTCATTAGATGAACGCTAACTGTGCCTGCCTACGGGTTAGAAGGATCAAGTTTTATTCTACTTGGATAAGTATTTGTGAGTGGTAAATGGGAGACATCAGCAGTCACTAGCTGAAGTAAGGAACGTCTCGAGCTTCACATCTTAATTGACACGAAACTATAACGTTACTATTGCTATACCTCTTTATACAGCACATGAGTATGTCAAAGTATATTTTATATTACATGTATTTTATACAACACCTTCCATATTTGATGGTGCCGTTCTGTCAAATAGGTCATATGGCACTTATAGTAATAGTATTTACTATTTATGACTTACTCGTGTACGGTGTTAACATCTTCACTGAAAGACCACATTCATAGCAAATAACAGTTTCTTTATGTTACTTCTGTTATGATTACCAATGTAAGTTTGTAAAGCAGTTGTTACAATCATAAATACGTATTTACTTCTTGAGTTTCTTGATTTGCTCACTTTGTTTCTATTGTTAGGCTTAGTAACATAGGTTTGTTATATTGTTCACTGTTTCTAATTTCTTGTTGTCACAGTGACAATATCTTCACTGTTAAAGGTGCATCCATTGTGTTTCATAAACATTTTCTTAGGCTTTAATACGTCCCTAGGGGCTGCGGGTGTTCAGACACTGTAAATCAGTCTAATCACAAACGACCTCTTTCAAAATTGTTATATATCAGTGTGGATTTGTCAACGTATAGTATCAATATTGTTACTATGTTTGTTATTACGAGCATTTAGAAATGGTGAACATACCTCGTTCTCTACTCGTCACTTAAAACAAGGGCTACCTCCGCTCATAATGCGTTATATTTAAGCAAAATTACTGCATTTTAGTTTGTCATTATGAAAACATTGTATAGTGTTTATGACACATTTGACACGTGTATATGAATTGCGCATATTTGTTGAACATTTGGTTTTCTTTTAGTTCATGTTTAAGATGCAGCAAGGGATTAATCTTTCATTTTCACACCTGACAATTTTAACACTTAAAATATTGATTCTATTAGTTTCTGGATTCAGTAGATAA
The DNA here is from genome assembly GCA_936450465.1 of Gibbula magus. Lineage (NCBI taxonomy): Eukaryota > Metazoa > Mollusca > Gastropoda > Trochida > Trochidae > Gibbula > Gibbula magus. The sequence goes on along the minus strand of OW388300.1, from coordinate 2,684,038 downwards.
ATGAAGCTACTAACTTGATTCCTCAATTGATAAGTGTTTATTTCAAGACCATATACTCGACAATAACACTAGTTTTCATGCCATATGTTGCAATGAAAATGAAATCAGACCCCATTGTACATGTTCATAAGATACTATGATATAATTGCAATGTTGAGGTAGGTAGAGTTACACTTTAATCACAGTCTCCCTGCTACAGTCCTAGAGGCTGTAATATAAGTGAAAGCAGCTCACCTCAACCACAACCTAAGTAAATCTCTTTACTCTGACCCTGTTTAATCCGAAATAGACAACATGAAAATGGTAAATTCACATTTAAGTGTATCGCGAAGTGTAAATACGCTGTTAATTAAGGATGTTTCGAACCACTATATATTTGCGTTATTGCGTGTAATTGTCTTGATATAAACATTGTATAACATAAGGTTTTGGTGCTCTCTCCTCTTTTATGCCGATATTATTTAAAATATTGTTTCAGCTGTTATGTCAAATGGAGAGTTGGTACTTTTTTGTTTTCATTGACATCATTTTATTGTGTCTTCTTACCAAAGGATAATTTTCCTTATTAATAAATACAGTAATGTACATAATGATGAGGAAAAACGGTAGATCATTCAACAGAACAAATATATATATATATATATATATATATATATATATATATATATATATATATATATATATATATATATATATATATATATATGTTAAGTTCATGCTCTGAGACAGTTCTTTACCCAAGGCCCAGTTCTTCATTCAAAAACTGTAACACCTTTGGTTCCCCTTTATTCCTGCTAACATTCATGCATTCTATTGATTGAAGGTTTTTGTACAGACACTGATTTTGGTCTTGCACGGAAACCTGATCAACATATCTTGTACTGTGATTGAATAATCTTCAAAGGAGAACTGCATGATAAAGGATTAAAACTCTCTAATCAATCGGACCGTATTATAATTTGATGCAAAGATGATTACAGATAACCAAGGAAATAAGATAAAACACAGTTTACAAGCTTTTATTGCCACGATCATCAATTGATTCTAATTTGATACTAGGAGCATTGACTCCCTAAAGACACCGATCATTAATATCCCCGAAGCTTTGTTCTTTTGAAGAACGCTAGTTTCATGCATAATAATGTATGTTATTTACTGATTGCCATCTACTTGCAAGCCAAATACTCACATATAATCACAACGTGTTTCCTATTACATATCAATGGACATCTGCACACAGCCTAATTATTTCAACTGACTTTTTCATCATTTCAAGTTTATGATTATAAAAACAAAGAGTCGAGTTATCGTGTTTCAACATAGATGTACATCGTTTACACAATACCTGCACTTATTTGTCTCCATCAGTACAAGAATATATAAATGCTATTTTATTAAAGAATAAAAATAAAAAGCAGCAGTGGTGAAAGTTAATGTTACCATTAAATATCAAATGCAGACATTATACGTGATCATCTCCACATTAGGATACGTTCACTCTGTTCAAGTTGTTTTAGTCTTTTATCCACCACCATTGAATAATATAATTGGTGCATGCACCGGTCTAGAACCGCTTTTATCATGAAAGAGATTCCTATTCATGTCATTTACATGTTTAGGACGATGCATTCATTTCATGTGAATCATACTACATAGAGAAATAGATTCGACTGCCTGTTGCTCGCCACATGCTTCACAGTTTTCTTATTGCTGCCAATGACTGTGATACTGCCAAAGCGGCGTTATGCAATAATTCACTCACTCAATCATTCAATAGTATGGACTTCAGATGTCATTTTTATACTTGTAAAATAGACATGTATCCTTAATGCTCATTGGTTGTTCTGTTAATTGAAATGTAAGTCCCATATTTAGCAATATTTAAACCTGACTCAAGGTTATACTCTTAATATTTGCCACACAACGCCATAACGCAATTCACAACTACTTAGGGACCAGTCTAAGATTATTCATTTACTATCATATTCCTCAGTTTTAAAGAGTGTCGATGTTTAGAACTGTCACATATTCACATACTATTAAGAATTGCTGACGTTTATTTTGTCAACTGTAACACTGCATTGATGTCAACAAGTTTAGATCTTTAATTAGTTGATCACTGGGATGAAATTGATACTGTTGGTCTCTTTTCTTTAGCTTTTTTCGTATTCACATGAATTTGTATCCACTTGACATGGTGGCATAACCTCGGTGATGAAGAACCTTTTAATCAGATGAACATGAATTATTCAACAAATCTCCAATTCATCATAAATGTCAAACTTATATTGACGACAGATGTCTCATTTCTCGGGCAAAAGCATACCTTTAGAATTGTGACAATTGTCACTTTAACTGTTATTTACTAATAAAGTTCTAACTTTCAAAACATTAGACCATTATTTACACTCTTTTTTTAATAAACATGGACTTGGCACTGTTTTTGCTTTCCATTATCAAAACAACAGAATTCATATCTTCTTCTAATTTTATCGTTTTCAAATACAACCGTTAAACAGGATTGAAGGTACACTGGAACACTGCATAGTAAAATATTCGTTTTTGATTGGCCTATGGTCAATGTATATTTGACATTGACATTTCAAATTTCACATTCACATTTCATGGGCTCGGCTGCCATAGTAACAGCTCCTAGCCAGGAGTAGTTGATGCATTATACCTCAGTCAAATCAGGGAACCCATCAGCTGATGCCATCTTGAAAGCAAATCACGTGACGAGTGAATAGCTCATGTCAGTGACAGAAATTTCTGTCACAAAACTGACCTCATCGCTGGAATCGCGGGTCAATGTACAAAAATAGTTTTCGATCATGTGTTGTGAACTGGCAAATGATATTCTTACAAATTTAATAGAGGTATAATAAAATAGTATGAAAAAATGACACACGCAGTGTACAGAGATTAAAATAGTTCAATCAGCCGTTTAGCATCCTATTAAATGCACACTTATTTTTTCCAATAATTGCTGCTTTGTTAACTAAAATCCACTCGTTTTAAGTAATTTAAAAGCTTGTAGTAAACCAAATTGTTAATACTTACCCCACTTCAGATATTGCATATTACCTTGTACTTCCAATAAGAGATTGGAAAGAGTTGAATCCTTGTCCTTACGAAGTAGTAGTGTGACCGACACGTAGACAGGATACTACGACCTAACGGGAAGGTGAGGCCAATCTATCACGTGAGAACGTGACGTAATCATATTTCCTTTTATCGGAGACTAGGCAAGACGGTATCCTACCTGGGTGTTAATTTTGTCTATGTGTTTGATTCTTTGTGCAAAGTTACCTACGGTATGTCCTTTTTCATGATGAATATCAAGCGAAGTGTGTGAAAAAAGTATTGGCAACTACGTACCTTTCGATGAAATTTTGTGTTCTCGCTTCACGTGAAGATTTTTCGTCTACCCCGCAGTCCAGCACGTTAATTTTCCTCTACTGACGAGTTTTCTCGTTTCTGTAGCCTTTATCTCTTCATGTTTCACGTTTTTCTACACTTGCTTATCCCTTTTTATGCCTAAAATTTGGCATTTTGTCTCAAGTAATTTCCTTTACTTTTCGCTATTCTTCCCTCCATTATGTATTCGTGCGCAGACGCACATGGCATGGGTTTTTCTCACTTTGTGTGTTTTTTTCCTCGTTTGGCATCGGGATATGGCTTTTATATGCTTGTTGAATGTTTTAAACTCCTATTTTGGGTTTTAATTTCACTTTAATGGGTATTTTTTTTCACCCATGTACCAATCGCACTATTTTGTTTTGGCTCTTTGGCTGGGTAGGAACGCGTCAAGACTACTGTCGACTCGTTTCTATTTTTAGCTCTTTTAGCTCACCTTACATCTCTCCGCGGAGATTTGTTTGTTTACGTTTTTTCGTAGATGCTTTCTTCATCTCACACTTGTTTGATAACACTTTCTTGTGTTTACTTTATATATGTGCGCTTTATGGTACATTTTGAATATATGGTGTTTGTTTTGCAAACTTTTTGTTGTTTGTTTTAAAAATGAATAAATAAATAAATAACCTATCCATGTTTTTTACCATTTAATAATGTTTACATTATTAATTCTTTTTCCACCGGCTGTTCTAAGCTCGTGGTAATTGGTAAAATAATTTTATATTACAAACTTAATAACTTTTGTTTGTTTACTTTGTAATTGCTAACATTAAAGGGGGACTGGGCCCTCTTTCTTTTTTTATTTCTTTTTATGATATTATTTCTGTTTTTACAGTTCAAAATATCTCTATGAGAGTATACTGCGTTGGTTGCAGAATTCAGAAGATGGCCAAGGATCCGCACCCCCTCTGCCCTGATTGTGTAGAGTATCAGTGCGACGCGACTTCGAAGTGCTCTTATTGTCAGCCCTTGTCAGCAGGGGCATTCAAGGCTTTTGTCGCTGCACGGCGTAAGGCGTAAGGGCTTTACTCAACGCCGCTTGAGGAGCATGACAGACAAGGGTGGGTCTCCTTCTCGGGACGAGGCCTCTGTCCCGGGGAACGCGACCACTCTGCCTGAAGGAACAGACAGTGAACATGTGTCTGACCCACCTCCAGTGGTTCAGAAGAAGAGAACCTCCTTCGGTCCGACACTGGAGGAGGTTGAGCAGGGCGTCAACCACGGCGCTCCTCAGATCAACCCCAACTTTATTCAGTCATTGGTGAATCAGCAGTTCTCCATGCTGATGGACGCACGTGTCCCGCAGGAGGCACGTGTCGCACAGGAGGCACCGACCTCTTCACAACGGCAGGCCCCTCTACAACAGCCTAGGGGGTCTGCAGAGACTATTCCTAAAGACAGACAGGGGGACCAGCGCCGGGATGAGCGCCCCCCTGTTGTGCATCGGCGTGAGGACCAACAACAGGAAGACAGGAGACCTCCTCTTGATGTGAGATATTCTTACAGACGCTCTGATAGGGGCACCGGTCGGGACGAGCACCGTTCTGATGATCGTCGGTATGACTGCAGAGAGTTATCGCTTTGGTAGCTCCCACAGAGACGTCCAGTTCAGGGAGGATAGGCGTTGGCGCTCACGCTCTCCTCGGCGCTCACGCTCTCCTAGGCGCTCATGTTCTCCAAGGCGCTCCAGGTCTCGTCGTCGCTCCCGCTCTCCACGGCGCTCACGCTCTCCTTTGCGCTCACCTCGGCGCTCACCTCGGCGCTCATCACCTACTCACAAGGCGTCCTCCACTCAGGGGCGCTCAGACAGGTCTCGCTCCCCTTTACTTAGGGAGGAGCATGAGTTCGTCCCGGACTATGACAAGAACATGGAGGTGCTGTCTGAGGAAGACAGCAATGACACGCATCTGGAACTAAGTGATGTCTTCACTTGGATCGCCGACAGACTTGTGACATGTCCATCTCCAAGCGCTAGTGCGGACAAGCGCTTCACGATCTGGGATGAGCCGGAGCTTTTGATCCCACCCCATCCTGTTATCAAGGACGGCTTGGAAAACCTTGACGACGACTTCGCCAAGTTGTCCATAAATCCGTCGTTCCAGCTAGCAAAGAATGGCACCTCCAAGTACAAGATTCATTCTTTGGACGTCCTCAAGACAGGTGCAGTCCAAGATGACCAGGTCAGGAAGTTGTCGGATGCATCGTTAGCGATGTACAAGATACAGGACGTTAAGCTCCGCAACGTGGACACGGAGCTCAGGAGGATTTTGTTTCCCTTGTCAGGCTTAGTGTCTTCTATGGAAGCTTTGACACAGGATTGGAATGAGGACAATCCGTCGAGGATGGACCATCATACCACAGTGCTCAAGTGGCAAGTGAACTTGCTCTGACATCTTTGAGCATGTTCGCTCAGCTATGGCGACGACAACGATTATGCGGCGCACTGGCCTCCTTCAGGTGTGAAAGTGGGACGAGGAATTCAAGAGGTCTTTAGTGTGTGCGCCTGTTCGCAGGCAAGATCGGCGACGTATTCAAGGAGCAGTCTGTTAAGATGCAGGCAGACTTCACGTTCCAGGCGTGCAAGTTAGTCACTCAGTCCTTCCCAACTAACTTCAAGAAGTCAGCTCGGACGTACACAGGTCGTCGCAAGTCAGTCAGGGGAGCTAACTTTCGGACGGGCTTCCCGTGGACGATTCCCGAACATTGATGGTCTGGACAAGCACGATTGCACCCTCCCGCCTCCAGTCGTCCCAGTGTCAGATATACCAGTAGGCGGGAGACTGGGAGTCTTCTGGCCCAGTTGGACAATCCTGGAAGACCCCTTTGTAACCAGCAACCTTCAGACCAGCTACAAACTGCCAATAGCCAGGTCTCCGCCTCTGACCAACCTGCCCCGGTCACGCGAGTACTCGTCCACTCAACTTCTGCAGCTGTCCAACAACATAGACATTCTCCTGGGCAAGTTTGCCTTGGAGATTGTGACAGACCCCGAGAACACCCCAGGGTTCTACTCTCCCATCTTCCTCGTCCCCAAGAAGAACTCGGAGTAGATGCGGATTATCCACAACCTGGCGGTGTTCAACAACCTCTACTTGCCGGAGCCGCCAAACTTCCAAGCTGTCCTAGAACGATTGGCTGGTCAGTCTGGATCTACAGGACGCCTATCTGCACTTCCCGATCTACAGGCCCCACAGGAAGTACCTGAGGTTCGTTTTTCAAATTATTCATTACCAGTGGAAGGTCCGGCCGTTTTGCATTTCCACGGCCCTGTGACTTTTCACACGAATCACAACGCCGATCTCGCGGTTTCTTCATCTCCGCGGGATCGAGTTCGACCCGTACATAGACGATTGTCTGATAAGTCACGATGTGCCTCTCGTGCTACGCAGACAGTCGCAGTTCGCGCGCGATCTCCTTTATCAACTGGGATGGATTGTCAATGAAGAGAAGTCGCAACTAGTCCCATCTCAACGCCTTACGTTCATCGGGGGGTTTTTCATCACAGACTTGGATCTGGTGAAGGTCCCTCCGGACAGGTGGACCAAGATTCAGGGCTTTGCAAGGAGAGCTCTAGTCAAAATTTCGTCCTCCGGCTTGGGACCTCAATTTGGTCCTTCGGCATCTGCGTGGTTCCCCGTACGAGCCTTTGAGTGAGGTTGCTTTTGAGAACTTAACTCGTAAGACGGTTTTCCTCATTTCTCTGGCTACGGCGGCCAGAGTAAGTGAAGTTCATGCCTTCGATGTGACGAGGGTGCCTTTCGAAACTTCTCGTCATGGTGCTGTTCACCTGGGGTTGCTCTGGAACTTTGTGGCAAAGAACCAGCTTCCAGGGCAACCGGATAGGAAATTCACTGTTCCTCCGCTTTCGTCGATTGTACATGACTCAGAGAGGGAGGAGCTCTCTCTGTGCCCAGTAAGGGTCCTTCGAGAATATATTCGGCGTTCAGCGAACAGACGGAAGACTTGGAAGAGGCTTTTCATACCTCTTTCCGCCACAGCCAATGGTGAAGTCAACTGAAACACCATTGTGCTGTGGCTTCGCCAAACGTTTCGGCAGCGTACGACGCAGAGGGGTTACCGCATCCGGTGGCTAATAACCCCCATGAAATCCGGGCGTTGGCTTCTACTATGGCTTTTCCACAGAAATATATCTGTACCACAAATTATGGAGGGGTGTTTCTGGCGCAACAGCACACACGACCACTGTTGCACTAGGTAATTACCTTTACCTTGCCCTCGCTTTTAGCCTTAAGGTCTTCCTTGATGTATCAGGAGGTTCCTTTAAGTGCTTTGACTTATGTCATATCTTCTCCTTACAGGGGTTGATGTCATTTGTCTTGCCTCCTCTGGTGGGTGGGTCCTCGGCGAGACCTGCCCACCTTCCGTTACTGTCGTATCAACATGCAATATCTGAAGTGGGGTAAGTATTAAAAATTTATTAAAATCTAAATATTTTAGATATTTAAAAATACTTACCCCACTTCTAGGAATCAGCCCGCCCGGCGAGGTTCGCCTCCTCCCCACAGACGTTCTCTTCTCGGACCGTAGTCAGGAAATATGATTACGTCACGTTCTCACGTGATAGATTGGCCTCACCTTCTGGTCAGGTCGTAATATCCTGTCTATCACACTACTACTTCGTAAGGACAAGGATTCAACTCTTTCCAATCTCTTATCGGAAGTACAAGGTAATATGCAATATCTGAAGTGGGGTAAGTATTTTTAAATATCTAAAATATTTAGATTTTAATACATTTTAGTGAGTGAGTGAGTGAGTTATTGTTTAACGCCGCTTCGGCAGTATTGCAGCCATTAGCGGAGAGATATTTCATTTAATTGCCTAATTTAAAAAAGAAAATTGCAATTGAAAAACAGAACACGGCACGAAGGCGGTAAAAACATCAGCGTATTATCACAAGTTGAATAAAAGCTGATAATGAAAAGTTAAAATTTACAATTTGTCAATTAGGTGTATAGCCTTTAGAATATCTAAAACACGATGGTCAGCGAAATGAGTAAAAACTTGACCAATTGAAATATAAGGATTAAAAGTTTCCCTGATATGTGCAGTGTCCCAACACTCACATAAAATGTGTTTGATTGTGAGAGGACACTGACAGGGTATACATACCGGGGGATCTTCCCCATTTAAAAGATATTAGTGTGTAAGATGAGAGTGTCCAATACGACGTCGTAGGACACAAGCTTCCTGCCGGGTAAAAGAGGATAGAGATTTGTTACCTAAATGAGGTTGAATAGTGTGAAGTTTGTTATGATGTTGTTGGTCCAATTGGGACCTCCAACGTTGTTTAATGTAAGATTTGATAGCAGGTTTAGAATCTGTAAAAGGAACTTTAGTAGGAGAAATATTTTTTAGGTTTAATGCTGATTTAGCTACCGAGTAAGCTTAATTATTTCCTCTAATACCCATATGGCTAGGAAGCCACCAGAAGACGATGTCGCATTGGAGACAAGAATTATGGAGTAATAAAATATCCCTGATAATTGGGTGATCACTCTTACAGTTTTTAATTGCTTGTAGGCAAGAAAGTGAATCGGAAAAAATAATTTAATTATTGGCAGTTGAGTTTTTAATGTGATGGACGGCCTTAAGGATGGCCTTAGCTTCTGCAGTAAAGATGCTGCTGCTATCATGCAGCCTTGAAGCATATGTTTTTGAAGGAGTCACAGTTGCTGCTGCAACTGTGGGTCCATCCTTAGAACCGTCTGTGTAAATTGGTTTATAATCTGCGAAAAAAATCACGTAGTTCAAAAAATGCCTGTTGAAATATTAATTGGTCTGTATTTGCTTTTTTATTAGTAGATAGAGAGAGGTTGACACGGGGCCTCATCAGCTGCCATGGCGGAGTGGCAAGCAAACCGTGCTCTGCTATTGTTGTTGTTGAAGTCGGATACCGAGTGGTGGAATTGCTTTAGGTTTTGAGTTATACAACTGCTGGTATTCAGGATTGAATACACAGTTGTATGTAGGATTTTAAGGGTTTGATTTTAATTTGGTTATATATTGAAGTGCTAGCTTGATGCGCCCATCTTCAAGAGATGGCTCATCAGGCTCAACGTAAAGGCTTTCAACAGGTGAAGTTCTGAAGGCCCCAAGACAAAGCCTGAGACCCTGGTGGTGGATTGTATCTAGCATTTTGATATATGAGGGGCGGGCAGATCCGTATATTATGGATCCATAATCAAGTTTGGAGCGGATGAGTGATCGATAGAGATGAAGAAGAGTTTCTTCATCTCCACCCCATTTATTATTTGAAACGACCTTGAAAAGGTCTAATGCTTTAAGGCTTTTAATGTGTGGGATAAATGATAATTTACTATCAAATGTGAGACCAAGAAACTTGGCCTCAGGAACAACTTTGATTGGAGTTTTATCTAGAAATAGTTCTGGATCTTGGTGCATTTTGCGCATATTGCAAAAATGCACACAAGATGTTTAAGCTTGGAAAATTTGAAGCCGTTTTCCAACGACCATTGATGGATTTTATTGAGGCAGAGTTGCAATTGGCGCTCGATTGATGGCATATTTTTACCTCTGCAGGAAACTCCAAAATCGTCCACAAAAAGTGAACCATCTGTATGATCATTTAAGACTTTAGCCAAGCTGTTGATTTTAATGCTAAATAATGTGACAGATAAAATGCTACCTTGTGGGACACCCATTTCTTGATCAAAGAAATCAGAAAAGGTGGAGCCCACGCGCACTTTAAATCGGCGATCATGTAAAAAATTGGAAATAAAATGAGGCATACGACCTCGCAAGCCAAATTCAAATAAATCTTTTAGGATGCCATGCTTCCATGTAGTGTCGTAAGCTTTTTCTAAGTCGAAAAAGATGGACACAGCATGTTGTTTGTTAATAAATGCATCACGAATAAATGATTCTAAACGAACAAGATGATCAGTGGTACTACATTGTTTGCGGAAACCACATTGAATATCAGTTAGTAATTTATTAGTTTCCAAGTACCAAACTAGACGATCATTGATCATCCGTTCCATAGTTTTACATACACAACTTGTTAAGGCTATAGGACGGTAGTTGGAATGGTCTGTATGATCCTTCCCAGGTTTTGGGATTGGCACAATAGTAGCATTGTGCCAACAAGACGGAAATCCACCTGTTTCCCATACATGATTAAATACATGAAGTAGAACCTGAAGGCAAGGTTCCGGTAAATGTTTTAAAATCTGATAATGGATTTCATCAGGGCCAGTTGCTGTATCATGAGCTTTAGAAAGTGCAGTTTTAAGCTCTGACAAGGAGAAGTGTTCATTATAATCTTCTCCATTGTCAGATTTGAAATTAAGTGGTCGTTTTTCCTGTACCTTTTGATACTTTTGGAAAGCCGGGACATAATTTGCAGATGAAGAATTTTTAGAGATTGTTTCAGCCAACTTATTGGCAATGTCAGATTTTGATGTAAGAAGGTCATCATTGACCTTAAGATGTTTTATTGTAGATTTGGAACCTTTGCCTTTAATTCTACTAATCATATTCCAGACTTTGCTGATAGGTGTTCTGGAATTGATCTTAGAGACATAGTCTCTCCAAGATTCACGTTTTTGTTGGTTGACTGTGCGTCGAGCTTAAGCTCGTGCCTTGCGACAGTTATCTAAGTTAATTCCTGTAGGTCGTTTACTGAGTTTGCTTTCAGCTTTTTTACGTGCCTTAATGGCAGTATTGCAGGTTTCATTAAACCATGGCTTGGCCGAGGTTTTAGGAATAGTTTCAGTTGCTATATCAATGAGACCTTTAGAAAAGGCCTCAACAGGATCAGTTGCATTGATTATTTCATCATATATAATATGTTCACGGCAGAGGGTAGAAAATGTACCCCAATCAGCCTTGGAAAATTTCCAACGAGGATTGTGCTCCTCGGGAATAGGTGATGAGGGTTCTAATACAATGGGGAAGTGGTCACTTCCACATGTATCCTCATGGACTGACCATGAGAAGTCATGTAAAAGGGATGCATCAGTTACTGATAAATCTATAGCTGTATAAGATCCTGTAGCAGGATGTAGATATGTGTTTGTGCCATCATTAAATAGACACAAGTCATTTTGAGTGAGGAAACTTTCGAGTCTTTTACCCCTAGTCTCTAGAGTATTACTACCCCAGAGGGGATTGTGACCGTTGAAGTCACCCATGATAATAAAAGGTTTAGGTAATTGGGTTGATCAAGATCTTTTATATTTATATCTTGAGATGGTGGAATATATATATAACAGAGAGTTAAAGTTTTAAATAATAATAAGCTGACAGCAACAGCTTGTAATTGTGTTTTTAATGAAATTACTCTGTGGATAATTCCATCACGTACTAAAATTGATGCACCCCCCCTTAGCCCTATCAGCAGAAGGGGAGAAATAATTATAAAAAGTGAATGGTCTCATTGCAACTTTATCAGATTCTTTAAAATGAGTTTCTTGAAGGCAAATAGCTTGGGGATTATATTGTTGGGCCAACAAGCCCAATTCATTAAAATTTACCTTAAAGCCTCGACAATTCCACTGGAGAATCGCCATGGATGCTGGGATAAAATAAAATATTAAAAGCCTCATGATGGAGGTTTTACAGGAGAAAGACGACGGTCCTTGGACCGAGCCCTGTGCCCCTTTTTGGGGGAGTTGTTAAGAGATGTTGTGTCTGATGCGTCCATAAGGACGTCATCAGACTAAAGGTCAAGAGATCCATATTTGTTGTAGATCTCCACCGCACTCCTCTGGCCTTTTGGAGTGTGGTTTGCTGATTTGGATTTGGAATTTTTAGAATTTTGTTTTGAGGATGATGGTTTTGAATTTTTGTTTGCAGTTGGAGGTATTTTAGATCCTGTCGGTTTGACATGCTCTGTAAGGGACAGAAGAGGGAATGTCATGGTACCTATTGTGAAAGAAGTTGAATCGCGGAGTTTGTATTGAGTTGGGGGATCACTCACCCACTGAATGTCTGTCTGAGTTGATACAGAGCATTTAGTGGCAGTTGCTGATGATACTATGGTTGAGTATGAGGGTTTAGGACCCTCAAGAACCAGGCGTTCAGCTTCGGGGAAAGAGATATTCTGGGTGAATTTAAGTTTGTGTATTTTGGATTCCTGTTGCCACCGTGGGCACTCCTTGGAGGAGGCCAGGTGTTCACCAGCACAGTTGGCGCATTTCGGCAACTCCTTGCATTTGTCTGGATGGCTTTCATCGTCGAGTTTGCCACACTGTGGACAAACACGGCCATCCGCTTTGCAGGAGTTGCTTCCATGGCCAAACTTGTGGCACCGGTAGCAACGGAGGGGGTTAGGGATATATAATTCCGTGGGGAGTTTGTAGTACCCTGCATACACTGTTTTTGGAGCTTGTGGGGTTGAAAATGATAAGAGATAGGTTCGCGTCTTGATGATGTTATCCTCCTTCTTGATAGTGAACCGCTTGACAGCAGTCACTCCCTGGCTCTTCAGGTTATCAAGAAGCTCCTGTTCGGATGAATCATCGAGACAGCGATCCTTATCCCGTTTGATGGCTTTGCTGCTGTTTAGCGATGTATGAGGAGTAACCTTAACAGGTTTGTCAATAATGGCCTGCTAGGTTAGTAGAGATGATGCCTGTTGTTTTGATTTTACTTCCACAAGAAGGTACCCATTCTTTATCTTCTTTACTTCCTTTACATCACCGGCCAGACCTTGAATGGTCTTGGCGGTGGCGAAAGGATTCAGACGGAGAGGTTTATCATCAGTGGATGAAATGACCAGAAATCGCGGAAAGGTGCTTGAAATTGGATTAGAAGTAGAAATTGAAGTTGAAGGTTTTGATTTGGATGATTTTGAAATGTTAGATGATTTTGATGATGTTGCCTCTTCCTCAGAAGATGGACAATCATCTGTTGACAAATTTCGCTTGTTTTTAACTGAACGGTTCATGTTCGGTTGATAAGCATTTCGTCAAATTGGATCCCCACCCACCACGGAGCACCAACAAGGGCAATGCTGTGTCAGCGGGTCTCCTGCTGACAGCACCGGGGATACCAGGATGATATACTCCACTAAAACGTTGCCAATGTTTCACTGGATTGGCCCATGGTCCACCGCTATCTTGGAAGCTGAGTAAAGTTGATGAATGTGTGCAAGATTGCACTAAGAATGTGCAGAGAGTAAGGGATAGTACATCAGGAAGGAAAGCATTGTTGAAAGGTGGTGGAGGTATGCAAGAGAGCACCAAGAAATTGAAGAAACTAATTGTAAAGAGAGGTAGCAGCGGAAGAAGAAGGATAGCAAAGATGTGCGCAACCAAGTGCTTGGCATGACCAGCCGATTGACCAGACCGGACCAATCTGGCCACCTGTCTAGATGTCGGGGCCGAAGCAGTGTATTGGTCAGTGGTAGCATTCTGCTACACACAATCCTCAACCACCAGGCATCCTTCCTCCACCCGTACAGGTCGCAGTCCACGGCAAACAGACTGCCCCCTTTTAGTCGCCTCTTACGACAAGCAGGAGGAACTGAGGGCCTATTCTAACCCGGGCACCCCACAGGGGAATAAATTTTAGTCAACATGGATGACACCATTTAAAAAGTCAAGGTCGTTCAAAGATATCTGCGTATCCGTCATAAGCAGTCAAAATATAATGAATATAATTACGCTTTTGTATAGTCAAGACGAAAATATACATACGTTATATGATTCCCCCTCAAGTAGAGCTCGAGAGATTCTGGTATAAGATGGGACACTTCGAGGGAAGCATACATTTAATTGTATACACTGTCTTACAATTATTAAATTGACAACAGGAACAATCACCAAGAAAATTCCGTCAGTTTATATAAGACTCCTTATTCAAACTAGTCTAATTTTTTAATCTATTTTTAAAATTCATTTCCTATTTTACCTGTATATATTTTCGAAACATTTATTTTTTTCAAGTACATAAGTGATATAATATCTATTTTGCAATTCAATGCATCAGTATGCCTCAACACTTCAAAGCACGATAAATGTAATAATATGCTAAAACCTTTTTTGCAATTTATGTCATAATTTTAGAGCCAGAGGCTTGTGAATTTGTTCTGAACCCAATACATGTGAGTGTCAAATGATTCATGGAATGTAAACACAAGTTAAGACGAAATAGTGCATAAAATGGACTTTAAAGTATTGCAAATTTGATTAATAACATGCACTTTATGATAGTTAAATATAATTAAAGGGGTATAATGTGTGAGAGAGCTTTAATCAAGTTTGGGGTTACATAAGAAAATATTATAGTTAAATTTAGTTAAATATAGTTAAATATAGTTAAATATAGTTAAATATAGTTAAATATAGTTAAATATAGTTAAATATAGTTAAAGGGGTATTAATGTGTCAGAGAGCTTTAATCAAGTGTGGGGTTACAGATTCATTATACATAAGAAAATATTATACACAAAGATTATGATCACTGTACAACATCATGAAAATAACAACGTTACAATTTTTTGGTTATACTAGTTGCAAGAAAGGAAATGGGTATTGTTAAGATAATTTATGAGGTATTCTTTGATGAACACAAACATGCTGGGTAAAATGTTACCCATAACATAATGTACGAGTTAACTCCTCTCACAATTCTTAATATTCAAGAAAATCCATGCATTTTAGTTTGTCATTCTGATATCATGGCAAATGAACATATGTTTTATGACAAATTTGACATGTGTATGGTAATTGAGCATATTTGTTGCAAGTCAACACTAAAAATATAACTTCTACCAATTTCTGGACTCGATAGATAAATAAAGCTACAAACAGATTTAAATCGCAAAGAGGAAGAAATCAGACTCTATTGTACAACTGAATTACATTGTTGAGGTAAGCTGAGAGTATAATTTAATCACATACATAATCAGAGTTTGTTGAAATACCTAAGGAGGAACTACAATTGACTGCAGTTGGCACAGTCAATATGAATATACAAATTGTAAAACTCTCAACAAGCTCATTTACTCCACTGGAAACAAATAGATTCTGAAGCAACCAAGACATAGCTGTAGACTCTTGTATACGATTTAATTCCTCAATACAGGGTTGTATGTTTATATTTGTATAACCTTCATGCCAGATTGTTGAGATTGAACCATATGAACACTTTTATGAAGTTCTAAATGTGTACATTGGAAAAGTGGTACACCCGGGTCATCCCACAGCAAAGCATGGAAACAAGTCATGGACCATTTATATTCAAACTGTTAACATTAATTAAAATGGTGTGTGTCTTTGATAATAAATGACTTATGATTGTATATATGTAAATATAAACATGTTATATCACATAGTGAATGCCTTACTATTAAACTGTCATGATAAATTGTGAACACATGTTATGGTCTGTGCTCCCTCATTTCGATCGTTCGCTTTTTTATGATGAATTGAAAGTGAAGTCGGTCAAGATTATTGTGGGGTATTCCAATATCTGATATACTGTCGAAATAATGCTGAGGAACTGGGCTTTGCTTTAGCAAAGAAAAGCTGTTATTTGAACACGGACATACATAAACGTAAGAACAACCATATCAGCAGTGTGGTTTGCTTTTAACCGCTATTACAACATATCATTTAGTACCTGTCTTTGGTAATGATATGACATCAAGATTTAGCTATTTTCAAGACTTATTTACACTTGTACAAATGTATATGACCATATGCTATATCCCCATTCTTTGTTAGTATATTCCGAAAAAGAACAGTCTTCAAAGTCTGCATCTTCAACTATATGTTTGATATTCAATAAGCAACAAGGAAGTCTCACACTACAATGTATATTCTACTGATTGATACTCACCATGTTAAGATTTATCTTTGTTACACTAAGCATTAAGTATCTTCTTTACCGTATTGTCCACACTTCTCTTATGATGTTATATTTACATTTGGGAAATAAATAAACACATTTTACCAATTATCGTGATATATTTTATAACCCCACATAGGATATACCGAATATAATTGTTCATCTGTATGCCTGTCCGTATAATTGTCCCAAAAGCCTTAACCTCGACAAAAAAAATTGATTCATCAGAGATAGGTCTTTGATACTTAACATGTACATCCATTGTGATGAGCCCTTTTTGATGATATCAAGTTTTAACCATGTTTGCTTGACTTTAGCGCAGAATATATTTTTCGAAAACCTACAGCCTGGCACAATGTTTGATTGGTCAGTGATTGGTCTTCGACTTCACATATGCACCCCTTGTATAAGCTTTCAGATAAGTCCATAATTAGTGACATTTCGACCTTTTGACCTTGTGATCGTGATCGTTGCAGTTGGAGACTTTTTCGAAAATGTTCAGCTTGTCCATAACTTTTGATTTGTAAATGATAGTTTAGCCTTAATAGTTCACCGTAATATTCACATGAGATAGTAGATGTTATTTACCTGTACTCTGAGAACACTTTGATATTGTAATCAAAACTATATCATTATCCGGTAGCATAAGTGTTTAACACACACAGATCTTGTTTCTTTCTAAATGTCATTACCAAAGACGTGTTCGGAATGCCATTGTATATATTCTTCTTTATTATCATATATACTTAATAATGCTAAATTTACTTCTGATCAACTCATTCAATTTTGACAATCGATAGAATGCCCACTCCTCCACACACAACTCGGACATCGATCTTGAATAAAGCTGCTCCTTCACTACATGGCTGAGCGTGTTGAAGAGTGACTGGGAGGTCGTGTTCTGTACTCTTAAGGCATCCTAGACACGTTGTTATCTGCTCTCAACACACAATTAGCAGACTTATGAAGACGGATGTATCATGGATTATTAGATGATGTGGAGTACAGTTTGATTGGACGGTGGGAAGTAATTCAGGTAAGTGATTACTTTATTTCTGTGTTTCCGCATACTTGTTTCAATTCAAATTTGTTTGAAGTAGATATCTATGTCTGCACATTACTTTGATTAAATCCTGACACAAAACTACAGTAACCATATCTCTTTGGGAAACTTATGGAGGCGGGTTCATCATGGATTATTAGATGCTGTTTACTACAGTTTAATAGGAGGTGGTAAACTTATTCAGGTTAATAATAGTTTTATTTCGTCATAATTGTTTCAATCCGATTTAATTTGAAGTGGTTTAAGTAATATGCCTGTTCACATCACATCTCATGGTCTTCAGGAGGTCGAACATTTTACAGGATTGATTAAAATTGTTTTAGCAAAAATACTATATTTCCGTGACAGTGTAGGTTTTATTACTTACTTCAACTGTAAACTTAGTGTCAGGTATGATAGTAAACAGATCAAAACAAGTGAGGCATGTACTTTACAGAAGAGATGGTATATACTCACTTGACACCTTTGTTGATTCCGTGGAGTTAAACTGTTCATTACGTTTGAACAAATGGTAATATATAAGTTACATATCGACATTGCAACTTGTTATTCTGCAACATAATTTGTAAACATTAATTTCAGAATAAATTATACTATATAGTTACATAATAAATATGTCTGCTTTTCATTTCAACGGTTAGCTACACATATGATTATAATCATTAGTGTGCTGGTTAGCAAGACCGCAAGTTGAAATGAATGAAAAAAGAATATTTAGATAAGTTCATTAATTCAACAGGAGAGGATTCCATTTCTATGTCATAAATACAACACTTCTTGCGAAATGTCTAGCTATAAACGTTATGAGTGAATACATATTCCAAGGTAAACTATCCAATATTTCAATTGACAAAGTTTGTCAAATGATTATCTTCAACACCAGTTACTCTCTTTAGCCAGATGAGAATTCGAATTTGTATGGTATATATCAGTTGAGATTAATGAGAATGAGATTAAGCTTGGTTGGAAGCAATATTCAGTCCAACTTGATACTTTAGTGACTTAGACTTTGATATCACTACAAAATAAATAAAGTTTTGCAGACAGTTTTGTCAAGCTTCATTCAACATACACACCTGATTGTCTGTTGGTCGTTTAGGTTCTTGTTTGTACTAACTTGCATCCACTAGAATAGAGGGATTGGAAGCTCAGCTTGATAATTCGTCAAGGCCTGATAGAATAATGATAATATTCACAGATAAATATTTATAACTTTACACCTTGCAGTAGTAACACAATTAGGTTAACAATCAAGTATTGTTTAGTGTTTTGCACTCAATATGTGTTAATGTCAATAATACGAGACGCATCTTAATAGTTACAATTTGATAATAATGACACGATATTTACAACAGTACAAGGCGAGTATTGTCACATTTTAACGCAACTGTCGCTGGCCCACTCATATAAAACATTCAGTTTCAGCTTCCTGAAAGCTTCATCACGTTTGCTCATGCATTTTTACAACCTGATTAGTGTTTGGTTTTGTCCCCTACACTAAGCGTGGGCATTGCAAAGCTAAGCAGAACTATTCGACATCTTAATCCCAATGTGCTCAAAAGTGACAATGAGGATGTTCAAGTATTTTCCGTTATCGGTTGCTCTACCACTTTTTTGTTTTAATATTGAATACTTTTCATTTTCACAGGACGAACAGACAGTTTGAACCTCTTCTTTTTCTCTGGTTCATCTTATTGTATAGAAATTCCCATATCAAGTATCACATTTGTCTCTCTGTTAAAAACAAGAATCATCTATTCAACATTATAATCATTCAGCTGCTTCCCTGTGGATCCAAAAGCGTCACAATGTGATTACCAATTCGCCATAGATAAGAGTTCCATACTTCAAAGCGCTGTCAGGAACATTCAACACTTGAAACTTTTTAATTAGAAGGAAAGTGTATATGTGATAAATCAAAGACTGAAGGGACAGGTCAATTAAATTCACAGAATGAGCCTGGAATTCGAGAGACCATTGTTAATTAACTTGTTTCCTCTTTCTTCCAAGCATTGCCGGGAAAGTTTAACATTTCGAACTTAAAGGAGCGAGTTATCAGTGATAAATCATGGACTGAAAGGGACAGGTCAATCTAACTCACAGAATGAGCCTGGAATTACATTGGAAGAATGAGTCTGTTGGTTCCATCAGTGTCAGGCAAACTCGAGAGACCATTCTAAATTGACAATGATTTGACTTGTCACTTGGTTAGAATAACTTATCTTCTTTGAGAGGAATATTAAATGATAAAAAAGTCATAGTCAACTTCTTTATTGCTTTTAGAGTTTGTATCGGCAGTGAAAATCACACTCATAACAATAGAGAAGTTGACTATCTATAGAACTTGTTCTCATTCAAGAACATTGTGTAGAATAACATATTTCTGTTTTAGTTTGATAGTTTGAATAAATATAACGAATACTGTATTATCTTGCTGGGAGGGTGTACCATATTTAATATTCTGCATGATAGGCATGTCGGGCTACAAATAGTGTGTTTCACAATGTTTTTGTTAAATATTAATGTGACTTGCAAACATTACTATCGAACTTATCAAAGCAAACAAATCATGATAATATAAAAATGACGATGTTGAATTTTTTTATGACAAAGCAATTTATTCAGCAGTTTTAGCTATATTAGAATCATGCATGATTATTCTTAGAAATATTAACTGCGTCTCAATAAATGTTTTGATAATGCACAGTTCTTGACTAAGATGTGTTAATAAGGCGCAGTACATGATCTCGGATCATTTGTTACGGTACTGTATGCATCTGTCCAGTACCAGTACCAGTACCATAGCTCTTTACATTCCAACACATCCCAATTAATTTATGTTCTTGTTTTAACATTGCTACTAGTGTGTTTCGAATTGTAAATTGAAATTATTTTATGTAAACTTAACATACATAACAAAAATGCCAAATGATGCCTTTGAAAGGCTTTTGAAAGTTTATTGAAATTGTAAAGAGCTCACAAACGAATCAATGATTCTATGGAGAGAAACACGTTCAATCGAATTAAAATTTGACAAATAATTATTTTATTGTCTATTGTTAATTGTGGTTGAGAGATCTCTATTCCAGCTGCAAAATGGTCCATTTTTGTGTTCACTTGCTGCGAAAAATGATCAGATAAGTATTTGATTAAGTATTAAGCTTCATACACGTGCCCACGATCGAACATGCAATGAATCATGAGAGAAATATGTTTCATTCGTGACAAAAGCATAGTTTGCAAGGTATTATTCTTCGATTGGATCACATTGCGCATATGACAAACTGCAGTCTAGACACCTCAGTGCTATTAAACATGTCTTTAGCTATATTTTAGAGTTCATAGGAGCTTTTATTTCCTGAACTTACAATCAGTCGTTTCTTTTTCTTTTATCGTATCATCGTGTTCCATTAAAGCTTCCACAGTGATGTTTTAGATATCCGACATTTACATTTATTTGTCCATATCATTTCATCATTGTGTTTCAGACAAAGGCAATTCACTCGTTTCTGCAAAATGTCATGTCTTCTATGTGTGCTAACACGTACGTCTTGAACTGGTAAGTAATTGATGTAGATTTCTTGAGGGAAAACTATGAATAAGTCAAGTATAGTAAAACTTTTCAATTTGTTGTATATATAGATCAAGATTTAGCTGACAATTATAAAAATCAAATCAGTTACCAATAATTTACTTCAATTAATAATGCTTATATCAATGGTTGAATAAATAGTTTAAAGAACTATTTTCACAAAACACAACATTCCTAAATATCAATTATAAACAATGATATAAAAGAAAGTGTAAGTATGCAAGGGACGTCTCTGAAAGCTTTCAAGAAGATAATCTGCAACTTAAAATTGTTGTAACATAACTGTATCAGTAAAATTGCAGAGAGACACATAGACATATTTTTGTTTTTATTTAACCTGTTCTGACTAGTTGATTATCTCTCGGTTATTTACATTTCCAATGTGTAGATAATGTTATCTTTATATAATATGTGTATTGTCACTTTTGTAAACGCTTATTATCATCATATGTTTTGGATTGTGGATTGCTACTGTATGTTTTGTACTAGAAACCATTTATTCCTTTTTCACAAAGATATTCAAGGGGTAATTATAATTTTATAATAAAAGCATAGCTAAATAAAACTTGGTTTCATTGGTTTACATGTGAAACAAACATTTCGTTCACCCTAATACTTTCTAACACACATGCATAACACACATGTTTCACGTTACCAATCACCTGACCTCACCCTCTAACCTCATTAATAACTCTTTAATTTGAACCTATTTTGATCAAAATAGACATCTTGGAAAAGGGAAAAGGAAATTTAAATTCCCTATTATTAGGCTGTTTCGGACCACTAATTTCTTGAATTATAGCTTGTACTTATATCGGTGCCACATGTTTTGATATGAACAATCTATATCTGGCTGTTCACTTTTCTTCTGTTCCGATATTACGTAATGTATTGTATTCAGCCATTATGTCAGGTGTTGATATCTTTTGTTTTTATTTACAACATTTTGATTCCTCTTTCTGACGTCTTTCTTTATTGTCCTTATTGATAAGTACACTGTCGATCAAAAGAAAATTCTACTTGATTTTCCTTAGAATAGAAGATAAATTAATTCTGAAATATAATAAATGGTGGTTTCCATGTTATTCTTTACAATTCTTTAATATGAAAGTCCATTGAAATAGTGGATAAACTTTGATTCGAGTTGATATGAAAAGCACGACCAATGAAGACCGCTATTTCAGATTGATTCACTTGTGCACAAGAATCACCTGTAGCGTCATCACCACTTTCATGTGAATGCATGTCTGTAATTTTGCTCCTGGTTGTATGAAAATCTCTTTCAAGTGTTTTTTTCTGATCAAGCACTGATCGAGAACTGAACAATTGATGTTGTCTCATTTCAACAATCGCCAATATACTTTAATAATGCTAAACGGTTCATAACAGTTTTGACGAAATCAGATAATATAGCTGATAGGCGTTACCAAAAGTGTACACTGACACTCATAATGACGTGGAAATACAAACGATCATTAACAGAAAAATATGTACCCGAATGTCTGTTAAGTTCATGTTCTGAGAGATTGTGTTACCAATGACCCAGTTCGTCATTCAATATGTAACACCTTGGTTTCCTTAATTTCCCGCCAACATTCATGCATTCTATTGATTGAACCTTTTTGTACAGACACTGATTTTGGTCCTGATCTCAAACCTGATCTGCATATCTTGTATGCTGATTGGTTGATCGTCAAAGGAGACCGTGCATGATAACGCATTGAAACTCTGTAATGAATCGTACCCATATTTTAAGTTGATAAAAAAAATGATTACAGATAGTGGGAAGAAGACATGAAACACAGTTACCAAATTTTGTATGCAACGATCATCAATTTAATCTAATTTAAATGGCATATTTGTTAAAATAAAATTGACTCCCGTAGGACATTGGACACTAATATTCCCGAAGCATTGTTCCTTTGAAGAAAGCTGGTTTCATGCATACAAATGTATGTTATGCATATGTTCTGATTTCCATCTTCTTGCAAGTCAAATAGTTGATATAATCACAGCATGTTTCCTGTTACATATCAATGGACATTTGCTCAAGGTAAACTTCACTCATAACACTAATGAGAAACTATCTACTGGTTGGTGTGATAGAAGTTTCTTTTAATTAAAGTAAACGTGAACATATTATGGTTTAATAAAGAAAGCCTTATGTAGCTGATTACTTCAACAAAGCCTACACTTGAAGCTAGTATGTAACGTTTTACTTCAACATAAAGAGCTTCAACTAAACCACAAAAGAACCAGTGACTTAAATTGATTTATTTTTGTTTTGGAGGCCGTTGGTCCATGTTCAACAAGAATGTAGTTTCAGTAAATAAGAGTACACAGTAGTTGAACTATAAAAACATGAATATACAACTGTACCTAGAATATCTAGACATACGATAACTAATCAGCTTGAGATATTGAATGAAATACTTGAAGATCAGGTATTGAAACTGAAAACACTTCCAAATCATACCAATCCACCTGAAGCGCAAGTGCAAATATGGACTAATATTTCATTATTTCTGGCTTTATTTCATTCAAGTTATTTTAATATTTAGCTACTGCAAAGGAGGGTTTAGTTAACTACTTACCTTGTCTGCTACCAAAGGGTTGTCAAAAGTTCAACTGCTTGGTCGTTCATTTAAAGAAATAGTTTTTTTTTTAAATCTTTAACTATCATGTTCTATACATGACCCTTTCAGCTCCTACCGCAACAATATATATTTCATGATGTTATTTTTATGATTTTACAACATAGCCTTTCGAGTGAAATAAGTGTATTCCATCACTATTTAAGATGCATGTACACGCGCACAGGTACAAATACGTCAACATGAACTGATTTCGGCATATACCTTGTCATTAAGGTTATTTTAAAACTATTGAAGAAAACGTTCATGAAAATTAGCATTTTAAATCTGTATGTAATGATGGGGGTGAAGATGTCAAAATAGCATTAAGGAAGTTAGCCAAATGTTAAATTATTTTTAACAGAAACAAATCTTATAACACGTCTAGACGTCAGTCTAAACAAACGAAATAGTATACTTCCAATAACGTATATTCCACAAACAGTATAGATGGTGAACAGTAGCGCATTTCGTCATCTGACCAGCACACTGGCAATTAATTTTGAAATTAAGTAACTTATATTATACTTAATACAATATTTCAATACATATTTACAATAAATAGTTTAACATAAACATCTGTACTTTTCCATTATAATGGTGCATGCCTTTATAAAAAAAAGCTCAGTTTAAATACTGTTAACCAAGTGAACAAAGGTAGATGACTTTGCATGTAAAGGTTTCATGTTCTATACCCGGTTTATATTTCGTTAAATCAATGACATTTTCATTGATTAAGAACAATATTTTTATGTTATTTTTCGTCTGTTTCAGCAAGTTTAATATTATAAAAACAAAAAGTCGAGTTATCATGTAAGACATTTCAACACAGATATAATTGATATTCTAATTAATGTTAACCTGCAGTTGCATCGAGGAGAATAAAGACAACAGCCACAGTGGTGATCTTTGTAATACTATTCTAAAAATGGTTATTGTTACCAGCAACAATTAATTGCAGTAATTATCTTTGATTATCTCCACATTGTTCAAGTAAGTCTTTTATCCACCACCATTGATTAATAGAATAAATAAAACTGATTAACGAAACCATCTAGACCACTTGTTATCTTGAAAGAGATTCGTATTCATGTCATTAACATGTTTAGGACGATGCATTCCTCACCATTGTTTTGTTTGCTATATAAATGTACCATATTTTGTTATTTCCTTACATTCCACCTGGTGAAGGAGTGAGTATGTACTCCGAAACGTCGTGTATTTTTACATTAAAGAAGTTGTTATCCAGAAAATATTTCTGTTCTTTTGTAGAGCATTGATCCAAATCGTCTCATCTCATGTATGTCACGTACTTTACGCTGATTATATGATGATGTGAAGGGAATGTTCAGTGTTAAATCAAACACATATTATCATAAAACACGGGGATTGAATTACAGATTACGTGAAGAAAACCACAAAAACACAACGTGCAAGCCTTTATAGCACGACCTTCAATTGAATCTCATTTATAGGCACGTTTGCTTTAAAAAGCAACCTTTAGAAAAGCGAGCATCAGTAACCACTAAGCTTTGTTCTTTTGAACCAACTCTGATTGGATCAATATGTTATGGGCTGATGGACTACATTCTTTACTAACAAAATCTTCATAAAAAACCTTATTTGTTACAGCTGTGAAAGTTATTTTCTTATAATGGGCAATGCTTACATGAGTTGTATTAAGACATTTTAAAGTTGCATCGTATACACGCTGTGTTCTAGGTTTGCGCAGTTCACCATATCATTTGCGCGGGGGAAAAAACACGTTTGTGCGAAATTTTCTATTTCATTTGCGCGGAATGTTTTACTTCATTTGCGCTGATAAATATTAATGGATTATGCAGAAGAGATAAGTTGTATGTCAATGTAGCATAACAACATCCCAATTGTTGATAAATGGGGTCATCGATAAAGATAACTGTGTCAGTGAACTCGAGACATAGTTTAGATGCGACTGCTGTATCCAGAGTGTTTATATTAAGCTGTTGAAGGTTTGAATAACAACATACTCTGTATACACTGGCGCCTTAACGTCTTTAAAACCCAACCACTTTTATAGGGTGCGGACCACACTCATAACAGTAAAGAAATAATTGAATTTGCAGTTCTTGATAGGTTTTCTGAATGGATCGTTAAGATCGTAAACTTGGTATTTAGGGAAATGAATTTAGATTTACTACAGGGTAATCAGAACGGATCATACAAGGAGAGTGATTGTGACCCATAAGATGACAAACTATTACATGCTATATCTTTGAACAATAACCCTTTGTGTGATTTATACACATTCTTTTGATGCTGTGTTAACTTTCTGTGTCAGGCGTATCTGGTATATCTGACTTAAATGATAGTTTATGAGGAACATTAATGTGAAAAAAGGCTTTATACTAAAAATGTCTAGCTGATATATGAGAGAATAAATCAATGAAAAAAAGATAAGATTGTAGTAGATTTATTGTTCAACCTCAAATAGAACATATATATTAAAACATATATATGACTTCAGCCTTATGTCAAGCAATACCTGGTGTAAGTAACTTCCTAGTAAACTAAGTAATAGCTGATCCTAAAAACCATATCCAAAAATGTCAAGATGATTTCAATCAGCCACTCACACACAATATCAAATGCATACAAGTTCAATTTGAACTCATTTTAGTCAAGTATTGACTTTGATTAGTTATATTGATCTCACTAAGCGTGGGAAGACTAAACTGACACATACTGATTAACAACAAATCATTTAGGTTTACATTATCTGAATGTGTACCTCGTTTTAGATGTAGGTATAAGAGAACTGACTTGAAGGTTTTCACAACGTGCTGCTGTAGGCATGTATCTTGTCATTTGAATAATTCTCACACCATTTAAAAGTTCACTAGCAATTTAAATAGACAAGTGATCAAGTACAACAATAGCTTCCATGATCTCATTTCCACGTATTAAACAGCATAACCTTCGTGTTTTTTGGTTGTCATAAGTACTGATGATGTAAGTACACAAGTGCTGATTAAATCATATCACCACATGCAGTTTTAGGCATAATCTTGTCATCTAGATAGTTTCAAAACTGTTCTGACTCGTTTACTAGAATTAGCATTTTAAATCAACAAGTGACTATTATAGTGAATCATTAATATAGAAAATTAGAATCTCTAACGAAATGAATCGGGGGAACAAAAGAAAAGAGAATTGACACTGGTGATGAGGAGTACCTTTTTCTATGGACCCGATACAAGATTATTGACCAAGGACGAAGTATTAACCGAAGGCACCAGTCTATAAGTATTTCATTATGTATTTAATACATAAAAGGAAGGAATACAATGAAATACATCCAAATGTAATTTCGACTGAACAGCTGACGTGACAAATGACGTGATGATAACAATATCATGACGTCATGCAACAACCGTCTGATATCATGCAACGATCGTTTGACGTCACTCAAGTCATTATTGCTTTTGGTCTAACTCAGGCTAGAGTCAATATGTTTTTCTTCTGCTCACGGTCACGTGATCGTCTCTCGACCAATCAGATTCCTGGAAAATATGCTTACATTATTAATGTTTGACTTCAAATATCATCTCTTCAAAATTAATTGCGGATTAGAAAAACATAATAAAGTGCTATTAAAGTAGAATTTTGTTCTAATGAAGATGTCTTGAGGTGGTCGAAAGCAGATCTTATTCTACCAAATCGTCAAAAGAAAGTCTGAAAACATTCTCCATGATTATGGATGAAATGAATTATTCAAACTATCTGCAATAATGAAAGAACGCATGATTATTATGCTAAATTAACGGCAAATGTGGCATCTTCCTGGCTGAAAAACATTTATAAGTCAAATGAGAAGTGAAATTCGACATGTTTTACACATTATGACCGTATTATTAAATATTAGTATCTATTTATCATCTAGTCTTAATCATTTTAACATGATTATTTCCAAACAAGGACTTTGCACGTTATGGAATCGTTACTGTGTGTTAATAATTGTATCTTATCACAACAAAATTAGTACCATGTATTTCCTTATTACCAAAATGCAACAATTCCATATCGTGTCGAGTCTGTATTTGGAAATGATCAATATAAGACTTCATCAATATTGTTGTTAACAAATATTGTTGTTAGCGATTCTAAGTGTTTATATCAATGGTTCCAAACATTTAATGATTTCTTTTCATGGTACGTAGAATACAAACTGATTATGTATTCTTGTATTGAACGTTAAATTGAAATGAGAACATGAAACAAGTGTACATTTAAGTTGAATGGTGCTCCTTAATTGTCCCTTTTACAACAATGACACACTAATAACAATGGAGGGAAATTATGACAATTTCATCTACTGAGAACGAATATATTTGAAAAAATGTCAGATAAAACATTACAGTTTATATTATCACAGCAAAATGGAACCATGTATTTATTTACATTTAAATCATATTTGTTTTCAAATGCATCTGTCAACAGTAGATGACACGATACTATAGATGATCCTCGTGCAACCTAGACGGAGATAATTAGTTTGCTTGTGGATGATTAACAGATATGTTATGATAAATACCCTTAATAATTGAGTCACGTCAATATTTCCATTCTGTTTACAACATGTTGTACATAAATAGTTGTACCGTACCAGTAGATTAATCCTAAATAGTACATAAAGATCGGAGTGACACAACCAAGCTATATTTATGTGATAGTAACTAAATTATGTTTATATAAAAAGGCCCCATCAGACGTTTCTATGATACTGCGAGCTGCCTGAAACGTCGATAAACTCATGGGCATAAGAACGTATGGGTCATGTTGAAGATCAGCAAAATAGAAACAACACACGATCTGTTTCATGTAATATTAGTAAAGTGTAGCAAATTCATTTGCCTGTGACTATGACTTTGTCCTCCCAGATGCTCCAGCAAGCGTTCTGTCGGATTTATAACTGGCAATCAAGAAGCAAATGGTAAAAAATGAACGTGTACGTGGTTAAGAAAGTCTGTCAAGTCAATATAGTTGAGTGAGGTTCACTCCGCGGAAGGGTCAAGGCCAGCGCATTCCACCTGCTCTCCACTGTGTGAGGAGAGTCGGCCCTCTGATGTGAGGCAGCAGCGCTACTGTAGCCGTTGACATTGACGTATCGAATCAGTTTGGAAGGTATATATTTATAAGACATGAACATCCACTCTTTGAAATGTCTTGTAGTTAATCTGTCAGTGTGTATCGTCAAAGGTGCCTTACTACAACATGTTCCTTCAACTCTTACCATCACCCCTCCAATATCAGACATCCCTTTAGTCCTCTCTCTCTGTCTCTCTATGTCTCTCTATGGGTGTGTGTCTCTCTCTCTCTGTCTCTCTCACTTTGTGTCTCTCTGTGTATGCCTTTCTCTGTGTGTCTCTCTGTGTGTGTCTCTCTCTCTCTGTGTGTGTCTCTCTATCTCGTCTGGCATCAATCATTATATAGTTAAACCCCATATCACTTCTCTCCCCCTCTTTTAAAAATGTATGGATCCGTCACCGAGAGGGATTGAATTATATTCACTTTTAGTCCAGATATTGATGATTATTGGAAAGGAAAGTAGCATTTGGTTTGTAGAAACACTTCTGTCACAACTGTGTGGTTTTTAATGTCAAAGAAACTGTAGCACTGAGCATGTACATGTTTGTTTCTGGATAGTAGTTTAGTTATGTATATAATATTATAAGTCGGAGCTGCTATCAGTCTTTGCGCAGTTTCCGTCGCCGCCGCCGCCGCGTGTTGTATTGGCTATAACTTTTTTGCTAGAAGGTTTTGAGAACTCATATACATAACTTCTTACCTTGACCTTGAGTATCAAAGTCCATGGTCACAAGATAGGGTCATGGTCACCAGTTCTGAAATCACTAAGTATTTTTTTTCATGAAGATATTAACACCTCATATAGATAGCTTTTTTCTTATAAACCTGGTGAATGATTTTGACATGTTCACATTCAAGGACAAAGGTCAAGGTCATGTGCTTGAAATCACTACAACAATCCTTGTAAACATGATAACTTCAAACTTTGTTTGTGCTATGAAGCTCTTATTTGGTACATATGAACTATGGAGAAAGATCAAGATTTGAAAAGGTTTTCGCTAAAGGTCAAGGTCACAGCTAGGTCACAACTTAAAACATGCTTTTGTGAATATGCCGTATGTTAACTATGAACACTTTGAGTCATTGCATGATTATTATACATGATGAAAGTGATCATTGATGGTGTGACCTTGAAGGTAAAAGTCTTTCAAGTCATCAATCAATTTCCACAGTCCTGTACTAAATTTAACAAGGCAGGTCAGTATCTACTATAACTTAGTATTATTATATTTCGTTAGTTATTAATTAATGTTCTCCTCTGCGTTTAAAAAACTTTAATGAATTAACAATTATATCTTCATCGATTAAACATTTCTTACTACGTACAGCAAAATTTAAAATCAACCCTACACTAGGAAGAAAACATATAAAATATTGTCCTTATTCGGATTCGACTACACTCGCTGGAATACTCTCAGTTGTGAGACTATGCTCAACGTAATCGTGTTTTCTCATGTTCGATTATTGCTGATTGCTGATGTCCTTAAAGGTGCATCTGTTCCGTGCAATCTAGGAATCATCACAATCTGCAGATTGTTCGAACAATCTAGGAATGTTTCACCATTCCTAGATTGTTTAAACAATCTGCAGATTGTGAGACTTGAACAATCTAAGAATGATCACAATCTGGGAATTTGTTTCCTTGCAGTTTCGTGTTGTTAATTGTAATTTCCTGTCTACCATAATACAAATGGAATTAATACGTTAATTGGTTTTCAAATGTTATTTCTGTCTCTTCTACCGATTATAGGGGCCAATTCTTAGATTGTGAATTGTTTTAATTCGTTTTTTCTATCTTATCTACATACTTTAGGGCTCGATTCCTAGATAGTGAAGGGATATTAAATAGTTTCTCTATCTCATTTACAGACTAAATGGGTCGATTCCTAGATTGTGAATGGTTCTCAGACAGTGTTTCTTTCTTATCTACAGACTAAAGGGTTTGATTCCTAGATTGTGAATGGTTCTCAGATAGTTATTCTATCTTATTTACAGACTTTAGGGGTCCATTCCTATATTGGGAAGGGTTCCCAAATGGTTTTTCTATCTTATCTACAAACTAAAGGGGTCGATTCCTAGATTGTGAATGGTTCTCAGATAGTTGGTCTATCTTATTTACAGACTATAGGGGTCGATTACTAGATTGTGAAGGGTTATGATGTCATCTACAGACTGTAGGGGTCGTTTCCTAGATTGTGAAGGGGTATGATATGTCATCTACAGGCTAAAGGGGTCAATTCCCAGATTGTGAAGGGTTCTCAAATAGTTATTCTATCTTATTTACAGACTTAAGGGGGCGATTCCTAGATTGGGAAGGATTCTCAAATATTTTCTTTTTTTTATCTTATCTACAGTCTATAGGGGTCCATTCCTAGATTGTGAAGGGTTCCCAAATGTTTTTTCTATCTTATCTACAAACTAAAGGGGTCGATTTCTAGATTGTGAATGGTTCTCAGATAGTTTTTCTATCTTATTTACAGACTATAGGGGTCGATTCCTAGATTGTGAAGGGTTATGATATGTCATCTACAGACTGTAGGGGTCGATTCATAGATTGTGAAGGGTTATGATGTGTCATCTACAGGCTAAAGGGGTCCATTCCCAGATTGTGAAGGGTTCTCAAATAGTTGTTATATCTTATCTACAATCTATAGGTGTCCATTCCTAGATTGTGATGGGTTGTCAAATGGATTGTTTATCTTATCTGTTGATAAGATAGAAAAAAACTAGTTGAGAACCCTTCACAATCTAGGAATCGACCCTATAGTCGGTAAATAAGATATAAACAAACTACTTGAGAAATCTTCACAATCTAGGAATCGACCCCTGAAGTCGTCAGATATGATAGAGAAACGAGTTGAAAGCTCCTCAAAATCTAGGAACGGAGCCTGTTGATTAGATAGAAAAACTATTTGAGAACCTTTTACAATATAGGAATCGACCCCTGAAGTCGGTAGATATGATAAAAAAACGAGTTGAAAGCTCATCACAAGCTTGGAATTGACCCCTATAGACTGTAGATAAGATAGAAAAACTATTTGAGAACCATTCACAATCTAGGAATCGACCCCTGTACTCGGTAGACAAGATATAGAAACTATTTGAAAACCCTTTACAATCTAGGAATCGACCCCTGTAGTCAGATAAGGTAGATAAGTGAGAGGAAAGTTCCTCACAATCTAGGAATCGACCACTGCAATCTGTTGATAGGATAGAAAAACTATTTGAGAACCCTTAACAATCTAGGAATCGACAGTCTGTTAGATAGCCTTACAAACAAATTCCTAGATTGTGATCATTCGCAGATTGATTGGGTCGAACAATCTGCAGATTGTTTAAACAATCTAGGAATGGTGAAATATTCCTAGATTGTGAGCTCACAATCTGCAGATTGTTCGAACAATCTGCACATTGTGATATACCCTAGATGGTTCGTAACACATCCATTGTGTTCTTAGGGCTCACATATTCAAAACGTTTTAATTGACGTGACTTTATCGAGAAGTCACGCCGCCGCAATAGACACTTTGACTTATGTTACTTCTCGTTATCACATACCTATCATATAATCAATATGTCGTAGAAAATACCAAGTATGAAGGTTTCAGAACATCTTAGCCTACACCAGACACGTTTTATGGGATAAAAGACCGCTTAGTGGTTATACTTGTAATTGCAAAAAAAAACGATGAAAGAAAGTTGAATGAGAAATAAACTTTCCCTAGCTTTATTTTCGAGGCTTTTACAATTACGAACAGCCGATTTGGAATGGTTAAGATATTTGAAATATATGTAACGTTATGAATGTAATATTATTTTTGTGACAATTCTAGCAAACATGTGTTCCTTGATTTGCATGTGTGACGATGTTCTGTCTGACAGACTGTGATACGAGTAAGTAATCAATGCAATTGACTTATTTCTGGGATCTTGCAGTTATTGTAATATTATCTCATGTATCCCGGCAGCATCGACATACTCAATCCCTGAATACAAGATCCATTATGACAAATGAGGTCAAATGCAACCAGGACCTAATCTGCTAATGAAACGATCGCGATATCCTGAATCAAGTCCTGATTTCATTCAAGTCTCAGTTACATTATCTGAGATATTGAATCCTTTATTTGTTGTATTTAACGATTTTCTGGTATTGATATGTCTCCAAGTAGCATTAAGAGGTTAATCCTGGTCATGGATAAATCACTTAAGTTACATTACTGCTGATATTAGCCATTATTGGAAAATCATTCAGAATAAAACTATTAATTGCCTCTAATAACTCCAATAGATCTTGCGCAACATTATATCAGTCACGCCTAAACTATTAAACCTCTTACGTCAAGTTCTTCGATTCCTGAGACAATTGCACATAACCTCAAATCACTTTTTATGATAAAGTGTACATGTTCATGTAATTGAAACATTCCTTTAAGGCACCACACCATTTTATTCAAGAGCTGCGTGCGCCCAACCAATCAATTACTAACAAAGTTAACAAAAGGTTTACGGACATTTCAAACTGTAGGACATTTCAAACTGTACCACACTCGTCAGTCGGTTGTGCCGTCAAATCTACAGATGAAGCATAGCGCACTTCCAATAGAGAACTTATCAAGTGGTCTGACCATATATTCGTTGTTAGTTGAATAGTATTTCAACTGTGGTCCGACTATCGTGTGTTCTACTGAATCGCTAGTTAACAATCGTTAACCATTCAAAACAATCGACGTCATCTGACGTTCTCTTGCACAGGTCCACGGCGTTACTTCCATGTCCGGTTTGTTCTTTGAATAGTTGTTCTGGCACCCAGACACGATTTAATCGTGTTGCCATAGAGGCTATAAGAGAATGGTTCGTGCAGTATGCCAGACATTGTTGTCAATTCCATCAGAGATTTAAATCCCTTCCAACTTGTTGTGCCCAATTGTAAAATGGCTGTACCACTTATTTTCTAAGGTGTCATGTGATGTTACTAACATTGAAATATATATGAAACATTGAACACTGAAATACATTGACAGGACACTAGGTAAATGTGTGTATGCACGCGTGTGTGCGGGGTTAGTCTCCCACTCCGAATATTCAAAGTCAGCATGTCCGTCTATCACTGTTGATCCAAATTGATATTTTTGTTGTTCAATAGTGATTGCACTTGCTTGTCTAATCTGATTTCCAATACTTGAGAATACTTTTCAGGCAGTGTTGTGTCTATGGTTGTCTTCCAATAACCAACGCTGTATTCATTGCCTTAAATGCAACAAGTTACTGATCAAATATGTCCACCCTACTAATGCGCACCATCAGATTTCATCAATTCGAAAACAAATACCGAGAATATATCATTCACTTCGTCAAGCTAGTAAATTTTGTAATTACATCAAGTTGAAACTGCCCTGAATTCGATCTATCTTTTATTTGTGTCTAGTCTTTTAATTGAAACTACTTTAAAATGTTTGATATTTTACAGCCATTTTTTTATGCCATTTTGATTTTTTTACCCGAATATCAGTTGAAGATTTTCGTTTTATATTAATTTTATCAAGTGATATGAACTTAGTCTATTTCTGCAACGATTTTTATTTCATCAACCTGAAAGCCAAATGTAAGCCTGCAGCGGTATGTACACACCAGGACTCTCGTGTCAATACAAAAAGTAATTATGCTCTAAAACACGTTTTATGCCATTGATTTTGTATTTTTACAACCTCAGGCATGACACATGCAAATAACCGAAATGCATGTAACCGTTTTCTTGAAAACATGAAGTTGACGTAAATTTAAAGACAAAATATTACATACAGTATTCCAAATTCGACTAGGTTTATAATCTTTATTTTGTAATATTAAAAGGGGTATAAACACTTGGCTTTTTGTGCTTTTACATCACTGAGTAATGACCTTCCATGCACTGACGTCAACAATCTTATATCACAATGCAATGCCGTCAACAATCTGATATCAAAATGCAATGACGTCAGCAATCTGACAACACATTGCCAAGACGTCATAAACATGGTGACGTCACAGTGCTATGACATAACTGCATTGGAAGCATCATGTCAGTGTTGTGGTCAAAGATGTAAATTTTCCATTGAAAATAATGAAGAATGAGTTCGAATGATAAATATAATCTCACCCTCGTGTCTTCTGATATCAAATATATCGACACTTGTTGATGAAAGTAAAGTATTTGTAACTTTTATCAATTCGTGTTGAGATATTTGATTCTCTAGGTGTTTGTTCAACAGCCATTATCCAACAAACACTACAGTGATTTTATTTTTCGTTATGATATTGATAGCAATCAAATCTGAAATCTGAAATCACAAGAATTCTGTCAAACCGATTCTTTAGAAGATAGCTTGAATTGTTGTGGCCATGAACTGCATGTCAATTCACCGCTGTCAGAAGAAAAATATGCAAACATTCAATTATAAACATTATGATTATGTCTAATCAATCTTGTCAATCAGAATATTCATGTGTTTATTATAGACTGGTCTATCATCATGAGAACCCACTGTTATGTCAGTATGCATTGGGCAATCCAAAATCCTAATTATTAAAACAAGTTATAGTTTAAGAATTCGCAAATAAATCATTCCTGTGTTGTGAAATGAGTATGTATTAATGTTCATTTCAGAACGATATTTTTTGTAAGTTTTACTTCATGACCATAAGAACTTATTCTTTCACTCTATGTTATTCATCAAAGTCGAGGATTATCAGTCTGATCAAATGTTGATAGCACATTGATAAGCACCTTATATACATGCTATATTGATATTAGAAATATCAGTGAAAAAATAACAGAATGCTAATTGATGTATATGCCCAATGTATCAATCAATCAATCTTTATTCAATACTTAGTGGCAACATGCCGATAGTACATTTAGTGAGAACAATATTTACACATGTGTACAATACATGTAACAGAATAGCACATCACTTCACATATGTCTGTTATTTGACATCTATTCATGTCACATATACAATTATTATATCATTTCACATATAATGACGTCATATATTATATTTTCATATCATATACATCACAACCCAGCATATATTACATTATTTCATTAAATCATGTCTGTACAAGGAGGCATAATAAATGAACATAGACAGGTTTTGTAAAATATTACTATTTGTGTTTGATAGCAGGGCATAAAATTGTATAATATTTGGGTATTTATGATTATATGTTTGTAGATATTTTCACTAAGATGTACATGCCCTAAGAGTACACAGGGCATATAAGTAAACACTGATATTCGTCTTCTATTAAATCTAAGCAACAAAGCTTACAGATTCTTTCTTCGCGAGTAATTTTTATATAGCGCCCTGTCTCAACACAAAGGTCATGAGATGAACATATAAAACGTGAAAGAGCAATTCGAACTTTTTTAACAGTAATGCCCAATGTTATGATAGAGAGTACTGTTGCGAGTCAATCCTCTTAAAATGTCATGATGAATGGACAGCACATTTTGCATACCATTGTACATGTTGAAATGGATTTAACACTTGTGTATATGTTTCTCTGTGTATCCGTGTTTCTGAGATAGCACGGGGTGATAGTTAAAACCAAACAGCGTCGTCAAGACTAAACAATATCAAGTCTTCCAGATACACATTTTCTGGATATAACGGATAAATGAAGCTGCACTTACATGGCTCATTGTTTATTTGGGAAACGAAATAGTTTACATGTCACACACAAGGTCGTTGAACCTAAAAGCAAAAATAAATAAATCAGATCTAAAACATGCCCAAATGACACCATTTGAATTGCAAAACTATTCATTATTGTTGAGCGTTCATGTTACCGAGGGTTGTTAGTTCAAAGCTCATGTCCATCAAAACATGCAATTAGAAGGTGGGTTCAATACAAGGTGCACATTAAAAACAAAACAACAATTAATTTAAAAGATCTTAATTTCCTAAGCAACCGTGACATTGCTGGAAGCAGTTTATATGATGATTCATAGACATCCTGGATTATATTTACGCGCGTAGTACTTTCAGGTGTTTATATGGAACCAGAAATACCGAGAAGTGAAGATAGGAATGTGTTGGTTACCAACATGTTGTACCCCGGTCACCTCACAGCGAAGGATGTTTGTACACTAGCTGGTGTAAGAAGATACCGTTTTCGGGCTGTATAAACAGAAACTCAAACAGTTGTTTCTTCGTAAAAACGTATATAAAACATTATAAAAGACCAAGTACAATTTATTTATTGGTGCGTTTGATACGCTAGTCGTTCATGAAGTTGTGAAGTAACGAAATTAGTTTATCTATGTTATGACGTTTTCCTAGCAATGGATAAATGCTTTATATATTGTCTACCAAAATACGATGAAAAGTGACATATTCACATGATATCGAGGATTCACACATGTTTTTCCCGATGATGTGTACGTCTGCCTTTTGTATGTTTCATACCCTTATTTGCATAATTTATAAAAAAAATTATCCATTGTTCGACTTCGCCATTCACACTTTTTGTTCCGCTCATAATTCAGACACTAATTGTTCAAATGTCTTGTAAACTGATACATATAATCACCACGATGTGTAATCTACCTTTTGTATGTTTAATACCCTCAGTTGCATAATTTATGCAAATTTTCTAAAAACGTTTCCTTCACCATTCACACTTCTCTGTCCTTCTCATAACTCAGACACTAAATGTTCAAATGTAACGAAGGTTAATTTTTATAACCACTGATGTATACATATGGCATTTGAATATTTCATACCCTCATTTGCATATTTGTATATTTCATACCCTCATGTGCATATTTATTTCCATTTTTCAAATTGTTCGACTTTAAATTCTAAAACACGCTTACAAGCGTATCTATGAAGACATACTTACTCTGCTTTAATAATACTTCTGACATTGATGTCCTTTTGCTATTGTGAATTTTTTTCTTTGACCAATGTTAAAAGCAGGGGTATATGAGTGAGCAGTGCTCACTAATTCTCTTGTTTTCTTGTATATACTTTTTCCATGCACATATCCTACTTTTTGCCCTGGTCACTATCTACATTCAATAGCACCACTTAAGGAAGGAATATATGTATGAGTCAGAATACATAGGGACTTCTGGGTAAACTGTCCCTGTCATACTAATACCATATACAATATTTGATATTTCAGACCAGACACTCGACAGTTCTTACCCCATGTACCTATATCCAACAATGGCATAGAAACCTTCCTTGGCGTTAACTATTTTTTACTCAAAATAATCTCTTCTCTCCAACACATATATAATATGACGCCATAATAATACACAATTGTGACATCACAATTGTCGCACCACCATTACAATGGTACATGCCTCGCATAAATCTTACTTTCAGCACACTGTTGGCAGTTTTGCTTGCTCATCTTTTGCAAGCAATACACACAATACTAAACGTCATTCCATATAATACCATTTGTATTCTTTATTAAACTCGTGAATGATTGGGATTCAGGTACTACTTTGTCTCGTTTTATACCAAATTATTAATATTATATTAATTAGTTATATTATATATATATTATAGTTATATTAACTAAAATGTCATTTTGTGTCCTCTTTGTGTCACATTTAAAACAAAGTTAATGTGCAAATAGTAGACGACTTATTTCTTTTTTCATTCTATATTTGCGGAGCTTGACAGAGGATAATATTTGTCGTAACATCATTACTACAAATGCATTGTTGTTTTGTATTCCCTATTAAACGGCAACGCAACTTTAAACAGACTAAACTGGGCTTATCATCTAATGTATTATAAACTGCAAGTAAGAGATCCGTACTGATACAACCGTTACCAAGTAGAGCACAAGGGAATGTTTATTGCAAAAAAAGGATCAATGTTGTGGGAATTCACAAATGTGACAGGTTTCTATCAACCACTCCCTTGTCAATCAAACATTGATATATTTGAGAGAAAAATCAATAAATATTGATTCATTTGGATAAAGCAGCCAGTATAGTAAGTTCAATTGTGAACTTGATTTAAATAAGAATTAATAAATGATCATTAGTGAAACAGGGCCATTATTTTTAATAACATTGATGAAGTCCTAAGCTATCGTGTGTGTCATACCGTAAATGAAAAACTGTTTTAAGGTGAAATAAAAGCTTAGCTGCTTAACCTGGAGTGTTAACTTGTTCAGACACCATCGATAAATGTTCACCTCGCTTCAAAGAGTTAAGATTCTTGGTGTGCTGTCTAACGTTTATTCTATTAAAATCAATGATGACATATATTTAACTTTTTATTTAATGCAGATGATAGTAGCGTTAGGTCCATGAATTTTGGATCGTTATTGCAAGACCCTTCCTTGTAATTTCAAAATAAAAAAAATGACATTTGAAAATGATTTATTCTTTTATGTCTTTTACTAACTTCGAATTGACAACCTTCAACTAGTTTTATTTGTCTATTTTAAATACATCCTCCGGAGGATGGAGGTTATGTAAGAATGTAATGAAAGTTCAATCAAGCAACCACTTTGCCTTTAGAAAATCTGTAATTTCTGACAGCATGATGCAACTTCATTACTTTACGATCAGCATTATCTTGAACCAATATAAACAAATTACATTTGAAAATGATTTATTCTTTTATGTATTCGAATGGGCGACCTTCAACTAGTTTTATCTGTTTAATTTAAATACATTCCCAGATGGATTGAGGTTATGTAAGAATGTAATGAAAGTTCAATCAAGCAACCAATTTGCTTTTAGAAAATCTGTAATTTCTTACAGCATGATACAACCTCATTACTTTACGATCAGCAATATCTTGAGCCGGAATAAATGATACACAGGTCAACTGATTATTGGACTGCGAAATGCGAGGCAAATATTTCTCATCTCGCCCTTTGTTCGCACATTACTGCCAGTTAAATCTCACTATGAATCAGTTATCATTTCTGTTCCCGTTCACAAGCAACATTTATTAGGGTGTCTTATTTAAGTGGTTTCCTAGCAACACAAGAGCGTAGATAGCTGACTGATCTCAGAAATTCTCTCTGACAGGAGAAATGTTATTAGTTATAGCGGACACACTCTTATTTAATATATTATCAATAATACGGTATTTATATTAAATTGAAAATGTGATTGACTGTATCTGTATGTATTTGATATGTGAGTTGAGAAGACGGTATCACACATAGAGAAGTCAATGGATGTATCATCGGGCGAGGAAGCAGAGCCTATTGATTGCATTTACAGGAATTGACAAAACATTAATAGAAACAGGTCGCTGGACCAACACACCTAAAGAAAATAGAACTTGTAAATTATGTAATTCCCCCCGCGATAGCAGATGGATTACAATATATGCTTCGTTGTTCTGCTTTAGATATTGAAAGATGCAAGCTTTTACCTATCAAAATTGGTAAAAAGCCAAATTTAACATCATACAAACTACTTTTCGCCTCTAAGAAAAGGAAAATTTTGAAATCACTCTCAAGTTTTATTAATATTATAACAAGAAAAGTATCAATCTAGTAGTACTACTCTCTTCCATGAATGGACATATATTTATTATTTCTATTCCCTGTCATCTTGTCACCTTATTTATGTTATATTATACCATTTACTGTATTTTTATACCACCATTGGTAGTCTTATGAAATAAAACGAATGTTGAATCTTAAATCTAGATACCTTTCACTGATTGAACTATTATGTTATTTTATTCAATGAAATACAATTTACGTTCATGTGATGATATCCAACATATCATATGAAGGCGGTATGATATCGTTGGATGATCATTAGGTCAAGGCGTTACAGACCATTCATAAAATGCATTTGAATTAAAAGTCTTTATTATTACTTTGTCAACATAACTTGATTTTCTTAATATAATAGTCAGCAGATAGTGCATACTATGACCAGTCCTGGGTCAAAAGAATTAGTATATTTATGCGCATACTCAACGACATCTACATCGCATTACAATGATTTGTAAATATCCTTTACATTCTCTTACTGCCCTATGACAACCTCCTGTAAATACATGACGACCAAGTGTTTATTTCGCTATGATACTTAGTCCATTTATCAATATTTGTCAAACTAAGGATACCTTACACCAAAACAGTTATACTGATCTGAGGTAATGTTCGATAAAGAGATCAATATTAATTTCAGCCTTACTTACATTTTGGTGATAGAAGAATTTACCGTTGACCTCATTTATATCGTGTGACTTCCGATACAAAAATAGAACTGTCTTGTTAATATGTAGGCTACCTGCGACCCATTTATTCAACCAATATTAGGAGAGTAAAACTGACCTCACTTACACTTGGTACATGTACATGAGTTTGACTCAAGTCGACAAAATGCACAATATTCGTGTATCACCCGTAAAATTACTTCGTAAGTACATTGTAAAATAATTAGTATGTTGAAAACACAAGCAGCTCAAGAGCAGCATTACTGGTTATAGGGAAGTCTTATTCAACGTTAGGTTATCAAGTGAGTTATTTCTGTACCAATATCAATTATTGTGTGAATACGAGTACGTGACATGGTGAATCGCACTCTCCTCCATGAATGTAGATCTGTAAGGCTATTGAGAGAGCATACATAGAAATCAAAATACAGTGTTCACAGCGCCACCTTAAACAGTCTATATAGTGATTGAGTTGGTGAGCAATACCTACGATTTGGCTTCGAATATTAACATTGCCTGTGGTGTCAAATGATATTGGAAGAAGAAAAAAAAACGTATTGTCAAGGCCTCAAAGCATATACGGACATCGAAATGATAATTTACATAGACATATTTCGACACTTTTTAGCATTTAAGTTCCTGAGAAGATATTAACAAGTTACACTGTTCATGCTTCGTACTGTTAATTACATTTGTTATCGTAGGACATGTTTCAGTCACCCGGCAACATTAGATTATGAGATTAGCAGAACACATATTATCAATAGCAATAGGCATATTGATATAATTTAATATCCTACAAGTTGACCCCACTCTAGTTAAATCAATAGCTGACACAATATGTCAATTCAGCAATTGGTCATGGATGAGGTCTTGTATACGTTTTTGTTTCATAAAGATCTGTAAGAAATGATTACAGATATTATATCAAGGCATACACTCGTTTAACATGGTCTGTAATGGGAAATAATTACACAGTTACACATGAATCACACGTCTACTTGACATTCCCTTCATCAAATTATTACCATTCATTTTATTTAAGAAATGACAAAACAAGAATTGTTCAGTTGTAACTTGTATCGCAAAATGAATTGTGATCAAGCATTCTATTAGAGTTTTAGAGTTGACATCTACCAAGCTAACAGTTTTACACATATTCATTAACCTAATATCCATCTTCAGTGATATGCATGAAAAAGATTTGAGAATAAACAAAAACTAAATTTTAGTTTAAGAAGAAAGTTATGACCGGGATAGGCAAGTTGGCTAGCGATGGCTACTATAGTTTCGTCCCGGATTGCACTCATCAGACGAAGTAAGGTAGCGTGGTGTGTAGTAACAGTGTACTATATATAGCCTCCTCAAGGTGACACTGGTGGTCACCGCCTGTGGTGGCGACGGTGAGGTTGGTGGCGACTTCCGATACAAAATCATCGCTCAACTCAAGTAAAATCCTGAGGAGATTACCACCAGAGTTCGCAGATGGATCAACAAGTTCAAACTTCATGGACTCAATGATAAGATAAGATCATTCTAACTTTTAGTTAAGCTAGTCACGCTAACTGCCATTTGCATTCGAGTTGAAGAGAAGCAGCCCTGTGGGATACATTCGCCTAGCTGATTTAACAACGGCGAATTAATGCAAGTTTATTGTTGCCATCGAGAAGTTAGATAGTGTTGACATTCCTGCAGAGTGCATACCAATTATAATTTGATTTCTGAGATCCATTGACAATCGTATTCGTGCCATGTTCAATATATGTGCTTGAATGGCTATGGAAAGCAACGTTACATACCACCAAATGCAGTTGGGCCATACTGCTGTTTGTGATCCTCGAGCGTAGCATGTTGCACGTGCATGCCCCGAAAGTGTAGGCGCGACTGTCACGCATCACTGGTTGGAACGTATGGTACAAACACAACTCTTGTCATTAATGAACCTTGTTTAACTATTTAAAATATTCTCGAATAGATATCATAACAAATATCAGGGGGTGCTTAACTTTTTTTATTGTTGTATATGTGTGTTGTGTGTGATGATGTAGGCTATTTACCAGCCAAACACCCCAGCACGATAGCCTCTATGTGCACGTGAACTCTGCAGTGCTATTTTTCGTAACCATTCCTAATACCAGTTCAAATATTTGTTTTTATTTCAGTTTTAAGTATGTGATATTCACCGATCTGATTTTTATGTATGATTTGATCTTAGCTCTGAATGTCATATATAACCCTCCAGCGTTATTTGTTAATCATAGCAACGTCTAGATCTGGTGTCAATACGAAAAGACAGTATGTTCTAAAGCCTGTTTTTTTGTTATCTATTTCCATTTTAACAACCTCAGGCACTTTTGAATGTAATGACACAAGCAATTAACCGAAATACATTTATCCATTTTTTAATATATTTTAAAAACATGTCGTCGATATCAGTCATCATATTTAAAGACCATTATTCCGAATTTGATTAAGATTTATTTTTTAACTGATTCTAGTCATATTTAGATAGCACGTGTAGGTGAGGTTGTTCTTGTTCCAGACATGACTTTAACAGTTCCAAGTGTTATTTGTTAAAGTAGGTTCGTTCATATAAGGTCATATTACATAGTATGATGCGTTAGTTTCGTTCAGACATACACATCGTCATGCCATCTACGTAGATACTTGGTTGTCTGTTATTTATGATTAATTGTTCAAGTCAGTTCTTCGTGGGAGGTCACCATTTTGGGGCGTTAACGAGTAATAAACAAAAAGCAAAAGGAATATCAATCTTAACTAAGTAAACTACCGCTACATGATATCACTGTCGCTACATAATATCACTGTTGTTGCATAATATCACTGTCGCTACACCATCTACATGCTTTACTAAGTAAACTACCGCTACATAATATCACTGTGCTACACCATCTACATGCTTATCAATTTGTTATCGGTATGTGACCACAATTAAAAGTGTCGACTAACATGAATAAAATCAAGTAGCAGAAGAGAAAGAAATCAGCTTCAAATCATCCAAAAATAACTTGATATGAATGCCAAAACTGTTATGTTCGTTGAGACTTTCATTTTAAAAAGGGAACTTAGTGCAAAGTGCATTACATTGAGAACAAGAAATAAGAAAGACCTGCTCAGTATAAATGCAAATTATTAGACCATCTTTTCAAACGTGTTTAAGCAACCGGGACATTGCTGCAACTATTTGATATGATGATTCAGGAACATCTTGGGCTATATTTACGTGTGTAGTATTTTCAGGTCAGA
Source organism: Gibbula magus (assembly GCA_936450465.1). Lineage (NCBI taxonomy): Eukaryota > Metazoa > Mollusca > Gastropoda > Trochida > Trochidae > Gibbula > Gibbula magus. Next base: position 2,639,892 of record OW388300.1, on the reverse strand, counting down.
GTTTGATGTGTTTATATGGAACCAGAAATACCGAGAAGTGAAGATAGGAATGTGCTGGTTACAAAGATGTTGCACCCTGCCCACCTCACAGCGGGGATGCGCGAACTTGTTGGAGAAGATACTGCTTCCGGGCTGTGTATTTCAGACCACACACAATTGTTTATGTGGACATAATTATTTACAATTATTGAATACCAAATTCAATTCCTTTATTACTGCTAATAATAAGTTGGAATTCCAACTGTGAATATCTCGAAATATATAACATCAAGCTGTAAATTATTCAAAGTAAACTTTTTTGTAGCCATGTGATTTTGCAAATGTATAACATGTTTACCTATGTTCTCGAGATATACAGCGCTATCTGTCATTCCCTGTCACGAGTGGGATGTTTATATTACCCATATAACGAATTAAAGTAAAAACGCGAATATTAAAAGCCACAAGTTTCCCTAAAAGTATCCCATAAGAAGAGGAATGTTCATATCAATACGCGTGTGACGTGAACGCACTACTTACTACGCGAGATTAAAATGTCTCATGCGAAAAATGTTGTTGTTGTTGTTTTCTGTTTCTTCCCATCATCAGTTTTAAAAAATTGCTTTTCAAAATATGATTGTGCTTCTGCTGCATAGATGTAAGTAAGTATTTGTCATAATACATATTGTACATATTGTACATATTGTAAACACTGGCAATACTGACAAATCAGAACATATATAGAAAGAAATAACCATAAACTCAATACCCTTTCAAATATGCGTCAATCGCATAATGCACACTTCGGAATCAAAAGGGCTCATATAGCAGGGTACCTTTCTCTTACCGAAAATACAGCCTACAAATATTTAAATCGTGGGTGTTCACTTTCGCTTAATTACAATAGACTCATGTGTTATTTTTTACTTACGTGATAGTTGACTTTTGGAAATATTAACATGCTGCAACAAAAGGTTCCTTTAAATCTATATATGATATCCAAAATATAGAGATGTTTCGCGTTCTTTAGCACGTTGTTTAGAACTGCAAACAAAGGATTCATTATCCTTTAAATGAAAGTAATGTTTTCTTTCCTGTCTGCTGATATATGATGCAAGGTGAAATGCTAACATTATATAACCGGGAAAAACATTGATGATTTTTTGGACTCTTATATGTCATAAACTTTCTAGGTCATTGGTGGGTGTATGTGTTTAAAGGGGCAGTAGCACGTTTTTTGGCTCAAATAAGTTGATGAAATGTTTTTGAAAAACAATGTCACTAATAGTAAAACACCCTTCTCTCTTGAGAAAATGAAGTTATATAATTATTATACATTGTTCCGTAAAGCCATGGGATCGTTTTTGTCATTCAGAATAATAAAATTTGTTCACAATAAAATGGCCGCCATGCAATTTTTACTTTATACGCAACACCAGTATTACCAATACGGATAATTGGTTTGTGTAATAAGATATTTTACCCTCTAACGTAAATATAAATGACATTCAAACAACTATCATTATAAATGGGAAATTTGAAAAAAATAAAAGTTTCGTGCTACTTCCCCTTTAATGGTTTTTAATAATAATTATGATATTTCATTAAGGTCTGTCCTTTTACGATGTTTACTCGTGGTTTGTATTGATATGTATGGTTATAGTCAGCAGCAGGTAACAACATTGGGATAATATGATCTGAATTGTGACGCTTAAGTCTTTGAATTGTGATTTTAGATCGTGCCAGTGAGATGTTACATTGTCTGTAAAAGTACACGGAGGATTTGGATCAGCTCTGAACGGTTTGTTTGAAATATTACCAACTTAAAGGTGCATCCGTTTCATAAAATTGTATTTGGCTGTAATACGTTCCAACTCACCACATGTGTTGTCTACAATACAATAAATTCACTTAGTTTGCATAGTTATCCCCAATCGCCAAATATATCATAATTACTGGTTTCCAATTAAAATTGAGTAACATCATTATGCATGTGCAGAAACCGAAAGTGCATGTCCCATTTACATGCACAGTAGTTATGTGACCTATTAAACATTATCAACTCAAATTTGTCTTTTTGTCTGTTATAAATAAGATTCCATAATTACGTTTGACTCATTGACGCGCGCCACACAGTACTTCTCGATAAAGTAACACCGTCTGTAACGTTCGCAATATGTGACCCCAACAACACAATGGATGTACCTTTAAGTTCATTTAACAGTTTTATCAATGACAGTTACAGCCTCCTTAGCGACTTCCTGGAACATTGCTACCGTGTGTGCATTTCCCATACGATAATAAACCTGAGTTCCAAAATGTTTTACGAAAGTAGGTGTTCATAAAAGAAAAACCTCCTTTGTGTGCATACAAGTATGCTACGTTTTGCCTTGGCCACTATCTACATTCAACAGCAGCTGTAAAGAAGGAACACGTGTGTAACCCAGAATACGTAGGAATTACTCTGTCTAGACATGTGGTAAATTGGTCCTGTCATACTAATGTCATATATTAGCCATGATGAAATATCTTATTGGTAAGCTCTGACTCACAGAAGGTGTGATAATACAGAATATTAGAGACCAGACACTCGCCATTTCTAACCTCATTTACCTATATGCAATAATGGCATGGAAGCATTTTTTGTAGTCAACTGTTTTCTTATAGGAATATTTCCTCCCGAAAACTTATAGGATAATGTGCCACATTTAAACCAGATGGAAAGATTGGACGGAACACACAGTTATACCGTGTCTCGTAATGCGAACTAAACTTAATTTGTAAGTTTTGGAACATTAATTGTTCTTGTGTCTGAAAACATATGAAATCATTGGAGAAAGAAAGGTAAAAAATTTTGTTCTGGCTTGATTACTGAAATCCCGCATAATAATGATTAGGCACATATTGTATAACGTATTGTACAAACAAAAATTCCTCAAGTACCAAATATGTTTTAAAAAAACACTTTGAAATAGCAATTTCAACACCCAATCAACGTTTGAACAGATACCATTAGGAATTGTGTATATCTGTCAAGGAGACATATCATTATCACAGACAGTATGAATGCTCTTAATCCCGTTTGATAGTTGCTGTCATTTCTTTTGCTCATCGGTGTAATACTGGGTAACATTAAACTACTAAACGAGTCAGTGTCATACTGTTTTTATTTCATTTGACAATTCCAAGTTCAGCTGCTTCACGTTTTAAATGTGTTATTGGGTTGTTTACATTAGTTAGATGACAGTATACATTTACCTACTATGAACATGCAAAAGCTTCTCATATATTTCCCTTTGAGTAGGAAATAATAGTATCCTTAAGTATCATATGTGTAGTTCCCTTACCCTTGCATAGTGTAGATGTGAAAATCTGAATTATGCGCCTGTTGAATGAAATACATCATTTAATGGAATATATAAACATGTATATAAAGGTATATGCGGTTTATACCTTAAAGGATCATTACTGACTAATGTCGTAATCAAGTACAACAAAGGAATGTTTATATAAAAAAAATAATAATATCGTGGGAATCTTGAAACAGCGCTGTCAATCAGTCACTAATCAATCAAATATCGATATATCTAAAAATCAATACTTCATTTGTAGATATGTACAGCGCCTTGTCTAGTTATATTTGATCAATTGTTAACTTGATTAGATTACAAGTTACAAGAAGATCAGAAGTGATATAACGATATAGATTTGATCATTTTTAATATAAATATCTGACTTTCTGTATTTGTTATATTGAGGGTGGTTTGACGCAATTATTAACGAACTAACGAACTAACGAACGAAGTCCTAAATTACAGTAATTTCAATCAAGCAATCAATTGTGTTTAATGATATTACCTTCATGTTGGTGAACCCTTACATTTGAATTTCAGATGGATAATGTCTTATCTTATTACCTGATTAATGGAATTTGACGTGTAAAGCAACATATTCCTAATAAAGTCTTACCGGCCTTTGTTCGCACATTAATGCCAGTGAACTCTCTTGATGTAGTCGTTATCGTTTCTTTCTGTTTACTGGCTTTATTTATTAGGGTGTCTTATTGAAACTGGTTTCCGGGCAACACAAGAGCGTATATTGACGACTGATCTCAGAAATTGTCCCTGATATCACTACTCGTATCAGTTATATTTCACAAATCGTAAGCAGGGAAACTCTTATTTCATTAAATGTCAACACTTACTTGTTATTAATTCAATATGTGAAAGACATGAGATGCATTTGATTATGGCACGATACAATAACACCTTTCGGCAGTAGTTTGAATGACTTAATTAGTGACTGTTTTTGTATAACTAAAATATCATTATTTACAGTAGACAGGGGTAACAACTGAAATTAACACCAACATGACCCCTACCATGTTCAAAATGTTGTAAATGTGTGCAGGACGAGGCACAGTTATTGATTTTCACACAGAGTATGTGTTATTTGTCGAAGAACAGTTTAGTATTTTATCAAAATTAATTTGAGGGAATTGCAAAATTTATTTTTAAAATTTTAATAATGCTTTTTTTAAAAACCGCGTAGAAGTATTCTTTGACTGATTTAACGTTTTGGAGTAATTTCCCAAACAAGCCAGTTTTTGAATACGACGTCGAAAACTCGAGATATTTGTCTTTGAAAATTGTACATATGATAAATACAACTGAGTGATATACTTTCTTTTGCCCGTCAGTATATATATATATATATATATATATATATATATATATATATATATATATATATATATATTAACGATGAAGTGGAGAGCAGAGCCTTTGTCTTACATTTATAAACTTTGAGAACAAATTTACACCTTTAAAAATACATATCGTCACTGATTGAAATATCATCGTATTTACCATTTACATCACATGAAGATGGTATCGTAGAATGGTTGTCCACGGTACAGCAAGGCAATCCTGACAATTCATGAAATAGTTATTGATTAAAACATCCTCATTGAACTGTGTTGTTTAGAGAAAGTATTATCATCCTGTGACGAATGAGAGCCAATTTATTACTTTTCCAGACTTTGAGAACACATTTACAAAAACAAGTATCTCCACTGATTAAAATATCATTTTATTTTATTCAGTCAAATAGCATTTAAATGTGACGATATCAAAGATAATATATGCGCATGGTATGATATCTTTGGATGAGTGTCTTGACCATTAAAAAAAGCATAATAATTAAAATGTCCTCTTTATAGCTGTGTTAACATACTCTTAAAATGCTATTCTCGTGACTAACATTACATAATTATGAGAATGCATTATGGCATAACATACTAAATTATCCTTTCTTTGCAATAGATGACGTGTTTGTGAAATATACCATTTAATATCAAACTGGCCAATGCCAATATACCTTAACAATGGTACGACCAATAACTGTTTGTTTCGATGTGATATTTAATACATTTATCAAAATGCGTAAAACTAAGGATACTTTGCACCCAAAAAGATTAAGAGATCAATATTGATTTCACCGTGACTTACATGTACACTGTGGTGATAACAGATTTACCGTTGACCTCATTTGCCTGTGTGGCTTCCGATACAGATATAGACTGTCTTCGCTTATGCTTTATCTGCACGTTAGTATGTAGGCTGCATTTATCAAATCACATATGGATAATGAAACTGATTCACTTAAACGGGGTACATGTACAACTGTTCTACTGAGACGGACAATACACAACTGTTTTAAATATCACGTACAAGTGCTGTTTAAGCTGCAATAAACTGTAGAAAACATCATTAGCCAATAATAATAATAAGTGCATTTCTAATGCGCTAAACTCCATTCACTAAGTGAATGCTCATAGCTCTTACAAAACGTCCACTGGTATTAACAGGCTTGGTATTTGTCATGAAGGTCTAGGATGTGTTGTAAAATTTGTTAAACAAGAAGGTCTTTAAAGTCCCTTTTAAAAATTGCAGAGAATTTCAATTTTCTTCATATCAAGAGGCAGTTCATTCCACAATGTTGCTACATTGTATGAAAATGATATTTTGCCAAACCATCTAAGTTTTGGTTTTGGTACACAGAGGAGACATCGTTCTTCAGATCGAATGGTCGGTAAATTATATTGACTGCATCTATTTGTAAAAAGAAAGTAGATAATATTCTTCATAAATCGACGACCGTAAAGGACTGTCTCTGAAAGATGATATTTATCGCATACATCTTTACAGGAATCGTTGATCAAAATTACAAATTCATGATGCATTTTCGAGACTTGCACAACGTTGTACTGAAACCGTATCATTGTATGTATTTTAAACGTGTATAGGGTTGTAAATCCACCTTCATCTCTTATAAATCACATCAGGCTGAGTGAATAAAGTTCTTTAAGTCCTAGTATCTATCAAGGATGACATTTGACTATTGGCGTGAGACATGATTAGACGTGCTAGGCTAGAGAAAGAAGAACCCCTCCCCCATCATAAAATTTCAGAAGGGAAATTTAAAGTTATACGAATATTATTTATTAACCACGCGTTACTTCGTAAAGAGGTTTCATAACATTCTGTTATGACACTTATATGTCAAAACACTTTCAAGTAATTTGATTGGCTACCGATGAACTTTGACACTGCCTGGACTACTTTATGAATTCATAACACGAACGTGAATTCATTCATGAAAATAATATACAACAACAATTATATTTAATATGTATCTCATTCGTCAGTTTATTCGTGAAATCATACTCACAACAATATTAATGACTGGTTTTAATGAATAATTAACATTTACATCATGACTAGAGCAGAGCTACTAAAAACAGTGTTGTGAATGCAGCAAGAGTTTTTGCTCTCTGTGTTACCGTTGGGATTGACATTGCAACGAAATGTTAATCTCAGTCTCTCGATCGATGAAAACAACGTGTTCGTAAGGGTACACTTTATACATTATAGATTTTATACTCACAAGAAACTCTAACCGAAAGGAAAGTCATTTTAACGACAATGTTCATCTAAAATTTAATGAGGTTGTTTTATCTTGATTAAACATTTTGATGACGAGAAACATGCGAATGATGGCCAACCTGACAAGACCTTATTCAAAGGATGGATAACTATCATATCCTGTCCTCGAGCAAGATTTTATATTGCATACATTTCCTTCAGAATGACCAGTGCATCTGGTTTCGTTATATATCAAACATTGATTTTAAAAGTGTGAATATTAACTCAGATGCTGCGATATGGTTTATGGTACTCCCAAGTTCCGGTTCCCTTTCTGGACAACCCAAGTATCTTTTAAAAACACAGTTGGTAGCAAATAGGATACAACCTCGCTCCCCTTTCAAATCAAGTTTATGTCCCTCATGATGTAAGTTTGGTTTGTGTCTCGCCTAGGCATAAAGACATAAACTTGATTTTCAGCATTTTACAGTCAATGTTATCAAATTAAATGAAACTCAATTTGAAAATATTTTGTTATGACTTATTAGATTCTTAGTACATTTTCGCTTTCACCCAGAAAACAATAATACGTTTAATGTTGACATGAATCACACGCCTACTTGACACTCCGGTTCATTTTAGAATCAGTTAGGAAATGATTCCGACAAAAGCTATAAATCCAATTACTGATGTTGTTGGAAAAACATTAATAGCAGTCCACATCCCCTCACCATATTCCACAATAATTGACATTCTCGGTCTTGGACCGGAAGTCAGGACTGTTCAGATATGCGTAAATGATGTGTATGAAATATCCTAACATTATTTGTCCGATACAGTTTGTTTAAGACCACATGTTCTTCCTATTTACTACTGTAATCACCTGGCTTTTTCTACGGTAGGGTATATAATAATACTTCTTGTTGTCAACATTAAGTGAATACTCCAAAGCCTGGTTAAGTTGACAATGAAGGCGGTAACATTGTGTATAGAAGCTTATTGAAGTGCCGATTCAGTGACATTCGGTTCTGATTCATTATTCAGACTCATCTGTATGTAACCTAAAAATTGTCGAGATGGTATCGAAGGCAAATATGTATAATATGTAAATGTATATATATAAAAAATGAAATTTTGACTGTACAGGAAATCATTACAGACCGACATGCTGCATAAGGTGTGATGAGAATAACTAAAGAAATAACATGTTCATGCACATTTAGATACAACAGACTAAATACACAGGACAAAAAGTGTCCCTTTGACCTTTGATAGTTGAGGTAACGTGTAAACTCAAGATTTCAATATGTTATATGACTTGATGAAGTTGATTATGACTGTCAAGCAATTTCTTTCTTTACCACAGGAAATGAGACATGCTATCAACGTTTTATTGTATTACCCCGAAAGCTCGCTAAGGCTCACAATATACAATATTAATTCCTAGTGCAGGCATTTTACCATCCGCAGTCAGAGTCACATGATAACTTCTATGTCTGAACGACATGTAAAAACCGTGGATCAATGTCAAGTTAATTATTACTTTACTGCGAGTTACTGAAAATACATACACATGTACATGTTTGCTTAAGTCCAATATTACAAATATATCTGTTACAAAATCATTGATGAAAATCTGGTTTAGTCACATTATCAAAGGACAGTATGCTTCAAGTTGTATTTTTTCATAATTGCAATTTTGACACAGCATACCTAAAGTTTGTTTTCTGATGAATTCCATTTCCGGTATAATCAGAGGCATACACACATTGAAATTATTTTATTATTTGATAGACATTTTGTGTTTACACAAGGTGCATTTGCTTCACAGAACCTGACAGAGTTGACTTCAAACGACAGACAAATACATAACCAAGTTATACATAATACTCGTGTATATGTATATGGTTCATAACACATTAACGTTTGTTCAGCATTTATTAGGGTACATGAGGTACAGCTAAATATCTTCTAAATCCAAGATTATAATAAAAACCAATATTAATGATATAATGTATCAAGGTTTAAATGGTTGTCAAAATTATTTAAGGTGTAAAGAATTTTCATAGTCCAACCTTTCAGTATATTGTTGTTCTTAACGGTTTCTACAGCTATCACTTTAGTTTTGATTTGGATGCATACATTGAATATAGTGTTGTATTTTCCAAGTGTCAGTATTGTAATAAAAGTTATTACAATACTTACTTGAATATAGTGTTGTATTTTCCAAGTGTCAGTATTGTAATAAAAGTTATTACGCTTTATTTTGTTTTTCAACGTTATCATTGTCATGAAAAGTCAATTCACATATATGATTCTTCGTATGTTAGGTGTTGTTTGTGCCTTATATGGAAGCTATTTATTTCCTAGGTAAACTCAAGATTAAAGTGTAAGAATTAAAAAGAAGCTGCGCTCATTGCTCACAAATGAATTTGTTAACAATGTTCTATCTACATATGGCGCCACTGCTAATTTTTAAGTATGTGAGTACAAAGTCCATCTATTTTAGATTGTTTAATATACGATGTTACTGTCTTTGAAATTCTTAAACAATCAATTGTCTATTTTGGTTAGATATCTACTCCTATAATCTCAAATATGATTAATTATTGAATGTGTATATAAATATAGATCTTCTGATTTATAGGAACGTGTAGATAAAGCACGCCCTGTAACTTACTTCACATTCGAGATAAAACAAATCGAGAGAGTTCAGAGACCTTTTGAGATAGACCTTACAGTAAAGTATACCATTGCAGCAGGTATTTAATTGCGATCATTTGTCAGTACAAGTTCTCTAAAAACCGACACTAAACGTCTCATGCATACGGTGTTATATTGTTTATCTTACTGGACTACATGAGCTTTTGTATAACGATGGCTGTTCATAATATTCTTGGGAAAATACAAGTGAATTGTCACGTTACTGCAGGTGGTCGTTTACGTAATGTACCGAGGGTTCTATTTGTTATGTTTTTATATTTTGTTGTTTATTATTAACTCTTTATAAAGATAGCTGTTCATAAAAAAATTTTTAATTAATGGAAATAAAATACAAGTGAATTGGCGTGTTAGAGCAGGTGTTCGTTTAAGTGACGTACCGAGGGTTGTATTTGTTATGTGTGTTTTAAAAATATATTCAACTTAATGATGAAAATATATCTATATATGTAATCAGCAAGTCAACCTCATATAATCTTTTATGAGATGTATCCAATTACAAATACATAGGTTAATGTCCAAATTATTTTAAAGATACACTATTGAGAGAAATATGATCGTTCAAAAGTATGTAAATGACTAATATTATTACAGTTGTGTGTCACTCAGTTGTTGTTTTTTTTTTACAAGACCAGGGTGTTCTTTTTGAAACATATTCAAAATATCTGAGGTATACCATAGATCAACGCTTATACCCGACATTAATCTGACGAAAGAGCAAGGATATACTCCGAAATGTTTACACTAGAGAAGTTCTTGTACAGAAAATATTGATTACTTATGTATTACATTTATATAACTACCGACTTCTAATAAGCCCAATGAGAGTGTATTAAGTAAACATTATTGTGATGTCCATTTTGAATAACTACACATTGGGTAGACATCCACGAGATCTATTAGGGAAGCTTTTATTGATAGCAAAATATATTTACAAACACTCTCACAAAGCAGACGCAATTCTGGCTCAACAGCTGTGAATGCTTAAGGGATTTTTGGAAATGATACATTTCGTGACATTTGCTTTACTACCCGTCGTCGTCAGGTCTGTACAGCCCATATCATCTCCTGTGTGCTAATTAAATTGAATTATCAAGAAAATAATATTTAGTAAAGGGTTTTTCATAACAAAACTCCAAAGGTTATGTTCAAAACAAAGTCAAATGTTAGCACATCGTTTTGTTCTTTGTCTGATGTTAACAGTTTGTGAAACTTCTTTGCTGCAAGTCGCCAGGGCGTCTGAACTGTCGACACTGTCTCCTGTTTGGTAATCGAATCTGATTTGATACAAATATAAATTTAAAAGGAATCAAGTTTTTCTTCTCAGAGTTCTGATGATTTTATAAACATGCCATTACAAAAATTAATAAAACATGCATTATCGGCTACATGTTCATGTATGGTTTACGATAATCAACATATTTCTTCTTTCTTTAAAAATGTTCTTAAACAAAGTCGGATGAGAAACATTTTCTAATCCGTCATCCGCTTGGAGATTTGTAATTAATGACTGAATGAGGGACAACATCTGTCATTCTAAGATAAGCTCTTCACGTCATTGCATACAATGGCTCAATATACATATTTAGGATAATTACAATCTGCAATTTATTCTTTTACTTTTTATCCTGGTCGAGAAAAGGTAAGCTGTTTTGACAGACAATCAGACGATTGATGTCGAAATCTTGGGACAAAAATACACAAGATTGCATCCTGGTGGAGACACGTATCCATCTAATAAAGGACATTCTAAATACGTTACTCCATTGTTACTATTACAGAGGAGAAAGTTCCAGCAGCGGCCACAAAATCGCATTAGATGCTTCAAACCCTTGTCACTTTGTTTTATGTAATTGTATGTGTTAACTACCTCAATCATTTAACTGTTTAAAAGCAGGCATAAGTAGATAAATGTAATGGAAGGATGAAGGATGTTATAACTATTTAAAGGATTAACGGAGTCAAATTAATCATTTGGGAATTCTACAAATGGTGTAATCGTAAAACTTCGATCTGCATTTGCAAAATAAAAGAATTTGTGTTTTATCATGTTACTCGTTTCCTACAATGTAACGTAGTTTTGGCTATTGCGTTTTTTGAAACCTCTGAGGAGAAATTAAGCTTAAAAATGGGCTTATTCATGGTCATTAGATGTGATTTCGAGACATAACCATATAACCAATTGTCCACCTCGACCAGTCAGTTTCGCAATGGAAGATCGATAATATGAATGAAACAAGTAAGCTTGTAAGTCATAAGGTATCCATGGACTAATGCAATACAATGACTACACACATACACAAGATTACATCCTGATGGAGACACGTATCCTGCACGTAAAAGAGTTTACTCACTCTCCCAATGATACTGTCGGAGGAAATTTTTTTTAGCAGCGGCAACAAGAGTGCTTTTAAAGAAGATACTTTCTGTTTTACTCTCATCTCATGTCACTTTGTTTTATATAATTGTGACTGTTTCCTACCTAAATCATTTAACTGTTTTACAACAGACATAAGTAGATTTATTTAATGGTAGAATGACGTGTACACCAGCGTTATAAGGGATAAGTTGTCTCAGACATATAGTGGTCCTTTGAGAATTGTATAAATGATTGAATCGATATTTACAAAATGATAACATTTGTGTTACTCCATTCCTACAATGTGGCTATTGAGTTTTCTGAAACCTCTGGGGAGAAATTAAGCTTCAAACAGTAGCATTACTAATGAGTTTATAACGTTTATTACATGATTTAACGTGCTAATATAATCGTCACACAGCCTGGAAATTATCCTGAGTGTCTCTCTTCTCAATTTGCCTCCAATGAAACCTTCTTCTAGTTTTGAAACAATAATGTTCCTTGACACTAAGTTTCTTGAGAGTTTAACAATGATATTGCCTTACTTATGTCTTATGAATTATAAAACACGATCTGTCAATGACGTCAAATTATGTCCTGTGGGTTTCAGGAGCAACAGAATACAATTTCCCAGTGAAAGTAAAATCATATTGGAACCTTGAAACGTAAAGGGACCGTGCCATGTAACAGTTTGTTTCAATTTCCGGAATACACTGTTTCTGCAGGAATACTATTGATGTTCTTAACTATACGTAGGTTATTCCTAAAGGAGCTGTAAATAATTTCCGGAGTAGTTTAAGGCATATTAACAATGTATTTGATTGATTTATCGGTACAGGTATATGACCGTCAATATATTCAAACGGCGGCTGTGTACATGGTTATATTGATAAACACTCTCTTCTTTCCAATGAACATAACATAGATGACGTGCTATATCTTATATATATAAGTTCTCTTCAGCATATACATTCATGGTGACACATCTGTGCGTTTTATCGATAGGCTACTTAAACATTTTGACAGTAAACAACATAATCTTAAAACACACCCAAACTCCAATCGACTGAGGCAGCTTCCAGTGAGATTTCATAAACTAACGGTCTAAAGAAACGGTACTAACTGGCAATATAGTTGAATCAACACATGATTAATTCGACTGCTACATGTTGTGTTTAGCAGTCATTGAAACATAGTGATCTGACATGTTTTTTTAGAAGCCATTGGACCTTTCTGAACATGTATCTTGATGATTGCATGTTGAATGAATCCTAGACATTACGTTTATGTTTTTTTGTCCCATCCAACAATACATCTCAACGTTTGGTTTGGATCTTTATTGATTTCCTTTTGGAAACTCTTTATGCTCCAATCTATTGTAGTCACACAACAAGTATCGATGCATCTATTTAAATCCTGATAAATAGATCTCTGTGAAATCGTGACAAAGTCATCATATTTGTTTCAGACTTTACTCACTAGAATGACTATCAACCAGATATATTTTAACTTGAAGGGGTAATCAATTATGAGACCAAATGGATGACCATGTGCTTTATAATTTCTGTAACATGATAATTCCCGAATCTCTAATGAATGTATATTATGTAGATGTATAAAAATGAAGGTCATGATCGTGTAATTAAAACCTTTCAAAACGACTCCAATAGTCAGTATTCAGAGCAAACCCTATTGGTATAAAATTAACATTGATTTTGTTTAATTTCAGATGATGCAGTTATGGATATCATAATGGAGTATTAAAGGTAAATAAAACAATGATCACATAGTTTGGAATAATTGTTTATGTTATGATTCAATGAAAACAAAACTAAATATGTTTTATGATAAATGTGCATAACAATATTGATTCCAGGTGTTTGTAACTTTAGGCAACACAACTTTGCTGTTATGATCACTTGGATATAAAATGAAAAACTTTTAAACTCAATTTTTAAAAAAGATCACATATCAGAAATATTCATTCTGCTTTTGACCTAAACAAAAATGCAAATCCTTTTTCATGATGAAGTTAATACAAATTATTTAAATTTCGAAATCCTTTTTTTCCAAACAAGATCACGCCTCGGAAATTAAACTTGTTATTTCGGGTTTTCTTAATTAGATAAAACAAATCCACTTCCATTTTCATTTCCACTTTGGCACTACTATGTTACATGACTACTGCCTGCATCAGTCCGCTGGTACCGTCCTGTAGGAATCAACAGGAAGCTGAAACAAACCTTTCAATGACTAAAACACATAATTAGTAGACAATTATCAGAACACAATCCGCCAAATTGATATACATATTGGCAACATGAAAGATACAACTCTTAAGTATTGGATAATAGAAAAATAACTTCTTCAAAATTTGAGTAACTCTAAAATGAATTAAGTTTGATAGAATCTGAAGCAAGCCTTAAGTAGGATCAAGCTTCTTCTCGTGACATATGCTATTCTGCTATCAAACAAGTTTCAATGAGATTATCACGTTTGTGCCTATAATGTTCAAAACAACATCAAATATTGTGTTAGACAACAATCGCATAATACACAACAGGAAATAATATCCTTTTACATCAGATGGTTGATGAAACTATGTCCTTTTTCCTGCTTTTGTGAGCTACAGTGTGTATACATACACTCCCATTGTACAGTGTCTTCAGAAGTGTGGTGGAAAACAGTTACAACCAACAACTATTTTGCAACTATTTCCTTTTGCTTACTAAGTTCAGGTTTGATTTTAACGATCAACATTAACACACAGCATCATATGTAGTCCTACGAAATTTATAGATTGGTCACAGGGAGTATTCACTGATATTTATATTCATTGAAGGATAGAAATTGCTTATTTTTGCCTGCTGATTTACGATAAAATGTGGAATATTCATTAACTTAATACTGTATTTATATACATTTTGTGTTTTTGTGTATACATGACTGCTTAAATTTGGCGCTATCATATCACCACATCTGCCTCAACAACTCTGCACAAAATAGTGTTGTTATTGATATCGAAATAAAAGAAAATGTTTAGAAGGTGTTATGAGTGTATCGTCTACATTGTGACGTCATAACCTTTGTGATTTTGTTTGTGCCAGTGCGTTTGTACATTGTTTGTAAGAGTAATACATAGAGAATCTCGCCAATGTGTCTTCTTGTATCAAATATATCAACACAACTTGATGAAAGTTACAAATATTCGAGGCATGCTATCAGAAGATGGGGTGAGGTTCTATATATCATCCAAATTCATTCTTGTTTTGTTTCAATGAAACTAGTGTACATCTCTGTCATTTGAGTTCCAGTGCGGTGATGTCATAGCATTGTAATATCATCATGTCTATGACGTCATATCACTGTGATGTCATTACTCGATGACGTAAACGCATTTTGATGTAGTTGACGGTGACAGGGCATTGTGCCAAAATGATATCTCCTGAGGAACACATTGTGGATGATAATAGTATATTGATCCGATCTGAATCTAACATGAGTCCATTTCCCCATATGGTTATACCTTTTTTAAGTTTCGTTCCTTTCCTTTTATATTCATATTCCATACAAATATCCTCTTTTATGCATTAATAGGTCTCGTTCTACATTCAATAGCAACACATTGGGAAGGAATATACGTATGGACGAGAGTACATAGGAATCACTGTGTCTAGACATGTGGCAAATGGTTCCTTTCAAACCAATACCATATATTAGCCATGGTGAAACATGGTATTGGTATAATCTGACTCACATATTGTTTGATATTGTAGGATATTTGAGACCAGACACTCGACGACTCTTACCTCACTTACTCATATCCAACAATGGCATTGAAACAATTCTTGACGTTAACTGTTTTCTAAGATGAACATTTCCTCCTGGTTATTATGGGATAATGTACTACACTAAAACCAGATTTCATCATTTAAACCCAGAAACCTAAAGATGCAACATATTGTAATTCACTGTGGATAGGTAAGACTGAAACAGTCTCTTGATGTACTTTAAATTTAGTTTCTAATATTTGAAACATTGTTAGTTTCTGAGGAATATGCCTTTTAAACATTTGGAGATAGGTCAGTGAAATATGGTTTTCTGGTTTGGTTTATGACATCCTGTATAACGTTTGATCATGATTAAGGTACATTATCCCGACAACTTCTTGGACCAACATAATGTCTATATTCATCAACTTTTACCTTAAGAACCAAACTTTATGTCCAGAAAAAAACTTTAAAATAACAATTTCAGCACATAATGTTTTGAACATATATAAGTATTAAGTATCTACCCTCAGGAATCTTTACGAGATATGTTGTCATAAGTGGCATTCGGAATAGGCTTTGACTCCTTTGAACAGTTGGCATCGTTTCTTTTTCCCCTCTGTGTAATGCTGGATAATGTTCAAATACTACATGTGTCAGTGTCATACTGTTCTTATTTCAGTTGAAAATGAAATTCTCTGTTCAGGAATATACAACCGCCTAGCGTTATAAATTTGTAATTGATTACACCTTTACTTCTTGTGAATATGCAAAAGATTCTCATGTATTTGCTTTTCCAAGCGAAAATGTTTAAGATAAATGGACTATTTATATACTCGGCTATTTGGGTTTAATACTATACGATCATTACTGATTAATATCTTAATATCAAAGAAGACCACACAAGAATGTCTATTCCATAAGGGTACATGAAAGAGTAAAATGTAACGTTTATCCAGCAATCAATTGGTTTTTAAAGATATGTGATCACTTGAGTAAGAATTTCATATAAATAATATACGTTTCATCTTTTATACCTGATTATTTGGCTTTGAACTGTTAAGCAAAAGGTTCCTCGTCTAGTCATGAAGTCGGCCTTTGTTCACACATTAATGGCACTGGTGGAGCAGTTATCGTTTCTGTTCTGTTCTGTTCATTATTTATTTGTGTGTCTAATTGAAACTGGTTTCCAAGCAACACATGAGCGTATATTGGAAACTGATCCCAGAAATTCTGACAACATCGCTGGTATTGGTTATATTTCACCATCGTTAAACGCCAAACCATTATATATTTTAATGTAACAAATATTGTATTTGTATTAATATAAAACATCACGACAGGTGATGTGAATGAATCTGTATGTATCTAATGTATTGTTAAAAAGGGTAGAGGACGTAATCTTTAGTTGTTTAGAGAAAGGTCATGACACAAAGACAGTTTACTGTCTAACAAATTAAAATGGCCAGTCGATGGGAAATGGTACATTCGTTTTATAACTCGTCTCATTGATTCAAGAGAGTTACGTAGCCATTGGTAACACTTATTTGCCTTCTTGTGAGAGCATTTCATTTCAGGAGGCAGAGCCTGCTACAGCGCCTTTAAGATGTTAGGATGATTCAAATTCGAAAGTTTCATTTTATTGTGTTAGTCAACATTATCCTTATTTATAAAAGTCATATGGTTCTTCGTGGAAAATGTATTTAAGGAGACGTGTGAGGTTGTAGTGGACAGACACAGGAAATTTGTCAATTGTTTTGTCAACAGTTTCTTTTATGGAGGGCAGTTTTTCTAACTCACGCCTCAATGTATGTTGGGCATTGTTTGTGTTTTATATGGTGGTCATTTATTTCAAGGTAAACTAACATTGCAATTAAGAGTAAGTATAACCTTTCGTTGATTTCAAATTTCAGTTTGTTTTAAAGAAGGTTTAATAAATTCTCAAAATATTAAATTGTAATCAATGTTCTATATACATATGATGCTATCGATTATTATTAAGCTATTCGTCTATTTTGGTGCGTTAAACATACACTGTGTTATTATCTATGAAATCCTTAAGAAATTGTCTCTTTTGTTTAGAAATATACTCCTCTAATCTAAAAAATTACTAAGTTTTGATTGTCTATATAAATATAGGTCATCTGATTTATGTGAACGTGTAGATTAAGCATGTCCTGTTACTTACTCTAAATTCAAGATAACAAACTGAGAGAGTTCGGTGAAAGTTATGAGAGATAAAGTATGCCATATGCAGCAGTAATGAATGTTTCGACCACTTGTCGATAATTTATCTAAAAACTGACACTAAACGTCTAATGCATGCAGTGTTTATATTATTCAACCCGCTGTTCTAAATGAACTCTTTATAAAGATGGCTGTTCATAAATATTTGTAAATTAATAGGAAAATAATGCAAGTTTATTGTCGCGCTACAGCAGGTGATCGTAATGAAGTGCACCAAGAGTTCTATTTGTGTGTTTTTTTAACAATATTTATTACCATTTAACAGAAATGAGGATGAACAGGCTACCAAATATTGAACTTAATGCTGAATAAATATGGAAATATTGGAATCAACTACTTCAATGTAATGCTATCTTTTAAGAGATGTATTCAATTACAATATCATAGGTTAATGTCACAATATTCAAAATTTACACCCGGGAATGGAGACATTTTGCAGATTATATCCACATTTCACCTGATGAAGGAGTAAGTTATTGTTCTCTTATGTTTTCATATTGCCCTCCAGTGACTTACAATGACAGTCATATTCAGTGCAATATCAGAAATATGTTAATATGCTTAATCACCGACTTATTAGCATAGATGAAACAATATGGAGGAACTATCTTTGTGAATGAGAGTATTTTGTGCAACCACCTACGAGAACAATTAGAGAAGTTTTTATTGATAGCAAAACATATTTACAACCACCTTTACACATCAGACACGATTCTGGCTGAACAATTGTGAATGCTTCAGAGAATTTTTTAATAATATAATTTCGTGACATTTGCTTTACTACCCGCCGTCTCGAGGTCTATACTGCCCATATCGTCTCCTGTGTGCTAATTTGATTGGATTATCAAGGAAATGATACTTAGAAACGTTGTCTTACATATCAAAAACAAAAAGTTGATCAAAACAATGTTCAATATTTACACATCGTTTTATTCTTCTTTTGATGTTAACAGTTTGTGATATTTCTTTGCTGCAACTCGCCAGTGTGTCTTGACTGTCGACGTTGTCTCCTGTTGGATAATCAATTTTGATTTGATAACATTGAAAATTTGCGAGGAATAGAGGTACGCATCTCTGATGATTTTATAAACATAATACTATGAAATTAAATTAAGCATGTAGTGTAGGCCAAATGTCTTTGAGTGGTCTTTTTTTGTACAATTTATAAAACAAAGTATAAGTCGAATAAGTCAAGTAAAATGATGAAAAAGAATGAATCGGGCAGAACGCTGAAAGTGTTGTCATTTTGGGCGACCAACCGGTTAATAACATCGTGCTTTCGCTACTTGTAGTACTACTTGATTAGTTGGGGAAATGGCTAATCAATTAATTATCATAGTTTCACTTTTTCACTACATTGTATAGGTGTCTTAGTGTATATGTATTTTTGATGTCACTCTTTGCAATATATATTATTTTGTTCGGGTCAAGAATAGCGATGTGGATGTGGATGTGGATGTGGATGATTAGGGTGTTGTTTCGAATCCTGCATTGGTTTCAGCCTGAAGAAAAAAAACTACAAGGATTTGTATCATTGCAGAACATATAATCCCAATTGTATGTGTTCCGTGTTTAAATGTCATGTATTTCTAATAATTCAATGCCTTCTAAATATGACACATTTTTCTCATACATTATGTTTCTTACACCTCATTTTATAATATTTGTGTGTAGGAGTTGCTATATAACACTGAATCATGCCACACTCAGATTGTACATATTTGAAGTTATGGTCTTAACGTTTTGGTGAATAACGTTGCAAACTTAATTTCTGGATATTGGAGATCTGTTTGAATGAGTTTAGGTTTTGTTTCCCCTCAAACTGAGTTAATATTAAGTTTAACTTTTTATTTAAACGCTCATAGATGCTTCGATGGACCATTGTCGTTATTGAAGAGTTTTTGCCTTTTACGAATCTCCTAAAATAAAAGAACAAGTTCAATAACAGGTTGTTCAATTTGAATCAACATGTTATCTTCAACCCTGAAGTCTTTCTTCAACTTCAAATACGCTCTCCAACCGTTGCAAAAGTGTGATATCTTAAATGATAAACTGTCACAAGTATCCGTCATTAGAAGTAAAGGGCAAAGCCGAAGTATTAAACAAATGTCAACTATGGCTACATTTGAGCAGTCGAATCGGGATGACAATTAGCAAATGTAAAATACCAAACTGGTACTTATTACAAGGGAAAATATAACTTCAGAATTGGTCTGTTATTCCATGTATGGCAAAAGCATGTCATGCGCTACCCACAATTTGATAATTATATATATATATATCAAATGCACTGGATATGGCGAAGATTACATTGTACAAATAGGTGTCACACTCAGATTAGGAGTGAGGATCCAGTAAGCACCAAATAAGGGTGAGAGTTAGGCCCGGGGAGCTTAAATATTTCCATTCCATAACGTTTTGTCGATCAGAAAAGAGAGAAAAAAAACCTGTCCATTTGCATGTGTACATGCTGCATTTTGTGTGTGTATTTTATGAATGTAAAACATATGGCGTGCTAATATATATAGGATATCTGTCTTTTCTTGACTAATACCATGTTTATCTCATCGAGTGATGTAGAATTGTTAATTTTCACGAGTGGCGCAGCGGATATTCTTGTTATTATATGAGGTTATCCTTGTAATTACGTCCGAAAAGGGACGTTTTCACGTCGAGCGGCTGCTGGGAACAGTCCGTCACCACAGCATCACTGTGACGTCATGACCAATTCACCGCGTGAGACCATTGTTTTGTGACGTCAAATAATATCAGTCACTGTTCGCAGTGAAAATATAAGTTATTTTCACTGTAGCTTGATAGACAGTTTATTTCACTGATAAATCCCAGTATTTCATTGCTTGCCATATGATAAATCCTACTGCCTTTACAACTCCGATCCGTTGTCACTTTGATCTATATCTTTGTGGCTGTTTCTTTCCTAAATCCTTTAATTGTTTTACAATCGACGTAAGTAGATTTATGGAATGGAAGAATGAAGAGTGAAAAAACATTATGAGGGATTAACTGTCTTAAAAGTTAAATTGATCTCTCAGGAATTCTAAAAATGATTAAATCGCAAAGACTCCATCTGCATTTACAAAATAAAAATAAAAATGTTGTTGTATCATGTTACTCATTTCATACAATTGAACGTATTTATATTTATTGAGGTTTTTAAAACCTCCGAGGGAATATTAAGCCTCAAGCAGTAGGACTACCATTGAATAGTTCTGCATCACGACAAAGTTTATCATATTATGTAATAATACAATTGTCATGCAGCCTGGTACTTTTATTAAGTATCACTCTTTCTAATTTGTCTCGAGTTAAACATTCTCCTTGTTTGGATGAAGTTGTGTTCTATGAGATTACGTTCCTGGAGATTGTAACAATCGTATTGCCCTTTTTATATTTAATTCACTGGAGATCGCATCTCGAAATGTAAAACACTCTCTGTCAATGACCTCAAATTGTTTTAGGAAGAGTCTTTTGCGTTTCAGTGGCAACAAAATGCAAGTTCCATTTCAACTAAAATCCTGTTGGGACCTCTGCGTTCTTAAGGGTGTTAGTTATAAATGCTCTAACGCTGCTGTATTGACATTGTATTTTTTTTGATACCTTATTACGTGTTCTAAAGTATTGGTTTAAACTTTTACATTTTCCTAGGGATAGATATCCGAAGCAGTGTTATATTATGTTACACACCTTTGACAAGTTGACAGGAAAACTTGGGTATATTTTGTTCGGAATATTCTCTTCAAGTAATGGTTTGGTTTTGTGTGGGTGTTGGTAATGAGGAGCAATTTTTAAAAAGAATTTCATGTAAGAATCAGTGACTGTCACAAGCAATTAATATGTTCGGAAATGTATTCTAAAGGAACAAGACAATGAGGATAATTTATTGATAAGCATTTTCATGGGAAACAAAGAGAAAAATGAAAGTTTAAGACATGTCAACAATGTATATACTTGATGTCTCTGTTGTAGGAATGTGATCTCGTGGAGTGAGAAAGTGACATTTTCACTCGTGGCTGCGGCACTCGTGAACATATCACTTTCTCAATCCACTCGATGAGATAGAAATGATATTCAGCAAAAACAATGAAATAGTCTCTATTTATTATATTTTCAGTGGTGAAATTTTTATCAGTTAAAATAAAGTACGTATTTTCACTGAGTGAAATGACATGCTATTCGATTAATTACAATTTACACTTTTAATCATATGACATCATCATAACAATAGGATGACATCATAAAAAGACCGCAATAAAGTATGGAGACCTTTGGCACACCAATTAATAAATTGAAGGTCATTTACGAACTATGCTTAATTTATTAAATCTAATAAATAGAACATTTGACATTTATCGTCTAATACCATGCGCCACTCGTGAAAATAATCATTTCTACTACACTGGATGAAATATACATGTATTCGACGAGAAATGTCATATTTGTCCTCTATATACAGTGTATGATGTATGTATCATTGTTGTTTTTGCGAATTGCGTTCCCCTTCCTATGGGTATAATTTATGAATATCTTTGCAAAGGTAACATTTGTCTATCTATTGTCATTACTCTTGATATTTAATCAGGATGTTTGGTAATAAGTTGTTATTTTTTCACACCCTGCAATAAAACTCATCGTTTTATTTGGATCTTCATTGATTTCCTTTCTTAAACTCGTTATGCTCGCAACTCTTTTAATCACACAAAAAATGTTAAATGTGACAATGCATTTATTTAAATCCCGATGAATAGATTTGTTTTTGTAGGATATCAACTCCACGGAGACCTCTCAGGATGAGAACAATCAGGACGAATACAGTTTCATCAGCCTCAATTCATTTAAAGTTTGAAAAGGCGTCAATTGGTAATAGCCTTCGCTCAAAACTTCCATCTCATTGGTTTTGCATCAACTATTTTTAAAAATTAAATTGTCAGAGAATGACTATTTCATTCAATTAAGCCAGTGCCGCCAAACGTTCACACATGGCTGCAGATGCCATGGAACAATTGAGTAGTCGATTTAATCTATTTAGAAACCATTCTGCATTGTTATTCCATCTCCAGTGGTCAATAAAGAAGAGAACTTGCCCTGCACAGTTTGTTTCAAACCAACTGCATCTATATGTTGCTTTATCAAGCTGTGTGCATTGAAATGTACTTGAGCTTCTGTTCATGATCAACTCTTCAGTTATGTATCCTTGTAAAGTGTTTCACATTGAACGATGATAACAGAGATGTCTTATCTTATCAGAGATCTTAACTGTAACTTGTTACTCGCCCATGTTATAGTTCAACACAGTTGGTAAAGTGAGGCACCCTTTGTGTTCCCTATCCTCGTTCTTACCATGAAAATGCACGTTCAAACAAAGTAATATTTTTTCTAGTATTTGGCACACCAGGGAGTGCAAATGAACTCCGCTTGTACAGAACAGTACATATTCAAATTGTTATGCTACGCGTTCGGATTCAAGTCTCAAATTTTGTAATCAATCATTGTAATTGTAAACGAATCTTAAAGCACAGTCGTTGTATTTCTTAATTACTAGAACAGACACTTCGGTTGCTGAAATTAAACATTTTTTGTTTGTTTCGTGAACTAAATCCAGTTAGAGGCACTCAAAATTGAGATATCATCGGCAAATTTTCAGATATGGTCACTAAGGTACTCGTATATTTTAATAATAGTCTAAAGCATGATTACCAGACTCTCCTGGTGTAAATGTCTAGTAAGCTGGCGACACTATGAACCATGCACTTCGCTATATTCACAAATAAGTGTTATTTCTGGACTGACAAATTAATAAGCTTCTCAGGCTTTGCGACCTAGACAGAACAGAAAGGTTACTTCAAATCTTGTCAACTAATGTCGACAGTGATAAGTCATCACTATCGAATATCATAAGGCACTACTAACTGTGTTTAAACCGTACTTATGAATGGACTCTACTCTAATAAGTGTATGAAAGTAAAAAGCATCGTGTTTGTCAAGCACATTTCATTAAATGCATGTTCCAAATAATATCTTCAATCAAGAAATTGTGTTCCTGGGTTGTTACAGCTCTCAGGTGTACAACAATCAAAGGTCTATTAGGTACCATGCTGTATATTAATGTACTAAACTCCCCCAGTCTGCGAGATAAATCAACATCTACGTTTCAGACTTAACTGTGCATGTCACAGGAATAATAATTAGAATCACTATCATCAACAATATTTTGATCAGATGAGGTAATTAATCATGAGACCAAATCATTTGATCTAAAATTGTTTTAATGAGGGCATTCCAGAGTCCCTCATGAATTTCAATTATTTACAAAAATTGAGGTCATGATAGTTTCTAATACAAAATTAACACATTATAATAAAAATAAGTTTCAGAGCATTATATTTACCTTTATGGTATGAATTGTACATTGATTTTGTTTAATTCCAGATGCTGTATTTATGTATATATCTATGGAGTAGTAATGGTACGAAAACATTTACCCTATACTTTCTGATAAACATGTTTGTTATGATTCAATAAAAATAAACTTTCCACATCCATTGAACGTGAGAAAATGTAAATATTGATTTCATGTTTCTATAACCTCAGGCAAAACAATTTCTCTTTCATTATCTACTTTGGTAATAAAATGAATCATCTTTGAACTCAAGGTTTCAAATAAGATCACACATCAGAAAGTGAAGGATTTATTAAGCTTTTAAACAAACCAAATCCTCTTTTATTATCAACTTTGATAAGATAATCATTTAAATTTTCAAATAATGTTTTGAAATAAGATCACACCTCAGAAATTAAAAAAAATGTTTCAGGTTTTGTTAGTTCAGACATAAAAATAAATACTTTGATGATTTTCATTTCAACTTCAGATAAAACAAAGCCACTTTCATCACCAACTTTGGTAGTACTATATTACAGCCTGCTTCAGTCGACTGCTAATGTCCTGTAGGAAATAACACAGAACTGAGACATATAATTAGTTGAAAACGATCAGAAGAAAATCCACAAACTGTTATGCATAAAAGTGACATGAACGATACAACACTAAAGTAATTGAGAATAGAAAAAAACTTCTCAAATTAATTGAGTTGGAAATAATCTGAAGCAAGCCCTTAGTAGGATCAAATACTTGCCCGCTACATATGATTCAATGCTATCAAGAACTTTCTCACTACATATGATTCAATGCTATCAATAACTTTCTCGCTACATATGATTCAATGCTATCAAGAACTTTCTCGCTACATATGATTCAATGCTATCAAGAACTTTCTCGCTACATATGATTCAATGCTATCAAGTACTTGCTCGCTACATATGATTCAATGCTATCAAGTACTTGCTTGCTACATATGATTCAATGCTATCAAGAGCTTGCTCGCTACATATGATTCAATGCTATCAAGTACTTGCTTGCTACATATGATTCAATGCTATCAAGTACTTGCTTGCTACATGTGATTCAATGTTACCAAGTACTTGCTCGCTACAGATGATTCAACGCTATCAAGTACTTGCTTGCTACATATGATAGGTCAGGTTGAAAGAATATGTTCAAAACATTGAGATGCAGCAACAAAATCATTCCTGGAAATATATGATCGTCGTCTCACTACTCATATTTGGAGATAGGTCACAGGGAGTATTCACTGATATCTATATTCATTGAGATATTGCTTATTCGTGTCTGTTGATAAATGATAAAAACTCAGATAATCATTAACTTTATCTGTATATATGTAGTGTGTTTGTTGAAAATTGGTTCTGTCCTATCAAAATAAAAGAAAATGTTAAGATGGCCTTTTGATTATATCGTCTACAACGTGAAGTCCTACTCTTTGTGATTTTGACCAAGTTTGTTCCAGCAAGTGTGTATCTTGTCTGTAAGAGGTAGACAAGTTGATTGATCCGGTCTGAATTTAATTTCTGAAAAAGTACCGGCACAGATTGTTAAACCATTTAACTAGCAAAGGGTGCAACATGTGTCCATTTCCCCATATGGTTAAACCTTTTTAAGTGTTCACAAACGAACACGCTCATTTCCTTTTTTATACCTATTCCATACACATATCCAACGTTATGCATTAATTGGTCACGTTCTAGAGTCAATAGCAACACTTAAGGAAGGAACATATGTATGGACGAGAATACATAGGAATTACTGTGTCTAGACATATGGAAAAGTGTTCCTTTCATACTAATACCATATATTAGCCATAGTGAAACAAGTTATTTGTATAATCTGACTGCCATCATGTTTGATATTGCAGGATATTTGAGACCAGACACTCGACAACTCTTACCTCATTTACTCATATCCAACAATGGCATTGAAACAATTCTTGACGTTAACTGTTTTCTAAGATGAACATTTCCTCCTGGTTATTATGGGATAATGTACTACACTAAAACCAGATTTCATCATTTAAACCCAGAAACCTAAAGATGCAACATATTGTAATTCACCGTGGATAGGTAAGACTGAAACAGTCTCTTGATACTATAAGATCATTACCCATTAATATCTGAATATGAAAGAAGACCACACACGAATGTCTATTCCCATAAGGGTACATGAACGAATAAAATGTAACGTTTATCCAGCAATCAATTGGTTTTTAAAAATTCATTATTTATTTGTGTGTCTAATTGAAACTGGTTTCCAAGCAACACAAGAGCGTATATTGGAAACTGATCCCAGAAATTCTGACAACATCGCTGGTATTGGTTATATTTCACCATCGTTAGACGCCAAACCATTATATATTTTAATGTAACAACTATTGTATTTGTATTAATATAAAACATCACGACAGGTGATGTGAATGAATCTGTATGAATCTAATGTATTTTTGAATAGGGTAGAGGATGTAATGTCTAGTTGTTTAGAGAAAGGTCTTGTATGTATCATTGTGTGGGGAATTATAGACCTTTTCTTACTTTTCCAGGAATTTAGAGAACATATCTTTGATGAAAATCTGGTTAAGTCATATACACAAAGGACAGTATGCCTCAAGTTATACTTTTTGTAATTGCAATTTTGACACAAAGACAGTTTACTGTCGAACACATGAAAATGGCCAATCGACGGTAAATGAACTTGCAAGACTTAACCGAAACATGAACATTCGTTTTATAACTCGTCTCATTGATTCAAGAGAGTTACGTAGCCATTGGTAACACTTATTTGCCTTCTTGTGAGAGCACTTCATTTCAGGAGACAAAGTCTGGTACAGCGCCTTTAGGATGCTAGGATGATTCATATTCGAAAGTTTCATTGTATTGTGTTAGTCAACATTATCAACATATTAGTCGTTTGATTCTTCGTGGAAGATGTATTCAAGGAGATCTGAGAGGTTGTATTGGACAGAAAAGGACATTTTGTCAATTGTTTTGTCAACTGTTTCTTCTAACTGTTTTAGTGCGTTAAAAATACACTGTGTTATTATCTATGAAATCCTTAAGAAATTGTCTCTTTTGTTTAGAAATATACTCCTCTAATCTAAAAAAATGACTAAGTTTTGATTGTGTAGATAGATATAGGTCATCTGATTTATGTGAACGTGTAGATTAAGCATGTCCTGTTACCTGCCCAGAATTCGAGATAACAAACTGAAGGAGTTCGGTAACCGTTGGAGATAAAGTATGCCATATGCAGCAGTAATGAATGTTTCGACCATTTGTCGATAATTTATCTAAAAACTGACACTAAACGTCTAATGCATGCAGTGTTTCTAGTATTCCACTCGCTGTTCTAAATGAACTCTTTATAAAGATGGCTGTTCATAAATATTTGTAAATTAATAGGAAAATAATGCAAGTATATTGTCGCGCTACAGCAGGTGATCATAAGGAAGTGCACCAAGGGTTCTATTTGTGTGTTTTTAAACAATATTTATTACCATTTCATAGATATGAGGATGAACAGGCTACCAAATATAATACTTAATGCTGAATAAATATGCAAATATTGGAATCAACTACTTCAATGTAATGCTATCTTTTAAGAGATGAATTCAATTACAATATCATAGGTTAATGTCACAATAAATAAAATACAGACTATTAAGATAAAATACTACTACTACTATTACTACTACTACTACTACTACTAATAATAATAATAATAATAATAATAATAAATTATTAACAAATATGTAAATGACATAAAATTACAGTTTTTGTCACTCGTTTTTTGTGTATGAATCAGAGTTCATTTTAAAAATTTACACAAGTGAATGGAGGCATTTTGCAGATTATATCCACATTTCACCTGATGAAGGAGTAAGTTATTATTCAGAACAATTTTGTTCTCATCTTTGATGGGCATTCTAGAAGTTGAGATGATGAAGAATGAAGAACAATTTTATGGATACACAACTTCTTGAGTAGAAGCCAACGAGAATGATTTACAGTGTTTATACAGCAGATGAGGTTGATCAGCTACGACGGGGTAGATTTATTTACCAATGTTCCCCGTGAAGAAGCCCTCGCCATCATCAAATCCAGAGTAGAGGAGATCCACCCCAGCCTTGATACCCACCTCTCCCCCGACAGCATCATAGACCTAATCAACGCCTGCATCGCTCAACCTACTTCACCTGGAAAGATCAACTTTACCAACAGACTCATGGGTTGCCCATGGGTTCCCCACTATCTCCTATCATCACAGAGATCTACATGACCCATCTTGAAGAAACCGCCCTCCAGACCTCTCCCATCCAACCTGCCTGCTGGTTCCGGAAGGTAGATGATACCTTTGTCATCCTTCACCCATCAGACGACCCAGACAGCCTCCTCCAACACCTAAACGCCCAACATCCCAGAATGCAGTTCACTATGGAATCAGAAAGAGACAACAAACTACCCTTTTTAGATGTCCTTATCCACAGAATTGACAACAAACTCAACACCAGCGTCTATCGAAAACCTACCCACACTGACCAGTATATCCACTTCTCCTCCAGCCATCCTGTCCAAGTCAAGAGAGGAATCATCGCAACCCTGACAAGACGTGCTAAGAACATTTGCTCAACACCTCACTCCCTGGCTACTGAACTCAACCACCTCAGACACGTCTTCCACAACTACAACAATTACCCTGCCTCCTTTGTCGACCAGACCATCAAGAACACCCTCGACCCAGTCACCAAGCCCCCACGACAAGAAGCAGCCCCCTTCTCCATCAGTCTACCCTACATAGGACCCACCAGCAAGAAGATTCAACGACTCCTCAAGCAACAAACAAACATTGATGTCACCTTCCAAAAGGGCCAGACCATCCAGAACCTATTGCAGGCCACTGGCAGACCTACATCATCAAAGAAGTCAGATCCCTCCGGAGTTGTATACCAGATAGATTGTGAGTGTGGCGACACCTACGTCGGTGAAACATCCAGACCATTGACCCTCAGAATTAAGGGACACCAAGCATCCGTCAGAAAAAATGACTCCAAGTCAGCCATCTCTGACCACACCAAAACCAACCCAGACCACAACATCAACTGGAGCAACATCAAGGTCCTAGAAAAGAACCAGGCCAACTACAAAGTAAGGAAATACCTCGAAGCCATCCACATTAATAAATAGCACCAGCCCTGAACAGAGACGAAGGATACTACATCCCAAACGCCTACCATCACTTGCTACGTTAATCACTCATATTCATATTTACCTCATCTTTAATCACCATATTGCTGTGTACATCTCCTAATTACCCTTAATTATCAATACTCATGTTGTTAAATCATCTATATCCTTAAACAAGCTCTGTTCTTAATCTCCTTAACAAGCTGTGTACATCAACCTCATCTGCTGTATAAACACTGTAAATCATTCTCTCTGGCTTCTACTCAATATGTGTACATCAAGCCTATCTACTGTAATAACAACTCAAAATCGTCTCATCCTCCTCTATTGTATAAACACTACTTGTATATAAACCCTGGGAATTTGTTCAACTGTACCACCTGCTTGACAACGACATTAGTATCTATGTCGAAACGTCGCCTATACAGAATAAAGAAGTTGTGTATCCATAAAATTGTTCTTCATTCTTCAATTTTGTTCTCTTATGTTTTCCAGTGACTTCCAATGTCAGTGCAATATCAGAAATATGTTAATATGCATAATCACGTACTTATTAGCATAGATGAAACAATATGGAGGAACTATCTTTGTGAATGAGTGTACTTTGTATAACCACCTAGGAGACCAATTAGAGAAGTTTTTATTGATAGCAACATATATTTACAACCACATTTACACAACAGACACGATTCTGGCTGAACGATTGTGAATGCTTAAGGGATTTTTGGAAATGATAAATTCGTGACATTTGCTTTACTACCCGTCGTCTTCAGGTCTATGCTGCCCATATCATCTCCTGTGTGCTAATTAAATTGAATTATCAAAGAAATGATAGAATAGTTTTCTTACATGACAAAACAAGTTGATCAAAACAATGTCCAATATTTGCACATCGTTTTAACCTTCTTCTGATGTTAACAGTTTGTGATATTTCTTTGCTGCACGTCCCCTGCATGTCTCTATTTGACTAAGTATTTTTAAAAAAAACTGGCTTTTATTTCAGCATCAAATCATTTAGAATTTTGAATATTTTGTTTGCTACAATTGTGGAGTTGCATGTCTTGACTGTCGACCTTGTCTCCTGTTGTATAATCAATTGTGATCTGATAACATTGAACATTTTAAAGGACCCTTGCAACTCTGATGATTTTATAAACATATAACTATGAAATTAGGGTAGGCGAAATATGTCTGTGTGGTCTTTCTCTGTACAATTTATAAAACATAATGAAAAAGAATTATTTAGATGGTCGGGCAGGATGCTGGAAGTGTTGTCATTTTGGGCGACCAAGCGGTTAATAACGTCGTGCTGACGGTACTTGTAGTACTGCTTATTAGCTGGGGAAATGGCTAATCAATTAACCCTCATCCTGACTTAATGCAGACGTTTGGGGTGTGCACACATCCCATATGATGAAACATCCTTTATCAGAATAATAGCTGGACAGGTTTTCCCAAAATGACTCTCTGGCTTTGACATGACAACGACTCTCTGAAAAATAACCAATTTTAACATGTTAGATGTTTTCTTTTTAATATGCTATGGGAAAATATGCATAACTTAAATCAATAAAAAATCACATTTTTTAAAATTGTGTACAGTATATTTAGATTTGGAAATCAACTTGTGCATCCAACACTGAAGCTACAAGTTTATGCAAGACAAATGATAGAAGAAAAGTGTATATTCTGTTACATGAACATGATATCACAACAAAAATATGCTGGAGAGCATTTGCACCCCAGGGGTGTGTCTGCACCCCATGCACAAGTTTGAGACAATATGTCTGAAGTTTAACAACCATAGGCCCTGGTCAGGTTCAGATACAACATCACAGATGATAGAGTTTTCACTGTGATCCTGACACACAAATCTACGGCAAGTGTTGCAGGATTTCCTATCTGCTAATCCAAGAGGCTAGGAAAGATGACACTTCGACCCTGCAAATCAGTCCCTGGTCCTTGTACTGGTCTCGGTATGTCTACCATGAAACCTAGTGCTGTAAGGGCATCTTTGACTGGTTTGTGCAGGTTCCTTTGATCTTGCACTTTCCTTTGGATAAGTAGAAGGACCAACACATTTCAAAGTTCCACGATAAACATACGACGACGACATATTGGTTTGTCAACATGCAAGGCCGGATTATTGCAAACAACAAAATAACAGAAGCTGCGATGAAGGTATTATGAGAGGATACAACGTTGCAGCATCACAAGCCATCATATCTTTATACCATAATTCCGTAGGATTTGAAGGAAAAGGAATTTTATTGTCCACGGAACAATATATCTGCTCATCAACAGTTATATCCTGACTCTGAGAGAAATTCCAAAATTTGAAGGGGAAAGTTTATTGAAACATCGAAGAAATGAAAGGGAAAGCCACTGTGACGAATGCTGAACAAGGTCTATGAGGGAAACCCAGATAACATAGGGTCCTGGTATTGGTGACAGAATGTTTAAACTTTGGGGTGTAACTGCACCCCTTCACATTTTGTATATTTATTCTTTATAGCATGTCATAAAACTGTCACACATCACTCACTTGTTTGATATATGAAAGGGAACAATGTCTAAAATCAAGAGAATCGTCAGTGTGAAGGTTTTGCAAATATTGAACTTAATACATGCATGGGGTGTAAAAACACCCCAAAGTTGAGGATGAGGGTTAATGGCTAATCAATTAATTATCATAGTTTCACTTCTTCACTGCATTGTATATGTGTTTTGGATGTCAATCATTGTCAATCTTTGCAGTATATATTGTTTTTGTTCGGTTTAAGAATAGCGATGTGGATGTGGATAATTAAGACGTGGTTTCGAATCCTGCATTGGTTTCGACCCGAAGAAAAAAACTACAAGGATTCGTATCGTGTGCTTTACATATCCTATTACCTTTATAACTCCCATCCGTTGTCACATTGTGTTATATCTTTGTGGCTGTTTCTTACCTAAATCCTTTAATTGTTTTACATTTGACGTAAGTAGATTTATGTAATGGAAGAATGAAGAGTGAAAATAACGTTATGGGGGATTTACTGTCCCAGAAGTTAAATTGATCTCTTGGGAATTCTACAAATGATTAAATCTCTTGTTGTATCATGTTACTAATTTCAACAATTGAACGTATTTATGGTTTTGAGTTTTTCGAAACCTCTGAGGGGATATTAAGCCTCAAGCAGTAGGACTTATATTGAATGTTTCTGCAAACACGTCAAAGTTTATCATATAATGTAATAATGCAATCGTCATGTAGCCTGGGACTTTTATTAAGTATCACTCTTTCTAATTTGTCTCGAATTAAACATTCTCCTTGTTTGGATGAAATTGTGTTCTATGAGATTACGTTCCTGGAGATTGTAACAATCATATTACCCTATTTATACCTAATTCACTGTAGATCGCATCTCGAAATGTAAAACACTCTCTGTCAATGACCTCAAATTATTTTGGGAAGAGTCTTTTGCGTTTCAGTGGCAACAAAATGCACTTTTCCATTTAAACTCAAATTCTGTTGGGACCTCTGCATTCTTAAGGGACAGGACAATGAGGCTATTTTATTGATAAGCAATTGCATGGGAAACAGAGAGAAAAATGAAAGTTTAAGACATGTCAACAATGTATATATTTGATGTCTCTGTTGTAGGAATCAACTGCGACTGCATATATGGTGTTATTGATAAACACATGTGCAAATTTCTCTTGAGACATAATATGAAAAATATCAACTGTTGGAGGTAATTATTCTGACACATTAATGAAACAATAAAATATCAATGATTGTTTCATGACTATAATGATAATAGGATAGAAAGGTATTAACAGTTTGGTCAATGTTACAATGCATAGACTATCAAGGCAGATTTTAAGGAGTATTTTCCAACTATAATAGTATTAGGTAAAATTGTCTCTCCAACATATTTAATCCATGGGAACAAACTTGAAAAGTTTTATAGATAAGCTCTCATAAACATTTCGAAAATAAAGAGCTTCATCTTTAAACATATCCAAACTACATTTTCACCTATTTAATGGTGGTGTATAATTGTGATCTTCAGTGTAAACTGGAGGAAAAAAAGAATCTCTCTCTCTCTCAACGTACACGTGAGTTGACGTGATTAATACTTGCTGGTAATCCCAAACCTCTATTGACAAAATGAAAACAATTCGCTCTTCGAAAACCTGCAATAATGACATCAATATTTTCACATTGTAAAATTGTAAAAGCTCGTTATGGTACGTGGTTCCCCTCTTTTCAAATTATGCTTTTCCCCATCACATTCGAATAGATATGATACCATGTACACCAAGTCAATGTATACAACCTACACGTGATAAATGCTTACTGGTAATCCCAAACCTCTATTTATCACCACAGAGTCGTGCATGATATAAACTAGGTTTATCATATTATGTAATAATACAATTGTCATGCAGCCTGGTACTTTTATTAAGTATCACTCTTTCTAATTTGTCTCGAGTTAAACATTCTCCTTGTTTGGATGAAGTTGTGTTCTATGAGATTACGTTCCTGGAGATTGTAACAATCGTATTGACCTATTTATATTTAATTCACTGGAGATCGCATCTCGAAATGTAAAACACTCTCTGTCAATGACCTCAAATTGTTTTAGGAAGAGTCTTTTGCGTTTCAGTGGCAACAAAATGCAAGTTCCATTTCAACTAAAATCCTGTTGGGACCTCTGCGTTCTTAAGGGTGTTAGTTATAAATGCTCTAACGCTGCTGTATTGACATTGTATTTTTTTTGATACCTTATTACGTGTTCTAAAGTATTGGTTTAAACTTTTACATTTTCCTAGGGATAGATATCCGAAGCAGTGTTATATTATGTTACACACCTTTGACAAGTTGACAGGAAAACTTGGGTATATTTTGTTCGGAATATTCTCTTCAAGTAATGGTTTGGTTTTGTGTGGGTGTTGGTAATGAGGAGCAATTTTTAAAAAGAATTTCATGTAAGAATCAGTGACTGTCACAAGCAATTAATATGTTCGGAAATGTATTCTAAAGGAACAAGACAATGAGGATAATTTATTGATAAGCATTTTCATGGGAAACAAAGAGAAAAATGAAAGTTTAAGACATGTCAACAATGTATATACTTGATGTCTCTGTTGTAGGAATGTGATCTCGTGGAGTGAGAAAGTGACATTTTCACTCGTGACTGCGGCACTCGTGAACATATCACTTTCTCAATCCACTCGATGAGATAGAAATGATATTCAGCAAAAACAATGGAATAGTCTCTATTTATTATATTTTCAGTGGTGAAATTTTTATCAGTTAAAATAAAGTACGTATTTTCACTGAGTGAAATGACATGCTATTCGATTAATTACAATTTACACTTTTAATCATATGACATCATCATAACAATAGGATGACATCATAAAAAGACCGCAATAAAGTATGGAGACCTTTGGCACACCAATTAATAAATTGAAGGTCATTTACGAACTATGCTTAATTTATTAAATCTAATAAATAGAACATTTGACATTTATCGTCGAATACCATGCACCACTCGTGAAAATAATCATTTCTACTTCACTGGATGAAATATACATGTATTCGACGAGAAATGTCATATTTGTCCTCTATATACAGTGTATGATGTATGTATCATTGTTGTTTTTGTGAATTTCGTTTTTCTACCAATGTGTGTAATATATGAATATCTTTGCAAAGGTAACATTTGTATATCTATTGTCATTACTCTTGCTATATAATCAGGATGTTTGGCATCATTTTTATTGCAATTTTCTGTACATGTATTTTGAGACTTAGGTGTGAGATGAATCCCGAGTAATAAGTTGTTGTTTTTTCACACCCTGCAATAAAACTCATCGTTTGATTTGGATCTTCATTGATTTCCTTTCTTAAACTCGTTATGTTCGAAACTCTTTTAATCACACAAAAAGTGTTAAATGTGACAATGCATTATTTAAATCCAAATGAATAGATTTGTTTTTGTAGGATATCAACTCCACGGAGACCTCTCAGGATGAGAATAATCAGGACGAATACAGTTTCATCAGCCTCAATACATTTAAAGTTTTGAAAAGGCGTCAATTGGCAATAGCCTTCGCTCAAAACTTCCATCTCATTGGTTTTGCATCAACTATTTTTAAAAATTAAATTGTCAGAGAATGGCTATTTCATTCGATTAACCAGTGCCGCCAAACGTTCACACATGGATGCAGATGCCATGGAACAATGGAGTAGTCTATTTAATCTATTTAGAAACAATTCTGCATTGTTATATCATCTCCAGTGGTCAATACAGAAGAGAACTTGCCCTGCACAGTGTGATTCAAACCAACTGCATCTATATGTTGCTTTATCAAGCTGTGTGCATTGAAATGTACTTGAGCTTCTGTTCATGATCAACTCTTTTGTTATGTATCCTTGTAAAGTGTTTCACATTAAACGATGATAACAGAGATGTCTTATCTTATCAGAGATCTTAACTGTAACTCGTTACTCGCCCATGACATAGTTCAACACAGTTGGTAAAGTGAGGCACCCTTTGTGTTGCCTATCCTCGTTCTTACCATGAAAATGCACGTTCAAACAAAGTAATATTTTTTCTAGTATTTGGCACACCAGGGAGTGCAAATGAACTCCGCCAGTACAGAACTGAAATTGTTATGCTACGCGTTCGGATTCAAGTCTCAAATTTTGTAATCAATCAGTGTAATTGAAAATGAATCTTAAAGCACAGTCGTTGTATTTCTTAATTACTAGAATAGACACTTCGGTTGCTAAAATTAAACATTTTGTTTTGTTTCGTGAACTTAATCTAAGATATCATCGTCAAATTTTCAGACATGGTCACTAAGGTACTCGTATATTATAATAATAGTATAGTCTAAAGCATGATTACCAGACTCTCCTGGTGTAAATGTCTAGTAAGCTGGCGACACTAAGAATCATGCACTTCGCTTTATTCACAAATAAGTGTTATTTCTGGACTGACAAATAATTAAGCTTCTCATTCTTTGCGACCTAGACAGAACAGAAAGGTTACTTCAAATCTTGTCAACTAATGTCTACAGTGATAAGTCATCACTATCGAATATCATAAGGCACTACTAACTGTGTCTAAACCGTACTTATGAATGGACTCTACACTAATAAGTGTATGAAAGTAAAAAGCATCGTGTTTGTCAAGCACATTTCATTAAATCCATGTTCCAAATAATATCTTCAATCAAGAAATTGTGTTCCTGGGTTGTTACAGCTCTCAGGTGTACAACAATCAAAGGTCTACTAGGTACAATGTTGTATTACAATGTACTTAGCTAACCCAGGCAGCGAGATAAAATCATCATCTCCGTTTCAGACTGAACTGTGCATGTCACAGGAATAATAATTAGAATCACTATCATCAACAATATTTTGATCGGATGAGGTAATTAATTATGAGACCAAATCATTTGATCTAAAATTGCTTTAATAAGAGCATTCCAGAGTCCCTCATGAATTTAAATTATTTACACGTATAAAAATTGAGGTCATGATCGTTTCTAATACAAACTTAACACATTTTAACAAAAATAAGTATTCAGAGAGTATTCTATTTACCTTTTATGGTATGAATTGTACATTGATTTTGTTTAATTCCAGATGATGTATTTATGTATATTAGTATGGAGTAGTAATGGTACGAAACCATTTACCCTATACTTTCTGATAAACGTGTTTGTTATGATTCAATAAAAATAAACTTTCCACATCCATTGAACGTGAGAAAATGTAAATATTGATTTCATGTTTCTATAACCTCAGGCGAAACAATTTCTCTTTCATGATCTACTTTGGTAATAAAATGAATCATCTTTGAACTCAAGGTTTCAAATAAGATCACACCTCAGAAAGTGAAGGATTTATTCAGCTTTAAAACAAATCAAATCCTCTTTTATATCAACTTTGATAAGAAAATCATTTAAATGTTCAAATAATGTTTTGAAATAAGACCACACCTCAAAAATTAAAACATTTAGTTTTGTTAGTTCAGACAAAGACAACAACACTTTGACGATTTTCATTTCAACTTCAGATAAAACAAAGGACCTTTCATCACCAACTTTGGTAGTACTATCTTACATGACTATTATCTGCTTCAGTCGGCTGCTAATGTCTTGTAGGAATCAACACGGAACTGAGAAAAACTGTTCACAGACTGAGACACATGATTAGTTGAAAACGATCAGAACAAAATCTACGAACTGTTATGCATAAAAGTGACATGAACGATACAACACTAAAGGATTTGAGAATAGAAAAATAACTTCTCAAATTGTTGGAAATAATCTGAAGCAAGCCTTTAGTAGGATCAAATACTTGCCCGCTACATATGATTCAATGCTATCAATAACTTTCTCGCTACATATGATTCAATGCTATCAAGAACTTTCTCGCTACATATGATTCAATGCTATCAAGAACTTTCTCGCTACATATGATTCAATGCTATCAAGAACTTTCTCGCTACATATGATTCAATGCTATCAAGAACTTTCTCACTACATATGATTCAATGCTATCAAGAACTTTCTCGCTACATATGATTCAATGCTATCAAGAACTTTCTCGCTACATATGATTCAATGCTATCAAGTACTTGCTCGCTACATATGATTCAATGCTATCAAGAACTTGCTCGCTACATATGATTCAATGCTATCAAGTACTTGCTTGCTACATATGATTCAATGCTATCAAGTACGTGCTTGCTACATGTGATTCAATGTTACCAAGTACTTGCTCGCTACAGATGATTCAATGCTATCAAGTACATGCTTGCTACATATGATTCAGTGCTATCAAGTACATGCTCGCTACATATGATTCAATGCTATCAAGTACATGCTTGCTACATATGATTCAATGTTATTAAGTACATGCTCGCTACATGTGTTTCAATGCTATCAAGTACTTGCTTGCTACATATGATTCAATGTTATTAAGTACATGCTCGCTACATATGATTCAATGCTATCAAGTACTTGCTTGCTACATATGATTCAGTGCTATCAAGTACATGCTCGCTACATATGATTCAATGCTATCAAGTACATGCTTGCTACATATGATTCAATGTTATTAAGTACATGCTCGCTACATGTGTTTCAATGCTATCAAGTACTTGCTTGCTACATATGATTCAATGTTATTAAGTACATGCTCGCTACATATGATTCAATGCTATCAAGTACTTGCTTGCTACATATGATTCAATGCTATCAAGTACTTGATTGCTACATGTGATTCAATGTTACCAAGTACTTGCTCGCTACATGTGATTCAATGTTATTAAGTACTTGCTTGCTACATATGATTCAATGCTATCAAGTACTTGCTTGCTACATATGATTCAATGCTATCAAGTACATGCTTGCTACATATGATTCAATGCTATTAAGTACTTTCTCGCTACATATGATTCAATGCTATCAAGTACATGCTCGCTACATATGATTCAATGCTATCAAGTACTTGATCGCTACATATGATTCAATGCTATCAAGTACATGCTCGCTACAATGCTGTTGAAACTATTCTCTGTTGCTTACTTGGATCAGGTTGAAAGAATATGTTCAAAACATTGAGATGAAGCAACAAAATCATTCCTATATGATCGTCGTCTAACTACTCATATTTGGAGATAGGTCACAGGGAGTATTCACTGATATCTATATTCACTGAGATTATTGTATGTTGATGAATGGTAAAAACTCAGATAATCACTAACTTTATATGTATATATGTGTTTGTTGAAAATTGGTTCTGTCCTATCACAACCTCAACAAGTCTGTATACAAACATGTTTTTTTAATGATATCAAAATAAAAGAAAATGTTAAGATGGCCTTTTGATTATATCGTCTACAACGTGAAGTCCTACTCTTTGTGATTTTTACAAAGTTTGTTCCAGTAAGTGTGTATCTTGTCTGTAAGAGGTAGACAAGTTGATTGATCCGATCTGAATTAATTTGTGAAAAAGTACCGGCACAGATTGTTAAACCATTTAACTAGCAAAGGGTGCAACATGTGTCCATTTCCCCATATGGTTAAACCTTTTAAGTGTTCACAAACGAACACGCTAATTTCCTTTTACATACCTATTCCATACACATATCCAACTTTATGCATTAATTGGTCACGTTCTAGAGTCAATAGCAACACTTAAGGAAGGAACATATGTATGGACGAGAATACATAGGAATTACTGTGTCTAGACATATGGAAAAAGTGTTCCTTTCATACTAATACCATATATTAGCCATAGTGAAACATGTTATTGGTATAATCTGACTCCCCTAATGTTTGATATTGCAGAATATTTGAGACCAGACACTCGACATTTACTACCTCATTTACCAGTATCAAACAATGCAATTTACTTATATCTAATAATGGCACAGACACAAATTTTGATGTTATCCGTGTTTTACTCCTTAAATGAATTTGTTTCCGCCTGAAATATCATAAATTCCCACATTTAACCAGATTGTATTGACATAATCTTGAGAAATGTGCAAAACGTAAACGAGTCATTGTGATATTGTCTTATATCATTTGAGAATTCTCAGTTACAGAGTGTACAGATGTTTGTCCTATTTGGGGTGTTTAGACTTATTATATAACAGAAAACCTTTACTTACCA
Source organism: Gibbula magus (assembly GCA_936450465.1). Taxonomy (NCBI): domain Eukaryota; kingdom Metazoa; phylum Mollusca; class Gastropoda; order Trochida; family Trochidae; genus Gibbula; species Gibbula magus. Next base: position 2,599,590 of record OW388300.1, on the reverse strand, counting down.
TGAACATGAAACAACTTCTCATTCATGTTCCTTTTAACATAGAATCATAGTTTTGTATACGTGACCTTTAGTAACATCAGTGTAGTTCCCAGCCCTTTCTTACAGGCCATGTGGAAGCAGATGTGGATCACTGAATTATGCACGTGAAGAAGTGAATAATATATCGTCTAATGGACTATATACACTCAGGTATTTGTGGTTTATACCTAAGACAATCATTACTGATAAATATCGTTACCAACTAGACCACAAAAGAATGTTTACTTCAATAAGGGATTATTATCGTGGGAATTAACAAATATGACACGTTGCTATCAATCATTCGCTTAACAATTAAATATCTTTATATCCTATATTATATCTTTATATTATATCATTTGTGTACAACGTCCTGTTTAGTTCTGTTATCCATTGTGAACATGCAGTGATCTCTTGAGCACGAAATATAGAATAGAAGACGAAAGAATAGCAATATCCCCAATCTATTCTCGATGTTCGCACATTACTACTGCTGAATTCTATTGATCAAGCGATAATTTTGACTGTTGTATTTATAAGCATTATTTATTAGGGTGTCTTATTGAAACTGGTTTCCTAGCAACAGTGCGTACATTGCTGGTTGATCTGAGACATTCTCGTTGACATCACTTCCGGTATGAGTTATATTTCACATTTTGTTATATCGTCTAATAGCAACAATATTGTATTTGTATTAAGAATGTTAAACAGTACACACTATCGTGAATGTATCTCTATGTGTACATTATCTTTCTTTCGGGTTGATGATGTGTGTTTTTAAGCATATACACAATTTAATAATGGTGACATGAATACATGGCTTGGGGTATTCCTTTAACAGGTCAAACAAATATTTAGGTAATGCAAGTTAGATAATATAGCATGAATTTTAATTATTCCTTTTGATTTGTTACTGTAGAAATTGAAGGAATAAGGTTACTCTTTATAGCTGATAGTGACGGTGTACTCTAGAAGTGTCATCCTGAAAACAGGACTGAATGGTACTTACCAAGCAACTTAAACTGCAGTTGGACCATGCTTACAAGGATGCTCCTCACTTTTCTCAAAGAAAGTGGAGGGAGAAACATTTGCCTTGGCAAGCCTCAAGCTATTTTGAATCTGGAAAATAAAGTTTGTATTGTTCCTGCAATTATATTTATTTTATTAATAAGAAATAAAACAACAAATAAACCTTTTGATGCACATACCTTAGTTGGATAAACATGACTTACATTTATTCATGCGATCATTAAGAATATTAATATTGTCACATCTGTGCAACTTTGAGGTTAATTGTGAGCTATACTGAAGATGGGTTTAATAGATGTATTCGATGATGTATTATTCGCATTCGTCCGGAAGTGAAATATGTTAGTATCATTCATGTATTCCTGAAACAATGATATAATGTATGATGTGAAAGCTGACGATGATGTCATACCACATGCAGATGCAACATCTGACAAGGAAATTAAACCCACTATTATCTTGTTCTTTGTTTTTATTATTTAAATATTGATATTGAAATATTGAAGCTTTTTACGGCATTAATTTTCTTAACTTGATATAAGATTCACTTGTGTTATTCAAAGTGATCTTAAAATGTCCAATATCAATATCGAGTATGATCAAGTGGTTATCTCTTTATCTTATTTAATCCAATTATCAAGAATTAAGGGCATGTTTACAACGAAAAGGTTTGGGTTTTTTTTATCGTGGGTAATGTTTGATAAAAGGATCAATATTAATTCACCTTTACATGCTTTGCCTTGTGTGCCGATACAAAAATAGAACTGTCTATGCTTATATTTTATCTGCATGTTGGTATGTAGGTTACACATGACTCTGTTATCAACCCACATCAGAAAATACAACTTGTTTTATTTGTACTTTAAAATTTAGTACGCAGGCTTGACTCATTTATTAATATGTTATATAAATTCACGACCATCGTGTATATCATGTACAAGTGCATAACAGTTTTAATAAAATGATCATCATTCGTACTTGTTGTCAGTATTACTCGGCAAGAGAGACTATATCAGCCCACATTATTACTAAATACATGATCAGATAGATCGAACGAAAAGTTAATAACTTTAAATAAATTCTGTTTATTTACCATTACTCGTGCAATACAAAAATTCACATTCGTTTCGTAAAATCATATGACACACTTTCTCGGAACAAAATTAAAGTGACACTGAACCTTTCCCAGATTGTTAGGAAGTAAATAATGAGATAGATTGAAAGAAAAGTTAATTTCTTTTAATAACACTGTTTATTACATATTGAACGATGATGACACGTATCGATGAAATCAAACAAACAAACCACAAACATGAACGTATTGTTTCTCTTAAATGATATTATTAAGTTCAAATTAATAAAAGCCTTCTGATATGTTATATTAATTGCTTCGTGACATATAAATGAGTCATATATCACCATGAACCAGACGTAGTTCAAAATCTGACTTTAGCTAACTACAGCTATGACATTTGTTTCTGTACCTTTTTTTAGCCCTAGCTTTTAAATACGTCATGCATCTGTTAAAACCCATTCATTAAAATCTTTTCACATACTCCAAGGACAGTATGCCTCAAGTTATATTGTTTTTGTAATTGCAACTTTGACACAAACACAGTGTACCGGTGAAGTTTTTCTTTCCACGAATCTAATATCCGGTATGACCACAGGCAAACACATTTCAAACGTTTTGTAGACACCTATATTTGGTTTGTAGAATCTGACAAACTTGACTTGACTTCCCACGACATACCGATACATTAACAAAATTATAAACAATACTCATATATATATATATATATATATATATATATATTCATAACATATTAACGTTTGTTCAAAATGTTACTACAGCATAAAAATCATAAACAATACTTTCTTTAAGATGGTAAGACTATTCATATTCCATTAAATTTCACTATATTCTTTACATCTTTTATTAAAAAACTAGTATTATAAATTTTAATTTCATTACGGAAGTTATTACATCTTATTTTGTAATCAACATTATCATTATTTTAAATCAATATGAGTCGCCGTGGAAGTTGTGTTAAGGGGGACATACAGTTTTGTCAATTATATTGTTGTGTCAACTGTTTCTGTTATTGAGGAGAGTGTTTTTTAAACGTTCACCTCAACGTATGTTTATATGGTAGTCACCAAAGGTTTTTAAAAGAAGCTTTAATCAATTCCCAGAAAAATCACTTGTAATCAATGTTCTATTTTCATATGGCGCTACTGATAATTACTTTTTGCATTTCTTACGATGTCAATCTATTTCATTGTGTTAAAAATACGCTATTATTATCTTCGAAATCTTTAGATTATCAACTGTCTATTTTGGTTAGATATCTACTCCTCTTATCTCAAATGTGACTTATTATTGATTGTGTATATAAATATAGGTCTTCTTATTCATGGGAACGTGTAGATAAATCACGTCCTGTTACTTACTTCAAATTCGAGATAACAATTCGAGAGAGTTTTATGACTTTTTCAAATAGACCTACAGTACATAATATGAAGCCGGAATGAAATGTATATTGTAATTTTTTGTCAATTTCTTTAAAAAAGTATGCTAAACTTCTCATGCATACAGTATTTATATAGTTTATCTCGCTGTTCTAAATTAACTCTTTATAAATATGGCTGTTCATAAATATTTCAAAATTAATGGAAATAAAATGAAAACGAATGGTTGTGTTACAGCAGGTGGTCGTTATGCATTGAACCGAGGCTTATATTCGTGATTTGTGTGTGCGTGTTTAATATTGAATTTAATGATGAATAATACTCTGAATACTGTAATCAACAAAGTCAATGTAATGTAATCTTTTATGAGATGCCTCCATTAAAATGACATGCGTTAACGTTCGACTTCTAATTAGCCAATATGAGAATATATGGAGTAAATATTATGCCGATATCCACTTTGAATGAGCATACTTTGTGTAGACACTCAGGGGACCTATAAGAGAAAATTTTAATGATAGCACAATATTTGTATCATCACATTTACACAGCAATCACAATTCTGGCTAAACATTTGTGAATACTTGAGGGATTTTGGAAATGATAAATTTCGTGATATTTGCTTTACTACCCGTCGTCTCGAGGTCTTTACTGCCCAAATCGTCTTCTGTGTGCTAATTTGATTGGATCATCATAGAAATAATATTTTGAATAGTTGTTTTGGAAAAAAAGCGCCAAAAGTTTGGATCAAAACAAAGTCAAATGTTAGCACATCGTTTTGTTCTTTGTCTGATGTTAACAGTTTGTGAAACTTCTTTGCTGCAAGTCGCCAGGGCGTCTAAACTGTCGACACTGTCTCCTTTTGGGTAATCGAATTTGATTTGATACAAATAGAAATTTAAAAGGAATCAAGTTTTGCTTCTCAGAGTTCTGATGAATTTATGAACATGCCATCAAACAAGTTAATAAAACATGCATTATCGGCTATATGTTCATGTATGGTTTACGATAATCAACATGTTTCTTCTTTCTTTAAAAATCTTCTTAATCCAAAATGGGATGAGAAACATTTTCTAATCGGTTATCCGTTTGGAGATTTGTAATTAATGAATTATTGAGGGACAACATCTGTCATTCTAAGATAAGCTCTTCACGCCATTGCATAGGGTAATCAATAATGAGACCAAATGTGCTTTGTATTCTATAACATGATAATTCCCGAATCTCTAATGAATGTATATTATGTAGATGTATCAAAATGAAGGTCATGATCGTGTAATCAAAACCTTTCAAAACGACTCCAATAGTCAGTATTCAGAGCAAACCTTATTGGTATAAAATTAACATTGATTTTGTTTAATTTCAGATGATGCAGTTATGGATATCATAATGGAGTATTAAAGGTAAACTAAACAATTATCGTATATTATTATAGTTTTGAATAAACGTTTATGTTATGATTCAATGAAAATAAACTAAATATGTCTTATGATAAATGTGTATGAAAATATTGATTCCAGATGTTTGTAACTTCAGGCAACACAACTTTGCTTTCATGATCCACTTGGATATAACATGAACAACTTTTAAACTCATATTTTTGAACAAGATCACACATCAGAAATATTAATTCTGCTTTTGAACTAAACAAAAACCCACATCCTTTTTCATGATGAAGTTAATACAACTTATTTACATTTCCAAATCATTTTCCAACCAAGATCACGTCCCGGAAAATAAACTTGTTATTTCGGGTTTTCTTGATTAGATTAAACAAATCCACTTCCATTTTCATTTCCACTTTGGCACTACTATGTTACATGACTACTGCCTGCATCAGTCCGCTGGTACTGTCCTGTAGGAATCAACAGGAAGCTGAAACAAACCTTTCACTGACTAAAACACATAATTAGTAGACAATTATCAGAACACAATCCGTCAAATTGATATACATATAGGCGACATGAAAGATACAACACTTAAGTATTGGAAAATAGAAAAATAACTTCTTCAAAATTTGAGTTACTCTAAAAGTTTGATATAATCTGAAACAAGCCTTAAGTAGGATCAAGCTTTTTCTCATGACATATGCTATTCTGCTATCAAACAAGTTTCAATGAGATTATCACGTTTGTGCCTATAATGTTCAAAACAACATCAAATATTGTGTTAGACAACAATCGTATAATACACAACAGGAAATAATATCCTTTTACATCAGATGGTTGATGAAACAATGTCCTTTTTCCTGCTTTGGTGGGCTACAGTGTGTATACATACACTCCCATTGTACAGTGTCTTCAGAAGTGTGGGGGAAAACAGTTACAACCAACAACTAAACTGACTTGCAAAAGAAACGCAACCAAACCATTTTTGGTCCCAAATCAAACAAACGCATATTATAATATTATTAATCGAAAAAACATACATTTGGAAGGGTATTTCAGTAAAAAAATAAACATTAATTGACGTGACGTAAAGGGTCAATTGTGCAGTTTTCGATCATCAGGTTTTTTAAAACATTGAATAGAATAAGGATATTTTAAACTTAACGGTGTAAGAAGGCTTACAAACACATGAGGAAAAGGCCAAGTCTCTAGTGTTAATGGCCGAGGTTGGAATTGCAAAAGTTGTTTCAATGGGTGACAAGTCAGCAGATCAGTCTTTCTACGGCGTGGATAACATGGTTTTCCACTCAGTGGCTTGTACGTACTGCTGCCAGTTGGTCTGTAAAATTTAGCGAGTCTGGCTATTGTAGACTTGGTGCAATCCATGATTAGGCAACTTGGTTAAGCGTCGCTCCAACCTGCAGGATGCAAATTGTTCTCTCTTTTTCTGTAGCACTTTAAAAAACTAAGGTTCGTTGATTGCAATCGGATATTTTAATGCAAAACCTCCATTCTGTTGATGTTTTGTACCCAAATTTCCTTTGGTTAACTTTGTACACAATCTGAAAGTTTTAACCAATAAGTTCATTTTTCTCTAAAATTACGAAGAAAATGTGCATTTGCGTACAAGGAATGTACAGGTTATATTAAAAGACATGTTTAAAGTGTTTTCAATCGATCAGCTTCGTTCCTCGAACATTAATAACCTTTTGTATTTTGGTGGCGTTTCTTTTGCAAGTCAGTTTATTTTGCAACTATTTCCTTTGCTTACTGAGTTCAGGTTTGATTTTAAAGGTGCACTCCGGCAAATGTTTTACCCTTTTCACTCTTAACTATTCTGAAACGTTAACAATATACATTACCTATTGGTTAAAATTTTAAAAATAATAAAAAAATAAATTTAAAGTTATATTTGAAAAACGTTTTTTTGGTGTGAAGTTTAGTGGTACGCAAAAACAGTAAGTCGTCACGTGACTTCCGGTAATCGCATGTAACACGACAACACGGTGGATCATGGAGGTCGGTATGGCCACTCAAGCGACTGAGAAAACTTTCATGGTATGTGGACGTAATATTGTTTTCCATGGGTACATGTGGTGTATATATTGATTGATGTACAAGTGAATACGCATTGAACATTTCAAATATGTCATCATGTTGAGAATATGTATGTTCGTAATAATAATTCAAGTTCGAAGTTCGGTCATCTGTAGTTCACTGTTCCGCGCATTACGAATCGCAATCGCTGAATCAACTGTTGATTCGTTGAACAATGACTTTTATAAGACAATACTGTTTTGAGTTTATGTAAGACATCGGTAAGGTAAAATTGTACCATCACACTACCGGTACGAGTACGAGCCTTCGTCGTGTAAAATGAATGCAAAATTTATTATGGATCTACAAAGTCTCTTCCACTTCGCCACCTTGTCAACCGAATACCGTAAATCCTTGAATAATTGCCCGGTCTAATGAAACATTCCTCGTTGATATACATAATTGCATGCCGAGTTAAATTTAGCAAATGTAAACAAACTAGTACATGGTAGTCTCCAGCTATAATCTCCTTTTTAGAAATAATTCCGGCATATCTATGTGACTTTCAACCTCACGGCAAGAGCTTTATTTACAATATATTTACAACTTAAAATCTACCCGATTATTCAAGGATTTACGGTAATAACTGTTCCTGTGTTTTGATTATCAGCAAATTCTTGATTAATAACTACGTTTGTCTTTTCTTTGGAAATACTGAAAATAAATCCAATTAGATAGGCTACCAAAGGGGTAAGACTTAATAATTATTAACTAAAAGCAAAATTGTATTTAAATTGGTGCAAGTATTATGTTGTGATATACTATCTGATCATCTGTCATTTGCTATTGACTAGATTCAATGAAAACATACTTTTATATTTAATGCTTGCATCAATTAGGGCCAAAGTCATGTATTTTTTAATGACTTGTTAAAAATAAAGTAAAATTGATTTTGCAGAAGGAGGCAGAGAAAGACACTCCGAAAGGAGCAATGAATAGAGGGGCGGGTCCAGCTTGTTACAGCAGTTGACTAGAAGAGGGCGGGTGAAGACATTTGGCAGTATTTACGTGTTCCTACAAACCTGAGGCTTGACGTGCACATTTCAAAACCTAAATATATTTGATTATCCACAAATTACGATCAAATAATAAAGTGTGAAAGCGTCCCACTCACCTCTCGAGTCGCGTATCTCTACTAGTGGATTCCTACTGGCACAGTACCGGTGCTCCGACACTGTGACAGGTGACATGCGTCGAGGTTTGGGAGAAAATGACCGTCCTTCAAGTTTGTCCTACGGCAAAGTTGAAATATTTGTGTCTTTGATGGTTGCTCGCTGTAGATCTTTTATTAATATGACTGTCGATTGTCTGAAGGCTCCGTCGGATTGTCGTCGGTGCTTTCGCTACACGTTTGTTTACTGCACTGTGAGGAGTTGGTGGTGGAAGTGGTGTACACGCGTCAATCATTTCCGGTTTAGCCGCCATATTTATGGAAACGTTTCCATAATTTAGATGACAGATTTTAGCGGTGATTTTCTTGAAAACCCGTCGACAAATTTTTGCCATTTTTTGTGGAAGTGTCTGAATAGTAGAAATGAACAAATCCATGTTAAATAATTGCAGGAAAACCTTCTAGTTTAAAAGTGGAAAATATGCCGGAGTGCACTTTTAACGATCAACATTAACACACAGCATCATATGTAGTCCTACGTAATTTATAGATTGGTCACAGGGAGTATTCACTGATATTTATATTCATTGAAGGATAGAAATTGCTTATTTTTGCCTGCTGATTTACGATAAAATGTGAAATATTCATTAACTTATTACTCTATTTGTATACATTTTGTGTTTTTGTGTTTACGTGTTTGCTTAAAGTTGGCTCTATCATATCACGACTTCTACCTCAACAACTCTGAACAAAATAGTGTTGTTATTGATATTGAAATAAAAGAATATGTTAAGAAGGTCTTATGATTGTATCGTCTACATTGTGACGTCATACCCTTTGTTATTTTGTACATTGTAAAAGTACCGACACAGATTTGGGATATTACTTCTATGTAGGCCTATCCATTTCCCCATACGGTTATACCTTTTTAAGTGTTCGCAAGCGAACACGTTCCTTTCCTATTATATTCATAGTCCATGCACATATCCTACTTTATGTCTTGGTCACTATCTACATTCAATGGCAACACTTAAAGAAGGGATATATGTATGGACAAGAATACATAGGAATTACAATGTCTAGACATATGGTAAATTGTTCCTTTCATACTAATACCATATATTAGCCATAGTGAAACAAGTTATTAATATAATCTGACTCCAATGATGTTTGGTATTGTAGGATATTTGAGATGAAACACTGGACAACTCTTACCTCATTTACTCATATCCAACAATGGCATTGACACAATTATTGACGTTAACTGTTTTCTAAGATGAAATTTTCCTCCTGGTTAATTATGGGATAATGTACCACACTAAAACCAGATTTCATCACTTAAACCCAGAAACCCAAAGATGCAACATAGTGTTATCCACCGTGGATAGATAAGACTGAAACAGACTATTGATGCACCTTCAATTTAGTTTCTAATATTTGAAACATTGTTAGTTTCTGAGGAATATGCCTTTTAAACATTTGGAGATAGGTCAGTGAAATATGGTTTTCTGGTTTGGTTTATGACATCCTGTATAAAGCTTCATCATCGATTAAAGTACATTATCCCAACAATTTCTTGTATCAACATAATATCTTCATTCATCAACTTTTACCGTAAGAACCAAACTTGATGTCCAGAAAAAAACTTTGAAATAACAAACTCAGCATTAAGTATCTACTCTCATGAATCTTTACGAGATATGTCGTCATAAGAGGCATTCGGAATAGGCTTTGACTCCTTTAAAAAGTTGGTATCGTTTAGTTTGCCTGCAACCTGAACCGAAACATGAACATTCGTTTTATAACTCGTCTCATTGATTCAAGAGAGTTACTTAGCAATTGGTAACACTTATTTGCCTTCTTGTGAGAGCACTTCATTTCAGGAGGCAGAGCCTGCTACAGCGCCTTTAAGATGTTAGGATGATTCATATTCGAAAGTTCCATTTTATTTTGTTTGTCAACATTATCTTTATTTATAATAGTCGTTTGGTTCTTCGTGGAAGATGTATTCAAGGAGATCTGTGAGGTTGTATTGGACAGAAAAGGAAATTTTGTCAATTGTTTTGTCAAGTGTTTCTTTTATGTGGGGCAGTTTTTCTAACTCACGCCTCGACTTATGTTAGGCATCGTTTATGTTTTATATGGTGGTCATTTATTTCAAGGTAAACTAACATTGCAATTAAGAGTAGATATAACCTTGCGTTGATTTCTAATTCCATTTTTTTTTAAAGAAGGTTTTATCAATTCTTAAAATAATAAATTGTAATCAATGTTCTGTATAAACCTGGTGCTACCGATTATTATTAAGCTATTTATCTATTTTAGTGCGTTAAACATACCCAGTGTTGTTATCTATGAAATCCATAAGAAATTGTCTCTTTTGTTTAGAAATATACTCCTCTAATCTAAAAAATTACTAAGTTTTGATTGAGTATATAGATATACGTCATCTGATTTATGTGAACGTGTAGATTAAGCATGTCCTGTTACTTACTCTTAATTCGAGATTACAAACTGAGAGAGTTCGGTAACCGTTGGAGATAAAGTATGCCATATGCAGCAGTAATGAATGTTTCGACCATTTGTCGATAATTTATCTAAAAACTGACACTAAACGTCTAATGCATGCAGTGTTTATATTATTCAACTCGCTGTTCTAAATGAACTCTATATAAAGATGGCTGTTCATAAATATTTGTAAATTAATAGGAAAATAATGCAAGTTTATTGTCGCGCTACAGCAGGTGACCATAATGAATTGCACCAAGGGTTCTATTTATTACCATTTCATAGATACGAGGATGAACAGGCTACCAAATATTGAACTTAATGCTGAATAAATATGCAAATATTGGAATCAACTACTTCAATGTAATGCAATCTTTTAAGAGATGAATTCAATTACAATATCTTACACCACTAGGGAAAGTTATATCCTTTGTTCTGACGAGTCTTTTTTCTGGATAACCGACTCTAACCTCGGTTATCTGCTTGTGTTGAGGTAGGTTTTCTTGGTTATGTACGCGTCCGAGGTAGTTATTTGAAGGCGGTTATATCTTTGCCAAAACATTTTTTAAAACTCTCGGGCAGATACCGTGCGTTCTCGGCTTCGCCTCGAACTTGGTATCTTCCCTCGAAAATTACACATTGCCAATTTTCGAATATTGCCTCTCGGCTTCGCCTCTAGTCAATATTCGAAAATTCCCAATGTCAGATGGTTTTCTGAATTTGAAAACTACCTCGAAATAACTACTTCAGTTTGTACATAACCAAAATAACCTACCTCAACAAATACAGTTGTAAGGTATGATCATTGATCTTGGACATTACCTCTCAACATACCATGGATAACATTCTGGCGCCTGAGCATAAATGAAAGTTAAAATATGGCAATACTGACTTAAGAAAACACACAACACACATTTGAAGCATTTTAATTGAAGTAAACCACCGTTTTCAAATTACATGTTTGCTTTTTGACATTTTCATGTGACTTGGCCGCGATCTTGTTCCACTGTGTATATAGCACCGACGGGTCTTCGTTCCTCGTAATCTGTTTTCAAATAGGTTCACAGAACTGAAAAAGAACAGGAAAAGGTAAACTTTAGTCAATAAATATCGAAACGTTAACACATTCAAATCCAAATTAAAATGAAGAGGTGCACTTGGACATTTAAATGTATTCATGTATTACGAACATTTACTTTTTACTTTTTCCTAAACGTATAATTTAAACTGTTAAAAATGCGCCAAAACTAGATAGAAATGTATGCAAACGTCTACTGTACAAATACTTTTCACTCAACTTGCAGAAAACCGAAACTACATGTCCCATTTACAAACACGGTCGTTAAGGGCCTATTTAACGTTATGAAACCAAACTTAAGTCTTTGTCTGTTCAACATAACATTCCAAAATGTGTCGCGAGTCAATCGCGGTACATTGTCCGGATTTCGATCAGATATGAGTTTTGCCTTCATATCCTCAACATACTGACTAAGTCGACTATCATCATAATGGTAGTTTTCGGTAACGGTCGGTACTCGGTAAATTACACAATTTATAACGTTTGGAATATGTGATCCCCAACAACAACAGTTCAAATAAATAAAAATACGGTAGAGAGTTGTTTAGCGTCACATGGCAATGTTTCAGTCACTACAGCGGGAAATAGGCCTACTTGATTTTCTTGCTAACATGTATAACATAACGAATTGTAAAACATACTGTTTTGTGAATGTTTAATTCGAACTTCACAAACATTTACATACTGCAGTGGTGCTCACCTTTTATTTATGTCTTTTTCCAAACTCTTTTGTCTTTCTTCAGGGTATTTTCTGGAATAGCATATGCCACTTTGTCATACATCTAAATAAGAATTATGAAAACTTGGATTATCGTCGCTCTTTGGAATTTCCACTCTCTTTAGCTGCCATTCTGCTTCCATGTCCTGCGACGACCTCACCATATCTTCTTCTGAATCCAAATGCATCTTGCCACACCTCAGTACAATGTGTTGACAATCTTGCACGAGAATCCCGTGCGTTTCCGCTAGTTGTTACCACGTGGTCGCTGAGTGTTGCGTTTAGATGTACTGTATGATGGGGCGGGAAAAATAACTGACCTAGGGCAGGTTATTTAATAAGAAATAATGAAACTATACTTTTGTTGATGCTTTTAATCACACATAATAAGCTACAAGCGTAATAGATAAGTATGCCCACGTGGTGTAAGGCATTTAATCACCCTCACAACGGTAGTTATTGAAATAAACTCTGCTCGGGCAAAGCCCTCGCAGAGTTGATTTCAATAACTACCTCGTGAGGGTGATTAACCTTAACATAGGTTAATGTCACAATAACTAAAATATAGACTATTAAGATAAAGACAATTATTAACAAATATGTAAATGACTAATACAATTACAGTTTTTGTCACTCGATATTTTGTGTGTATGAATCAGAGTTCATTTTCAAAATGTACACCCGGGAATGGAGGCATTTTGCAGATTATACCCGAATTTCACCTGCTAAAGGAGTAAGGTATTATTCAGAAAAATCTTGTTCTCTTATGTGTTCGTATTGCCCTCCAGTGACTTACTTAGTCAATATCAGAAATATGTTATTATGCATAATCACGGACTTATAACATAGATGAAACAATATGGAGGAAATATCTTTGTGAATGAGAGTACTTTGTGTAACCACCTACTAGACCAATTAGAGAAGTTTTTATTGATAGCAAAATATATTTACAACCACATTTACACACCAGACACGATTCTGGCTGAACATTTGTGACTGGTTAAGGGATTTTTGGAATGACATAATTTCGTGACATTTGCTTTTCTACCCGTCGTCTTCAGGTCTATACTGCCCATATCGTCTCATGTGTGCTAATTAATTTGAATTATCAAGGAAATGATAGAATAGTTTTCTTACATGACAAAACAAGTTGATCAATACAATGTCCAATATTTGCACATCGTTTTAACCTTCTTCTGGTGTTAACAGTTTGTGATATTTCTTTGCTGCACGTCGCTTGCTTGTCTTGACTGTCGACCTTGTCTCCTGTTGGATAATCAATTTTGATCTGATAACATTGAACATTTTAAAGGAGCTATGCATCTCTGATGATTTTATAAACATATTACTATGAAATTACATAAAGCATGTAGTGTAGGCGAAATATGTCTGTGTGGTCTTTCTTTGTACAATTTATAAAACATAATGAAACATAATTATTTAGATGGTCGGGCAGGATGCTGAAAGTGTTGTCATTTTGGGCGACCAACCGGTTAATAACATCGTGCTGACGGTACTGGTAGTACTGCTGATTAGTTTGGGAAATGGCTACCATGAAACCTATTGTTTAAAGGGTATCTTTGACTGGTTTGTGCAGGTTCCTTTGATCTTGCACTTTCCTTTGGATTAGTAGAATGACCAACACATTTCAAAGTTCCAGGATAAACATACGATGACGACGTCTTGGTTTGTCACCATGCAAGGCCGGATTATTGCAAACATTACAATAACAGAAGCTGCGATGAAAGGATTATGAGAGGATACAACGTTGCAGCATCACAAGCCATCATATCTTTATACCATAATTCCGTAGGATTTGAAGGAAAAGGAATTGTATTGTCCACGGAACAATATATCTGCTCATCAACAGTTATATCCTGACTCTGAGAGAACTTCCAAAATTTGAAGGGGAAAGTTTATTGAAACATCGAAGAAATGAAAGGGAAAGCCACTGTGGCGAATGCTGAACAAGGTCTATGAGGGAAACCCAGATAATATAGGGTCCTGGTATTGGTGACAGAATTTTTAAACGTTGGGGTGTAACTGCACCCCTTCACATTTTGTATATTTATTCTTTATAGCATGTCATAAAACTGCCGCACATCACTCACCTGTTTGATATATGAAAGGGAACAATGTCTAAAATCAAGAGAATCGTCAGTGTGAAGGTTTTGGAAATATTGAACTTAATACATGCATGGGGTGTAAAAACACCCCAAAGTTGAGGATGAGGGTTAATGGCTAATCAATTAATTATCATAGTTTCACTTCTTCACTTACTGTATATGTGTTTTGGAAGTCAATCATTGTCACTCTGTGCAGTATATATTGTTTTTGTTCGATTTAAGAATAGCGATGTGGATGTGGATAATTAAGACGTGGTTTCGAATCCTGCATTGGTTTCGACCCGAAGAAAAAAACTACAAGGATTTGTATCGTGTGCTTTACATATCCTATTACCTTTATAACTCCCATCCGTTGTCACTTTGTGTTATATCTTTGTGACTGCTTCTTACCTAAATCCTTTAATTGTTTTACAGTTGACGTAAGTAGATTTATGTAAAGGAAGAATGAAGAGTGAAAAAAACGTTATGGGGGATTTACTGTCCAAGAAGTTAAATTGATCTCTTGGGAATTCTACAAATGATTAAATCTCTTGTTGTATCATGTTACTCATTTCAACAATTGAACGTATTTATGGTTTTGAGTTTTTCGAAACCTCTGAGGGGATAATACGTCTCAAGCAGTAGGACTTCTATTGAATGTTTCTTCAAACACGTCACAGTTTATCATATAATGTAATAATGCAATCGTCATGTAGCCTGGTACTTTTATTAAGTATCACTCTTTCTAATTTGTCTCGAATTAAACATTCTCCTTGTTTGGATGAAGTTGTGTTCTATGAGATTACGTTCCTGGAGATTGTAACAATCGTATTGCCCTATTTATACCTAATTCACTGGAGATCGCATCTCGAAATGTAAAACACTCTCTGTCAATGACCTCAAATTATTTTGGGAAGAGTCGTTTGCGTTTCAGTGGCAACAAAATGCACTTTTCCATTTAAACTCAAATTCTGTTGGGACCTCGGCATTCTTAAGGGACAGGACAATGAGGCTATTTTATTGATAAGCAATTGCATGGGAAACAGAGAGAAAAATGAAAGTTTAAGACATGTCAACAATGTATATACTTGATGTCTCTGTTGTAGGAATGAACTGCGACTGCATATATGGTTTTATTGATATACACAAGTGCAAATTTCTCTTGAGACATAATATGAAAAATATCAACTGTTGGAGGTAATTATTCTGACACATTAATGAAATTATAACATATCAATGATTGTTTCATGACTATAATGATAATAGGATAGAAAGGTATTAACAGTTTGGTCAATGTTACAATGCATAGAATATCAAGGCAGATTTTAAGGAGTATTTTCCAACTATAATAGTATTAGGTAGAATTATCTCTCCACATATTTAATCCATGGGAACAAACTTGTAAAATTTTATAGATTAGCTCTCATAAACATTTCGAAAATAAAGACCATCATCTTTAAACATATCCAAACTATCCATATCTCCAACCGACTGTAAATATATGTATATCCTCCAATTTGTAAAGTGTACATTTTCACCTATTTAATGTATTTGTATAATTGTGATATTCGGTGTAAACTGGAGGAAATAAAGACTCTCTCTCTCTCAACGTACACGTGAGTTGACGTGATTAATACTTGCTGGTAATCCCAAATCTCTATTTATCACCACAGCGTCGTGCATGGAAGAAACTAGGAATGAAAAACGAGTCAATGCAAATAGTACTCTGGTATGAGGTGCACGCGTAGAACATGCTTTCCTCAACCCCACAGACTTATACGCCCTTTTATTATATTTTAAAGGGTGAAATATGGCATTTATCAGTTAAAATAAAATACGTATACAGAGTGAAATGACATGTTATTTTATTCAGTGAAATTACACTTTAAATCGTAACAGTAGGATGACATCATAGAAAGAGTAAGCGACCATTGGCACACCAATTAATAAATTGAAGGTCATTTACGAACTATGCTTTATTAAATCTAATAATTAGAACATTTGACATTTATCGCCAAATACCATTCGCCACTCGTGAAAATAATCATTTCTACTTCACTGGATGAAATATACATGTATTCGACGAGAAATGTCATATTTGTCCTCTATATACAGTGTATGATGTATGTATCATTGTTGTTTTTGCGAATTCCGTTCCCCTTCCTATGGGTATAATTTATGAATATCTTTGCAAAGGTAACATTTGTCTATCTATTGTCATTACTCTTGATATTTAATCAGGATGTTTGGTAATAAGTTGTAATTTTTTCACACCCTGCAATAAAACTCATCGTTTGATTTGGATCTTCATTGATTTCCTTTCTTAAACTCGTTATGCTCGCAACTCTTTTAATCACACAAAAAATGTTAAATGTGACAATACATTTATTTAAATCCCGATGAATAGATTTGTTTATGTAGTATATCAACTCCATGGAGATCTCTCAGGATGAGAACAATCAGGACGATTACAGTTTTATCAGCTTTTATTCATTTAAAGTTTACAAAAGGCGTCAATTTGCAATACCATTCGCTCAAAATTTCCATCTCATTCGTTTTGCATCAACTATTGTTTTGAATTAAATTGTCAGAGAATGACTATTTCATTAAATTAACCAGTGCCGCCAAACGTTCACACATGGATGCAGATGCCATGGAACAATGGAGTAGTCGATTTAATCTATTTAGAAACCATTCTGCATTGTTATTCCATCTCCAGTGGTCAATAAAGAAGAGAACTTGCCCTGCACAGTGTGTTTCAAACCAACTGCATCTATATGTTGCCTTATCAATCTGTGTGCATTGAAATGTACTGGTGCTTCTGTTCATGATCAACTCTTTAGTTATGTATCCTTGTAAAGTGTTTCACATTAAACGATGATAACAGAGATGTCTTATCTTATCAGAGATCTTAACTGTAACTCGTTACTCGCCCATGACATAGTTCAACACAGTTGGTAAAGTGAGGCACCCTTTGTGTTTGCTATCCTCGAACTTACCATGAAAATGCACGTTCTAACAAAGTCACATTTTTTCTAGTTTTTGGCTCACCAGGGAGTGCAAATGAACTCCGCCAGTACAGAACATTACATATTAAAATTGTTATGCTTCGCGTTCAGATTCAAGTCTCAAATTTTGTAATCAATCATTGTAACTGTAAACGAATCTTAAAGCACAGTCGTTGTATTTCTTAATTACTAGAATAGACACTTCGTTTGCTAAAATTAAACAATTTTTTGTTTCGTGAACTAAATCAAGTTAGAGGCACTCAAAATTGAGATATCATCGGCAGATTTTCAGACATGGTCAATAAGGTACTCGTATATTTTAATAATAGTATAGTCTAAAGCGTGATTACCAGACTCTCCTGGTGTAAATGTCTAATAACCTGGCGACACTATGAACCATGCACTTCGCTATATTCACTAATAAGTGTTATTTCTGGACTGACAAATTAATAAGCTTCTCAGGCTTTGCGACCTAGACAGAACAGAAAGGTTATTTCAAATCTTGTCAACTTATGTCTACAGTGATAAGTCATCACTATCGAAAATCATAAGGCACTACTAACCTTGTTTAAACCGTACTAATGCATGGACTCTACTCTAATAAGTGTATTAAAGTAAAACGCATCGTGTTTGTCAACCACATTTCATTAAATCCATGTTCCAAATAATATCTTCAATCATGAAATTGTGTTCCTGGATTGTTACAGCTCTCAGGTGTACAACAATCAAAGGTCTACTAGGTACCATGCTGTATTACAATGTACTCAGCTTACCCAGTCTGCGAGATAAAATCATCATCGACGTTTCAGACTTAACTGTGCATGTCACAGGAATAATTATTAGAATCACTATCATCAACAATATTTTGATCAGACGAAGTAATTAATCATGAGACCAAATCATTTGATCTAAACTTGCTTTAATAAGAGCATTCCAGAGTCCCTCATGAATTTATATTATTTACACGTATAAAAATTGAGGTCATGATCGTTTCTAATACAAAAGTAACACATTTTAATAACCAAACTAAGTATTCAGAGCATTCTATTTACCTTTATGGTATGAATTGTACATTGATTTTGTTTAATTCCAGATGATGTATTTATGTATATATGTATGGAGTAGTAATGGTACGAAAACATTTACCCTATATTTTCTGATAAACATGTTTGTTATGATTCAATAAAAATAAACTTTCCACATCCATTGAACGTGAGAAAATGTAAATATTGATTTCATGTTTCTATAACCTAAGGCAAAACAATTTCTCTTTCATGATCTACTTTGGTAATAAAATGATTCATCTTTGAACTCAAGGTTTCAAATAAGATCACACATCAGAAAGTGAAGGATTTATTAAGCTTTTAATCAAATCAAATCCTCTTTTATTATCAACTTTGATAAGATAATCATTTAAATTTTCAAATAATGTTTTGAAATAAGATCACACCTCAGAAATTAAAAAAATTGTTTCAGGTTTTGTTAGTTCAGACAAAAACACAAATACTTTGATGATTTTCATTTCAACTTCAGATAAAACAAAGCCACTTTCATCACCAACTTTGGTAGTACTATCTTACAGCCTGCTTCAGTCGACGGCTAATGTCCTGTAGGAAATAACATAGAACTGAGACAAACTGTTCACAGACTGAGACATATAATTAGTTGAAAACGATCAGAACAAAATCCCCAAAATGTTATGCATAAAAGTGACATGAACGATACAACACTAAAGTAATTGAGAATAGAAAAATAACTTCTCAAATTAATTGAGTTGGAAATAATCTGAAGCAAGCCTTTAGTAGGATCAAATACTTGCCCGCTACATATTATTCAATGCTATCAAGAACTTTCTCGCTACATATGATTCAATGCTATCAAGAATTTTCTCGCTACATATGATTCAATGCTATCAATAACTTTCTCGCTACATATGATTCAATGCTATCAAGAACTTTCTCGCTACATATGATTCAATGCTATCAAGAACTTGATCGCTACATATGATGCAATGCTATCAAGAACTTTCTCGCTACATATGATTCAATGCTATCAAGAACTTTCTCGCTACATATGATTCAATGCTATCAAGAACTTGATCGCTACATATGATGCAATGCTATCAAGAACTTTCTCGCTACATATTATTCAATGCTATCAAGAACTTTCTCGCTACATATGATTCAATGCTATCAAGAACTTTCTCGCTATATATGATTCAATGCTATCTAGTACTTGCTCGCTACATATGATTCAATGCTATCAAGAACTTTCTCGCTACATATGATTCAATGCTATCAATAACTTTCTCGCTACATATGATTCAATGCTATCAAGAACTTTCTCGCTACATATGATTCAATACTATCAAGAACTTGCTCGCTACATATGATTCAATGCTATCAAGTACTTGCTCGCTATAAATGATAGATCAGGTTGAAAGAATATGTTCAAAACATTGAGATGCAGCAACAAAATCATTCCTGGAAATATATGATCGTCGTCTAACTGCTCATATTTGGAGAAAGGTCACAGGGAGTATTCACTGATATCTATATTCATTGAGATATTACTGATTCTTGTCTGTTGATAAATGATAAAAACTCAGATAATCATTAACTTTATCTGTATATATGTAGTGTGTTTGTTGAAAATTGGTTCTGTCCTATCACAACCTCAACAAGTCTGTATACAATCGTGTTTTTAATGATATCAAAATAAAAGAAAATGTTAAGATGGCCTTTTGATTATATCGTCTACAACGTGAAGTCCTACTCTTTGTGATTTTGACCAAGTTTGTTCCAGCAAGTGTGTATCTTGTCTGTAAGAGGTAGACAAGTTGATTGATCCGGTCTGAATTTAATTTCTGAAAAAGTACCGGCACAGATTGTTAAACCATTTAACTAGCAAAGGGTGCAACATGTGTCCATTTCCCCATATGGTTAAACCTTTTAAGTGTTCACAAACGAACACGCTCATTTCCTTTTATATACCTATTCCATACACATATCCAACGTTATGCATTAATTGGTCACGTTCTAGAGTCAATAGCAACACTTAAGGAAGGAACATATGTATGGACGAGAATACATAGGAATTACTGTGTCTAGACATATGGAAAAGTGTTCCTTTCATACTAATACCATATATTAGCCATAGTGAAACATGTTATTGGTATAATCTGACTCCCCTAATGTTTGAAATTGCAGGATATTTGAGACCAGACACTCGACATTTACTACCTCATTTACCTGTATCAAACAATGCAATTTACTTTATCAAACAATGGCACAGACACAAATCTTGATGTTATCCGTGTTTTACTCCTTAAATGAATTCTATTTCCGCCTGAAATATCATAAATGTGCACATTTAACCAGATTGTATTGACATAATCTTGACAAATGTGCAAAAAGTAAACGAGTCATTGTGATACTGTTTTATTTCATTTGAGAATGCTCAGTTACAGAGTGTACAGATGCTTGTCCTATTTATTTTGCATTTGGGGTGTTTAGACTTATACAGAATACCTTTACTTACCATGAACATGAAACAACTTCTCATTCATGTTCCTTTTAACATAGAATCATAGCTTTGTATACTAACCTTTAGTAACATCAGTGTAGTTCCCAGCCCTTTCTTACAGGCCATGTGGAAGCAGATGTGGATCACTGAGTTATGCACGTGAAGAAGTGAATAATATATCGCTTAATGGACTATATACACTCAGGTATTTGTGGTTTATACCTAAGACAAACATTACTGATAAATATCGTTACAAACTAGACCACAACGGAATGTTTACTTCAATATGGGATTATTATCGTGGGAATTAACAAATATGACACGTTGCTATCAATCATTCGCTTATCATTTAAATATCTTAATATCCTTGTAATCCATAAAGGTTGAATCATTTGTGTACAACGTCCTGTTTAGTTATGTTATCCATTGTGAACATGCAGTGATATCTTGAGCCAAAATATAGAATAGAAGACGAAAGAATAGCAATATCACCAATCTATTCTCGAACTCCACACATTACTGCTGCTGAATTCTCTTGATGAAGCGATAATTTTGACTGTTGTGTTTATTAGCATTATTTATTAGGATGTCTTATTGAAACTGGTTTCCTAGCAACACTGCGTACATTGCTGGTTCTCGTTGACATCACTACCGGTATGAGTTATATTTCACACCTTGTTATATCGTCTAATAGCAACAATATTGTTTTTGTATTAAGAATGTTAAACAGTACACGGCGTCGTGAATGTATATCTATGTGTACAGTATCTTTCTTTCGGGTTGATGCTTTTAAGCATATACACAATTTAATCATGGTGACATGAATACATGGCTTGGGGTATTCCTCTAACATATCAAACTCATCACATGTATTGGATTTAGTATCACGAAATTTGGATTATTTTTTAACAAAATATGATTCAATAGAACACTTTATTGGAGGCCCACTTGCTCAAGTCATGTTGTTTATTTCTTCTCAGCTTTCAAAACGGTTAATTGGTCACAACGAAATGATCAACTTCGTTTGATGATGTGTGAAGAGACAGATGAGATATTATGCTAGTACATGGAATATGATACAAGTGCCAACGGCGTCTTTTCAATTTGAGAATTAAACAAGCTGTGAAATTTATTCTTCCTTGTTGCCTGCGTCAGTCGTTAACGTTTCTAAGTCTATAAATTCTGCAGCATTTAAATTGTAGCACAATACATCATAATTGTTTAAAGATTTGAGGTTTCAAACTAGTTTGAAACGTGAAACTGGAAACTGGAAAATAATATGTGTATAGCTCTTGAAATTGTATTTGTAAATTAATTAATATGCATGCTTTCATTGTATTATTCCAAAATGTAACAATTGATAAAAACTTCTGATATACATGCCTTAGTTGTATACTATGCACAAAAAAATAAACCTCATGAGGCACATACCTTAGTTTGAGGTTTGTAATGTCGTTAAAATCAGATCAACATTACAATTTCACATTGATGTTTTTTTAATCTGAGTACTGTATAAAAGACACATTGTCTAGTGACACAGTAACTGTATTAATGAACAGCTGGGTGCAAGGGCAAGGCAATGAGTTGTGCAAGTTGTGTGGTAAAACATATTTGGAATATTTGTTGTCTTTTGGACTATCAGTTAAGGAAGCAATTGATTTCTGTAATGCAAGTTCGATAATATAGCAATAATTTTGCATTAGTCCTTTTGATTTGTTACTGTAGACATTAAAGGAATGAGGTTCCTCTTTATAACTGATAGTGACGGTATACTCTAGAAGTGTCATCCTGAACAAAGGAATGAATGGTACTTACCAAACATCTTAAACTGCAGTTGGACCTTGCTTACAAGGATGCTCCTCACTTTTCTCAAAGAAAGTGCAGGGAGAAACATTTGCCTTGACATGCCTCAAGCTATTTCCAGACATGAAAATAAGGTTTGTATAGCTCTTGCAATTATCTTTATTTTATCAATCAGAAATATGACATGCTGCCCCTAGTCTGTGGAACTCACTTCCCTACCACCCGAAAACTACCGACAGTCTGGAGACAGTTAAACGCAATCTCAAGACCAATCTTTTCTCAGTGTATTTCCAGTAACCTTTGTATATACTTTTATCTGATCTCATTCCCTCTCTGTAGCGCCATGAGCATTTCTATTGATGTCGATAAGGCGCGCATATAAATATGCATATTATTATTATTATTATTATTAAATAAACCTAAGGACGCACATACCTTAGTTGCATAAACGTGATTTACAGTCATTTATGCCGTCATCAAACATACCAGTATTGTCACATGTTGGCATTTGCTCATATGTGAAACTTTGAGGTCAATTGTGAACTGTACTGAAGATGTTAAATACTTTAGGTTCAATGGATATATTCGATGATGTATTATTCGCATTCGATCTGAAGTGAAATGATTCATGTATTCCTAAAAAAAAATGACATAATGAGTGATGTGAAAGCTGACGATGATGTCATACCAAATGCAGATGAAACATATGACAAGGAATTTAAACCCACTATTATCTTATTTTTTGTTTTTATTATTTAATTATTGATATTGGAATATTGAAGCTTTTTACGGCATTAATTTTCTTAACTTGATATATGATTCACTGGTGTAATACACATAGGAATTCATAGTGATCTTAAAATGTCCAATGTCAATATCGAGTATGATAAAGTGGTTATATCTTTATCTTACTTAATCCAATTATCAAGATGTGTACAATTATGAACATGTTTAGAGCGAAAAGGTGTTGTTATTTTTGTTATCTTGGGTAATGTTCGATAAAAGGATCAATATTAATTCACCTTTACTTGCTTTGCCTTGTGTGCAGATACAGAAATAGAACTGTCTCCGCTTATGCTTTATCTGCATGTTGGTATGTAGGCTACCAACAACTCTCTTATCAACCCAGATTCAGAAAATACAACTTGTTTTATTTACACTTTGATATTGGTACGCAGGCTAGACTCATTTATTATGATGTTATATAAATTCACGACCATCTTGTATATCACGTAAAAGTGCATATAGCTGTTAATAAAATGATCATTATATGTACATGTTGTCAGTATCACTCGGCTCAAGGGAGACTGAACCTTCCCAGACTATAACTAAGAACATAATCAGATAGATCGAAAGAAAAGTTAATAACTTAATAAAACTGTTTATTACCCATTACTCGGGCAATACAAAAATTCACACTCGTTTCGTAAAATCATATGACACACTTTCTCGGAACAAAATCAAAGTGAGACTGAACCTTCCCAGAGTATCACTAACTACATAATCAGATACATTGAAAGAAAATTTAACAAGCAGACAGAGTCGACCATATCCCCCGCCATGTAGGAATTTTGAATATATTTATGCATTTTGAATATATAATGCATTTACTTTCTATATAGCAAAAAGCACATCTAGACTACTGTGTTGATACCTGTACAAAGTTTCAGCAAAATATATTGAATAGTTTTGAAGTTTGAGGCCGGAATATAGTTTTACCTCTTCTTGGTTCTATGTCCAGACTGTTTAAAAAAATTATTCTCAAATTTCTATATAGCAAAAGGCACATCTAGACTACTGTGTTGATACCTGTACAAAGTTTCAGCAAAATATATTGAATAGTTTTGAAGTTTGAGGCCGGAATATAGTTTTCCCTCTTCTTGGTTCTAAGTCCAGACTGTTTGCATTCGTAAAAAAAAAAATTATTCTCAAATTTCTATATAGCAAAAGGCACATCTATATAAAATATAAAATATATTGAATAGTTTTGAAGTTTGAGGCCGGAATATAGTTTTCCCTCTTCTTGGTTCTATGTCCAGACTGTTTGCATTCGTAAAAAAAAAAATATTCTCAAATTTCTATATAGCAAAAGGCACATCTAGACTACTTGGTTGATACCTGTACAAAGTTTCAGCAAAATATATTGAATAGTTTTGAAGTTTGAGGCCGGAATATAGTTTTCCCTCTTCTTTGTTCTAAGTCCAGACTGTTTGCATTCGTAAAAAAAAAATTATTCTCAAATTTCTATATAGCAAAAGGCACATCTAGACTACTTGTTTGATACCTGTACAAAGTTTCAGCAAAATATATTGAATAGTTTTGAAGTTTGAGGCCGGAATATAGTTTTCCCTCTTCTTGGTTCTAAGTCCAGACTGTTTGCATTCGTAAAAAAAATAATTATTCTAAAATTTCTATATAGCAAAAGGCACATCTAGACTACTTGGTTGATACCTGTACAAATTTGCAGCAAAATATATTGAATAGTTTTGAAGTTTGAGGCCGGAATATAGTTTTCCCTCTTCTTGGTTCTAAGTCCAGACTGTTTGCATTCGTAAAAAAAAAAATTATTCTAAAATTTCTATATAGCAAAAGGCACATCTAGACTACTGTGTTGATACCTGTACAAAGTTTCAGCAAAATATATTGAATAGTTTTGAAGTTTGAGGCCGGAATATAGTTTTCCCTCTTCTTGGTTCTAAGTCCAGACTGTTTGCATTCGTAAAAAAAAAAATTATTCTCAAATTTCTATATAGCAAAAGGCACATCTATATAAAATATAAAATATATTGAATAGTTTTGAAGTTTGAGGCCGGAATATAGTTTTCCCTCTTCTTGGTTCTATGTCCAGACTGTTTGCATTCGTAAAAAAAAAAATATTCTCAAATTTCTATATAGCAAAAGGCACATCTAGACTACTTGGTTGATACCTGTACAAAGTTTCAGCAAAATATATTGAATAGTTTTGAAGTTTGAGGCCGGAATATAGTTTTCCCTCTTCTTGGTTCTAAGTCCAGACTGTTTAAGAAAATTATTCTCAAATTTCTATATAGCAAAAGGCACATCTAGACTACTTGGTTGATACCTGTACAAAGTTTCAGCAAAATATATTGAATAGTTTTGAAGTTTGAGGCCGGAATATAGTTTTCCCTCTTCTTGGTTCTAAGTCCAGACTGTTTGCATTCGTAAAAAAAAAAATTATTCTCAAATTTCTATATAGCAAAAGGCACATCTAGACTACCTGTTTGATACCTGTACAAAGTTTCAGCAAAATATATTGAATAGTTTTGAAGTTTGAGGCCGGAATATAGTTTTCCCTCTTCTTGGTTCTAAGTCCAGACTGTTTGCATTCGTAAAAAAAATAATTATTCTAAAATTTCTATATAGCAAAAGGCACATCTAGACTACTTGGTTGATACCTGTACAAATTTGCAGCAAAATATATTGAATAGTTTTGAAGTTTGAGGCCGGAATATAGTTTTCCCTCTTCTTGGTTCTAAGTCCAGACTGTTTGCATTCGTAAAAAAAAAAAAAGAAGAAATTCTCAAATTTTTATATAGCAAAAGGCACATCTAGACTACTTGGTTGATACCTGTACAAAGTTTCAGCAAAATATATTGAATAGTTTTTTAGTTTGAGGCCGGAATATAGTTTTCCCTCTTCTTGGTTCTAAGTCCAGACTGTTTGCATTCGTAAAAAAAAAAAAAGAAGAAATTCTCAAATTTTTATATAGCAAAAGGCACATCTAGACTACTTGGTTGATACCTGTACAAAGTTTCAGCAAAATATATTGAATAGTTTTGAAGTTTGAGGCCGGAATGGAAAAGCCCGGACGCACAGACGGACAGACGGACATACGGACAGCGGACAGACAGACGGACAGACGGACGGAGCTCATTTCTATATCCCCCGCCAACTTCGTTGTGACGGGGGATAATAACTTAAAACTGTTTATTAAATAATGAACGATGATGACACGTATCGAAGAAATCAAACAAACAAACCACAAACATGAACTAATTGTTTCTCTTACATGATATTATTAGGTTTATCACAATGTCCTCAAACCTTCAAATTACATAACATCAAATGTTTTTACATCACTATAATGTCTAGGCAAGGTACTGGAGTTTGAAATAACTGTAGACCAATATGGACATTCAAATTAATAAAAGCCTTCTGGTATGTTAACTGTATCGTGACAAATAGATGAGTCATATATCACCATAAACCAGATGTAGTTCAAAATCTGACTTTAGCTAACTACAGCTATGACATTTGTTTATGTACGTTTCAGTCCTATCTTTTAAATACGTCATGCATCTGTTAAAAACTCATCCATTAAAATATTGTTTATTCACACACTCCAAGGACAGTATGCCTAAAGTCATATTTTTTTGTAATTGCAATTTTGACACAAACACAGTGTACCGTTGAAGTTTTTCTTTCCACGAATCTAATATCCGGTATGACCACAGGCATACATATTCTAAACGTTTTGTAGATCTTTATATTTGTAAGGGATAAATGTGATTTGTAGAATCTGACAGACTTGAATTCCCACGACATACCGATACATTACAAAATTATAAACAATCATCATTAAACGATAATATGATATATATATATATGTATTTCAAACTTGAAATATATTTGTATTTCAAAGGAAAAAGAAACTCGGCGTTTTGTTTTTAATTTTGTGATAATTTGAAGCAGCCATACACCTGGACATTTGACTTTTTGTACACATATATATATATATACATATATATACATATATATACATATATGTACATGTATGCGATACCCAAGGCAATAACATACAGGGGGTCAATGGGGCGACAGCATGCTTTATTAGATAATAAAACATGCTCGTGATTTGAGACGTCAGTTAGAGCGTCGCTAATCAAATGACATCATATGTTACGTCACTTCGATTGTTCAATGCTAGTGAATGCGTTCTACGACGGGAGGCATTATAATTTTGAAAATAAAGTTTATACAAACAACATATACTCATCTCATATACAATATAGAAGACTCATTGCCATGCTTTATCGTAGAATAAAACATAGCAGAAAGCACAAAACACTCAGGGATGCGCCCTTCGTGTTTTATGCTCCCTGCTATGTTTTATTCAACGATAAAGTACTCAAACTCGTCTTCTATTTCTATTAGTTTAAAAAGAATAACCAGCTCCGATTACCTCCTACTTCTTTCGTTTTACTCTTGAGACTGGTTTTGTGTATTAGGGCTTGTTAGAGAATTGCAGAGTGCTCAACATTAGAAAGAAATGGAGCTAAATATAAGGTAGGTATTAAAGTCAGATTGTTCTACTAAGTCATTATTTGTCACTACAACATTGTTTCATACCGGAGGGCAATTTTCAAGTGACGGCTTGTGTTGGTTTGTTACCACATTTGTTTTCAACAACAAACCAACATGTTTCATCTGCTTCGATGTCTTAGAGTTTTACCCATCCATAACTGAAAAAAACTCTAAATGAAGCCCTTGACTTTGCCTCCCAATTTGAAAAAAAAAATGCACAAGAAGAGAGAAACATAATCTTACATACTAAGAAATCTCTACTATTCAACAACACCAAACCATGGTGCAAACAATCTTCAAAAAAATCATTCGATGTTACCGTGGGCAGCTGAAACATGAGAGCTTGTTGGCTGCTTCCTACTCTCCGAACTGCAAACAAAATCAGGAAATAACATAGGCCTGTCCAAACTCCCAGGAAGATTGAACAAACAAAAACAGACATCTGCAAAATCTTCAAACAGAATGACCTGTCACCACTGAAGCAAACAAAAAATCGTAGACTTCCTAGATGTTACCCTCTACCTCAAAAACAATAGCTTCAAACAATACAACAAACCAAACAACGTCTGTACAGAGACGACGATGTATGAGTCGTCGTGGAAGTTGCGTTAAGGGGGGGGGGGGGGGGGGGGGGGGAACATACATTTTTGTCAATTATATTGTTGTGTCAACTGTTTCTGTTATTGAGGAGAAGTGTTTTTTTACACCTACGCCTCAACGTATGTATATATGGTAGTCATCAAAGTTTTTAAAAAGAAGATTTAATCAATTCCCAGAAAAATTATTTGTAATCAATGTTCTATTTACATATGGCGCTACTGATAATTATTTTTTGCATTTCTTACGACGACAATCTATTTCAGTGTGTTAAAAATACGCTATTATTATCTTCGAAATCTTTAGATTAACAACTGTCTATTTTGGTAGATATCTACTGTGTCTAGACATGTGGCAAATGGTTCCTTTCAAACCAATACCATACATGTATATTAGCCATAGTGAAACATGTTATTGGTATAATCTGACTCACATATTGTTTGATTTTGTTGGATATTTGAGACCAGACACTCGACAATTCTTACCTCATTTACTCATATCCAACAATGGCATTGAAACAATTCTTGACGTTAACTGTTTTCTAAGATTAACATTTCCTCCTGGTTATTATGGGATAATGTACTACACTAAAACCAGATTTCATCATTTAAACCCAGAAACCAAAAGATGCAACATATTGTAATTCACTGTGGATAGATAATACTGAAACAGTCTCTTGATGTACTTTAAATTTAATTTCTAATATTTGAAACATTGTTAGGTTCTGAGGAGTATGCCTTTTAAACATTTGGAGATAGGTGAGTGAAATATGGTTTTCTGGTTTGGTTTATGACATCCTGTGTAACGTTTGATCATGATTAAGGTACATTATCCCGACAACTTCTTGGACCAACATAATGTCTATATTCATCAACTTTTACCTTAAGAACCAAACTTTATGTCCAGAAAAAAACTTTAAAATAACAATTTCAGCACATAATGTGTGTTTGAACATATATAATTATTAAGTATCTACCCTCAGGAATCTTTACTAGATATGTTGTCATAAGTGGCATTCGGAATAGGCTTTGACTCCTTTGAAAAGTTGGCATCGTTTCTTTTTCCCCCCTGTGTAATGCTGGATAATGTTCAAATACTACATGTGTCAGTGTCATACTGTTCTTATTTCAGTTGAAAATGAAATTCTCTGTTCAGGAATGTACAACCGCCTAGCGTTATAAATTTGTAATTGATAACACCTTTACTACTTATGAATATGCAAAAGGTTCTCATTTATTTTATTTTCCCAGCGAAAATGTTTAAGATAAATGGACTATTTATATACTCGGCTATTTGGGTTTAATACTATAAGATCATTACTGATTAATATCTTAATATGAAAGAAGACCACACACGAATGTCTATTCCCATAAGGGTACATGAAAGAGTAAAATGTAACGTTTATCCAGCAATCAATTGGTTTTTAAAGATATGTGATCACTTGAGTAAGAATTTCATATAAATAATATACGTTTCATCTTTTATACCTGATTATTTGGCTTTGAACTGTTAAGCAAAATGTTCCTCGTCTAGTCATGAAGTCGGCCTTTGTTCGCACATTAATGGCACTGGTGGAGCAGTTATCGTTTCTGTTCTGTTAACTATCATTATTTATTTGTGTGTCTAATTGAAACTGGTTTCCAAGCAGCACAAGAGCGTATATTGGAAACTGATCCCAGAAATTCTGACAACATCGCTGGTATTGGTTATATTTCACCATCGTTAGACGCCAAACCATTATATATTTTAATGTAACAAATATTGTATTTGTATAAATATAAAACATCACGACAGGTGATGTGAATGAATCTGTATGTATTTTAATGTATTTTTGAATAGGGCAGAGGATGTAATGTATAGTTGTTTAGAGAAAGGTCATGTTTGTAACATAGAGTGGGGAATTAGAGACATTTTCTTACTTTTCCAGGAATTTAGAGAACATATGTTTAATGAAAATTAGGTTAAGTCAAAGGACAGTGTGCCTCAAGTAATACTTTTTGTAATTGCAATTTTGACACAAAGACAGTTTACTGTCGAACAAATTAAAATGGCCAGTCGATGGGAAATGGTACATTCGTTTTATAACTCGTCTCATTGATTCAAGAGAGTTACGTAGCCATTGGTAACACTTATTTGCCTTCTTGTGAGAGCACTTCATTTCAGGAGGAAGAGCCTGCTACAGCGCCTTTAAGATGTTAGGATGATTCATATTCGAAAGTTCCATTTTATTGTGTTAGTCAACATTATCCTTATTTATAAAAGTCATATGGTTCTTCGTGGAAGATGTATTTAAGGAGACGTGTGAGGTTGTAGTGGACAGAAAAAGGAAATTTGTCAATTGTTTTGTCAACAGTTTCTTTTACTCACGCCTCGATGTATGTTGGGCATTGTTTATGTTTTATATGGTGGTCATTTATTTAAAGGTAAACTAACATTGCAATTAAGAGTAAAACCTTTCGTTGATTTCAAATTTCAGTTTGTTTTAAAGAAGGTTTAATCAATTCTCAAAATATTAAATTGTAATGAATGTTCTATATACATATGATGCTATCGATTATTATTAAGCTATTCGTCTATTTTGGTGCGTTAAAAATACACTGTGTTATTATCTATGAAATCCTTAAGAAAGTGTCTCTTTTGTTAAGAAATATACTC
The DNA here is from genome assembly GCA_936450465.1 of Gibbula magus. Lineage (NCBI taxonomy): Eukaryota > Metazoa > Mollusca > Gastropoda > Trochida > Trochidae > Gibbula > Gibbula magus. The sequence continues at coordinate 2,568,153 of OW388300.1, read as the reverse complement.
CTCTAATCTAAACAATTATTAAGTTTTGATTGTCTATATAAATATAGGTCATCTGATTTATGTGAACGTGTAGATTAAGCATGTCCTCTGAATTCGAGCTAACAAACTGAGAGAGTTCGGTGAAAGTTTGAGATAAAGTATGCCATATGCAGCAGTAATGAATGTTTCGACCATTTGTCGATAATTTATCTAAAAACTGACACTAAACGTCTAATGCATGCAGTGTTTATATTATTCAACTCGCTGTTCTAAATGAACTCTTTATAAAGATGGCTGTTCATAAATATTTGTAAATTAATAGGAAAATAATGCAAGTTTATTGTCGCGCTACAGCAGGTGACCATAATTAATTGCACCAAGGGTTCTATTTGCGTGTTCTTTTAACAATATTTATTACCATTCCACGGAAATGAGGATGAACAGGCTACCAAATATTGAACTAAATGCTGAATAAATATGCAAATATTGGAATAAACTACTTCAATGTAATGCTATCTTTTAAGGGATGTATTCAATTACAATATCATAGGTTAATGTCACAATATTTAAAATTTACACCCGGGAATGGAGACATTTTGCAGATTATATCCACATTTCACCTGATGAAGGAGTAAGTTATTGTTCTCTTATGTTTTCATATTGCCCTCCAGTGACTTACAATGACAGTCATATTCAGTGCAATATCAGAAATATGTTAATATGCATAATCACGGACTTATTAGCATAGATGAAACAATATGGAGGAACTATCTTTGTGAATGAGAGTACTTTGTGCAACCACCTACGAAATCAATAAGAGAAGTTTTTATTGATAGCAAAATATATTTACAACCACATTTACACACCAGACACGATTCTGGCTGAACAATTGTGAATGCTTAAGAGAATGTTTGAATAATATAATTTCTTAATACTACCTGCCATCTCGAGGTCTATTATGTCAATATCGTCCCCTGTGTGCTAATGAAGTTGAATTATCAAGGAAATAATACTTAGAAAAGTTTTCTTACGTAACAAAATCAAAAAGTTGATCAAAACAATGTTCAATATTTACACATCGTTTTATTCTTCTTTTGATGTTAACAGTTTGTGATATTTCTTTGCTGCAACTCGCCAGCGTGTCTTGACTGTCGACTTTGTCTCCTGTTGAATAATCAATTTTGATTTGATAACATTGAACATTTGAGAGGAATAGAGGTATGCATATCTGATGATTTTATAAACATAATACTATGAAATTAAATTAAGCATGTAGTGTAGGCCAAATGTCTTTGAGTGGTCTTTTTTGTACAATATATTAAACAAGTTATAAGTTGAATAAGTCAAATAAAATGATGAAAAGAATGAATCGGGCCGAACGCTGAAAGTGTTGTCATTTTGGGCGACCAACCGGTTAATAACATCGTGCTTTCGCTACTTGTAGTACTACTTGATTAGTTAGGGAAACGGCTAATCAATTAATTATCATAGTTTCACTTCTTCACTACATTGTATAGGTGTCTTAGTGTATATGTATTTTTTATGTCACTCTTTGCAATATATATTATTTTCTTCGGGTCAAGATCAGCGATATGGATGTGGATGTGGATGTGGATGTGGATGTGGATGTGGATGTGGATGTGGATGATTAGGGTGTGGTTTCGAATCCTGCATTGGTTTCAGCCCGAAGATAAAAACTACAAGTATTTGTATCATTGCAGAACATATAATCCCAATTGTATGTGTTCCGTGTTTAAATGTAATGTATTTCTAATAATTCAATGCCTTCTAAATATGATAAATTTTGTTCTCATACATTATGTTTGTTACAACTCATTGTTTAATATTTGTGTGTAGGAGTTCCTTTATAACGCTGAATCATGCCCCACACAGATTGTACATATTTGAAGTTATGGTCTTACTTGGTGAATAACGTTGCGAACTTAATTTCTGGATATTGGAGATCTGTTTGAATGAGTTTAGGTTTTGTTAATATTAAGTTTAACTTTTTATTTAAACACTCATAGATGCTTCGGTGGACCGTTGTCGTTATTGAAGAGTTTTTGCCTTTTACTAATCTCCTAAAATAAAAGAACAAGTTCAATAACAGGTTGTTCAATTTGAATCAACATGTTATATTCAACCCTGAAGTCTTTCTTCAACTACAAATACGCTCTCCGACCGTTGCAAAAGTGTGATATATTAAATGATAAACTGTCACAGGTATCCGTCATTAGAAGTAAAGAGCAAAGCCGAAGTATTAAACAAATGTTAACTATGGCTACATTTGAGCAGTCGAATCGGGATGACAATAAGCAAATGTAAAATACCAAACTGGTACTTATTACAAGGGAAAATATAACTTCAGAATTGGTCTGTTAATCCATGTAAGGGAAAGCATGTCATGCGCTATCCCCAATTTGATAATTATATATATATATATATATATATATATATATATATATATATATATATATATATATATATATATATATATATATATATATAAAAATAAGAAAGTTGGGAAGAATTAAGTTTGGCAAACGTTTTCAGCAGGTACATCCTGTACCTGCTTCATCAGGTACAGGATGTACCTGATGTACCTGCTGAAAACGTTTGCCAAACTTAATTCTTCCCAACTTTCTTATTTTTATGTATATTGCCATAGAGTTTGAACATTTCTTGTGATATTTCTATATATATATATATATATATATATATATATATATATATATATATATATATATCAACTGCATTGGATATGGCGAAGATTACATTGTACAAATAGGTGTCACACTCAGATTAGGAGTGAAGCACCAAATAAGGGAGAGAGTTAGGCCCGGGGAGCTTAAATATTTCCATTCCATAACGTTTTGTCGATCAGAAAAGAGAAAAAAACACCTGTCCATTTGCATGTGTACATGCTGCATTTTGTGTGTGTATTTTATGAATATAAAGCATATGGCGTGCTCATATATAGAGGATATCTGTATTTTCTTGACTAGTACCATGTTTATCTCATCGAGTGATGTAGAATTGTTATATTTTCACGAGTGGCGCAGCCGATATTCTTTTTATTATATGAGGTTATCCTTGTAATTACGCCCGAAAAGAGTCGTTTTCACGTCGAGCGGCTGCTGGGAACAGTCCGTCACCACAGCATCACTGTGACGTCATAACCAATTCACCGCGTGAGATCATTGTTTTATGACGTCAAATAATATCAGTCACTGTTCGTAGTGAAAATATAAGTTATTTTCACTGTAGCTTGATAGACAGTTTATTTCACTGATAAATCCCAGTATTTCATTGCTTGACATATGATAAATCCTACTGCCTTTACAACTCCGATCCGTTGTCACTTTGATCTATATCTTTGTGGCTGTTTCTTTCCTAAATCCTTTAATTGTTTTTACAATTGACGTAAGTAGATTTATGGAATGGAAGAATGAAGAGTGAAAAAACGTTATGAGGGATTAACTGTTTTAAAAGTTAAATTGATCTCTTGGGAATTCTAAAAATTATTAAATCGCAAAGACTCCATCTGCATTAACAAAATAAAAAATAAAAATGTTGTTGTATCATGTTACTCATTTCATACAATTGAACGTATATATGGTTATTGAGGTTTTTACAACCTCCGAGGGAATATTTAGCCTCAAGCAGTAGGACTACCATTGAATATTTCTGCAAACACGACAACGTTTATCATATAATGTAATAATACAATCGTCATGCAGCCTGGTACTTTTATTAAGTATCACTCTTTCTAATTTGTCTCGAATTGAACATTCTCCTTGTTTGGATGAAGTTGTGTTCTATGAGATTACGTTCCTGGAGATTGTAACAATCGTATTGACCTATTTATATTTAAGTCACTGTTGATCGCATCTCGAAATGTAAAACACTCTCTGTCAATGACCTCAAATTGTTTTAGGAAGAGTCTTTTGCGTTTCAGTGGCAACACAATGCAATTTTCCATTTCAACTAAAATCCTGTTGGGACCTATGTATTCTAAAGGAACAAGACAATGAGGCTATTTTATTGATAAGCATTCTCAGTGGTGAAATTTTTATCAGTTAAAATAAAGTACGTATTTTCACTGAATGAAATGACATGCTATTCTATTAATTACAATTTCCACTTTAAATCATACGACATCATCGTAAAAATAGGATGACATCATAGAAATATCGCAATAAAGTAAGGAGACCATTGGCACAACATTTAATAAATTGAAGGTCATTTACGAACTATGCTTAATTTATGTATTTATCGTCGAATACCATGCGCCACTCGTGAAAATAATCATTTCTACTTCACTGGATGAAATATACATGTATTCGACGAAAAATGTCATATTTGTCCTCTATATACAGTGTATGATGTATGTATCATTGTTGTTTTTGCGAATTCCGTTTTCCTACCAATGTGTGTAACATATGAATATATTTGCAAAGGTAACATTTGTATATATATTGTCATTAATCTTGATATTTAATCAGGATGTTTGGCATCATTCTAATTGGTATTTGCTCTACATGTATTTTGAGGCTTAGGTGTGAGATGAATCCCGAGTAATAAGTTGTTGTTTTTTCACACCCTGCAATAAAACTCATCGTTTGATTTGGATCTTCATTGATTTCCTTTCTTAAACTCGTTATGTTCGAAACTGTTTTAATCACACAAAAATTGTTACATGTGACAATGCATTTATTTAAAACCCGATGAATAGATTTGTTTTTGTAGGATATCAACTCCACGGAGACCTCTCAGGATGAGAACAATCAGGACGAATACAGTTTCTTCACCCTCAATACATTTAAAGTTTGCAAAAGCATCAATTGGCAATAGCCTTCGCTCAAAACTTCCATCTCATTGGTTTTGCATCAACTATTTTTTTAAATTAAATTGTCACAGATTGACTATTTCATTCAATTAAACCAGTGCCGCCAAACGTTCACACATGGATGCAGATGCCATGGAACAATGGAGAAGTATATTTAATCTATTTAGAAACCATTCTGCATTGTTATTCCATCTCCAGTGGTCAATAAAGAAGAGAACTTGCCCTGCACAGTGTGTTTCAAACCAACTGCATCTATATGTTGCCTTATCAATCTGTGTGCATTGAAATGTACTGGTGCTTCTGTTCATGATCAACTCTTTAGTTATGTATCCTTGTAAAGTGTTTCACATTAAACGATGATAACAGAGATGTCTTATCTTATCAGAGATCTTAACTGTAACTCGTTACTCGCCCATGACATAGTTCGACACAGTTGGTAAAGTGAGGCATTCTTTGTGTTTCCTATCCTCGTTCTTACCATGACATTAAACCTTCAAACAAAGTAATATTTTTTCAAGTATTTGGCTCACCAGGAAGTGCAAATGAACTCCGCCAGTACAGAACAGTACAGAACAGTACATAACAGTACATATTCAAATTGTTATGCTACGCGTTTGGATTCAAGTCTCAACTGTTGCTGTATCAAATCAATGTAACAGTAAATGAATCTAAAAACACAGTCGTTGTATTTCTTAATTACTAGAAAAAAAAACACTTCGTTTGCTAAAATTAATAGTTTTTGTTTCGTGAACTAAATCCAGTTAAAGGCACTCAAAATTGAGATATCACTGGCAAATTTTAAGACATGGTTTATACGGAACTTGTATATTTTAATAATAATATAGTCTAAAGCGTGATTACCAGACTCTCGTGGTGTAAATCTCTAATAACCTGACGACACTATGAACCATGCACTTCGCTATATTCACAAATAAGTGTTATTTCTGGACTGACAAATTAATAAGCTTCTCAGGCTTTGCTACCTAGACAGAACAGAAAGGTTACTTCAAACCTTGTCAACTAATGTCTACAGTGATAAGTCATCATTATCGAATATCATAAGGCATTACAATAATGTGTTTAAACCGTACTTACGCATGGACTCTACTCTAATAAGTGTATGAAAGTAAAAAGCATCGTGTTTGTCAAGCACATTTCATTAAATGCATGTTCCAAATAATATCTTCAATCAAGAAATTGTGTTCCTGGGTTGTTACAGCCCTCAAGTGTACAACAATCAAAGGTACCATGTTGTATTACAATGTACTTAGCTTACCCAGTCTGCGAGATACAATCATCATCGACGTTTCAGACTTAGCTGTGCATGTCACAGAAATAATAATTAGAATCACTATCATCAACACTATTTTGATCAGACGAAGTATTTAATCATGAGACCAAATCATTTGATCTAAAATTGCTTTAATGAGAGCATTCCAGAATCCCTCATGAATTTAAATTATTTACGCGTATAAAAATTGAGGTCATGATCGTTTCTAATACAAAAGTAACACATTTTAATAACCAAAATAAGTATTCAGAGCATTCTATTTACCTTTATGGTATGAATTGTACATTGATTTTGTTTAATTCCAGATGATATGGTATTCATGGATATTAGTATGGAGTAGTAATGGTACGAAAACATTTAACTCTATACTGTCTGATAAACGTGTTTGTTATGATTCATTAAAAATAAACTTTCCACATCCATTGAACATGAGAAAATGTAAATATTGATTTCATGTTTCTATAACCTCAGACAAAACAATTTCTCTTTCATGATCATCTTTGAACTCAAGGTTTCAAATAAGATCACACATCAGAAAGTGAAGGATTTATTAAGCTTTTAAACAAATCAAATCCTCTTTTATTATCAACTTTGATAAGAAAATCATTTAAATTTTCAAATAATGTTTTGAAATAAGATCACACCTCAGAAATTAAAAAAAATGTTTCAGGTTTTGTTAGTTCAGAAAATAAAACAAATACCTTGATGATTTTCATTTCAACTTCAGATAAAACAAAGCCACTTTCATCACCAACTTTGGTAGTACTATCTTACAGCCTGCTTCAGTCGACTGCTAATGTCCTGTAGGAAATAACACAGAACTGAGACAAGCTGTTCACAGACTGAGACATATAATTAGTTGAAAACGATCAGAAGAAAATCCACAAACTGTTATGCATAAAAGTGACATGAACAATACAACACTAAAGTAATTGAGAATAGAAAAATAACTTCTCAAATTAATTGAGTTGGAAATAATCTGAAGCAAGCCTTTAGTAGGATCAAATACTTGCCCGCTACATATGATTCAATGCTATCAAGAACTTTCTCGCTACATATGATTCAATGCTATCAAGAACTTTCTCGCTACATATGATTCAATGCTATCAAGTACTTGCTTGCGACATATGATTCAATGCTATCAAGTACTTGCTCGCTACATATGTTTCAATGCTATCAAGTACTTGCTTGCGACATATGATTCAATGCTATCAAGTACTTCCTCGCTACATATGATAGATCAGGTTGAAAGAATATGTTCAAAACATTGAGATGCAGCAACAAGATCATTCCTGGAAATATATGATCATCGTCTAACTACTCATATTTGGAGATAGGTCACAGGGAGTATTCACTGATATCTATATTCATTGAGATATGGCTGATTCTTGTCTGTTGATAAATGATAAAAAGTGAGATAACCATTAACTTTATTTGTATATATGTTGTGTGTTTGTTTAAAAGTGGTTCTGTCCTATCACAACCTCAACAAGTCTGTATACAATCGTGTTTTTTAAAGATATCAAAATAAAAGAAAATGTTAAGATGGCCTTTTGATTATATCGTCTACATCGTGAAGTTCTACTCTTTGTGATTTGACCAAGTTTGTTCCAGCAAGTGTGTATTTTGTCTGTAAGAGGTAGACAAGTACATTGATCCGGTCTAAATTCAATTTCTGAAAAAGTACAGGCACAGATTGTTAAACCATTTAACTAGCAAAGGGTGCAACATGTGTCCATTTCCCCATATGGTTAAACCTTTTTAAGTGTTCACAAACGAACACGCTCATTTCCTTTTACATACCTATTCCATACACATATCCAACTGTATGCATTAATTGGTCACGTTCTAGAGTCAATAGCAACACTTAAGGAAGGAACATATGTATGGACGAGAATACATAGGAATTACTGTGTCTAGACATATGGAAAAGTGTTCCTTCCATACTAATACCATATATTAGCCATAGTGAAACATGTTATTGGTATAATCTGACTCCCTTAATGTGTGATATTGCAGGATATTTGAGACCAGACACTCGACATTTACTACCTCATTTACCTGTATCAAACAATGCAATTTACTTATATCTAACAATGGCACAGACACAAATCTTGATGTTATCCGTGTTTTACTCCTTAAATGAATTCTATTTCCGCCTGAAATATCATAAATGTGCACATTTAACCAGATTGTATTGACATAATCTTGACAAATGTGCAAAAAGTAAACGAGTCATTGTGATACTGTTTTATTTCATTTGAGAATTCTCAGTTACAGAGTGTACAGATGCTTGTCCTATTTATTTTGCATTTGGGGTGTTTAGACTTATACAGAATACCTTTACTTACCATGAACATGAAACAACTTCTCATTCATGTTCCCTTTAACATAGAATCATAGCTTTGTATACTAACCTTTAGTAACATCAGTGTAGTTCCCAGCACTTTCTTACAGGCCATGTGGAAGCAGATGTGGATCACTGAGTTATGCACGTGAAGAAGTGAATAATATATCGCTTAATGGACTATATACACTCAGGTATTTGTGGTTTATACCTAAGACAAACATTACTGATAAATATCGTTACCAACTAGACCACAACGGAATGTTTACTTCAATATGGGATTATTATCGTGGGAATTAACAAATATGACACGTTGCTATCAATCATTCGCTTATCATTTAAATATCTTAATATCCTTGTAATCCATAAAGGTTGAATCATTTGTGTACAACGTCCTGTTTAGTTCTGTTATCCATTGTGAACATGCAGTGATCTCTTGAGCCAAAATATAGAATAGAAGACGAAAGAATAGCAATATCACCAATCTATACTCGAACTTCACACATTACTGCTGCTGAATTCTCTTGATGAAGCGATAATTTTGACTGTTGTGTTTATTAGCATTATTTATTAGGATGTCTTATTGAAACTGGTTTCCTAGCAACACTGCGTACATTGCTGGTTCTCGTTGACATCACTACCGGTATGAGTTATATTTCACACCTTCTTATATCGTCTAAAGCAACAATATTGAAATTGTATCAAAAATGTTAAACAGTACACAGCGTCGTGAATGTATCTCTATATGTTCAGTATCTTTCTTTCGGGTTGATGCTTTTAAGCATATACACAATTTAATAATGGTGACATGAATACATGGCTTGGGGTATTCCTTTAACAGATCAAACTCATCACATGTCCGAAAGTATTGGATTTGGTATCACAAATTCGGATTATTTTCTAACAGAATTTGATTCAATAGAACACATTGGAGGCCCACTTGCTCAAGTCATGTTGTTTATTTCTTTCTCAGGTTTCAAAACGGTTAATTGGTAACAACAAACTGATCAACATCGTTTAATAATGTTTGAAGAGATAGATGAGAAATTGTGCTAGTAAATAAGAATGAGGAATATGATACAAGTGCCAAGGGCGTCTTTTCAATTTGAGAATTAAACAAGCCTTGAAATTCCTTTATCTTTGTTTCCTGCGCCAGTATTTAACGTTTCTAGGTTTATACATTATGCAGCCTTCAATTGTAGCACAATAAATCCTATTTGTATAAAGATTTGAGGTTTGAAACTATTTTGAAACAGGAAACTTGAAACTGGAAACTAGAAAATAATGTGTGTATAGCTCTTGAAATTATATTTGTAAATGAGTTAAAATGCATGCTTTCATTGTATTATTCCAAAATATAACAATGCATTAACATTTCTGATATACATGCCTTAGTTGTTTACTATGCAAGAACAATTAACCTTATGAGGCACATTCCTTAGTTAAAGGTTTTTAATGTCGTTAAAATCAGATCAAGCATTACAATTACACAATTATGCGGTTTTTTTTTTATCTGAGTACTGTTGTCTACTGGCATAGTAACTGTATAAATGAAGAGCTGGCAGCAAAGGCAAGTTCGATAATACAGCAAGAATTTTGCATTAATTAGTCCTTTTGATTTGTTACTGTAGACATTAAAGAAATGAGGTTACTCTTTATAACTGATAGTGACGATGTACTCCTAGAAGTCCTGAAAAAGTATTGAAGGTACTCACCAAGCAACTTCAGTTGGACCTTGATTACAAGGATGCTCCTCGATTTTCTCAAAGTAAGTGCTGGGAGAAACGTTGGCCTAAACATCCCTCAATGTATTTCCAGACTGGAAAATAAGGTTTTTAAGCTCTTGCAATTATATTTACTATATTAATCAAACATATTACAACAATAAACCTAATGACGCACATACCTTAGTTGCATAACCGTGATTTACAGTCATATATGCCATCATCAAACATCCCAGTATTGTCACATGTTGGCATTAGTTCATCTGTGAAACTTTGAGGTCAATTGGGAACTGTACTGAAGATGTAAACATGCTTTAGGTTCAATGGATATATTCGAACTGAAGTGAAATACGTTAGTATTTTCAATGTGTTCGTGAAACAATGATATCATGTGTGATGTGAAAGTTGACAACGACGTCTTATCACATACAGATGAAACATCTGACAAGGAATTAAAAACCCTATTATCTTATTCTTTGTTTTCAATTATTCATATTGAAATATTGTAGCTAACTATAACATTCACTGGTATGTAATACACATAGGAAGTCATATTGATCTTAATATATCAAATCTCAATATCGAGTATGATAAAGTGGTTATCTCTTTATCTTATTTTATCCAATTATCAATATGTGTACACTTTTGGGCATGTTTACAGCGAAGGGGTATTATTTTTTATCTTGGGTAATGTTCGATAAAAGGATCAATATTAATTCACCTTTACTTGCTTTGCCTTGTGTGCCGATACAGAAATAGAACTGTCGCCGCTTATACTTTATCTGCATGTTGGTATGTAGGTTACATATGACTCTGTTATCAACCCACATTCAGAAAATACAACTTGTTTTATTTGTACTTTGATATTTAGTATGCAGGCTATTATTAAGATGTTATATCAATTCACGACCATCTTGTATATCACGTACAAGTGCATAACAGTTTTAATACAATGATCATCATACGTACATGTTGTCAGTATCACTCGGCTCAAGGGAGACTAAATCAGCCCAGACTGTTACTAAGTACATGATCAGATAGATCGAACGAAAAGTTAATAACATTAATAAATTCTGTTTATTAACCATTACTCGTGCAATACAAAAATTCACATTCGTTTCGTAAAAGCATATGACACACTTTCTCGGAACAAACTTAAAGTGAGACTGAACCTTTCCTAGATTGTAAGTAAGCAAATAATCAGATACATTGAAAGAAAAGTTAATTACTTTCAATAAAACTGTTTATTACATAATGAACGACGATGACATGTATCGATGAAATCAAACAAACAAATTGTTCATCTTACATGATATTACTAGGTGTATCAAACAAATCACAAACATGTACTAATTGTTCCTCTTACACAGGCCCGTAGCACCAATTTCGGGAGTGGGGGGGGGGGGGGGGGGGGGGGGGGGGGGGGGCTGGAGGGGGGGGGGGGAGGGGGTGGGGGGGCTGGAATTTGGAATTTGTAAGAGGGGGGGGGGGGGGGGGGGTGGCTTCATTGTATTAATTATTCAGATACTTGTTTTAATATTGCATATAGTACATCCTCGTACTTAAACTTACTCATCCTCAAAAGGTACGTTAAATAAACGTTGCAAAAGTTGTCTACGCAGTATGCCTTATACTCTAAAATATCCACTTGCACAATCAGAATTTTCCAAAAAATTAACATCCTATCTTCACTTCTTACGAAGTATATAGAGCCAGTTGTGTTTATTGTCATTGTCAATTTAGATGCGTCAGACACGATACTTGTAACTTACATGCAAACGTTACGTACATCATCAGTTATTTGCAATGTCTTTCAGGTTGAAAAACACTTTGGAATAGAAAACAAATTCTCCCTAAAATTTGTGGGGGAGCTGAGCCCCCCCTAGCCCCCCCCCCCTATTGCTACGGGCCTGTTACATGATGTTACTAGGTATATTTAACAAACCACAAACGTGAACTAATTGTTCCTCTTACATGGTATTACTAGGTTTATTACAATGTCTTGCAACCTTCAAATTACATAACATCAAATGGTTTTACATCAGTATAATGTCCAGGCAAGGTGCTGGAGTGTGAAATAAAATTCATCCGACAGTGAAATGTGTGGCTGATATTAAATATACTGTTGTTCTAACTGTAGACCAATATGGAAGTTCAAATTAATAAAAGCCTTCTGATATGTTAACTGCTTCGTGACATATAGATGAGTCATATATCACCATGAACCAGACGTAGTTCAAAATCTGACTTTAGCTAACTACAGCTATGACATTTGTTTCTGTACCTGTTTTTAGTCCTATCTTTTAAATACGTCATGCATCTGTTAAAACCCATTCATTAAAATCTTTTCACATACTCAAAGGACAGTATGCCTCAAGTTATATTGTTTTTGTAATTGCAATGTTGACACAAACACAGTGTACCGGTGAAGTTTTTCTTTCCACGAATCTAATATCCGGTATGACCACAGGCAAACACATTTCAAACGTTTTGTAGACACCTATATTTGCTTTGTAGAATCTGACAGACTTGACTTCCCACGACATACCGATACATTAACAAAATTATAAACAATACTCATATATATATATATATATATATATATATATATATATATATATATATATATATATATATATTCATAACATATTTAACGTTTGTTCAAAATGTTACTACAGCATAAGTGAGGTTACATCAGTTACAGTTTACAATTTCTCCCATCTAATGTATCGAGGTTTGAGTGGCTGGTATTTTTTTTAAGATGTTAAACCTATTCATATTCCATTAAATTTCACTATATTATTTACATCTTTTTTTAAAACTAGTATTATAATATTGTTAATTTCATTACGGAAATTATTACATCTTATTTTGTAAGTCAACATTATCATTATTTTTAAAATTAATATGAGTCGCCGTGGAGTTGTGTTAAGGGGGACATACGGTTTTGTCAATTATATTGTTGTGTCAACTGTTTCTGTTATTGAGGAGAGTGTTTTTTAAACCTTCGCCACAACGTATGTTTATATGGTAGTCATCAAAGGTTTTTAAAAGAAGCTTTAATCAATTCCCAGAAAAATCACTTGTAATCAATGTTCTATTTACATATGGCGCTACTGATAATTATTGTTTGCATTTCTTACGACGTCAACCTATTTCATTGTGTTAAAAATACGCTATCATTATCTTCGAAATCTTTAGATTATCAACTGTCAATTTTGGTTAGATATCTACTCCTCTTATCTCAAATATTGATTTTGTATATAAATATAGGTCTTCTTATTCATGGGAACGTGTAGATAAATCACGTCCTGTTACTTACTTCACATTCGAGATAACAATTCGAGAGAGTTTGATGACTTTTTCAAATAGACCTTACAGTACATAATATGAAGCCGGAATGAAATGTATATTGTCATTTTTTGTCAATTTCTCTAAGAATCGGCTCTAAACTTATCATGCATACTGTAGATATATATTGTTTATCTCGCTGTACTAAACTAGCTCTTTATTAATATGGATGTTCATAAATATTTGTAAATTAACGGAAATAAAATGAGAGCGAATTGGAGTGCTACAGCAGGTGGTCGTAATGAATTGCACCGAGGGTTCTATTTCTTATGTGTGTGTTTAATATTGAACTTAATGATGAATAATACTCTTAATATTGTAAACAACAAAGTCAATGTAACGTATTTTAAATGAGATTATCAAATTACAATGGCATAGGTCAAAATAGACTACTGAGAAATATATTTGTTCACAAATATGTAAATGACTAATAGTATTACAGTTGTGTGTCACTCAGTTGTCTGGTTTCTATAGACCGGAGTGTTCATATTCCATGTATTTGAGGTACACCATAACAGATCAACGATTATACATCACATTCCACCAAGCATATATATATATTATATGTTGACAAGTTTTTGGTTAATTTCTAAATGCCAGGACAATGTATGCGTATACTCCGAAACGTTTACAATATTGTTTTCGTATGCATTCCACTAAATAGCCCTCAAAGATTTAAACACTACCATTTTAATGCGTATATCTATCGACATCTAATTAGCCAAAATGAGAGCATATGGATTAAACATTATTTTGATGTCAATTTCGAATGAGTGTACTTTGTGTAGACACTCAGGGGAGAAGATTTTATTGATAGCACAATATTTTTATGATCACATTTACACAGCAGTCACAATTCTGGCTAAACAGTTGTGAATGCTTAAGGGATATTGGAAATGATAAATTTCGTGACATTTGCTTTACTTCCTGCCGTCTCGAGGTCTATACTGCCCATATCGTCTCCTGTGTGCTAATTTGATTGGATTATCATAGAAATAATATTTGGAATAGGTTTTTAGAAAAAAAAGCGCCAAAAGTTTGGATCAAAACAAAGTCAAATGTTAGAACATCGTTTTGTTCTTTGTCTCATGTTAATAGTTTGTGATATTTCTTTGCTGCAAGTCGCCAGGACGTCTGAACTGTCGACACTGTCTCCTGTTGGGTAATCAATTTTGATTTGATAACATTAGAAATTTAAAAGGAATAGATTTTTTACTTCTCACGAGTTCTGACGATTTTATAAACACATCATCATGAATCAAAGTATTAATGTAATGTCGGTGGGATTTATTTACCAATCTTCTCATCTATTTTCTTTCGTTGTACAATTTATAAAACAAGTTATAAGTCAAAGGAGAAAAAAAATGAAAAAGAATCATAGCAATGGTTGGTTTGTGACGCACCGATTAAGTGTGGTAGAGTGGTGGAAGTATTGTCAGGTTAACCGGTTAACAATATCATGATGACAGTACTGTCAGTACTGCTTGCACCATTTGAAGTTTGCTAATGAGTTAATTATTTAGAGACAAGGGTATTTTCTAAAATGGTATCTTCCTGACAGTGCAGACGGTGGCTTGGATCCTACTCTCTGCACTTTCTATTGTTTTTATTCGGGTCAAGAATAGTTAAGTTGTTAGGACAGTGAGTGCTGACACTTGGTGCCTAAATCGTTCGAATCGTGTATGAGCCTCGACCCGAAAACAAGGTACAGATCGCAGATCCAAATTATAATAGTGTCCCATGTTTCAATGTATTTGCTAAAAGTTCAACATTTACTATAAAACAGAAATATAGCAATTGATACAAAATTAAATGTCACACTATGTATTTCATCACATGATTATTAAAGGCGCTGTAGCACTTGCTGCAATAAAGTGCTCTCACAAAAGTTGCAAATACGTGTAACCAGCCAGTGGCTAAAAATACTCTCAAATTTAAAGAAAATGGTTCTAAAACGAGTTTACATGGTTCAGATCAACTTCGTCCTCACGGACCTATCTTGGTCATGTTCCTGAGCATCAATTTTTGCCACTTTCCAGAAGTTATAACATGTAATTGATCAATATCATTAAAATCAAATAGTAATTAAGCTCCACTACGTTACACATCTATCATCTGACTACTCACGACAATACTGGCTGTCAGATTGGCCTTGACCCTCAATTCATACCAACCCAACAGCGATTTCGCCTCGTATTCCCGGGTTTCAACTGACCTAAATTTTGCTTTGATATGACTGATCTTCAGTACTCGGGAAACGAGTGTTTTCCATGGGGTTTAGCCGGTTAGCCGGTACACGAGTGTCATTCCACTAATTGCTTACAGTCGTTTTTAAGGTTACAGCCAATTGCAACCAGTACTACATTTATGAAACGATTACATCATCCCTCAATATGTATTGCTTTCCTAATCAAAATAGTATGTTTCAAATATGTTGCATACAGATGAAACGCTGTGAACGCTATTTTAAAAAAAAACAACAAAAAACAAACATACATGTAGGGTACATATTAGTTTAGCAAAATTTCTCAGCTCGGCGATTGAAATATTTTGTTTCAATGTATACAGACAATAGAGTAGGAAACAAGCAAATAACGTATAAAATAAGTAATTATGTATTTCTGTTTCACACTTACCATATGCCAGTCACCTGAAAGAGAGCATAGCAAGATTCCTTTACCTATTTTCTAAAGAACATGAAAGTGAAAAGGAGCATATCTGGTATATCAAATTGCTATTAAGCTTGCTATTGTGTAGTTCAATTTCTTTAGCTTTTATTGAGTATAATAATATCGATGCTAGATGACAGGCTATGGGAGAACGGTCTATCCGGGTCGGTCAAATATAGCTGTAAACGGAGTACGCTATTTCTCTTTCCTATGGACAAATGAAGCAGCTCTTGTGGCTCAATTCGATCTGACCCATTGATTCAACGACTCCTCAAAGACAAGTGTTTTGAATGCAGAATGCTTGCATTGTATGGGCAATATATTTCTGTCGAGCAATCTAAACTGCTAGAAGATGGTCTGATGGTGAAGTTGATGTTATTAAACCCAGCCGCGTTCCGGTAAGAGAGGCGCATTTATATTGGTCGGATTTCGGTTCGAGATGAAATGGTCAAACTGGACTGTAACGTAGTGCAACTAAACACGGTCTGGTTTTAATGCGACTGTGAGAGAGCAAAGGGGAATAACGGTCATCTGACATTTACCCGCTGGACACGTGTCTCTAACAAAATGCAATCCTGTGTATGTGTCTCATCCTTGTATTGCCGCATTCTATCAATCGGAACCGTATGGCTAATTGTTTCACTCAAATTATCGCTCTTCCATTGAGAAATGTGACAGATGATAGAGGTCGACAGACGATTATGACACGATCTTAAAGGCAATGTAACACGTTTGTTGCATATTGTGTTTCTAAAATTGTCCATATCCTGATGACGATTGAGTTGACGAGACGTTGATCTACATTTACAAAATAAAAGCATTTGTGTTGTATCGTTTTACTTGTTTCCTACAATGCAACATATTTATGTCTATTGAGTTTTCTGAAACCTCTGAGCAGAAATTAAGCTTCAAGCGATCGGATTACTATTGAATGTTTATGCAACCAAAACAAAGTTTGTTACATAATGTGATAATATAATCGTCATGCAGCCTGAAACTTATCACTCTTTTTAATTCATCTATAATAAAACATTTTCCTTGTTTGAAAGCAGTTATGTTCTTTAACACTATGTTCCTGGACAGTATCAAATGTTATTGTCTTATTTATGCCTGGTTCACTGGTGATCGCATCGGGAACTGTAAAACACGTCTTTCAACGATCTCACATTGTTTTTGGTAAAGTAGTTTGCGATTCAGTGGCAACAAAATGCAATTTGCCAGTGAAACTAAAATCCTATTGGGACCTCTGCGTTCTAAAGGGTGTAAGTTATAAATGCTCTAACGCTGCTGTATTGGCATTGTATTTTTGTTGATACCTTATTACGTGTTGTAAAGTATTGGTTTAAACTTTTACATTTTCCTAGGGATAGATATCCGAAGCAGTGTTATATTATGTTACCACACCTTTGACAAGTTGATAGGAACACTTAGGTATATTTTGTTCGGAATATTCTCTTCAAGTATGGTTTGCTTTTGTGTGGGAAGGTCAAGGTGTTGGTAATGAGGAGCAATTTTTTAAAAAGAATTTCATGTAAGAATCAGTGACTGTCACAAGCAATTAATATGTTCGGAAATGCACAAATGTACATCGCTAGATCTTTATTCAAATATCGAAACTGTATTTTGTATGGAACCTTATTTATCTTTTGTGAAATCTAAAGATGCCAGGCGCAGAATAACAATGTTGCGAATCGGTGCACTTCCAATATACAAAAATACCGGTAGATTTGATGGACTTCCAAGGCACCAACGACTTTGTTATATTTGTAATGATAACTTTGTAGAAAATGAATTTCATTTTCTATTAGAATGTAAAGTTTCATGTTTTGCGCTGTAAATATTTCAAAACATTACCTTATCATATTGATCAGCAACACCTTTTAAATAGTTTACAATGTACTAATTCTTCAATAACAACAAACTGTTCTAATTACATAAAGGAATCATTGTTTCTGCGAACTCACTACACATGACTGTCAATTGCCACTACCATGTAATCACATGTCTGTGTGTTTTGTATTGTACGTGGGCCTAAGGCATTTTACGAAATAAACTTGATTGATTAAAGGGACAAGGCAATTAGCCTTTTTTTGCTGATACGCATTTTTTAAGTAAAGGGAGAGAAGACTGCAAGTTTAAGGCATGTTAACCATGTATGTACTTGAAGTCTCTGTTGTATAGATGTGACCACGGATATATTTGAACTGCGACTGAATATACACATAAGATGATATTGACATACGCACAGGGGATTGTATCGCTGAAAACAAACAGTTCCTAGGTCCAATACTACGATACGACATACCTATACATGTACTTATAAATAAAGAAAGGGATGCAACGCCTAATTTACCCCCTGTCCAATCAAGTCCTAATTTCAAAATGTTAACACACTTTGTACACCTAAAACACATTGTAGAATTAAAGCACAGTGATTACTCGTTCGATTAAAACAAACATCAACACAATCGGTCCATTATTTCTAAAGTTATGACGCTTCAAACACGATTTTTTACCTGTCAAACTCGAGTGGGCCAAAATGGTGTCTCAGCAATACATCGACAAAAATCGAGGAAAAAGCCGATATTTCATTCCTAGCAAAAGCAATCAATCTCGAAAAGAGTTTTCTACTATCACTTTACATCCCTGATGCATGTGTCATACTTGAATAGTTCGGGTATCTTACCGTAACAACTTTATTGCAACTTTAGTGTAACTACTGGCATTTCATCGCGCTACCTGCGCCATTTTGGAGGAGGATCCGGATCAGTTCGTACCGAAACTGGTTCGTCCCAGGGTCGGTTTGTATTGGTGGGTGTCCCCGTTTTGAGTGGAACCGGTTTTGGTACGAACTGATCCGGATCCTTGATATGAAATATGAAATTTATCAACTGTTAATACTGTCAGTAACGTTAGCACATTGCTCCCAGTTACTGAAATGATGAAATATCGGAATACATATCTATAATGAGAACAGGATATCATTGCTTAGGACGAGTACTAGCACTTCGGTCATTGTTAATTTCCATAGACACTCCAGACATTGTCCAAGCAAATTACTTGTTCTAACTACTTGCACTTGTTGTTTAATGCAATTACGTTTGGTTACCACTGCATGGTTAATATATGTTAATGGTTATATATATATATTTATTTAAATACTGACATCTACATCGAGTTGTTAAGCATTCTCCTCATTTGACCTTTCTGAGTTTCATCCATGCGTGTCAGATAAAGTCTGGATATTATTTAACAAAAAGTTCACAACTGCAATAAAACATCATTTGATTTGGATCTCTCTAGTGATTCTTTGGAAACTCCATGCTTTATGCTCTTTATGCTTCAATCACACAAAAAGTTAAATGTGACGATGCATTGATTTAAATCCTAATGGATAGAGTTGTTTTGTAGGAGATCAACTCCGTGGAGACCTCTCAGGATGGGGATAATCAGGATGATTGCAGTTTTATCAGTTTGTATTCATTTACAGTTTGCAAAGGCGTCAATTTTTAAAAGCAGTCCCTCAAACCTTCGATTTTACTTAGTTTGCCTTAAGTGTCGTTTTAAAAGTAAATTTTCAGAGAATTACAGTATTATACATTAGTAACAGTGCCACCAAACGGTCACACATGGAAGCAGATGCCATGGAAACAATGGACTGTAGTCTAATCTAATCTATTTAGAAGCAAATCTGCATTGTGTTTTCACCTCCAGTGATCAATGAACACAACTTTGTCAATTTGTGTGCAATGAGGTATAATTTTATAATTGATGAACACTCTTTTTAATTGTTACACCTAAAATGATAATAGATAGAGAACATTACTCGAACTACCAAGTGTCACCCATCAGACGACCCAGACAGCCTCCTCCAACACCTAAACGCCCAACATCCCAGAATGCAGTTCACTATGGAATCAGAAAGAGACAACAAACTACCCTTCTTAGATGTCCTTATCCACAGAATTGACAACAAACTCAACACCAGCGTCTATCGAAAACCTACCCACACTGACCAGTATATCCACTTCTCCTCCAGCCATCCTGTCCAAGTCAAGAGAGGAATCATCGCAACCCTGACAAGACGCGCTAAGAACATTTGCTCAACACCTCACTCCCTGGCTACTGAACTCAACCACCTCAGACACGTCTTCCACAACTACAACAATTACCCTGCCTCCTTTGTCGACCAGACCATCAAGAACACCCTCGACCCAGTCACCAAGCCCCCACGACAAGAAGCAGCCCCCTTCTCCATCAGTCTACCCTACATAGGACCCACCAGCCACAAGATTCAACGACTCCTCAAGCAACAAGCAAACATTGATGTCACCTTCCAAAAGGGCCAGACTATCCAGAACCTATTGCAGGCCACTGGCAGACCTACATCATCAAAGAAGTCAGATCCCTTCGGAGTTGTATACCAGATAGATTGTGAGTGTGGCGACACCTACGTCGGTGAAACATCCAGACCATTGACCCTCAGAATTAAGGAACACCAAGCATCCGTCAGAAAAAATGACTCCAAGTCAGCCATCTCTGACCACACCAAAACCAACCCAGACCACAACATCAACTGGAGCAACATCAAGGTCCTAGAAAAGAACCAGGCCAACTACAAAGTAAGGAAATATCTCGAAGCCATCCACATTAAGAAAATAGCACCAGCCCTGAACAGAGACGAAGGATACTACATCCCAAACGCCTACCATCACTTGCTACGTTAATCACTCATATTCATATTTACCTCGTCTTTAATCACCATATTGCTGTGTACATCTCCTAATTACCCTTAATTATCAATAATCATGTTGTTAAATCATCTATATCCTTAAACAAGCTGTGTTCTTAATCTCCTTAACAAGCTGTGTACATCAACCTCATCTGCTGTATAAACACTGTAATTCATTCTCTCTGGCTTCTACTCAATATGTGTACATCAACCCTATCTACTGTAATAACAACTCAAAATCTTCTCATCCTCCTCTATTGTATAAACACTACTTGTATATAAACCCTGGGAATTTGTTCAACTGTACCACCCGCTTGACAACGACATTAGTATCTATGTCGAAACGTCGCCTATACAGAATAAAGAAGTTGTGTATCCATAAAATTGTTCTTCATTCTAGACCATAGGTCAGTTTGGTTCCATGATGTACTACACATTCACTTGGCTTACCCTGTCTACAAAATCGTGATAAAATCGTCATAGAAGTTCCAGGCTACTGTATCAGATGAATGACAATCAGAACCACTATTAACCAAGAATGTTTTGATCAGAAGAGGTTATTCCAAATATCATAATTCATTTTCATTTACTTCACAATTTATGAAATATGCAATTTCCCGTATCTCTAATAACTACAAGTTATTTAGAATTATAAAAGATAAGCTTTTGAAACCGTTTTAAAACCAATCCAAGTACAAACATCGGTAGTCTCAACAACATTATCACCTTATTGGTATAAATGTTACTATGGTTTTAAAATTGTAGATTATTCAGATATGGATATCATTAGTGAGTATTAAATATAAGATAACATTTATCCTAATGTTTTAAAATAAACGTTTATGTTGGGATTTAATAAACAAAATAACCCGTCTTTATCGAAACAATTGCTTTCAGGTTTTTCTAACCCAAGACAAAACATGTTTTATTATATCATACACTTTGGTAATAAACTGACTTTTAAACTCATGTTTTCAAAAAAGATCACATATCAGGAAGTGAAAGATTTACTCAGTTTTGCAAGTTCAGACAAAACCAATCAACTTTCATGATCCACTTAGATAGTAAATTTGTTCCAATTTTAAATTCATGTTTTCAAATAGGATCACTAATCAGAAAATGAAAGATTTATTCAGTTTGTGTATGTTCAGAAAAAAATTGACTTTCATCATCAACTTTGGTATTACTTGCTTACTAACAACTGTCCGCTACTATATGTATATGTCCTTTAGGAATCAAAACGAGGCTGAGACAAACGTGTCAGTATTTGTACATTGATGTTAAACCCCATCTTCAGAGCAATAACACTTTGTCGTTTTAGATAGAAATTAAGTGCAACAAACTTACTTTGTGTAGAGCAGATTTCCACGGCTGGATTTAAACCTTGACTTCTTGATTGGCGGCTGAACGAGAGTTTATCTCCCGCTGAATTCCAATGACTTTATCAGGACAAAAAGTTGTGGAATCCATTTTCCGGATCCTTCCGGATTCTACCAAATTGTGCAGGATCCTGAAGGATCCGGCAGAATCCGGAAGGATCCGGCAAGCGGATTCCACCACTTTTTGTCCTGTGATTGTGAGTCTACGATATTGTAGTTTAAGTATGCAGTAGACTGAACCTATAGAACGGAAACCTCCGACTGAGAGGTGATTTGAGTCCAAGATCTATCAAGTGTATTACACTTATATCAAGGTTGCTACGCAACGCTTTGTGGTTATACGTTATGGTTATCATGTTGTACAAATGTTTATGAATGATATCATCTTATGTATAATGACCCTGTGGCCCTTTGACTGTATAACGCTCTTTCTCACAGCGGTGAAACCTGCAAGCGTCGGCTGGACATTGTTTTCATAATATAAGACATAATAAGTCGAACATCATCAGAAAGTATCTTGGAGGTTAGTAGGCAAATAAAGATTACTCAAAATTTGAATAATATATATTTGAATAACTATATAATTAATTATTAAGCAGGACCAATTACCTATGTGACACAATGTTATCAAACATGTTTAACTATTTGATCTTAACTAAACCATTTGGAATCTTGGAGAGATATGCATCCTTGTGTTTACAAAACAAGTAAATGAGAACAATAAAGTATAAAGTTATTCAATAATGCATTTAAAGCAATACTATTGACTTGGTTTGAATAAACAGGATAGAAATACAGTTTTCTAATACAACATATCTCAAATGTAACAGTATCTGAACTGCTTATAGCCACAATGCTATGTTAAGGACGCATTGGTGCAGTCAGATGACTTGAGTAATCGTCAGACGTTAAACAATACACGTACAACTGTCGTAAATGGTAAATGTCTTAGCAGCCTTTATATCTTAAAGGTACTTCCATTGCATTGTTGGGGGTCACATATTACAAACGTTATAAATGGTGTTACATTATCGAGAAGTACCGACTCTTACCGAACACTACCATAGTGATGATAGTGGAATGAGTATATTGACGATATGAAGGTAAAAGTAGTGATTTCTGATCGAAAACCGGTCAATGCGTCGCGATTGACGCGTGCCAATGAGTCAAACGTGATTTTGGAATCTTATTTATAACAGACAAAATGCCATATCTGTGTTGATAATGTTTAATAGGTGCATGTAATGGAACGTGCAGGTTCGATTTCTACACTGATGTTACTGCATTTTAATTGGAAACTAGTAATTATGATATATTTGGCGATATGAATATGCAAGCTGGGTGAATTATTTGTACCGTAAACAGCACATGTGGTGTGTTGGAATGGTTTAAATCCAAATAAAATGTTATGAAACACAATGGATGCACCTTTAACACTCTGGTCCACTGAACACTTTATCTCAAAATGTAACAACGAACATACATTATCATAAGAGATTGCACAATGTAATATGGTGGCAGTTTATATGAAGTAACAACAACATACACTTGATAAAACAGACAATGGCACCTCAAATTTCGAATAAAAATGGAATTAAAAAAGCAACGGTATATTGAATGTGCAGTCGTGTCCCATCTTAATAATATCACTAACTTAAATCTTCGAAGGGCATCTAGAGTTGGAATAGTTAAGAACAGAAATAAATTCTGGATAATAATAATTTAATGAATGCTTTAACATTTCTTCTTTTGCATAAAATAAGTTATTATACAGAAAATATCCCTGTACATAGCTAAAAGAAGAACATCGTGTGTTACCACATCACCCTCTCGTGGTTTGCATTTGAGAGACTTGGAATTCGAAACATTTACAACGGAGATGGATAATTCATGTACCTTTTTGCCAATCCTTGAAATATTCACACCAAGTGTCCGTTGTGCTTTCAAACATCTAACGTTGAGTGTTTGTCTGAGAGCTTATTCACTTAATT